>OY728160.1:1728947820-1731447820 GCA_963277665.1 Viscum album | reverse complement strand
CCTATATTTTTTACCTTTAGTTTCTTAAATATAATATTAAATATTATGGTGTAAAGAAATAGTGATCACACCATTTTCTTTTATTAGGGTTAGGAATCACTCAGATGAGCAAAAATAATGTTTTAAAATTATTACATTTCTTATTTTTATAGGATAATAGGATGAAAAAAATTAAATTTAAATAATAATTAATCATACCCATTTACCCTTAATTAGATGCCCTAATTGTTATTGTAACCTTTCGTAGACCCCTTAGGAAGGAATGCTTCCGAGAGGAAAACACATGGAATCCCCATTCCCCCACACTTATAACTTAATAAATAATGAAATTTTATTTTAGAGTGTGGGTATATAATAGATAAGTAACCTTCTAATATGGATTAATCCTATACGGCTATTCGGGGTTATCTTAAGGCTTATCAAGGATCAATGTTCAAGGTAGGTTTCAAGGAATAATGAGGGAATTTCCAATGGAATTCTTAATCATATTGAGAGTGAAAAACAATTCCTTATATTTGAGACATAATAAACACAATTTACATTTTATAAAACAAATCCCATGATTCTCCCAAAAAGTATTGTATTAAAATTATATTTTCAAATTTTTCAAAAAATATCTCATGTTTGGAAATAAAATTTTGGGATAATCACAAGTGGTTTTGGATTTTAATTTCTAGTAAAAAAAATGAAAATGTTCAAAAATAAAATCCAAACCAAAAAATACATTTCAAAAATTAATTTATCATTTAATATTTAATAATATCATTTATCACTTGACTCTATCTTGGATCCCATAAAATGCTTTGTGTTTTCCAATTCAGATGAAAGAAATTCTGAAAAAATAGATTATATTTTTTTATTTAAAAACGAAACAATGTTAAATATGTATTAGGGATAATTTCTCCATATCCCCCACAAATTATTTAAACATACTTGTAATTTTATTCCAACATGAATTTGTTCAATATAAATAGTTAAAAATAAGAAACTAGTCTAATATGGGGGAATGAGACAACCTTACAATTCTTTATTTAGCATTAGAGGGGAGGATTTTAAACTCATAGATAGGTTCTTTTTAGAAATCCTCATATGCCTTCTTCAATTATAGGCCAACAAACATGAATATGTTCATTGGAACTTCTCCATAAATCTAAAATACACCAGGAGAAAATGTATTATTTACTGTGAATGGTCCTATCCACTTGGAAGGAATGTTACCAGGGAGTAACTTAATATTTGTAGAAAATGAAATTTTTTTGTCTCTATCTTGGAATACAATTTTCTGGATTTATTTATAATGATTACATTAACTTTTATCCATGTATAGTAGTGATTTGTTATATGCCACTCCTCTTAGCTCCTCAAGTTCAATCATCTGGAACGTTCATTTTTCTCCATTCTTGCCAAACTCTAGGTTATCTCTTTTAACAACCCAATAGAATTTTTTCTGTAACTCAACATCCAAGTGAGAGTCTTTATAATAAATAATTATATATGGTGACATACATAATGTGTGGTTTTATAAGTTTATGTATACCCATATTACATCTTCTAATTTCATACTATAGTCATTGTAGTTGGGTTTAACTGCATTCTCCAAAATCTATTTAAATTCTCTATTGGACACCTCATCCAATCCACGTTTTTATCAGTTGAAGTTAGTGGATGTTTTATGGGGAAATCATATTTCTTCTAGAGAGACTATAAGTTTTTGTTTCATAAGTAGGTTCATTGCTCATTGATAAAACTTTGAGTTATTCTAAACCTGAAAAAATATATTTGATTTTATAAATTCACTCGTAGTATTTCAATCATAATTTAGAGTGTATTTTTCTTCAAAACGTTTAGAAACAAAGTCTACTAGTAAAAATATGTACGAAAATCTAAAGGTCATAGTAAAATAGACCAACAAAGTAAATTCTACTTATGTAAAAAATCTCATATAAAACCAAAGGTTTTTTTGGAATCTCATGTTTTTCAGAAATTCCACTTATAAACTACTTGTTTTGGTTTTTTTTCAAAAACTATGTGAATTTTAAAAATTTTATGGACAAAACAATCCAACATTCAAAATTTTTATTTTGGTTATTTGGGGTCCAAAATGGACTCCCCATGGAATTGTATGGAAAAAATAAATTTTATAGTTCAATTCCACTTCAAGTATGCACCTTATAATGAATTGTTCATTGAAAATATTTAATAAATCAGGATCCTTGCAGTAATATTTTTTTTATTAAAATTTTAATTTAACAAATTTTTGTTTAGAAAATAAGGAAGGTACCTTTTTCATGACTAGAAAGTTTACAATGTTAATGTACTAGGGAAATTGAGTGAGGTTTTATAGTTTATTTATAAGAAATAAATAATCTAAATTAGTCTTAATAGTTTCCCACCTCAGTAGTGTGAGGAAATTGACTTATGTGGTCTACCCCTATATATTCATAACCATTATTTTACTTAATCTATAGGGTAAAATCTAATATTAGAAACATTCGTCTAACTAGTCTAGTATTTCCATCATAGTTTTGGATTAATCATGTCAATAATGCATGATTATAATAAATAGTAAATTTACTCCCTAATAGGTAACACAAAAATATTTCTAAAGCTGCAAGAATAGGGAAAACACTTTCTTCATTGTTGTGTACTTAATCTTGGAAGTGTCTATTTCATGTGAAGTGTAGGCTATAACTCTTGGAAGTATATCAATCTTTTTTGAGAGAAGATCCCCTATATCTATGTTGGAATCCTCAATTTTTTTTAAAAGGGTATCTCTAGTTTTGTAGATAGATACTTGGGGTCTTAGTTAAAGATTCTTTAATGTTTTTAAAACCATTTTTCGTGAATCATCAAAAATTAAATCTGTATCCATCTTGAGTAGGTTAGTTAGAGTTTTTTTTTCTAAAGTCCGAATTAAATATTCTATAAAATAAATCATTTATAATAAATCAAATAATGTTTATCATATTGTTAGGGTAAGGTAGTGTGGAAATAAAATTAGATTTCTCTTTATAAACATAAATTCCATTATTATAAATTAAATGGACCAAAAAATTTACTATTTCTATCATAAAAGGGAACTTTTAGAAATTTAAAACCAAGGTTTTATCCATACTAACTATTAAACCCATCTCCAAATTTTCTATAGAGATTTTAAAACAAGTGAAATAGATAATAAATTCATCCAGAAATACCTCCAAAATTTTTTTTTTCAGGTTTGAGAAGATACTTACCATATAGGACTAAAAGGGACATTGATAATTTCAAACACTAAAATGAATCCTTTGGAAGGAAAAAAATATTGAAATGATATGAAAATATGGTAATTTCTAGGTCCTGATTTGCTATTGGAACCTAAAAATACTGAATAAATCCATCAAGGAAGAAATAATGACCCTTCCCTTCTAGTCTCTATTACATTTGGTCGATAATGGGTATATGGAAGTGGTATTTTATGGTGATATAGTTCAATATCCTATAATACATGTATATTCTCCACCAATTCTAAATTACTTTGGGAACAAAGTCATTGTTATCATATTTCACAATTATATAGCCATTTTTCTTTGGGAAAATTTAAATGGGACTCATCCATTGGGAGTTCAAGAATCAGATATATTATTTGATATCCAAAAAGTTTTTCTACCTCATTTTTTGCTACATTCATAATGGTTTGGTTGTCACAAACCAACCTAGGTACCCTAGTAACCCAATAACCGAGCAGGTAATGACATATCCTGAAGAGTGTTCTTGATCCCCACGGGTCAACGACTAGTGCTTGGTATCATACAAAACGGAAAGTGAGAACTATTTTTGGTACTACCAATGAAAAAAACTAAACAAATTAGTATGCATATAAAAGAATATCTAGTTGGAGTAATGTACCATAAGTAAAATAGGTATAAAAACCCAATGTACTCTAACCAAAAGTACTAGAAAAAAGGAAAAAAAATCCCCATGTCCCAAATGAATTCAACTCACGGAGTCCAATAATCAATAGCTAGAACCACCTCTAAGTAGTGCTTTACCCCATATCAAACCTATAAGGAGATAATATATAAACAACAGAAGGAAAAAGTATTGTGTGAGCTAAAAATCCTAGTCGGCTCTCACTAAGGATTTGATAATAGATGTCAATATTGAATTTACCCAGTATAGGTTTCAATTTAATGTAAACATGTTTGGCATTTCATAAGCATAGATAAAAAAACTCATGCTTTACATTTCAAAAGATGGAAATACTTTAATCAAAGGCTTTACTTCTAAAATGATGAAATATTTCTAAACCAATGGTAATTTTTCAAAAATTGATTAAATAAGAACTTTTATATAAAACATTATATATATATATATATTCACAAGGAATGTACACAATTTCAAAAAATTGGAATATATTCATTTTAATTAAAAAAAGCGAGAAACATGTTCATATTCCTAAAAAGGTATGATAGATTTAGGCTATAGGAACTTAATGATCAAGGTGACATGAAAATATATAGATACATCCCTTTGAACTTAGGCCAAAGAGGACTCATCACCACCACCTATGGGATGTGACATGATGTATTTATGTTTTTTAATGTTGTAAAGTGTAATGTTCCATCCAAATAACTCACTAATTACCTAAGGCTTTCATTTTATCTTTTAAAAAATAATAATGGGAAATTTATTTCAAGAAACCTTAAAATACAGTTAATCCTATTGTCTATTTCATATATACCAATTTTTTCTTTCAAAACCATCATGTTTTTTTAATAAAAAACATGCCTTTTTACCAAGATAAAACCCAAAGGTTTCTATAAAAACCATTTTAATCCATTTTCATAATATAATAATTTGAAATAAATTCAAAATATAATTTCCAAAATCAATTTCAAAAATAAATTCAACAATTTAATTGTCACAAAATTCCATCAATTTCACAATAATCCCTTGATTTATTTGAATTTGGGTTCTTTAAAATTTTCCATCAATTCCATAATTAAATTCAAAATTTTAAACCATTTCCCTAAAATAAAGAATTTAAATTACAAAAAAAATTCGATAAACACACCCCAATTCAATAGAATTGGGGTTTTTAAATTTTATGCCAAAAACCAATTTTTAAAACCGTAATTCAATGGAATTGGGTTTTTCCAACAAAATAAATTAATGAAATTTTATTAAAATCAAGAAATTTAATTTCATTCAATCAATTGAAATTAAATAAATTGGTTTAGGGTTAACATAAATTGAGTATTGTAATGGAACCACCCACCTTTCTCACTGAAATACAATGCCCTCAACAGAATACACTAATAAGAATGAAGGAGAAAAATACCTAGTAACTCAAACTAGAAACAAGATTTTTCAATACTAAGTTTTGATCCATCAATTCCAAAATAATATTAGGAATAAAAGGGAAGAGAAAGGGAGATATGGAGAACACTCACCCCTACAGGTCACACCATGATTAAAAAAAAGATCAATCACCAAAAAAAGATATTGTGGTTTTGGAGGCTCCCAAAATCTCATGGGGAAGGATCTAGGTGAGATAGAAGATAAATGGTTATGTTGAGAATAAAAATCATCTGGTATTTCTATTAAAAAACAACCATCAATACATTACTTTATGTGTAACCCAATTACACGTTGAGTAATTGAAAAATCTGAAAATCATATAAAACTATGATGCCTTTTGATAAATATATATTAATTATTAATTTAGAATTTTAAAATCATGTAACTATATTACACAGTGTGTAAATACTTATCATACTACAGAACAAACAAGTTTCTTATGGGAATATAACAAATGTCTAACTCTTCCATTATAGGTATCCTCACAATTCCTTCTCATCCCTACACATACAATGAAAATGGAAGACCACGACAAGGTTTGAAATATACCTATTAGAAGAGTAACCAGATGTTACAACCTCCACCCCATAAAATATTTATATCCCTAGAAATATTTTTATGAATATTTCTTATCAAAAATGTGAGTCCACTTATCTCTCATCAGTGCCTCATTCTCTCATGTCTCATGAGAATAAGAACTGTGCTACCATAGCACATGAACAAAAGGTACGATCCTACCATGAAGTACCTTGGTTTCATAATCAACTATCTTGATTGTTCATTCTGTCATACATAAATTAGGCTCAACCTTGAGATCACTATATCTCTGAACATGAGATGGATCAGATAGAAACTTTTGGAGTTATGATACACGGAACATGTTATGTATTGACGTAAGCTACGGAGGAAGTGCCAAATGACAAGAAACTTTTCCCGCCACCTAAACAACCTCAAAAGGTACAAAAAAATAAGTATTAAGTTTACCTTGTCTCCAAATCTACTGAAAAAACAACTAAAGTGAAACTTTCAAGAACACATAGTCACCAAATGAGAATTACAAAGGTCTAAGATGACGATCATCATAAGACTTTCATCAGGTGTGTGACATCAACATCATTTAACAAATCAAATTAATTTTTCATGTCATTTGTTGGATCAGGCTCAGTACAACCATGGAACTATCACCATTCTTTGTCCAAAACAATTGAGATTTACATAGCTAACTATAACAGGCCTCAAAAGGGTTCATTCTGGTGGTGAAATGGTAACTATTGTTTTAATAAAACTCAACCATCCCCATGTGATCATCCCATGATTCACAAAATATGATAACATAAACTTGAATAATATCCTCAAGAACCTCTATAGTTATTTCTATCTGGACATATGACTATATATAGAATACCATGATCAAATGGACTTGATATCCCAGTGCCTCTTAAAGGCCTCTTCAAAATAGAGAAGTGAACCGATGATATCTATCAGAAACTACAACATAAGGAAGTTGGTGAAAATGAAAATGTCTTTCTTATAAAGATTTACCAACTCCTTAACTTTGGTTGTATCAGGAATAGTTATAAAGTGTTCAAATTTAGTTAGCCTATTGACCACAACCTATATCACATTCTTTTTTCTATGGGTATGCATCAACCCAACCTCAAATTCCATAGATATTTCATCTCACTTCCATGTTGGGACTCAAAGTGACTGATGTAAACATGAATGTTTCTGGTGCTCAGACTTGACCTATTGGAATGTATAACAACAAGAAACATACTAAAAAATGAACCATCTCGTACCTATACACCAGAACTACTAACACATGTTATAGAACATCTTTTTGGATCTTGGGTGCACTACCCACTAGAAACTATGGAAATTCCCCATCGTATATTTTCTTACTACTAACAATATAACAAAGTGATTTTGATAGCATAGAATGATATCATTCGAGAACAACCCCTAAAAACAATCTCCCCACCATAAATAGAATTTTTAATAGTGAAAAACTCATAATCAAGAATCTATTCTTGAAGAATCGTCTCGAGAAGATAGGCTGTCAACTAAACACTGGCCAAAAAAATCTTAGCCCATGATTCCTAGACTCCCATATGAAACTGTACAAAGAGATCCATTAGGTTCCAATCTTCTAATGATTCCTTCAATACATGGTTAGAGGTTTCCTACTCTAAGCTTATGAAATGAAATTTTTTTCCCTAGGGTATAGGTGATATTGAAATATAAGGACTTCAAGTATTCCACCCAATATCTCTGGTGGAGATTCAAATATTTTTGAGAAAAGATATAACTAAATCTCTTATTGTCTGAATACATGTTAATCCTTTCACTGTAAAGGTAATTCCACCAACTCTTAAGTGTGTGAATCAAAATATAATGTTCAAGGTATTAGGTCAGATAATGTTTCTTATGTTTCCTAAGATGAAGAAATCCATAGGAAAAAACACAATCACCTAGCATAAGAACACAACCCAAACCTAAACCTGATGCATCACCGAAGTCAAAATAGTCCTTCCCAACAATAAGAAGAGTCCACAATTGAGTAGTAGTCAAAATATGTTTTATATCATCAAAATAATTCAGAATTTTTCATCCTAGGTGAACATTACTCCCTTTTGAGTTAGAGAAGTCACCAATGAATATAGCTTATAGAAGTCCTTTATGAACTGACGATAATACCCAGCTAGACCCAAGAAGCTCCAAATCTCGAAAACATTTTGTGGTTGTTCCCAGGTTATAATTTTTTTCACCTTCTCTGATCAACTGAAATAACATGTTCCAACACCACGTGTCCCAATAAATTCAAATTCTGAATCTAGAAGTCACATTTCTAAATCTTAGCATAAAGTCCTTAATTTCTCAGCAAAATCGAATTTGTTTTCAGATGATGCAGATGATCGTCACCGGACTCATAGTTAAAGAAGATTAATCCAAATATTCTACCAAGAAAGTATCGTGATACTCATGGAAAATTCTTTTCATCAAATCTATGAAAATTATAGGAGCATTGGTTAGACCAAAGGGCATTACTAGGTACTCATAATATCCATACCTAATCTGAAAGATGGTTTTATAAATTTTAGTTTTATTTATGATTAAATTATAGTATCCGTAAGAAATATAAATCATCAAGAACAAGTTTACCCCCTTAAACTAATCAAACAAATCATATATCTATGGAAACAGATATGTTTTCTTTATCGCCACATGATAAATATTTTTGTAATCAACATAAATGGTTGGTGAACTATTAGATTTATTATAAAGTAGAATAAGAACCACAAATGAGACTCACTCAGCCATATAAATTATTTCTTTAAAATATCACCCAAATGAGTCTTTAGCTCTTTCAGTTTAGCTGGTGCGATGCGAAAAGAGGGAATAGAAACTAGTTGAGTGCTTGAAAATAAATCGATAGAGAACACCACCTACCATACCAGTGGAAAATGCTAGAAGTCAAAAGGAAACACATGAGGAAACTTGATGACCATTGGAGGGATATCACAACTCAAATATTCCTACTCCAGATTAAATATGAACAAAAATATAACTTTATCCAACTCCAAATAAGAAGGAACTTTCAGGATCGACCATGGGTACCATTCCCCTTGAAAGACATGACACACACCACTAGGTGTTGCAAAGGAGACCCATCAAAGATAAAAATAAAACCATGATTTATTATAAATGATCCAATCCATCCCAAATATGATTTCAAATAGTTTCATGTGGATAACTAGAATAATCCTGGAATGCTCGACATATGATAGAGAGAAAACATAAGTGGGAAGATAGAGACCCTACTCTCTCTTCGTACCAAGGGGTGTAGTAATGTCCATGACATATGGTGAAATCTCTATATGAATATTTTTAATATTAAAAATAAGGGTAAAATATAAATGAATGAGATACACAATTATGAAATAAAGTAGTCACTAATGTCAAATATATAGTGATGGTACCTCTCATGGTTGTGGGACCCATATCCACTTCCTCTGGAGACTCTTCCACCATATGAAGAATGTTCATTCTGGATGCCTATGACTAGAACCCTTTTATACATGAATCATATAATTTCCATATAGGTTTAGATAGATCTGATGATTCCATTCCACTATGCAGAGTGAGATATATGTGGAAGAACCTCTTCAAGTTACCCAGGTACCCACATGATCCTCATTTCTTGGGGGTCTTAGTGGAAAACCTATTTGAATTCCATGGATTTCCACACTGGTAGAAAATTATAAGAGATCTTGCAGGAACTGTAGGAGTTTTTTAATGAAACTATTATTGAGAACCACCAGGTGAATAATCACACTTATGGTTTCATTTAAAGGAACCCGCACAACCCCTGGGAGAGAATGAAAATCCTGATAACCCTGACTTTCCAACCACGCGTATTTCGACCATTAGAACTATGTCCAAAAAAATCAACATAAGAAGGTATTTTTATCAAGAAAAAATAGAAATTAATATACTATCAAAGTCCAAAATCAAACTGTCGAGTATTCATCTTATCATTTGATACAATCTTAGGTGAAAACCACATTAGATTATATTTCTTTTCATATTCAGTCATGATCCTATTAGTCTGCTCATGTTCGAAAAACTATTTATCCTTGGATAACACCATTTAATCTAGATATAAGTGGTCATGAATATATTTTTAATGTATTTCCACTTTAATACCTCATGTTTCTTCACCATAAATATCTTGTCCCACCATCTTCTACATGGTCATTATAATTCCAAGGTGGCACACTTCACCTTGATTTTGTTAGTTGTGTCCATGAACCCAAAAAAATGTTCCATTATGCTATACCACTCTTCATAACCTAGAGTATCATTTGTGACTTTGAATGGCATTGGATTCTAGTGATGGAACCCTTGAGAAAAAATATTTTGAATTTTCCTCTGTGGTTCGACACCTAGAGCCTAAACTGGAACTGGAGTTGGTGCGTGTACCGTGTCTTAGACAGTGCACAGAATCACCTCAAATAGATTCATGTCCACAAGTGGATTCACTCATTGAGGTTTATCAATATATTTCTCTTAGAAACAATTCACATGTCTTCTCGAAGGCATGATTCCATGAAACATTACCATACAATAAAGAAGACTTCATATTAACACTCTAACAAAGAAACAAGGAACTTAATCACAAAAGATAGACACAAAATATTTGGATTTCAATATAACCAATTAAAAAGTAAGTAAAAACATTAACTAATCATGAAGAAATATTTCCCCAACTACCCATGGTAACTTAAATTTAATTACAGTGATATCTGTTCAGGCACTCAATCGTAACTGCCTCCAAAGTATTGATAAGATTTCACAAATGCATACTGACTTGATGAAAAAATGTCAACCTATAATTAATACCACTTTGTCCGTAACCATCCTAGGTAACCTGGTAACCAGATAACTGAGCCAATCCTTACATATCTTGAATAGTGTTCCTGATCACCATGGGATGGCAACTAGCATCTGGAATCATGCAAGAAGGAAGGTAGGAAAGATTTTTCAATTAGTAATGATGAAATGAACTAAAAAATCAATATGAATATAAAATAAAATCCACTAGGAGTAATGTACCATAAGTAAAAAAGTTCTAAAAACCTGAAGTAATGCCACCAAAAGTACTAGAAAACATAAAAAACTACCCATGTCCCATTGGATGAAACTCACCAAGTCCACAGATAAACATGTTAGAACCACCTCCAAGTGGTGCTTTACCCCTGCTTGAACTTGGAAGGTGAAAATCTATAAACACCTTAAGGCACTGGTAGGGTGTGAGATAAAAATCCTAGCAGGGTATCACCAAAGATTCCATAATAGATGCCAAAAATGAATTAACCCAGGAGTTCTTTAAATTTAAAACAAATAGTGTTTTTATTTCATAATCATAATTAAAATAATTCATTATTTACATTTAAAAATATGGAAATACCTTGAGAAACGTGTTTACTTTTAAATTGATGGAATATTTTTAAAATAATGATACTTTTCACAAATGCATTAAATAATAACTTTTATATAAAACAGTTTATATAAATTCACAAGTCATGTAAAATAGTTTACAATAATGGCATACATTCATTTGAAATAAAAACAAATGAGAAACATTGTCATATGACTATGAAGTTATAATAGTTCTAGGATATAAAGACTCAAAAACTCAAGGTAACACAATAATATATATATATATATATATATCCCTTTTAACTCCAGACAAAGAGGACTCATCACCATCACATATGGGATCTGACATGCTGCATTTATGTTTTGGAACATTGTAAGGCATAATGTTACAGTGAAAAAACTCACTAACTACCAATGTCTTGCATGTGATCTAGTAAAAAAAATATGGGAAATTTATTTCAATAAAACATAAAATACTATTAATATTAGTCTCCACTTCATACATACAAATTTTCCATTTAAAAACTATAATGAGTTTTTAATCCAAAAAATGCATTTTTACCAAGATAAAACCAAAAATTTCTATCATAACCATTTTAATCAATTTTTAAAATTTAAGTATTTGAAATAAATTCATATTTCAATTTCACAATTCACTTTCATAATTAAATCCATCAATTTAATTTTATAGAAATCCCTTCAATTTCATAATAAACCCAAAATTCAATGGAATTGGGGGTTTTCAAAATTTTCCATCAAATCCATTTCCATGATAAAATTAAAAAATTTAATTGAAAAAATTTCCATCAAATCCACAATTTAAATTTCAAAAATATCTATAAACAAAACCCAATTTAAAATAATTACGGGTTTTCTAATTTCCTGTCAATGACCCATTTTCAAAACACCATTTCAATGGAACATGGTTTTTCCAAGAAATTAATTGAAATAAGTTTTATTAGAATAAAGATATTTCATTTAATTAAAACAATTGAAATGAAATAATGAAATATAGGGTTAATATAAATTGGGAATCACAAGAGAACCACCTAACTTTCTCATGGAAACACAAATACTGCAATAGAACCCACCAACAAGAACGAATGAATAGATGATCTAGGAATTCATCCTAGAAATAATGTTTGAAAATAGAGAGTTTATATCAACCAATTACAAGATTACCTTACAATCTTTGAGGAGGAAAAGAGAAAAGATGAAGAGATAGGGTGAACACTCACCTTCAAAATGACAATACAATCGCAACAATGATCAACCACCGAATGAAAAGTCTTGAAGAGGTTTGAGGCTTTGAACATTTCCTAAGGAAGGATATATGTAGATATCATGTAAATATGGAGAGGGTGAAAAGAAAAACTAGCTAGGATACCTGTTAAAAAACAACCATCGGGAATTTTCACGATGTGTAACCCAATTACACGTAATGTAGTTGAAGAAATCGAAAATAAAAAAAAACTCATCGTATTTTAATAAAATAAGATTTATTATTATTTTATAAATTTCATGTCATGCAATTGTATCACATGGAATGTAAATCCCTAGCATACTACTAAACAAATAGGCTTCTTATGAGAATCTAACAAATTTATGACTTCACAATTATTGGTATCTTCCCAATTCCTTCTCATCCATACCTAGAAAATGAAAAAGGAAAACTATAAAAAGGTTTAAAATGTAACTTTCAGAAGAGTAACATGAAGTTACATAGGTTGAGCCTCCTCTGGTGTTGCTGGAAAAAATCATATTTGGTGCATTTTTTTAAACAATTTTCAATGGTTTTAAATATATTTTCCATCTAAATAACCTTGTTTTTCAATGTTTTATCAAATTTTGAGAAAACATAAAATGAGAAGTTAAAATGGTGTAAAATGAATAAAATTGTTAAAATGAGTTGAATGATGGGTTTTTAATGGATTAATATTTTTAGAATTGATTTTTTACTTTGAAGTAAAATGAAACTTAATATCTTTCCGAGTGTTTTTGAAATATTCCAAGTGTTTACTAATTATTTACTTAATTAATTTTAGGATAATTTACCATTATTTTCCAAATCTTAGTAGACCTTACAACCAAGGGATTTACGCGACACTTATCTAGGCCCATATGGTCCATCCATATATGAAGCCCCATGATAGGTCCTTCTAGAGTGTAAAGTTTCATTAGGAGATTTGAAGTATACATGGCCTACAGTGAAACAATCTTTGGGCTGGTCATTAATTGGTCGAGCCCTGGAGCCCCTACATATAGGGAATATCCCTACAGAGGAAATATAAAGGCATAACTCACACGTAATGGTTCAAGATAGTGAGTGGGGGTCCCCAAACCCTAACTAGACATCTTTACTAGGGGGGAGGCATGCCATCATTGATAAACAATCAAACACTCAGATCACCATTTTGGTGTGGGATGAAACAAATTCATGTTACTTTTTATCCCAATTAAATATGAATCACTCTATTTAGAAATTTCCTGTTTCAAAACTCCACCACTCACCTCAATATTTATACTCATCAGCCAAAACTAATTCATTGAGACATAATCATCTCTAACTAGAGTGGAGATCATCTCAAGGTCTGACTCTATTTCCTCCACTCCAAACCACCATAAATCACTATTAAACCCTCAGATAATCCCCATGAAACATTTTTTGAGATTTATAGAACCATTGTGAAGGCCATATGGTTAATGGGATAAACTCCAATGCCGGAACCATGCTCCAACATGCATTAATACCCACCAGTTCCATGCACGATCCACTACAATTCCATGTTGTCTGAGCTTGAACAACCTTGCACACCCCAAAAAATCCATAACCACAATCCATGCACTAATTTGGTGGATGCACTGCTGAATCTCTTCTACACCCAAAAGGAAGCACTCTAGATTCTCAAGAGTAATTTGAAGACCCACAGGTCTCATTGATCACTAGTATATTCAATGTCTTAGTTCTTGGGAGATCTTTAAAGGAGGATTGGCTCTAGGACCCCATCCCTTTATTATAAATTCCTCTCCATGCCACAGGATTCGACCCCTAATGAACTTAAATCCCAATGAGATCAAGGGTACCACTATCTAAAATATTCTTATTTGATTTATTTTTATTATTTCCATTCTTTTATTTTTTTTACTTTTATTCTTAAATTTAATTTTAGTTTATATTTATTTTATAAATAATAATTCATGATTTCTTATTATTTTGACTCATCCATCAAATAATTCTTATTCTTCTTTTAATTTTTTATCTTTTCTTATTTTATTTATTTAATATTTATTTTTATATATTATATATTGTTCGTTCATTTCATTTTATTCTATTATTTATATATCCCTATAATTATTTTTCTACTTTATTTTTCTTATTCTTATCTTCTTACTATACACCAAGTGATATCTTACCCTTGACATTTAGGGGATCACCTGAGGATTGGATCGATGGGCATTAATGAGTTCTTGAATTCTTGCTTAAATTTTATTTTATGTTTGTGATAGATAAGAGTATCATGTATGAGAGTGGACACTGTACCCCATGACATGAAACTCATATCTATTTAAATTATTTTGTTTAATTTATTTTCCCCATATCAATTGTTTAGCTCTTTCGATGATGGAGTTGATCTGATCAATGGATGAAATGACATTAGATTGAGTTGGATATTGAAAAATGACACTCCATCGACTAATGTGTGTCATGAACCTTGATTACATGAGGATTTGGAATTTATATTGATTAAGGAATTATATATTTCACAATTTCTAAATAAAAGTATATTAATTTATCATGATATTTCATGTTTGTATTATAAAATTAAAATTAATCAAATAAAAGAGAATAATTATTGAACCAAAAACCAAGTTCTTTCTTTAATAATTACATTAATCTATTTTATATTAGTTTACTTTTTAGTATTTCATTTATCCAGTGGTTATATATATGAAATAAAAACAACAATAAAGAATTAATTTTGGAGAATCAGATTAAGTAATTGAAAAACTAAGAAAGATCATCAAGTGAGACGACCCTTGTCAAACTATGTTCTATACTTGGAAAACATATAAATTTTATTTTTCGATGCTGAATGACAGAAAAATTTCAAAACATAGACTGTTTCCAAGGATTCAATAAGGGATTTCTTCGATTTTTATTTTTTCACATTAAATAGATTTCATTCTTTTTCAAATTAAAAACCATAAAAATTCATTTTCCACAATGTATCAAAATATACCATATATTTTTTAATGGAAAAAATTATCAATGGTGATGGAAGAAGAAGAAGAGGGGAGTGGATATTATCAAACCTAGGTGAATGATCTTTGAAAAGACATAGATCAAATGGAGGGAAAAATTGAAAGAGAATTCGAATATGTCTGTGCATGGATGCAACCACCAGAACATGGGAAAAACCTAAGGAGGCCATGCCGAAAGACATGGATATTGAGATATATGTGGGAGGTTCAAAAGATCTAGATGACTTTGTGAATGGATATGAGGAAGTAATTAATCTCTCCAAGCCTCCTAAAGAAGAGGATCCAGAACTATTAAAGGAAGACACTACCCATGTGGTGGAATTATAATAAATCATGGAGGATCCTAACTACCAAGCTCCATCCACTACCATTCTACCCTAAGAAGAACTAACCATTGAATAATATATTGTATCTGAACCAATTCTGGGAGATGATCCTTTCTTGAAGTATTTATTTAATGATTCTATTCAATCTAATTTGAGTATCACTCATAATTATTTGAAATATAAGATTTGGTCAATCCTTTCCTTCCATTAGAGAAAGATAAGGAAAAAACGTCCACCTATTGAAGAATACATATAGGTCCCTGACATTGATAAACATACATTTGAGGAGCGTCATGAGGAATTCTATATTGATTAACAATTAGAAGTAATGACATAGGTTGGTCATTTTTAAAGGGATAAATTTATTAATAATTAAAATTTTGTTCATGTATATATTCCTTCTTACTTTCCCTTTGATCATTCATTACATAAATCCATAATTGATCCAACACTGGACAAGTAAGAGTAGGTTTCAAAAATAACAAAAAATAATGATTAGGATTAATACTCCATTCTACCCCCTATATGAAAGATGTACTTAATTATGGAGGGGTTATATCTGGTATACAATATCCATGGATCAATCCTAATGAAGAAAGATGAAACACAAGTTGGGAAATACTACATGTGTTCATTCAAGTCAAAGGTGATCAATCCACCATAATATTGTGGATAAAAATCCATACTTCCCTCTAGAGGAAGGAAAAATTCAGGGCCCACTAGGGGGATCAAACCAAGATTTGTCCTTTTATTTATTTATTGGAATTTAAATTTCATTTTTATGATTAGTCAAGTATGTATCTCACTCGCTCTAATCTTTTTTTACTAAAATTACATTATCCTTTTTCTTAGTTGATTGATTTTATTTTATTTCTTCATGATGGAAGATAGAAGTCCCAAAAATTGAAGAAAAGGACAAATCTTAATAGGAGATGGAGTTTACTTTTAGTGTTTAAAATTATAATATCCCTTTATTTTTTTGTCTGAAACATGTTTTCCCGTTTAAAATGAGAATTTCATGCCCATTCTTGAATTATGATTTACTTGAATTATCTAGGAGAAATGAGTTTATTAGGCATCCTATGATTACATGGTTTATATTTCATTTTCAAAAATATTAAATGGTCAAAATAGAGAATTGTATGATTAAAGTGAGTCATGGATATTAATATTAGAAATAATGAATTGAGGGGATTAATTGATTCATGTAAATGAAATTTCCATAAACTTTTTTGTACTTCTAATTTTTGAAATTCATGTGAATTTATTTTTTATTATTAATCATGCCTTGGGTAATTATCCAATATCAAATTTTCCATTCCCTAGAGGAATTCTAGACCATGTAATTACTATTTATTCTCGATCATATTTCTTGAGTGATCATGGGACATGTGAGTTATCAAAACATTCATTTAAACTTTTCAGATTTATGAATTTAAAAGAACATTTAAAATGATTGATGCATCTTCTAAAATGACCTTATCCTTAAAATGACACCTTTATGTCAATAATTTTAACCCATGGAGACCATGAATAACCATATTTGTGTTGAGACACATTTAAATCCTATTTTTTCCATTCCAACCATCCTCCTAGTATTTTCATGATATTTTAAAGTTGAAGTGTGGGGGGTGGGGAATTCAGGGATTAATGTTTAAAATAAAATTTATTGAAGAATTTTATGGGTGATACATCATGGGAATAAGTAATGGGTTTTGATTCATATATGGTACTCATTATTGTTTTTCCCCTCTTAAAAAAGATAAAATGAAAAAAAGAAAAAATATATGAAAATAACGGGTTGTGACTTAGAAGAATCAAAAATCAAAATCACTAGACTGATGTTTTTTATCATATGTGATTATATGGTGGATGTGAGGTTTCATTTAAGAAAAAAATTTGATAATAAAAAAAATAAAAAAGTTTTTTAAAAACAATAAAGTGGAGTATAAAAGAAGAGAAAAATTACAGGGGGAACAAAAATCACTAATAATTATATAATTTGATCATGAACTCACTTTGAGTTTATGGAAAGTGGGAGTTTTTAAAAATTAATGGGGATAATTTCAATACACTTTCACTGTGGATATCAAGCATTTTATTAGAGATAAGACTCATCCTTGAGCATTAATTTTTAAACATCAATTTCTACCTAATTGAAGCCCCAGAGTTTTTTGAAACTTGATTGAAAATCCCTAATGATTTTTTTCCTTTTTTTTATTTACAAATTGGAGAAATTAGTTCACTTACTAGATTATGTATAAGGATCATGTTCTGATGATATGATCATAACTCCACCAGAATTGTGTCATGATAGATGAGTGAAATGATTAAAATGAGAGGTAGGTCATGATTTGAAATTTCTAATAATAAAAAATTAAGGAACTTGAACGAATTATGAATTAATTTACATTAGTTTCAAATGGTGAAAAGTAAAATAAATGATTTAATTTTTTATTTGAAAAATTAGAATGTAAATTGATATCTAATGTGGAATTCTGAAAATTTGGTTTAACATTGATAATTATTTTATTTCATTGCTTTGGAATTTGGATATTGGTAACATTGGTTGCCTATATTTTTTGATGTTGAGATTTTATATACTGAGAAAAAACGTGGTTTATGTATGGTATTATTTTATAGATTTGTATTTGGTGCATATTTTTATACAAATTTCAATAGATTTAAATTTATTTTTGATATAATTAACAATGTATTCCAATAATTTATCAAATTATGAGAAAATATTAAATGAAGATTTAAAATGGTGTAAAATTAAAAAAAAAATTAAAAAACGAGTTTTATGTTGGGGTTTAAATGATTTAAAAACATAATAATTGTTTAATTATTTCCAAGTGACATGAAACTTAATATCTTTTCAAGTGTTTAAGAAACATTAAAAGTGTTTTATAATTATTTTCCTAAAACATTTAATGATACTTTAGAAAAAATACAATGAAAAATCTAGGAATTCGTTCATCCAAGGGTTCTACATTCCACTTAGCTAGGCCTATGAGGGAAATCCAGCCATGGAACACCATGAGGGTCCGCTAGAGTGGCAAGATGCGTCGGGAGATTGGGCCCGTGCGTGGACTACGATTGTTAAATATGAAGGATGTTCATAGATTAGCCTCATCCCTCAAGAAACAGTGTTAGGGGGAACATCCCTACAACAGAGGGATAATGGAATCACTGGTATGGGGTGTTGACCATTAACAGACAAAGATCCTTCGCCCCCGATGTGACTTCATTACCCAGGGAGTGATGTGACATCATTATTTAAAAAGACCACACCTACATCACCATTTTAATGTGGTATGATATAAATTCTGGTTATTTTTCATCCCACTTATGATTCAAGTTCCCCTCTTAGAAATTTACCATGCCTTGACTCCACAGCTCTCCATAACATTCATTCTCAATAGCTGGCACAATTTTATCTTGATATCTCCATATCTGACCACAATAGAGATTAAATTGAACTCTTCCCTCATTTACTACACTCTAGAACACCATGGATCACTCATAAACAATCAAACAACCCCAAAGAACCAATTTTCAACCTCTCTCCAGCCACTGTGAAGGCTAAAAGGGTTAAGGGAGAAATTCCACTACCATTTCAATGCACTACCATTCTACGCTGCACGCTGGTGTGTTGTGCAATCCTATGAACCTACACATCATCAAATCATGAACCTCCATGCACACCCCATGAAATCCATGAAAATAATCCATGCACCAATTTGGAGGATTCCCCATTGGATCACTTCCTTTCCTGAAAAATGAAGCACCCTTGATCATCAGGTGTAATTTCAAATCACCATGTATCTCGAAGATAACCAAGGTATTTGAAATCATGGGTCTCGGGGGCACTTTGAGTTTGGAGGATCATAAGGTCCCCATACTTTTCTTATAAAAATGATATTACTCTCCATGTAAAAGGAGTCGATACATGCTAGTGTCGAGGCTCGATGAGGCTGAGGCTGCTGCTCTCTTCCATCTTCTTATTTGTTTTATTTTTACACATTTATTTTATTTAATTTTTGTTTAATTATATTTTTGTACATTATTTTAATTTATATTGATTATATTAATAAAAATTCTCGAATTTTTTTTTCATCCATCACACTATTCGTATTCATCTTATCATCATCTCTTTCTTTAAATTTTCCATTTCCACTTCTTTTCTTTCATTCAACATTCTATTTATACATTATTGTTCTTAATTAATTACATTTTATTATATTTCCTCTCTCTCTCTCATTCTTTTTATATTTTATTTTTATTCTTATTCAATACTTCCTATGGCCCAAGTGATTATTACCCTCTAAAATGAGGCCTAACCTGAGGCTTGGCCTAGGGCATGTCATGGTGTTATTGATTTCTTGTTTTATTTTTATTTTATGTTTGTGGTAGATATGCGTAGAATTCATGGGAGTGAAGAATATACCCCATGACACGAAATTAAAATATAATTTTATTATTTTGTTTATTCTATTTTCCCTCTCTCAATTTTTTATCTATTAACACTATTGAGTTGAGCCAATAATTGGAGGAAACAACATTCAATAAAGACCGATCCTTGTAGATGGCACACCATCGACAAAAGTTTTTCATCATCTTTGATTAAAAGAGGATTTGGAATTGATATTTATTAATTCATTCAAGATTTAAAAATATAAAAATAAAACACTAATAATTTATCATGAAATTTTATATTTGGATTATCAAACTAAAATTAAAGAAACAAAGGAGAATAACAATTCAACCTGATACTGAACCTAAAACCCAGTTATTTTTTTGAAAATTAAATTGTCATTTCTTGTTAGTTTAATTTTAAGCATTTTAATTATTTATTTCTTTTATATATTAAATAAAAATTACCAAAATGATGTGGTTTATGTTATTAAGATTAATTAAGTAAATAAATGAGAAAGATCCTCAAGTGGGATGAATCTAGTCATCCTATGTTCTACATTATAAAAATAATTAAATTTTCTTTTTTTGAATGACCTATGACTAGCGTGTTTCATTGTATCACTTGTTTATATTATTTTTCATGTACAATTATTCTCATCCAGGTAGTAGGTAAAATCCTGGAGATGTCCACTAGTGTCTATCCAATGGCCCTAGAATTTTTTTTTGTGAATTTTTAGCAGTTGGTGTTATTGGCTAGGATTTAAATAATTTGATATTATAATTGGATGTTTATTTTATTTAAAAGTAATATTTTAAATTTAATGAAAAAAATTTATGTTCTAGTTTAGGGGATTTCAGTTCATATTTATCTATACTGAATATATACGAGCGCCAGATAAATTTATTATTAATAGATTTGATTAATTCATTAAAATAAATTAAAATAATTTTTTATAAATTTTCAACAATCAAAACTATCTCTAAATTTAGTTCATTTTCAAAAAAATATTTCTATAGTAGGTTTTGTTTTTACAGAACATCCCCTATCCTGATTATATCATCCGAAATTTCAATTTCCTCCTTGGAAGAGTAATTTAATTCCAAACTTTTTAATATAAAAATAGAATACTCATCATGTGGCTATTTTATTGAGTCAAAGAAGTTAAAATGCATCACATAATCACCAAAATTAATGGAATGGAGATATTATATTCATTTGTGATGATTTTAGTGGTCATGAGGAATGATATATTTAGAATGATGGGAGAGTTATCTTTACATTTTACATATTATTTATTGATAATATTGAAGTTGGTTGGAAATTAGTAACCTTGTACACTTACCTAGACATCTTCAATAACACCCTCTAGGTTTCTAGTGTGTTGATTAGTGAGTTTCAAAATCACATGGGTATGTTTAAGTTGCCTCATATATAAATAATAATAAATGGAATAAGTCATCACATTTATTAATTCCCTTAAATCACATAATACTTTGGAAAGAGTAAGCTTAATAATAATGTGAGGGATATAGAAATAACTTGATCATGGCCTTAATAGGGGATTTGAGGGTTAATAAGTGTAGAAAAATCGTACATAACTTACCTATTAATTTCCTTGTGACCACCTTCTTCAAGTACACATGTCTTTGATGAATTTTTCAAACCTTGTAATTTTGTTTATGGACTCCAAAAAAGGTATATTGATCTATACTTTATCAAACACTACCATAATCTCGTGATGCAACGTTTCTTCATTGGTGTTGTTAAGCACTTGTATTCTTGATGGGAAGGGAGGTTGAGGTCGATGTGCATATTCTATCTTGATTTTTTTCCATTGTATTTATTCATTGGGGTTGTCTTTATAGATCCCCCTCTATTTCCTCTTCTTTGGAAACTTCATTATGTAAATTTTTGTTTTCACCTCCATAATATATCTCTATGTGAAATTCTTTACTTTTTTCTATCTCCTTATAACTCCTAATGTCAATATCACTAGCATTTTTATTAGGTTTAGGAATTGTTTGGGTAGGAAGTTCACATGATCTTTGATTTACATGATTTTTGAGGGTGGTCAAGAGCTAGATGAAATACCCTTTTAATTCCTTCAACATTGATCCATGAATGGTGATAGTAGTATGTTGAATATGTTGAGATTCTATTAGTAGTATCTTCATATATTTCATGTTAGGTTCTTGAATTTTTCTTTGATGGTAGCTTGCAGATGAATACAAATTTTATCACTAGAATAGAGGGGGATGGAAAGAATATTGATAGGACTATTTAAATGGTGGCCGTTGAGTGAGTTAGTTTTTTTCTCAAAGTAGTTTGGTGTTTAATTGTATAAATCCTTGGTTACCATTTGGTTGATTCTGAAATAGCCTATGAAACATGTCATCACCGCTTTCAATCCCACAAACTTGAGGGTATCCATTGTTTAAATGCTCCTGAGAAAGGAAGAGAGGGTATACACATAGGGGTGTGTTGGGTTATGAATCTTAATGCTTGTTCATAACCATTTGTCTCATAAGATATATCAATTTTTCAAATTTATTTTCAAGTAAAGGTGATTTTGACTTTTTACCTCATGTACACCTATGGTTATAGATCTCACACAAAAGTTTTTAGAATTTTGGGATATTTTATCAATATATTCTCTAACTTCAATTGGTGACTTATCAATTAGTTCTCCTCTTGAAGAAAAATATAGTATATTCTGATCATTGTCCATCAATACATCATGAACTAATACCATGAAATTTTGTAATTCATAGGGTTGGGGTGTGTAGGATGTGGCCAGTTTCATGACCCTTTCACAAAAATCATAGAGAGTTTCTCCAGTTTCTTATTTAATTCGGAATACCTCATTCCTTAGTTGATAAATCATTTAATAAGGTTAAAAAATATGGAGGAAGGTCCTTTATATCTCTTCCTTTGAGGTGAATTCTTCATGTTGTATATTGTAGAGATACTCATTGGCTTCCCATTCAACATAGAAAGGGAAATCCTTCCACCTGAATTGAGCCTTGTTGGATCCTCTAGTTCTAAATCCATTTTATAATTCTTTGAATACTCTTAGATAGATGTTTGTTTATTCTCTAGATAATCCATTATATATAAGAAGAATAGTTATCATTGTTGTTTTTTGTTCAACATCTTGTTGATCATTAAATTTTAATTATGTATTATTAATATTGAAATTTGGTGCATACAATTCCCACAAAGTCCTATCCACTTGATCAATATTTTATTCCATTTTTTCACTACCCAATGTAACCTTGGTGGAAGAAGAAGTTGAGGAATGAGAGTTAGGAAATGGAATAATTACGAAGTATCTTTCCTCTTATTCTATGATTTTATGAGCTTTAAGTTTATCCAAATCATTTCTTTCAACTTTAGGAAAAAATAATGAGGTTGGAAGAATTGGATATGGTAATTTGAATTCATATTAAGAAAAGTCAATGTACTTACATTGACCTCCTTGGTAATGGTTCCAGGTATAATGAAAGCTGGTCATAGTGTGCTCAACAAAACCAAACTATGAACTCATGAAAACTGCTATAATAGTGGGAATTAATTTTTATCTATAGAATATGGTGTTGTGGATGTGTTAAATTATTAATTAATGGGTTTGAAATGTTTGAACAGAATGGATATAATTAATTATTTATGATATAAAATTTCATAAAAAGTGTTCCAAACTTAGATCAATCCCCCATTATCCAATTAAATCATTATTAAAATTGTTCCGTAATCTTCCCCTAATAAATTTCGATCTCATTAATTAAACAAATATTTTTATATTTGTTGAGATGGAGAAATACAAGGATAAGTGTATCCCCTATCCTTACCTAGAATTTTAATTATATATCTACAACCACACTCGGTGTCACAAACCGAATCTGGTAGCCAGCAATAACAGTGCCAAACCCAGCCCGTGACAAGGCCCGAAGGGAATTACCTATACCCATGGGATGGTACAAGTCCCTGAGTATCATTTATCTTTGTTTGGGAATGAGTTACCCAGATATGTATACATAAAACATCAAAAACATTTGATAAACTGAATCTGAAAAATTCATACCAAACAAGGTTTATACAAAAATCTAGAACTGAATACATAAGTTAAAATGCACTAAAAAAGATCCAAATACATAAATAAAAAACAAAAAAATATACTCATGGACTCCACACAATATGTGGTCATCACCCATAATCTGTATCCACAACTACGCACCAAGGATGAGAACTAATGCCCTGAACCACCATCAAATATAGCCTTCCCTTTACCTAAGTCAAGCGTAATAAATTATAATTACACCCTAGGGGTGTAATTATGGTGTTATCCTAAGCCCAATATAATACCACCCAATGATTCCAAAGATCATGCAATACAATGTGAAAAAGAAAACAGTTTAAATACGCAAAGAAAAGTAGTGATAACTTTTAAGAAATGCAACATTCAATTGAAAACAGTTTCAAGATAAAATTTTCAGAATTTTAAAACATTTAAATAGAAATGTTATATACTGTAAAGTAATTCCAAAATCACCCTAATACAATAAATAATACCACAAATACAATGAGCAACAAAATCGGTAACACCCCTAGGCACTATATTGTCTCAGTCCCTATGTACCTCATACCTCGGTGTAAAGTAACCATAGTAAAATCCTTTCTCATGCACGATCCACTAGTAGGGAACATAAACATAACATAGTTTTTCATAATAATCATCCACATAGTTTATTTGGAGTTTTAGTTATCCATATTCTATGTGAAATGGGGAAAACCCATCTAGTCCACTAGCTGTACTAGTAGACATCTGCCCCACCAAGGTACCCGAGCTTCCCCATTTGTGCTCAAAAAATTTAAGCATGAGACACATATCCATATTAATTTAAAATACCACTAATGGTCACATCGAAATAGCACAATATATATCACATTTTATATCACTAACAACACATAACAAACTCATTGATTTTTAATGAAACAGTTTCTCAAAATCCTGCATTGTTTTGCACAAAAAACCACTTAAGAACCCCACTTGTACACTATGTTCACACTTGTAAGTTACCAAAATAGTAAATTCATCCCAATGAAATTCAATTACAACAAGAAATCAATTTTAGGGAATCCCCATGTTAAAAAAGAAGTAACAACTTTGTAAAACCTCCATTTTCACACAAAAGTGTCACCAAAACAACACTTTCTTTACAAACACAATTAAAACCAATTTTTTCAGCAACAACAAAAGGGGATAAAAATTCTAAACAGTATTTTCAGCCCCATTAAAATTACATAAAAACAACTAAGTATTTATAGGTCATCCCCAAATAAACCAATAAAATATTTCATTGGAAACCCCCAAATTTCACACCAAATTGGAATTTACGATTCAATTGCAATAAAAACACCACAAAAAATAATTTTTGAGGCAATAATAAAATGAGATAAAACAAAAAATATGATAAATACAGTATGATAATAAACAATGATTGCATAAAAATTGGAATCACTTACCAAATCAAAGGAAACCCTTGAATCACCGTGTGAAAATCTAGTCGCACCACCGTCACAACAAGAGGGACTTATATCAAACCTAAAACCACAATAATTAACCAATGTAACCCAAGGTTAAACCCTAGGTTCAAAACCCTACCACCTGGTCATTTGTAACTTCATTGAAATTGAAATAAACTTCATGGAAATTGGGGGAAATAAGGAGGAGAGACACTTACTTGAGATTCTTTGAAGATCCTCCACCAAATCCCCCTTCAAATAGAGTGCCAAAGAGGGTTGGAGAGACTTTGAGGGATGAAATGGATTTTAGGATAAAATAGGATGATTATGGGTTGAATTAGGAACTATAATGGAGGATAAATAGTAATAATTGGGAGAGTTAAGAAGTAAAGAAGTCACCTCTTCAAATCTAGTCGTTTTGAGAAGCCCTATGATGTTCTGTACTAAATCGTGATGGAAACAAGCTCCAAAGAGGTGGGAAAGAGGAGGGGCACGTGGATGGGTTCAATGGTCTTGGGTGACCCTTATAATCACCAAGTAATCCTTAAAATTTAATAATTTATTAATTAAATAAATTTTTTGAAAATGGAAATGGGCTTTTAGGCTGACCCAATTCCATAAATAAAAACACAAATATGCCATTATTATGGTTTCCTAAATGGTCCAAATTGAAATGGTGGTGTTAATAGGTCATGGGAGGACATTTAGGAATTATAATGGTTGAAAAATATTAAAAAAATGAAAATTTTATAAATGAAACAAAATTGGTTTTTAAATCTGTAAATGGGCTCAAGGTTTGGCCCAAATCACGAAAACTCACTCTTTCCTGAAAAAAAGTTTGTGAAACACCCTAAACAAAGAAATAATGGAAATTAAGTAGAAAATAAATTTAAAAAAAATCATTAATGTGACAATTACCCCACCATGAAAACTTTCTGTCCCCGAAAATCCAAAACAAGGCAAAATACAAAAACTAAACCCAACTGATTAACCAAGATGTACTTCTTTTCCAAGCTTCACCCCAAAGGCCAGAACACCTCTAGTGATCAATTACAGGACGATTAATATCACAACCAAAAATTACACCACTTTCTTGAAATGATAAATCACATTCAGACTTTATCCCAAAATAAAACTCCTTAAAAACTATCTGAACATTACTCAAGCAATTCACCAAAATGAACAACAACTTCGAAAAAGGTTACACTTACCTTTCTTTAACTAAACCATTGGGCTCTCTCCAATACCAATTTTTACTTAAGGATGATTTTGGTAGCTAGATAGCTCCGAACGATACTATCTACTGCCATGGAAATAACATGTTTAAAAATTCCTTTTTTTTCTCTAAATGGAAGGAAATGAAAAATAATGGATGTTCGATTAATATAATAACAATTATGTTGAAAAATTATAGATTTTTAATTAGTTTATAAGTTTATTTTTTGTTTTTAAGATAAATATCAACAAGAAAAGGACATGAATAATGTAATACTCACTTTGGACCTTAAACATTCTCTTGAAAGTCTCGTTTGAAATAAAGTTATTATGATAAATTATGGTGACCAGGGTATTTAAGTAATGTGATAAAATTATAGGAGAGGAATATTGGGTTATATTTAAAAGAAATCTGTATGGGTATGTGTAACTTTGAGAGGGTAGAATTGATACCATTTTATAAGTGATGAAAATGGGACTTTTGGGAATACATGTTTTTTTCAATAATAGAATTAAAATATTCAAGGGTCAATGGTTCCAAAATTAATAAATATTAGAGTTTAGGTTAATATAAGGTATAAAAATCATGTATTACTCATTTTAAAATATTTTTTCAAAATATTTCAAGTCATTTAAAATTATGTTTTTACATTTCACCATTTTTGTTTTTAGCAAGAAAACTAGTTTTTAACTAAGTAATTTTTGTTTTATTAAAAAAATAAAATATTTACTCTTAAAAAATTTGAGTGTTATGGGACTAAATTTTATACACATATAATGATATTCAAATTCTAAATAGAATAAAATTAACTTTTAAATTAATACATTTGAAATATGAAAAACTATTTTTGTATCAAATAATGTTTTCACCATTAGGTTTTATGAATAATATTCAGTATTGTTTAAAAAAATGAGTATTAATATATTTATACATGTCATTAAATTTTTTTTAGAATAAATTTTTAATATGGTATTAATTTATTTTTCTAGATAAAAATTATACAATGTTAAAAAAATTCTTTAAAAATAACAGTTTTTTCATTATCATTATAATTAACATTAATTTGAGTAAAAATAATTTTATGTAATAATATGAAAATTTTTATTTAAAAAATTAAATATAATTTTATATATTTAACTTCTACAGGAGTTGAAAACTAGTTTTTAATACATGTGAATAAAAATAGTTTTATAGTAAAAAATTACTTAAGTTTCCAAAAAATCAAACATATATTTTATAAATTAAATATTGTTTTTCAAAATGTTTTTTTAATTTATAAATATATATTTTTATATTAAAAGTCTCCGAAAAATTTTAATTCATAAAAAATTATGGTATTCATAAAATCAGTATATTTTTCACTTTCCACCTAAATATCAATTAATATAGAAAAATCTAGAAAACCACCATAATGTTATATTTATATGAATAATTTTAAAATAAGTTCATGTCATCAGATTAAAATTCAAAAAAATTATAAATTTATCTTTTTAATATGAAATATAATGAAAAAGTATATTTTTATAGAAAAATAAACTTTCTTTTTTATTTATAAGTAAAAATGATAAATTTGTAAAACACATGTGATGAATAACTTATTATAATAATTAACTAATTTCCTCATCCATATTTCTAGTTACCTAGCCCATTAAGTTTTTTTATTAGATCTTAGAATAATATATGCTCTGGTGGTAGATGAGGGTGGTGATTCCTATAGCATAGATATCGTGGACATTTCCATGAGCTCAAATTTCTCTGACATATGATTTCACTCATACTTAAATTTTTGAAGTTTGAATAGTGCTTGGTCTATATAAATCCCTTGTAAAGATAACCCATTTCCAAGATCAGTTAAATAATCATTATAATGGATACTTTTACAAACTAATTTCATTTATGTTGATTTCATAACACGGTTACATCCTTTTATGCCCACTAATTTGACAACTATATTATAATAATACAATTTTATTGTAACATATCACTTTTTTTAATTCATAATTTCATGTGGAATAATCTATTAACACAATATTTACTTAAGGAAAATATATAGTGATATTTTAGGCCATTACAATATTAGACTCGATTAAATAATAGAAGAGACATATCATTCCTTGACTTATTTTTTAAATCCATATCATCCACGATGCTCCCAATATGTCAAATTCAACAAGAAAATGTATCATCATAGTTTATGAAACACACCAAAGTATATGAATCATTATATTAATTAATAGAAACCTTAAATTTTGAGGATCATTACACACATCCACAGATTAGACTTTCTGATTTCTTATTGAACATGTGGATTTCCACCTAGTGGGTCTATTTTCACAATCCTCGTCTCTTAGAGATTGCTAATGGGGAACTTCATGAGAATAAGTGTCGATATACTGTGATCATACTACCCTATATAACTTGTGTTTTCTATATTCAATTATATGATTTCATCCAAGCATAGAAAATATATTTAAGAATACAGTCATAACACTACACTGTTCTCATCATTGTTGGGAAGTACTATTACTTTTAGTGAGACATGTAATTTAAGGGAATTATCACATTCAATGTCACGTAGAAGAATAATCATGATATAAAAGTAGTGTTAATAATATTTAACACTATGAATATACATATAAAAATAATTATAAGGGATTTCGTTCTAGGGAACTGACTTTAATAGACTCCCGATTACACAAGATCTAAAAAAAAATGACTTCCAATCAAGTATCCCTCACATGTAGTTCATGATTTTGAAGAGATAAATATTTAATCAACAATTTAACCATGTTTTCATCAATGTAGACTATGCTTACTACAATTTCACACTTTAGAGAGAAATCCCTTAAGAGGTGATACTTATGAAGTATATGCTATGTCTACTAATATGATATGATCTCCTTGGTGAGAACCATTGCAGAAGTATTATAAAAAAATAACTGTGATTTAATATTCACTACCTAGCACTAATTGTGGTCCTGTATTATTCTGTGTATCCAAAAATACTTCTTCAGATGTATCAAAAGCTAAAATATACCCATAATTTACTATAAAATATATAACCCCAAGATTTTTTGATCTCCTCCAGCTTAAAACTCCTCCATTAAGGAATGGTAATATCTGGACTATGATTTCAGATCATCCTCATCTGTTTAGAAACTAGAATATGTATATCCCTTTATTTCTAGTTCCTCATCTACACCATAAAATAGAAACATAACCTTATTACCACTTATATACATTATGATAGTCATAAAAGTAGTCCAATGTTGTTCTCTTAGATATTCAGGATATGTACTGACCATGCACAAGGTATTGGTAGTAAGAAACCTAGTACAAAAATTGACATACATGAGGGAAGCTATCATAGAAGAGTAAGGAAATATGATCATCCTATCTCTCTCATCATGTGTTCAAGGAAACATTTTCTTGGATATATGTATACCCTGTGACATGGGAACCAATTGCCTCTTTGAATGTTTCAAATTGAATATCTTATATATTAGGACAATGTATATACCCAAATCTCGTGTAGAATGTCTTTTAGAAATATCATGAATGAAATTGATCCCTAGAATGAAAGTTTCTTCACCTAAGTCCATTGTGATGAAGCATGTGTTCAATAATATTTTAACTAATAGAAATAATAGAGACTCATTTTAATAAGTAGTATGTCATCAACCTATACTACTATGAAAATGACTTCACTCCCATTAAACTATTTATAGACACTTGAATCACATTATCTCTTTATGAAACCAAATTTTCTTATGGATTCATCATTGAAAATATACCATGACCAAGATTATTTCTTCAATCCATAAATAGATATATGAAAATTTCATATTAATTTGGATTCCCTTGGAGCCATAAAACCTTTAGGCTATGATATACAAACATATTACAAAAGGTTCCCTTTAAGGAAAGAAATCTTGAAATTCGATTTTGAAATATCAAAACCATGGTGAGATACTACAGAAGAAAAAAATTTGATTAATTTACACATAAAATATTTAGAAAAGGGTTCATAATAGTCTATAGATTAACATTTTTTAAATAATTTTTCAACTATTCATGCCTCATATATAATAAATTTACCATTATTTTCTAGCTTATTCTTGAATACCCATTTTAATATAATGGTTTTTACATCTACTAGTAGAAAAACTAGAATACATACATGGTTCTAATACCTAGAATTCATCTTAGAGTTCATATTTTATTTCTATTTTCAACTTATAATAAATATATAACCTCCATGTTGAAAACATGTTCATCATTTTCATACAATAATGAGTCACCATCCAAATTGACTAGAAAACCATATCTCTATTGTTCTCTAGCATCTCATTGATCCTCATTGTAATTGTGTCTTAGGAACATTCTCTTCCATGGGGATTGGTGGAACTTATTCCTATACCAACCCTATATATCTTTGGAATCAACTTCATTGAAGTCAATATTTGTGCAAATATCCTTAAGAGGATATATTCCCTCTCTAAAAGGGTGAGACATTAGTAAACCATAATTATATTATATAAATATTTATGTAGAAAATATCTATTAGTTTCCTTAGGATTAACTATAAATATACACTTCATTCCTTATAGTGCTAGTTTGTTTCTAGAATTGGCCTTACCAAACTCCTCACAAAACCATACATAAGAATAGGATAACAAGAGTTTATTTCTATAAAAGAAATTATATGGAATTTCATTTTTCACATTATTTTTCATGTAGTTCATTATATATTCTCTAGTCTATAGTTAATATCCCTAAAAGGATAATATAAGGTCAACATGACTCATCATCAACCTCTCCATGTACAACAAGATGTGGTTACTCCTTTCACTAACACCGTTCCACTATGATGTATAAAGAGAAGTAAATTGAGATAGAATCCAAAAATATCAGAGATATTTAGTAAATCATTAGTTATGATATTATCAAACTTTATGCAACAGAATCTTTTTTATCTTATTACCAATATGATTCTATTATTAATTCGTGAATTATTTAAATTTATCAAAGGATTCAAACTTATTCCTCATTAAGTATACATAACCATATCTACTTAAGTGAACAGTTAAAGTAATAAATTATGAGTATCCACCGCCACCTTATATTGGAAAATCTCTTCACACATATATGTGTATCAATTCCATAAGTTCTCTATCCCTTTCACCTTTACCACTAAAAGTAGTTTTGACTATATTTCCATGTAAACGAGGTGGATATCAATCATTTTTCTATATTTAAAAAGAATATAAAAGCCCTATTGTTTGATTTTTTTTCAAATGATTTTCATTTTCATGAAATATTTGGTGATTACATAATTGTTAATTATATGAGTTAGGTGAACCTAATTTTTTATCAATTTATTACACTTGGTTTTCATATTCAAGTACATAGAGACCACTATTCAGATGTTCCATACCATAACATATAATAACTTTATAAAAGTATCATATATTATTTATAAACAATAAAATAAAACCACACATTTATATGGTAGATAAAGATATAATTTTTTCGGTGGCACTAGTATCATTATAAAAATTATTTAAAACTAAGATCAATACTATTATAAAGGTGACGTGGAAGTGTCTCATAGCCCAAATAACTAGTCTTGTACTATTGGCATCTCGAAGATCCCCCTAACCTATAGAATATTTTTAAAATCTAATAGGTACATATATTTGGATATAAATGCGAGTAAAAAAATCCATATCTAATAACCACAATATAGATATTAAAAATATTTAACACAATAATGAATTCATATAAATCTTTTCCAGGATTCTTTAACTAGGTTCAGTTAATCTTCAAGTGGCCCAAATTTCCACATGAAATAACAATACTTCTTGTTAATTTTCCTACCTCTTGTCCTTCCCCTTATTAGGAGGACAGATGTTGGGATCCTTAGACTTATAATGAGTCTTGGAACCATTTTCATCATTCTTCATGTTTTTCAAAATAAAGTGAACTTTTAGGAGATTAAACAAGACATGAGAGATGACCATAAAAAGTACATTTTTTAGTAAAATTGATTTTATAAGAATAGATGAAAAATAGAAAATAAAAATTTAAAATAATTTATCCTTAAATATTTTTCTTTTTAAAAAGATTTAAAAATTTTATAAGAAGATATATTCTGTAAATTTTTTATGGTGGTGGGAAATTACATTAACATCGTATAAGTTAAAAAAAACAATCCTTTAGACTTTTTTAAAGAAAGATGAAAACAAAATAATTTAGTAAAACAATAGATATATTAATTTCATACATTGTCCAAATTAAATAATTGTTTAATATATAATTATTTTTTAAGAGAAAAATTTAAAAAATATTGATATGGAATAAAATTATACTCAATTAAAAAGAAGAATTGGGTCGACTTTACTTTTTAGCACACATTTTGAAAGTGTAACTTGAATTGAATAATTTATAATCTTGAATAAATGTTTATTCATGTTATATAATTAAAATGGTTTTTATGTACACCCCATAACTTAAAATATGTTTAGATTAATAAATATGTCTCAATAGAGTGGAAATTAAGATGAAGTCTCTTACCTCACGTTTCCCTTTTATAGAAACTAGTTTAACCACATGTATAATAAATTTAGATTTATTTTAATTATTTAATAGTAACATATAAATATCTATAAAATCATATATGATCAATTTATAACATTTAATCACCCATTTGGAAACAAATTTTTTTTATATTAATTATTTTGGGTGTCAACTGCTTCAATTTCTATGTATGCTTTGATTTGGAAGTTAATATACTTGTAATTTAAATTTTTTACATCATATCCACAATTATTTTTCATGGTATAATTATAATATATATTAAATATTTAGATAATTAGCATATTCGATAAAATATAGAGATATAAATAATAAAATACACAATTCATGGAGACGGCAGGTCGTATATACGCATAAACGCTTTTTAACTTTTTGGTGGGTTGTTTGAAAGAAAGGTGAATAATAATTAATATTTATAGAATAATTATTATCATATATATAATAAATATTAAATAAATTTATCTTTATTACCATATATGTAAAACATAAATGAAAATGGATCACATCGCTTCATGGAGGCGGTTGTGCACATGTACACATGAGCGATGCTATCATTATCAAATGGATAAAAAGGTAAGAAGGTATATATGACATTATAAATATAAAAGAATATTTATGTTATAAATATAATATTCATTCATTATTTATATCTTTTTGACCATCCATGTTAAATGATAATGAAACAAATTACCCCGTTACATGGAGATGGTAAGCTATACATACACACAAACAATGTTTTCACTTTTGGTGGGATAGAAAGAAGATGGAATATGGTTTTAACTTAATCATAATAAAATATAAATATATTTATGATACTATTTTTATTATCTCAGCTTGGTTATAACTTTTTAATAGGAAGTAGAAGAATAAATTGTCTTAAACAACTCGGTAAAGATTTTTTCCTTTTCTTCGGTATACTTCTTTGGAGACATTTTTAAGGCATATTGGGTATGTATTATGAAATTAAAAGAACATATAAAATATAGATATTTATTTTTATAGGGGAATTAGAAAGGTTATGGTTGATATATATGGCTCAAAGAGGTCTATAGAGTTAAGAAAAATGGTGTCCGTTTATCAAAGAGGTGAGGAAGATTCTTGGAATTTATTAAAGTACTAAATTAACCTAAATTATATTTAATTTAAAATAGATCCAAATTTATATAATTAAAATATAATGTGAGGATGATTCTAAATTCACTCATTAAAAAAATTGGATTAGTATTTTTTTTAACATTTATCTTTTAGTTTTAACCCCTCACTAGCCATTTTGACAATAATCTTAAATTTAATAGTTTTTACCCTTTAAGGGTTAATAATGTTACAATAAAATTAAAAAAATATGCATTTATGAACCATGTATTATGTTTCAAATTATATCCCATTCCTTTGGCCATATTTTTTTTATAAAATTTAAAGCATTTGATAATATATTATTTAATATAAAATACCATTAATGTCAATTTTGGAACAATTCTATTAATTAGAATTTTGTTACTAAATGATAATAATGGGAGTTTAATATGATTCAATAAAATAACTCTAATATTTCATTTTAATCTAAAAAATTTAGGATGGAGATTCTATCAAATAATATTAGTTTTATATTTTTTCAATGTCTTTTTATTAATTGTTTTACTGCTTTCACAAGCATTGTGTCAGTGTTTCATTAGATTTTAGGACGATAATTTCATAAAAAAATAAATAAATAAATTAACATAATAGGAAAAATAATATTTATTTAAAATGTATATTTGGAAATTAATATATCCAATGTTTATACCTTTGTTTAAAATTTAAAGATAATAAAACATTGTGAATGAAAATTTTGACTTTTGTTTATATATCAATAAAGTGTTAAAATCATGGCCAAATAATAAAAAAGTACCAAATATTTGACTTTTGAATGATTATGGATGATATATAATCATTAATTAAAATTAATTCAATTGTTTAGGTCATTATTTAGCCTTTATTATTTTATTTTTAACTACAATTTCCCGATATACTGTCATGACCCGTCCTCAAGGCCCGTTCTGTGACTACCCCAAGCCCGCCTTCCATAGGCCAGGGGCTGGCGACTAGCACCAAAGGCGTAAATCCCGATAACTGGGAAGGAATTTCCTTTATAAAAGTAAGTAAAACACCATAGAGTACAAGAGGAAGTAAATACTAAGTACAAAAGAAGTGCTGAAAAGTAAAAGGGCCAGAATACAAACCCAACTGAAAAGTACACCTACAACTGAATGAAAATACAACAAAAAAGGACAAAAAACTAGAAGAATAGAAACAGCTCTGGGGTCGTCCACCTCGGATCCTACCAGAAGGGTAGGTACAGATAGCACAACTCTTGGATCGTCCACCATGGATCCTACCTGAAGGGTAGGTACAAATAACGCAGCTCCCAGATCGTCCACCATTGATCCTACCTGAAGGGTAGGTACAGATAGCCTCCATAATGCTCTTGCCTATCAACGTCCTCTGAGTATCATCACGTCGTGAAGTCTACCTCCAGATACTGACTCGTCGTGTGATCCACCTCCGGGTACCATCCAGTCCTCAAACACTCGGCCTCTGTCAGCACTGCCCATCGTCTGCAACCAACACAACGAGGTGCGAGCATAGCCCGTGCAGGGGTGAGTATAACGATACTCAGTATGGACCCCGAGACCCTCAAGGTCTCACTAAATCCAACAAGGATAACCACAAATAAATATATCAACAGATAACCTCTACTTAGGTATATACCCATACATATACCTAAGTTATCAAGTAACCAATCTCAATCATGAGGAAACAAAAAGATTATGAAATCAACGGATAAAAACTACCCAGGTATATGCCCATACATATACCTAAGTTATCAAGTGACCCATCTCAATCATGAGGTAAACACAAAGATCATAGACTCAGCTCAAACTAGGATTTTCATTATCGAAATCGTAACTGCTGAAGAACCCCGTCTCTGGAGTGTACAGTGGTCCTGTCACGACTTCAAGGTACTGATCACTAACCTAAGACTACTGAGGTACTCCTCCTATCCAGTATCTCGGGTCAGCCACCCAAACACAGTAGTGCTCCCCGCCGGGGTCTGCTACCCAAACACAGTCGTGCATCCCCCCTAATAGCCTGTAGAGGTACTCTCCGGACGAGTACCACGGGTCTGCACCCAAGCTCAGTAGTTCTCCGCCCGCCATGTGTCTGCACCCAAATAAAGTAGTGCTCCGTCCACTGGGCTAGTCAACTCACTCCAAGTCGAGTCGGTCAACCAGTCGTTAGGTGTCAGCCAGCTAAACAGTCTCCATACTCCGTATTCTCGTCTCTGGGAGGGTCCTCTCCATGAGCTACAGGTCGATACTCCATGTATCAAAAAGTCCCATGAAGAAGTATCTCAAAGGACCGCATCGTCATAGGGGTCTCAACGCAAAAGACGACACGTCAATCAGACGCCCGGTCTGTGAATTATTAGCCTTTTCGTCCTAGGGGCCCAGTTGGTTTTGTGTGCGAACCAACCCGACCGTATCTCAACTGTACCACGAAATCTCATAGGGTATACTCATAGGGACCGTTTCTCAACGAAAACACCAACGCCATGGACGGTTCGTCAAACAGACGTCCGGTCTGAAAGTTATCAGCTTTTCCGTTCTAGGTGCCCGATTGGATTTTGGGATCAATCCAACCCAGCCACTCTCCAACTGCATCCAAAACTTAGGCGAAGCATGCCTGAAGTTTTGTCTCATCAAGAGGAATCCAACAAAGTCGACGTCACATCAATCGGACGTCCGGAGCTCAAGTTATAAGCGTTTCCGCTCCGAGGGCCCGGTTGGTTTCGTGTTCGAACCAACTCGGCCGTAACCAATGTTCTCTGAAACCTTGAGTGTAATATACCGAAATGACCATCTTGATCCAAGGATCGCATCACAGCTGACAGTGCGTTGATCGGAGGTATGTAGCCCAAGTTATGGATGTTTGAACGGAAATTGCCCGAAAATAGGGGGTTTGGGCCCGGTCCGACCCGGCCCGGCCTGGCCTGGCACTGGCGCTGGCGCGACGCCCGCATGGACAGTGGGTGTGGGGGTTACAATCCCCCGCGGTCGACGTAACTGGCGCGGCTTTGAGCTGTGCCGCTCCGCATCCGGAATGGCTAAGCCGTTCCGGTTCGGCCCGCCACCGCCGCACCGGCGTGGCGCACCGCCGCCGCCTTTCGCGGACCATCGGACGCGCTCCGGTGGTCCGTTTTTCTCGCCTGTAAAGACCCGTAAAATTCAAGGGAAATTTTTTTCTTAATTTTCTTTAGAATTTTACAAGAGCGCTGTTTCAGACGGCACCTGATTCCGAGGCCCGGAGTGCCCGGAATTAATTTCCGAAGTTTGGCTCGGGTACGTTCAGTGAACGAACGAGCGGGAATTCCTAACTTTTGACCCGGTGCTCGGAATTGAAATCCGAGGGCACCGATGAACTCGCAGCGCCGATATTCGCTTAATGAGACCTTTTCGGAAGTTGCGTTTGTTGCGGGTTGAAAGTTAGTTTTTGGGTTTTTAGTTTAAGTTAAATAAAATTTGTGAGGAACAAATTTTATTTTTATCTAGTTAAAAACCTACCAAAGGTGGTTGGAAGTGGGACCCACACCCACTTAACCTCCCTTGGGAGGATTAAGTGTGGTGGGGCCCACACGAACCCCTTTTTCTTTTCAAATTCCCTAACCCCTCTAAACCCCCTCTTAATTACGTAACTCTTCCCTACTTTATTTCTTGTCAACCTATATCTTCATTTAATTTTGTCAACTCTAGATTTAATTAATGAATTGAATTCAACTTTTGAATTTTTGAAAGGTTGGCAAAGTGAAAATAAAATAAGGTGTAGCTTATTTTATTTTGGGTTGATCGTTTGTCTTCTTGAGAGGTGGAGAGCTCCTCTTCTTCTTCTTCAAACTCAACGAAGAACGCGAAGAACGTCGTTCTTCAACGAAGAACTTCTCCGCCGAAGAACACAATCCGTCCGCGACGCCGTATCCGCGACGCGACGTACTTCTTCCGCGTCATCTCTTCCGCGACGGTTTTCCGCGACGAACGCCTTCGACAACGACTCTTCCTCCGACGTCAAAGGAATCGACACCGATATTCCACGACTCCGTCAACGTGCGACTATCAAGGTAAGGGTTCTTGAGTTCGTTGTTTCCTTTTTATTTGACTTTCCTCGAGACTTGACGTAGAACACTCAAGTTCCGACGAAGAACGCCGCTCCGCTCTTCTTCGTCTTCGGTGTCAACGAGAGAGAACACCGCACCTTCCTCGGACAACCTTCGTCGGCGTACAAGGATTCGCCAACGACGTGCCTCTTCGGACGCGCCTCTTCGTCGTTGAATTTGACGAACGACGACCGCGTCGCCCGACCTCCGCGACGTCGTCTTCCGCGGAACGTAGAACAATCTTCGAACCTTATACCAAGGTAGGGGATGTTGATTTAATATTTAATTATCTCATTCTTGCTCGTGGTTCGTATGACTAACGTGAGGATGTTGTTTATTTAAAGTTGCGTTATTAATTTAACGTGAGGGGGCCGGACCGTACGAACACGGCCGAACCCCCTCCAACGTTCTTGTTTGTTCTTGCGGGTGGAAGCAAGTGGCGTGGTGCCGTCGCACCACGCGGTTGATCGTGCTTTTATTTTACGCAACGCCGTCGCGCGCACACCATGGAAGAAACATCAAGAACGCGACGCCGTCGCGCCGCGTTGAAAGAACTTAAAGTGCGGCGAAAGGGGCGCGGTGCCGTCGCACCGCGCCGGACGACGAACACCGCGGCCGGTTCCGGGCCGCGGCGGGACGAGGAGACCGCGGCCGGATCCAGGCCGCGGCGGGATGTGAAGACCGGCGGCCGGGCCGCCGGCGTCGGAAGCCGAAGAAGGGGACCGGAAATTCCGGTCCCGTTTGAGAAAACCGGCCGGCCAGCTGGCCGGCCGGATGTCTTAAAAACCGGGGGAATTAATCCCCCGGCCATCCCATAAAAACCCCCCTCTTAAAGAGGGGGGGCGGTTCTTGAAGGAGGGGGGCAGCCGGCCCCCCTGGTTCTCTTAAATAAACCGGCCCCCACGTGGCGGGCGGTTTCAATCAAAGGGGCGCGGCTATATGCCGCGCCGACACCCAAGAAGCGGGGGCTTAGCCCCCGCGTGCCATCCACGTGCGGCGCCAGGCGCCGCCGCCGCGGCCCGCCGCCGCCGCCGCCGGCCACCGCGCCGCCCAGGGGGGGGTCGGGCCGGGTCGGCCCGGACCCGGACCCCCCGTTTCGAACCAGATTTGGTTTTTGGTTCATAACATGAGCCTCGGACCTCCGAATGACGAACCGTCTGCGGCAACGCGATCCTTGGATCGAGACGTTCGTTTCGGTATATCGCACTCAAGGTTTCGGTTTACTTTGAGTTCGGCCGGGTTGGTTCGTTCACGGAACCAACCGGGCCTTCGGAGCAGAAACGCTCATATCTTGAGCTACGGACGTCCGATTGACGTGCCGTCAGCCGCGTTGTGTTTCTCTTAGAGAGACGGATCTTTTGGCATACTCCGCCCGAGGTTTGGACGCAGGTGGAGTACGGTCGGGTTGGTTTTGCCTTAAAAACCAACCGGGCCCCGGAGACGAAAAAGCCAATAACTCACAGACCGGGCGTCCGATTGACGCGCCGTCTGTTTCGTTGACTTCCTCTTGATAAGACGGAACTTTTGACATACTCCGCCCGAGTTTTGGATACAGTCGGAGTATGGCCGGGTTGGATTATACTCGAAATCCAACCGGGCCCCTGGAACGGAAAAGCTGATATCTTACAGACATGACGACCGCTTGACGAGCCGTCAGCGGCGTTGGTGGTTACGTTGAGTAACGGTCCCTTTGAGTTTACCCTATGGGAGTTCGGGGTACAGTTGAGATACGGCCGGGATTGGTTTCGCTCTCGAAACCAACCGGGCCCCTGGGACGAAAAGGCTAATAACTCACAGACCGGGCGTCCGATTGACGCGCCGTCTGTTGCGTTGAGACCCCTGTGACGAGACAGACTTTTGTGACACTTCTTCGTGGGACTTTGAGATACTTGGAGTATCGACCTGTAGCTCGTGGAGCGGACCCTCCCAGTGACGAGCGTGTGAAGTACGGAGACCGTGTAGCTGGCTGAGACCTGACGACTGCTTGACCGACTCGACTTGGAGTGAGTCGACTAGCCCAGTGGACGGAGCACTACTTTCTGAGGTGCAGACCCATGGCGGACGGAGCACTACCTGTGTGACAGTGCAGACCCGCGGTGCTCGTCCGGAGAGTAGCTCAGCAGGCTACTAGGGGGTGTGCACTACGGTGTTTGGGTGACATACCTCGGCGGGAAGCACTACTGTGTTTGGGTGGCTGACCCGCAGTACTCGACAGGAGGAGTACTTCAGCAGTCTTAGGTTAGTGAGCAGTACCTCGGAGTCGTGACAGGACCACTGCACACTCCAGAGACGGAGCTCTTCAGCAGTTACGGTTTCGATAATGAAAATCCTGGTTTGAGCTGAGACTTTTGACCTTGTGTTACTTTATGATTGAGATGGGTCACTTGCTAACTTTGGTATATGTATGGGCATATACCCGGGTAGTGGTTATTCGTCGTTTTCACAATTCTTGTGTTTCCTCATGATTGAGATGGGTTACTTGATAACTTAGGTATATGTATGGGCATATACCTAAGTAGAGTTTATCTGTTGAGATCTTCTTGTGTTTATCCTTGTTGGTTTTAGTGAGACCTTGAGGGTCTCGGGGTCCCTACTGAGTATCGTTATACTCACCCCTGCACGGGCTATGCCCGCACCTCGTTGTGTTGGTTGCAGACGACGGACAGTGCTGACAGAAGCCGAAGGTTCGAGGACTTGACGGTACCTGGAGGTGGACTATACGACGAGGCGGTACCCGGAGGTGGACCACTGGGCGGGACATACTCGGAGCGGATGGCGGGACCCGAGGAGCAGAGGAGCTATCTGTACCCACCCTTCAGGTGGGATTTCCAGTGGACATCTCAGCGTAGCAGCTTTACTTTTCAGTCGCTGTTTTCCCTTTCGAGTTGTACTTTACAGTTGGGCTTGTATTTCCGGCCCCTTTTTACTTTTCAGCTCTTCTTTTTGTACTTAGTGTTTTACTTCCGCTTGCTTACTCTGTGGTGTTTGTTTACTTTACAAAGGCAATGCCTTCCGTTTTTCTGGGATTTACGCCTTGGTGCTAGTCGCCAGCCCCTGGCCTATGGAAGGCGGGCTTGGGGTAGTCACGGCACGGACCCCGATGGCGGGTCGTGACAAATTGGTATCAAAGGAGTTCGGTTTTACCGCAGAACTTATAACTCTGATGTCTCTTTCTGTGAAGCAATAGTGTTGAGAGTACCGAGTGTGGTTTTCAGTTCAGGGAGTCCAGTGTTGGTGCGGGCGGCCGACGTATCCATACACCAGGACCCTGACAACTGATTTCCGACTTTGTGCACGAAAACACTGATTGCGTGTGTGTTTTCAAAGGTTTTTCCCCTTAAAACAGCTCAAACCAGGTCAGCTCACCAGGTATAATCGTTTGATCGTGTTACGTTGTTTCTTTCAGGATGTCTTTTCTTAGACGACCAGCTAGAGCCCGGAGGGATGAGCGTGCTGACAGTCTGTCGAGCGACGAGGCTTCGGTACAGGGCCCTCTTGCAGTTGAGGCACCAGCGGAGGCACCAGCGGTACTACCATACGTTGGGCCACCGATGCCACCAGCCCCAGCAGTAGGCGATGCACGACGCTTGAGTGCGCTGCACGAGTTCCAGCGCCAGAGGCCACCCAGGTTCCGGGGAGAGACGGACCCGCAGGCGGCTGAGGTTTGGCTGGAGGCTGTGGTGAGAGTCTTCAGGCTAGTGGGGACGCCGGCAGACTTCGTGGTGATCTTTGCTACCAGCCTCCTTCAGGCAGCAGCAGGTAGGTGGTGGAGCCACTTGTTTCAGTTTTGCGATGAGATGAACTTCGCATGGGAAGACTTCGAGACCTTCTTCAGGGTGGAGTTTGTGCCAGTATCTCTACACCCCGAGCGTGTACAGGAGATTCTGCCTTTGCCGCGTGTTTTTCGATCAGAAGCCGAGTCATCTGTGGGCAGTAGACAAATGATGCAGAGGTCCAGGAGGACCAGACCAGCAGTTGGGCGATCTCGGGTTTTAGGACCGGTGGTGCGGGGCACCCGAGGTGGGGTCAGAGCCAAGCGTGCCAGAAACGGACAATGTTACTCCTGTGGCGGAAAGGGTCACCTGGAACGTGACTGTCCGACTCCTCGATCCGCAGGCTTGGAGGGAGCCACTGAGGTTGAGGCAGTGACAAATGCTGGAGCTCTGGGAGCAGGTGGACAGGGGAGGAACTAGTGGATACGTCTTTTGTACTTCTAGTTCCATGTTGATGTTGCTTTTGTGTAGCGTCTTGTAATATGAGCTGCAATAATAAAAGACGCATACCTTTGTGATGTTTTCTTTCCTGTCATCTTTTGTGATGTTACTAAGAGGTTCCAGTTGACTGTTGACTTGACCCTCACTTGTGAGACATCTACTGGAGGAGACCCAGTTACCACACACTGATGCCGACAGTGTGACTCAACCCTTGGAGGCGAGAGTAACGGTTGGATCTCTTAGTAGTAGCGTCGAGGCCTTACGACGTCATCCTTGGTATGGATTAGTATCATCCATGTTAGGATTGACTGTTTTAGGTAAAGAATGTGGTTCATCCAGGGGATGAGACCAGGTTTCTCTTATCGGCAAAGAAGAAATCTTGCAGCTCTTGTGGGACCAGAGATGGTCCGGGCCACGTCGGAGGAGGTCCATGTCATCCAGGAGCGGATGAGGACAACACAGAGCCGACAGAAGTCATACGCTGTCAGGAGGCGGAGGCCACTAGAGTTCGAGGATGGTGACCACGTCTTCTTGCGGGTCTCACCTCGACGTGGTATTCGGAGATTTGGCCGAGGCGACAAGTTATCTCCGCGTTTCATCGGACCCTTCCAGGTCCTCAGCAGGGTAGGTGAGGTGGCTTATCGCCTGGCTCTACCACCTCAGTTACACCGGGTGCACGACGACTTCCACGTGTCTCAGCTGAGGAGATACGTGCACGACCCGACGCACATCTTTGATCATGGGGAGCTTGACGTTGACGATGGGGCGACTTTTACGGAGGTCCCGGTGGAGATAGAGGATCGACTGGAGCAGGTCCTACTTGGGCGATCGATTCCTCTTGTGCGCAACAGATGGCGGCACGGGAATCTGCAGGAGAGCACATGGGAGCGGGAGGCTCAGATGCGTGCTCAGTACCCTCTTTTGTTTCCCTAGTTTTTGTTGTATCTTTACGGGGACGTAAAGCCCTGAGGTGGGAGTAATGTAAAGACCCGTAAAATTCAAGGGAAATTTTTTTCTTAATTTTCTTTAGAATTTTACAAGAGCGCGGTTTCAGACGGCACCTGATTCCGAGGCCCGGAGTGCCCGGAATTAATTTCCGAAGTTTGGCTCGGGTACGTTCAGTGAACGAACGAGCGGGAATTCCTAACTTTTGACCCGGTGCTCGGAATTGAAATCCGAGGGCACCGATGAACTCGCAGCGCCGATATTCGCTTAATGAGACCTTTTCGGAAGTTGCGTTTGTTGCGGGTTGAAAGTTAGTTTTTGGGTGTTTAGTTTAAGTTAAATAAAATTTGTGAGGAACAAATTTTATTTTTATCTAGTTAAAAACCTACCAAAGGTGGTTGGAAGTGGGACCCACACCCACTTAACCTCCCTTGGGAGGATTAAGTGTGGTGGGGCCCACACGAACCCCTTTTTCTTTTCAAATTCCCTAACCCCTCTAAACCCCCTCTTAATTACGTAACTCTTCCCTACTTTATTTCTTGCCAACCTATCTCTTCATTTAATTTTGTCAACTCTAGATTTAATTAATGAATTGAATTCAACTTTTGAATTTTTGAAAGGTTGGCAAAGTGAAAATAAAATAAGGTGTAGCTTATTTTATTTTGGGTTGATCGTTTGTCTTCTTGAGAGGTGGAGAGCTCCTCTTCTTCTTCTTCAAACTCAACGAAGAACGCGAAGAACGTCGTTCTTCAACGAAGAACTTCTCCGCCGAAGAACACAATCCGTCCGCGACGCCGTATCCGCGACGCGACGTACTTCTTCCGCGTCATCTCTTCCGCGACGGTTTTCCGCGACGAACGCCTTCGACAACGACTCTTCCTCCGACGTCAAAGGAATCGACACCGATATTCCACGACTCCGTCAACGTGCGACTATCAAGGTAAGGGTTCTTGAGTTTGTTGTTTCCTTTTTATTTGAATTTCCTCGAGACTTGACGTAGAACGCTCAAGTTCCGACGAAGAACGCCGCTCCGCTCTTCTTCGTCTTCGGTGTCAACGAGAGAGAACACCGCACCTTCCTCGGACAACCTTCGTCGGCGTACAAGGATTCGCCAACGACGTGCCTCTTCGGACGCGCCTCTTTGTCGTTGAATTTGACGAACGACGACCGCGTCGCCCGACCTCCGCGACGTCGTCTTCCGCGGAACGTAGAACAATCTTCGAACCTTATACCAAGGTAGGGGATGTTGATTTAATATTTAATTATCTCATTCTTGCTCGTGGTTCTTATGACTAACGTGAGGATGTTGTTTATTTAAAGTTGCGTTATTAATTTAACGTGAGGGGGCCGGACCGTACGAACACGGCCGAACCCCCTCCAACGTTCTTGTTTGTTCTTGCGGGTGGAAGCAAGTGGCGTGGTGTCGTCGCACCACGCGGTTGATCGTGCTTTTATTTTACGCAACGCCGTCGCGCGCACACCATGGAAGAAACATCAAGAACGCGACGCCGTCGCGCCGCGTTGAAAGAACTTAAAGTGCGGCGAAAGGGGCGCGGTGCCGTCGCACCGCGCCGGACGACGAACACCGCGGCCGGTTCCGGGCCGCGGCGGGACGAGGAGACCGCGGCCGGATCCAGGCCGCGGCGGGATGTGAAGACCGGCGGCCGGGCCGCCGGCGTCGGAAGCCGAAGAAGGGGACCGGAAATTCCGGTCCCGTTTGAGAAAACCGGCCGGCCAGCTGGCCGGCCGGATGTCTTAAAAACCGGGGGAATTAATCCCCCGGCCATCCCATAAAAACCCCCCTCTTAAAGAGGGGGGGCGGTTCTTGAAGGAGGGGGGCAGCCGACCCCCCTGGTTCTCTTAAATAAACCGGCCCCCACGTGGGGGGCGGTTTCAATCAAAGGGGCGCGGCTATATGCCGCGCCGACACCCAAGAAGCGGGGGCTTAGCCCCCGCGTGCCATCCACGTGCGGCGCCAGGCGCCGCCGCCGCGGCCCGCCGCCGCCGCCGCCGGCCACCGCGCCGCCCAGGGGGGGGGGGGGTCGGGCCGGGTTGGCCCGGACCCGGACCCCCCGTTTCGAACCAGATTTGGTTTTTGGTTCATAACTTGAGCCTCGGACCTCCGAATGACGAACCGTCTGCGGCAACGCGATCCTTGGATCGAGACGGTCGTTTCGGTATATCGCACTCAAGGTTTCGGTTTACTTTGAGTTCGGCCGGGTTGGTTCGTTCACGGAACCAACCGGGCCTTCGGAGCAGAAACACTCATATCTTGAGCTACGGACGTCCGATTGACGTGCCGTCAGCCGCGTTGTGTTCCTCTTAGAGAGACGGATCTTTTGGCATACTCCGCCCGAGGTTTGGACGCAGGTGGAGTACGGTCGGGTTGGTTTTGCCTTAAAAACCAACCGGGCCCCGGAGACGAAAAAGCCAATAACTCACAGACCGGGCGTCCGATTGACGCGCCGTCTGTTTCGTTGACTTCCTCTTGATAAGACGGAACTTTTGACATACTCCGCCCGAGTTTTGGATACAGTCGGAGTATGGCCGGGTTGGATTATACTCGAAATCCAACCGGGCCCCTGGAACGGAAAAGCTGATATCTTACAGACATGACGACCGCTTGACGAGCCGTCAGCGGCGTTGGTGGTTACGTTGAGTAACGGTCCCTTTGAGTTTACCCTATGGGAGTTCGGGGTACAGTTGAGATACGGCCGGGATTGGTTTCGCTCTCGAAACCAACCGGGCCCCTGGGACGAAAAGGCTAATAACTCACAGACCGGGCGTCCGATTGACGCGCCGTCTGTTGCGTTGAGACCCCTGTGACGAGACGGACTTTTGTGAAACTTCTTCGTGGGACTTTGAGATACTTGGAGTATCGACCTGTAGCTCGTGGAGCGGACCCTCCCAGTGACGAGCGTGTGAAGTACGGAGACCGTGTAGCTGGCTGAGACCTGACGACTGCTTGACCGACTCGACTTGGAGTGAGTCGACTAGCCCAGTGGACGGAGCACTACTTTCTGAGGTGCAGACCCATGGCGGACGGAGCACTACCTGTGTGACAGTGCAGACCCGCGGTGCTCGTCCGGAGAGTAGCTCAGCAGGCTACTAGGGGGTGTGCACTACGGTGTTTGGGTGACATACCTCGGCGGGAAGCACTACTGTGTTTGGGTGGCTGACCCGCAGTACTCGACAGGAGGAGTACTTCAGCAGTCTTAGGTTAGTGAGCAGTACCTCGGAGTCGTGACAGGACCACTGCACACTCCAGAGACGGAGCTCTTCAGCAGTTACGGTTTCGATAATGAAAATCCTGGTTTGAGCTGAGACTTTTGACCTTGTGTTACTTTATGATTGAGATGGGTCACTTGCTAACTTTGGTATATGTATGGGCATATACCCGGGTAGTGGTTATCCGTCGTTTTCACAATTCTTGTGTTTCCTCATGATTGAGATGGGTTACTTGATAACTTAGGTATATGTATGGGCATATACCTAAGTAGAGTTTATCTGTTGAGATCTTCTTGTGTTTATCCTTGTTGGTTTTAGTGAGACCTTGAGGGTCTCGGGGTCCCTACTGAGTATCGTTATACTCACCCCTGCACGGGCTATGCCCGCACCTCGTTGTGTTGGTTGCAGACGACGGACAGTGCTGACAGAAGCCGAAGGTTCGAGGACTTGACGGTACCTGGAGGTGGACTATACGACGAGGCGGTACCCGGAGGTGGACCACTGGGCGGGACATACTCGGAGCGGATGGCGGGACCCGAGGAGCAGAGGAGCTATCTGTACCCACCCTTCAGGTGGGATTTCCAGTGGACATCTCAGCGTAGCAGCTTTACTTTTCAGTCGCTGTTTTCCCTTTCGAGTTGTACTTTACAGTTGGGCTTGTATTTCCGGCCCCTTTTTACTTTTCAGCTCTTCTTTTTGTACTTAGTGTTTTACTTCCGCTTGCTTACTCTGTGGTGTTTGTTTACTTTACAAAGGCAATGCCTTCCCTTTTTCTGGGATTTACGCCTTGGTGCTAGTCGCCAGCCCCTGGCCTATGGAAGGCGGGCTTGGGGTAGTCACGGCACGGACCCCGAGGGCGGGTCGTGACATCGCCGCCTTTGCCAACGGTCCTCCTGGGACCCGAAATTCACTAAAGAGACTTCAAAACACCTTTTCAGCCTGTTCCGTCATCGCCCGTCGATCCGCACGTCAAAAAAAAACCAATCTGCGACCTCTTCATGGTTTTCCGACACGGTGCAACGGCGCCGTGCATCCTTTCTGCATGATCCCACGCAGTGCCATTGCACCGCGTCACTTTCCTTCGAACCGCAACAACAAAAAGATATGGGAGGAGGGTCAGCCATGTTTGTGCGGTCCGACCCCCTCCCGTTAATCGATAACAAGTGATCTAATTTGAAACGAGGAACGACGATGGAAGAATTCACGAATAACAACAACAATAAATCCCCTACCTCATGGAATTCGTTGAGCGAGGGTTCGTCACGAAATTTATCATCGCGGGAGAAGGAATCGTGGAAGGAGAGGGTCGTTTGCGTCGCGGTACATGGCGTCGTGATGATCGGTCGTCGCGGAAGATCGGTGTCGATTCCATTGTCGTCGGAGGAAGAGCCGTCGTCGAGGGAGACGTTCCCCACGGTGGTGTCTCCTCCCTTGATGTGGAGGAAGAAGAAGAGAAGGTACGTTGTTTGTGTCTTCGCGTTCTCCATCGTAGGTGTTCTTCGTTGAAGAGGCATTCCTCGTCGTAGAGTCGGTGTTCTTCCCCAAAATCTCAAGAGCTGCCACCCAAGAAGCTTTCCCCCATATAAAAATAATAAGATACCTTCTTATTTTATTTAATACAAGCCACATCAAATTCAAACAATTCAATTCAAAAACAAAATTAATTAAAGAGGTTGAACTCCTTAATTACAAAGTGTTGGCTTGTATTTAATGTGAAAAGAAGTCACATCATTTAATACAAGGGGGTTTTAAGGGAAAGAGTTAAGGGAGTTAGGAAATTTGGATGGGTGGGGTTCATGTGGGCCCCACCTCACCTTTATTCATACTTGGTTAGTTTCCCCAACTTCCACATATAGGTTAAAACCAACTAGGCTAGAAATAAAATTGGAATACAATTTTATTTTACTCTTCACTTAAACCTCAAAATTTAAACAACTCCTCCCAAGAAAATGCACCTTCGGAAAAGGCCTTCTTAAGAAATTACAGACACTGCGAGTTCATTGGTGCCCTCAGATTTCATTTCCGAGCACCAGTTTAAAAGTTAGAAAAACCCGCTCGTTCGTTCACTGAACGTACCCGAGCCTAACTTCGGAAATTAATTCTGGGCATACCAGGCCTCAGAATCAGGCGCTGTTAGAAACTGCGTTCCTGTAAAATCCCAAAGAAAATTAAGAAAAAAATTTCCCTTTAATTTTATGGGTCTTTACATTACGACCACCTCAGGGCTTTACATCCTCGTAAAGCTTTAACACAAACTAGGGATACAAAAGCGGTATTGAGCACGCATTTGAGCCTTCCGCTTCCATGTTCTCACATAGAGATTCCCGTACTGCCAGTGAAAGCACACCCAAGGAATAGACCATCCTCGTAGGATCCGCTCCAGTCAATCCTCAACCTCTACTAGAACCCCGCAAAAGTCACCCCATCGCCAAAGTCCAGTTCCCCATGGTCGATGACATGTGTCGGGTCAAGCACGTATCTCGTCAGTTGAGATACGTGGAAGTCTTCGTGCACCCGGTGCAATTGAGGTGGATGGGTCAAGCGGTAAACCACCTCACCTACCCAAATGAGGACCTAAAAAGGTCCGATGAACCGTGGAGATTACTTTCCACCTTGGCCTTATCTCCGTAAACCTCGTCGAGGTGAGACCCGTATAAGGACGTGGTCGTCATCCTTGAACTCTAGAGGCTTCCTGTCAGCTCTGTGCAGTATCGTCCACCATGATCCATAGGCGATCACTATCCACTCCTACATCAAGACACACCCAAGTCTGTTCCCTAATGCGTCACAGTGAACTATGTAACCGATGCTCACAGGTTGGGTGCACCGGTCAACCCAGCTACTGAAAGCTCTTCTGGAAGTAGTGCCGTAACTTTGGAGAATTCTGGAACAAAAGTAGGTTTGGCCATCTCCTAAGTGATTGAATGCACCATCTTATGCATGATTCCATCCTGTGCTGCCTGGGTTTTCCTTTTAGCCGACCAAGGAAAACCCCATCCCAACGTTTTAGATAAACCACAACCTTTTTTCCTAATACAGTCAATCCGTGTATGAACTATGGATCCGATCCATACTCAGACTAACATCGTAAGGCCTCAACGATGCCACCAAGAGATTCTAACCGAAAATATCGCTTCGTGGTTCAGATCACACTATCAGTGTAAGTGTGATTATCGAGTCTCCTCCCAAGGTATCTGCAGATGTGAGGGTCAAGTCTACGGCTTACTGGAAACTCTAGGTATGGGAGAAGATTCGTGGAAGGAAGGAATGATTCATTTCAACATCTGTTACTACTGCAGCTAGTAGTGGACACAGACTGCCCCTCGAATCATTCTTAGATCCATTGGGTCACTCTCGTTGACCGCATGCAGCTACTCTCTTCCCCTGCCATCCAGCTCCCTGAGCCGGGCAGGGACTACAAAGGCGGGTGATTGTAACATGTCGAAAGGTACACCACCACATGCTGCTCTCCTAGCTCTACTTCCACGTCTGATGCTCTGCAGATTCATCTTTCCTTGACACTTCCTCTTCTTGAAACATTTTTACATGTCCAAGTCTCTGAGACTGATGTCAATTTTCATCTTCCCACTGCTAACATTCACTGGCTATAACCGATCATCCAAATAACTTTCAACCACAAAGGTTCTCTCTAGAACCCTAACATAAGTAGGAATGCATAGAGGAAAGAGTGCTTACATGGATATCCTTTAAACACACCTTGCTCTGAGGTCTGAGATCTAAATCACTGATCATATCGTAGTCATCAAGTACCAAGAACGATCGGTATGCCTCGATGAATACTTATCTACTGAAACATCATCCTTACAAAGCTGTATAAGCTCTAGAAAACTCTCAGCCACTTCCTCGAGCCAGTACTCAGCCTCCTGTGAGTAGGCTCACCTCGGAACTTGAGTGTATCTCATGTTAGAACATGTGTAAGGTAGTAAGTCTACAAGTGTCACCTACTGGTACCGCCGGTTGTAACTGGAGACCAACAGGTAGTGATGTGTTGCTGACAAACTACCCGAAGGCACTATCTCAGGCATCGGTCTACATACTGAAGCCTCGTCACTATGTGGACCATCCTCATGGTCATTCACTGGAAAACACTATAAGACAAGTCCACCATCCACTCTACTGATGATTCATCTAGGCAAAAAACTCTAGCAATAACCTACAGCTAGTGCTCTACTGTCTGGGAATCTTCCTCGCCTCGTAACCTCGGAGGCAGCTACTGCTGGAACTCATGCAACGCGCTCTGCCAGCATGCACAGTTCGCTAGTATGGCTGGTGGCATCTGCTGCCCAATAGCTGGTGGTGCTGCTGGTACACCACTTGAGGGTGCCAATATAGAAAAAGGGCCATGCACCAGAGCCTCATCGCTCGGTGGGCCATCATCGAGTACTCTCTCGAAACTCCAACTAACTGTCTGTGTGGATACATCTTGAACAGATACGACACGGTCAAAATTTTATACCTGGTGAGCTGACCTGGTTTGATCTGACTTTAAAACTCTTGGAAACACACACACAATCAGTGCTTTCGTGCAAAAAGTCGGAAATCAGTAGTCAGGGTCCTAGTGTACGGGTACGTCGGCCGCCGCACCAATACTGGACTCCCTGAACTGAAAACAACACTAGGTACCCTTAACACCATTACTTCATAGGAATGGAATATCAGAGTTATAAGTTCTGTGGTAGAACCGACTCCTCTGATACTAATTTGTCACGACCCGTCCTCGGGGCCCGGGTCGTGACTACACCAAGCCCACCTTCCATAGGCCAGGGGCCAGCGACTAGCACCGAAGGCGTAAATCCCAATAACTGGGAAGGCATTGCCTTTATAAAAGTAAGCAAAACACCACAGAGTACAAGCGGAAGTAGTCACTAAGTACAAAAGAAGTGTTGAAAAGTAAAAGGGCCAGAATACAAACCCAACTGAAAAGTATAGCTACAACTGAACGAAAATACAACAGAAAACGACAAACTACTGGAAGAATAGAAACAGCTACTGGGTCGTCCACCTCGGATCATACCTAAAGGGTAGGTACAGATAGTGCAACTCCTGGATCATCCACCACAGATCCTACCTGAAGGGTAGGTATAGATAGCGCAGCTCCTGGATCGTCCACCACAGATCCTACCTGAAGGGTAGGTACAAATAGCCTCCACAACGCTCTTTCCCGTCAACCTCCTCTGAGTATCGTCACGTCGTGAATTCCACCTCCAGATACTGACTCGTCGTGTGATCCACATTCGGGTACCGTCCAATCCTCAAACACTCGACCTCTGTCAGTGTTGTCTATCATCTGAAACTAACACAACGAGGTGCGGGAATAGCCCGTGCAGGGGTGAGTATAACAATACTCAGTAGGTACCCCGAGACCCTCAAGGTCTCACTAAATCCATCAAGGATAACCACAAAGAAAGATCTCAACAGATAACCTCTACTTAGGTATATACCCACACACATACCTAAGTTATCAAGTAACCCATCTCAATCATAAGGAAACAAAAATATTATGAAATAAACGGATAACCACTACCCAGGTATATGCCCATACATATACCTAAGTTATCAAGTGACCCATCTCAATCATGAGGTAAACACAAAGATCATAGACTCAACTCAAACCAGGATTTTCATTATCAAAACCGTAACTGCTGAAGAGCTCCGTCTCTGGAGTGTACAATGGTCCTGTCACGACTCCGAGGTACTACTCACTAACCTAAGACTACTGAGGTACTCCTCCTGTTGAGTACTGCGGGTCAGCCACCCAAACACAGTAGTGCTCCCCGCCGGGGTCTGCCACCCAAACACAGTAGTGCATCCCCCCTAATATCCTGCAGAGGTAATCTCTGGACGAGTACCGCAGGTCTGCACCCAAGCTCAGTAGTGCTCCGTCCGCCATGGGTCTTCACCCAAACAAAGTAGTGCTCCGTCCACTGGGGTAGTCGACTCAATCCAAGTCGAGTCTGTCAAGCAGCCGTCAGGTCTCATCCAGATACACGGTCTCTGTAATCTGTACACTCGTCTCTGGGAGGGTCTGCTCCACAAGCTACAGGTCGATACTCCAAGAATCACAAAGTCCCATGAAGAAGTATCTCAAAGGACCGCCTCATCATAGGGGTCTCAAAGCAATAGACGGCGCGTCAATCGGACGCCCGGTCTGTGAGTTATTAGCCTTTTCGTCCCAAGGGCCTGGTTGGTTTTGTGTGTGAACCAACCCGGCCGTATCTCAACTTTACCTAGAACTCTCATATGGTATACTCATAGGGACCGTTTCTCAATGAAAACACCAACACCGCTGACTGTTTGTCAAACAGACGTCCGGTCTGAAAGTTATCAGCTTTTCTGTTCTAGGGGCCCGGTTGGATTTCGGGTTCAATCCAACCCAGCCACTATCCAAATTCATCCAAAACTCAGGAGAATCATGAAAAAAGTTTCGTCTTATCAAGAGGAATCCAACAAAGTCGATGGCACGTCAATTAGACGTTCGAGGCTCAAGTTATAAGTGTTTTCGCTCTGAGGGCCCGATTGGTTTCATGTTCGAACCAACACGGCTGTACCCAAAATTCTCCATAACCTTGAGTGTAATCTACCGAAACGACCGTCTCAATACAAGGATCAAATCTCAGCTGACGGTGCATTGATCGGAAGTCCGCAACCCAAGTTATAGACGTTTGAACCGAAACTGCCCGAAAATAGGGGGTTCGGGCCCGGTCTGACTCGGCCCGAGACCCCCTGGGTCGGCCCGAACCGGGTTCGGGTCTGGCCCATTTGGGCGCGTCCTGGCCCGGATGGTGCAGCCCGTCCCGACCTGCGCTGCCCGGCCCGGCCCGGGTCCAGGTCCGGCCGTGTTTGTGCGTTCCGGCCCCCTCCTGTTAATCGATAGCAAGTGGTCCAATTTGAAACGAGGAACGACGATAGTAGAATTCACAAATAACAACAACAATAAATCCCCTACCTCATCAAATTCGTAGAGCGAGGGTTCATTGTGGAATTTATCATCGCGGAAGAAGGCGTCGCGGAAGGAGAGGGTCGTTGGCATCACAGTACACGGCGTCGCGATGATCGGTCATCGCAGAAGATCGGTGTCGATGCCTTTGTCATTGGAGGAAGAGCCGTCGTCGATGGCGATGTTCCCCGCGGTGGTGTCTCCTCCCTTGACGTGGAGGAAGAAGAAGAGAAGGCACGTTGTTTGTGTCTTCGCATTCTCCATCGGAGGTGTTCTTCATCGAAGAGGCGTTCCTCGTCGTAGAATCGGTGTTCTTCCCCAAAAACTCAAGAGCTCCCACCCAAGAAGCTTTCCCCCATATAAAAATAATAAGATACCTTCTTGATTTATTCAATACAAGCCACTTCAAATTGAAACTATTCAATTCAAAAACAAAATTAGTTAATGAGGTTGAACTTCTTAATTACAAAGTGTTGGCATGTATTTAATGTGAAAGGAAGTCACATCAATTAATACAAGGGGGTTTTAAGGGAAAGAGTTAAGGGAGTTAGGGAATTTGAAGGGGTGGGGATCGTGTGGGCCCCACCACACCTTTATTCACACTTGGTTAGTTTCCCCAACATTCACACATAGGATAAAACCAACGAGGATAGAAATAAAATAGGAATACAATTTCATTTTATTCTTCACATAAACCTCAAAATTTAAACAACTCCTCCCAAGAAAACGCACCTTCGGAAAAGGTCTTCTTAAGCAATTACCGGTGCTGTGAGTTTATCAGTGCCCTCAGATTTCAATTTCGGGCACCGATTTAAAAGTTAGAAAAACCCTCTCGTTCGTATACTAAACGTACCCGTGCCTAACTTCGGAAATTAATTCCGGGTACACCAGGCCTCGGAATTAGGCACCGCCAGAAACTGCGTTCTTTGAAAATCCCAAAGAAAATTAAGAAAAAATTTCCAATGAATTTTACAGGTCTTTACATATACTACTTTACTATGGTAAAAAAATTTCTAAAGTTACAATTCATAACGCCTAAAAAGGTAAAAATTGAGAAAAATTAAACCTTATGATTCCAAACATTTAATTAATTTTTCATGATACATTTTGTATAATATTAATATGTTATTAAAAATAAAAATGTGCAAAACATGAAGAAAAATAGTTTTTAGAAAAATGTGTTTTAAGCCCAAAAATTACTTATAACAAAATAAACTATAATGATAATTAAAATTATTTTATTAAGATTATACCTATTTAAATAATACTTATGTTACTTTTAGATAAAATTAAAAACAAAATGGCACCTTTTAATTAAATAAAATAAATGATTTATAAAAATATTTTTTTTCATAATTCACTAAAAAATAAATCTTTTCAAAAAAATAAAAAAATTTCAACCAAATATAATTTTGATATGATAATTTGAAAAATTATATCATTTCTATAAAATAAAAATTATAAAAGTTTAAGAAACTTATTATAATAATTTTCTTTGAAAAAGAAATAAAATACATTTTTGAGGAAAATATGTTTTTGAAGAATAAAATGGTTTCACTAAAAATTGAGATCTTATTTCCTTATAATTAATAAATATATTTATATATATTTGGTCCATTATATATATTTCATAATTTAGTTTATCCTATTCATACTCACCAATTTAATGACTTGCTTGTGAGACAATATTTAAATAATAAAATTTTGTGGTTTGTTTCGACTCAGCATTTTGTGTTGTATATGATATCAAATATTGTATTCTTTGAAAATATAGGGATATTACATTCTTTCTTTCTAATAAAATTTTATCCCCAAAATTTTCTTAAATATTACCTTCTAAAAAATTGAGGGGGGTTCTTCATAATAATATCCCAAAGTTCCCACATTTCTTCCTCTATTTTATTTTTGTTGTAAAGTACCTTTACCATTCAAGTCACCCGATTCCTAAAACATTTATCTATAGTATCATGAATCTAGATATTATCTTCTCAATAAGATATATTGTGTTTGGAATATAATTACTTAAAAAAAGATATATAAATGACACCACCACTCTAATTCCTTCCACAAGTTCAAAAATCATGATGTACCTAAGTTTCAGTTTCCATTCAAACCAAATCTTATAATACACTTACATGGAGTTAATTTCAATAAAATATTGTATCCCAATTGAAGCTCCAAATATTTCCTTCAGTTATTGATATACCTCATTTTTCTTCTTTGATCCTTTTTAATATAAGTCTGAATGGACTTTAACATTGTCATTGTATCTTCAATAAGATTTATACCCACAAGTTTTATTTCACCATCTTCTTTCCAATAAGTTGGAGTATTAAATATCATTCCATATAATTCTTAAATCAATGCAATTTGAATACTTTAATGAAAGATATTATTATAGAAAAATTCTAATAGAGTTAAATAATGACCCACATCCTTTTAAAGTCAAGTTATAATGACCCCAATATATCATCCCATGTTTTAATAGTCTTCTTATAATACCCATAAATTTGAGGATGATAGGGGTTCTCAATTAAAGATCGTTATCCAGATCCTTATATATAATTTTCCATATATTCAATGTAAATCATAGATCATAGTAAGAAACTATTAAAATAGGTGCATCATCAATTATTACAACTTCATTTATATAGAGTCATGTAAGTATTTCTAGAGTTAAATCTCCCCTTATTGCGAGGAAGTATACATATTTGGTAAAGTGATCAATAATAACACATATTGCATCACTCTTTCATAGAGTCTTTGGTTATCCAATTTAAATATCCATATTAATGTCTTATAATTTCCACGTAGCAATGGTAGGGTTTTTAATGCCTCATCTAGGATTCTATCTCTCAAAATTATCCTATTGAAAAAAACATCTTGAAACATAATCCTAAATTTCCAACTTTATATTTTAATACCACAAATTATCCTTAAAATTTCTATATATCTTGGTGATTCTAGGGTGTATACAGAAATTTGAGATACGAGGATCATGTAATAATTACCTTTTTAGATCAGGTACAGATATAACTCATAACCTATTTCCAAATTTCGAAACACCATATTCTTATTTTCAGTCTTCCAATTTTGCATCATTCAAAAATTTAATTTTCCATTAAAAATTATCAACATCATATTGAGAATTTTTTATCTTCTCTAATGAATATGGGTTGGAAATAAATTGAAAAAGGTGTGATGTTTCTCCTTCCTTAAGAACTACCATATCCATATTCACTAAATCTATGAACAAATGATCCTTGTTAATCCTCATTTTGGTTAATGTTCCATGATATTTCCTGCTCAATTCATCCCATACATTATTTTCCTTCCCTGATTAGTAACGTATTGAGAAATGATAATTCTTGAGTGGTTCAATCAAACATCCTTTCATCTTATTGATCATTTTCTATGAAAATATGTATTTCAAACTATTATTATCTATGTATATCTAACATTTTTATCCAAAGGGATACTGTATCCATATCTTCAATGAAAATATTATGAATGTGAACTCAATATTAATTGTTGGATAGTTCTATTTTTAAGCCTTCAATTGTCTTGATGAATATGTAGTAAATTTGTCATTCTAACTAATTACCCAAGCAAGTTCCCTCTTTTATGCACCACTTCATATTATAAATACATCATTTCCTAATATTAGATTGAAAATAGGAGCAATGACCAATCTCCTCTTCAATTATTTAAAAAATTACCCACATTCCTTTTTCCATACGCATTTAACCCCTTTATGCTTATTCTTGGTAAAAAGGTTATCCAATCATGTAAGATTGTTAATAAATCACTAGTAATAACCATCTAAACCAATGAAACCACATATGTCAGTGATGTTCATTGGTGTAACCCATTGATTGACTACTTTTTTATTGCATCAAATGTTATTATATCTTTGCAGAAAATATTACCAAAAAAATAACTTCATGAAGGAATAATTCAAAATTTATAAAATTTATAAAATTTCTATATAACTTTTCCATTCTAAGATTTTAAAGAATGATCATCAAGTTATTCCCATGACCCTTGTTTATTTTAGTGTACTCATGGATATTATCAATAAAAACAACAAAAAAATCATCAAGATATTCATTGAATACTCTTTCTGTTAAACCCATAAAAACAAATGGTGAATTATTCAATTTAAATGGAATATATTTCAAATAATAATGCTAATAACTCATTTGAAATTTATTCTTTATAATATCTTCTTTTTTTACTCATCATTGATAATACCAAAAATGCGGGTTAATCTTTGAAAAATATTGATCTCTATAAAGTTGATCAAATAAGTTATCAATTCAAGGAAGATGATACTTTTTCTTTTTCATAATACCATTCATTTCCCTATAATCAATGAATAACCTCATAAATCCATATTTCTTCAAAAGGAACATAATAGGGGTTCCCCACGGTGAAACACTAGGGTTTATAAATCCCTTTTTGTAACACCCGAGACTTTTATGTTATAAAAATCATCAAAGGAATCTTTTTCTACACAACACTTTCTTGGCTTTCTTTACACTAAATCGTGACCTTCCTCGATAGCTTGTGTCGTACGCAATACCGAGTTTCACTAAACATCGATATGCTATTAAAATATTATTTAGACTAGCCGTTATGAATAGTAATAACCACTTTTTGAAATTTTATAAATTTTATTTTTCAAAATGGACTTCATTTTTGGATTCGGAATATCGAAATTAGCCTAGGGTGAAATTTTGGCATTTTTCTGAAAACATTCAATTTTTGATGATTAGTGAAACCACTAAGTGGTAGTTAAAAAAACTGAATTTTTCATAAAACTTAATTTTACCACTTCTGTGAGTGGAATTTCAAAAATCCGAGAGACACGGTTGATGTCAGTAAGTAAAATGTGGTTCAATGAGATGAAAATAATTTTTTGATGAATAGTAACTTTTTACTTTTTTACCACAGTTAAAAGTAAATAGGGTAATTAAGGGTAAAAATGATATTATTATTACCCTAAAACATGTCCTAATTCTATTGGATAAGTTTAATTCGACCAAAAACAACCTTAGGAATAAAATATGACCATTTAGGCCCACTTGGATTAGATTAGGACATTTATTATTAATTTATTTAAAGAAGGGTTAAAATAGTTAAAATCAAAGTTTAATAAGTAAATCATTTTTAATATGGGGTTATACATAAGATAAATACGAGTATAAATATTAATTAGAAAGCTAATAAGATTTACTACATAATGGTATTTTATTTGTAATTTTTAGATATTAAATAATTTAATTTATTTATGACACAATGATGATGCAGTAATTATCTTATTAATGAAATATTGACATAATTGATGTTATAAACACCAAAATAAATGTAATTTGAGACTTTTTATGAATCCCACTAATTTTCTAGGTTACTATGATATATTAGTGTTGATTAATAAACGTGTTTCGAACATATAATTCTGTTATGACTTTCAAAAAAATCATATATCAAATAGTGTCAAAATTGACACAAAATAGTTTTTAAATCAAATATTATATTATTAATTGTTATTTTATTCCTAAAAATCTAAGGTTCGGCCAAATGACTTATATAAGGATATATATATTAATAATAAACAATTTGGGGTTCCTTTGGCTGGTTATAGTAAGTGTATTAACCATATAGTGTAAGAAAACAAAAAGACACGGTAAAAGTTAAATTATTTAACTTAGAGTTAAATCTAATTGATAAGGTTAAAATAATAACCTAAACTTGTAAAAATCCTATTGGTTGATAGGATTTTGACCCATACCCACTTTATCTTAGAAATAAGACCCTTTGTAACCATTATAAACCGATTTTGACTTTAATATAAAATAATATTTTGAGATATTCCTAAGGTGCCCCTCTCCTCCCTTATAAAAGGACACCTACTCCCCATCCTCCTCACACCAATTTGAGCACTCAAGCTCGGCCAACCCCTACCAAAATCCCTTCTCCACTTCCCTAGAATAATCCTAGAGGTCCTGGTCTTCTTCAAAGACCAATATTAGTTCTCTAAGTGGAGGATTCAAAGAGGCGTTTCAAAGAAGAGGTAATATCCATTACCGATCTTTTCAATTTCATTCTTCTTCAACTTCTTCTTCTTTAGTTGTTTCATGAAAAAGTAATAACATAAGTATTACTTACATACTGATATGTTATTATAAATATGAAACAACCCTAATTCACCTTATATCCATCCTACGGAAAAATGAAATCACCGCGCGTGCATACGTACGGAATACCGTCTCCACGCCGTGGTGTAATCTATTTTCCACCATCACCTTACAAGGATGAGTATAATGGTGTAATGAGTAACTATATATGATTATTATAAAATTATATTGATACTGAAATATTATAAATAAACTTAAATACAATTCCACGATCATGGGAACGATATCCTCACTCTTGCGTACGTATGGAATACCGTCTCCACGATGTGATGCGACTCGTTCTACATGATCATCATTACATAGTAATTATATAAATGAATTGAATGAATAAATATGATATATGTTACACTAATACCATTCTGGATATAAGGTATCTATAACCTTAAAAGAGGAATAAGAATTTATTTGGCAAAACACGCGTAAGAACAAAAGGCAATAAAGACCCGAATAACAAGTAACAATGAGATATTATTAATAGGAAGCTAAGAATATGACCTTATATGATATCATATCAATATGTATGATTCTGTAATAAGTCAATAACATTATTTAAACCATTATACAGGAGCATTGGACACTTCCAAAGCAAGTCGGACCTAAGGTAAGGGAAATATCACAATCTCATTTTTATCCGAGATTGTTTATACTTTAGTATTTACTGGGGTGTATTTTATCATCCACATCCATGTTTCCTCAATATGTAATATTATTTCCATCCACCTACAATTGTTTAAATCCAATTTTACCCTTCATGGAGTTTTTAGTAAAAGTTATGAAAGGAATCTTTTTTCGTTTTTCGTACGAGGTACTTTTTTTTGACTTTTCCGACAAAAGTACGAGAAGAATGTTTTTTTAACTTATACGAAATGAATGGATTTTTAAAACATTATTTCAAAGAAGCAGACTTTACATGTTTTCAAGTTTATTTTTAATAAAATTATTTTAGTTTAAAGTCGTATGACATGTTAAGAAAGGAAAAATGTTTTTGAAAAAGAAAGGATATTTTCCTCAAGAATGGAGTTCAAGTGTTTTATCAAAATTATTTTCCATCTAAGATAATAAAGGTTTCTGTTTTTATCCATATTTTTACATTGATTTGATTATGTTGTGATGGAATTATTTTTACGAATTCCTTTATCTTATATGAATTGTTTTATGATGTCATGATGTTTAAGATTCCCATTTGTATTACATGGGTTATGAAATGATGTATGATTTATGATTTTGTGGAACACATAAGAATGGTATCATTATGAGATGGGTGGGACCTATATCTCCCTAAAATGCATTGGGTAAAGATTTTATATCTCATGAGATAGACATGGCTGGAACGGTAGGTTATACCAGTTCAGTGAAACAGGACTGGAACGAGGGTGACTCGGTTCAGAAAGGGACTTTGTCCACTAAGATAGTCTTGGCAATGAGTCTTGACTAACAAGAAATGATTTTCTATATTTTCCACAAAGTTTCTTGTTTTAAGTTATTATTATTGTGATTACATTTCACTATCATGATTTATCCCTTGTTATGAAATTATGATCTCTTTTGCAGGTTAAGATTTCCAAAAGTTATGTGCTTGTGTATACGATGTGATTGATATTTCTTTTGTTTACCCTTACTGAGCATTTGAGCTCACCCTTTTGTATGTTTTATTTCCCCAGGTCAGGAAGAAAGTTATTAAGTAGGATATTCCAAAAAGGGACTATAGATATGATGAAATAAGTGGGAGGCAAAGTTGATGCTTTATGAACCAGTTGTTTATGTTTCCCAGTTTCTAAAGACACTATACCTATACGGTCCTTTCGTGGTTTTGTTATATGTTGTAATAAGTATGCTTCAATTTTGAAGTATTAACAATGTATGTAAAGTATGGGTCTTTATAGTTGGTATCAGAGAAAAGGAGGTAGGAATGTATCCGATCCTTGGGAACTCTCACATGTGAGCGTTGGACAAAGCATGGCTCTTCGCCCAAGGGCTTCATGAGGAAATGGCTGCCACTGGGGATGGTGGTGCGTCCCGCCCAGGGGGTGTAGCCGCCCATGGAGTGCCCTGATAGGTATCAATTATAGTCCACTGGAAGTAATTCCAGACCATTATAGTTGGTATCAGAGGAAAGGTATAGTCAACCTTTGGAAACTAGGATGTGAAAGCCTTAGTAAGAACCCTAAGGATAAGTCTAAGCATAGAACACAATCTTAGTGTTTTAGAAATGGCCATGAATAACCTAGGATAAGACCTTAAGATTGAAAGTTTTATTCTTGAATTATGTGGTTTTCCTATTATAATTAGTGTTGCTCACACTATTCTTCTTGGTTTTAGATAATGGCTGGAACCAGAAGGAACCGTGTTAATGCGGAATGCGATGGGAAATGCAATGATTGTCCCCCTGAGCAACCAAACGATATGGGAGCTGGAATGCAAAATCTTGTAGCCATGCTCACACAACTTTCTCAAGCTATGAATCATGCAGGACTTCCAAACGAGCAAAGGAAGGAGCAACATTCTGTTGAATCCTTCCTGAGGCAGCGTCCACCTTCTTTCAGCGGGTCTACTGATCCATTAGTTGCTGAACAATGGATTAGTACTACTGAAAAGATATTTTCAGTTCATCAATGTTCTGAACATGATAAAGTCATCCTAGCAGTGTATCATTTGGAAAGATATGCTGATCAATGGTGGAATCTTATTAAGAATACGAGGCAAAGAGATGAAATTTAGTCCATGGAATGGGACGAGTTCAAGAACTTATTTTTCAATAAGTACTTCCCTCGTATTCTCTGAACAAAGATGGAGAAAGAGTTTCTTGAACTGAAGCAAAGGGATGATGAATCTGTTGGTACCTATGAAGCAAATTTTACAAGACTTGCAAGGTACGCTTCTGGAATTATTATTTAACCTGAGAGTAAGATCGATCGATTCTTTAGTGGCTTAAAACCAAGTCTTAGAAGGGCGTTAGCCATAAGGGACTTCAATAGCTACGAGGAAATCGTTCGATGTGATCTCGAAGTTGAGATGGAGATTGGAGTAACCCATCAGTCATATGGGTTTGATAAGAAGAGGAAAATGGAATTCAAAGGAAAATCTAAAGAGCACACTGAAAAGAAGATGAGCTTTCCCTTATGCTCAAAGTGTGGAAAGAAACATGGATGGAGTTGTCTTAAAGGGACAAGTAAATGTTTCAAATGTGGAAAGGAAGGTCATCGTGCATTTGAATGCTGCGATAATGGGAAGAAGATGTCTAATGATGCAAAAAAAGGAAGGGATACACAGAATGAACCTACTACACTTCAATGTTTCAAGTGCAAGGAGATGGGGCATTATGCCAATCAATGCCCAAATCCAAGGGTTGATGATGATGGTCGACGTCAACAAACTCTTAAGGCTAAAGACAAAGGAAAGTCACATGCAATTTCTATCAGCAATGTGGAGTACGATAACGAAGTGGTGAATGGTACACTTACCATCCACTCTAAAGTAGCAAATGTTTTATTTGATTCTGGATCCACCCACTATTTTATTTCTAAATAATTTTCTAAGGGTATCACCGTATTACCTCAATAATTAGATGTTGAGTTAGCTATGAAAACACCTAATGGCACAACAGTCGCATCAAAAGTTTATAATTCTGCTCCTATCGATGTTTGTGGGAAAGTGCTTCCTGCAAATCTGGTGATCCTTCCTATAGTGTAATTTGATGTGATTCTTGGCATGGATTGGCTTTCTTTATATGGATCTCATATCAATTTCCAAAGAAGGGAAGTCACATTTCATATTCCAGATCAATTTATGATCGTCTATCAATGCAAGGATGAACATAACCTTCCAGTGGAAATTTCTTCCATATTATGGGTATTGATTCCACTAAATGAAGGTTATTTATCTCAAATGGTTGGTGAGAAACTCACGATTAAGAATATTCCCATCATACGGGAGTTTGATGATGTCTTTCCGGAGGAATTACTGGGTCTTCCACCAAATCGTGAAGTTGAGTTTTCAATAGAACTCGTACCGGGTGCTTTGCCTATTTCAAAGAAACCTTATAGAATGGACCCAATTGAGTTGCAGGAATTGAAGAAGCAACTCCAAGAGAATCTTGATAAGGGATTCATACGCCCCAGTGCGTCACCTTGGGGAGCACCTGTTCTATTTGTTAAGAAGAAAGATGGATCAATGAGACTCTACATTGTTTATCGAGAACTTAACAAGATCACTATCAAGAACAAATATCCTCTCCCACGCATTGATGACTTATTTGACCAACTACGCGGAGCTCAATACTTTTCCAAGATTGATCTTCGTTCAGGGTATCATCAATTAAGGGTCAAAATGGAGGATATACCAAAGATGGCTTTCCGTACAAGGTATGGACACTATGAATTTATAGTGATTCCATTTGGTCTTACTAATGCCCCTGCTATCTTCATGGATCTAATGAATAGAGTCTTTAGAGACTATCTTGATCAATTTGTGGTAGTCTTTATAGAAGATATTCTTGTCTATTCAAAGAGCAAGGAAGAGCATGAAGATCACTTGAGAATTATATTGAAGACCCTAAGAAAGGAGAAGCTTTATGCCAAATTTACCAAGTGTGAATTTTGGCTTCAAAAAGTTTCATTTTTGGGTCACATAATCTCAAAAGAGGGGATATATGTGGATCCAGCAAAAACAGAGGTTATCGAAAGATGGTCGAGACCAACAACAGTAACTGAGATCCGAAGTTTTCTTGGTTTGGCTGGATATTATCGACGTTTTGTAAAAGATTTTTCATGATTATCTAATCCACTCACCAAGTTGACTCGGAAAGGAGTTAAGTTTGCTTGGACAGAGGAATGTGAAGAGAATTTCAAGGAGTTGAAAAGAAGGTTATCCAGTGCACCTGTGCTCACACTGCCTTGTAGTGGAGAAAGGTTTGTTAACTACAGTGATGCATCCAAGAAGGGATTGGGGTGTGTTCTTATGCAAAATGATATGGTGATAGCTTATGCCTCACGACAGTTGAAAATCCATGAGAAAAATTACCCAACACATGATTTGGAGTTAGCTGCGGTAATATTTGCAGTAAAGATTTGGAGACATTAACTTTATGGTGAAAGGTGTGATATTTATACTGATCATAAAAGTTTAAAGTATATTTTCACACAAAAGGAGCTAAATATGCACCAAAGAAGATGGTTGTAGCTGATTAAGGATTATGACTGCTCAATCCCTTACCACCCTGGGAAAGCAAACAAGGTGGAAGATGCATTAAGTCGACAAGACCATGCTAGTTTATCCATGATGAGGATCACAAAAGATCCAATATTTATGGATTTACAAAGTTTGGATCTTGGAATTATAATGGAAGGGGAAAAATCTTATCTTTCTCAAATGAATGTTCAACCATCAATACATGTGAAGATTGAAGAGGCACAGAAAGAAGATGTCGAGTTACAAAAGAAGGTGATAAATGTTCCTGAATTCATCCTTGATTGTGATGGGATAATAAAGTTCAGGAATCAGGTTTGTGTTCCTCCAATCCTCGAATTAAAGAAGGAGCTGCTGGATGAGGCTCATAGTTCTTCATTCTCTATTCATCCTGGAAGCACGAAGATGTATAGGGACCTGAAAGAGTACTTCTGGTGGGATGGCATGAAAAGAGATGTTGCTGAATATGTCTCTCGATGCTTGGTTTGTCAACAAGTTAAAGATGAGAGACAGAAGTCTAAGGGGATGTTACAACCATTACCCATACCCGAATGGAAATGGGAAAACATCACTATAGACTTTGTCACAGGACTTCCTAAAACATCCAAAGGCAATAATGCTATCTGGGTCATAGTTGATCGTCTTACAAAGTCTGCACACTTCATTGCTATTAGAGAGGATTTATCTCTAGATCAGCTTGCCAGGATATATGTAATGGAAGTGGTAAGATTGCATGGAGTACCACTTTATATTATATCCGATCGGGATCCGAGATTTACCTCGAAGTTCTGGCGAAGTCTTCAGCATACTCTGGAAACAGAGTTGAGTTTCTGCACTGCTTATCATCCTCAGACAGACAGTCAGTATGAGAGAACAATTCAAACCCTAGAAGATATGTTGAGAGCTTGTTCTATGTATTTCAAAGGTGGTTGGGATCAACACATACCTTTGGTGGAATTTTCTTATAATAATAGCTTTCACTCCAGTATTCAGATGGCTCCTTATGAAGCTCTCTATGGAAAGAAATGCAGGACTCCAACTAGCTGGGATGAAGTTCGGGAAAGAAAGCTATTAGGACTTGATCTCATTGATGAAATGGAAAAAAAGGTCAGATCTATTCAACAACACATAAGAGCAGCTCAGAGTCGACAGAAAAGCTATGCCGACAACCGAAGAAAAGACCTAGAGTTTGAAGTGGGTGATAACGTGTTCTTACGAATATCTCCCTGGAAGAGGGTTATGAGATTTGGAAAGAAGGGGAAGTTGAGCCCTAGATATATCGGTCTTTTCGAAATACTGGATCGTGTTGGGAAGGTAGATTACCGATTTGCGCTTCCACCGAATCTCTCTCAAGTTCACGATGTGTTCCATGTATCTCTCATGAGAAAGTACATACCTGATCCTTCACATGTACTCAGCTCAGAAGTTGTACTGCTGGAGCAAGATCTTTCTTATGAAGAACAACCGATAGAGATTCTGGATCGTAGCGAAAAAGTCCTACGAAACAAGACCACTCTATTAGTGAAAGTTTTATGGAGGAAACACCAATTAGAAGAAGCTACATGGGAGCTTGAGGATATGATGAGGGACAGGTACCCTCATCTATTTGTTACAAAGTGACGAATTTCGAGGGCGAAATTCATTTTAAGGGGGGTAGAATGTAACACCTGAGACTTTTATGTTATAAAAATCATCAAAGGAATCTTTTTATACACAACACTTGCTTGGCTTTCTTTACACGAAATTGCGACCTTCCCCGATAGCTTGCGTCGTACGCAATACCGAGTTTCACTAAACATCGATATGCTATTAAAATATTATTTAAACTAGCCGTTATGAATAGTAATAACCACTTTTTGAAATTTTATTAATTTTATTTTTCAAAATGGACTTCATTTTTGGATTCGGAATATCGAAATTAGCCTAGGGTGAAATTTTGGTATTTTTCTGAAAACTTTCAATTTTTGATGATTAGTGAAACCACTAAGTGGTAGTTAAAAAAAACTGAATTTTTCATAAAACTTAATTTTACCGCTTCTGTGAGTGGAATTTCAAAAATCCGAGAGACACAGTTGATGTCAGTAAGTAAAATGTGGTTCAATGAGATGAAAATAATTTTTTGGTGAATAGTAACTTTTTACTTTTTTACCACGGTTAAAAGTAAATAGGGTAATTAAGGGTAAAAATGATATTATTATTACCCTAACACATGTCCTAATTCTATTGGATAAGTTTAATTCGACCAAAAACAACCTTAGGAATAAAATATGACCATTTAGGCCCACATGGATTAGATTAGGACATTTATTATTAATTTATTTAAAGAAGGGTTAAAATAGTTAAAATCAAAGTTTAATAAGTAAATCATTTTTAATATGGGGTTATACATAAGATAAATTCGACTATAAATATTAATTAGAAAGATAAACAGATTTCCTACATAATGGTATTTTATTTGTAATTTTTAGACATTAAATAATTTAATTTATTTATGACACAATGATGATGCAGTAATTATCTTATTAATGAAATATTGACATAATTGATGTTATAAACACCAAAATAAATGTAATTTGAGACTTTTTATGAATCCCACTAATTTTATAAGTTACTATGATATATTAGTGTTTATTTAATCAACTTGGTTCGAACATATAATTCTGTTATGACTTTCAGAAAAATCATATATCAAATAGTGTCAAAGTTGACACAAAATAGTTTTTAAATAAATAAAATATTATTAATTATTATTTTATTCCTAAAAATATAAGGTTCGGCCAAATGACTTAGATAAGGATATATATATTAATAATAAACAATTTGGGGTTCGTTTGACATGTTATAGTAAGTGTATTAACCATATAGTGTAAGAAAACAAAAAGACCCGGTAAAAGTTAAATTATTTAACTTAGAGTTAAATATAATTGATAAGGTTACAATAATAACCTAAACTTGTCAAAATACTATTGGTTGATAGGATTTAGACCCATCCCCACTTTAGCTTCTAAATAAGACCCTTTGGAACCATTATAAACCGATTTTGACTTTAATATAAAATAATATTTTGAGATATTTCTAAGGTGCCCCTCTCCTCCCTTATAAAAGGACACCTCCTCCCACTCCTCCTCACACCAATTTGAGCACTCAATCTCGGCCAACCCCTGAAAAAATCCCTTATCCACTTCTCTAGAATAATACTAGAGGTCCTGGTTTTCTTCAAAGACCAATCTTAGTTCCCTAAGTGGAGGATTCCAAGAGGCGTTTCAAAGAAGAGGTAATATCCATTACCGATCTTTTCAATTTCATTCTTCTTCAACTTCTTCTTCTTTAGTTGTTTCATGACAAAGTAATAACATCAGTATTACTTACATACTGATATGTTATTATAAATATGAAACAACCCTAATTCACCATCTATCCATCCTACGGAAAAATGAAATCACCGCGCGTGCGTACGTACGGAATACCGTCTCCACGTCGTGGTGTAATCTATTTTCCACCATCACCTTACAAGGATGGTTATAATGGTGTAATGAGTAACTATAATGATTATTATAAAATGATATTGATACTGAAATATTATAAATACACTTAAATACAATTCCACGATCATGGGAACGATATCCTCACTCGTGCGTACGTACGGAACACCGTCTCCACGATGTGATGCGACTCGTTCTACATGATCATCATTACATAGTAATTATATAAATGAATTGAATGAATAAATATGATATATGTTACACTAATACAATTCTGGATATAAGGTATCTATAACATTAAACGAAGAATAAGAATTTATTTGGAAAAACACGCGTAAGAACAAAAGACAATAAAGACCCGAATAACAAGTAACAATGAGATATTATTAATAAGAAGCGAAGAATATGACCATATATGATATCATATAAATATGTATGATTCTGTAATAAGTCAATAAAATTATTCAAACCATTATACAGGATCTTCAGACACTTACAAAGCAAGTCGGACCTAAGGTAAGTGAAATATCACAATCTCATTTTTATCCGAGATTGTTTATACTTTAGTATTTACTGGGGTGTATTTTATCATCCACATCCATGTTTCCTCAATATGTAATATTATTTCCATCCACCTAAAATTGTTTAAATCAAATTTTACCCTTCGTGGAGTTTTTAGTAAAAGTTATGAAAGGAATCTTTTTTTCGTTTTTCGTACGAGGTACTTTTTTTTTTTACTTTTCCGACAAAAGTACGAGAGGAATGTTTTTTAACTTATACGGCATGAATGGATTTTTAAAACATTATTTCCAAGAAGAATCCTTTACAAGTTTTCAAGTTTATTTTTAATAAACTTCTTTTAGTTTAAAGTCATATGACATGTTAAGAAAGGAAAAATGTTTTTGAAGAAGAAAGGATATTTTCCTCAAGAATGGAGTTCAAGTGTTTTATCAAAATTATTTTCCATCTAAGATAATAAAGGGTTCTGTTTTTATCCCTATTATTACATTGATTTGATTATGTTGTGATGGAATTATTTTTATGAATTCCTTTATCTTATATGAATTGTCTTATGATGTCATGATGTTTAAGATTCCCATTTGTATTACATGGGTTATGCAATGATGTATGATTTATGATTTTGTGGCACACATAAGAATGGTATCATTATGAGATGGGTGGGACCTGTATCTCCCTCCAATGCATTGGGTAAAGATTTTATATCTCATGAGATAGACATGGCTGGAACGGTAGGTTATACCGGTTCAGTGAAACAGGACTGGAACAAGGGTGACTCGGTTCAGAAAGGGACTTTGTCCACTAAGATAGTCTTGGCAATGAGTCTTGACTAACAAGAAATGATTTTCTATGATTATGTGTGTTTTCCACAAAGTTTCTTGTTTTAAGTTATGATTATTGTGATTACATTTCACTGTCATGATTTATCCCATGTTATGAAATTATGATCTCTTTTGCAGGTTAAGATTTCCAAAAGTTATGTGCCTGTGTATACGATGTGATTGATATTTCTTTTGTTTACCCTTACTGAGCATTTGAGCTCACCCTTTTGTATGTTTTCTTTCCCCAGGTCAGGAAGAAGGTTATTAAGTATGATATTCCAAAAAGGGACTCTAGATATGATGAAATTAGTGGGAGGCAAAGTTGATGCTTTATGAACCAGTTGTTTATGTTTCCCAGTTTATAAAGACACTATACCTATACGGCCCTTTCTTGGTTTTGTTATATGTTGTAATAAGTATGCTTCAATTTTGAAGTATTAACAATGTATGTAAAGTATGGGTCTTTATACTTTTCCCAAGAATGAGGTTTTGTTTTCATCATCTCCATTAATTACATAATTTCAATTATATAGGGAGTCTTAAATATGGGTCTTGAATAACAGATTAAATCTGTGAAAAACTCAACATCATGTTCTAGTGTATGTGCATGTAATTCATCAAAACATTCATCAATGTATTCGAGGATAACAGGTAAATATCTAATTTGAAGATTATATTTTTCGTTCATAGAATGTGGTTTCTCTTCCTCCCTAATAATCTCATTTAATAGATCTATTATAGGTGAATCTCGACATGACTTGGGTGATAAAGTCTCCCCTCTAAAGATAAGAAATTCCAAATCCTCATCAAAAATCATAATTTCCTTCTCTTTGATTTTCTTGCATTATATTTTAGAATCCAATCCATACCAAGGATTATATCCAAATAAAACACAGTTATAATAATTCTGTCTATAAATAGGGAGACTTTATGTTTCATAATGGGAACTAATGGCCACATCCTTGTTATAGTGAGGCTTCCACTAAGAGTATTGACCCATAAATCCCTTCATAATGTATTAAAAAATCTTTAATTTTCTTGAAAAATAGGTAATATATAAAATAGATCATATATCTAGATTCAAATAAAGCATTGGATGAATATTTGGTGATGATTAATATACCTTCCACCACATCATTGGGAACATAAAATTTAGCTGTAGTGATCACATAAGCTTTTCTTGATCCCCTTGACCTCTTCTGTGGTATGTTACCTTGAAACTTAGGGAATTGGTGGGAATTGTCATCAATTTCTCTATAGTTTAAGAAATATAAAACGTTGAATTGTTTCTTTACCTTTAATTGATTATCTAGATGACCCTTATCTCCATACTTATAACAATCTCCTATTCCCAAAAAGCATTTTATGAAATGATTCTTTCACAATTTTCACAAGATTGAAATTTGTTTTTCTCCTTCTTATTTGATGCTTTACCTTTTTCATGGTTCTCAAATGGCCTCTTATTCCAATGATTTCTCTTCAAGATATAAGATATTTAAAATTTATCCTCTATTTTAAAGGAACATAATACTATTTAATAATATGATGAATTTTTTTTAGAAATGAGTTACCTTTAGATATTTTTATTAAGGAATATAAATAAATGGTCAATCTTATAGTGTTGATTCTCTATATAATCCATAAAATATTTTCCTGGTATTGTAAAGGTAGGATCATAATTCGTAAAACATTATTCCTGCTTTTTATATAAGTTGATGATCTTCATATTCATTTCATATCATTTATCATGAGGGAAATATTTATAAAATAACATTAATTTAAAATCTCTCCACTCATTATGTTATATTTCTTCATCATTCTTAGATCAATGACCACCATTGATCAGTATCAAATCTATGATAATACAATTATAGTATAACCTTTCCCCATTTATTTCATCCTATGGTGAGAAATAAATTTTCAAGAGACTTGATACACTATTTAGCTACCGACCTCACTGTCTTTATTAGTGGGAAAATCCATAGATTGACCATGGGTATTGATTCTCTTTGTTTTGTTTGGATCCATCAATAAATAATTCCAAACACTAAGTAATATCACAATCATCATGAATATTTATCCATAAAATAAAAATACCTCTCAATGTCTCAAACACTATAAGGTATGTTCATAATTAGCATGCTCAATATTTTCATTTAAAATCTAATTCCAATGGTTTCTACCAATATTTCTCTGATACCAACTATAAAAACCCCATATCCAATAACCTAGATGTGGTGTCCACTTTATTAAATTTTCATATATACAATGAGTATAATCCCAATGGATTGACCAGGTTAGTAGTATTGGAGAACCAGATACATACATTACACCCATTATACATTGGGAATAAAATATAAACATAAGAAAAGTAAAAATTCTACATCCTTTAATCTCATTCAAATATTTATTCTTCAAAAATTGGGGAAATTAAAGAAAATATGGGCTAGTTTAAAAACATAGTAAGGGTTACATAAAACAGAATAAATCACGAGTAAATAAGGCTCTATAAATATGGATAGGTAAATAAATAAAAACACATTCCATGTAATAAAAAACATGAGTACGAAAAGCATTCAGGGATAATAGAAATTCATTAATCTCATCGATAATGACAGAACATTATGAATGATGTAAATGCATAATATTAGACATCATGATTTCATACATCATGATATATATACCCTCAATAACATGTGAAAATATAGTTTTAAATTATTTGTAAAGACCCATTTAATTTGGCCAACTGATTTTACTCATGATATATTTTGTTGCATTGAGGGGCCATATAATTTCAGGCCCCGCTAATCACTACATGCCCAATTAATTCCTTATATATAAAATAATCAATTTAATTAATTAAAAGTATTCTTCATGAATAGATTTCCATATTGGGTAAAGAATAAATATTATCAATAATTATCCATTAAATAAAATATATTTCAAATGAAAATGCATACTATATACACCATATAAAATTACATAGGTATTTATTACCAAATATGTCTCAATGGATTAGAAATTGGGATGAAATACATTACCTCATATTTTACTTTTGCTGAATGTTATTTAACCTCATGTATATCAAATTAATATTTTTTATAATTATATAAAATAACCATATACATTTCTCTAATATCATATATTATCTATTTGTAGCATTTTATCACCTATATTTTTAAAATATTTTATTATTATCATTATTTATGGTGTTAGCCACATCATTTTTTCATGTATATTTTGGTTTGGTAGTTCTGGTCCTTGTACATTTACTAGGGTTTTATAACCTAAAAAACGTAATTCATGGTTTAATTATCATATATATTCTATATATATATATATATATATTTCCATAAAATATAGAGATAGAAAAAATGAACTATACCATTCATTAAGTTGATATGTCGTATATATGTACGAACATCAATTTCGAATTTTGACAAATGGAAAAAAATAAAGAAGAATTATAATTAATCTAGGAATAATAATTAATATATCAAATATATCATATATATTCATTAAATATATCCTCATTACCATCCTTGTAAAATAAAAATGTAAAATGGATCACATCGCTTCGTGGAGATGGTATTCCACACGTACGCACAAGTGAGGTTATTGTTTTTCAATGGATTAGAAGGTAGAAATGTAGATAATGTGTTATAGTTATAGAAGAATATTTGTGTTATACATATCATATATATTATCTATTCTCATATTTATAACCATCCAAGTGAAATATTAATTAAAAAATAATTACAACGCTACTTGAAGACGGTAAGCGGTACATACACATGAATGATGTTTTCACTTTTAATATGATGTAAAAGAAATGGAATATGACTATCCCATAATCATAAAAACATCAAAGTATATTTATGACTCTAAATTTATTAACTTATAACGTTTAAAAAACTTCAAGAGGAAGTATAACAAAAAATAAACATGATGGAATCGGTAAAGATGATTAACTCTTCTTCTATAAAATTTCTCTATATCTCTTTTAAGGGACCTAGTCTAGGTCATTTGGAATTAAGATAACCTCTATAACTTATATATGTGTTTTAAAATGACAATTGGTAGGGTTTGATCAATATATAGGACTCATAGTGGTGTTAAAAATTAGGAGAATGAGTGTCCTTTTATAAGTCTTGGGAGGGGAATTCGTGGAATATCTTAAATTATTTAATTAATATAAATTATATTTCTTATAAAAAATGATAAAAATTGATAAAATTAAAATATAGAATAATTGTGATTTTAAATAATCTCATAAAATAAAATTTCGACAAGTTTTAGTAGTCTTTTTAGAATTAAATTTTAGTTTTAACCCCTCGTTAACCCTTTTTGACAAGTACTACAAAATTGAAGCTTTATACACATTAAGGGTTAATGATATTAATATAAAATGAAAAAATATTTATAAATGGACCCTACTTTATGTTCTAAATCATATATCATTAATTTTGGTGATTCTAATATTTTTATTAATTTTAAATCTATTAATAAAATATTTTTTAATATAAAAATATCATTAATGTCAACTTTGGAAGAATTCATTTCGTTTTACTTATAAAACTAAATTAAAAAATGGAATTTGAATAAAATGAGTCTAAAAATCTAATTTTTTTAATTTTTATCTTAAAAAATAAGAAAACATATAAAATTACACATATAAGATTATTTTTTGAGATTTTAAAATCATTTTATTGATTTTTTTACTACTAGTACAAGCATTGTGTTAGTGTTACAAAATCTTTTAAGGCAATTATTTTCTTAAAAACAATTAAAAATAGAATTCCAAGATGAAAAAAATCATATAGATTTAAAATTAATATTTATTACTAAACATATCCTTTATTAATCATTATGTAAAAAATTTAAATATTTTAAAATAAAGAGATCAGTATTTTTTACTTTTCATTATATAAAATAATGTAAAGGTTAAAAACCCTGGAAAAATGGTATAAAGGCAATAAATTATAATTTTTTATGATTGTGGATGAGATATAATCATCAAATAAAATTAATTCAAGTGTTATTATTATTATTTCATCCTTATCATTTTATATTTAACCTTAATTATCTGATTTACCCCTCTATCGTATTAAAAAACTCCTAAAATTACTTTTCATAAAGTCAAAAAATAAAAGGGAGAAATACACCAAATTTGGAACTATTTATTGAATGTATGTAATTAATTTTTCTTGATTCATTTTATATAAGTGTAAGAAATTAATTTTAATATAAATGCGTAAAACGCAATGAAAAACTAGCTTTAGAAAAATGTGCTTTTATGCCTGAAAATGTACTTATACCAGAATGAGGTATAAATATGATTCAAATGAAGTTTATTAGATTATATATAATTAGATATTTCATATTTTAATTTTACATCAAAATAAAATAATAATTATCCTTTTTAATTAAGGAAAATTAGAGTTTTAGAAAATTGGTATTTTCACTATTCCCTAAAAAATTAGTCTTTTCATAAAAGTTTGAAAATTTTACCCCAAAGTAAAATTGGATTTGTTAATTTAAATTTTTTAAACCATTTTATAAATGAAATTATCTAATTTATCATGAAATTAATTATAATTATTTTCTTACAAAAATCAATAAAAACTATTTTTGAAGAAAATGTTTTTTTGAAGAATAACATTGTTTTAATAAATAATGAGTGTTTATTTCCTAATAATTAATCAATATATTTATATTGGGTAGGAAATTTATTTATATTTCATAATTTAGTTAATATTATTCTTACCTTCCGATGTAATGTCTAGGTTATATTGGTCATATTTAAATAATAATATTTTGTGGTACATTTCAGCTTGGTGTTGCATGTTGTATATGCTATCAAACATAGTGTTCTTTAAAAATATCAATATATTACAATGGAGGTTGATTGAGTGCTATTTTTTGTGGATATGAAGATGATATCTTGTGTTAGGTGTGAAACTGACATTGCTGAGGTGAGATTTTTTAGTTTAGGCTGTGGCTAGATACAATTTTTTCATTAACCCAACCTAATCCATAATGGGTTGGGTTGGGTCAGGTTCAAACTAAAAATTATCTCTAGCCCAACCAGACCCAAACTAACAAACATTGATTTATTTAGATCTAAAAAAATCCCAAAAACCATCCCAAACCAAACCATGGACATCCCTATCTATAGGTTTTGTCCCCATAATGTGCTTATCATTTTGGAGAATGATTGTGAAGAATTCCAATAGATTATTCTCACTATTTCCCATTCTATAATTCATAATAAAACTGGAGAATATTTGAGGTTGTGAGGATAGTGTGATATCTGTGTAAAAATCATTTGGAATATTAAATCCCAATTTATCCAAGCACTCCAAATAGGTGAAAAAATATTGAATATATGGGACCCTTGTAGAACTGACTCTCTAAGAGTGCACATGAAAGTGCCTTAGAGGTCTCAGGCGCACATTATTTGATATTTACTCACCCACAACCTTAGCTTCCACAAGAACCTGGGCTACACAGTGTTTTCACAAATTTCGAAAAAAAAGTGATGTCTTCCTTCACACGAATGCTGGATGTTCAATATTTATTGAAACGTCTTCCATTTTATACTCCTTAAATTGAAAAATTTTAGGGTGAAGGTCTCCTATTGTTGATTTCTAGCTTACAGTGGCTGAATATTAGAAATGATATTACCTGATAAGTAATCCTTTGTGCCATCCATAACAGTTTGGGGTTCCTATCCATGAAAAAATCATCCATAACAAATAATATACCTCAATCCATCCACAAAAAAACCAATATCTTGTCCATTCACAGATTTTTAAAATAATCCATGGTTTTGGTCACACTTGAATCTTAACTAATAATGCTGAATCACCAACCCCATGGGCTAATGATGGAGAATTTGAATAAAAATGATGGGGAAATAATAAGAAAATTTTAATATTGTCATTGGGTGACAAATTCCCTGCGAATAAACATTAAATCATTGAATCCATGGGTGGAATAGGAAGGAAAAAAATATGAAAAAATTTGTTTAAGAATACAAAATATATCTAGTCTCATTCAATGAATGAAAAATTACAGTAATGTAAGAAGATATAATCCTATGATTAAACATTTAATAAATGGGATGAAATATATTAAATAAAGATAAAAAACTCAAGAGAAGATCAATCACTAGTGAAGAATATATTCACAAGAGATGAATATAAAGATCTTAATATGTTTTTTGTTCATCTCAAATTTCTCCATGATCACCTATCATCGATCCATGTTCCTGGGTTATTAATGACATCAGAAATTTCCTCATAGTCCACTATAATATTCTAGGGTTATATTGGTGACCTTAGAGATATTACATAATAGTATACTTATAGAGGGAGTTTAGGGTTTTTGGGAGATAAATTAAATTAAATATATAAATTAATCAATTCATTTTATTCACCTAGAAATATCAGTCTTCAACTGAACTTACGATATAAAACAAATTTACATTGCACCTTGGGTACACCTTGTGTTCTACAAGAAACCACAAACTCAAATTTACTATCTGAATTCTGGATCAATGGAAAACCATTTATTCCAAAAATACGTCTGTGTGCTTTAATATATTTTAATTTTTTAAAAACATTAATTCTATGATCCTACAACACCTAAAAAATAACCAAGTCCTAGGAAAAAATTATATATATATATATATAATAAAAAGTTGAAACCTCACAAACTCAATTCCTTACATTGTCCCATCAATCATTCCTTTTTCCACGAAAAAGCATAAGCTAACAAAAAAGGTGGGTGTAATGCACCATCATTTGGACCTTAAACTCCTAGGATCACTCTTGCATGATCTCATGGTAACAAATTACTCAAACCAGAGTAATGGTTCAAGCCTGAAAGATCCTCTCCACCTGATCCTTGATTGTCTTTGTGTATTATTAGAAGGTGAATTCATCCTCAATGTCAATATTTTCATAGTCCATAATGTTCTATGGGTTGAGTAAATATATAATCAACTACAAAAAATGGAATACATCATATTCCTGGTCTAACTATAAGGGTAAGACCAAGTGGTAAGAAACTTCACCAACCCTTCAAACAATCTCGAATAATCCGATGAATATCACAGATAGATGGATTCCATAAAAAATATATGGAAACTCCTATTGTGGGGAGACTCAGAAAAACATGGTCTCCTACTTGAACTGAAAAGGTGTATGATTTCGGTCCATGTAAGAATTATGTAACTCTAGGCTATCCTCAGATGCTCATACATCACTTGAGCCTTATTTGTCATTTCCTACACAAGGTCTAGACTAATAAGAAATGTCCTTCCAATATCGGTCTAACACATGGGTGACCTGCAAGGTCTCCCTCATAATTCCTTGAATGATGAATTGTGAATGTTAGAGGTATAACTATAATTATTGGAAAACTCCACTAATGTAATGTGATCACATAATCTTTGACTAAATTCCAACACAGAGTCTCTCAAAATATCCTCCAAAACCTAGATGGTCTGTTCAGGTTGTCTTCCTGTATAGGGATGAAACAACACTCTCATCCATAACTAGGCCCCAAAAACATCCTTCAACCATATCAAAAAAAATTATTTGAATAGAGAACCACTGTAAGAGAAAATCATCATGGTTACCCCATGAATCCAGATGATCTAGTGTATGGACTACCACACATACAACTTGATAGAACTCTACTCCCTAATGGAAAAAATTATACCAACTCGATAAGTCATTCTAGAATCTCCAAAATAGTGTTTTTTGAATCTCTCTACCCATAGAATCCCCATCATAAAATGAATCCACATTCCATCCCACTTCTCTTTTGGGATCTTTAGAAGTTCTGTCAAATAGGCTAAAACCAAATGTTTATCATTTAGGTACTGACATAAAAGACACCAAGAAACAAACTCAGTAATGTTCCACCATACAGAAGCTCATAAAAATATCCACTAAATATCGTTGTGCATTTTTCCACATCTGGATGTAAAACCGAGGGGTAATTAAGAAACTCTTTCAACAACTCCATATTCAAAGTGACCAAAACTACCATCCATCCTTGGAAAAAGACTGATGTTATCTCCACCTTCATAGAATCCATCTAGTGAATCTCTAATGGACACCTCATCATGAAAAAAAATCAAATTTGATATCTAAAAAATGAGAATATCTCATGCACTAAAAAAATATTGAATCTACTAAAATTAACTGAATATTTTTTTCACCCCTCTTCTCTACCAAGGTCAGCTAGAATGGGGCGAACTATGAAGACACATACTGAACCAAGAGAGAATATGATTTTCCATAAATGTAATCTTCTACACACCTATAAGAGTACCCCAAAAAATTTACAATACTCTGAAATTACAAAAAAATATTGGGTGGTTCCGAAGAAAGAACTGTATAAATGTTCAATGGATCCACAACTACACTACGCTCTAAGATGACATGTTTTTTTCTGAATCTCTCAGATCAAAAAATGACTCTTCGAGAGATTACTGTATAAAAAGTGTTCCCAAAGTATGTATAGGTCCATCCAAAAAATCTCTTCATGCTTCTACCTTGATGCAGAGTATATGAGAATGTCATTGATAAAGAAAACTACATATTGGTTCTTGTATGGTTAGAAGAACCATCTCATAAGATCAATGAACACAGTAGGGACATTAGTCAATCCAAACAGCATCATAAAAGGCATAGAAACCATAGTGACATTAAAAATATGTCTTTTCAATTTCACCATTTAAAACCTCCAACTGAGGGAATCCAGACTTGAGATCAATTTTTGAATACCAACTCACATTTTTCAACTGTTAAAAAATGTCATCAATCCTCGGAAAGGGGTACTTGTTCTTGATTATCACCAGAATTATGAGGTTATGATCAATAAAAATACACGAAATCCGATTTTCCTTTTTCAAGAACAACATTGGAATTTTCTAGGGGGACACAAATGATCTATAATAACCATTCTCATAGTGTTTACCACTCTAATGGGTTATACAAGATAGATAAAGAGAATTTTGATGTATAATATTCCATCAAAGACTACCCTTCCTATGTGGAGATTTATTGTCTGTAGCTAATTAAAAAGTTATTTACTAAATTGGGAAACACTGAAATATGTCATAGGGTCTCATTTACACTATGAAAATATCCTATGAGAATCAATTTCCATAAAGAATTAGTCCACACTACTATAAGTGATGTTCAGTATTTGAAACTTTCTTAATAGGATTCTATAGACACAAGAGTCATTCTAAAGGATCGATTGGAATACCTAGGTGTTGGAAAAGGGATTTCAAAAGGAAGGAGTATCTTATTACTCTTTATACTAAAACTAAAGATAAAATTGATAAGTCACTTGTCATACCACACATCACTCCAATGCCTCCAAATCATTAACATCCACTATCTAATCTATCATTCTATTTATAGACCAGTTTCGCACAACCAATATTGTTTCCAACTCACTAGTACCACAAAAATGACCTCAAATAAAAAAATCACAAAAATTATTCACCAAACCTTAAAACTACCTAATTTGGGTGCCATTGACTAACCATCATGACTTTAAATCACATCACAAGAGGAAATGTCTTTATGGAGGAAGTATCTCAATTCCTTTCTTGCTCAAAGAAATATATCACCTCACTAAAATGGGGATAGAACATAGAATAATTAATTTTTAATAAAGGAAAATAACTAAAGAAAAAGAAAAAAAATGATATAGACTGTACCTCATATAATTTCTGGAGTCCTTAGATTGGAAGCCTTAATTCACTATCCTATCAATTTAACATGATGGTTTTGGAATTTATTAGGAAGTTTAACTTCCTCGATAGGCACATAAGATTACCCATGCCCATTATGTATGGGTTTTCTATAAGGAAAATGAGCTAATGTACATTCAAGATGATTGAGTTCATCATGATTTCATTGATTTATAGATCCCTATATCAAAATTTGAGTATGAGTATGAATTATATTCCCAGAATCTGATGACTGAATCATACTAGTTTATTCAGACATATCAGCTCCATGATTTCCACTACCAAATCTAGTTCCCAAATCATACCTTCCTTGGAATCTCTCTATATCTAAATCATGTTCTAGATGTAAAACCCTGAACCTAAGTAGAAATGGTGTAATTAATATTAATGATATTTTTGTACTTATTATTGTTTTAAATGAACTAATGGAATATGAAAATACATGGAACATTTTATTTAATAAAGTAATAATATGTTACATTACTACCAGGCCAAGGGCCTTAATAAATCAAGAAACCTTATTGCAAGCCAAAGTAGCACCACTAGAAGACCTCCCAAAAAACACAATATGACTAATTGTGTAGCCTTTATCCCATAGACTGACCATAATACAAAATGAAATAGCTGTAACACTGAGAGTAAAAGGAATGAACAAAAGAATCCTTGAAGCAGGATAAGGGATACCATTGTTGTTGTGTCTTTGATATCTCTAAACATGGGTATTTATAGAACCCTTACTTTGACCATTTTAAGAAAATAACTATTGATATTTTAATTTAAGAAACTCCTGATGTTTTTTATAACCGTTATAATTATATAAAGTATTTTAAGTGTTTAAAATTTAATTTTCTTAAAGTATTTGGTTAAATAATATTATAGTTTTTAATTATAGTTTAATTTTTAATATTTAGATTTTAAAATTAAAACATGGGGTATTTATGCTTTCTAACCATTGGTGTTCTAATAGTTGAGTATTTTAAAAATATAAAATTAATATATTTGACTAATATATAAGGGTTTATTAATAATATAACCATAGAAAATAATAATAATGGAAAAATAATTTTAATTTATTTAAAATATATACATACAATAATATATATATATATATATATATATTATTTTTTCATTTTAAACATGTAAGAATATATATATATTGTATTTTTAATATATGATATATATTAAATTGATGTTTTTTTTTGAAGTGTTTAATAATTGTTTTACCAAAAAATTATCTAAGTACCCATAACTGAGAACAGCCTTATAGGCCAAGCCCTCTAGGTCGGTGGGCACTTAGAAAACATCGACTCGATCAACACAGGTGTGAACCATGCATAGTGGGGGAGAGCTTGTGGATGGACCCATGTGTAGGTTCCCCTAGTCGAGCACATAAAGAGTTTGGGAAAAGGTATATGGTGGGGGTATCGTGTGTAAGGACCCCTTGGTATGTTTTTTTGTGTCATTGAACATAAGTGTTCCTCACTGAGCCATATAAGGTTGTCTCGAAACCTGGATGGTTTAGTTTCCAGATTCATTTTTTAAACAGAGATCTAATCTTTTCCACCCATTACTATCGTCCGAAATCCCAACTGTTCATAACGATTTCCTTATTAAACCCCAACCACCTTAATTAAACACCTGGATTAATACCAATTGTCTGATTGGGATTCATCCAATCTAGACCATCCGATCCTATTAAAAATGATCTACCTAGATAAACCTATCATGGATTTCCGATCATCTCAGTTTAATTCTAGTCACCACCTCAAATGCTGTTCAAACTCTTCCTCTACTAAAATCTAGGGTTAATATTAAACCTCTGATCAGATGAAGTTGATCCGAGTTGTCCAATGATTTATCCTCCTTTCTCATTTATTGAACCTATCAAACCTCAACCTGTCCCCATAGACCCAATCAGTAGCTAGACCTATTCTTCATCTACATTCCCTTGAATACACCTTTCCACCTCCTTCGTGGACCCATTTTTGTTTCATCCCTTCGAATAATTTTAAGGATGGAATTAATTTTGAGCCTAATCCCTATACATCTCTCAAATTCACTTCATTGTTTCAATTTTATATTTTAAGGTTCCAATCAATCCAATTTATCATTTCCTTATAATAATCAATGATTGTGTTTTATTAGATTTATTCTATTCTGGTATTCAAATAGAAATTTTTCTAATTAAGGCTTGGGTTATGTTAGAATCCCCTCTTTGCACACCCTTTTCTACCCGAACCTTACTATATCCAGATCTCTCCCTTGGTTTCCTGAAACCCACAACCCTTCTTTTGATCTGAGTCAGTGAAGAGATTTATTCTTTATTTTCAAACTCATTTTGAAAGGGTTTTATTTGTTTTTATATATTATGTTGTTATAATATATATATATATATATATATATATATATATATGAAAAATCATATCTTCAAATTTTAGGTTTCATATACGATATGGGTTTTTTATTTAATGAGTCTATTTCTAAAACCATATGGTTTTCAAGGATGTTTTTTTATCAAATTATGGTTATTACATATATATGTGTATATATATATATATGTATATATTTTCACATGTATTACTTACTATTATATATATATATATATATGATTTAAGGGTCTTCGACCTAAAAATTATTTCTAAAACATAAGTATGTGTGGGTTCATTTTAGTTTTTCAAAATTGTTATTATTTTACAAAGGTGATATATATATTTACGTGTATAAACATGCATGTATACCCATATATATATCATTCCATTTTGGTAAATGTATATAAAAAGGGTTTCTGTTTTAAAAACCTAATTCTTTAAACCTACGGTTGTAAGTGATTTATGTTTTGAATGTTCTTAAACCACATACATATTTATATATATATATATAGACATATAAATATATATGACCATAAATATAAACATGTTTAATTCTAGATAATCTTATCTATTTTCAGAATTCATAAATGGTATTTTAACAGTCAAATTAATGTTTAAGATTTTATGTAACTTAATTTTCTTTACAAAATACATGTGTTCCTTGATAATTATTATCATTTTATGTGAAATTATGAGTCAAGATATTATTTTATGTGTAAAATTGAATCTTAATCCCTTGACATGTCATGGATGAATAGGTATGGCCATCATCTAGCTCATATGTGACATTCCACACATTATGGGAACATGAAAAACTTATTTCATTTTTCATATGATTATAGTTTTCAAATACTAATAGTTACTACATGCATTTTATTCTCTAAAAAGGTTTTAGAAAAATATTTTTTATGTAAAGTTTATGATATGTTATAAAAAAAATTATTTTCTTGGAAAGAATATAATATTATGTTTGTGATTTAGAAATTATTTGGGTTTGAAATGAGAAAGACAGTTCCATAGAAAATGTTTTCATAAAAAAAGTGGAATTTGTGTGATGAATGCTATGACATGGAGAGTGAACCCATAAGAATTACTGGAACTTTGTTCCACATGAGTCGTGTGTAGTACCCTTATATTACAATTTTAATTATGGATTTCATGTACTAGGGAATAATCTAGTAGAAAACATACTATTTTCAAAGGAGAATTCCCTTATGAATTTACAAATATAGTTATTTTATGAAATCTACATTTTTGAATACATATAGGGTTTTCAATGATTTAGAAAGATACTTTGAAGTTTATGTAATTAAATATATTTTCAAAAAAAAATATTATTCTTTAAAGGTTTTCTTTAACATTTTCAAAACCCATACTTTGAGAATTATAATTAGTTTTATAGGTTTAGGAATCCCGCGGTGATGAAACTATGTTATGGAAGCAATGTGTTGATGAATTATAGTTTAATAAATTTTATATTTTGTAGATTTGTGTTGAAATGTAAGATTGTATCTAATTATCCATAACCTAGACAAGTAAAAGGTACTCTGTAGGAATGAATGTTGTGTATTCGTTTATGTTTTTTATATAAAAAATACACAGCATTTATAAGGTGGAGTTCTAAATATCAGGCTCGGGTCTTTATAATAGATTCCCTTAAACCTAAACTGTTGGTCTGATAGAGCGATAAAATTCACTATGGAATATGTACTCAAAATCTACCCAAGAGAGTGTGACTTCATGATAATCGTAGTCAACAAAAACCCACCAAATCCCCACTATCCCATGAGATAGTCTTGTTATAATCATGGACATTAATTTAGGTGGTGTACACATATAATGAAAAACTCAATCTATAGACTCTATCCAAGACTCTACCCATTGTGGGTCTGTCTCACCCTATAATCTAGGTGGTACCTGATCTAAAAATTCTAGAATCATTCTTAGTTGATGCACATATTAATCCTCAATAGATTGAAGGAAAAAATAATAAACCTAACACAAATCATCAAAATGACCTATTTGGGGTGGATCTAATCACTCATCGATTGGTATATGTTTTCATTACTACCCATTTTGAAAAACATACACATGGGCTAGGTCCAAAATTAGAGGCTCAATACAATACTGGATAACATGGAAACCATCAAATGTGGAATCCTTACTTAACTAGCCATCATCACAACCCTATATCGGTATCGTAGATGGGTTTCATCACATGTACATCCTAAACTTTTACAAGATGTACTAGGGTTAAATGAGAATATCTAGGGAGTTTACTCAAGAAGGACATGAAATTCAAAGGAACTTGTGATATATGAAGTATGTACCTTCAGTTTCCCTACAACTAAAGTATCAACATACTTATTTGATAAAAAGTTAGTCAGAGTCCTAGTGTATGGATATATAAAACATTACACCATCACTAGATTCCTTGGCCTGTGAGATGAACTCGAGACACTCTTACATTATTTCCATAGTTTTCCAAGCCAAAAATCACCATAGGACTAACTCTAAACCCCAAATCAAGGAAGAAGCCCATTTAATACCACTCTATTATTACCCGACCAACTGGTACCTCTCATGTACTGATAGTAAGCCGAGGGTGGAACTCAAATGCCGCCATTAATAGGATAGGGGATGAAAGATAATTATAAGTAGTCATATGATAGAAATGTGAGGCCTTTCCCTAAGTACCTTGACACACACACACAACTAGACCTATAAAATAGTGCAGATATATAATAAAATTGTGAAACATATAGATTTTAAACCATGCATAAAACTACCATTAAAAAATACATCAATTTACAACTACATAATGTAAAACATATAAAGTAAAAAAATAAACAACAAACCAGAAATGTAATCCCAAGGTGACAACAAGTAGAAAAAGGTAGACCAATGATCATATAAATGAAAAGATCCCATCTCACAATATCTAGGGCCGACAACCGAACATATCTAATACTAATAACTACTATTTTCCACTAAAACAAAGTCCACCAAGGTCACATCTGATCTACCAATCAACCATATATGAAAAAACCTATTCAAGAAAATCCTTTGCATGGGTTATTATATACATACCCAATAAGACTCTATGAAAAAAATGGATCAATATAAATAGAAAATATTATATCAACAAAAAATGAAATAAGGGGAAGAATCCCAACATCTTATATGCTAAAAAAACTGAAGAAAATAGGGAAATGGGATCTTTATCCTCTCAACCATCTAAGAATAAATTTTTTCCCTCAAATCCAAAGGTCCCATAAATATTTCCAAACATGCCATAAAACCTCATAATATACAGAGTGGACTTCCCACTCTATAATACTATGTTTCATAGATGAGGGAGAAATATCACCTATAATAGTACCTCACATAAACTCTCTAGAAAATAGAGAACCCACAACTCACTAATGTAGAGTGAAACCGAGGGATCACTATTACAATGAAGGAACCACCCCTATTAGACCTAAATGATAGGGATTACACTAAATATATGGAGGGAATATGCCATATTTAATGTGGGGGATTTCCATAATTATAGATATAAATTTTATTGGTGACCCACCACCTGGGGATATAGGGGACTACTGACCCCGTTAGCACTCGAATTATCACACCCAAACTTTAATATTATATAATCATGAAAAAAAAGTTTATCACAAACATCACCTCATGTTGTACCTATGATGTTGAAATAAAGGTCACCATCATCTTCAACATAGACAATCACTCATGATAGACTACTCAAGGGTCTGAATCCGAGTCCGGATGAATGAGATACACAAGGTAGAATCTTTTTAATGAAGTACACTTAGTTTTCTACTATGGTACTTAGTGTGTATCACAAATATAAAAACTAGACATGTCCTCCCTCCACACTCTACATATATAAGTAATGAAAACAAAATGTATGTTGCGGAACATAGAATGTGACTCCCCCTGGAAAACTGGGCCTGTCTTTCCCCAGAAACTGTATGAGAATCCATGTGTCTCTACAAAGAGTGTACATAGTGTCACACTACATGTACGTTTTCCCTGGGTCTTGGTTGTTTACACATGGTACATGGTTCAATAAGACATGTACAAATACATAAAATCTCCTTCAAGGTACATGGTGTGTCTGACCACATGGGGTCCTAGGAATGTGTTATAAATACATTTATTGACTACCCTAGTAGGGGGACATGACATGTGGGACCATCCACATGACACATGATATTTAAATTATCCAAACCACTAACTAAAGACAAAAACCAAACCACACAACATGTGTTCCTATGGGATACACAATGTGTTGTCACATGTTTTGTAGAAAATGACATATACCTTAGAAACCAAATCAATTAAATTCATAAATTATATGTTTTTATAGTGGATGATTGAATTCCTTACAATTAAAGTATGATCAATAGAATATCACATGATTGAGGCCTGAACTTGGATGCTTTGTTCTTGATATATATCTCTATAAAATCATAATAGAAAGAGATAAGATGAAATAGGCTCTCAAAATTCATGAAAATTATTTTAGGAAGTATTCATGGATAAAAAATGAGATTAAATAGTAAAGGAAAAATTTCAAAATTTTCACTTAAGACCTTGAACATGTTAACCCTATTAAATTGACTCAAAATGAAATAAATAACCGCATAAAAATATCAAACTAGTCATGAAAATTTGGCCACCCATTGATGAAATTATCAAACATCACATGATGTACCATGATCTTTTAAATTCACTTAATACAACTACAAATATCTCACAAACCTTAAATGCAACAATTTTTTTTTTGAAATAAAATAATTTATCATTTTCAACATAAGAATTAAATTAACATATGAAAAAATTGAGAAATAAATTCAAATCCAATTATTCAAAATAATACTAATACAATTGGATATAATGAAATTTTGTTCATTCACATGGGTGTTCTATAATACCTGTATTAGGGTCCCACTTCATCTAAAACTACAATTTAATTGAATTGTTGGAGCGCGATAATACACATAATATAAAACCCTTTAAAACCTCATGTTTTTAAAAATATGTATTACTCATACACCAAGATCGATATCTAGAAAAAAATCATGGACCATAAAGATATGAGTATAAATTAGAGCTATGGGTACCTCCTACAAACCATTATCATGTAACATAATCCCTCTATCATGATATCTATATCATGTAGGATGCATTGTATGCACCATCAACTAATATTCCTAAATATAATTCTTTTAATTTTTGGAAATGTACTTTTCAAATAACCACCATGGACATTGACTTAATTTATGATTATATTTCTATCAACAGGAATGAGATGTCAAGCTCCATTTATAGAATATAATGGATAAATCCTTTATTGAATTATTCATTAATTTCATTTGATCCATGATGCACCTAAAATATCCAACTTCACCTAGAACATATGTTTTCTTGGTTAAAGAAATAAATTAACTTACATGACATATGATATGTGTTAATGATATCCTAAAGGTATAGTGATCATTATACACATTCATAGATAAAAAAATATAATCAAAATTCAAATAAGTGGATTTTCTTCTAGTGTATCAGTTCTCAAAACCCTATTCTATTGGAAATTTCTAAGGGTGAACATCACAAGAAGTCTCAATGTGTTATGAGATTCCTACCCCTGACCATCTGTATCATCTATGTCTAGTTGGATGATTTCATCCCCCCAACAAACTTGTATTTAAGAATAATTTTATAACACTTCAAGGTTCTCATTATATTGAGGATATTTTTTGACATTTTTGTATGACATGTATTTAAATAACATTTTTACATTCAATTTTATGCAGAATAACAATAATGATTTGATATGAATGTTATTAGTATTAAATATTTGAATGCTTATTTAATATTCTGTATAATTCAGTTGGTTCTAGGTCACCATATTTAATGAAACAATCAATTAAATGAACAATTGTAATGATTCCTCTAAGGAAATATGTTTAAAGTCCAAACCATGTAGAACATCTTGTGTTTATATTTCTTTAATATCCTTTTCTTTAATTTGATTGAAGTTTTTATGCATTATTAGTGAAAATTATAGAGTAAATTAAACCTAGTCACATTATTTGGGTGAGGTGTTTCTTCTATACTCTGAAACAAAAAATCCTGGAGAGTTCCTACTAGAACCTATTTCTACCATTGTGATTCTAGGGAATGAAATTATATTTTGTAAAATTACAGGAATAATTCTCAATAGACGGACTCCTTAATTTTATCTTATCTGATGTTCTACAATATAGGTACCAAATATATTTAAAACTCGCACACACAGACATACACACACAAAAGTTTTCCAATATTTCTTTAGTGAACTCATTTGTTTGATCTCTTCCATTGCATATTCATTATATATGAAATCTTCATGTAACTTTATTTAATTTTCCTTGAATTTTAACCCCCAAATTGAATGAAATTTCCTCTATAAACTATCTTATAACTTATAATCCCCAATATTTTTTAACTCATGTATTTATCCTACAATTTTTCACTAATACGATTTCTCAAACCACTACATGTCATCCTCTATCAACTTTCCTTACCAATATTTCATCTTATTTTTGCTTATAATAAAAAAGATAAAATTAATTTTTGAACATTTGTGCACTCATGTAATGGGACTCTCAATAAAATAAAATTATGAAATCGAGAAAAATGTAGTAATAGTGGGACTCGAGTTATCTATGAAGAAGACAAATTTGGGATTTTCTAAAATATTGTTTAGTGGGATCGTTTTTTAGAAACTATTAGATATAATTGATTGGTTTTAATCCCAATTTAAAGAAAAGTGGAAAATCCTTTGAGAATTACCCCATTATTATGTTAAATAATTATTTAAATCATTCCATGCTCTTCCTTTAATCAATTGATATCTCACTTATTACCATTATCTGATTGTTTCTATTTTCTTAGATAAATAAAATGATCACTTTATCCCCTATCCTTTCTTAGCCTAGTAATTGGATATCTATACTCACCCAAATATTATTACACACCTATAATCACATGATTTTATTTAATTCATAGTTTCTTGGGTGTTCAGTCCTGATAATGAGATTAGAATAAAATAAAATCCAAAACTTGAAGAACTATCTAACTGATTAAAATTGTTAAAAATCATAGAGGTATTATAAGAGAATTAACTTATTATAATTCATAAAAGGGGTGGGGGAGGAGGTAATTCTCTATTTTTCCACAAAAAATGGTACATTTTTCTATCATCAAAGTTATTACAAAAAATAAATGAAGGGACGAAATAAGTAATAGGACCAACAACAACTCTCTGTTGATCGAGTCCTCCTGTTTATCCTCTTCATCATCCAATTTTTATATATGTTCACAAATTTTTTTATATACCTTCATCCAAATTGGTAAAATTTAACTTCTTAATGACCCCAATATTCCCAACTCTTTCATAATATTATTTTTCCACTTTAATTCCTTTGATTTCTACCATACAGAAAACTTGAAGCTCTGTATTTCTTGGAGTTAACATACTTAAATTTTTTCTGTAATGTACTCTCCTCCCCATAATGTCTATGTATTATTAGTGGATAATTTATTCCATAATCCATATATTAATTTTATGATGGAATATACATGTTAAGAGTTCTATGTATTGATCCAATGAACTTATATTATTTCCGATTTTTAATGAAACTAGATTAGTCCTTAGTTGTTGGAACTAGATCTGGGCATTTTTGTGTATCAACTCTTTCATATGTGATTATATCATGCTACATTTTTTTGAATTATTTCATTGAAAAATTTCTGTAGCTAAAATCAACTCCCCATTTTATCATAATCTAGTGAATTCTAACCATCGTTTATTGTAGGAACTACATTTTTCAATAGGGTGGCTTCTCTCGTGAGCTTGTTTACTTCATTCTTGATATTCTTGCTCTCCATATCTGCCTATTTATTTTTTGGAATGTTCATATTCCCTAGTTGTTATCTAGGTCCCACCCAATGAAACCTTCAATCTTCAAAAGGTTTTAGAACAACCCAGATTTCTTCATAATTTTCAGTTCATGGGTGGTAGTGTGGATTTATCTCCACAACTTTAAATGGGAGTTTGGATCATCATCAAGAAACTGTGGTTTTAAGTTGGGGGATGTTTTGTATTGTATTTTCTCAGTTTAATGGAGTGTGAAAAGGGATCATCTTTCAAGTCTAGATCTGAGCACATCTTTAGTGTTGGTGTGATTCAAGCAGTGGGGTTAACCTCTTTTATAGAAGCAGTTACCTAGTTCATTGGCATTAGGAAACAATCTCCTTCATGGAGGAGGGGCATCAAAATTATTCGTTAGAGGTGGTGTGAGCATGGAATCATGAACTGTGCTATGTTCTGATAGATCCCATATTCAGTTGGTGTGGATAACAGGTATTGAAAGTGGACAAGTCTGACTTCCTTTTCAATGTGGTTCACTTTTATCCAACCAGGATCAATTAATTCATACATAGGGTGGGTGATAGGTCATGTAGTTGATTGGGATGATTGACTGTGAGAAGTGGATTAGACGATTCCTCCTTAATAGTAAATGTCTTTGATTTTTTGGTTTATTGTCATAGTTTCCCAAATATAATAAATGTTCACTTGATTTTGTGTTTTTTTTCTATAAACATTTCAATTTTTATAGTCGCAGTAGATATAATTTGAGGTGTGTTCAATCTAATTTTTCCTAATATTTCTCTTAAGAGGAATGATCGATTTATTTTATACCATTCTCAATTTTCTATGGTTTCAATTGATCTATTTTATCCTTGTGTTCAATTTCTATTGCTGGGATTTATTTTTATCGATCAATCATAAGAAGGAAAGTCCTTGAATGATTGATTTCAAGGAGATCAATTCATATGGTTGATTTCCTTTATCATGTGGTAGCTCCATTCATTTATTATTATTTTGGTGGTTGGATTGACAATAATAAGAAATATCAGGGTCGATCCATTCCTTTTCTATTTTCAATTATTGAATCGACTGAATTAGGGAAATTAATGGTTGATCTATTCCTTTATTAATATTTGAGTTATCTATGAAGCTCACAAATTTTATCTTAGTACGTGATTAATTTAAAAAATTATAATACATATTTTTTACATCTCCTTTTTTCCAAATAATTAATAATTCAATAAAATCATTATCTAAATCCATTTATTGAATAACTCCATATTATCAAAGATTCACAAAAAACTATAAATCATTTTGGAATTGTATTAAATTTGGTGTATTTTTATTGAATAATAGTAAAAAATTTAAAACAGTCATGTTCCTAATCACTCCCCCTCACTTGAAATATTTAACACCCAGGTAATTTTATCATTCAGTTATATTTAATAGATATTTATATTTCAAAATATATATTTTCAATGAAATTTAAATTTAAAGAAAATACAATCAATGAATGTTTGGGGTTCATTCTGACTCACAGAGAGGTGGACACTCTAATATCTGTAAATTTTTATAGCCTCATCTATTGACCCTTCAACAACATTTTCATTGGACTGTGGGTAGGAGAGATATTAATTTATGGTAGTTGAATTTGGTAGTTTCAATAGTTGGATTCTTGGGGAGTCCCACTCTGGATATGTCCTACCGTATGGCATGTCAGCATCTAAGTTTCACACATGCAGTCTTGGATGAAAATCAATAGGTTCCCTTTGATATCATCAAGAATATTTCTAGACCATACCACTGTGTTTCCAGGGGATTTTACTCAGGTAACTTCACCTATAAATATTCACAAAGGTTAAATATGGTGTCTTATATTTGGGATTCTTATGATGAATTTATATTGGGAAAAAAAATCCCATAGAAGTATAAATTTCTCGTCTAGAGAGTTTGGAATCACGCTCTCATAACTGATGATAATATTATGTATATGGGGTTGAGTATAGATTATTAGTGTCTCTATTATATGGGGACTTGGTTTTAGTCTTCTGATCATCTATTTTTCCTGAAGGCGAATGAGCTGGAATGGTGTGGTGTTTTTTTGGAGGCTTATCATGCCTAGGGAATCAGGAGGCTTTAAGTAAATCATTCCTCAATATCTGGTTTGAAGGTGATGGGAGTGCTAGAACAGAGTAGAAATATCATGATATTATCTTCTTGGTGGGATCTTGGTGTATTTTGAATATGAAGAATGATGCTCGTAACATGATCCACCTAGGTACCGGAACATGCATTCGTTGCATGGTCCAAATCATAGTGCTTGATCAGGTTTTCCATTGAATGGAGTGTTTGGGAGCCCCTTATTTTGATCTGATTATGTCATCCATTTACAACACTAATAGAGTTTCCAACATCATGCAAGGGAAATGGGTTATTTGGTCACCTCATCCTTCAGGTCTAAAACTGAACAGCGATCGTTCTTTCAATTTGGTTATGATTAGCGGTGGGGGTGTTTTTTTTGAATTCTTAGGGATTGATGGTTTTGGATTTCTCTTCCAATTTTGGTATATAGGACTCCCTTTAAGTGGATTCTAACTCATTGGATGTAGGTTTTACATTATGTAGTCAGAATAATATTCATCTTGCAACTATTGATATGGATTCACTCACAGTTTACAAAGATACTCTTTGGTTGGGCCCCATACCCTGGTCTGTTACTCACAACATTCTGAAGTGTTATGGATTCATAAATTATCATTTAAATGTTATCTAACCATGTCGGGAAAAGAATGTGGTTTTATAATTTCTTTCCTCAAAGTTTTATAAAAAATTCCAGATCGTTTCCTTCATAGATCTTGTGTCCTTCCCAACTAAGGGCATGAATCTTGTTAGAGCGGATGCACTTGGTCTTCCATACCTTATACCTCCTTAACTTTTGGTGTTTCTTCTCTTTGTCCAGAATTTTTCCCTATATTTTTTCCCTTTTGTTTCTTAAATATAATATTAAATGTTATGGTGTAAACAAATAGTGATGACACCATTTTCTTTTATTAGGGTTAGGAATCACTCAGATGAGCACAAATAATGTTTTAAAATCATTCCATTTCTTATTTTTATAGGATAAGAGGATGATAAGAATTAAATTTAAATAATAATTAATCATACCCATTTACCCTTGCTTAGATTCCCTAATTGTTATTGGAACCTTTCGTAGACCCCTTAGGAAGGAATGCTTCTGAGAGGAAAACACATGGAAGCCCCATTCCCCCACACTTATAATTTAATAAATAATGAAATTTTATTTTATAGTGTGGTTATATAATAGATAAGTAACCTTCTAATATGGATTAATCCTATACGACTATTTGGGGTTATCTTAAGGCTTATCAAGGATCAATGTTCATGGTAGGTTTCAAGGAATAACGAGGGAATTTCCAATGGAATTCTTAATCATATTGAGAGTGAAAAACAATTCCATATATTTGAGACATAATAAACACAATTTACATTTTATAAAACAAATCCCATGATTCTCCAAAAAATTATTGTATTAAAATTATATTTTTAAATTTGTCGAAAAATATCTCATGTTTGTAAATAAAAATTTGGGATAATCACAAGTGGTTTTGGATTTTAATTTCTAGTAAAAATAAAGAAAATGTTCAAAAATAAAATCCTAACAAAAAAATACATTTCAAAAATTATTTTATCATTTAATATTTAATAATATCATTTATCACTTGACTCCCTCTTGGATCCCATAAAATGCTTTGTGTTTTCCAATTCAGATGAAACAAATTCTGAAAAATAGATTATATTTTTTTATTTAAAAACGAAACAATGTTAAATACGTATTATAGATAATTTCTCTGTATCCCCCACAAATGATTCAAACATACTTGTAATTTTATTCCAACATGAATTTGTTCAATATAAATAGTTAAAAATAAGAAACTAGTCTAATATGGGGGAATGAGACAACCTTACAATTCTCTATTTAGCATTAGAGGGGAGGATTTTAAACTCATACATAGGTTCTTTTTAGAAATCCTTATATCCCTTCTTCAATTATAGGCCAATAAACATGAATATGTTCATTGGAAATTCCCCATAAATCTAAACTACACCAGGAGTAAAATGTATTATTTATTGTGAATGGTCCTATCCACTTGGAAGGAATGTTACCAGGGAGTAACTTAATATTTGTAGAAAATAAAAAAAACTTTGTCTCTATATCGGAATACTATTTTCTGTATTTATTTATAATGATTAGATTAACTTTTATCCATGTATAGTAGTGATTTATCATTTGCCTCTCCTCTTAGCTCCTCAAGTTCAATCATCTGGAACGTTCATTTTTCTCCATTCTTGCAAAACTCTAGGTTCTCTCTTTTAACAACCCAATAGAATTTTTTCAGGAACTCAACATCCAAGTGAGAGTCTTTATAATAAATAATTATATATGGTGACATACATAATGTGTGGTTTTATAAGTTTATGTATACCCACAACACATCTTCTAATTTCATACTATAGTCATTGTAGTTGGGTTTAACTGTATTCTCCAAAATCTATTTAAATTCTTTATTGGACACCTCATCCAATCCACGTTTTTATCAGTTGAAGGTAGTGGATGTTTTATGGTGAAATCATATTTCTTCCAGAGAGACTATAAGTTTTTGTTTCATAATTAGGTTCCTTGCTCATTGATAAAACTTTGAGTTATTCTAAACCTGAAAAAATATATTTGATTTTATAAATTCACTCTTAGTATTTCAATCATAATTTAGAGTGTATTTTTCTTCAAAACGTTTAGAAACAAAGTCTACTAGTAAAAATATGTACAAAAATCTAAAGGTCATAGGAAAATAGACCAATAAAGTCAATTCTACTTATGTAAAAAATCTCATATAAAACCAAATGTTATTTTGGGAATCTCATGTATTTCTGAAATTCCACTTATAAACTACTTTTTTTGGTTTTTTTTCAAAAACTATATCAATTTTTAAAATTTTAGGGACAAAACAATCCAACATTCAAAATTTTTATTGTGGTTATTTGGGGTCCAAAATGGACACCCTAGGGAATTTTATGGAAAAAATAAATTTTATAGTTCAATTCCACTTCAAGTATGAACCTTATAATGAATTGTTCATTGAAAATATTTAATAAATCAGGATTCTTCCAGACATATTATTTTGATTAAAATTTTAATTTAACATATTTTTGTTTAGAAAATAAGGAAGGTACCTTTTTCATGACTAGAAAGTTTACAATGTCAGTGTACTGGGGAAATTGAGTGAGGTTTTATAGTTTATTTATAAGAAATAAATCATCTAAATTAGTCTTAATAGTTTCCCACCTCAATAGTGTGGGGAAATTGACTTATGTGGTCTACCCCTATATATTCATAACCATTATTTTAATTAATCTATAGGTTAATATTTAATAGTAGAAACATTCGTCTAACTAGTCTAGGATTTCCATCATAGTTTTGTATTAAACATGTCAATAATGCATGATTATAATAAATAGTAAATTTACTCCCTAATAGGTAACACAAAAATATTTCTAAAGCTACAACAATTGGGAAAACACTTTCTTCATTGTTATATAGTTAATCATGGAAGTGTCTATGTCTTGTAAAGTGTAGGCTGTAACTCTTGGAAGTCTATCAATCTTTTTTGAGAGAATAACCCCTATATCTATGTTGGAATCATCAAATTTTATTAAAAGTGTATCTCTAGTTTTGTAGATAGATACGTGGGGTCTTAGTTAAAGATTCTTTAATGTTTTTAAAACCATTTTTCATGAATCCTCAAAAATTAATTCTGTATCCATCTTGAGTAGGTTAGTTAGAGTATTTTTTTTCTAAAGTCCGAATTTAACATTCTATAAAATAAATCATTGATAATAAATCAAATAATGTTTATCATATTGTTAGGGTAAGGTAGTGTGGAAATAAAATTAGCTTTCTCTTTATAAACTTCAATTCCATTATTATAAATTAAATAGACCAAAACATTTACTATTTCATCCAGAAATACCTCCAATATTTTTTAGAGAGATTTTAAAACAAGTGAAACAGATAATAAATTCATCCATAAATACCTCCAAATTTTTTTCGTCAGGTTTGAGAAGATACTTACCATGTAGTACTAAAAGGTACATAGATAATTTCAAACACTAAAAGGAATCCTTTGGAAGGAAAAAATATTGAAATGATATGAAAATATGGTAATTTCTAGGTCCTCATGAGCTATTAGAACCTAAAAATACCGAATAAATCCATCAAGGAAGAAATAATGATCCTTCCCTTCTAGTCTCTATTACATTTGGCCAATAATGGGTATATGGAAGTGGTATTTTCTAGTGATATAGTTCAATATCCTATAATACATGTATATTCTCCACCAATTCTAAAATACAATGGGAACTAAGTCATTATTCTCATATTTCACAATTATATAGCCATTTTTCTTTGGGAAAATTTAAATGGGACTCACCCATTGGGAGTTCAAGAATCAGATATATTATTTGATATCTGAAAAGTTTTTCTACCTCATTTTTTACTACATTCATTATGGTTTGGTTGTCAAAAACCAACCTAGGTACCCTAGTAACCCAATAACCGAGCAGGTAATGACATAGCCTGAAGAGTGTTCTTGATCCCCAAGGGTCAACAACTAGGGCTTGGTATCATACAAAATGGAAAGTGAGAACGATTTTTGGTACTACCGATGAAAAAACTAATCAAATTAGTATGCATATAAAAGAATATATAGTTGGAGTAATGTACCATAAGTATAATAGGTATAAAAACCAAATGTAATCTAACCAAAAGTACTAGAAAAAAGGAAAAAAAATCCCCATGTCCCAAATGGATTCAACTCACCACGTCCAATGATCAATAGCCAGAACCACCTCTAAGTAGTGCTTTACCCCATATCAAACCTATAAGGAGATAATCTATAAAAAATGGAAGGAAAAAGTAGCGTGTGAGCTAAAAATCCTAGTAGGCTCTCACTAAGGATTTGATAATAGATGTCAATGTTGAATTTACCCAGTATAGGTTTCAATTTAATGTAAACATGTTTGGCATTTCAAAAGCATAGAGAAAAAAACTCATGCTTTACATTTCAAAAGATGGAAATACTTTAAGCAAAGGCTTTACTTTTAAAATGATGGAATATTTCTAAACCAATATTGATTTTTCACAAATGGATTAAATAAAAACTTTTATATAAAACATTATATATATATATATATATTCACAAGGTATGTAAACAATTTCAAAAAATTGGAATATATTCATTTTAATTACAAAAAAGCGAGAAACATGTTCATATTCCTAAAAAGGTATGATAGTTTTAGGCTATAGGGACTTAATGATCAATGTGACATGAAAATATATAGATACATCCCTATGAACTTAGGCCAAATAGGACTCATCACCACCACCTATAGGATGTAACATGCTATATTTATGTTTTGGAATGTTGTAATGTGTAATGTTCAATCCAAATAACTCACTAATTACCTAAGGCTTTCATTTTCTCTTTTAAAAAATAATAATGGGAAATTTATTTCATGAAACCTTAAAATATAGTTAATCCAATTCTCTATTTCAGATATACCAATTTTTCCTTTCAAAACCATCATGAGTTTTTAAAAAAAACATGCCTTTTACCAAGATAAAACCCAAAGGTTTCTATAAAAACTACTATTCCATTTTCATAATATAATAATTTGAAATCAATTCAAAATTTAATTTCCAAAATCAATTTCAAAAATAAATTCAACAATTTAATTGTCCCAAAATTCCATCATTTTCACAATAATCCCTTGATTTATATGAATTTGGGTTCTTTAAAATTTTCCATCAATTCCATAATTAAATTCAAAATTTTAAACCATTTCCCTAAAATAAAGAATTTAAATTACAAAAAAAATTCGATAAACACACCCCAATTCAATAGAATTGGGGGTTTTCAAATTTCATGCCAAAAACCTAATTTTAAAACCCCAATTCAATGGAATTGGGTTTTTACAACAAAATAAATTAATTAAATTTTATTAAAATCAAGAAATTTAATTTCATTCAAACAATTTAAATTAAATAAATTAGTTTATGGTTAACATAAATTGAGTATTGTAATGGAACCACCCACCTTTCTCGCTGAAATACAATTCCCTCAACAGAATCCACCAATAAGAATGAAGGAGAAAAAGATCTAGTTACTCAACCTAGAAACAAGATTTTTCAATACTAAGTTTTGATCCATCAATTCAAAAAAAATATTAGGAATAAAAGGTAATATAAAGGGAGATATAGAGAACACTCACCCCTAAGGTCACACCATGATCTCATAAAAGATCAATCACCAAAAAAAGATATTGTGGTTTTGGAGGCTCCCAAAATCTCATGGGGAAGGATCTAGGTGCGATAGAAGATAAATGGAGATGTTGAGAATAAAAAACATCTAGTATTTCTATTAAAAAACAACCATAAATACATTACTTTTTGTTTAACCCAATTACACGTTGAGTAATTGAAAATTCTGAAAATCATAGAAAACTATGATGCCTTTTGATAAAAATATATTAATTATTAATTTAAAATTTGAACATCATGTAACTATATTACACAGTGTGTAAATCCTTATCAGACTACAGAACAAACAAGTTTCTTCTGGGAATCTAACAAATGTCTAACTCTTCCATTATAGGTATCCTCACAATTCCTTCTCATCCCTACACATACAATGAAAATGGAAGACCACGACAAGGTTTGAAATATATCTGTTAGAAGAGTAACAAGATGTTACAACCTCCACCCCATAAAATATTTATATCCCTAGAATTATTTTGGTGAATATTTCTTATCAAAAATGTTATCCCACTAATCTCTCATCAGTGCCTCATTCTCTCATGACTCATGAGAATAAGAACCGTTCTACCATAGCACATGAACCAAAGGTATGATCCTACCATGAAGTACCTTGGTTTCATAATCAACTATCTTGATTGTTCATTCTGTCATGCATAAATTAGTCTCAACCTTGAGATCACTGTATCTCTAAACATGAGATGGATCAGATAGAAACTTTTGGAGTTATGATGCATAGAACATGTTATGTATTGACGTAAGCTACGGAGTAAGTGCTTAATGACAAGAAACTTTTCCCACCACCTAAACAACCTCAAAAGGTACAAAAAAATAAGTATTAAATTTACCTTGCCTCAAAATCTACTGAAAAACCAACTAAGGAGAAACATTCAAGAATACATAGTCACCAAATGAGAATTACAAAGGTCTACGATGAAAATCATCATAAGACATTCATCAGCTGTGTGACATCAACATCATTTAACAAATAAAATTAATTTTTTATGTCATTTTTTGGATCAAGCTCAGTCCAACCAAGGAACTGTCACCATTCTTTGACCAACACAATTGAGATTTACATAGATAACTATAACAGGCCTCAAAAGGGTTCATTCTGGTGGTGAAATGGTAACTATTGTTTTAAGAAAACTCAACCATCCCCATGTGATCATCCCATGATTCACAAAATATGATAACATAAGCTTGGATAATATCCTCAAGAATCTATATAGTTATTTCTATCTGGTCATATGAATATATATGGAATACCATGATCAAATGGACTTGATATCCTAGTGCCTCTTGAAGGCCTCTTCAAAATAGAGAAGTGAACCAATGATATCTATCAGAAACTACAGCATAAGGAAGTTGGTGAAAATGAAAAATGTCTTTCATATAGAGATTTCACAACTCCTTAACTTTGGTTGTATCAGGAATGGTTATAAAGTGTTCAAATTTAGTTAGCCTATTGACCACAACCTATATCACATTCTTATTTCTATGGGTATGCATCAAACCAACCACAAATTCCATAGAGATTTCATCTCACTTCTAAGTTGGGACTCAAAGTGACTGAAGTAAACATGAAGGTTTCTGGTGCTCAGACTTGACCTATTGGAATGTATAACAACAATAAACATACTAAAAAATGAACCATCTAGTACCTAGCCACCAAAACTACTACCACATGTTATAGAACATCTTTTTGGATCTTGGGTGTACTACCCTCTAGAAACTGTGGAAATTCACCATCGTATATTTTCTTATGACTAACGGTATAACAAAGTGATTCTGATTGCATAGAATGATATCATTCAAGAACAACCACTAAAAAAAATCTACCCACCATAAATAGAATTTTTAATAGTTCAAAACTCATCATCAAGAATCTATTCCTGAAGAATCATCTCGAGAAGATAGGCTGTCAACTAAACACTGGCCAAACAAATCTTAGGCCATGATTCCTAGACTCCAATATGAAACTGTACAAAGAGATCCATTAGGTTCCAATCTTCTAATGATTCCTTCAATACATGGGTAGTGTTTTCCTACTCTAATCTTATGAAATGAAATTTTTTTCCCTAGGGTATAGGTGATATTGAAATATAAAGACTTCAAGTATTCCACCCAATATCTCTGGTGGAGATTCAAATATTTTTTAGAGAAGATATAACTAAATCTATTATAGTCTGAATACATGTTAATCCTTTCACTGTAAAGGTAATTCCACCAAATCTTAAGTGTTTGAATCAAAATAGAATGTTCAAGGTACTAGGTCAGATAATGTTTCTTATGTTTCCTAAGATGAAGAAATCCATAGGCAAAAACACAATCAACTAGCATAAGAACGCAATAAAAACCTAAACGTGATGCATCACCAAAGTCAAAATAGTCCTTCCCAACAATTAGAAGATTCCACAATTGATTAGTAGTCAAAATAAGTTTTATGTCATCAAAATAATTCTGAATTTTTCATCCTAAGTGAACATTACTCCCTTTTGAGTCAGATAAGTCATCAAAGAATATAGCTTATAGAAGTCCTTTATGAACTGACGATAATACCCAGCTAGACCCAAGAAGCTCCAAATCTCGAAAACATTTTGTGGTTGTTCCCAGGTTATAATTGTTTTCACCTTCTCTGATCAACTGAAATAACATGTTCCAACACCACGTGTCCCAATAAATTCACATCCTGAATCTAGAAGTCACATTTCTAAAGCTTAACATAAAGTCCTTAATTTCTCAGTAAAATCAAATTTGTTTTCAGATGATGCACATGATCCTCACCAGACTCAGATTTAAAGAAGATTAATCCAAATATTCTACCACGAAAGTATCGTGATACTCATGGAAAATTCTTTTCATCAAATCTATGAAAATTACAGGAGCATTGGTTAGACCAAAGAGCATTATAAGGTACTCATAATATCCATACCTAATCCGAAATATGGTTTTGTAAATTTTAGTTTTATTTATGATTAAATTATAGTATCTATAAGAAATATAAATCCTCAATAACTAGTTTACCCCCTTAAACTGATCAAACAATTCATATATCTATGGAAATAGATACGTTTTCTTTATCGCCACATGATAAAGCTTTATATAATCAACATAAATGGGTGGTGAACTATTATATTTATTAGAAAGTAGAACAAGAACCACAAAGGAGACTCACTCAGCTATATAAATTATTTCTTTAAAATATCACCCAAATCAGTCTTTAGCTCTTTCAGTTCAACTGGTGCGATGTAGAAAGAGGGAATAAGAAACTAGTTGAGTGATTGAAAATAAATCGATAGAGAACACCACCTACCATACTAGTGGAAAATGCGAGAAGTCAGAAGGAAACACATCAGGAAACTCGATGACCATTGGAGGGATATCACCACTCAAATATTCCCATTCCAGATAAAATATGAACACAAATGTAACTTTATCCAACTCCAAATAAGAAGGGACTTTCGGGATCAACCATGGGTACCATTTTCCTTGAAAGACATGACACAAACCACTAGGTGTTGCAAAGGAGACCCATCAAAGATAAAAATAAAACCATGATTTATTATAAATGATCCAATCCATCCCAAATATGATTTTAAATAGTTTCATGTCGATAACTAGAATAATCCAGGAAAGCTCGACATTTGATAGAGAGAAAACATAAGTGGGAATATGGAGACCCTACTCTCTCTTCGTACCAAGGGGTGTAGTAATGTCCATGAAATATGGTGAAATATCCATATGAATATTTTTAATATTAAAATAAGGGTAAAATATAAATTAATGAGATACACAAGTATGAAATAAAGTAGTCACTAATGTCAAAGATATAGGGATGGTACCTCTCATGGTTGCGGGACCCATATCCACTTCCTCTGGAGACTCTTCCACCACATGAAGAATATTCATTCTGGATTTCTATGACTAGAACCCTTTTATACATTAATCATCTAATTTCCACATAGGTTTAGAAAGATCTGATGATTCCATTCCACTATGAAGAGTGAGATAGATATGGATGAACCTCTTCAAGTTACCCGGGTACCCACATGATCCACATTTCTTGGGGGTCTTAGTGGAATACCTCTTTGAATGCCATGGATTTCCACACTGGTAGAAAGTTATAAGAGCTCTTGCAAGAACTATATGAGTTTTTTAATGAAACTATTACCGAGAACCACCAGGTGAATCATCATTCTTACGGTTTCATTTAAAGGAACCCGCACTACCCCTAGGAGATAATGAAAATCCTGATAACCCTGACTTTCCAACCACGTGTATTTCGACCATTAGAACTATGTCTAAAAAAATCAACATAAGAAGATATTTTTATCAATAAAAAATAGGAATTAATATACTATCAAAGTCCAAACACAAACTGTCGAGTATTCATCTTATCATTTGATACAATCTTAAGTGAAAACCACATTAGCTCATAATTTTTTTTCATATTCACTCATGATCCTATTAGCCTGCTCATGTTTGAAAAACTATTTATCCTTGAATAACACCATTTAATCTAGATATAAGTGGTCATGAATATATTTTTAATGTATTTCCACTCTAAGACCTCATGTTTCTTCACCATAAATATCTTGTCCCACCATCTCCTACTTGGTAATTATAATTCCAAGGTGGCACACTTCAGCTTGATTTTGTTAGTTGTGTCCATGAACCCAACCAAATTCTCCGTTATGTTCTACCACTCATCATAACATAGAGTATCATTTGTGCCTTTGAATGGCATTGGATTCTAGTAAAGGAACCCTTGAGAAAAAATATGTTGAATTTCCCTCTGAGGTTCAACACCTAGAGCCTAAACTGAAACTGGAGTTTCAGCCTGTACCATGTCTTAGATAGTGCACAGAATCACCTCAAATAGATTCATGTCCAGAAGTGGATTCAGTCATTGAGGTTCATCAATATATTTCTCTTAGAAACAATTCACATGTCTTCTCGAAGGCATGATTCCATGAAACATTACCAGACAATAAAGAAGACTCATATTAACACTCTAACAAAGAAATAAGGAACTTAATCACAAAAGATAGACACAATATATTTGGATTTAAATATAACCAATTAAAAAGTAAGTAAAAACATTAACTAATCATGAAGAAATATTTCCACAAATACCCATGGAAACTTAAATTTAATTACAGTGATATCTGGTCAGGCAATCAATCGTAACTGCCTCCAAAATCTTGATAAGATTTCACAAATGCATACTAACTTGAAGAAAAAATTTCAACCAATAATTAATACCACTTTGTCCTGAACCATCCTAGGTACCCTGGTAACCTGATAACTAAGCCAGTCCTTACATATCTTGAATAATTTTCCTAACCACCATGGGATGACAACTTTCATCTGGAATCATACAAGAAGGAAAGTGGGAAAGATTTTTCCATTAGTAATGATGAAATGAACTAAAAAACCAGTATGAATATAAAATAAAATCCACTGGGAGTAATGTACCATAAGTAAAAATGTTATAAAAACCTAAAGTAATTCCACCAAAAGTACTAGAAAACATGAAAAACTACCCAAGTCCCAATGGATGAAACTCACCAAGTCCACAGATAAACATCTAGAACCACCTCCAAGTGGTGCTTTACCCCTGATTGAAATTGGAAGGTGAAAATCTATAAACACCTTAAGGCATTGGTAGGGTTTGAGCTAAAAATCCCAGTAGGGTATCACCAAGGATTCCATAATAGATGCCAAAAATGAATTAACCTAGGAGTTCTTGAAATTTTAAACAAATACTTTTTTTATTTCATAATCATAATTAAAATAATTCATTATTTACATTTAAAAATATGGAAATACCTTGAGAAACATGTTTACTTTTAAATTGATGGAATATTTTTAAAATAATGTTACATTTCACAAATGAATAAAATAAAAACTTTTATATAAAATAGTTTATATAAATCCACAAGTCCTGTAAAATAGTTTACAATAATAGAATATATTCATTTGAAAATAAACAAATGAGAAACATTGTCATATGACTCAAAAGTTATGATAGTTCTAGGCTATAAAGACTCAAAACTCAAGGTAACACAATAATATATATATATCCCTTTTAACTCTAGACAAAGAGGACTCATCACAACCACATATGGGATCTGACATAGTGCATTTATGTTTTGGAACATTGTAACGCATAATGTTACAGTGAAAAAACTCACTAACTACCAAAGTCTTGCATGTGATCTAGTAAAAAAATATGGGAAATTTATTTCAATAAAAATTAAAATACTATTAATATTAGTCTCCACTTCATACATACAAATTTTCCATTTAAAAACTATAATGAGTTTTTAATCCAAAGAATGCATTTTTACCAAGATAAAAAAAATTTCTATCATAACCATTTTAATCAATTTTTAAAATTTAAGTATTTGAAATAAATTCATATTTCAATTTCACAATTCACTTTCACAATTAAATCCATCAGTTTAATTTTATATAAATCCCTTCAATTTAATAATAAACCCATAATTCAATGGAATTGGGGGTTTTCAAAATTTTCCATCAAATCCATTTCCACGATAAAATTAAAAAATTTAATTGAAAAAATTTCCATCAAATCCACAATTTAAATTTCAAAAAAATCTATAAACACAACCCAATTTAAAATAATTATGGGTTTTCTAATTTCCTGTCAAAGACCCATTTTCAAAACACCATTTCAATGGAACATGGTTTTTCCAAGAAATTAATTGAAATAAGTTTTATTAGAATAAATATATTTCATTTAATTCAAAAAATTGAAATGAAATAATGAAATATAGGGTTAATATAAACTGGGCATCATAAGAGAACCACCTACCTTTCTCATGGAAACACAAAGCCTATAATAGAACCCACCAACAAGAATGAAGGAATAGATGATCTAGGAACTCATCCTAGAAATAATGTTTGAAAATAGAGAGTTTATATCAACCAGTTACAAGACTACCTTATAATCTTTGAGGGGGAAAAGAGAAAAGATGAATAGATAGGGAGAACACTCACCTACAAAATGACACTACAATCGCAACAATGATCAATCACCGAATGAAAAGTCTTGAAGAGGTTTGAGGCTTCGAACATTTACTAAGGAAGGATCTATGTAGATATCATGTAAAGATGGAGAGGGGAAAAGAAAAACTAGCTAGGATACCTGTTAAAAAACAACCATCGGGAATTTACACGACGTGTAACCCAATTACACGTAATGTAGTTGAAGAAATATAAAATCACAAAAAAAAAACTCATCATATTTTAATAAAATAAGATTTATTATTATTTTAGAACTTTCATGTCATGTAATGATATCACATGGAATGTAAATCCCCAACATACTGCTAAAAAATAGGTTTCTTATAAGAATCTAACAAATTTGTGACTTCACAATTATTGGTATCTTCCCAATTCCTTCTCATCCCTACCAAGAAAATGAAAAAGGAAAACTATAAAAAGGTTTAAAATGTAACTGTCAGAAGAGTAAGATGATGTTACATAGGTTGAGCCTCCTTTGGTGTTGTTGGAAAAATTCATATTTGGTTCATTTTTTAATCAATTTTCAATGGTTTTAAATATATTTTCCATCTAAATAACCATGTATTTCAATGTTTTATCAAATTTTGAGAAAACATAAAATGAGAAGTTAAAATGGTGTAAAATGAATAAAATTGTTAAAATGAGTTGAATGATGGGTTTTCAATGGCTTAATATTTTTAGAATTTATTTTTTACTTTAATGTAAAATGAAACTTAATATCTTTCCAAGTGTTTTTGAAATATTCCTAGTGTTTACTAATTATTTTCCTAATTCATTTTAGGATAATTTACCATTATTTTCCAAATCTTAGTAGACCTTACAACCAAGGGATTTATGTGACACTTATCTAGGCCCATATGGTCCATCCATCTATGAAGCCCCAAGATAGGTCCTTCTAGAGTGTAAAGTTTCATTGGGAGATTTGAAGTATACATGGCCTGCAGTGCAACAATCTTTGGGCTGGTAATTGATTGGTCAATCCCTGGAGCCCCTACATATAGGGAATATACCTACAGAGGTGATATAAAGGCATAACTCACATGGAATGGTTCACGACAGTGAGCGGGGGTCCCCCAAACCTAACTCGACATCTTTACTTGGGGGGGGAGGCATTCCATCATTGATAAACAAACACCCAGATCACCATTTTGGTGTGGGATGAAACAAATTCATGTTACCTTTCATCCCAATTAGATATGAATCACTCTATTCAGAAATTTCCTGTTTAAAAATTCCACCACTCACCTCAATAGTTATCGTCATCAGCCAAAACTAATTCATTGAGACATAATCATCTCTAACTAGAGTGGAGCTCATTTCAAGGACTGACTCTATTTTATCCACTCCAAACCACCAAAGATCACTATTAAACCCTCATATAATCCCCATGAAACATTTTTTGAGATTTATACAACCATTGTGAAGGCCATAGGGTTAATGGGATAAACTCCAATGCTGGAACCATGCACCAACATGCCTTAATACCCACCGGTTCCATGCACGATCCACTACAATTCCATATTGTCTGAGCTTGAACAACCTTGCACACCCCAAAAAATCCATAACCACAATCTATGCACTAATTTAAAGGATGCACCGCTGAATCTCTTCTACACCCAAAAAGGAAGAACTATAGATCCTTAAGAGTAATTTGAAGACCCACAGGTCTCATTGATCACCAGTATATTCAATGTCTCAGTTCTTGGTAGATCTTTAAAGGAGGAGTGGCTCTAGGACCCCATACCTTTATTATAAATTCCTCTCCATGCCAAAGGATTCGACCCCTAATGAACTTAAATCCCAATGAGATCAAGGGTACCACTCTCTAAAATATTATTATTTGATTTATTTTTATTATTTCCAATATTTTATTATTTTAGTTTTATTCTTAAGTTTAATTTTAGTTTATATTTATTTTATAAATAATAATTCATGAATTTTTATTATTTTCACTCACACATCAAATAAATCTTCTTCTACTTTTAATTTTTTTATCTCCTCTTATTTTATTTATTTAAACATTATTTTTATATATTATATATTATTCTTTCATTTCATTTTATTATATTATTTATATATCCCTATAATTACTTTTCTATTTTATTTTTATTATTCTTATCTTCTTACTATACACCAAGTGATATCTTCCCCATGACATTGAGGGGATCACCTGAGGATTGGCTCAATGGGCGTTAATGAGTTCTTGAATTCTTGCTTAAATTTTATTTTATGTTTGTGATAGATATGAGTATCTTGTATGAGAGTGGACACTATACCCCATGACACGAAACTCATATCCATTTAAATTATTTTGTTTAATTTATTTTCTCCCTATCAATTTTTTAGCTCTTTCGATGATGGAGTTGATCTAATCAATGGATGAAACGACATTAGATTGAGTTGGATATTGGAAAATGGCACTCCATCGAGAAATGTGTGTCATGAACCTTGATTACATGAGGATTTGGAATTGATATTGATCAAGGAATTATATATTTCTCAATTTCTAAATAAATGTATATTAATTTATCATGATATTTCTTATTTGAATTATAAAATTAAAATTAATCAAATAAAAGAGAATAATTATTGAACCAAAAACCAAGTTATTTCTTTAATAATTACATTATTCTATTTTATATTAGTTTACTTTTTAGAATTTCATTTATCCAGTGGTTATATATATGAAATAAAAACAACAATAAAGAATTAATTTTGGAGAATCAGATTAAGTAATTAAAAAACTGAGAAAGATAATCATGTGAGATGACCCTCATAAACCTATGTTCTATACTAGGAAAACATATAAATTTTATTTTTCGATACCTAATGACAGAAAAATTTCAAAACATAGATTGTTTCCAAGGATGAAATCAAGGCTTTCTTCGATTTTTCTTTTTTCACATTAAATAGATTTCGTGCTTTTTCAAATTAAAAACCATAAAAATTTATTTTCCATGATGTATCAAAATATAACATATATTTTTTAATGGAAAAATTTATCAATGGTGATGGAGGAAGAAGAATAGGGGAGTGGATATTATCAAACCAAGGTGAATGATCTTTGAAAAGACATAGATCAACTGGAGGGAAAAATTGAAAGAGAATTCGAATATGTCCATGCATGGATTAAACCACCAGAAATTGGGAAAAACCCTAAGGAGGCCATACCAAAAGACATGGATATTGAGATATATGTGGGAGGTTCAAAAGATGTAGATGACTTTGATAATGAATGTGAGGAACTAATTAATCTCTCCAAGCCTCCTAAAGAAGAATATCCAGTACTATTAAAGGAAGACACTACCCATGAGGTGGAATTATAATAAATCATGGAGGATCATAACTACCATGCTCCATCCACTACCATAATACCCTAAGAAGAACTCACCATTGAATAATATATTGAATCTGAACCAATTCTGGGAGATGATCCTTTCTTGAAGTATTTCTTTAATGATTCTATTCAATCTAATTTGAGTATCACTCTTAATTATTTGAAATATAATATTTGGTTAATCCTTTCTTTCCATTGGAGAAAGATAAGGAAAAAACGTCCAACTATTGAACAATGCATATAGGTCCCTGACATTGGTAAAAATGCATTTGAGGATCATCATGAGAAATTCCATATAGCTTAACTATTGGAAGTAATGACATAGGTTGGTCATTTTTAAAGGGATAAATTTATTAATAATTCAAAAAAATTTCATGTATATATTCCTTCTTACTTTCCATTTGATCATTCATTTCATAAATCCATAATTGATCAAACACTGGACAAGTAAGAGTAGGTTTCACAAATAAAAAAAAATAATGAGTAGGATTAATACTCCATTCTATCCCCTCCATGAAAGATGTACTTAATTATGAAGGGGTAATATCTGGTATACAGTATCCATGGATCAATCCTAATTAAGAAAGATGAAACACAAGTTGGGAAATACTACATGTGGTCATTCAAGTCAAAGGTGATCAATCCAGCATCAAATTGTGGATAAAAATTCATACTTCCCTCTAGAGGAAGGAAAAATTCTAGGCCCACTTGGGGGATCAAACCAAGATTTATCCTTTTACTTTATTTATTGGAATTTGAATTTCATTTTTATGATTAGTCAAGTATATAGCTGACTCCCTCTAATCTTTTTTTACTAAAATTATAATATACTTTTTCTTAATTGATTAATTTTATTTTATTTCTTCATGATGGAAGATGGAAGTCCCAAAAAATTGAAGAAAATGACTAATCTTCATAGGAGATGGAGTTTACTTTTAGTGTTTAAAATTTTAATCTCCCTTTATTTTATTGTCTGAAACATGTTTTCCCATTTAAAATGAGAATTTCATGCCCATTCTTGAATTATGATTTATTTTACTTATCTAGGAGAAATGAGTTTATTAGGAATCCTATGATTACATGGTTTATATTTCATTTTCAAAAATAATAAATGGTCCAAATAGAGAAGTGTATGATTAAAGTGAGTCACGGATATTAAAATTATAAATCATGAATTGAGGGGATTAATTGATTCATGTAAATGAAATTTCCATAATTTTTTTTGTACTTATAATTTTTGAAATTCATGTGAATTTATATTTTATTATTAATCATACCTTGGGTATTTATCCAATATCAAATTTTCCATTCCCTAGAGGAATTCTAGACCATGTAATTACTATTTCTTCTTGATCATATTTCTTGAGTGATCATGGGACATGTGAGTTACCAAAACATTCATATAAACTTATCAGATTTATGACTTTAAAAGAACATTTAAAATGATTGATGCATCTTCTAAAATGACCTCATCCTTAAAATGCTACCTTTATATCAATAATTTTAACCCATGGAGACCATGAATAGACATATTTGGGATGAGCCACATTTAAATCCTATTTTATCCATTCCAACCATCCTCCTAGTATTTTCATGATATTTTAAAGTTGAAGTGTAGGGGGTAGGGAATTCATGGATTGATGTTTAAAATAAAATTTATTGAATAATTTTATGGGTGATACATCATGGGAATAAGTAATCGTTTTTGATTCATTTATTGTACTCATTATTGTTTTTCCCCTCTTAAAAAAGATAAAAAGAAAAAAAGAAAAAAAATGAAAATAATGGGTTGTAACTTAGAAGAATCAAAAATAAAAATCACTAGACTGATGTTTTTTATCATATGTGGTTATATGATGGATGTGAGGTTTCATTTAAGAAAAAATTTTGATAATGAAAAAAATAAAAATGTTTTTTAAAAAGAATAAAGTGGAGTATAAAAGAAGAGAAAAATTACAGGGGGAACAAAAATCACTAATAATGATATAATTTGATCACAAACTCACTTTGAGTTTATGGAATGTGGGGGTTTTTACAAATTGATGGGGATAATTTCAATACACTTTCACTGTGGATATCATGCATTTTATTAGAGATACAACTCATCCTTGAGAATTAATTTTTAAACATCAATTTCTACCTAACTGAAGCCCCAGAGTGTTTTGAAACTTGATTGAAAAGCCCTCATGATTTTTTTCCTTTTTATTTCTTTACAAATTGGAGAAATTAGTTCACTTACAAGATTATGTATAAGGATCATGTTCTGATGATATGATCATAACTCCACCAGAATTATGTCATGATATATGAGTGAAATGATTAAAATGAGAGGTAGGTCATGATTTGAAATTTCTAATAATAACAAATTAAGGAACTTGAAAGAATTATAAATTAATTTCCATTAGTTTCAAATGGTGAGATGTAAAATAAATGATTTAATTTTTTCTTTGAAAAATTAGAATGTAAATTGATATCTAATGTGGAATTCTAAAACTTTTGTTTAACATTGATAATTATTTTATTTCATTGCTTTGGAATTTGAATATTGGTAACATTGGTTGCCTATATTTTTTGATGTTGAGATTTTATATATTGAGGAAAAACATGGTTTATGTATGGTATTATTTTATATATTTGTATTTGGTGCATATTTTTATACAAATTTCAATAGATTTAAATTTATTTTTGATATAATTAACAATGTATTCCAATAATTTATCAAATTATGAGAAAATATTAAATGAGGATTTAAAATGGTGTAAAATTAAAAAAAAAATTAAAAAATGAGGTTTATCTTGGGTTTTCAAGGATTTAAAAACATAATAATTGTTTAATTATTTCCAAGTGACATGAAACATAATATCTTTTCAAGTGTTTAAGAAACATTACAAGTGTTTTATATTTATTTTCTAAACACATTTAATGATACTTTAGGAAAAATACAATGCCAAATCTAGGAATTTGTTTATCCAAGGGTTCTACATTCCACTTAGCTGGGCCTATGAGGGAAATCCAGCCATGGAATACCATGAGGGTCCGCTAGAGTGGCTAGCCGCATCGGGAGATTGGGCCTGTGCATGGACTACGATGGTGAAATATGAAGGATGTTCAGAGATTAGCCTCATCCCATGAGAAAAGGTGTTGGGGGGAACGTACCTATAACTATGGGAGAATGGAATCACTGGTATGGGGTGGTGACCATTGACAGACAAAGATCCTTTGACCCCGATGTGACTTCATTACCCAGGGAGTGATGTGACATCATTATTGAAAAAGGCCACACCTACATCTCCATTTTAATGTGGTATGATATAAATTCAGGTTATTTTTCATCCCACTTAAAATTCAAGTTCCCATCTTAGAAATTTACCGTGCCTTGACTCCACAGCTCTCCATAACATTCATTCTCAATAGCTGGCACAATTTCATCTAGATATCTGCATATCCAACCACAATAGAGATTAAATTGAACTCTTACCTCATTTACTACACTCTAGAACTCCATGGACCACTCATAAACAATAAAACAACCCCAAAGAAACAATTTTAAACCTCCCTCCAGCCACTGTGAAGGCTAAAAGGGTTAATGGAGAAATTCAACTACCATTTCCATGCACTACCATTCTCTGCTACTCGCTGGTGTGTTGTGCCATCCTATAAACCTCCACATCATCAAATCACGAACCTCCATGCACACCCCATGCAATCCATGAAAATAATCCATGCACCAATTTGGAGGATTCCCCTTTGGATCACTTCCTTTCCTGAAAAAGGAAGCACCCTTGATCATCATGTGTAATTTCAAATCCCCATGTATCTCGAGGATAACCAAGGTATTTGAAATCATGGGTCTCGGGGGAACTTTGAGATAGGAGGATCATAAGGTCCCCATACTTTTATTATAAAAATGATATTCCTCTCAATGAAAAAGGAGTCGATACTTGATAGTGCTGAGGCTCGATGAGGCTGATGCTGCTGCTCTCTTCCATCTTCTTATTTGTTTTATTTTTACACATTTATTTTATTTTATTTTTGTTTAATTATATTTTTATACATTATTTTAATTTAGATGAATTATATTAATAAAAAAATTTTATTTTTGTTTTCATCCATCACACTATTCGTATTCATCTTATAATCATCTCTTTCTTTAAATTTTCCATTTCATCTTCTTTTCTTTCATTCAACATTCTATTTATACATTATATTTTTTTAATTAATTACATTTTATTACATTTCCTATCTCTCTCATTCTTTTTATATTTTATTTTTATTCTTATTCACTACTTCATATGCCCCAAGTGATTATTACCCTCTAAAATGAGGCCTAACCTGAGGCTTGGCCTAGGGGATGTCATGGTGTTATTGATTTCTTGTTTTATGTTTATTTTATGTTTGTGGTAGATATGCATAGAATTCATGGGAGTGAAGAATATACCCCATGACATGAAATTAAAATATAATTTTATTATTTTGTTTATTTTATTTTCCCTCTCTCAATTTTTTATCTATTAACACTATTGAGTTGAGCCAATAATTGGAGGAAACAACATTCAATAGAGACAGATCATTGTAGATGGCACACCATCGACAAAAGTTTTTCATCATATTTGATTAAAAGAGGAGGTGGAATTGATATTTATTAATTCATTCAAGATTTAAAATTTAAAAAATAAAATATTAATAATTTATCATGAAATTTTATATTTGGATTATCAAACTAAAATTAAACAAACAAAGGAGAATGACAATTCAACCTGATACTGAACCGAAAACCCAGTTAATTTTTTTGAAAATTAAATTATGTCATTTCTTGTTAGTTTAATTTTAAGCATTTCAATTATCCATTTCTTTTATATATTAAATAAAAAAAACCAAAATTATGTGGTTTATGTTATTTAGGTTAATTAAGTGAACAAATGAGAAAGATCCTCAAGTGGGATGACTCTAGTCAGCATATGTTCTACATTATAAAAACAATTAAATTTTCTTTTGTGTATGACCTATGAATAGCGTGTTTCATTATATCACTTGTTTATATTATTTTTCAAGTACAATTATTATCATCCAGGTAGTAGGGACAATCCTGGAGATGTCCACTAGTGTCTAGCCAATTGCCCTAGAATTGTTTTTGTGAATTTTTAGCAGTTGGTGTTATTGGCTAGGCTTTAAATAATTTGATATTATAATTGGATGTTTATTTTATTTAAAAGTAATATTTTAAATTTAATGAAAAAATTTTATATTCTAGTTTAGGGGAATTCAGTTCATATTTATCTATACTGAATATATACGAGTGCCAGATAAATTTATTATTAATAGATTTGATTAATTAATTAAAATAAATTTAAATAATTTTTTATAAATTTTCAACAATCAAAACTATCTCTAAATTTAGTTCATTTTCAAAAAATTATTTCTATAATAGGTTTTGTTTTTACAGAACTTCCTCTATCCTGATTATATCATCCGAAATTTCAATTTCCTCCTTGGAAGAGTAATTTAAATCCAAAATTTTTAATATAAAAATAGAATACTCATCATGTGCCTATTTTATTGAGTCAAAGAAGTTAAAATGCATCACATACTCACCAAAATTCATGGAACAGAGACATTATAGGCATTTTTGATGATTTTAGTGGTCATGAGGAATGGTATATTTAGAATGATTGGAGAGTTATCTTTACATTTTACATATTATTTATTGATAATATAAAAGTTAGTTGGAAATTAGTAACCTTGTACACTTACCTGGACATCTTCAAGAACACGTTCTTGGTTTCTTGTGTGTTTATTAGTGAGTTTCAAAATCACATGGGTATGTTTAAGTTCCCTCATATATAAATAATAATAAATGTAATAAGGCATCACATTTGTTAATGATCTTAAATCACATAATACTTTGGAAAGAGTAAGCTTAATAATAATGTGAGGGATATAGAAATAACTTGATCATGGCCTTTATAGGGGATTTGAGGGGTAATAAGGGTAGAAAAATCTTACATAAATTACCTATTCATTTCCTTGGGACCACATTCTTCAAGTACACATGTCTTTGATGAATTTTTCAAACCTTGGAATTTTGTTGATGGACTCCAAAAAAGGTATATTGATCTATACTTTATCAAACACTACCATAATCTCGTGATGCAACGTTTCTTCATTGGGTTTGTTAAGCACTTTAATTCTTGATGGGAAGGGAGGTTGAGGTCGATGTGAATATTCTATCTTGATTTATTTCCATTGTATTTATTCATTGGGGTTGTCTTTACAGATCCCCCTCTATCTCCTCTTCTTTGGAATCTTCATTATGAAAATTTTGTTTTCACCTCCATAATATATCTCTATGGGCAATTCTTTACTTTTTTCTATCTCCTTATAACTCTTAATGTCAATATCACTTGAAATTTTATTTGGTTTAGGAATTGGTTGTGTAGGAAGTGCACATGATCTTTTATTTACATGATTTTTGAGGGTGGTCAAGAGCTTGATAAAATAACCTTTTAATTCCTTCAACACTGATCCATGAATGGTGATAGTAGTATGTTGAATATTTTTAGATTCTATTAATAGTATCTTCATATGGAGTAAGGTCCTTTATATCTCTTCCCTTGAGGTGAATTCTTCATGTTCTATATTGTAGAGATACTCCTTGGGTTCCCCTTCAACAGAGAAAGGGAAATCCTTCCACCTGAATTGAGCCTTGTTGGATCCTCTAGTTCTAAATCTATTTTATAATTCTTTGAATGCTCTTAGATAGATGTTTGGTTATTCTCTAGATAATACATTATATGTAGGAATAATAATTATCATTATTGTTTTGTGTTCAACGTCTTGTTGATCATTAAATTTTAATTATGTATTATTAATATTGAAATTTGGTGCATACAATTCCTACAAAGTCCTATCCACTTGATCAATATTTTATTCCATTTTTTCTCTACCCAATGTAACCTTGGTGGAAGAAGAAGTTGAGGAATTAGAGTTAGGAAATGGAATAATTATGAAGTATCTTTCCTCTTATTCTATGATTTTATGAGTTTTAAGTTTATCTAAATCATTTATTTCGACTTTAGGAAACAAATAATGAGGTTGGAAGAATTGGATATGGTAATTTGAATTCATATTAAGAAAAGTCAATGTACTTACATTGACCTCCTTGGTAATGGTTCCAGGTATAATGAAAGCTAGTCATAGTGTGCTTAAAAAAACCAAACTATGAACTCATGAAAACTACTATAATAGTGGGAATTAATTTTTATCTATAGAAAATGGTGTTGTGTATGTGTTAAATTATTAATTAATGGGTTTGAAATGTTTGAATACAATGGATATAATTAATTAATTATTATATAGAATTTAATAAAAAGTTTTCCAAACTTAGATCAATCCCCCATTATCCAATTAAATCATTATTCAAATTATTCCGTAATCTTACTCTAATAAATTTTGATCTCATTAATTAACCAAATATTTTTATATTTGTTGAGATGGATAAATACAAGGATCCGTGTATCCCCTATCCTTACCTAGACTTTTAATTATATATCTACAACCACACTCGGTGTCACAAACCGAATCTGGTAGCCAGCAATACCAGTGCTAAACCTAGCACGTCACAAGGCCCAAAGGGAATTCCCTATCCCCATGGGATGCCACAAGTTCCTGAGTATCATTTATCTTGGTTTGGGAATGATTTACCCGGATATGTATACATAAAACATCAAAAACATTTGATAAACTGAATCTGAAAAATTCATACCAAACAAGGTTTATACAAAAATATAGAACTGAATACATAAGTTAAAATGCACTAAAAAAGATCCAAATACATAAATAAACAACAGAAAAATATACTTATGGACTCCACACAATATGTGGTCATCACCCAAAATCCGTATCCACAACTACGCACTAAGGATGAGAACTAACGCCCTGAACCACCATCACACATAGCCTTCCCTTTACCTAAGTCAAGAATAATAAATTCTAATTACACCCTAGGGGTGTAATTAGGGTGTTAGCCTAAGCCCAATAGAATACCACCCAATTATTCCAAAGATCATGCAATAAAATGTGAAAAATAAAGTAGTTTAAATACGCAAAGAAAAGTAGTGATAACTTTTAAGAAATGCAACTTTCAATTGAAAACAGTTTCAAGATAAAATTTTCATAATGTTAAAATATTTAAATAGAAATGTTATATACTGTAAAGTACTTCCAAACGCACCCCAATACAATAAATAATACCCCAAATACATTGAGCAAAAAAATCAGTAACACCCCTAGGCACTATATTGTCTCATACCCTATGTACCTCATACCTCGGTGTAATGTAACCATAGTAAAATCCTTTCTCATGCACGAGCCACTAGTAGGGAACATAAAAATAACATAGTTGTCCATAATAATCATCCACATAGTTTATTTGGAGTTTTAGTTATCCAAATTATATGTGAAATATGGAAAAACCCATCTAGTCCACTAGTTGTACTAGTAGACATCCGCCCCACCTAGGTACCCGAGCTTCCCCCTTTGTCCTCAAACAATTTAAGCATGCGACACATATCCATCTTCATTTAAAATACCACTAATGGTCACATATAAATAGTACAATGGATATCACATTTTATACCACTAAAAACACATAAAAAACTCATTTATTTTTAATGAAATAGTTTCTCAAAATCTGGCATTGTTTTGCACAAAAAACCCCTTAAGAACCCCACTTGTACACTATGTTCACACTTGTAAGTTACCAAAATAGTAAATTCATCCCAATAAAATTCAATTAAAACAAGAAATAAATTTTAGGGAATCCCCATGTTAAACAAGAAGTAACAAATTTGTAAATCCTCAATTTTCACACAAAAGTGTCACCAAAACAACACTTTCTTTACAAACACAATTAAATCCAATTTTTTCTGCAACAACAAAAGGGGATAAAAATTATAAACAGTATTTTCAGCCCCATTAAAATTACATAAAAAGAACTAAGTATTTATAAGTCATCCCCAAAAAAACCAATAAAATATTTCATTGGAAACCCCAAAATTTCACACCAAATTGGCATTTGAGATTCAATTGCAATAAAAATACCACTAAAAATAATTTTTGAGGCAAAAATAAAATGAGATAAAAAAATATGATAAATACAGTATTATAATAAACAATGATTGCATAAAAATTGGAATCACTTACCAAATCAAAGGAAACCCTTGAATCACCGTGCAAAAATCTAGTCGCACCACCATCAAAATAAGAGGGACTTATATCGAACCTAAAACCACAATAATTAACCAATAAAACCCAAGGTTAAACCCTAGGTTCAGAACCCTACCAACTAGTCATTTTTAACTTCAATGAAATTGAAATAAACTTCATGTAAATGGGGGGAAACAAGGAGGAGAGACACTTACTTGAGATTCTTTGAAGTTCCTCCACCAAATCTCCCTTCAGATGGAGTACCAAAGAGGGTTTGAGAGACTTTGTAGGATGCGATGGATTTTAGGATCGAAGAGGATGATGATGGGTTGAATTAGGAACTAAAATGGAGGATAAATAGTAAGAATTGGGAGAGTTAGTAAGTAAAGAAGTCACCTCTTCAAATCCATTCGATTTGAGAAACCCTATGATGTTCTGTACTAAATCGTGATGGAAACAAGTTCCAAAGAGGGGGGGGGGGGGAAAGAGGAGGGGTGAGTGGATGGGTTCAATGGTCTTGGGTGACCCTTATAATCACCAAAAAATCCTAAAAATTTAATAATTTATTAATTCAATAAATTTTTAAAAATGGAAATAGGCTTTAGGCTGACTCAATTCCATAAATAAAAACCCAAATATGCCATTATTATGTTTTCATAAATGGTCCAAATTGAAATGGTGGTGTTAATAGGTCGTGGGAGGACATTTAGGAATTATAATGGGTGAAAAATATTAAAAAAATGAAAAATTTTATAAAAGAAACAAAATTGGTTTTTAAATCTGGAAATTGGCTCATGGTTTGGCCCAAATCATGAAAACTCACTCTTTCCTCAAAAAAAGTTTGTGAAACCCCCAAAACAAAGAAAGAATGGAAATTAAATGAAAAATAAATTTAAAAAAATCATTAATGTGACAATTCCCCCACCATGAAAACTTTCCGTCCCCAAAAATCCAAAACAAGGCAAAATACAAAAACTAAAGCCAACTGATTAACCAAGATGTGCTTCTTTGCCAAGCTTCACCCCCAAAGACCAGAACACCTCCAGTGATCAATTAAGGAATGATTAATATCACAACCAAAACTTACAACACTTTCTTGAAATGATAAATCACATTCATACTTTATCCCAAAATAAAACTCCTTAAAAACTATCTGAACATTACTCAAGCAATTCACCAAAATGAACAACAACTTCGAACAAGGTTACAATTACCTTACTGTAACTAAACCACTAGTGTCTCTCCAAACCCAATGTTTACTCAAGGATGATGTTGGTTGCTAGATAGCTCCGAACGATACTATATTGTGCCATGGAAATAACATGGTTAAATTTAAGTTATTGGTATGGGAGGGGGACAAAAATTGACTCCCCACCAAAAGAGAAAACCTATATGTTTTCCCAAGATAGAATCAGGACACTAACAGGGGAAGGCCTGAATGGACTACCTAGTACAAAGGGTCTAATTCCATTCAAAATTTATTATGTAACATATATGATAATCATAGTGGGTCTCCCCAACATAAGAACTAACCATCTTAACTAACCAGAATGGGCCAACACAGAAAGACCAAAAAATTTAAAGATTTGGGATGGTTGCACAGTTAATCCGAACAGTTTGGGAAATCGTGCACTAACTGTGCAGATCATTCTTTCTTCATGGATTCCTAGCACACAGTAACTAATAGTTGTTCACAAACAATGTTCTCATCCTATCTATCCAAATTTCCAACCATTCTCCAAAGACTAAATGGAAACCAAAGGGGGTGGGAATAACATTGGGTGATGACATGGGTACAAGGCCCTCCACCTATTTCCATAAAACGGGAACAATTGAAGAAAGATGATGGACCCAAAGGTTTAAACTCTTCTTATCATTCATACTGAGGATATGAATTTGTAAAAGGGTTTAAACGACCATGGGATTTCCCATGACTATGATCCATCTTCTCTCTGAGACCTATAGCTAGAGCTCAAATGATTGAGGCATATTTGGTCTCACAGTAAGGCTTTGGAAACCCCCTGAACAAGAATTTTTCTTTCGGTGCCACCAAAAACTACACCGTAATCCCTGATAAGTTTTCCAAGACATAACACATTCGAAACTCACTTTACCCTAACCCAATGTTTCACTTAAAAAAGGGATTAGAAGATTGACTCATATCACACCATGTTTCTTCAGGTGATAAAAAATAGAAGTAAAAACACCAATACTCACCTTCCTCTGAAATGGAATATTTTGATGTTTTTCCAAGGGATACATTCTCCCAACATAACAGAGTCTCTCAGATGAATGCATGACTTTCAGCTTTACGGTCAATCGAGAAAATGACATCAAAATGAGTCACCAAACATGACCATTGTGACTGAAATAAACAATGCATGGAGAGGGACCTTATACAATATCCCCAAACAACACACAATTATAGAAAGTGACCAGAATATCCTCTCTTGACCATATTTCCAACACTAGTAGCTTAACGTGAACTCCTTTGAAGAGACTATGAATGACCGAGAGGACCTCTTAGAAACCATCCAGATACTCATCCATGATAACAACACCACACCACTTCCAAATTCGGAAAATCTAGAAACTTAAGAACCTAAGGTCTTTTCCAACCTTCCACGATCACTCTCCCACTAAAATAGGATACAAAAAACCAAGAAAGGAAAGGGCATAGAATCAATATAAAAATATCAAGAAAAATATTCCTTGTATTGATCAACTAGAGGGTCTTCAAATGGTAAAACAATACAGGTTTGACTACAGTTGTGCACTAACCCTTAATGGGGTGTACCTTATTAAACGATTGAACCCAAGGATCCAACCAAGATGGTCCATTGGTCATGATATACCACAAACCAGATCCAAAAACATGAAGGGAACCACCATAATGGTGTCCCAAAACATTTCTCAGAAGATACCACTATCTGGTCCTTCAACGTAACTTACTGACCAAACACAAACCCAAAACACACTTCAAACCGGAGGGATTCTTAGCCTCAAAACATCCCACAACATCAAAATTTAAAAAAATATATTACACACCATCCAAAACTAGTCATTAAGACATCATGTTTTCCTTTAACATCATCTTTCTGAAAATAAATGGTCCAGCAGTTAGTGTATCCACCAGTGGTACCCCATGGGCCTCACACATGCATGTTTTTGTGCCACACCAGGTACCCTCCTCATAACCATCCCGGAACTCATCCAGCCATGCCATCAACCATCCATCATCCCATATAACCCCATTCATGCGGTCTATCATGGAAACACCAAAGTTTAAAACAAAAATTATTTCCACTTTTCAAAACCAAAATAGTCAACCAATACCTTCTTTTTCTCAAAACCGCTAACCTCAAAATCAAAACCCAAATTACAGCTTAAAATTTTTTTCAGAAAGGAAAAATCATTTAAATGAAAACTCACTTTCACGTCATACACATTAATTTAAAAACATTTCATCCCATTAAAACACCTCTCAATAGTTTAGAAAACTATATTGGAATCAATTTTTCAAAACCAACTTTAAAACAATTTTCATCTTTAAAAAGATGTGTAAACACACCATTTTCCATTTCAAAAGAATTATAAAAAAATAGTTCCACCATTTAACAATTCAAACCCATCCATATTTATTAGAAAATAATTTCATAAAAAATTACACTTCTTAAAACCATGTCATTTTTGTTTTGAAACCTAACTTACAAGATTTAAAAACTAATGACACAAGACAATGTAAGGGGAAACTAGATTCAGTGGGTGAATTAGACATATGGTTGGCATCCATACTCCAATAACATCACCATAAAAGAGAGTTTTCTAGGGAAATATCCGTGTATCCACATGGATTTCCAGACACTATGACCTCCCTGAGACTATTAACCCAACTCTCTTTTCATTTCCCCTAATCATCATCAAACCAAGAAAACCAAAGTACTCAGAAAAGTCCTGACTTCCCTTAGTGACATGAATTATATCATGAGGTGTGATGATCAACCACAATACTCATATCTATAATGCCATGTCCCAAAAATCCTAACTCCAGATTATCCCGACTTTTCCCCAAATAGCATGACCCAAATAGAGAGAAGCTCCTTTGATACCATTTTGTCACAAACCAAATCTGTCGCCACCAATACAACCCCCAAAACCAGCCCGTATCAAGTCCCGAAGGGATTTACCTATCCCCATGGGCTGGAACTAGTTTTCGAGTATCATTTATTTTGGTTTGGGAATGATTTACCTTGATATGTACACACAAAACATCAAAATTTTTGATAAACTCAATCTGAAAAAATTCATACCAAACAATGTTTATACAAAAATCCAGAACTGAATACATAAGTTCAAATGCACTAAAAAAGGTCCAAAGACACAAAGAAAAAAAATAAAAAAAATACCCAAAGACTCCACACAACATGGGGTCATCACCCACAATCCGTCTAGACAATTCCGCACCAAGGATGAGAAATAACAACCTGAACCGCCATCACCCATATCCTTCCCTTTACTTGAGTCAAGCATAATAAATTCTACTTACACCCAATCAGTGTAAGTAGGGTGTGAGGATAATCCCAATAAGAAACCACATAATGATTCCAAAGAGCATCCAATACGATGTGAAAAAGAAAGTAGTTTTAATACGCAATGAAAAGAAGTGATAACTTCCAAGAAATGAAACATTCAATTGAAAATTGTTTTCAAGATACAATTTTCGGAATGATAACACATTTAAATGGAAATGTTAGGTAATATAAAATAATTCTCAAAACACACCAACAAAAGGTCAAATACCACAAATACAATGAGCCACAAAATCGGGAGCACCCCTAGGCACTAGATAGTCTCGGGCCCCATGTACCTCATACCTCAGTGTAAATTAACCATAGTAAAACCCATTCTTGTGAATGATGCACCAGTATGAAACATAACCATAACATAGTGGTCCCCAATCATCATCCACATAGTTTAGTTAGAGTTTTCATTATCCAAATGCTAGGTGAAATGGGGACAGATCCCATTTGGTCCACTAGCCATACTAGTACACATCAGCCCTACCAAGGTTCTGGGCTTCCCCCTTTGTGATCAAACAATTTAAACATACCAAACATATCCATATTCATGTAAAATACCACTACTATTCACATACACCCCGTAAAGTAGGTATCACATTTTATACCACATAAAACACACAACAAACACTATGAGTTTTAATGAAATAATTTCTCAAAATCCCACATTGTTTTCCACACAAAAACCCTTAAGAACCCCACTTTTAAACTATGTTCACACTTTTAAGTTGCCTATACTCTAAAGGAAGGAAAATAAGTTTCAATTAAAAAAGAAAATCAATTTTAGGGCAGCCCCATGTCATATAAGAAGTGACACCTTTGTAAAACCTCCATTTTCACACAAAAGTGTCAGCAAAACATCACTTTATTTACAAACACCATTAAAAACCATTTCTGTAGCAAAAAAGGGGATAAAAATTATAAACATTATTTTGTACCTTATAATATTTCAATAAAAAAACTAATTATTCTTAAAGAATCCCAAAATAAACCAATAAAACATTTCCTTGGAAAACCTCCAATTTCACACCAAATTGGCATTTAAAATTCGATTGCAATAAAAACAACACTAAAAATAATTTTTGAAACAATCATAAAATAAGATAAACTTGAAAATATGATAAATAAAACATTCTAATACACAATTATTTCATAAACATTTGAATCACCTACCAAATCAAAGGAAACCCTTGAATTACCGTGCAAATATCTAGTCGCACAACCGTCGCACCAGGAGAGACTTATATAAAACCTAAAATCACGATAATTGACCAATAGAACCCAAGTATAAACCATAGGTTCGAAAACCTACCCCCTGGTCATTTGTAACTTCAAGGAAATTGAAAGAAACCTCATGGAAATGGGAGGAACTAAGGAGGAGAGACACTTACTTGAGACTGTTTGAAGTTCCTCCAACAAATCCCTTTACAAATGGGGTTCTAAAGTGGTTTTGAGAAACTTGGAGGGCTGATATGGATTATAGGTTCGAATAGTATGAGGAAAGGCAGAATTATGAACTGGAATTGATGAAAAAGAGTATGAATTGATAGAGTTAAGAAGGAAAGATGTTACCTCTTCAAATCTATTCGATTTGAGAAACCCAATGATATTATGTACTAAATCGCGATGGAAAGGATCTCCAAAGAGGAGGGAAAGAGGAGGGGAACTTGGATGGGTTCACTGGTCTTAGATGACACTTGGAATCACCGAAAAATCCTTAAAATTGAATAAGTTATTAATTAAACTGTTTTTAAAAAAAAACTGGAAATGGTCTTTCAGGCTGCCCAATTCCTTAATTAAAACCCAATTTCACAATTATTATAGATTCCTAAAGGGTCCAAATTTCAATGGTGGTGTTAATAGGTCAGGGGAGGCCATTTAAGAATTGGAATGAGTGCCAAATATTAAAAAAAGAAAAAGTAATAAAAGAAACAAAATTGTTTTTTAAATTGGGAAATGGGCTCACAGTTTGGCCTAAATCATGAAAACTACCCTTTCCACAAAAAAGTTTGGGAAACCCCCAAACCTAAGAATTCATGGAAATTAAATGAAAAATAATTTTAAAAGATGTCATATATGTTACACCAGTATTATCCTATAGATTTTATAACATGACGTTTTTTAATTCTGATAGGTCTTTGTATGAACTCCTGATAATGAGAGTAGAAGAAATTAAAATCCAAAACCATAAGAAATAACTAACATATTGAAACAATTAAAATCCCCAATTTATGATTAAGGGAACTGAATAATTAGAATTCATCAATAGGGGAAATAAGGTAATTGTCCTTGGCATGATAAAAAATGGTGTATTGTGTTATCATTAGAGTTATTAAAAAAATAATTGAAGGGAAGAAAGAAGCATCAGTGGATTAAACAGTCCTTAGTTGATCTAGTAATCCCCTTTATTACTCTTCATCATCCAATATATATAAATGTTCATATATTTGTTTATAAATTCTAGTTTACTAGAAAAATGTATTTTTCCAATGACCTTAGTATGCATTCTCCACTACTCAAATTATGAGACTACTTCCATTAATTTAATTTCCTCCATGTACATAATTTGAGGATATATATTTTCTCAAGTGATTATAACTCGAATATTTCTTTGTAAAGTATTTTCCTCCCTCAATCATGCTTCATACTTTCTTGCAGTGAATTTATTCAGAACTGTGTAACATAAGTGGAAGATGAAAGATTCTTGTGAGTAGTTTGACATGTTGGGCCTATGGATTTAAATTATTCCCTAGGATTTAATATAAATTTCTATGTCTTTGGTTATTAAGCTTGTGTTTGAACAGTATTAGGTATCACTACTTATGTTTTTAAATTCATCATTCTATATTTTTCTGACTTAATATTTCAAAATCATATGAAACTTAAATAATCTCCCCATTTTATCATTGGCTGGTGAAATGAAACATTCTTTTATCAAAGGATATGTAATTTTCAAATGAGTGTCCTATCCAATGATATATATTAGTTTAGGATCTATATTCATGCTATCTATAAGTGACTATTTATTTAGTGGTATTTTGAGCTCAATTAGTGGTGTGCTCGATCCCTTCCAATGAATGATTCGATATTATGAGGGTTTCGATATGTGATGTTTTTCTTCAGAATCAGAGGCACTCATGTGGTGATGAGGATTAATTTACTTATCTTGCGATGGGCTATTGGATTTCACTATGCAGCAATAGTTTTTTGTTTTGTGATCTACCATATTTTACTGATCATAGTTTATGGAGTTCCCTAAAGGGTTTAACTTTTTCTTTAAAATTTTTGACATCTTCAATGGAAGTCTGAATCAATATATGGGGTTCATCTATATTAAGATGGAAGTCATGTAGTTTGGTGGCATCATGTGACAATCTCTTTCATAGCAGATCAGAGCTAGAAATATTTTTTAGAGGTAGTTAAAGCTTGGATGTTTAAATTCTCGGATGGATCTCAACTATGGTCTTTGTGGAGCATGGGTTTTGAAAGTGCGTATGCACATATTCCTTAACAAGGTGGTTCTCTTTCATCACACCAAGATCAATCAATCCAGAATTTTTTTGGGAACATGGTGGCATGGTTGATCTAGATGATTGACTATGAGAATTCTTACCAACACTTCCTCCTTTTTAGTATATGGGTTTTCAATTTTTGGGTTTTGTGGTAGTCAATTATCAAATATAAGTCATTATCGCTTGATTTTGTCTTGCGGACAATTTCCTTCACCATTTCTGTAATTACAGTAGATTGAATATAAAGTTCAGTCAATTTTTTTCCTTGTATTTCTCTTTATATGAATAGTCATTCCATTTTCTATATTTTTCATTTTTTTGGTTGTGGTCAATCTATTTGCACATTGTAGTCAATTTTCTTTGCAAGTTTTTATTTTTGTGGATCGACCATAAGAATGAATTTAATTGAATGATAAACCATAATGAGATCACTTCATATGGTCAATTACCTTTATCATGTTACATATTCAATTCTCAATCATTTTTTTGGTGGCTAGATCGATCGTTAGAGGAAAAATCATAGTCGATCCATGAATTTTATTTCTTTAATTTTTGGATCGACTATAATAAGGAAATTCATGGTCTATGCATTCCATTAATTATATTTGAGTGATCCACACATCACAAATATTTTTTTATCAGTGATGGATAATTTTAAAATTGATAAATCAAAATTTGACATTCCCTTTTTTCCCAAAAATATAAATAAATAAATAAAATGATTTTCTAAAGTCATTTATAGATTGAGTCCATACTTTTAAAGAGTTTACAAAAACAATAAATCAGCTCCAGAATTAGATTAAATTAAGTGTATTTTACATTAATAATAGTAAAAAAATTAGTAATTTATTGGCACCTATCAAACCCTAGTTGATGACCTCAATTTATTATTTATTAAAATTAATCTTCCAAGACATTGGTTATTATTAGTATCATTCGCATTAAAGCTTATATATATCCACATTTAATGATAGTATTCCTTTTATTTACATATATATATTTCCCATATTATAACATATAATTATCACCCAATTTATGTATTATCTTGTTATCTCAACATTTCACTTATCTATAAAGCAGTGTAATGATACACTTAAATATCATCTTGTAACTTTATATTTTATTTTTTCTATTTTTACACTTTAAAAAAATTTAAAATCTTAAAACTTATGACGATCATAATTTCATCATACCTATTGTCATATTGTGAAAAAATATCTACATTTGTTATAATATAATATATAAAGTTGAAATGAAGTAAGGTACAATATAGAGTATCAATTTTGTATAAAAATTTCACAACTTATGCAAGGTTGTAAATATTTTCATTGTAATATATTTGATATATATATTTAATTATATTTATCATATATGTTTCAAAAATATATTCATTAACATTCACCATTAAATTATATGTTTATGTATTGACTCAACTTTATAGCCTTTTAATAACAAACAACCAAACATTTATGAAATTGGTAAGATGACATGTAGTGGTATGAACCTAAAATGTTAAATGTTGTTACCATTATTATATTTTTTCATTACATGGTTAATTTTTTTTTGTACTTTTTTTCTCATATTTTTATTTGTAAACATTTTTATGATATTCTCTAATTTCATACCTGTAAATGTTATTCCAAAAATTATGCATCATGATCATTTTTAAATTATGCATTTTTAAATTATATAACTTCCATTAAATCTATATTTTTTATTTGTTGCATACTCATATAAATTTAAAAATAAAAACATTAGTCCAACCAAAACTATAGGTACACCTATACTAATTGATACTTCTCATCATTATTAAATATTAAAAAACCAAAAATTAATTAATTTTACTTTTTTCTATGTTTTATAAAAATAATAGATATTTTTTTAATAAAGTTATTCAGTTAGAGGTGTCCGTTCTTGTAAAATATTAAAAATTATTTTCTATAAATTTTATTTTAAAATTCCATTCAATCACTACTGGAGTTAAACTTTTAATTTTCATATATTAAAACATATTTACTTCCTTACGTCATAAAATTCTAATTTAAATTAATATAAACATACATGTGGTGCATAGTCTAACAACAATTATTTTAAATGAGGTATTCTAAGAAATTGATTACTTTAGTCAACATTAATTTTTATTAGATAACATACATTTAGAGAAAACTTATGTCTCATATTTTGGAATATGAACTGAAATAATGTTTTGTATCTATGTAAAAATATTTCACTTCTACAAAACATGAAATATTAAGTTCCACCCTTTTTTACTAATAAAAAATAACTCACAAAGGTAAACACTTTTGTTGCAATATCTAATATAGATGATAAACCTAAAATTTATTAGTACTAAAAACACTAATAAAGGGGGGGGGGGCGTTATCAATGCTTTTATTTACCCTAATAGATGGGTGTCCCTTTTGATAATATGTTCTTTTTAAGGATGATAAAAGTTATATATGTCATAAAAAAATTCTACATACTAACAAATTCCATATTATAGTATATGAATATATTTCTATTGCTATAGATAAAATATATTTGATTAAATATTATTTACATAATACAAAATGTGTATTTACATTTTAAATATAATATATTTAGTGAAAATTGGTTTATAAAATAACTAAAAATTAACATTTATTAAAAATTTACTCATTATCATTGATTAACATACATTTAGGAATAATTTAATTTAATAAAATTGTAATAAATTCGTTAATATAATAATATATTTTTAAAACAAAACTTGAACTTAAAAAACACATAATTTTGATCCAGGTGGAAATTTGGGCTTCACAAGATAATAATTAAAAAGTAGAAAAAATATCTAAAATATTTCATATATGGTGAATCACACACCGTTTTTTCTAGTTGAAATGCACAAAATGAATACAAAAGTGGGTTTCAAGTTAGGATACTTTAATTTGGGAACACATGATGAATTTTCTATTTCATTTAAGAAGGTCTTGTTATCTTTTTTTATAGAGACTGAATTTATTCCTTGGGTTTAAATTCATATGGACTTTATGATGTCATAATTTTTATGTTTTCTATATTATAGTTTTATTATAAATTAATATATATATATACACATATTTTATATATTTCCATATAAAAATGTAAATATATTTACATATAAAATATATTTTTAAATATATGGACCATGTGAAAAAAACATTTATTTCCCATTTTATTTAAAATGTAAATTTATCCATTTTATTTTCCTTTAAAATAGTTATTAATATATATTAATTTGTATAAAAATGTTTATATAATATTTATATATAAATATATATGTTTGTGTATATTAATAAATAGTTATATAATTATGTATGTATCCTAATACTATATGTAAATAAATTAATATGAATATATATATATATATATATTAAAATAAGTATATATCGTAATATATATATACATCTATATTAATATGTCAAAATAAAGTGCTTTTTGCGAGTTTATATGTATATATTTATCTTTATAAGTTATAAAAAAATATATATTAGAAAATATACATATTTAAATGTGTCATGAACCGAATCGGGTCGGCATCAAAATTGGCATGGGACACAGTTCACAACAAGGTCCGAAGGGTGTTTCGGAACCCCACAGGCTGGCTAAAGTTCCCGAGTATCATAAAATGACATTTGGGAATTATTGACCTGAGTTTGTAAACACAAATTAGCAAACAAAACCAATAAAACAAATCTGAATTTTTCAAAGAAAACCATCTTTTACAAAATTTCATAAATGAATTACACAATTTAAAACAATCTTTAATGTCCAATACAAAGGTATACAAACCAAAAAGGATATCCCAAGAACCTCCTCCTAGCATGAGGCACCACCCTCAAGACATCTCCACCACACTACACCACGAGGGACCGCTAAAAACCTAAACCCTTGGCACAAAAAGCTAAACCCAAACCTGCGACAAAATAATCAAGTCTACATACACCCAAGGGTGTAAGTAGGGTGTGAGCCAAATCCCAGTAGTACTCCACAACTAAATGATTCTATGTGATAAACATTCTACGAAAAAATGCTTGTAAGTTTTTATAAACATGAAATTCTAGTTACAATTTATAAAAGATGCAACCTTAAATAAAAAGAGTTTCCAAGTGGGATATTTTAAAGAATCAATAATTTAAAAAAAATACCAAAGCTACTAAATTTTCTAGCCCAAAATACCATATGCCAATGGTAAACGCAAATTATCTAATGAGAAAAAGCCATGGGAAATAACCCCTAAGAACTAGCTCACTGTGGGTCCCACGTACCTTGTATCTCGGTGAAAGTAACCATCACAATATCTATTCTCATGCACACGAGCCACTAGTATGGATCATACCCATAACATAGTGGTCCCCCATCATCATCATCATCATCATATTTTAGTTAGTTTTTTTCAGCGTCAAGCTTTCTACATGAAACTGAGGCCAAACCCCACAAGATCACTAGTATACTAGTACACATCCACCCACCTAGATACTCGGGTTTCCCTCTTGGGCTCAAACAAGTTCCAAAAGCCATGAAATATAATTTTAACATGAAAATACCACTTCCACATCAAACATTTACCAAAAATCCCACATATATATCACACAGTTCACATAATCCCCCTTTCCATTCAAATTTATTTTGAAATCATAATCACACCAAAATAGCCCACAACACTTTTCACATCTATTTAACACTTCAAAAAATATTTTAAACATTTTTATAAAACATTTACAAGGTGATAAAAATCACATAACAGACCACACATTAATTCCACACAATACCCCTTTTACCTTCAAATTAATTTTATCATCATTCTCACACGAAACAGCCCACAACCATGTTTCGCACCAACATCAAAATTTAATAAATCACATCGAAAAATTAAAACAATTCTCAAAATGTTTGACATAAAAAATGACCACTTTATCTTTCAAAGACTCATTTTAGGAACAAACACCCACCAAAACAATACATAAACATCCTTTTCACACTTTTTGTAAGTCATTTAACCATTTAGAATTTTCATAGAACACATTCAAGAGGCATTACATGGTTCTGGACCTAAACCCTTTGAAAAACGCTATTTTAAACCCAAAATCACAGAAATAACCTACCAAAACAGGATTGGAATCCCAAAAAATAAACCACTTTCAAATGTTATAAAATAAACCCAAAGATTCCCATAAGAGTTAAAGATGGAAAAAACACCAAATTTGAAACAAAAGTACAACTATAAAATTAACCTCTTAACAAACTCCATAAAAATGGTTTTTGAACAATGAAAAACATATTAGAAACATTCAATATAATTAAATAAAGAATTATAACTCATCAAGAAATGATTACACATGGAATCACCTACTGAAAATGTAGAAACCCTCAAATATTGGTGTGAAACTTCAACCACACCACTACCGGACCACTAGGAACTGAAAAGCAACCTAAAACCTAAATATTTCTCAGAAACGCTCAATGTTAAACACAAGGTATTAACCCCAGCTGATGGAAATTTTAGAAATCATGAAAGGGTGAATGAAAAACTAAGGAAAGGGAAGAAATCCAAGAGAAAAAGACTTACTTTCTTGATTTTGAAGATTCCCCCATCAAATCTCCCTTCAAAAATAAGTTCCAAGGGATGGTGATAGACCTTGGAGGATTTACTTGGAGGTAGGTCATGAAATGGGGAAGTAATGGGATGATTTGAGTTTATTTTGGAAGGAAAAAATGGGAATTACAAATTGTTTAAAATGACATGTACACCCTTGCATGACTTGGTATCACAGTTTAGTAAACCGTGTGGCCAAACAGTGTGGCATGTTCTGGGCCCCCAAAAAAATTCCATTATCCTCAAATTTTATGGGGTTTCAAGGGGGAAACCAAGGGGGAATGATAGTCCAACGATATGGGAGAACAATTTCCCACAAAGAGCACTCTTTTCACCGAAAAATGCATCCAACTCATGGGTACAAACCACCACAACAACTTACCCCACAAGTGGTTTCACTAGGAGTGTCACAAAACAATCTCTAAAACACCACAACATAATACCATACTATTGAAAAAAAGGAGGCCATGTATCACACAAAACATACAACACCAAGTTCATAGAACAAGAACATAGGAGAAACCAAAATTTCAAAGCCGAAACCCTCTGAAACCAAGAGAAAGATAAGAACAGAATGAGGATTTAAATCAAAGAATGGAATTAAAAATCCTGTTGTGAAAATTCTCCCCACCATAAAATTTTCTACCCTTAAAAATCCATAGAAATTACAAATAAAAAAACCAAACCCAACCAAGAATCCAATATGTACTCCCTTTATAAGCATCATCCACCCATGAAAGGCCAAAACACCTCCAGTTATCAATTAAGGAATTGATACCCACAAACCAAAACATACACCACTTTCCTAAAATGATTAAGCACATTCAGACTTTATCCCAAAATAAAACTCCACAAACTCTCTCCAAACAATACTCAAGAAATTTACCCATTTGAACAAAAACAATGAAAAAGGTTACACTTACCTTACTTTAACTAAACCATTGGGTGCTCCCCAATCACAACATTTTCCCAAGGAAGATTTTGGTAGTTAGAAATATCCGAACGAGACTAAATACTGTCAAGCCAATCCCAAAGAAAAATCTGGGATGATGATATGGGGAGACACAAATGGGATTCCCATTATAAGAGACAAATTAAAGTTTTCGAAATACAGAATCATGATATAAATTGGGGGAGGCCCGAACGGACTCCCTGGTACAAAGGGTAGGATTACATTAGATCTTTCCAAAATAACTTACATAAAACTCATAGTGGGTCTCCCCACCAAAAGAACCAACCATCCTAACCGACTAGAATGGATCAAAAAAGAAAGACCCAAAAATTTAAAAATTTAGAATTACCGCATGGTTAGTCTACATAGTTTGGGAAACCATACACTAATCGTGGGGATCATTCGGTTTGCTTAGCTTCCTGTAACACTGTCACTACTAATTGTGCACAAACCGTGTGCTCAACCTGTTTTTCTAAATACCCAACCATACTCCAAAAACACAATGTAAATCAAAGGGGAAACAATGAAATTGGGTGATAACATGGGAACTATTCCCTCTAATGCATTCCACCAAACAGAAACAACAGAAGAAATATGACAACCCGAGATGTATAAAATATTCACATAATTCATACTGAGGATAGGACTTTGTACAAGGGTTTAAATGACACTAGGATTTCCCCTAACTATGCGAAAATTTCTCTCCAAGACTTATGTATGAAGCTCAAATTATTGATGCATCTTAGGCCTCGCAGTTAGGCTTTGGAAACCCCCAAACGGAACATCCTCTTTCAGTGCTACTAACAACTACACCACAATCCTTAATGGGTTTACCAAGACATAAAACCATCCCAAACTCACATCAACCTAACATGAAATTTCATTGAAACAAAGCCTTACAAGATGCACACACATCAACCCTTGTTTCTCTGGGTGAGAAATAACAGAAGGAAAGGACACATATAAAAAAATACTCTAAAACAGAGGATTTTAATGTTTTTCTAAGGGATAAATACTCCCAACATAACAGAGACTGTCAGAGGATTGCACTACCTTCACCATTATATTCAAATGAACACACTACATCACAAGGAGTCACCAAACATGAACATTGTGATAGATATAAAAATACATGGAAAGGGACCTTATTCCAAGTCCCTAAACAACACAAAATTCCATAAAGTGGCCATAATAGCCTCAGATGACTAGATTTCCCACACTAGTGGTTTAACATGAACTCCTACTTCAAAGAGACTATAAATTACCCAGAGGCCCTCTTAGAAACCATCAAGAAACTAATACACACTAACAACCCCAAACCACTTCCATCTTGGCGAATCAGGTAACATAAGAAACTAAGGTCTCTTCCAACCTTCCACGAGCACTCTCCCATGACAAGGGGCTCTGAAATACCAAGAAAGGAAATGGTGCAGACTCAATTTCCAAATATTGAGAAAAATATTCCTTATATTGATCAACTGGAGGATTTTCCAATGGAGAAACAGTCTAGGATACACTTTAGTTATGCATTAACTCTTAATAAGGGAATACCTTATCCAAAGAGAGAATCCAAGGAACTTACTAAGCTGGTCCATTGGTCAAAATGTACAAAAAACCAGATCTAGGCACATGAAGGGAACTACCATAAAGGTATCCTAAAACATTTCTTAGGAGAGACCACTAATCTGACCTTCAACCTAGCTTACTGACCAAAAACAAACCCAAAACACTATTCAAACAAGAGGGGTTGTTGGACTCAAAACATCCCACAACAACAAAATTTCCAAAAACACATAAGACACACTATCTTGGAAAATTCATCAATACATCATGTTTTCTTTTAAAAAAATTTCTTTGAAAACAAACGATTCAGCAGTTTGCGTATCCACCATTGGTACCCCATGAACATCACACATGCAATTTTCTATGCCACGCAAGTCACCCTCCTTATATCCTCCCCGACACTCATCCATCCATACCATTAACTGTCCATCATCCCATATAACCCCATGCATGTGGTCACTCAGGGAAATACCAAATGTTAAAACTAAAATTCTTTCCACTTTTCAAAACAATAGAACAGTCAACCAATACTTCCTTTTCCTCAAGACAGCTAACCACAAGATTAATATCTAAATTTACATCTTACCAAAATTTTTAGAAAGGCACAATTATTCCAATAATTACTCACTTCCAAGTCATACACATTAATTTTAGAACATTTCATCCCATTAAAACAACTTTTAATAGTTTATTGAACTCTATAGGAATCACTTTTTCAAAACCAACTTTAACATAGTTCCTGATTTAAAGAGAGGTGTAAAATCACTATGTTACCTTTAAATATAATTCTGAAAATTCAGTTCCACCATTTCACAAATCAAACCACTACATATTTATTTGAAAATAATTTCAAAAGAACATTACACTTCTTAAAACAATTTCATTTTTCTTTAAAATCAAACATAAATGATCTAAAAACTAAATGACATAAGACAATTTGAGAGTAAACTAGATTCAGTGGGTGACTTGGACATATAGTTGGTAGACATAGGTCAATCGCTTCACCATCATAGATAGTGTTCTAGGGAAATATCCCTGAATCCACATGGATTTCCAGTCCCTGTGAGATCACTGAGACCATTAACCCAACTTTCATTTCATTTCTTCTAATCATCATCAAACCAAGAAAACCAAAGGAATAAGATAAATCCCAACATCCCTTGGAAACTCGAATCCTGACATGAGGTGTGTGGTCCATAAACACTACCTGTAACTATAATGTCAAGATCCAACAATCCAAGCTCCAGAATATCTCGACTCTTCCCCAGATAACATAACCCAAAGAGAGATAACCACATTTGATACCATTTTGTCATGAACTGAATCTTGTTGCCATCAAAACTGGCACCCTACCCAGTCCGCGACAAGGAACAAAGGGTATTCCCGATCCCCATGGGTTGGAACATGTTACAGGGTATTATAAAATAAAATTTGGGAATGATTTATCCAATTTTATAAACATAAAAAAAGAAACGAAACCAATAAAAAAATATAGTTTTTTCAAAGAAAACCATCTTTTACAAAATTTTAGAACTCAATTACACAATTTGAGACAATAATTAAAGTCCATTACAAAGGTACAAAACCAAAAAATATATCCTAAGAACCTCCTCATGGCATGAGACACCGCCCTCAATCCATCTCTACAACACCGCACCATGAAGGACTGCTAAAAATCTGAACCATTGGACCAAAAGACATTCCTAAAACTGTGACAAAATAATCAAGTCCACTTACACACAAGCATTTATCTAGGGTGTGAGACAAAGACCCATAATATTCCACTACTAAAGTAATCCATGTTATAAACATTGAAATATGAAAAGAATGATTGTTTTCATGAACATGAAATGCTAGTTATAATTTCTAAAGGATGCAACTTTAAATAAAAATAGTTTCCTAGAGGGATATATTAAAAAATCAACAAATTGAAATAAAATACCAAAGATATGGAATTTCTCCATCCAAACATACCGTATGCCCATGGTAAACACAAAGTATCTAATGAGTACAAGCAATGAAAAATAACCCCTAGTCACTAGCTCGATGTGTGTCCTAGGTACGTTGTATCTTTGGGAAAGTAACCATCACAATATCTATTCTCGAGAACTTGAGCCACTAGTTAGGATCATACCCATAACCTAGTGGTCCCCCATCATTATCATCATCCTCATCATCATAGTTTATTTATTTTTTTGAGCATCAAAATTGCTACGTAAAACAGAGGCCAAACCCCATAAGGTCACCAACATACTTGTACACATCCACCCACTAACCAAATCCGAATTGGAATCCCAAATAACATTTAATAGACCACTTGAATATCTTATAAAATAAAACCCAAGATTACGACAAGATTTATACATGAAAAAACACCCAATTTGAAACAAAAGTGAAACTATAAAATTAACTAATTTTCAAAATCTATCAAAAATGGGTTTTTCACAATGCACAATATATGAGGAACATTCCAAATAATAAAATCAAGCATGATAACTCATCAAGAAATTATTACACAAGGAATCACCTTCTGAAAGTGTCGAAACCCTCAAATCTTGGTGTGAAACATCAACTACAACACCGATGTACTCCAAGGAAGTGAAAAACAACCTATAACCTCAAGATTTCACCAAAAGGCTCAATGTTAGACCGAAGGTATGAACCATAGATTCTGGAAATTTTTGAACCATGAAAGGGTGAATGAAACCCTAAGTAAAGGGAAGAAATCAAAGATATAAAGACTTACTTGCATGATTTTGAAGATTCCCCAATCAAATCTCCCTTCAAAAACGAATTCGAATAAAGGGTGACAGACCTTGGAGGCTATCCATGGAGGTAGGTAATGAAATGGGGAATAAATGGGTAGATTTGGGTTTATTCCAAAAGGGAAAAATGGGAATTACAAATTGTTTTTAACATCCTAGACACCGTTGCATGGTTTGGGTGCATGGTTTAGTAAACCATGCGGCCAAACAGTGTAGCGTTTTCTGGGCACCCAAAAACCTTCCATTATCCCACAATTTTAGGGGGGGGGGGCAAGGGGTAAACCTCAGGGAAAATATAGGCCAAGGATAAGGGAGAAAAATTCTCAAAACAGTTTACTCTTTTCACACCAAACTCATCCAACTCATGGGTACAAACCACCTCAACAACTTTTCCCACATGTGGTGGCACTAGAAGTGTTGAAAAACCAACTCCAAAACACCACAACATAATACCATAATTTTGGAAAAATATGAGGACATGAATAATAAAATACCCCAAGACCAAGTTCATAGATCTAGAACATATGAGACACCAAAATTTCAAACCCGGAACACCTGGAATCCTAGAGAAAGATATCAATTGAAAGAGGATTTGAATCAAAGCATGGAATTGAAAATCTGAGTGTGAAAATTCTCACCACCATAAATATATTTGACCCAAAAAATACATATAAAGTCCAAATAAAAAACCAAACCCAACTGAGAATCCAAGATGTACTCCCTTGCCAAGCTTCGACCACCCACAAAAGGCCAAAATGCATCTGCTGATCAATTAAAGAAGGGATACCCCCACAAACAAAAACATACACCACTTTCCTAAAAAAATTAAGCACATTAGGACTTTATCCAAAAATAAAACTTCTAAAACTCTATCCTAACAAGACTCAAGAAATTTACCCAAATTAACAACAATAACGAACAAGGTTACACTTACCTTGATTTAACTAAACTGTTAGGAACTCTCCAATCCCAAAGTTTACCCAAGGAAGATGTTGGTAGTTAGATAGCTCCGAATGAGACTACCTACCACCAAGACAAGACCAAGGAAAAATTTGAGTTGATGATATGGGGAGACATAAATGGGCTCCCCACCATAAGGGACATCTTAAAGTTTTCCCGAGATAAAATAAAGACACTAATAGGGGGAGTCCCGAACGGACTCCCCGGTACAAGGGGTAGACATCCATTAGAAATTTCTAAACGAACTTACATAAAACTCATAGTGGGTATCAAAACCATAAAAACTAACCATCCTAACCAAAAAGCATGAGTTGACATAGAAAGACCCCAAAATTTAAAAAGTTGGGACGATCACACAATTAGTCCTTACAGTTTGGGAAATTGTGCGCTAATCTTGGGGATCATTCTATCTACATGGATTCCTAGAACATGATCACTAATAATCGTTCATGAACCTTGTTGTCAACCTATATTTCCAAATTCCCAAAATACTCCAAAAAATATATGGAAACCAAAGGGGAAAAGAATGACATTGGGCGATAACATGCGCATGAGGCCCTCCACCTCTTTCCACTGAACAGGAAAAAAAAGAAAGACGATGAACCCAAAGGTATAAACTATTCCTACCATTTATGCTGAGGATAAGAATTTCAAAAATGGTTTAAACAACCCTGGGATTTCCCCAGACTACATGCAAGCTTCTCTCTGGGACCTATGGCTGGAGCTCATATGATTGAAGCATCTTCGGCCTCACAGTTAGGATTTGGAAACGCCCGAACGAAACTTCTTCTTCCAGTGCTATGAACTACTACACCACAATACCTGATGGGTTTACCAAGACATAAATAACTCCAAAATTCACTTTACCCTAACTTGATCTTTCACTGAAATAAGGGATTAAAAGATTCACAAACATCACCCATTGTTTCTTAGTATGAGAAAAAATATAAGGAAAGGACACATATAAACACATCCCTATAGAATAGAGGATTTTGATGTTTTTCCAAGAGAGATATACTACAAATATAACAACGACTGCTAAAGGATTATACGAACTTCACCTTTACAGTTTAATGAGAACACGACATCATAAGGCATCAACAGACATGACCATTGTGACTTATAGAAACAATACATGGAAAGGTACTTATTCCATGCCCCCAAACAACACATAATTCCAGAAAGTGGCTATAATAGCCTCACATGACCAAATTTCCCAAACAGGTGGTTTAATGTGAAATTCTACTTCAAAGAGACTATGAAGGACCTAGAGGCCCTCTTAGACACCATCCAGACACTTATCCACCCTAAAAACCCCAGACCACTTCAATCGTCGATGAATCGGGTAACATATGAAACTATGGTCTCTTCCAACCTTCCACAAGCACTCTCTCACTACAAGGGGATCTAAAAAACTAATAAAGGAAATTATATAGACTCAATATCAAAATCCCGAGAAAAATATACCTTATATTGATGAACGGGAGGATTTTCATATGGAGAAACAATATAGGAAACACTTTAATCATGCACTAACACTTAATGGGGGAATAACTTATCCAACAAGAGAACCCAAGGACCCAACCATGCTGTTACATTAGTCAAAATGTACAACAAAACAGATCCTGACACATGAAGGGAACCACTATAAAGGCATCCCCAAACATTTATACAGAGAGACCACTAACCGGACCTTCAACCCAGCTTACCGACCAAACAAAAACCCAAAATACCATTCAAACAAGAGGGGTTATTAAAATAAAAACACCCCACAACAATTTTTTTTCCAAAAACACATAAGACACATGATCCCGAACCATTCATTAAGACATCATGTTTTCCTTTGAAAACATTTCTTTGAAGAAAAATGATTCAGCGGTTAGAATATCTAAAAATGATACCCCACATGCCTCAAACAATCTTGTTTCTGTGCCACACCGGGAACCCTCCTCAAATCAATCTTGGAAATCATCCTTCCATGTAATAGACTATAAATATTCCCATATAACCCCATGCATTTAATCTATCATAGAAATACCAAAGGTTAAAACAAAAATTCTTTCCACTTTTCAAAACCCAAACAGTCAAACAATACTTCCTTTTTCTCAAGACTGCTAACAATGAGATCAAAATCCCAATTAAAATCATACAAATCTTTTCATAAAGAAATAATTATTCAAATAATTACTCACCTTCAAGTCAGATACATTAATTTACAAACATTTCATCCCATTAAAAACCTTTCAATAGTTTAGATAACTCTATTGGAAACACATTATCAAAACCAACATTAAAATAGTTCATTCTTTCTAATGAGGTGTAAACACACAAGCTTCCCTTTCAAAATAATTATGAAATTTCAGTTTCACCACTTCAAAAATTGAAACATTCCATATTTATTAGAAAATATTCTCAAGAAAACTTTATGAATCTTAAAACCATTTCGTTTTTTTCTTTAAAACCGAACTTCCCAGATCCCAAAACTGAAGGACACAAGACAATGTGATAGGAAATTAGTTTTGGAGGGTGACTTGGATATATAGTTGGAAGATATACACTAATAACTTAAACATCATAGAGAGTGCTCTAGTGAAATATCCCTAGCTCCACATGGCTTTACAGGCCCTACGAGCTCCCTGAGACCATTAACACAACTCTCTTTTCATTTTCCCTAATCATCATCAAACAAAGAAAACCAAAAGACTCAGATAAATCACTAATTCCATTGGAAACTCAAATCCCATCATGAGGTGTTCCAGTAAGGAACACTACCTATAATTGGAATGTCATGTCTTGATAATCCTAGCTTTATACTATCTTGACTCTTCCCCATCTAACATAACCCAAAGAGAGCGAACCTACTTTGATACCATTTTGTCACGAACCAAATCCGGTCTCCATAAAAAAAACACCTAATATGGTCTGATACAGGTCCCAAATAGAATTAATTAACCCCACAGGGTGTAACAGGTGCCTAGGTATCATAAAGTGAAATTTGGGAATGATTTACCCGAGTTTGTAAACATAAATCAACAAATGAAACCAATAAAACAAATCTAGATTTTTCAAAGAAAACCATCTTTTAAAAAATTTCAAAACTGAATTACACAATTTAAAACAATTTTTAATGACCATTAAAAAGGTAAAAAACTAAAAAGTATATCCTAATAACCCTCTCATGGCATGCGGCACTTCCCTGAAACCATCTCTACAACACTACACCATGAAGGATCGCTAAATCCCGAACCATTGGCCCAAAAGATGTACCCAAACCTATGACAAATTTAACTAGTCTACTTACACCCAAGGGTGTAAGTTAGGTGTGATCCAAATCCTAGTAGGATTACACCACTAAAGGATTCAATGTGAAAAAAATTCAAAGGCTAAAAGCTTTCAAGTTTTTATAAGCATGAAATGCCAGTTACAATTTCTAAAAGAAGAAACATTAAATAAAAACAGTTTCCAAGTGGGATATTTTAAAGAATAGAGAATTTTAAAAAAATACCAAAGAAAATATATTTTCAAGCCAAGAGTACCATATGAAGATGGTAAAAAAAGTATATAATGATAACAAGAAACGAGAAATAACCCCTAGGCATTAGCTCGCTGTGGGTCCTAGGTACCTTGTATCTCGGTGAAAGTAACCATCACAATATTCATTCTCTTGCACATGATCCACTAGTAGGGATCATACCCATAACCTAGTGGGATTCCATAATAGTAATAATAATCATAGTTTATTTAGTGTTTTCAGTAACAAACTTACTATGTGAAACTGAGGCCAAACCCCACGGGATCACTAGCATAATAGTACACGTCCACCCACCTAGATACCTGAGTTTCCCACTTGTGCTCAAACAAGTTTAGCAAGACATGAAATGTAATTTTCACATGAAAAGACCACTTTCACATCATAAATTAAGTAAACATAACCCATATATATCACACAAGTTACATAATCCCCCCTTCCATTCAAATTGATTTTGAAAACATACTCACACCAAAATAGCCCACAACACATTCCCTATCTCTTTAACACTTCAAAAAATCCTTTAAACAATTTTATAAAACATTTCCAAGATGATAAAAATCACATAAAAGACCAAACAATTGTTCCACACAATACCCTTTTTACCTTCAAATTCATTTTATCATCATAATCACGTGGAACAGCCCACAAACATGTTTTTCACCCACTTCACAATTAATTAATACATTACCTTGACAAATTACAAAATATTCTCAAAACTTTTGACATCACAAATGAACAATTTATCATTAAAAAACACATTTTGGGAACATAAACCCACCAGAACCGTACATAAACTTCCTTTTCACTCTTTTTTTAACTCATTAAACCATTTAGAATTTTCATAAAACACTTTTAAGAAGCATGACATGGTTTTCACCAAAAACCCATTCAAAAACCCTATTTTAAACCCAAAATCACACCAATACCCAACCAAAGAATAATTTTCATCCCAAAAGACATTTAGTAAACCACTTTCATATGTTATAAAATAAACCCAAAGATTACCACAAGAGCTACACATGAGAAAACACCCAATTTGAAACAAAAGTGAAACAATAAAATTAACCGCTTAACAAACTCCATCAAAAATGGTTTTCAAAAAATGACCAGAATATGAGGAACATTAAAAATATTTAAATCAAGCATCCAAACTCATCAGGAAATTATTAAACATGGAATAAACTACTGAAAGTGTCGAAACCCTCAAATATTGGTGCGAAACATCTACCTCACCACTACCGCACCACATGGAAGTGAAATGCAACGTAAAATCTCAATATTTCACGAAAATGGCTCAAAGGTAAACCATAAATAATAAAAATAACTGTTGGAAATTTTATAACTCATGAAAGGGTGAATGAAACCCTAAGGAAAGGGAATAAATAAAAGAGAGAAATACTTACTTTCATGATTTTGAAGTTTCCCCCACCAAACCCCCCTTAAAAATGAGTTCCAAGGGAGGGTGAGAGATCTTGGAGGCTGTTCATGGAGGTAGGTCACGAAATGGGGAATAAATGGGAAGATTTGGGTTTATTTTGGATGGGATAAATTTTATTTTGAAATTGTTTTTAATGATCTGGACACCCTTGCATAGTTTAGCTGCACTGTTTAGTAAACCATGCGGCCAAACCGTGTGGCCTGTTCTGGGCACCCAAAAACCTTCTATGATGCTCCAATTTCAGAGGGGTATAAAAGGGAAACCAAGGGGGAAATATAAGACAAGGATAGTTGAGAAAAATTCCCCAAATAAAGGACTCTTTTCACCCCAAAACTCATCCAACTCAGGGGTACAAACCACCTCTACAACTTACCCCACAAGTGGTGCCACTAGGAGTGTCAAAAAACTAACTCCAAAACACCACAAACTAATACCATAATTTTGAAAAAATATGAGTACATGTATCATAAAATACCCCCAATACCAAGTTCATAGATCAATAATACTTGATACACCAAAATTTCAAACCCGGAACACCCATAAACCAAGAGAAAGCTAAGAACCGAAAGAGGATTTGAATAAAATCATGGAATTGAAAATCTAGGTGTGAAAAAATGTATAGAAAAAATACCTACACACACACACAAACACACACACACACACAGATATATATATCAAGAGGGAGATAGAGAGTCACACACAAATAAATATATGCACAAACACACACAAATAATTTCATACAAAAGCACACAATTTTTTTAAAATAAATAAGTTAATATATATATATATTATAAATAAATTATAAAAAATTTATATTTAATTTTACAATGCAAATATACAAATATATATGTGAATATATTAACATATATTATAAATGTATTTAAAAATAATTATATAATTATATATAATGATATGAATAAATATATAAATAACAAATATGTGTAAAATTATATATAAATAAAGAGATATATAATAAAATATTGAAAAAAATAAGATGGTGCAGTGGTAGTGGAATTCACCATTCATAAGGAGTTCATCTATTCGAATCCTCAAAGGCATGCATGGCTGAGAAGGGTTAATTTGTAAGTTAAGTGCTAATATTGGATTTAATATGCGATGATAAAAGGGGGAAATGAAGGGTAATCAAGGATAAAAAGAGGGTTTGGGTAGGAAACTGTGACAAGGATATTTTAAAAAATATTTTTGTGTTTTTCAGTTATAGAAGTTAACCATGAAAATGTAATATTTATGAGAAAATTTTTAGTGCAGGAAAAGATCATGGTTGATTGCATCCTTAATCTTTTTTAGAATTTTTTTCAGAATTTTACGAGTTTTGTTAACAATGATAAAATCACCTTTTATCAACAATAAAAAAGAACTGATAATGGGGACCCTTTTTCAGTGCTTTTTTAGTGCAAATGAATGGGTCTTTTATTAGTGTAATTCCTAGTGTTGGTAAAAGAAACTGGGTTTTAACAGAGTTTACATCATCTATGATTTTTTAGAACTGATAAAATCCATTTTTAGTGAAGATAAAATATTGATATTTAGTTGTGTTTTCTCATAATTTTCTAAACATTATGAATCAAAAAATAGGTATAATAGCTAAAAAAATAAGAGTTAGATTGATAAAATTATCCTATACTATTGAATTTCTAGGACCCTATAACACCTAGAATGGGGAGGGGTGAATTGGGGTGTCAAATGTTTCTTCAAGTAAGATGGATTATGTCACCACAATGGTAGGAACCTATTAATCCATTCTTATGTAATCAAAGAGTTATCAAAAACCCAGATTCCGAACAAGATACATCATTTTTACTTACTTGACCACTAAAGGATTGTCAAATAAGAAAATTCTGATAGTGCATCTGTTATACCCAAATCCACTAAGATTCACTTGGTAATGTGGACTATAATTATTTTTAAATGGTCAATATATACTAGGAATACTTCCATTACAACACTTTTAGGGATAAATTACTACATCCCTATGATAAATTCCATCGAATTTCAATGCTCACTACATTGGATGAATTTTTACTTAGTTTATTGACTTGAAGGTCACTTAAATAGATTAGAATGTTAAGTCTTTATCCATAATTAGCATGAGACTCTGCTTGAACCATAGTTCTGAATTAATGAACTTTTAATAACTATTCACTAAAACTAGATGTTTGAAGTTATTATTCATGAAGCTTCAAGCCTTCATGAAAGCCTTTTATTATATCAAGGATACTTCAGCCTTCGTGAACCCACTGCATTTCTAAAAGCTCCCATCCTTCATGGAACTCCAAACAATCAGGAAGCTGTGAATATTTTTAAAATCCCATTTTATAATATCCCATAAGTACAATTAATTTTTGAATATACACATCTTGATGCTCGTGTTTAGGAAGAATTACTCAATCTTGAAGAATTCCTTTTATGAAAGGACCTTTTCAAAATCAGTGCATTCCACTCATTTAAAAAATTTAATTTTTGACTTCTGGATATTAGAGACCTCCTATTTATATACTTTTCCTTTTCGGAATCATTCCATCTCACCAAATACTTTCCATAATTCTCTCCATTCAAGTTCATGTGGCTCTTTTTCTTCTAGAATCTCCACTGAAAATTTCCTTTTAGTAAAGCTTCTCATAATCATGAAGTTTACCATTTTTCTTCATGCCTTAGATATTGATTACAAATCCCCATTCATGAACATTAAAAGAGTTATGAAAATGGATTCTAGGTTCCTTCATGAAGCTCTATACCTTTACAAAACTGAATCCTATATGAATCTCTTTTCCATTAAAATATTTTTAAGATTCATTTAATGAAAACCAACTTTCACAAAGGTTTCTATTTTATACTAATTATGATCTCAAAGAATATTAAATAAAATTCCGATATGAAAAAACCCTTAATAATAAATCCACCTACATAATAAAATCACTCGAAATGAAAACTAATCCATCGACATAGTGTGGGTTGAAAAAAAACACACAACAATCCATTTCCAACTTAGAAAAACCTCGGTCCCAACAATCTCCCCTATTGGGTTTGTTGTAATTCTACAAATAAGTTCAATAAATCACCATCCTCAAGAATAATCTTGATTATAATGAAATAAATCATCCATCACTATATGTCCATGTGATCAAATCTCTGTGTAGAAAAAATAGTGGAAAAAGAGTATTTCATTCCTTGATAGACTATCGACCAATCCTACAAACCTAAAATTTGTTGAATTTCACTTATCTTTTACTTTTTTAATAAACTTTTATGAACCTGTATTTACACATTTAATGATAAAATAATCTCCCCTAGATATTATATCCCCCATATCCTTGAATCACATCCATAAATAGATTAAAATAGTTAACAAAAATGGGGATAGGGTAACAACCATAATGTTCTCATGCAATGAGAGGTGCCCGAACAACAAGTTTAAACTGATGATTCTCTAACATTTATATTGATAATGGATTTTACATAATGTTATCCATTTGATCATTAGTTCCAATATGCTCTATTTTATCCATACATTCTTCAATATTTGATGAAGTGATATCTTATCTTTATATGATTGGTATGGGTGAGTTTAGCTTGATTTTTTGTAAGATCAATAATGATCATATTGTCATAGTGGATCCCCATATGCCATTTCACCACATAAAAAATATCAGTATGTTTCTTATTCATACACAATTCATGAGTACATTCCTTTTTCATAGATATATACTCTACTTCAGGAGTACTAAGACAATTTATTTTGTATTTCTTTCTCAACCATACAACACGTTTTTTCCAATGAAGAATGAAACAGTACTTGTAGACTTTGGGTCCACCACATCTCTAGACCATTGAACATAAGAAAATGAAGATAATTCATTATCTCTTCTTGATTAAATGTATAATGTAACACAGAGATTACTTTGAACATAACTCATGATTATTTTAACTACTAAAAAATAATCTTCCTTCATATTACATTGAATGAGTGATGATAAACATGTTGCAATGATGATATCTAGACTTTTTATAGTCAAATATAAGACTCTTACAATGATCCAGTTGTACAATGTGGTATCAATAGATTTCTCATCCTCATGATTTCTATGTTTATTCACAAATTATATTAGATTAAACATGGATTTGGAGTCATGGATATTGAATTTATTATGAATCTATCATTCATATGTTTTTCTAATAAATGAAGGTGTATTACTTAATCTAAATCACCCGCATCCCCAAAAAGTAAATGAGTTCACCAATCGTGGTCATATAAAACACTAATTTCATTTGATTAGAAAATTATTCCATCAATCCATTCATACTTCTTCCATATATAATATCATCCACATTCAAAAGAACCTTAGATTAATCTCCCTATGAATTCTTTACATAGATATTATGTTTAACCCCTCCTCTGTTGAATTGTAGCTCCTTTAGAAATGAATCCAGTCTATAATACCATGATATTGGTTCTTTATTTAGACCATAAATCTTCTTCTTTATTCTATAAAACATTTTTTCATCCTTACCAATCCTAAATCCCACTAGTTTTATAATGCAGACTTCTTATTCAAGAACATAATTTAATAATGCCTTCTCAACACATATATGATAAATTTTTATCATCTATGAATTTCCATGGCTAGTAATATCCTAATCGGCTCAATTCAAGCTACTAGAGTGAACATTTATTTAACATAAACACCTTAAATCTCTTAATAGACTTTACACACCATGTGATCCTTGTTTCTAATCAAATTTCCTAACTCGTTAATTTTTATTTTGAAGATCCATTGTGTTTCAATCACATTATGATTTTCTATCCTCGTAACATGATCCCTTGTATGGTTTTTATCAAGAAGTTAAAGTATGTTCACCCAAAAAATGGAATTCAAGTGAGAGACTTTATCTCAAATTACCATCTATTGTGACTTATTTGTTATAATGCACCATGTTTCCTTTATATGGTGTATATACTCCACTTTTACATGTTATATCCTGAATATCTTTGTTCTCATGATATTATATATTTCATTTAATTTTATTACTTCATGGAGACTATTATTTAAATTTTTCAATGTGGTATGTGATACTTTGGAATGTTTAAATATTATTCTCGTCAATAACATTTTTAATGATTATCCTTGAAATATCATGTCCTTTTGGGATTGTTAACTTTCTCCTAAAACATTCACATTATTATTTTTCACCGAATTTCTTATATATGGTGCATGTACTTCCACTTTATAATATAATATCATTATTCAATCATTGTTCATGATATTTTGAGTTTCATTTTGAATTATCTATGGTAATTTGAGTTAAAATTTACCAAGTGGAAATGAATTTCATAACCCTATTTATTTCCATTGTGATATATTACTTACTTTTTGTTGTTAATATTATATGATTATGTGTATAAATAATTTTGATAATCTATTGATATGTTTACACATGTTTTATGTGTATTTATATATGATACACACAATCTATTCAGTGATTTATTCTCACATCAAATTTATTGTCTTTTGAAGGGTTTAATTCAAAATCCCATTTTGTTCAGGGTTCTGTACACTTGAATTTCCATAATAGTAAATTATTTTATCATTTTATAATAAAACATTAATTATATTATCTTGTGGTAACCCATGGACTTTTTTAAGTAATAGTACCACTTTCCCACTCTTTTTTTTCTTAAAATGTTTTAAAACATGTTTTTAAGAAAAGAAAAAATTATTTATCCCTTTATTTGGAGAATCTATTTTCTTATAAAAATCCTATTTTCTCAAAAAAATTTCTAAAATGTTTTTAACCATTACAAAATATTTTATTATATAATTTTTTTACCATTTCTTAATTTTACTAATGTTTTCGAAGTAATAATCTTGTCCATTTCTGAACAAGTCATTTTCTAACCTTTTTCTCTGTAAAGGTAATGTTATTTTTACATCATATGATATGTATAGATTTATATAACATTATTTCTTTGAAGATTCCTTTGTATTTTTAAAATGTTACATTTTAGAGATTTTTTTTTCAAAAGTGATTTTCAAAAAAATAATTTTCAAAATGAAATAGATATTTTCCTCATTAATGTATTTAAAATATCATTATTTATATGCATAAATGAAAAAAATCTCTATTTTTTCTCCAATTTTAATTTTTTATATTGATAAAATCATTATTATTTCTCTAGATGGGTTTTGATTGATTTTCCCATAGATAGTATTCACATTCACTTCCTTTATTCCTTTGAAATATTCAATTTACTAGGATCATTTAACATTTAATTTTCCGAAATTTTCTATATCATTTATCATGGATATGATATTTTAATAAACCATATATCATATTTCATATGGTGTTTAATTTGAATGTTATTTTATTATTTGCGGAAATATTGATAAATACATATCTTTTACTCTATATAGATATTTAATAAATATAAGGAATGATTTGGATAGGTACAATAAGGGTGGGAATTAGTTACAGATATCCCCTTGATTCAAAAGCAATCTCATGGGATGAGTTAGTTGTCTAGATAATTTAGATGTGTTTTTACATGATATGATAAACTGTATTTCGAAAGGTTTTAACGGTAATGGTTCTGCATACTTAAGAAACATGGAGTCCAATATTTAATAATTTCCCTCATTTAGTTTCAGTTATTATTCATCCATGTGATATATCATTATATACATTTAATTTTCAATTCATTGATTTAATGTCATGTGTTATAATTTATTATCTTTCCATATTGATTTATATTTATCTAGTTATTTTAATGACATGTGTTTCTAGTTATTACCTTTCCATGTTTTTTAATAACATAATTCTCTGTTTACTGATTACATGGTATTTTTTAGTTATTTCTCATTATAAAATTATAATTCTCATTCATTCATTATTGGTTCTACTATAGTTTACCCTTTATGACCATTTGAGCTCACCCTTATTTTTTTCCTTTCCAAAATATATGAAGAAGTATACTAATAAATGATAGACTATATGGAATAAAGTTATCAATGAATGAAAACATTTATGTTGTAATTAGTTTATTAATTTTTAATACAACTATCATGTATGCATATATTTTACCAATATTACTAAATTAAATAGTCCTTTGGGATTTTATTCCTTATAATCATGCCAATGTAATGGTATTAGAAACTGACTCTAAGATTTCTAGTGTCGGTTTTCTACATGCAGGGCATCAAACATTGAACATGAGACAGGAGATCAATATGAGCCGGTAGACACATTGACTTGTTACCACCACCCCCATGTGGTCAACATGGAGCTTAAGGAGGTGGAGGAAAAGGGAAGGGATAGAAGCAGGTAGTCAAAGCTTACAAATGAAGGCTTCAGGAATGATTCATGGTATTATATGTGTCTTTATACCATAGAAAAATTACTAATAGAATAAGTGACAGTCCTTACTTTCTTTAGATATATCTTGTTCAAGACTTATAGTTTTTGGTTGATCTGTAGGATCGAACTTTTATATTTGAGACTCCTACTGGATATGGCTCAACAATAACACACTTATGCTGACAGTGTGACTTGACTCTTAGAGGATAGATTTTCTATAGGGATATCTATATAGTATTAATGAGGCCTTATGATGTCATCTTAGGTATGTACTGGTAATCTAAATTTCATGAAAAGATTTACTTTTTTATGTGGTGGATGCAGTGTGATAATAGTGATGGAAGAAGGTTTTCCTTTGTGGGTGAAAAGGAAACCCATGTAGTGCATGATAGAATCATGGATAGAAGGATGTACTCGATTACTCATCATTTGGATAGTCTAAACCAAGGTGCAATGGATGTTATGGGTTTCTAGTTTCTTGAAGTGGTGGTGGATTACGAGTATGTATTCCCTGAGGATGTTCTAGGTTTACCTCCCCAATGAGAAATAGAATTATGCATTGATATACACACTGTGACATCACTGATATTTGAACTAACATATCAGATGGCTCCTAAAGAGCTTCCCATTCCTCGGGTGTAGTTGGAGGACTTCTAGAGGATGGGATTTTTTAGAACAATTATTTTAACCTAGGAAACCCTAGTTTTGTTCCCCAATAAAGAGTATAAGAGCTTGAGGTTGTGTGTGGACTATGAGCACTTGAACTAGGTGAACAAGAAGAACTAGTATTCACTACTAAGTATCTATGACCTGTTTGATTTGTTGAGCGGGGGATGATGGTTCTTGAAGGATGAACTTTGCTCTATCTTTGACCAGTTGTGATTACGGGATACAGATATATAGAAGATGGAATTTTAGTGTCTCTATGGTAACCTTGATAACTTGGTGATGCAATTTATCATGAATAATTCACCAGTATTTTTTATGTGACTCATGAACTTTGGTCATTTGGGAGTTATTTTCATATTATTGGAACTATTCATTGAGTATATTCTTGTGTACTTGGCATCTAAGGTGAAGCACACAAGAAACTTTAAAATGGTTTTGGACATACATCGAGAGCACAAACTTTATAAAAAGATCTCCAAGTGAATGTTTTGAGTTTCTACGGTCCACTTTCTGAGACATATTATCTTAGTAGATTGTGTGGTAGTGGACCTGAGAAAAGTCAAGGAAGTGTTAGCCTGGGAGTTTCCTAAGAGCCCGATTGAGGTGACAAAATCCTTTCTTTGACATACCATTATTATATATTCATACTCAAATTCTCTAGGATATCATCACCCATGATATATTTTTCCCAAAAGGGGAAGCCTTTTGTGTGGACATAGAGGTGCCTACTGGATTTTCAGTAGTTGAGATTGAAGTTGATGAGTGATCCAATATTGAGATTACCGAAGGAGGGTGTTGAGTACATAGTGTTATGTGATGAATCTAGAACTGGGATTTCTTGTGTTTTTATGTAGAGATAGGCAGAGATTTCATATAGTTCATGTTAGTTGAGAGCACATGAGCAGAACTCCCTGACCCATGTTCTTGAGTTAGAAGTATTAGTGTTTTCATTAAAATGTTGCGACACTACCTGATCAGAGTGCATTTTATATTCCATTATGATCACTAAAGTCTCAGGTATATTTTCTCTCGGAATGATATTAACTTGAGAAAAATGTCAAGCCTAGAGTTCCTCCATGATTATTACTTCAAAATTTTCTATACTCCTGGGAAGGGGAATGTGGTGGCAGATTCTCTCAGAAAAAGATCTTATTCACAATTACTAAACAAGGAATCAGTGAAATTGGCCACATTATAATTATCCTCTGTGGGTGTATATGGATAAACATACCTCTAGTCGATGGTTGTCACACCTAGATTCTTATAGCGAGTAAGGGAGTCATTTCTCGGTGATACCGACTATGATAACCTACATATTCAAATATCCACTGGACATTCTCCTAATGGATTTTATGAAGGTGGTGAGTATATCATTATTTTCGGAGGGAACATGATGGTACTAGTGATTTTCTGGGGTGAGGTTCTGATATAGTTTTATACATATCCTTTAGTGGTACATATAGGGGTGACAAAGATGTACTAGGACCTCCAATGTTAGTTTTGGTTGTCTGGGATGAAGAAGGGAGTTGCAGTGATTGTATCTCGATGCCTTAATTGTAATCAAGTGAAGTTATATCACCAAGTTATAGAGGGTTTATCTCATCCAGTTTGAGGTACCAGAGTGGAAGTGTGATGTGATATCCATGGAATTCATGAAAGGATTACAACATACATCTAGGGGACATGATTCGATCTGGGTGATCGGAGAATGACTCACCAATTTGGAAACTTTCTTAACCATTTTGGATCATAGATCAATTGAGATATTGGGACACCTATTCATTTGGGAGATATTAAAAATAAATGGAGTTCCATAATTGATAATTTATTAATGTGATTCTCGCTTCACATCCAAGTTTAAAAAGGTATTACAGGTGGGTTTTGGGAGTCAATTATGCTTGAGCATAGCATTCCACCCCAAAATAGACAACTAGACTAAAAAGACCATCCAGGTTCCGGAAGATATACTAAAATGTTAAGTGTTGACCCTTGGACACATTTTGGTGTATTTCCTACCACAGGTGGAGGTTTCGTACAACAAAAGCTACCATTACACCATAGGTATGGTACTGTATGCTTATTTTTATTGGCGACCCTACTAGTCATCAATTTATTGGACTGACCTTGGAGATTCATCACTAATATGCCCAGAGTTGGTGTGAGATACCACTGAGAATTTTGAGATTATCTAGGAGTGGATGAATACTTCATAGATCTGTCAGAATTCTCATGCAGATAGATGACAAAGGCCTTTAGAATTCGAGGAAGAAGACCATGTGATCCCAGGGGTTTCATCTTGATATAGATTATAGAGATTTGGTCAGGGTGAAAAGTTTTATTTTAGGTTCATTTTCACATTCCATATACATCATATAGTTTTTGAGGTGTCATATTTCTTATCTCTACCACCGTAGTTAGACCAAGTACGCGACTTCTTCCACGTGTTGTAGTTGAGGAGTTATGTGCATGTCCCATCACATGTTATCGACTAGGGGGAGCTAGAAATCAAGGATGAAGCTACCTTTGATGAATACTCATTAAATATATGGGATTGGAATGGGAAGATCCTTCATGGGAAATATATTCCTTTGGTGTTTTTCTAGTAGAATAATGATAATATTTCGATGTGGAAATTGGAGCAGGAGGCTCAGATTCATACTAAGTACCCACATCTCTTTGTATTTCCCTTATTTTGGCATTTCAGGGACATAAATTCCCAAGTATGGGAGAATGTAATGACTCAAATTTTACATGTATTAATTTTAAATATGGTATATATTATTTTCAAGAATAGGATCCGAGATGACGTGCGATTCTGAGGCTCAGTGTGGATGAAATTATTTTTTGTGTTATATTAAATATATTTAATAACACACAAATTAAATTTTTCTGGAAAAGTGGAATAAATTATCAAAGAGGGGGGATTATAAATATAAGGTAACAATTGAGTTCATAAGCAGGTTTTACCCTAGTTATGACTAAACCATAGTCGGCGTGGGGTGTTTGTAGAAAATTCATCGAGGACATAAAATAAATAAAATAAAATAAATAAATTTATTTATTTATTAATTGAATCAATGAACTAGTTATTTATTTAAATACAATATTATGGAATATTTTCAGGGTTCTAAACATAACTATGCAAATCATTGAGGACCATGGAACAAGATTCTTTTGAAGAATGACAAATAGATCGAGGATCGACGATCGGCGTGAGACAGAATCGAAGGATATTGCCGATGATCATATTACAAATCTATTCTAAATTAGTGATCGATCCAAACCGAGGTAGGAATTTTTTTTGATTATATTTATTCCCTATTCATAATTTCTAGAACTAACGTGAATCTATCGACAAACGGATTGATTCGCGGTTCGTGTGTAATAATGGGATGTGTTATTTGTGTGGATTTATTGAGAGTATTTATTCATGATTATTGATTCTTAATTTATAATTCTTACAAAAATGAAGTGATATCAACATGAAAATCAATAAATATTCATTCCTCCTGATTATTCTTGTGATTTTCTCCCTTGATTATTCATTAATCATGGGACTTCTTTGAATGGACCATGGTTTGACATATCCTATTGAATTGATCATTTCACACCCATTTATTGTTGCAAAGTTTCAATATCACAGATATAGTATCGACATGATATGTAGGAGGTGTGAGGACTAATGTGATTTAAAATTTGATGGTTTTTTATACCCGATTTCATTTTATTAGGCATGCAATGAAGAAAGACAAATTATCCCATTTTCTGGATGTATTTAAATGCTGAAAATCTCGGTTCATAAACAGTGAGGGTTCGATGAGGAGATTCCTTGATTTACCTAGTGAGAATGTCATTATATCGATGGTAGAAGGTACTAGAATGAATGCAGTTTCAGGATCTAGAATTTTGGAAAATTCTGCACTACACAACATGTAATGCAGAGCCACATGCCTTGTGCCCCCTTGTGTGAAAGACAGGGTTTTGGGTGATAGTTAAGTATCACACGTGGTGTGACCAATCCCTAGAGACTCGACATGTATTTAAAAGGTTACACAGACATGGGTTGGATCACACTATGTACTACCCTATATGAACACGACCTAGAAAAGTAAATAGACTAAACCGTGTACTGATACACAAGTAGAGTACATGGGAAACTGAAACATCGTGTACTATTACACAAACACATGCATGAGACACAAACCATTTACATGGGTAGGACCCAAGGATATGGGACACCACCCATATCTATTTTAAACACCATTTACTTTCTAAATGATGTCTTGGGGATTTTTTTATTCTATATCATGAACATGTTTCGTTATGGTGTGTTCCCATTATCCATTCCTGGAGGGTTAGTATGGAATCATGTCCCACTCCTAGGTCAACGATACCTTAGTATGACTTCTTGGATATTATTTTTGGAATAATTCCATGAGTCTCAAAGTGAGATATTCTATTCATATTCATTCCCGAGGTTGATTATTGGTATCTTTATGACCAACAATATATGGCCATCGATCCTCTACTTACGGGGATAATACAGATTGAGTTATTGGTATACCCCATGGGCTTGGGTGTGATCTTTTTCTGTGTATCATATATTTTCAGAATTATGGTATATACTTATAAAGGGAATATCCAATGATAATTACCTCTCAGATAGACTTCATCAGTGCTCTCAGTCTTAGGAGTGTGTTATCTCAGAAGAGTTCTATTTGGAACCATTGACCTGGAATCCTAGGTAAGCATTAAAGTTGTGACTTACCTTTAGGATATGTGTATTTTTTGAGTATATATATACATTATTCTAATATGTTTTGTCTAAATAAAATTGTGTACAACTGGATTTATTTCATTTTTTGAATTATTTATGGTTTCATGGTGTCTTACAAGGTATTGTTATACTCAACCCCACTCAGGATTTTCCCACACATGTCGTGTCTTGAGGATATGATTTTACTTTGGAAAAAGTCCTAGATGGACTAGGACAAGATGGTTCTAAGTGAGTCTAAATAGACTAATTTTCATTCCCATGACATTGTGATAATAGACCCTGTATTAAATTCATGTTGGTCTTGTTTTCATAGTCTTTTTGGTGGTATTTTATTTTTTCTCATTTACATTATTTTACCTGCTAACCTACTATGGTATGAGATATAGGTGTATGCATGCATGTTTGTTTAGTTATTTTTAAATTTCATCATTTTCTGGTCTTGGATATGTGTGCATGCGTATTGGTTCTTAGGCTAAAAAATCCAATGTTAGTGATATGACTACTCGATGCTAGTTTCCATCCCTTGACCTATTGATGGTGGGCTTGAGGATTCATGACGTGGTCCCCTTTGGGATGAGCCGTGACATGACTGATATTGACTTATCTCAGAATTATATAGTTATTGTTCCCACATTCTCTATGTCTTTAATGAATAGGTTTATGGAAAAATTTAGTACAATGAAAAAAATATCCATAGAAATTATTTCTTCTATATGATGAAGGATATGGTCTCATTCTCCATTGTTGACAATCAGGTACTTCCCAATCAAGAGTGTTTCTTTCCTCTTTACAGTAAGACATATTATGGCCCAGATATCCACATAATTGACATTTCATAAGAGGAAATATTTTCTCATTTTTATTACTCCACATTTTCCCTTATTTTGAATAAGAATTTGACTGGTTATCATCTTTGAATAATTGAGGTTTTTTTCATATCTCTTATCTATTTGGGTCAATCATGTTATCAATACATTTAGAACCTTTTTTTATATACAAATATGTGTTTCCCTTTTCATTTTCTCATCTAATTTCTACCCTTTGATGTTTCTTCATCGTAGAGAATTCCACTTTTTCCCAAAATTTTTGATATTTGATCAATCAAGTATTTCACTACTCCTTTTGAAACATGTCTCAAAATTTATAAAATTTATGTATCTAAAAACCAACCAATATATAATTTCATCTTCATTTACCTTGATCGTTATTAAGTTTATAGTTTACTCATTAATGATACATTTACTTTTTCAAGGACCTCAACTATCATAGACTTTTCCTATAACTTTTATGTATGGTCATTGATAACTTTTTCCTTCTCTTAAATCTTGAGTTTAAAATCCACAACATCTTTTGAGATTTCAAGAGTTTTCAGATGTTCATATACCTAACTTTGGAGTTGACCAATAACTAGTTCAAACTGATCCACATTACCTGATGACTATATCAATAATGCTACCATATATTTTTTTAATTTAAATCACCTAAACATCACCCATATGTTCCAAATTGATATAAAAAACACCATTCAAATAATTTTCTTCATCTTTTATAGTTTATACCATTTCTTTTGTATCCATCATGAAAGCTTCATTGTCAAATTAAACCCTGGTTCTATATCCTTAAAAAGTCATTATAATCTTATTTCTCTTTTTAGGAAAATATCTTTAACTGTAATTTCTTTCTTTATTTGAAGTATTCATTTTGTGGGAACCTATTTAGAGTAATTTTAGTGATTTATGATTCACTTTAAACATCATCAAATCTCCTTGAGCACTGAGTGGAAATGTTCCCAACTTTACCACAACAAAAATTATTCAAAGGAATCATGCCTTTAAATCACCCTTTTCCTCTCTTGATTTTTTTTGGAAAAAATAAAGATAAGTTTTTCAACATCATCATCTCCATCATTAAAAACTTCAGAAAATGAAATTTTTTACATATATTTCAATGAAATTTTCTTAATTACTCGAGTTTTTGTATCTTCTACTATAAATAACATTTCACAATCCACCAGACTACTTATCATATCATCTATTTTAATCCTAGATATATTTATTTATCCAAGGGATGAATCTTTTGAATCTTATATAGGTGAGAGAACTCGAAGGATTTTCTTCACAATGTTGATATTATTAATGTCTTCCCCAAGTCTGTTAATATCTCTACAAACATTAGTAATGTGATTAGAGGTACGAAATTCATTTTCATTGGGTTGAATTTTGATATCATCAAACTGATTGTGAAAAACATCATGTTTGGACACCTTTAATTTATTTTCACCTTTGTACACAGTTTACAGTTTATTTGACATGGACTTATCTAATGAGAAACTCATCACCTTGAAATAGAATTTATCTGGCAGTTCTGTTGAAAGATCGTTTTGATCGTTGATATCTACATCAATAATTTTCCTATTTTTTCAGCCATTGGAAGACCTATCACATAACTAACATGAATCCCATAAGATGTGTCATAGATAAATTCCATTCCAACAATTATAGATAATATATCATTCCATTCTTCCAAATCTAAAAGTTTGTTCCATCAAAAATTGTAACTCCCCTAACATTAACCTGATTCTCCATAACAATATAGGATATATTTGAAACCAATATCCAATTCACTCTCATACCATTTTTAGGACCCTAGAACACCCTTAGAGTGGAAGGGTAAATCAGGGTGTCAAAATTTTCTTCAAATGTGACAAATATTGTCCCCACATTGGTAGGAACTTGTTAAACATGTCTGATAAAATCACCAAGTTATCAAACACCTAGATATAGAAGCATAAACACAACAAAAAAAAATTTAAATTAGGTTCAAAAATATGTTCTATTACAAGGATCATACACTGATAATGCATTGGTGTGTAACGTCTCAGATTTTCCCATGCATTATTTTTAGAAATTATATGGTTTTATTTCAATACCAAGCGCTGAGACGACATTTCATTCTATGGTCCGATTTTCCTAGAACAATTTATTGAAAAATATTAAACCTTTAAAAGAAAAAACGTAATTTTTTATTGAAAAAGTAGAATAAATCTTAAATGGGTACTCGATTAAGAAATACAAGGCACTGTTGAGTTCAGAGTAGTGACTTTAGACTAGGAACGACATAATTTTTGTCAATGTTGTTCATTTGTAGAGAAAGTCACGAAGGGCATAACTGCTAATAAAATTATTTAATAAAAGTTATCTTTGACTGAGTGAATCTCTTTTTCTTGCCTTGTCATAAATTTAGGGTTAGCCACATAACCCTGAATTTCATATGGTGATGTGGAGAAGAACCTCTGGAGAAACTATTGGCGAACGATGATGGATTAATCAAACAACGCCCCTCATATTCGATGAATTTTGGATTGACAACAAAAAATTGACCATTCTTCATCAATGACTAATCCAAATCAAGGTAGGGAAGTTGTTTCTTTGTGGTTACCCCATTCATAATTTCCATGAAAAACACAGGTCAATATGTTAATTGATTGAACTGTAGTTTGATCATTGCTGTATTAGTGATAATTATGGGGATTATTTTTAGATTTTTCAGTATTCTTTTTCATTCTTTATTATAATGGTGAAAAATTGAGGCTGAAATTAAAAAAGTATTAAGTTAATTCAACATGGTGTTCTTTGTACTTTCCTTTCCCCTATTCTTTGTGTTCATTTCCATTGGACACCGATGGCCAATGTTTGACTTTTCGGGTGGATCCACATGCGATTAGACCCCCTGATTGAAGGAAAACTGACAAAAGAGGCCAAGTCTATATAGATCAAAACCCAAGGAGAATAGATCTATGACCATTTCAAATTTAGGGAATTGGTGGTTGCTTAATGGTATTCAGAAGGGACCATTGCCTTGGGTCCAACATAGTAATCTAATAAGGAAAGGTGGTGGCGTCAGTAGCTGAGGGTAGTGACGATCGGAGGCGGTATCATTTGAGGAAGTAGTAACCGAAGCTGGTGACAGATGATTCATGAGACATAAATCATGGATTCATTGATCAGAGGCCATAGATACAGAAAAGTGGGATGTGTGAGGAAGCCTAGGTGGCCCTTGTGGAAGCAGGTTGGGCCTAGGTAGGCCGTGCTGAGCAGGTCTGACTTAAGTTAGACCTGGGGGCGACTGAGCTATAGTCGGGTCATTGTTAACCATGAGCCATGGTCACTCCAGCTGCCACAAGGCTACATAATTTGGTGGCAGAGTCAACCACCATGGTTGGTGGAACGACCATGCGGTCAGTCCACTAGTCCAGTGACCAACCTTTGAAACAAGAACTACCATAACATTGAAATATTATGTCTATTTGATGATCCATCTATTGATTTGATACCCTGACATTGAGATGGCCCTTTTTAAGATAGGTGGTGATTTTTTAGTTTGGTCCAGTATAGGTTGAGAGTGTTCCCTTGATCCTTTTGTTGAGGGTTGAATACAACATTATTTCTACATCACTACATTTCAATCCTATCTAGCAGTCGAATCCTAGATTGAGTTATGGTATCCCTATGTGGGACTATAGTAGTATATTATATAACCCCTAGTGGAGTTTTTTGGAATCAAAATAACCATTGAGGGCAGGGAATTCATTGTCCATATAGAGGGCCACAATAGTAGGGTTAGTGGTATTCCCCAGTGTGTCTGGGAAGGATCCCAAACATTATGATCCACATCAGTAGGGTTAGTGGTATTTCCCAATGTGTCTGGGTGGGATCCTCTACATTGAGAATTGATCCAGATTATCTATGTTGGTATCCCTCGGTGCTTCTAGAAGTGATCCATGGTATCCCCCAGTGTGTCTAGGAATGATCCCCTCTCTAGGTATTATAATCTTCTTTGAAAAATATTTTCTCTTTGGGTGGGGCCCAAATAATCTAGACCTCTCAATGAGTGTCACAATAATATCATGGCTCGAGGAGAGAGTTCTCCCAAAATGAGTGGGCTTTGAGTAGAATCCAGTGGTAGGTAATTGGTTTGGGCTTACCTCTAGATTTTGTGTCTTGTACTGAGTATATATTGATATTATTTCTACATTTGTTGTAGATATATACCTGTATAGAGTAAACTATATTTTCATTTGTGGATTTACATTGTTGTTTTACTTTTTAGTTTTAGGGTTTCCTTCTAGGTATTTCTATATTCATCCCTACAGGAGAATTTCCAGCACGTGTCATGTCTCGTGTAGATGATCATCCTTTTGATGAAGTTAAAGGTAGACAACGACTATACAGTACTTTGCGACGAATGAAAGGTGAGGTGTGTTCCTATGATTCAGAAAACAGTCCCAATACCTATTTTCATACAGATTGGACATCTGGTTATAGACAATTTTTGGTGGGATTTTATTTTTACCTTTTTTACTTCCAATACTTTTACTAGCGTGATTTTTTGTGAGATCATAGTGGTATGAAATCATTTTTTACTTAGTGTTATTACATTTCAGCATTGTGTGTCTTGTAGATTTGTACGTGTGTATAGGTACATTGGAAAATTCCTCCCATTTATGGGATATGTATACTCAGTGCTATTCACCAACCCCTAGAATATTGGAGGTGGTCTTGGGGTGGTCACAGCATGGGCCCCACTTGGATAGGTATGGACATGGTCATACCTAAATCCAGTAATCTTCATAAGGTATTTTTGATTAAAATTATTTAGAAATGGTCACTACATACTAGTCACAATTCCTTTAAATGACTTTTAGGGATAACACACCACCTCCCTAAGATATCTTCCATAAACTCCCAATTGGTCACTATGTTGTGAAAAGTGTTAGTCAGATTATTGACATGTAGGTCACTTTAATATATTATTCACTTAGGTCTTTTTCCCGGATTAGAGTGAGACTCTACTTACACCATAGTTCTAAATTGATGCACTTGGAATTACAGTTCAGTAATTCCGGATACTCAACACTACTATTCGTGACGCTCCAAGCCTTCATGAAACCCCCTTTTTACTTTAATGATACTTCATCCATTTTGTACCCACTACCTTTCATGAAGCTCTTATCACATCTGATGCTCGTAGCCATCTTAGAACTCTAAATAATCACAAATATTATAGTATTCAAGAAACCCACTTTTCTAAAATTCCTTAAGTACAGTCGTCTCTTATCCATATTATTCATTATTCTTATTTTGAATAAGATTTATTGAATCATTAAAAATTCTCTTCGTGAAAAGACATTAATAAAATTAGATCATTTCACTCATTTTATAAATTCTCTCCATGCTTTCTCAAGATGAGTAGCCTAATATTTATAGAATTTTACTTTCATGAAGATTTCCAAATCACGATGACCATTTCTCAAATCTATACATTCAAGTTCTGGAAGTTCTTTTTCCTCACGTAGCTCCACTGAAAATTTCTCTTTTTTGAGGCTTCTCATAATTGTTAAGATTACCATATTTTCCTCACACCTAATCTATTCACCATGAAACATCCTCCAAAAACCGTAAAACCTTCATAAAAACAAAATCCACGTTCTTTACCAAAGATCCATATATTCATGAAACTATAACTATTAGGAAACTCCATATTTTGAAGATTTATTCAAGGAAAACCAACTTTCATGTAGTTGTCTTATTTATCATGATTGTGATCTCCATGAATTTGAAAACACTGGGAAATAAAACCAACTTCACCACCAAATACACCTAAATCATAAGATATCTGGACATGAAAAATACTTTATCAACCTTGTGTGGATCTAAAAGAACAAAATACCATCCAATTCAAATTGAGGAAAACATAATCCTAAATTAATTATTATTTTTTATAATTTTGTTGATAATTTAATTATATGAATTCATTTAGTAATTTAAATATAGATTTAATATTATTTTTATTTTATTTTATTTTATTGAAATTAAAAATATTATTGAATTTAATTCTAGTGAAAACAATCAACCCAAAAAGATTTATTATGTTTTACATTTATTTCTGCTGGTTCAGTGGAAGTCACAAAAAAAATTAGACCTGAAAATAAATTAAAAATAAGAATAATGTTGGAAATTTAAAAGGTTCGGTGATGTTCCTACATCCATGGGAGAAAGGGTTAAGAATATTTTCTCTTCTCTCAATAAATCATTAGAGGATTAAAAATTATATCTTATATGAGATATATGTATTTAAAAAAATTGAAAAGTCAAAAAGTCAGTGGCTGGTTATTGGAATCATTCCACCATTATTGTTGGCTACATCCAAATTAATTATTTAAATATTTATTATAACTATTGATAGATTAATCAACATTAAAATAGTGTCTTGAAATATTGAAGTGGGATCATAATTCACCCCATCAAGACCAATTTGGCATTGAATCTTGTTTAGAAATCTCCTTGTAGGATCTGATGTTCAATTTTGGTAGCAATTTTATCATAATATCTCTCCCCTTATCATTGGAGGGGGTTCACTCAAATGTGAACAAAATTTTATTCCTACATATTATGATTCCACTAGTATTATATATTGATGTGTTTAGAACAAGAATGAATTTTTGGGTTTTTACTAAGATGAATAATACTCTGACAATCACAATGGAGAATATAATTATCTTTAATTTCTCAATACACCCCCATTAATTTCTTCACCCATAATATCACCATATGACCTACAAAGACTTTGATATACACTAATTATGTGGTATATAGGGTAACACCCTTCTAGCATTTTGATTTCCATGATACTTCAGCCCATGTAATTGATACTAGGTATCCAAATATGGTTTTCCTTATGTAAACATCTGTCGACATATATGCAATTGTGTATCCATTGAAAATAGATTTTTTATTTCTAAAACATAGATAATTACTAGATGTACCTTGGAGAAACCTTAGTATCCATTTTCACATGATCCAATATTCCATTCCTAAATTTTATTAGAATTTTTAAAATACTCCATCATCTTGTGAAATATCTAGTCTAGTAGACACCACAACATACATGAGGCTTCCAAATACTAACTAATAGAGACTATTTTCTTTCTTACCTTTCAGTTATTCAGTTGATTATGTGTAGATAGTCATGAGATTGAAATGAAATTCATGTGGAGTAATCATGGATTCACCATTCTTGTATTGAATCTTTCATGAACTTTACCAATTTAACATTATTACAATATCCAAATATTATGATTACTCATATCATATGCAATCATCATACCATGAATATAAGAATCATCCCCCAAGTCCTTCATTTTAGAAAACATGTTTAGCTCCTTCAACCAGTCAATCTTGGTGATATCAATTCCATTAATCTTAATATCACAAAATGAACCATTTTAATATTCAAATCAATATTATCTGACATTTTTATTGAAACAATGTGATCATCAATAATTATTACATACCCATTTTCTCACAGAATGATTATAATTTCTAATAAAATTTCCTTGTTGCCTGTTTGAGACCATATTAAATTTTTTTAAGTTCACATACTATGTTATCATTTAAATTAAAATAAAAAAAAATACCTACTTCAAGTAAATATCTTCATCAAGATCACTATATAAGAATGTTTTCTTTACATATAGATGTTAAGCCTCTGAGGAATGACCTTCCATCAATCAAAGAACAACTATGATATAAGACATTTTTACCACATGAAATAAATTCAACAAATTTAATGCATTTATTTTGATTGAATACCTTTAAAAATATCATGTATCATTGTCATGGTTGTGATATATCATCTTATACTTTTATTAGATAGGCTCACTTGTTCTTGGTTTCCATATTTCATTGTTTTTACACTACACATTCGAATGTGTAGTTCTTGTGAAATTATTATATATTTTATTTCATGGTTGTTTCCCATTCAATCTTCTTCTAGATTATAATCAGACCATAATAACTATCTAGATCACCATAATCAAGTATAATCACATACTCATGTTGTTATTATCTATCAATTAGTGGTCATTCTTTGTTGGATCTCATCAATTGTTCTTTGTGTGGATTAGGTTTTTAAATTTAATGTGATGTAGATATATCAGTAGATGTAGACATGTTACTTAGTGACGATGTATCAATAATGTATGGAATATATCCCCCTATAACTAAAATAGTTGGTGGTGAGAGTGGTTCTAGACTTAATATAATTTCCTTAGATTGTGACTTCTCCAAATTATCAAAATCTCCAATTATCCAATTTTCATGAAATAACACATCACTTTTTTGATGATCCTTCTAGTAATAAGATACTAAATTTTTCAGTGAAACTCATCTTGATAATATCCTAAAAATATACATTTATTTCCCTTTCCATCCATATATTCCCTCTCAACTTTTAAAAATTAATTCGGGCAAATAATCTGAACGTATTGTACGAAAAAATATTTACATATCCAAACCCTTTCACTTATATCAATGTTTAGTTGAAATGATGTTGAAAGGTTGATAAAAAAAATCACAGTCCAAATTTTCACTTCTTAAATTTTTTTTATAGTTTTATGTTCAGGGGAATACACATAAATCTATGACATATGGTTTGATTCGTCCTATTATAAACACCACTCTGCTGAGTTATCTTAAGATATGATTTTTTCCATATTGATTCCAAAACTCCTATAATATTCCTAAAATGGCCCATCATTTTATAATACATTTTCCACACACACAAACAAACTTGAATTGCCTTTATATTTCACTTTATACCTTCACATTACATTTCTTTAAAAAAATCATGCACTTGATTTTTATTTTTCAATGAAAAAGATCAAAAGTTTCCATAATTATCATTAATGAATGTCACAAAATAAGTAAAACCTTTCATCAATTTTGTGCTCATCATATAGAAATAAGATCTTATAAAATCTAAATCAATTTCCTATATGGATAGTAAATAACAATGAAATGATAATGAATGTTATTTCCCCATGGTACAATCAAAACTGTATCCAAATTGGAACCTTTGATTCTTAGTTTAATATCTCTTTTAAAAAGAATTATGTGTCCAATACCACTCATGTATCCAATCTGTATGTTCCACACTTAGGATGAAACCTCCTTTATGGATGTATAGACGTTTCCTCCATGCGACCTAGATTATGTGATGCATAGAGAAGTATTTTTTCATCTTTTATCAACTTCCATGTTACCTTTGGTAAGGTTCCATTTCCCATCATCTAAGTAACTAATGTACCATTTAGGATCCTAAATTCTAATTGATATCATATTTAGTTGAATACTGGGAACATAACATACATCAATAAATACTAATTTACACCATATATTAGTCTCTAGAATTATATTTCTTACAACAATAATTTTTGCATATGGATTCATTTACCATGTTCATGAGACTGGAACTCCTTCAAGTGTTGGATGAGAAGAAATATCTTCTCACCAGGACATGGTAGGAGGAGACCATAGCACCATTATTTTTAGGTTTACCATCCTGATTCCTTTTCTCTACCTTCAACATATGACACTCCCATATTAAGTGTCTAGTCTTTCCATAGTGGTGGAACTTAATGTCATATCTTGACTAAGATTTTGACCACTTACTCCTTTATGAATTTTTATCACATTGTTATTTTACTCCACTTCTTCTCTGAAACTTATATTTTCCTTGACTTTCAGGGATAATATACTCTTATTTTGGATTATATCCATCATACATCCTTATGGATTCTTTATTCCATATATTTATTTCACAATTTCCATTGTCAGATTCCATCTAGAGAGGAATAAATAACTCAAACAAAAAGTTTGTCCCACATATTAGGTAAATATCTAAATATCATTAGTTCCTATAACTCATCATCAATAATAATTTTAATTAATTTCAATTGAAAAATAATAAATTTTAATGGGTTTAGTTTCTTCTATAATGGGATGGTACTGATATTTAATATACAAAATATTTTCCATTTTGGGATTCTAGATAGAATTATTAAAAATTTCATTCTTAATTATGTTAATAGTATTTTCCTCCCTTAATGTGCAGATAATACTATAAAAATAAATATAAACATTTTTTTGTAATGGTCAAAATATAGGGAGATGAATCTTGAACTAATGAAGATAAACTTTGATTGACCGATTTATGGAAAAAAATATCAAACCTGTAGATTGACCCATGATGTGGTGAAGACGTGCATCCCTTGATATGGAACTAAATAAGTCGAAGTAAAGTTTCATTCAAAATAAAAATTATCATATTATATGTTAAGGGGATCCTATAATACCCCATACTTGACCAAAACATTGACCGCCTCTATTGAATTCATTTTGGATATATTTTCAACATCACTTGTGAAAGTTTAATTATCTTAAAGATATTTACATGAACCTACCAAAAAAAGATGATTTTGGACACTTTTCATTTCCCGATCACTAGAAACCAGTCACTTTTTATCTTGGTTTTGATCAAATTGGATTTGAAACCACGTTGTTGGGATTGTAGAAGTCCCAAGAAACAAAACACACATGAATCGAAATTAAAAACATGAAAAACACAAGTAATTTACATGGTTTATAAGTGTGACCACATATATGGGAGAAATGAAGTCTAAATTTGATCTATATTCTAAAAATAAATCTTTGAAGAATTATAAATTATATTTTAGAGGATATTGATAAAATTTTAAAGATGAAATATTATAGAATTTAATGTTCGGTTCCTTAAATATTTCCACCATAATTATTGGTTATGATCTAATTTATTATTGGTTGATTAATTTCCATTTTCTATATATTGTCTTCTCCCATAACATACTCCCCAAATTTGGGAGTGGCCCTCAAAATACCATCAATTATTTACTTTTAAAAACATAATTTTATTTTTCCTCAATAAAATTTATATCAATTTCATTTTTATTATGGGAGATTACTCTCATATTCCCACTAGGGTTCCATCCCCTTTCATTACACCACTTCATAAAGTTACAACTCAAGGAAAAACGTGACTTTTCCCTTTATTGGACCATATTAAATCATGTTATCCTAGCATTGAACCACTAGTGATAAATTCTCAATGCTTGGGATCAAATATTTCTTTATTAGGTGAATTATACAGTGTCGATGCTATTTTTCATCATGTAGAATATCTGTGGTGAAATTCTCCTTCATATTGACCTTTAGAAGGTGAATAATTACTTATTGGGTTGTCACATTCTCCGGGATTTGTTTTCCCTTTCCTCTACCCATTTTCTTCTTCTTTCTCATCTAGCTTCTATTATCAACTCCTCCACATGGTGTTGTTCCACTTTCTTATCAAAACATCTACAATTGATTTAATCCCCCTATTTTCTAAAATACACCTTTTCCAATGTTATTTTACTCCTCATATAACTTCCTATGGATATAGTTTAATCTTTTTGATGTAATATAGATATTGTTTGATATTAAGTTAATCTTACATTGCTGTAGTTACCTATCCAAAAATTTTCCATTTCTTCTCCCTAACATTGGTCCTCATTAAACGATGATATTTCCACCTCATAAGATCTAATATAGTTTCTATCACTTCACTTTGATGATATATAGGTGTCTTCATCCATTTGTAATTAAGATAAATTGATTATGTTCCAAGTTTTTACTATGGATCACATGAGAAGTTACATTATCTAGAACTCTTGACATAACATCATAATATTTAAAACATCCCTTATCATAATATCACATTAAACATAGATACACCAAGATGTTGGATGCATTTTTACCCTAAATCACTGCACTGATTTGAATACCTCTTTCAAAGAAACAGAAAACTCACAAACATATTCAAGAGAAAAAAGAAAAATGGACACACAAGGATTTTGTGGATTGAAAATATGTCTTACATACATGGGATAACACTGCTACATTTTCATTTCAATAATAAATTACTAGAATTATATTCAATTTTTAAAAGTTTTCCATTTAGATGGAAAATATCATGTAATCACTTGACATGTGTCCATGTGGTCTGATCACACTTTTATATAGGGTCACAACCATTCATCTAGTTGGATCGACTTTCAATGTTTACTAGAGTCCTTCATTTTTAAATGTAAATACTTGTTTTCTAATATCAATCTACAACTAACGGTGAACATACTATGAACAGTTTATGTCACTCTTGCATTCCATTTTTTGATTCTTAAATTCCACTCATTTAACAAAAAAGCACAAGGATTTTATCTTACATAAAATTTTTAGATGCTCCAATATTGCATTTATATAACTTCAACCCACTAAAAATGACATCTAGAACAACTTATCATTGCACACACTAGTTCCAAAACACTCAGTTCTAGTAAATATCATTTATATCACTTTCTTCCACTAAATTTCACGACCACTATCTAAACATACTATTTCATATATTAACGATATTATATTTCCAATAAATTCATCTTTTCATGAAATAATACATCAAATATCCCACAAGATCTCACTTGAACACTTGTTTTAAGAGAACCATATAAACCTCCATCACATAGGTAAAAAAATTCAATCCTATTATCCCAACAACAAAAACAATAGTGTTCCCTTCATACTTTTATTTACCCATGTCCCACTGAGGCACAATATTGCCTCTAACATTCCTAGATAAGAACCTTTGCAAACATGTCAATCAGATTCAATCATTATGTTTTGTTCTATAGATTTATCTCCCCATCCCTCAAAATCACTAGGTTGAAATCATATTACAATTTGATGTGTTCCATCTATGAATGAAGCACTAGGTTTTAAGCTAAATTGATTTCACTTTGACTATTACAGAATAACACTCCACCTACCTTACTCCTTTCATGTTCTTCAAACTTATTCCTCTACCATATGAATTCTTTCTCTAAATATTTTTCATCTATGTATTATAATTATATTACAGACATAAATACAAATGGATACAACCATAACATCTATCTAACCATTGTTCAATCGAATATAAAGACATAACATATTGTACACATTTGAGTATCTAATTTTACAATAAATCCTACATCTACATACCCCTAAAATTGATCATGTTTTTTTGAAATATATGAATTTATATTTCGATCCAATGAGATACCATATGATCCACTTCCTGGATTTCTAGAGTTAGTTTCGTAGATTTTTTATAAACCAACTAATGAATCTATTTTCAGATGAAAAGTCCAGTTGGTTGTATACCATGGAATACATTAGATTACCTAATACTGATGGAAATGAAAGTTTCAAAATATAAATCACATCATATTCCATTATTTAAACACTCCATTTGGATATATTAAAGTGTTTGACAGATTAATTTGAGAAGGAATTAAATCTAGACATCTAAAATAATTTGATTATCTTCTAGATATACTCCCTTTGGGATATAAATAAGCTTATAACATTATGGTCCCTCTAAATCCTTATCCAAAATATTTTCTTAGACTCCCTAAGATATTTTATCTTTAATCTTCAAAATAATTTGTTTTTAAACTCCCAAGTCAAGTAATTTTTCCAACTTTCTAGATGTGTATCATCTAAATACATGATAAATAGAATGGAATTATCATCCTTGAATTTATTTTGGTGGTAAAATTAATCCTCCTTCCTCTAAATAAAACCTTTCTTAGCAATGAATGTTTTTGAAATCTAGTTTCATCATCTTCATGTCTTTTTAAGCCATAGTGGCTTCTCTTCATGTTAAATACCAAGTCCAGATTCCGATTTTCCATAAAACATGTTAGTCATTTCAAGTAATTTTCATACACCCAATCACTATCAAGGAATGTTGTTTTTTACGTCCATATACTCCAAATGATATTTTTTAAAATCATCCATGCTTAACACTCTGAATTTTAGGGTTATTAACTATAAATAATTTTTTAAGGAAGGTAATTCCATCCATCAATTGAAATACTTTGATAACCATCCCAACCTTTTACGTATCCCTACCATCATACTATATTTTAATCAGATTACCAATTCATTATCAAGTTATTTTTTTATACCAAACCTGTATTTAACTAAAGGTTTCATTTTCATGTTTTGAATCCAATTGAACCATTTTAGATAACATCAAATTTATATAATTAATGTGTCTGACTGCTCTTCCAAACTATTTCTATCATCTCTATCAATTAAAAGTAAGTAATGAGATTCATGTTTAAGCATATGTAATGGTATTCTGACTCTAGGATAACTTTGAAAATCATCTTCTATCTCTATTATTTCTATTATGAAAACTATTGGAACATCTCTTTCTAGTACTATGATAAGAGGTTTAGCAGTCCAAGTCAATTAAGGTACAAAATTTACTAGAATAAATTACTAACTCTTAGTACTCATAGAACTCATTGGAACTTATTTCATTCCATAATTCCAATTTAGATCAACTTGGATTTGGTCAGTTGAATGACTCCTCTTACATTCACTTTCACCCTACTTCATGCCTTTTAAAATTTATTTCTAATTAATGATAACATTCATAATTTTGAATATATTTTTATTATCATTAAACCATATACCAAATCCAATGTTTTCATTACCATATCGTATAAAAACAATTTTTTGGATATATCTTTCAATTTTCCCAATCCTTGACATCAACATGGATATAGGATAAAATTACAATAACTTTTAGGTGGTTAACTCAAGTTGGATTTTTAGACCAAAGTTTTTGTATAATTTCCTTCCTGTTGGTACTAATGAACTAATATTAACTAAGTAAGCTACACAATCATCTGTTTCCACTCCGATTTATATTCATATTCAAAAATTAAACCCCATTTTCCTTTTATTTTCAATGAATGTATGATTAATTTAGTCAACAAAACCAATATAATTTTGAGTTTTTGGAACATTGTTTTCAATGTTGATATATTTATTTCAATAGTAGTTTTTGAAATACCTTCCATTGTATTTTCCCCCATTATCAGTCCTTAATCATTTGATTTTTTATATATTATCCATTTCCTACATTTCTTTCTATTGAAAAAACTCTATGAATACTCATATTTGTGTTTGAATAAGTAAGACCATACTTTCCTTATCAAATAAAAAATTAATGTAATGAATAATAAGGATCCTCAATGAGAATGAGTTAGGTTATTCCCCAAACACTTGTTTGAACAATTTATAAAATCGGAGATCTAATATTCCTTTCAATCAAGTTAAATTTTCTCTTTCTCTATTTTTTATGTATATTAATTGAAAAAGATTCCAAATTATATTTGTTCATTCTTCACCACAAATTTTTCCACTAAATGTTTCATGCAATTCTCACTAAGGTGTTTCGGCTAAAATTAATGCAACACCCAAATTTTAAAAGTTTTAAAAGAAAAATTATTGCTTCATATGATATTCTAATAAGATATAATGTCCCGTATTTTAGTCCTCTCACCATGAATGTAACATATTTACCCTAATCATTTTCATGTAAAGTATTGAGGTTCCACTAAGAATAGGTGATGTCCCCAAGACACCGAATTATAATAATAAATTCCAAGGGATTACATAAACATTGCGGGGATGATTTTAATTTTTTAAACAATAAAACATTTCAAGGAAAACTGTAACAAGTAGAAAAACTATATAATACCTAAGAAATAAAACATACAACTCAATAATGTACTATAAAAATAAAAATATTTGGGTGACTCCAGAATAATGAAAATAAAATAAGTAGTAATACTCTAAAGTAATAAAGACTCAAGAATAAAAGTGGAACCACTCCAAACCATGGAAATTATCACTCCTAGCTCCATCTAAATCTACTAAAATGAAAAAAAATCATATATCCACTATTAATAATTATGAAACATAACCATTTATTTTGAAATGAAAAAAAAAATTATAAACAAAAGTGAATATGTAGGGGGTGAGTAATCATACCTAATAGGTATCCCCCAAAATAATATTTCAACATTATTATAACACCATAAACATGTTTCCTCATATGTTTATTAATCAAATAGGTTGATAATCAAAAGAATATAATTACTTTTTATAATATTCAATAATGAAGATTAATTTTTTTTCCAAAATAATTATAATTTAGGATTTTCTTTCAAGAAATGAATCATTTCATTAATTTAATTTTGTAAAAATCATCTATCATCAAGCAAAAACACAAAAAAACACCCATTAATTCTAAATGAAATTCCTATACTTTTGAATAGGAAAAAATACTCCACTACAACCACTTTGTAGAAATATTTATTGTGCCTTTCCAGTTAGCATCATGAACCAATTATAATTCAAAAAGTACTAATACAATGAAAATAATGAACTCTCACATATCATGTTATACTATTTTCACATAAACATAACCCATTTCATATAAAACCTTTTTAATTGAAAAAAGACGTTGTGGTCAACACCAAAACCCCTATTTTCAAAAAAAAACACAACATGGGGGGAATCTAGTAGTGTTTAAGTTTGGTAAATTCATTAAAATATAGAATGAATTTATCTAATAAAATGAGGTTTATTCATATTCTAATTAATGTGTAATGAGGAAAAATCCACCAAAATTTGTTTTGTTTGGAACAAAAATCCACCATTAATCCCCTAATATAGAATCCGTCATCCATTCCTCTAAAAATTAAAATGAATATCCCATTAAAACATGTATAATACCATATATTTCATAATAGAATCCTTGATCTAGAGTCCTTGTCAATAATAAATGACCATATCAAGAACATATGAGAAACAAATATTTCATTCCTTTGTTTTCTATGATCTACCACTCAATGGATTGTCAAAATCAGAGTATGGAGTGTGTAGATCACAAATAATATCTTAAGGGACCCCTATATATCATGATAACTGGTTAATAGAGGAAGAATTAGGATTTTTAGGAGAGTTTCTTCTTAAGAATTGAATTTCTATACAATTTATTTATCATCGCATGGTTAGGAAACATTGTTTGAAAAAACTGATCCAACCATGTGATTAATATATATTCTAATGAATACCATTAATAATGGTTCTTCCAAACCATGAATCAACTATTCACTGACCCAATGATCCCTAAACACCTAATACAAGTTCCTGGATACTTGATTTTATTTTCTACTGACTATTCTAGAACTATGAACATTAAAAAAATTACAAAACCATCTAAAAAACCAATATCTTTCCATGTATTTAAAAAAAAATCCCCTATCATTATAATAAGTATTATTATAGATAAATAACTGAAAACGTTGGTGTTAAATTTATCCCACCATTGGGATTTTCATCCTTAAATGGCTAAAATTGGTTTCACCACTACTCCCATGCAAACTTCTCTCATTCCCAAGTATCTTCCTAGATATTACCATGCTACAATAGTATTTATATAAAATGTATACACTTACCCCATAGGATTTATTTATATTGAAAATATAAACATATACCTAGATAAATATTCCATCCAGTTAAATAAATAATAGTCCCAAGTAATCACATGATGGGGATCTAGGTGATACTTCTTCAGTTTAGAGACATGGAAGACATTATAGAAAATATTTAATCTTGGTGGTAAGAAAAAATGATATGATACATTTACAATCTATTCATTAATCTAAAATGTCCCAATGTATAATGGGGTCAACTTCCCTTGATTTCCCAAGCATTTATGCCTAGGTATCGATGTCACTTTCAAGAATATATTTTCAGTCGTATTAAAATATAATTTTGAATTATAGTGGTCTATATATAATATTTTTCAGTTCTAATCTGTCACCATCCACTTTTGGATCATCTATTTATTCTCCATAGTCAAATGGATCGTACTAGGTCAAATTATTGAAATTTCACCTATTTAAAACCAACATAGCATGAAATGAAAAGGATGGCTATATAATGCCTTGAATAGGCCCATGGGTCTCATCACTTGATACCTATTGTTAGAGGATAATTCCACCAAATTCATATGAACATTACAATATCCACCAAATTCCTTGACACCATCTCTGAGCATATTTTACAATGTATGAATTGTGCATTCATATTGTCCATCCAGATGCAGATGATATGTTCTGATCATTGTCAATTGAGTTCTGAGATACTACTATAATGATATTTATAATCATGAAGTGAATCAAATATTTATATAAGTGAAAATTTAAATTATAACTAAATTTAACCTAACCACTTATTAAGTATATAAATCATCTAAACCCTCTATTGTGTTAGTAACTATGATTGGGAGGAAGTGTATTAACTTTTTTAGTTGGTCTAAAATCACCCAAATATAACCATTCTTCTAAATAATCCTTCGTAGAACTATGACAAATTATATGGAAATATACTCCCACTTCTATACAATTATAGGAATAGATTGTATTATACCATTTGGGTTTTTATTATATGCCTTTACCTATTGAAATGTTATTAATTTCATAATATCATATGTAGTCATATATTTCATACCTAAACACTAAAAATGATATTTTATTTCCTTGTTCATTTTCCTATTATTTTTATCAATAACAAATTTTAAATAGTGATAAATTGAAATAATCTATTCCTATAAATATTAGGGGACCAAAATTTGTTTTTTAATGAGAAAAATTATTTTTTCATCCTCTTTACACTCTTCAAATGTCTCCACACCTTTTAGGTTTGACCTAATGGTGGTTTAATTGAGATATATTATTTGAGACTCTTTTACAAAACTCATCAGGCTAGGAATAAGATTAACAGGAAATAAAATTGTTTTCTCATTCTGTTAGGTAAATTCATGTTAGCTATGACACTCATCAACAACCATTACTCATGATGCTCCCTAAAAACGTTTTTATATGACTTCTAACACAATGAATCTTTAATTAAATTCCCTTTTCCAGGTGTGTACACTAAGTCAAAGTTAAAAATTCTATATATACTCTATTCATTATCATTTCCTCATGTTGATGCATTAATGAATGAAGATATATTTCACACTCTGATGATCAATAAAGATTGGGACCTTTTCTCCAAATAGATAATGTGGGTTTGTATTTAATGTACCAATAACATCAACTAATTCCTAGTCAAGCATTGGAAAGTTCTTCCCATGAATTTATAATTACCTTGACCATAGGTCGCAACATGATCACTTTATATGAGAACACAATAAATATTTAATCTTTATGTATGAAATTATACCACATAACCCTGATCTAGTTCTAGAATTATTAGAATTGGTCTTGAGGTGAGATGATATTTAATGTCTATAAATTATTTCTAAAATTCATTATTCCATGTGAATGGAACACCTTTTCTTTTTATATGATTTATAGGAGAATGAGAAATCCAGAAAAAAGAAACGATAATATCCTACTAATCCTAGAAAAAATAACTATTTAAGAAACATTCCATGGTGTCTAAAAGAGATTATTGATTCACTCTTTCGAGGTTCAACTAATATCCCCTCTTTAGAAATGACATGATGAAAGATACAGAATTATTATATCCTAATGTAACATTTAGAAAACATAGCATATAGTTAGTGATCACATAATGTGATAAGTACAATTTTGAAGTGCTCATATTGGCCATTCAAACGTTGAGAATAAAAAATATCATCAAAAAATACCACTGCAAAAGAATCAAGGTTCCTATATAATATATTGTTCATCTAGTCCATGAAGATTTTAGTTTAATTTATAAGATCAAAGGGCATGAAAATATATTCAAAATAGCCTTATTTTTTCTATGATTATGTATTTGGAATATCCCCTTTCTTAAATCTGAGCCGTTGATATTATGATTAGAGATTAATTTTTGAGAACCACTAGGATCCCTTTAATTTATGAAATATGTCATCAATTTAAAGAATATGGTACTGTTTTTCATTGTAACATGATTCAGTATATTAAAATAGAAACATAATTGGGGAGATACATCTATATTATTTATGAATAAACCATTCTACCTTAAGGCAATGTACTAGGTTTGATAGAGCCATTACTCTTCAATTCTTCTATCTCAAACTTTAATTATCGAAACATTTTTGCAAACATTCTATATGATGATATTAAAATGGTATTGTTTCCAAGAGTAGATAAATAGAACATTCAATTTCCTATTCCATTGGTAACCCAAATGAAACATTCAAAAAGTCAACTGGATATTGATATGCTATGGAAAGAGGAGTCCCATTTCTTATTTCATCTATAGCACCTAAGGTCATTACAATTAATTGACCAAAGAGTGTTCAAACCACTTAGAAAAATAGTGTCTCTCTACTAGAATTTATTTCCCACTACTCCTTTAAGACATGGGTAGTTCTATTTGGGGATTTTAATACCACTTTTTGAGAATATCTGTCTATATGGGTATTAAATTCCCTTATCCAACCCATTCTAAAGATCAAATTAAAATTAACCATCTTTAGGGTCATAAAAGCTTAGATAATGTACACATTATCAATTGTAATGGAAAAATTATGGAACTTGAATTTGGTGCACTCCCATTTCCTAAGATTTTTCTTGATACTCAAGATAGTATGTAGCATTTCCATGTCAAATATCTATTAGTTAACCACAAAATATTAATGAAAATAATTTGACACACCTGTATAAAACAAGATATGTATAAGATTTGAGTTCAAATGGATGGTACCTCACACTATAGAGGGACCCAATTTCTCAGTCTTGATATCTTGTTATACTCTATATAATTGTCAATCAGCTTCCAAAGGATAATTTTTTCTTCCCTAATGAGGTGTTGATTGAAAAAATGATGTGTTCCTTAAGGTATCTTGGTTCACTAGGTTTTGTGTATGAGAACAATTTTAATGGTATTATTCCATTTGAGCATAAGAACCCTCCAGTTAAGTGAGTCCAACTCCACCTGTTGATTTTATTGTTTTGTTATAATACCTATTAAGATTTCTTTTATTTAAACAATGGGGGAAATTCCTCGATGGTGTAGTGCATCTATTCATTATATGAAAAAGACAGTCACACATGAAACAAACTATTTCATTCTTGTGGGGTGGTTCATAAGAATCTGATCTGGGGGATTGTTTCTCTGATGCCTTAATAACCTAATCATAACTCTGTTCACTTCTATCATTACCTATTGAACAGTTCTCACGTACACCCAAATGGACAAATGTTTCCACTCTATTGGGATTCCCTATAATATATATATATATATATCTCTACAAATTGAAAATTATTCACAATTTCTGTAAATTCAATAATACTGATCATTACAAAATTTGAATGAACCACTGGCCAAAGACCCACCTCAAAATCCATGATTTAAGACTCTCATGGGTGGCTACCTCCAACATAAAGAGAATAATGAGATAAATTTGCTACATATTCAGTCACTATAATAATTCCATATTCTGACTGAAATAAAATCATCATCTTTTGTATTTGGAAGATTTTTGAAAGGAATTAGTCATAGAAAAGTTCCAAAAATCATTTCGAGGTGAGATCTCAATCCATCATAGCTTGAAAAACACTGTTCCACCATACTAGATCCATGTCCTTAGGCATATACATTTCTAGATTGACCTCTATTTCATCTATATTCCATAAGAAGCAAACGTTCATAATTATCATCATTAATTATACCTCTTTGTGCTTTAGTCTAGAATTACTATGATACAATGGTTAGATCTTCTTTATAAATCCGATTGGCTGATTCATATTATGAGGTTCCTCATTCACAGGTTCATTTTTGACAACCCGATGGTCTTGAAAAGTACATAAAACTAAATTTTGATTCACATTTAGTGTGGGTGATACCTCTTTATTAGATTATCCCTAATGTTGACCTCCCTTTATCCTTACTGTTGGAATTTTTATTCTACAAACCATTATAAAAGGTAATAATTTAACCATTTTTATTGTTAATATTTTCGTTTTTAAAGTATATATATCAATAAAAGACTGAGAATATCATAATAAAAAAAGATAGTCATGTGGATAATGAAATCCTTATGGCAAGTCTCTTTACTAATGCATGACACCTAACACTCACCCGCTAAACCCACAATTATGAATAGAAAACACAACATGATGTGCTTAATAATATATTTGGAATATGGACTATCCTATTAACTAAAGTTATGCATATAAAGGTTTTATGTATCTTTTTTTATTATATACCTCAATTCCTGAAATTCTCTATCTCCTTGCTAATATACCAACTCAAGGATAGACCAAACTCATACCATTTGTAACATACTGACCCTAACCATTGTCTTTTAAATAGATGAAGTGAAACTAACCTTAGGTATCATCCCAATGACTCCAAAGGCTTATAATAAATTTCAAGGTCTTACTTAAACATTTGGGGGATGATTTTACCTCTTCAAAAAATAATGAATTTATAAAAAAATAACAATAAAACCAAATATATAATTCATGAGAAATAAACCATATAACTCAATAAAATTCCATCAAAATTATAATATGAGAGTAACATAAAAATAATTTAAATAAAAAAAATAAAAAAAAATGAAAACAGTAATGACTCAGGAACTAATGTGGATTCACTCTAGACTAGGACAGAGACCACCCCAAGATCTATCTCCACCTATTATGACAACAACATCAAGAAGCCCCAGTAGAAAACTAATAAACCATCCCACTTCCTATATCAAAAAATATTTATATATACATCAAAGTGCATATGTAATGGTGATTGAAAATAAAGAGTAAGTAAACCTCAATGGACCTTTTCTACATTCCACTCCAACCATAAACTGGTTAGCTCACAAGATTATAAAATATATAATAAGAATACAAAAAGTAGATAAACTATTTTCACAATATTTAATAATTTTTTTTATAGATTATACAAAATAAGACAAACTAAAGATGAGTATTACATTCAAGAACATAAGTAATACATTAATTTCATTTTGGAATAATCATCCATGTTCCCTCATAAACACACACGCACACATTCCAATTGACATCCCTATGCTTATGAGCAATGATACTACCTCAACCAAGACATAATTTGGTGTAAATCCTCCTTACACATTTCCATTCAGCACCGAGAACCATGTATATTTCAAAAGAGACTCATAAAATGAAAATCAGGAACACACACAACCATGTTATGCCATGTTTATATAGCCACAATCCATTTCATAGAAAGCCTTTAAATATTTTTTACTGAACACTCTATGGTCAGCACCCACAACATAGTTTTCAAAACCCAATAGTATGAGAGAAATCAAACAGAGCATCAGATGAGTAAATTGGTTCAAAAATTTAATAGGCTTATTTATGATAAATAATATCCTTTAAATTACAATAAAATTGGAAAGAGGGAAGAAACACATACCTTAGTTTTGATTGGCGCAAATAGTCCGACATTAGTCCATAGATCTAGGATTTTTATTATATTCCTGTAAAGAATCAAAATAATAACCCATTAAAACTGTTTTTGTCCAATGTATTTAGGCCTGGAAGCCTTGGTCTAGGGCTCTATTAATGTGAAAATGAGTAGATCTAGAAGAGATTATAAGAAGGGAGTTCTTACCAATGATTTAAAAGATCATCCTCTTGAGGGATCATCAAAATAAATGTATGGAGACCGAAGATTTCTAAACATAAATTAAGTAAATCCTAGAGATTTGGATCCTATGTTAACAAAGGAAGAAATTAAATTTTATGGTAAAAAATAAAATTTATATACAACTTTATTACCATCACACTATTAGGCCAACCCATTTTGAAAATCATTACACCAACCAAACGATTTGGTTCCATCATAAATAATAAAAACATTCATGGTTGGTGTAAACCATGTTCCAATTGTATTCCTACCTAGTGACCCCCAAACACCTGACACAAATTCCTAGAGACTTGAGTGTGGTTTCTACTAATCGTTCTCAGACCATGCAACTCTAAAAAGGATTACAAAGCCTTCTTAAACCTTCTAGAAACTTCCCAGGTCTTAACCAAACATTCCTTAAATTTAACATATATCATGAAGTACTGAAATTATTGAATCTGTGGTTATTACAATAACCATGGAACCCCAAGTAATTTTCCATACTCTATTCCCAAATCTTGTTCTGAAACATGTGTCATCTAGATGACTAATATAAATGAGGTTCTTCCATAACTTCTAAAACATTATCAATAACTAATTGAACTACAACTAATTTCTTAGATACATAATTCAACATTCATCCTTTCTTTTCCATATAATGAAATGATCATACAATATTAATAACACATGATTAAATTATAAGTTTTTCACTCAACAATAGGTTTTTTCTAGATTTATTTAAATAGAAAAAATGAACTTTTGAGTTATATTCTTCCAAAGTTCACCCTGTGATCCATGTAGTCCTTAATGATATTTCCTATCCTATATGGGTGCTAATATATGAATCCATTTTAGGTCATTTGACCATCCCTGCTATCTTTGGAATTATCATCCAATTTCTTTTAACTTAACATTCATTGAGGTGACCATACTTTATTATTAACATTCATTGCATTCTGGTATGTTCTTGAACATCCCTCAATTTAATAATTTAATTTAGAATCAAATTTCTAACTTTTTTAGACACTAAATTTGTTTTCTAATATGAATTAATTATAAAGGTTACCATTTCATCCAATGATTATGAAATTGAAAATAGAAACAATAGTTCTTAGGAATTATCCATGAAATTAATGTTAACTTAATTTGAATAACCTTTAATCTTGTTAAATTCATTCACAAGATCATCTTTTTGTCTTTATTTATATAATGTCCTAAGAAATAACCACTACATAATAAACACTATATTCAAACCGAGCATCTTCTCATACTTGTCTTCCATAGCTTTGATCAGATTAATTGTTGTATTCACATCCCATATGTTAATGTCTATATTCTGATCTAGATACACATATATTAATCCATGTTATTTTAATTCTAGTTTTTAAATTATTATTTACTCATATATTCTAAATTAATAATGTTAAAATGATCTTCCAAATCCACAATATCTAAATTCTGAAGTTTCACCCATCAAACTTGTATATCTAGACATTTCATTATTCTAACACCATATTTTGGGACTTACCCCCACAAGAAACCCCTCATTGATTTGTATTAAAGTTGGGAATAACCCCTACAGTGTGCCTCTATTAAGCCCCAAGATGACGACTACCACCAAGGGAATAAATCCTAAAAATCGGTGGCATTTATCTCATATATCTTAGGAATACATATATAATACCACTAATGGAAAACATGATATAAATAAAATTATAAATACCACATTGCATTAATATGTCAGAAAATATAAAAATCCAAATTAGAATTACAATAGTAAACTCTTAGGTAGAAACTCCCACAAAATCTCCATGATCTTTGCTAGAACTACATAGCATGATCATAACACTTGACCATGAATCTTGAAAAATAGTCTATATATATTGGGGTTAGTAGGAAACATATACTTAGTTCGATCATACTTGATACCTATAATGAGAAATGGATGAATCTTACCAATATAGAAATGAATAAATATTAGAATCGACCAACAACTACATAGGTCAAATAACCCCATACTCACCATGGAGCTCTCACCTAATCACCCATCCAATATAATAAAACCATATCAAGGAATGTAATCAAATGTTCCCCACAACCACTTACCCTTGTATTTTCCTCGCTCATAGTCTAGAATCAACTGTTCTATACTTCAATCCCTTATATATCTAAAGTTGGTCGGACCGCAACCCTACACACCACAACCTCTTAAAAGGTCCAAAACATCAGGTTGGAATTATCCAATCACCACATTAGCACATCCATACCCAAAACCATTTATCCACATACCATACACACATAAATTTGCATAATATTAAGGCATCATGAACATGAATGACATCAACCTCATCCCCTCCTCCAACAATGAACAACCCCCACTATACATACCACAACACCATCCCATCACAATCACATCTATATCAATAACAACATGGTATAATGATCATGAAGGAAATAAACCATTTACCCTCATCATACCATTCCTGACCCCCAATACATAACAATACTACGATGAAAAATGCCAATACAGTTTGCAGGGAAGAGGTGTACCTATCTATAAGCCCTCACAAACCTAAATGCTGGAGAAAACAGCTGAAGCACCAAACATTTTGGTATCCGTAGGTTTATCATACTCAGATGTGATGTTTTAAAAAATCATGGGAAAATACATCACATAAATATAACCACAAAAACACCATCTGAAATAGTTCACATAAATTACACTCAATAAAAACCCACAACCATAAACACACTACCATTGCCTCACATCAACTCTAATATGGTCTATTACACCACAAACAACCCACTTTTCAACACAAAAATTCCACAAAAAGCATCCAAAAATCATGTTAATAAAATTATTTTTCCATTTCATGATTTAAAATTTACTAAAAAAATTATATTAATTAATACATTTAATTATTCATATAAATACAAACCACTTCCCCCACATACCCACATTAATTACAAACACATCCATTTACCATTGGTTCATTACTACTCATATTCATCTACTACTGGGAAAATACAAAACAATATAAAAAACCAAAAAATTTATCCTATAATAATCCCCATATTACATATTTCTATCAATGATAAGGAAGCCCCAATCCCACTAGAAATTCACACTAACAACCCAAACAACATCAGTCCATCCACTATAAAACCAAACCACAACAAAGGCCATTCTAACTCATCTCAACCCCAGTACCCAATATGTGACAATACACATATCCAATTCATTACCACAACTAATCATAATATAGACACATAATGGAACCACATAAATCCTAAAATCATATCCAAAACAACATTCTTTATCACAACACATATCAATAATTTCAACATCAAACACTTCCTCATTTTCTAGAAGTTCATCATAGAAATTAATTCCTTCCCCACAATACTTTAATCACCATATTTATATTTTTTTAACTTTTATAGATATATTTTCTATCTTTCAATCAAAAAAAGGATCCATAAATCACATTAGAAAGAAAAATATTCAGAAATATCTCTAACATGCACCAATTACAATGAAATATCATGGTAAATAAGAAAACAATTGTGATTTAACCCATTCCATTCATTTTATTTAGTTTGGTTTATTATAATCATTAATAAAATTCATACCATACATATAATGAAATACAAATCAATATAACACCACCTTTTTGACTAATGTTGGTATGGTTCTTGAATCCCCTACCATAACTGCTACTCTACAACAACTATAGAAGGGAAAGAAAAGGAATAGAAATCTTAAAGCTGAATCCATATGATGGAAACCCAAATGAACCTTGGTCACAACAATCCATAATAAAAATCACAACAGTAAAATCCACCAAATTAAATTGGTATGGCCGTTGAGACCCCCCCCCCCCAAGTTAATGAACTCACCTTGGATCACCAATAATTAACCTCTAAATGAAAAAGATCAAATTTAGGAAAGATGGGTCAAAAGGTTACCTAAAATTACACATTAGATCGCCTATGTTTTTGAAAAAATAAAGTAATTGGATTGAGTTCATAGGGGATCTTACATTTACACCTAGGCTATAAAATGGAATACCACAATAAAAAACCCTTCCCCCTCCAAAATAGTTACATTTTTTTTAATAAAACTATGGTACAAAAGGGGTGATCCTGTTTTGTTGTCCCAAGTCCAAATTACCCTTTATAAATCATACCATGGTTATAGTCGAGATTTGGTATAACTAGGTTATTATATGAGTGATTGTATCATATCTATAGAACATAACTAGGACTCCTAACCCGGTCCATAATAAAACCAAGTCTCCATAGAATATAAACAAAAAAATGATAGAGAAACAAATTGGATACCTAGTAATTCATGTCATGACCATGCCATAACCTCATGGAATAAACATCAAGTTGATCAACCCAATACCAAAACCACAACAAAACTAATTTTCCCCACTACACATGTTCTTGAAATGGTAGAACTACCAAATTTGAATACCTCGATCCCCATGGTACAATAGTGTATTCACATCACAATCTATCCCCCCTTTAATATCTCACAACACAAGATAGAACTCCATGTCATAGAACCAATCCATAGCAAAATTTTCATCTTAAAATCAACCATTATTTTCATAAACCTATTTTCAGAACCTCCAACACCCAAAACATACAATGTAAAAGGAAAATAAATTCTGAACTGTTACATTAGATAGCCCTCAAATGATTATTGTCCCGGAGAAATTAAACCAAAACTAGAATAAGAACCACATAAACCACCCAATAAGATCTCTTTGGGATGTAACTACCAAATGAGATGATTTCACTAGCTATTTCATAAAAAAACACCAAGTGAAAAAATAGAATATAATATCCATAAGTAATTTCACCATTCAATTCATTGAAAAATAAAACATCTCAAAAATTGGGAAAATATGAAAACCAAAACTACTTGGGATACTGAGCCTGAATTTTTGTCTCACATTCCTACATACAATCCAAAATACCATTATCCCTACACATAACTGTAACTAATGGAATTTCTCTCCTATGAAAAAAATTCTGCTGGAAATCCTAGATCTCAACTAGTCATTCTCAGAATATCACATCATCCTCGATATTTAACTCTCCCTAATTGATGATATAGGAATCATCATGAGAATATATACTAATACAAGACATATATATGGTTTCATGGATCCAATCCATCTATTTAGGAAGTTACAACTAATACACCATCTCACTAATGGGTTATAACACCATAACAGGGCCGATTAATTAAGGTGATGACTTACTCTCTTGGACCAACCTCTACAACACCATATCTGGACCAAATATTTTTCAACCCATAACCTTAGTCCAACATAATATAGATTGAAATAGTATTCTAATCAATACCTCAAATAGGGAAATTCCAATGTAAGGATGAAAGCTATTATTATAAGAAAAGTTATCCAATGGAAGTCCATTTAGCCAAGATCCACGAACAATCAAGACTGTAAGGTAAAAAAATATCCTACAACATCTGGATAGTGTGCTCTATCTTCCCATCTATTTGAAGATAGAAATAAGTGAAATGAAATAATTGGGATCCCGAAAAATGCTGAAATCATCTCTAAAATAATGAGTTAAAATGATTTTCCTAATAAAAAATTGTTGTCTTTGAAACACCATTAAATAGAACCACTTAATCCATCTACCAACTCACCAAAACCTCTATATAACCCGACTCCCTAATAACTATAGGTTGGATGACTTCATTAAACAATCCATGATCACATAATTATAATCAATTTCTCTATAGGATCATTATGTACTTGTGAATAAATCTATAATATATACTCCAAATTTCACTCAGAAACATCAAATGTACACATCATACCACCTAGAACACACTATTATAACATAATATATTTGAAACTAGGATCTATGACATGAACTCCACCATCTATTCCTTCATCCAGGCCACCAAAAATGATTCCTCAAGGCATAACACATTTTGAAAATACTAGGATTAATTTCTACTGGTGAGATATGAAAATCCCAGAGAAACTCTTCATGCATTATTGATAAAACATATAACTTAACTCAAAATATCATTTTTTGTTTTCCATGCTATGATCATCCCACTGGAGCATCAATATGAAGAACATGGTCCCACAATACCACTATCTTAGTGTCTCTTTATTGAGAATCCACCACCAACTACATCATGGATGATGTCACTATCACCTGAAACAACAAAACCTCTACAAATAGTGTCCTCATCATCATGAAGTATCACTAAAACGTCCTCCATCACTCTCTATGCATCTCTAGACTCCCAAAAACATCTCCCTATGTATTTCCACAGTGTATCAAAGCCCAAAATTCCCCTTCCCTAAGGCATATGATATCTCAAAGATAAAATCTTGGAGAAAATATATCCCCTTATATTTTAATATTTTAATATCCCAATGATAGAGGACATACCTAAATATTTTTTTATTCATAAAGAACACAAATCACACACCGATGAAATACTGTCTCCAAACTGTACATAAAATACCACGAGCACCATTTTAAGATCATAAGTGACATAGTCATTCTCATGGGGGAATAATAACATGTACCCCCATGATATCATTTCTCCCCAGTGAATCAATAAATAACCACAAATGATATAGGAATTATAAAAAACCTCAGGTAACACACCCTCATTTGGAGTCAAAAGATTGGATAATTGATCAAACTCTTCATTTGGTTGTTGAAGGCATGCTGAAACTAATCAGTCCATAATATTTTTTTAACATTTATTTTCAATGTTTTTATTGGACCAATTACCTCAGATAAAATGGACATGAACCATAGATAATAACCTTCATGATTGACTGAACTATATACCTCTTACAATATTCTTGGGTACTGCACAATGAACAAAAACCTCAACCAATTATGGATCCACTTAAACTCCCCATTGAGATTCTACATATCCAAGGAAGTCCACCTCCCCTATACAAAAAATATAATTGGACATATTAAAATAAATACTATGTTGGAAAAGTACTTATAACGAAACCCAATGGTGCTCAACATGATCCTCATATGACCTTGAGTAAACATATATTTTTTGATGAACATTACCACAAATTGTTCTAAAACTCACAAAACAAAGAGTTCATTACTCCCATGAAAACATCTATGATGTTTCTGACACAGAACGACATGACCAAAAAAAATAATCATTATATACTTTGGAAATTGGTATTTCAGACATCTTCCCCTTTTTACCTCATTTTTTGAAATATAGGACACATATCAATTCTTGATAACTACCATAACCCCTTCAATTTTTTGAAAAAATCATCAATCCTTAGGAGAACATAAGTTTTATTAAACATTACCAAAATAAACCACCATTAGTATATTCACTACCTCATACCACCATAAACATTCTATGAATATAAAATAAAAGAAACCCAAGTTAATAAAATATTCCTAATAAACCCCTTTTACATTATTTAAATAATTTTAATCTATAACTCCGATATCTCAGAAGGTGTCATCAAATAGGGGTCCATTGAAATCTGAGATGTTATTGGATGAAACACTATATAGAACTTGATATTATATTGGTGGATTAGGGTCACATCCTCTTTAATAAAAACATCAAAAACTATTATACATCTATATAGATTTCTAATACCCATACCCTCTCTAAATCCAATGATATGGTTGCTAGATGTGACAACGACGACTCTATGAAACTATAACCCAATCAATTATCTCTCTCCTATATAAACACCACATGATGGCCCAACCTGTCAATGAACAAAACTCTTCCCCAAATGAAATCAATAAATTTACACATCAACTAAAACTAGTTGATTCTAATAATGAAATCATATGGCATTATCTAGGGGAAATATAAATCTCCATATTACTAATAATTCACCATCATCAACTCAAATACATGATACACATAAAAAAAATGGTGTACCTCTCAAATGTATTAGTCAATGGCATGTGAACTAGGAGCCTCCCCCCTCGAGTATCAAGGTATGGAGCAATGTAGGAGTGAAAATTGTGTTCAATTATACATAATATAACAAGGAATAAACATAGGTAGATTATAATAAAATCATACATCAAATAATATATGGACCCTATAAAAATAAAAAATATGTTAAATAAAGTTTTCTATGCGTATATCCTCTGACTGACATCATATAACCACCTCTAGGACCATACTCAACCCTATAAACTGAACAGAGAGGGACCTTACTAGGATGACCTCCACTGGATCCATCTCCTCCCAGTAAGACCTACTAGTGATACTAATTATAAAGAATTTTTTTACTTATAGGTATGATAAGTATGATGTCCTCTATCTCTATACCAATCCCCAAGAAGGGCCAGACAGTGAGAATATCAATGGCCATGACCTTCATAGGAAATGACACTATCACAAAGCATTTATAGAGGCACACAAACTGTTATACTTAGGGAACCAGGAGGAAGAACACTATTATAACTAACCCAAGATAACTATAACCTTGATGATCGTGATACATGAGATCCTCCATCAATAGCTATAATCCTTGTGGAAACTTGGTTGCTTCTTTATTGAGATGAACCTAGATGAAAATGCATCATATAAATTTCTCCATCCTTACTATAGACCTAAAATTATATAGGCAATGTAAATAGAGAAACTACAGATCAAATAATGGGACACAACACCCCTTACAAGCAGTGAGCCCAAGAATATTCATCCAGATAAAGATCATGGTAAAATTGAAGAAGGTTCTTAAATTAAATCCCATGACCATGATTACTTAGGTTCCCCAACTGAAGAGATAATAACTCATGCCTCTGTACTTCCCTCATCATCATAAGTATTAAATCCCCATGAAACTTCATTTGGAAATACCCCTTTAAAACATTTTCCTCTTTCTATATGTGAGAAATAGGATCCACCGTTGTTGTTATCCTCCTCGCATATAACTTATGAATAGTATAACTTGATTCTCCTCCCTATAAAGAATCATTCTGATGGAAATCTTGAGCTCCTCCAATATAAACTTTTTATTTTAATCATAAATTATACCTATAAACTTTTATAAAACATAATCACTATACTCATAAAAATACTTCTTCCAAACCCATCATGCTCATCTTGATTAATCCTTCAAAAATCAAATGAAACATCTTATTGAACCTCAATTAGCCGAATTATTTAAAGGTGATGATCAACATGTACCTATTTAAATAGGTGAAAACATTATAAGACTGATATGGTATACTTAATTCAATAAATTTAGTTTAATTCATCACATTTTATTTCCCAAAAACAACCCAAATTAAAACACAAGAATAAAAAATAATATTACATATACATTCCCTAGGTCTTACACATGTAAAAAACAACATTTAACTTATACCATTAGTAAAATCACTGTCCTTATATTAGATCATGGGGCCATAAAATCCCATTTCTTAGATAGTATCTCACTCCTATATCATGAACTAAGATAAAATATGATAGTTACAATTCTAACCCATGAAATCCTCCCAAATTCCCATCTTCACTATCCACCTTAACTCTTAACCAAATATCTGATACTAAAATTTCATGGCACTCCCAATCTAGAAACACCATATAGTATTTTAGTGAAGTTAAGGGAGACCATTGGGACCTTCCTCCAGTAATCCTCATGTTGGAGATAATCATAGGAGGTATAAAACTTAAAAATGGGAGGAATTACCCTCATATATTGTAGGAATACTAAAATAAAACCTCTGATAAATAGTATGATATTAAGAAAAACACGTATCATATAAATCCAAAAAATGTATCAATATGTCAAACAATACAATACTCTAATGTACAATAAAAAAGTAAACTCCTAGTAAAAAACTCCACCTATAGCTCTAGGATCCAGGCTAGAATTGTCTAGCTCAATATCCAAACTCTTATTCAAAACCTGAAAATAGTTTATAAATATAGGGTTGATCTCAAAATGTATAAATTGTAGGATAATACTCTAGAAATCTAATGAAAATGATTAAGAAACCTTATAATTCTTAAATGAGTAAATAGAAAAACCAACCAACATATATATAGCATAACTAACCATAACAGTTATGTATTGTGAACATGAAAGAAATATTCCTCACTCCCTCCTCTTACCCTGGACAACCCACACTATATATACCATGTTATCATCCAATAACCATAAAATCCATATCCATACTAGTAGGGTATTATGAGCATTAATGATATCAACCTCATTCCCTCATCCCACAATGAACGACCCAATCCATGTTCTAATACAACCATGCACAATGACTAAAGGGAGAGTAGGAAATATGGGGTAGCGAGCCAAGTTTCCTCACTAACCTTGACGATGGGTAGGCAACTAGAAACCAAAACATGTGGTCATAATTATGGTTATCCAAATCAAATTCTATGCATATAGAAATCCAAATAATATACTTTATAAAAATATATACGCACTCAAGACAATCCAAAATGGTTCACATCAATACAACACTGAAACAACCCATAACCATCACTACACTACCATTTCCTCACATCAACACTTGTTCAAAATATAAAACAAAAAAAACATCCCACTTTTCCACAAAAAATTTCAACAACATGCATCCATAGGGTCAGTTAATCAAACCATTATTCCATTTCCATATTTTCCAGTTAACAATCAATTTATGTTCACTAAACCATTTAATTACATACTTAATGAGAAAAAAATTTCATCATGTAGCCACATTTATTCCAGACACACCCATTTACCATTCCATTATTTCCAATTATATTCCACTACTATAAAGAAACTATAAAAAACCCACAACAGTGAACCATGTTGTTGACTTATGGAAACTTTCACATTCTATCTATCCAATCATGGAAGACTGGCCATGTCCTTGCAGCACACCACACACTAAGAGTCCATTCAATATCAATCCAACCATTTTAAAATAATCCCAAAATGAATCATGTGTTAAGATATTGTAGGTCTTATAAAATCCCAACATAGATCATTAGCTTGAGAGGAGGTAGAGGTCATACTAACCTCAGGTGACAGCCTTAAGACACTAAATTCTAGAAATAAATTCCAAGTGAATAAGAGAATGTATATGGATTATTTTCCCAAATAACCCAAACAACCCATCAATAAAGACATGAAATCTAATACTACAATATGATTCATGATAAATAAACAACATAACACTATAAAAGAACTTTGAAATAACCATATCAAATTAACAATGAAAAAAATACATAAGAGTGTAAGGATAAGAATTTGAATAGAAATAATTTGGAACCGATGTGGCACGAAACCAAGATAATATGTAGAAACTACGCATCTCAAGATATAACAACCAAATTAACAACATCAAAGAATACCACTAGTGAAGTAAGAAAATTTCCCCTTGTTTCTTAGTAGATGATATGTAAAATACACCAAAGTTCACAAGATCTGGGTGAGTATATGGCTCAGTAGTTAATCCCCAAATACATCCAAACACACATCACTAGGACATGAAAAATATAAAAAAATTTATATAAAATAGTTGAGAAGACGATGGATAGTAGATGGAATATATAAAAAAGTTCCATGGAAAACCGTAACCAAATATTTTAAAAACCATTTCTTGTTACTCGACATAATCATGGAAATTAGAAACCCATTAAAAAAATACACAAAACTATGGACCTCCATATACTTATGAGTGGTGAGATATCCCATCCCTAATCAATCGCTCAGTGGATCATTTAGATTATGGTTCATTCATGCCATTGTTCCATCTCATTTTTATGGGGATAATTTCATGCCCTTATTTCATCCTATTTTCACATGAACACACACCAACATAGTTATTTTGGACTACACATTAAAGAAATTAATAAAAATAGAATTAACATTAAGATTATTTTAAAATCAACTTTGTTTTAATATTTAAAAACCAACCCTTTTAAAATCAATTTCCAAGAAAATAATAAGAACAATTTAGGAAGACTCAAGCCATCACATTCCAAAATAGTAGAGTGTTAAAGATGGAACCTACCTTGAGTTAATTTTGTATAATGGACCTAAGAATATTCCATTAATGTTAGATCTTCTTTCTGTGACTCTGTTAAAACCAGGGAGTATCTCATAAAAACTCATCCAATTCCACTAGATATGGATTTTGACACCGATCAATGGTTACACTAAAAAATAATCAAGAGATTAATGACATGTATTAAGAATTAGATACCATCCTTTTATTTACACAATCAAATTATTTAAGATCTATTGGAATTGGAATCATGATATAGAAGATCATCATAAATCAACTAAGTTATCCCTAGAAGTAGAGAGGAGTAAATAAGGACCTAAATGAGTATTTACAACCACATGATGAGATAAAAATGGCTCATCCCAACCACATTCATGATGTGAATACCCAAGTCATGTTATGGGTAACTAAGGGGCCACATATTTTGAAATACCTATCCCCTATGTTTTAATTTATAGAGAAAAGATTTCAAATCATTAGTACATTTCACTTAATATAACACCTTATGCATCCACCTAGTGAAGTCTATTCAAACTATGAAACATTTTACAATATCTTCCCAACACGAATGCATGTTATGAATTTCCTATTTAAAACATGAATTTCCCCTATAGAAATTATCTATACTATTTTATCTTTAATCCTCAAAAATCTTCTATAAAGTTATTCCAAAAACTCCAAATATAAAAGAAAATGTATAAAACGATGTCATACCACAACGTGAGGGTGTTAGATTCTCCCCACTGTTGGTTTTTCCATCCGTGGGAAGCTAGAAATCATTGTTTATCATGAATAATTTAGACCATTGATCCTACAAAAACATATCCCATTCTCATGCTTCCATTTGAAGATCACCATGACACTATAAAACATGCACCAAGGGAAAATATCTCCCTCATTGGATATTTTCCTATCTATCCATAACCTTAATTTTTTTATGGATGAAATTTTAATCAGGATAAAGAGTAACATGATCCCAAATAATTAAATTTCAAGGATCTAAGTGATAATTCTTCTTTTGAGGGACAAATAATACATTATGTAAAGTATTTAATATTTTTGTTTGGGATAATAAATATTTAATAGTTCCAATCTATTACAAAATCATGAATATTCACATATACTATGTTGCTATCATAACTTGGTTCCCAAAGTGCAAATAATCATGTCTCAGTGACACTTTCAAGAAGATGTGGTCACCCAAATCTAAAGATATGGTCTGAGGATGATTTAAAACATAGAATTTCTATGATCTTGGAGCTATAACCATCCACTTCCATATCATCTAGATCTCTTCTGTGGTCTTATGGAAAATTCTTAGTCCAATTAATTATGTTTCTATTATTTTCACCCAAAGTAGTAGATAACAACAAATATGGCCATAAAAAGCCTAAAAATGGACATTTTTATTGTATCCTAATAGGTTTAATCATATGAGAATTGTACAAAAGAGATATGGTCTTCCCAGGGAAAAAAATGTCCATGACAAAATCTTTGATAACATCTTACAATGTATGAAATTTCCATTCTGACTGCCTATCCATCTATGGATGAAAAGTCTTGATCTTGTTCAGTTGACTCCCATGAGCCTATTGTAATGACCACCAAAATTTAAAAGTGAATCAATATTATTAGTTCGATACAATTGAAACTAGGACCCATTTTAACTTCACCAATTCTCATATATAAAACTTTTCCAAATCCTCTACTATGTTAGATTATCTTTTGATGAGAAATTGTGCTAGCTTGTTGAGTTGATTGAAAACCACCCAAATAAAATTATGATTTTGCAATATTCTTAGTATACATATGAAAATTTCCATTTCATTATGTTTCCAATTCCATATAGTTATAAGAATATATTTAATCATACCAATAAGTTATTGACGCTAAATTTATATATATTTAAATTTTAAGCACCTCATCACATAATCAATAATATTGCGTGTCATACCTGAAAAACAAAAATTTTATTTCATCACCTATATGTATTATGAATTCTTAGATGAATAACCCATCTTGAATAGTAATAAGAATAAATAATATAGTCCAATATGGACTGAGTAACTAAACCTCAATTATGAAAAATGTAACATAGAATTTTTTTCCCCTTTCTTGCCTTTATAATTGTTCCCACCATTTAGTTTTGAATTAATGGATTTACAATATTAATCTACAATTTGTTTCAAAAAAATCACATCATGTTAGGAACAAAATTAATTGTAAATAAAATTAATATTATATACTGTGTGGGTTAATTCAGATTCATTTTAGTAGACATGCTCCTCAGTTACCATTGGTCATGAGATTCTTGGACCACTTCGATCTTGGATTTATGAATCAACACATCTATCCTTAAATTCCCTTTACAGGGTGTGTATACCAAATAAAAATGAAATCTATATAGGAATTCCATCCTTAATTGTTCCACCAAGATCAAATATCACTGAGAAAATGTATATTTCAAGCTCATATATTAGTGAAAACTATAAAATTTTCACCAAAGAGATAATGATAACATGTTTTTATGTCTTGGACAATTGATTCTTATTTCAGGTCATGAATTGTATAGTTTTTCTCATTTGTTCGAAACTACCTCAAACCATAGGCTATTACATGATCTTCCTACATGAGAAGACAACCTACACTATATCATAATACATCAGAATATACTACATAGTCTATAGATTGTTCTTGAAATATTATGATGGGTTCCAAGGTGATATGTGTCTTAATTTCTTTGAATATATTTTTATAAATATCATCTCACACTAATGGAATTAAATTTCATCTCCGATAAGTCATGGTAGAATAAATCGTTTTTGAAATATTAAATAAAGTGGTGATAATAACCTAGTATTCCTAGAAAACATTGTGTTCCAGTCATACTATTGGTGGATGCTGTGAAACTACCACTTAAATATTTTTATGGTCAACCAATATTCCTTCATTATTAGTGATATACTCGAGGGAAAAAAATTATTGGATCCATAATTCTTACTTTAAAAACATATCATTCAAATAATGGCCCCAAATTATTCTCACATTAATTTCTAATCTCTCCTCTTTATAATTCTTTCTTTTAGAATAAGAAAGAATGGCATCAACAAATGAAGCAAAAAAAGAGTTTATGTACCTATTGAAGATATGGTTTATCGAGCCTATGAAGGCTGCAGGTGCATTCAATAGACCAAAATACATGCCAACATATTCATAATACAGAAAATTACTCTAAAATTATATCTTTGAAATATACTCTCTTGTAGCTCTATGTTGATGATATCCTAATAATACAACAATATTAGATAACCACTTCACTCCCTTTAATTTATCAAACTAGTCATATATTTTAGGAAGTGGATATATATTTTTAATCATATATTGATTTAATTTATGTTAATGAACCTTAAATTAGAGGGAACCATATGTGTTTATTATGAAAAAAACTAGTATATCCCAATGAGTTGTACTAGGTCTGATGAGGCCTTTAATTTCCAATTATTATAGACGAACCAATAACTATAAAAACTCAACAAGATCCATTATAAAAGATGTAATAATAACATGACTTGTTCATGGGAGTATATTGGTGGATAATTTTTTTTTCTATTTGTGTGGTTACCTAAAGAAATTGTTCATAAAGTCATCTAGGTATCAATACAATATAGTAGTTCAAGTCCCATTTCCTATTTCATATGTAGATACCAATGTTATTTCTACTAATTGGTTATATATGGTCCCATACACTATCAACAACTCTCATAATTCACTAAAATTTATATCCCAATACCCCTTGAATATTTTAAGTGATCCATCCAGGGATGTGAACATCACATGTTGAGTGTATTAGTCCATATGGGGTTTAAATCCCACGAGAAAATCTATACCAAATATTAACTAAAAAATATACATCTCTAGAATAGTTGACTCCTAGATAAACTGTACTGCATCTATGTTAATGGATCATGTTTCGAATTTGAATCCTTTTCACTCCCTTCATCCGTGTGGCCTCTTGATACTCATGATATGAAACATCATTTAAACATACAGTCCCTATTTTTTAACAATAGAAGCATCAAGGAAAGAATTTGATGTTATATTATCAAAAAATACATGAAAAAGGGTCCATTTCAAAATAATGGTACCTCACATGATAGATGGATTTGGTTTCTTGCTCATTATATCCTTCTCTACTCTATAAATCTATCGATAAACTTCTATAAACAAATATTTCTTGATTTTTGAGTTATTGACTTGATAACGGAAGTGATCCTTGAAGTGTCATTGTTCACTTGTGTCTATGAACTAAAACTAATATGATGAGACTATTTCGTTTGAGCATTTGAGACCTGAGGCTGAGTCGATATTGTACCACATGGTGGTTTCAAAAGTCAATAAAAATATATCTTGGATTTACATTTCTTGAAATAGTGATGAACATTCCTCAGTGGTGAAGTGCATTCTTTCTTATTGTGCATAAATAGACCATATTGAAAAAAACATAATATTATATATATTCTTATAAGAATGTTAACCAATTTAGTAGTTTGAGTCTGAGGTTTACCAAATCCTTCAGAACTGGCATCCCTCATCTTTTTGTTTCTGCAGTTAATGTTCCCATATGATAATATTTAATTAAAAACACTACCTCTAGAAGGATTTCCATAAATATCTCTTTCTACTAATATTTCCCTATTAACCATCTCTGTATAATCCATAATATAGAGGAAAACTATCAGGGATTGAATCTATGGTCACAACCTCAACACAATGATGTATTCTTTTAGGTATTCTCTGGAATCTACATGAAGAATAAAATGAACCGAGTTAGAAAACATTGCTGAACAATGTGTCACAAATAGGATTTCGTTCTTTAATCTGAAAAATTTTGTTGTTCTTACTATCATAAATGTTTGGGGATAGAATTATTTTTTGAAAAATTACTAAAAATACTCGCATAAAATTTAGACCGACCCTCACTTTTCCATACATTATCGTTACATAAACTTTGCAAAATCATTAAAACATTATACGAACAGATTCCCAAAGACCATATTAGTCTAGTGAGTTTGGAAAAATGGAAATGTAAACATTGGTACATAAGTGAGGTACATTATCTCCCAATAGGTTATTCTTTACAAGTACCCTTCCTAAACACACCAAACATAATACATTTCTTCATAACACGAGGAAGGAAAAAAATGGGGGATCTTAGATTCTCAGTAAGGGTAAACGAGGGAGACATGTAATCATAAACATGAGTGTAGGGGTATAATAATGTGATCGTAAAATTAGAAGACCATTCCTTTCATATCAAAGATCATAAATAGGAATCATGGAATAAATAATGGAAGTTCATACGACATTAATCATAATGAAATAAATAACGTAAGACATTAAAGCATAACATAAGAATACAACATAGAATTGTGGAAGACACATAATCATATAAAATGATTTCCATAGTAGTCAATACATTTTTATCAAGTACATCTTAGTATTATGGGTTCACTCCCCATACCATCTTGGTAGTCATGGTTCACTCCCTTGTCCGTATTAGTAGTATGAGTTCAGTACACATAACGTCTTGGAATCCATAGTTTTATACCATGGACATATTAGTAGTAAAGGATAAATCTCAAGACCATATTAGTTTATCTCATGAGATATAAATCTTTACCCAATTCATTTTTGAGAGATATTGGTCCCACCAATCTCATAATGAAATACTATATACGTGTTCCACAAGATGAAAAAAATCACCATATAAGCCATGAAATGAAGTGGGTGTCATAAACATGTAATCATATCATATCATGTGGAAAAATATGTTGGTTTCATAATCATTTCATCCAAATAATAACCCATTAAAATAAGTGGGTTTCGAAATCATATAACCCATTAAAGAAAAATAGGTTTCATAAAAATAATTATATAAAAATATAAGCCATTCTAAGAAAGAACAAAAATGGAAATATTGAATCATTCCACTATAAATGAGTGAGTAATATTGACATGTGTCATCTTAGATGGGAAATGATTTTTATAGATCTTTAAAAAGAATTTCTTGAGGAAAATATCCATTTTGCATTGAAAAAAAATTAATCAAAAAACATTTTGAAAAACATTTTTATTTTAAAATAGATAAAAAATATATATAAATTATGAATTGAAAACCACAGAAAAATTTAATTTCCAGTTTCAACGAAAATTATCTTCAAATATCATTTTAAAACATTTTTTAAAACATAGTTTTTGAAATAAAATTGATTTCCGAACGTACAGAGAAATATTGTAAGATTTTTCATAATTTTTTTATTAATTATTTTAACTTCCAAAGTGTGTAAAATTTCTCATAATACATGGTTATAATACAATTACGGTTATAAAAATAATGAGTTTTCTTGAGATATTGATCATAATATTTCATCAATAAGAGTATAATCCTAAGTAATCTTGATAAATGATGAGATTATTTCTATGGACTCTAACCACATGTTATCTTGGGATCACATTCTCCTTGTACCAAAATTAACTTACATAAATCTTAAATGATTATTAGAATAATTAGATTCATGATATAACATTTCAAATGGATTTATATCCTTCTCAAAAAATGATTTAGGTGTATAACAAAACTTGTGTCTCAATAAAGAAAAATTCAGACAAAACTATCTTACAGATTTGGTAACTTATGAAAAATAAACCCCATGAAAGAAAGATCATAAAATGGATATTTCAAAAACCCCTAAATTTAATAATAAGTATCATATAAAATATTTACATTAATTATAAAAACCATTAAAAACTAACGAGTGGTGAACATGGCATGTATCTCACGAATATAAAAAGTGAGATGAAATTCTCTTACCTTGTGTCTTGACTTTCGTCATACACATACATGAATCCTATTTAATAAGTATAAGTTTATTATAAATTTATAATAGTACCATATTAATATATATAATTCCATATAATATTTTCTCATGACCTTCTATTACCCATTTATTAAAAGTTCTGGGTTAATGCAACGTTTCAAGTAATAACCATTTTCTTTATCATACATGATTTAACTTTTCATTCATGATCCTATAAAATAAATCATGATTTAATTATTTAAAGAATGTAAAATATGAATTATATATCATATGTATTCAGTATATTAACACTTATAAAAATCTATAAAATATGGATATATAAAATGGAATACAATGATCATGGAGATGGTATGTCGTATGTATGCATCAACGTTGTTTCTATTTTCATGGCATATTGAAATAATGAAAGTAAATGACATATATGTATATAAATATATAATATAATTACATTATAATTATTATTTCATGGAGGTAGTATTTAGATAATAAATAAATATATTTAAATAAATAATAAATAACATATTTATATCATATAAAAATAGAGTTTACATCATAATTCCTAACCATAAAAGGTTGTAGAGGTAAAATGAACAACATCGTTTCGAGAGGTGGCAGTTCTCCATACAAAGGAATGGTATGTTCTTTACCCATTAGATGGAAGTTCATGTAATTTAAATTAGATCCCCTAAAAACATACATATAATTATATTTTGGATTACTATGATATTATTTTTTCATGGTATAATATGAATTTTGGTGGTGTACAAAGAAAATAAATGAATGGAGCTTGAGGGAGGATGTTACCTCTTCTTTAGGAAACTCTTTTTGGATTGCACCAAAATGATTTCTTGGAAGGATTTCTACCAAAAGAGAGGGTACAAGTAGGAAGGTAAGGATTTTTTTGAATTGTATTGTGTAGATCATGGCTGAGCCTAATTGGTTTGAGAGTTTTGAAGAATAGGGAGAGGTGGTGACCTTTTATAGTGAAGGGATGGGACACACCTAGAATTTTTAAAAACATGTTAGGTGTTCCAACATTTTAAAAATAGAAAAGTCATCAAAAACCAAAAACTCCTAATTATGGAATATTTATCGTGGAAATATGGCCATAAAATGGTTGTTGAAAAATTTAATAGGACATTTAGGCCCTTAAATTTATGTTTTATGGCACTGTTAAGCAAGATTTTACCTTAATCCTTTTAATTTATATTAATCACCTTCACTAATCATTTTGGTAAATTATTAAGTAGATTTTATTTCACTATAAATATCATAATGATTAAAATAATGTTTTTTTGTTTTTTTAAATTCAATTAACAGAATCAAAAAAAAATATGTTTAATTTTAATCTCGCATATGTGGTGAGAAAACGAGGTTTTATAGTGTGAATGTTCAAAAGTTCATTTTGCTTTTATATATAAATTCATTATAAAAATATCCCAATGATGAAAATTGGATTAATATATTTATAATTTATCTAATGTGACTTTAAAAACATATTAGAATATAATTTAAATCTATAAATAAATAATATGGATTTTTTTTAAATTAAAATTCAGTATTTTTCAATATTTATCCAAATTTTTTGTTTCTCGGAAAAATAAGACATTTAACCGTAATATATTTTCAATATTCTAAATTCAAAAATTATATTTCTTTTATCGAATTAAATTTCTAAAATTGTCTAAAATTAATTTTATTATTATTTATAGAAGGACATAAAGATAATTTTTTTTGAGAAAATGATATTTTTATAAATTTAAAGACTTTACCAAAAATTATATTTTCATTATCACCATCATAAATAATATTTTAAAAGTAGTTATTAATATTAATATTACTAAATTTAATGTCTTGGTTATAATAAACCTGTTTTATTAATTATAATAATAAAATCATGTTTCGTTGAAACTTAGTATTTTGTATAATGCACACCCAATCAGTGTTTCGGGTAGTGAACACCAAGTCAATGTCATGTGATATCAATTTTTCAAATATTGAAAATGAAATACATTAATGAAAACTAATTTATTCAAAAAATTGGTTCATTAAAACTCAGGGTGTTACATTCTACCCCCTTAAAATGAATTTCTACCTCAAAATTCACCATTTGGGTAAAAAATGGGGATACTTCTACTTCATCATATCCTCAAGTTCCCATGTAGATTCCTATAACTACTGGTTTCTCAAAAGAAATACTAGTTGAGTGGTATTGTTCCATATAACTTTCTCTATATGATCCATAATATCAACTGGTTGTTCCTCATAAGAAAGATCCTACTCCAACAGAATGACCCTGGGGTTCAGTACATGTTAAGGGTTAGTAATGTACTTTCTTAGGATAGATACTCGAAACACATCAGAGAATTTAGAAATATTTAGAAGAAGTTCCAAGAAATTGGTTACCATCTTGATACAATCAAGAATCTCAAAGTGATTGATATACCTAGGTCTTAGTTTCCCATTCTTCCCAAATCTCATTACCTTCTTCCAGGGATAGATTCATAGAAACACCGTTTCACCAACTTCAAATTATAGATCATGTAGATGGTTATCAGTATAATGTTTTTACTGACTATAAACATCCTTGATATGATCCTTAATGGTTCTAACCTTATCAACTATTTCTTTAGTTATCTAAATACCCAATAGCTTTATTTCTATAACTTCATCCAAGTACATTGGAGTACTACATTTCTTCCGATAGAGGGATTCATAAGGAACCATCTGAATTCTTGAGTGAAATATATTGTTGTATGAAAGGTAAACGTGATTTAGGTGTTGATCCCAACCACCATTGGAATCTAATGAAAAATATCTCGTCATATCCTCTATGGTTAATTGTTTTTTTACCATCCATTTGTGGATGATAATAAGTGATGGAACTCAATTCTATATCAACTACTTGCTAAATACTTCACCATAATTTTGAGGCAGCCCTTAGATCCCAATCAGATACAATGGAACATGGTACTTCATGTAGCTTTACAACTTCATTAATGTATGTCTTAGTAAGATTATGCAGAGAGAATTCTTCTTTAAAATCAATGAAATGTGATGACTTGGTTAGGTGATTGACTATGACCCCTATAGTATTAATCCCTTTAGTGGTTTTGGGAAATGAAATGAAAGAATACATGTTGATATTCTCCCATATCAATTCTGGAATGTGTAATGGATGAAATATCCCTTTTGACCTTTTTCTTTAAGACTTAAATTAATGGAATGACATGCACCATAGTATAAACTCTGTGATATCTATCTTCATTCCATCCCTCCAAAATTATTATTTCAAATCCCTATAAGTCTTCATATGTCCATGAAGAATAGGTAATGAAAATGTCTAAACTTCCTATGACAGTCCATTCTTTAAATTTTATATGGAAGGAACAGATACATAGTTCCTAAACAGTATCTTTCTATCCCATTGAAGTTTTAACTCAGGAACATTTCAAACATTATTTTTCTTCTCTATATCTTCCTTATGTGCCTCCTAAGTCTTACCTTGGATATAGGGTTGAGAATTCAAATGTACAACATAATATTTCTCCCTTTCCTTCAATATTTCTAGATATATCCATTTAAAATATAGAAATGTTGTATCTTTTGAAATCCACATAATGGATAAGCTAGTATGATCCTTTTGACTCAAAGAATAGGTCACCCTATTTGCTTTCCTTTCATGGAAATTTATGGAGAATTCATAATATTTTACCATCTCTAACCATATTCTTTGGTGCATGTTCAACTCCTTATGTGTGAATATATATTTTAGAGTTTTATTATTGGTATATATATCAAAATTTTACCCTTAGAGACAATTTATCCATATCTTTAATGAAAAAATTATTGATACTAATTCCAAAACCTGAGTTGGGTAATTTTTCTCATGAATCGTTAGCTACCATGTCACATAGTCTATAATCATGTTGTTTCTCATAATAACACAACCCCATTCTTTCTTGGATTCATAATTATATATTACAAACCCTTATCCATTATAGGGTAATGTAAGTACATGTGAGATGATAAACCTTCTCTTCATTTCCTGGAAATTTTCACCATATTCATCTATCCAGAGGAGTTTGGTACACTTTTGAGTTGACTTGGTTTGAGGATTAGATAGTCATTATAAATTCTTAACAAACCATCAACAATATCCTACTAAATCGAAAAATCTATGGATCTCAGTCACCGTGGTTTTTCTAGGCCAACATTTAGTAGCCTCTATATTTGATGGATCTACTACAATACCCTCTCTTGAGATTATATGACCCAAAAATGAAAACTTGTGTATCCAAAATTAGATCTTTGTAAAATTTTCATATAGTTTCTCCATCCTTAGGGTGTTTAGAACTATTGTCAAGTGATCTTCATTATCTTCCCTTCCATTTCAATAGTTATGTATATCATATATAAAGACTTACTCAAGCTAGCCGAGGTGATCTCTACAGACTCTATTCATCAAATCCATGAAGATAATAGAGGAATTAATAAGACCAAAAGGCGTCACTATATATACATAGTGTCCATACCTTGTACGGAGTGTCGTCTTTGGTATATCCAATATCATAACCCTAAATTGATGATATCTATAATTATGGTCAATCTAAGAATAGTATTGAGCTTCATGTAGTTGATCAAAAAAGTAATCAATACAGGGAAGAGGATACTTGTTCTTGATTGTGATCTTGTTCAACTCTTGATAATCAATAAAGAGTCGCATTGATCCGTATTTATTTTTCAAAAAGAGTAGTTGAACCCCAAGGTGACACACTTGCCCAAATGAATACTTTATCCAGGATTTCTTGGAGTTTCTTTTAAATTCCAAAAACTAAATTTGGACCATTCTATAGGGGGTCTTTGAAATTGGTTTGGAACAAGGTATGGGTGATATTGATAACTAAACATCACGCTTCCGTGGAAGGCTATTAAACTCTTCTGGAAAGACAATCACAAATTCCTGAAAAATATGCATATCATATATTTCAATTTTCTCCCATACCAATTTAGATAAAAAACCCTTCTAAATGAGAATTAGTACCCATAAATTGGATATAATATACAGAAGAAGTTAATACTTATCATCACATTGATAAACAATCATATGTTGGTTTGAAATATCACCCATAACTTCCCTTCCTAAACAATTGATGGGGTATTTATATAGAGAAAACCAATCCATGCAAAAGATGACATGAAATTCAAACAAAGGGAGAATGATAATGTTTTATTGAATCACATTACCACAAACATAAAATGGTATGGAATCATAGACTTTGGATGTAATCATTGTATGATAAGGGGTTTTCACTTCTAGTTCCAAATATATTCATTTTGGTTGAATCATAACACTATTAGAAAATTATTTATATATAAAACAGTGGGTATATCTAGAACCAAGTAAGACATTATTAGTTCTAGAGTGGATGGTAAGTGAAATTTCCACCACTTAATTATTGTAGACCTCATCAGATATAGTGATTACATGATTTCCCCCTTGTCCCTTGACATAAGAGGTTATTGATGTCGATCATCATCACAATCCCTTGCGTTTGGGAACTGGTTAGCATAATTCCCATTCTCCTTAATCTTGTAGCACTGAAGTGTGGTAGGTGAATTCTATGTATCTTTTTCTCTATTCACACCATTAGCTAACTTCTTCCCATCAATTTAGAAATAAAATTCCTGATGAAATTCCCTTCCACAATGAAAACATTTATTATACCCCTTATGACAATTTAATCAATACCCCTTCCAACACTTAGAGCATATGGTAAAGCTTAACCTCTTCCCTTCACAGTTTTTAGATTCTCCTTTAATATCCATCTTCCTTTTCTTCTGAAAATCATGAGATTGATATGTGACTCCAACCTCCGTTTCAACCTTCATTTCACAACACAAAATCTTTTCGTAGTTATTAAAGTCTGTTATAGCCAATGAAATTTTGAGACTTTGATGTAATCCACCGAAGAACCGATCACCATTACATTTAAGTTGGATGATAATTCCTAATTTTTACATCACAAGTATTGTGAAATTAGCCGTGCATGTAGAAACGAATTCATTATCTATTTGATTCAACTTGAGGAACATTTTATCCATCTTTCTATGGAGAATATGAAGAAATTAATTATTAGAAAATATGTTTTTGAACACATCCCAATACATAGATTCAATTTGATCTTTCTTACTCATATTATTTATTACAATGTTACATTATTCCACATCACCTTCTAAATGATAAACAAAGAGAATAAATTTTTCATGATCCAAACACTGGAGAATGTAGAATATCTTTTCATTAGTACAGATCCATTTTTCAGAAATAAGTGAATCAAAAGTATCACTAATAGAATGTGGACATTTCATAATAAAGGACTCAACAAAATTGTTTTCCCTCATTTTCTCATTTGGAATTCTACCATGATTCATATCTCTAGAAATCTAGGTAAGAATAACTACAAGATTTTTCATTCCATCTCCCATATAATTCGATTTCTCCAGAGGAAAATCATTCCATTTTCCCTTGCAATCACTATTAACGTGGATCCTTTGGGTTCCATCAATTAACTAAAACCAAAATTATAGTGAAAAATATCTTTTAAAATGGGGAAACATATAATCATGAAATGTAACTTATATGATGTTTAAATTATGAGTCCTTCCACAATACATGATAACTTTATATTATCCTAGGTTATTCATAGAAAAATTATATTTCAATTATTCATGATGGTTCATGAATAATTCATTAATTCCTTAAGCATATCTCCAAGGAGTGTCAAACCAGGTGTGTAGTACGACCAATTATCGTGTATTGGGATACACTGAGTTTGGAAAGACGTACCTTGTCAGTGTTGTTACTCTAAGGTACATCTATTCTAGATCCACATCCACCTGTATTATACAAACATATATGAATTTCTTGTAAACCACTCACTCTATATTTTAGAAATATTCCAGGACATTTTCATATACCTTTCCTTATCTTTAGAGTTCTCCCTAGAAATTTCTATAGGCTTCTCAGTAAGGTTTAATCATCTTATCTTCCAATTTTTAACAAAATCGTTACTTTGATACAAACTATAGAGACTCTTGATTTTCATACATTAAAATCACATAACTTTTTCAATATACATAAAACATTATATAAAAAGATTCCCAAAGTTTGTATCAGTCTAGTGTCTTCAGAAATATGGAAACATAAACATTGGTACATAATTAATATACATTATCTTTGTCTAGGTTCTTCAATAATAGAACCCTTTTTAGACACATCAGACATAATTCAAATCTTCATAACCTCAGGAAGGAAACAAAAAAAGGGTGAGGGAAGATGCTTAGTAAGGGAAACAATTGAGACATTTAAGAAAAAACATGAGCATAGGGGTATGAAAAAATTATCATACCATTATAATATCATTACCTATATATCAAATATCATAAAAAAGAATCATGTCATATATAATGGCAGTTCACACAAAACCAATCATAATAATATAAAGAATGTAAGCCATGAAATTATAACTCGGGAACAATAAATTGAATTGTGGTAGACACATAAGAATATAAAATGATTTCTATAGTATTCAAGGAATCTCTTCCAAGTCCATAATATTATTATGGGTTCACACCCCATACCATCTTTGTAGTCATGATTTACTCCAATGGCCATCTTAGTAGTATGATTTCACTCCCTACACCATCTTGGTAGCCATAGTTCACTCTCATAGCCATCTTAGTAGTATGATTTTATACCCCATACCGTCTTTGTGATCATGGATCGCTCCCATGTCCATTTTAGTATTCAAGGATTACTCCCAAGACCATCTTAGTTTATCTCCTGAGATATAAATCTTTACCCAATGCATTATAGGGAGATATATGTCCCACCCATCTCGTTATGAAATCAAAAAAACTTGCTCCACAAGGTTATACAAAATCACATCATCACCCATGAAATTAAATGGGTATAATAGGCATTTAATGATATCATAATGTATGGAAAGATATATATAATACATATTCATTTAATCAAAATCATAACTTGTTAAAAGAAGTGGGTTTCAAAAGTATATATCTAATTATAGAGAAAATATTTTCATTAATATCATGTCATCAATACATAAACCATTCATATAATTAATATGAATGGAAACATTGAAACATTCCTAAAAAGGAATGTGTAACACCAACATATGTCATATTATATGGGAAATAATTTTTAAATATCTTTTAAAAACATTTTCCAAAGAAAATTACCTATTTTCATTGTGAAAAAAGATTTTTTAAATATAAAGAAGTTTGGAAAACTTTTTTCTTTGAAAATATATTTTAAAACATATAAAAGAATATTTGAAGACAATAAAATAATATAAAATTATTTTACATGTAACTGATATTCAAACACCATTTGAAAAGAAATTGAGTTTTTTAAAAACATAGTTTTTGAAATAAAATAGTTTTATAACTGAATAGAGAAATACAGTAAGACTATTCAAAAAATGTTTACTTAATTATATTAATTTCCAATGAGTGAAAAAATAGTACTAATACATGGATATATCCTGAATAAACTGAGTACAATAAAAATATTTAGTTTTCTTGAGATATGGATCAAATGATTTCATCAATGGGAGCATAACCATAAACTCTAATGTCCCAAATTTTTTGTGTTTTATTTTAAAACATTATATAAAATTAATTCGAGACCAGGTAAAAAGATGAAATGTGATTAAGAGGGTCGATTTTACTGGATAATATTATTGAATAATATTTAAATTTAAATAGCACACAGACACAGTTTTCCTAAAAAAGGTGAATAACTTCTAAACGGGTGATCAGGTAATAAATCTGATGGAACCGTTGCGTTTAGAGTAAAAGATTTACCATTGGTGAATCCTAACATTGGCCGATTAATATCGGCTGTGAAAAGTAGTTTTAAAATGTTTTAATTAGTAAAATAAATTATAGATTTATTTTATTTAGACATTGAGTCGACGAGGCAATGCTATTTATTTTAATTAAACAGCTAGGCATAGACCCGAGGTTAGACTCATAACCCTAAAAGTTACTTGGAAGATCTAGAGAGAATTCTTGGAGAATTATCTCAGTATACAATGATGAGATTAGGATTAGAGATCATTCTTGAAAAATCACCTGTGGAAATCAGTATTCATTAGTGAACGATCCAATTCCCAGGTAGGGTGTGTTCTTTATATTTCTGTTTTTCTTGTTCATGGATTCAATGAAAAACACAAACCAACAATTAAACTAATTGATCCGTGGTTCGATTGTTCTAAATGGATGGGTTTTAGTTTTAGGATTTATGAGGTTTATTGTTTGAGATTTTTCTATATTGTTAATCATTTTTTGGGAACGGAGTTAGGCCAGAATGAACAACAGACACATTTGGTTCCTTGGATTTGTTCCTTGTGATTTCCCCCAATATTTAAATGAATTCATCATTATTAATGGTGTTATGAATGAATGATTTTTCCCATTTTTTTCATGGAATAATAATCAAAAAATGATGATTCAACACCGGGATGACCTTATAGAGGTGCGACACCAACATTGAGGAATGAATATAAGTGATTTGGGAGATATCTTTCATTGGGTGAGTTATGTGTGGATGTACAAAATAATATTTATGAGCACGTTGAATTACCAAAACACCTTGACTCATTATTATGGTGATGAGATGACCCCCAACACGAATTTTAGAGTTTAACGGATTATAGAAACTGGATTCAGAAGATAAACTGGGGTGCGCAGAGGATGAATGGAAGATTCTGGAAAATCATGATGAACATAGAATGTAACCTGGGCTTACACAGAGTGTGGAACCCACTAAGTGGCGGCTAGGGTTTAAAGAGTCTGTTAAATTACACATGGCATGTGACCCTGTCACATGGAATGTAGGACTTTCTTAGAGGCTTGGTGTGTATCTCAGGAGATACTCTGACACGGGGTGGAGTACACGGGTTTCCAACACAATGTGTACCCCACCACATGACTTGTCCTGGACCATGTAAATAGACTATCCCATGTACTGGTACCAGAGAAGATATGCATGGGTTTAAACCATATACTGGCACATGACCAGAGTACACGGGTAGACAACAGATTGAAGGACACAACATGTGACTTATTCTACAGGACATGTACCAATATTCTACACGACACAATTGGAATGATAGGGCCATTTTATATAGGTTGTAACATGGGTTAAGGAACACAGTGCATTTCCCTACTACATGCCAAGTATACCTTTCTACATGGGCTGAATCTCTTGTCCCTCATACACTGGAAAATATTCATTAGGGTTCATTCCCTTTATCGCTTCCCTAAAGGTTGGTGGGTAGCATTTCAAATTCATAGGAGTATGATCCCTTCTTCCGGACTTTGGGGATAGAGTCGTTGGAATAACCCAAGATGCAAATGCAGAATCCTCTATTTATTCTCCATGACCTAGATAGATTCCTTAGTATTGACGTGAACAACATCACTAGGCATCGATACTCTACTTAGAAATTTAATACAATTGGATTTGTTGGTATCACCCAATGGAGCTGGCTATGATCCTCATCTATTTTATCATATCTATATATTCAAATCTATTAGCATATCTACATCTCATGACAGTTCCCAAAAAATTGTACTGCGCAGGTCTACGTCATCAGTTCTATTAGACTCAAGAGTGTGTTCTCCCGGATGAGTGATTTTTGGAATCTTCAAACTAAATTCCTAGTGTTGTTATTTGGTATTTGTGACTTACCTCTAGACTGTGTGTCTTGGTTTGAGTATATCTGGATATTTCTTATCATATGTTTTGTATACATGTACCGTGTAGAGATGACTGTATCTTTGCTTTGTGTATTTCTTTATGGTTTCGAGGTTTCCTACTGAGTATTGTTATACACACCCCTATACGGCATTTTCCCACACATGTCATGTATTGTTCATATGACCAAACTTTTGATAAATTCCTATTCAGAATATGATGAGATAGAGCTTTGTGAGATCAGGAAGGATGAGGTGTGTTCCTATAGAGAAAAACATCAGTCCCATTACCATTTCATATAGGTTTTACTTTTGGTTACATACCTATTTTTTGTGGGATTGGATATGTGTGTGTGGATAAAGGTATATAGGAAATTCCTCCCATTTTTGTGATATATGTACTCAGTTCTTGTCACTAGCGCTTGGCCTATTGGAGGAAGGCTTGGAGAGTTGTGGCACAAGCCCTACTTGGACGGGTCATGACAAAGTGGTATCAGAGGAGGCCGGTTCTAATTTAAGACTGCGAGTCTGTGAGATGGTTTTTAGGAAATAATGTTAATTGTTTCATGTTTTTATTTCTAGATTGGGACTCCAGTGTTGGTGTGGTGGCCAACGTTTCCATACACCAGGACCCTGATAACCTTATTTTCGACTCGGTACACATGAACATTGGTTGTAAGGAAAATAATGGTACATTAATAATATAGGAATGGGTTATGGTTCCTTATAATTATTGAGTCATCTCTCCCGATATACTTATTTATATTGGTACATCTTTTTTTCTTATAGGAAGTACCCATGTCGCATACCCGATAGGATTTAATAGCTCAATGAAGTGGATGACCCCTCAGTGATGAGGCTTCAATACATGGACTAGTTCCCCAGATGTTTCCACTATGGGGTTAACTAGTTATACCACTAGTTTTGGAGTAGGACATGGTACATCTAGTACCATAAGATTATGAGTACAAGATAAGTGCGCTTTATAAGTTTCAGAGACAGAGACCCCACATATATCAAGGAGAGCCCAACCCTCAGGTAGCTGAGGACTGGTTTGAGGTGGTGACAAGAGTTTTTCGTCTAGTTAAGACACCAGCAGATGAAAAGGTGGTCCTGGTGGTGAGTATTATTTATATCTTATTAGGGTAATGGTGGGGTTTTTTTACTCAATATTACGACAAGGTGAATCTTTCATGGTCAAATATTGATAAAATTTTTAGTGAGGAGTTCTCACCTTACAAACTAAGGGTTATGTATATATATGAGAATCTACATCTCCAACTGGGTGAAATGTCAGTATCAGAGTATCCATCGAGACATACCAACCTCTCCAAATACTCTATGGATATGATACACGATCAACACTACAGGGCTTAGACCTTTTAGTGAGGTCTATGTAGCGACATCCGAGTCAGTGTTACCTCTTTGTGGATTAATACCTATGTTGGGGTGCTAGACCAATACTTAGTTGTTGAGAGTTCCATTAAAAAATAGTTACAAATAGTGGCAGTTAGTAGTATGAAATAAGGAGAAGAGACTTGGAAACAGTGAGCCGATGTCAGTCTCAGGGACCTGGAATTGGGATACATTTTAGGAGGAGGTCCCAAGATAGAGGATCTCTAGTTCAGGGATCACATGGTGGGTGTAGTCTGCCTATAGAGAGCTAGTGATATTCATGTGATGGTATGGGACATCTTTCTTAGGATTTTCCAAAATGTCATGATTCTAAAAGGGAGACAGAGGATGAACCATTGAGGTGGAGAGAACAAACAAAGTATGTTGATAAACAGGGTGGTGGACATGGTAGAGGAGATGGGAGAGTAGAAGGAGGTCGCTGATGTTTCAAATTGTTACCACCACCACCCAAGAGGTCTGCGACAGGCTCATGGAGCTAGAGGATAGGGGTGTGGGAAGCTGCATGCCTTCAAACCATATGAACCAAGGGCTCTGGCAATGTTTTGAGGTACAATAAATGTATTTCTACATTAGTTGCAGCACTGATAAACATATGTACTATTTATTCAATTCCTACCACATATCTCATTCAAAACCTTGAGATTCCCATTGAACTATTGAATCAACCCTTACGCTTAGAGACACCTACCGGAAAAAAATAAGTGATCAGATATTTTTGATGACAGTGTGACATAACCCTTGGAGGTGAGGGTTTTGGTTGGAACCTCTTAGTTATAACATTGAGGACTTATGACATCAGCCTTGGTATGGATTGGTTATTGAAATTCCATGCCCATATTGACTTTTATTTGAAGGATACAGTGTGTCTACAATGATGGAATGAGTTATTAATTTATAGGTGAAAATGAAACCTAGGCAGTGTAGGATGGACCCATGCATAGGAGAGTGTAGCTGATTACTCATCAATTGGATAGCCTGAACCTCGATGTAGCTAATGTTATGAGTGACCAGCTTCCTATAGTGGTGGTGTAGTATGGGAACGTCTTTCCTGAAGATGTTCTAGGATTACCTCCCCAATGTGAGAAGTACTTATGCATTGATTTACACCCTTTGATAACCCCCGATATCAGCACCAGCATATCATATGGCTCATGCAGAGCTTCACAGTTGAGGGTGTAGTTGGAGGAATTTTAGAGGAAGGTATTTGTGAGACCCAGTGTTTCACCTTGGGTGGTCCCAATTTTTTTCCAAAAAGGGAGTTGGGATCATTAGGTTGTGTGTGGATTACTGGCACTTAAACCAAGTGAATATGAAGAACAAATACACCCTACCTAGAATTTATGAACTATTTGATCAGATAAGAGGGTCACAATGGTTCTCGAATGTTGAATTCAGGTCAATGATTTCAGAAGATAAGGAAATTTTGTACAAATTCTCAAATTATTGATTTTCCAGATAAGGGTGTCAAGTACGTAGTGTTATACGATGCATCAAGGACCAGGCTTGGTTGATTTTTGATGCAAAGGAAAGAGTTGATTGCAAATGGTTCAAGCCAGATGACACCACATGAATAGAACTACATGACCCATGCTATTGAGTTATTAGTGGTAGTCCTATCATCAAAGATGTGGCCACACTACATGATTGTTGAGCGATTTATCATCTACAATGATCACAAGAGTGTCAACTATATCTTTTCTCCGAAGGATCTGAAAATGAGACATAGGTGATGTCTAAGGTTTCCCCTAGATTATCACATTGATATTTTCTATACTCATAAGAAGGGGAACATGGTGGATGATTATTTCAACAGGAGATCGAGTTCGTTGTTGCTAAAAAAGCATCACAATAGTTGGACTTATTATAGTTATCATTTGTGGATGGATATGGAGAGGCTTACCTTCAGTCGTTGGTTTTTACCCCTCCATTATTACAGTGAGTCAGGGAGGCACAACTTGAGGATATCGAATTTAAGACATTAAATGCTATGATATCCACGTGACATACTCTTGATGGATATTTGAAAGGTGGGGAGCACTTAATTATTTTCAGTGGACACACAGTAGTACCTATTATATTATGGGAGGATTTTTTGAGTGACTTTCATATATCCCCTTCAATGGTATTTCCTAGTGAGGTGAAAATTTACCAGGACATCCGACATCAATTTTGGTCGCCGGAAATGAAGAGAAGTTTTATAGAGTTTTTCTCTTGACGACTTACATGTCATCAAGTGAAGGTTGAGCACTAGGTTCTAGTAGGATTTTCTCAATCCCTTGAGGTGACAGAATGGATGTGGTATGGGATATCAATGGACATGATGAGAGGATTACCATGTACATCTAGAAGACTGGATGCTCTCAAGGTGATCGTTGACTGAATAAAAAAGTCCGCCCATATCTTAAATATTTGAGAGAAAAGTTTAGTAGAGTGCTTGGGATGCCTCTAAATTAAAGAGATAGTTAAACTCCCTAGATTTACATTGAGGATTGTTTCAGATCATGATGATCGTTCTACATCACAGTTATCAAAGGGATTGATGGATGTTTTTGGGACCTAGTTATACTTGAGAAGATCATTTTACCCATAGACAGATGTCCAAATAGAGAATACCATTAGGTTTATAGAATAAATTATCCGAGCTTGATTTTTGGACTACAATCATAGATGGGAGGATTACCTACCACTATTGGAGTTCACGAAAATATACATCTACCATTCCACCATTGATATTGAAAAAATTGAGGCTTTGTATAGGTGACCCCAAAGTTCATCACTTTGTTGAATTGAACTAGGAGAGTCATCACTCATGATCCAAGAGTTGGTGTGACCTACTACTGAGAAGGTGTAGATCATCTAGGAGCAGATGAAAATTTCATAGAACTATCAAATATTATATGATAATAGGCAGAAGAGGACTTTATATTTCAAAGAAGGAGACCATGTTTTCCTTCAGGTTACACCTCGATAGGGATTTTGAATATTTGGATGAGGCAGAAAGTTATCTCTGAGGTTTATTAACCCTTTTGAGATACTACATAGAGTTGGTGAGTTGGCGTAATGCATAGTTCTACCACTTCAGTCAGACAAGGTACATGATGTCTTCCATGTGTCGAAGTTGAGTAGGTATGTGCATGACCCATTGCACATCATCAAATTTGGGGGGGGGGCTTGACATCAATGATAGAGAGACCTTTGCTATGTACCCAATAGAGATCAATGATCATCTGAAGAGGATCCTTCATGGGTGAGATTTTACTTTAGTGTGTGTCCAGTGGTAGTATGAGAATCTCTAGCAGGGCACTTGGGGGTGGGATGCTCAGATGTGTTCTTAGTACCCTCATCTATTCTGAGTAGACATTGTTTTTTATTTTTAGGGACATTTGGCCCCAATGTGGGGAGAATATAATGTCCCATATTTTCAATGAATTATTAATAAATAGTATATGAAATTAATTATAGACCTGGAATAGAGACAACGTGTAATTCCAAGGACTCGAGTGCCCGAAATAAATTTTTAAATAATATTAAAATTTAAATAGCACGCATAGAAAGTTTTCCTAACAAAGTGTAATAACTTCTATATGGGTTCCTAAATTAGAAATCTAAGGGCACCATTGCGTTCAGAGTAGTGGATTTACCCTATGTGGGTCCCATCATCGGCTAATCTGGGTAATTTGTGAAAAGTAGTTTTCATAGGTTTTAATGAATAAAATAAGTTGTAGATTTATTTTATTTGGACATTACATCAACATAGTGACACTTTTTCTTTTAAGTAAACATCACGACGTGTACCTAGGGTTAGAATAATAACACTGAATGTTCTCTAGAGGCTCTGAAGAGAATACCTAGAGAATTAACTTATTGGAAGACAATGAGACCTGGATTAGAGATCATTCTTGAGAGATCACCACTGGAAATCAGTATTCAAAAAAATGATCTAATTCCAAGGTAGGGTATTTTATTTTGATTTCTCTTTCCCCATTCTTGGATTCAATGATGAACATGGACCAACCAATAAATAGGTTGATCAATGATTTTATTTTTCTTACAGAATTGGTTTTAATTGTGGGATTTATAGGGTTGATTATTTGTGATTTGTTTTCATTGATGATCATTATTACCTGAAAAAATCATGGTTGGAATGAACAACTATCGAGGTTCAATCCTCATATATTTTCCTTTAGATTTTCTACTCTAATATTTCTACAAATTATTTATTATTTGTGGGGTTATTAATGAATGAAACTCATGCCTTTATTTCATTTCATAATGATATGAATTTGAAAATCCAATACCAGGATGACCTAACAGAGGTGAAAGGGAGATTATGACGAGTGAATCGAAGTGACTTGGGAGATATCATTTTTTGGGAGGGTTACAAAAGGATGAACAAAATTGGATTTTTGAGCTGATTAAAGTCTCAAAACACCACAATCCAGTGTTACGGTGTTGTGAAGACTCCAAATATGATGTTTCAAGGTGAATGGATAATTGAAACTGATCCAAGAGATCAACCAAATAATATAGAGGTAGATCGGAAGATTATAGAAAATCCGGATGAACACGGTGTGTTAACCAGGTTTATACATCTTGTTAACCCCATTGAGCACTGGCTAGGGATTTAAGAGTTTGTTAAATGACACATGAGCTGTGACCCAGTCACACGCCTTGTAGGTCCTTCCTAAAGACTTGGCGTGTATCTTGGGAGATACATGGACACATGGTGGATTACAAGGGTAGCCTAAATGGTGTGTACCCCACGACACGACTAGGCCTGGACCAAGTACATAGAATACCCCATGTACTTGTACATGGGTAGAAATACATGGGTTGACACCATGTATTGGAACATGACTGAAGTACATGGGTGGAACCCAGATGGAAGGAAATGGTGTGTGACTAATTCTACATGCCTTTAACCAATATTATAGATGATATATTTTTAAAGGCTTGGGCCATTGTACATGGGCAGTACCTGGGGTCAAGGAACATGACATGTGACCCTACAAAAGAGTTTTTATACCTTTATACATGGCTTGAATCTCTTGTCCACCATACCTTTGACATATTTTTTTGGGTTTGTTCCCTTTATCACTTGCTTGATGTTTGGTGGGTATTGTTTCTTACTCATAGGTGTGTGATCCCTTCAGGAAGAATTATAGGATAGAGTTGTTGGAATCCATAAAAAGGCACGATGTGAGGTATTCTATTCATTAATCATGACTTTGGTAGAGTCCTTGGTATTGACATGACCAACTTAATCAGGCAACGATCCTCTATATAGTAGTTTAATCTGGATGGAGTTGTTGGTATCACCCCATGGACATGATTGTGATCCTCATATATTGTATCATATCTCTCTCTTCATATCTATCTACATATATCTATCCCTCATGATAATTCCTCACAAATAGTACTTCTTGGGTGGACGCCATCAATGCTATCAGACTCAGGACTGTGTTCTCTAGGATGAGTGCTTGACCGAGTCTTCAAACTGAATTCCTTGTGTTTGTATGTGGTAATGGGGAATTGGCTATTAACACAATGTCTTGGTATGAGTTTATCTGAATATTAATTATTATATATTATGTAGACATATAATGTGTTGAAATGATTGTATCTTTCATTTGTGTATTTCTTTGTGGTTTCGGGGTGTCCTATTAAGTATTGTTATATTGACACCTACATGGGCTTTTCCCACACATGTCGTGTCTTGCGCAGATGAGAAACCTTTTGATAGAGTCCTAGGCTGACTTGGACTAGACAGAGCTCTGAGATATTAGGCAGGCTAAGGTGTGTTCTTACAACTATAGACAGCAGTCCCAGTTCCTTTTCTTATAGGATGGGATTTTGGTTACAAACATCTTTTTTGTGGGCTTAGAGATGTGTGTGTGCATACATGTACATAGAAAATTCCTCCCATGTAAGTGATATAACTACAAAGTGCTAGTAACCATCCCTTTTTATATTTGAGGATGGCTTGGGGAGTCGCAGAATAGGCCCCACTAGGACGGGTCCTCACATAAACAATCGTGATAAATGATGATATTGTTTCAGGAAACTCTTACCACATGGTAATGTGAGATCATACTATCCATGTAAGAAAATTAAATTACATAAATCATAAAATATATTGAAAATAATGATATTAAAGATATAACATGTAAAATAGAAGTATATGAACCTTGAAAAAGAATGCAGGTGCATAGAAAAACTTGTATCTCATAGTAGGAAAATTGAGAAAAAACAATCTTACCGATTTGAAAACTTTTGAAACATAAACATAGTGAATGAAATATCAAATAATTGATTTTTAAATACCCAGAAATTTATTCATAAGAATAATATATTATTTTAAAGGTTAATATAAACACCATGAAAAATAAATGAGTTGTGAACTTGGAATATATCTCATGAATATAAAAAGTGAGATGAAATTCCCTTACCCTGTATCTTAATTTTCATCGTACACATACAAGACTCCAGTATTATATGTATAAGATTTTTATAAATTTATAATAGAACCATATTCATATATATAATACCATAAAAAAATATCAAATGACCTTCTATTACCCATTTATTAAAAATTCTGTATAAAAGTATCATTTTGGGTAATAATTACATCGTTTATTGTAAATGTTTTTTATTTTCATTATTGATCCTCTTACTTATATAATTATTTAATTTTTTCATGAATGTAAAACATGAGTTATATATCATTTATATTAAGTATATAAACATTTATAATAAAATATAGAAGATAGATATATGAAATGGAATACACCATTCCTGGAGAAGGTAGGTTGTACATATGCCTAAACACTATTTCAATTTTCATGGCTTATTGGAAAAAAGAATGTAAATGACATATATCTATATATGTATATAAAATCATTATAGTTTAGTTATTATGTCATATATATAATATAATATTAGTAAACTCCACCCTAATACATTCCATATAAATTGTGAACAAATCACATAACTTTGAGGAGGTTGTGGTCCACCTTTCCACAAACGAAGTTATCGTATTTTCACAAAATGGACATAATGAATGTATGATTTATATAATAAATAAATAACTATAAAAAAATCATTACTAAAATATATATCATATAAAAATATATTTTCTATCATAATTACCAACCATAATAGGTGGTAAAGGTAAAATGAAGAACATTATATTGTGAGATGGTAGTTCACCATACACAAGAACTATAAGTTTATTACCCATTAGATGAACGGTTGTGTAAGTGAAGGTGGAAACAATAACATAACAACATATCAGTATATTTTGGATTAATATTATATTATGTATTCATAGAGTGATATTAATTGAGTTGGTGTAGACATAAAATAAATGAAAGGAGCTTGAGGAAGGATGTTACATATTCTTTGGGTAACTCCTTTTGGTTTCCACCAAAGAACTTCCTTGTAAAACGTTATTCCAAATGGAAGGTTCCAAGGAATAAGGGATGATTGTTTGAAGTGATTTGGGTAGAGATTTTCCAATCCTATGTTCTTTGGGAGTTGTGAAGAAGGGGTAGATGTTGTGGCATTTTATAGGGAAGGGAGGGGAAACACTATGAATTTTTTAAAACAAGTTATGTTTTCCCATTTTTTACCTAAAAAAAGTAATCAAAACCAAGAAAAAAAGAATGGAAGGTTTATAGATGAAATATAGCCTAAAATGGGTGTTGTAAAAGTGAATAAACCCTTTTGACCCTTACATTTAAGGATTATTCCCCTTCTAAGTTTAATTTTATCGTGATCGCTGTAATTAAGCATAATCACTTCCAATAATTATTTTGGAAAAAAATTACATTCATATTATTACACTATAAATATCATACTTATTACAACTATGTCTATGTTTTTAAATTAAATTCAAAGAAGAGAAAAAATTATGTTTAATATTAATCTCGTAGATGTGGTGAGAAAGATGATTTTTAAACTGAGAATGTTCAAAAGTTCATTAAGATTTTATATATTAATTCAATAAAAAAAGATTCCAATGACTTAAATTAGATTAATATATGTATAATTGCTCTAATGGGACTTTAAAACCAACTTAAAATATAATTTATCTTTATAAATAAATTTGATGAAAAAGGAGTTTTGAATTAAAATTCATTATTTTTCACTATTCATTCAAAAATGAAGTTTCTTAAAGAAATCTAAAAAATTTACCCAAAGATAATATTGAAATATTAAATTCTAAAATTATATTAATTTTATAAAATTAAATTTATAAAATTATCTATAATTAATTTTATTATTTTTCATAGAAGGACACAAAAATGCAATTCTTTGGCGAAAATAATATTTTTAAATAATTAAATGCTTTACAAAAAATTTATTTTTCATTATAACCATTATAAATAATATTTTAAACGTATTTATTACTATTAATATTAATATATTTAAGATTTAGGTTATAATTATGTTGTCTAAATAATTATAAAAACAAAATATTGTTTCGTAGAAACTCAGTATTGTTGTTAACACACTCCAAGTTGGAGTTGTGTGCAGCACACCCCAAGTTGGTGTCATGTGAAATGAATTTTTGACATAGTGAAAATAAAAAAATAAATGAAAACTAATTTACTTGAAAAATAGGTTCATAAAAACTCGGGGTTTTACATAATTCCTAGGTTAGTTCTATCTTCTAAATCTAGATCCCTTAATTTCCATGCACGAGCCTCTAATATATAGGATGCTAGATTAACATTTAGCTCTTCTAGTGTTCCCAAGAAATAAAATATTCTATTAGTATGGCTGTGAAAATATTCTACTTTTTGGATAACAATCACCTAAAAAAGAGGTGGATTCTATTTATTAAACTACACCAAATAATTCATTAGAAATTCTTCATCTTTTCAGTTTAACCTATCAATTGGTTGAAAAGATTTAACAATCCTTTATTAAATTAGTTGGTTCACTAGTGTCTAATGAGTAAACACATTTTATATATCCTCTTCCTACTTATTTATATGGAGTCTCTTACTTCCATTTTCTATAACCATAATAAACCACCATTTAGAGATCCCTCTCTAGAAACTAAAGGCCTGAAAATTCCAAATCACCCTAAGAAACCATCTCCACAATTTTTCAATTAAAAAAATAATATTTTTAACTATTTTCTTTATTTTTATGAAATTATAAAACAATAGATGAACAATACAGTCCTACCGGGATGTATCATTACTAATGAATGATGTGCTACACTGATGATCTAAACCCACAATGATAAGATGAAAGCTTATCTAGATGTGTATTAGAACACTATTGTACAAAAATAAAAAAAATCACCAATACCAATAACCAATTCATCTCCATGGGTGACCACATTATACCAAACAACAACCCCACAATAATCATACAAACATATTCATAACTACAAGATTCATAATTTAATATATCAATAATTTCATCATCAAGACATCCCCATTTCAATGTTGGTTATCACATCAATTTGTTTATTTTGTAAAACAAGTTCATTACCATCATTGATCTATTAACCTTTTATAAATAGATTTTTCAGCACAAAATTATAATAAATATGCATAAATTACATCATTAATAATAATATTTAGTAATAAGATAATTGTGCATAAATTAAAAATCAATATCATGGAAATAATGAAATCACATGTGATTCACCAATTCCTCTCATTTTATTTAGTTTGATCCTATATCTTCAAAAATCCAATATATTACATACACCCAATGAAATTAAAATAATACTGATACCGCCTTATATACCAAAGTACGGAGAGTTCCTGAATCCTCTACCTCAACCAGATTAGGGAAACCCCACTCAAACTTTAGTGAAGGCACAATTATACTAGATAATATCAACATCTACTCAAAATCAGAGTACTAACAGCCCCTAAATCAAATAGACATCGCTACCGAGAACTCCCAAGAGAATAAAAAATGAAACCAGAATATGAATGGAAAAAACTCACCATACATCACCATTAATGAATCTCGGAATAATCATAATTAGAACCAACAATGAGGGGTTTAATGGCCTCCCAAAATCACTCTTGATGTCCCCTATGGTTTGTAAAAAATAATGGAATTTAATAGAGTTGGAAGGGTCTCTTACATTTTTATCCATGATGTAAAAGAAAGAGCACAATGAAACACCTTGATCACATCATAATGGTTGGTTTTTCACAAAAACTAAAATTTAATATTTGAAGTTATGAAATAATGTCCCAAATGAAAACTACCCTTAAGAAACTAAGCTATGGACAAAGATGAGAACTTATAAATTTGAAAGAGGATTACTCCTCAATGCCTATCTCTACAACACAACCCCTATACTCCCAATTCATGATAGAATAAAAATACAAGCACCATGACATGGATACATAAAAAATAAAATTCATATATATGATCTTTTAAAATCCACATCATAGCCTTTAGAACCATACCCAACCTGATGGGATTTACTCATTCATGATCAAACCTAGATAAATACCACATTATAAGAATAGTGCAACATTGCGCGGGTCCCTAAAATTTTATAACCCCTAAATATTGACACCCTAATCTCCATGATGCAGTGAACCATTAATACCATAATCCACCCCCATCTAACCACTCATAACTGCACAAAATTCCACACTATAGAACTAGTCCCTTGATAAAATTTTATCTTAGACACCACCCTTCCTCAAGAGTCCTGAAATATCCAACAACCAATCTACACAAACTATTGGGCCTAGAAAATATCAATAATTACAATATATATTCTGATATAATGACTTTTTCTAAATCAAAATAAATTCATGGAATGAGTGAATGTGACCTGAATCTACTGAAAAACATAAATTTTTTATCCTTGAACCATAATTTTATACAAATTTTGAGGGATCATGGATAAATAAAAAACCATAAGGTACATCATTCATAATTTCTGGTGTGATGAAGAAAGCTACTAAACATTCTTTATTAGAATATACTATTCAAAATAAATTTATGGGTACATAATAAGTTTATGCATCCAAAATTACCACAATAAGTTTACCAGATCTCATAAAATCAAGAAAAAATCATAAAATCAAAATAGTTAGGTGGAATAAAAAGTAAAATTAAACACACAAGGATTTCATGGTATGGAAATTGAGTCTTATGGTTACCAGAGAACACTATTTAATTTTCTTTTCTATAATAAGATACAATAATAATATTCATTTTGGTCAAGTTATCTATTTATATAAATGTCACTAAAAAATAGTATATTAGAGGGGGTTATGTAGATGGGGTTATGCAGAAACCCCTCTAAATTTATTTTCTATATATTTAGAGGGGGTTTTGCACACACCCCTCTAAATTAATTTTCTATAAAAACATGAGGGGTTGTAAAAAATCTTCACTTTTCATAAAATTTAGAGAAGGTTATGGACCCCTATAATTTCTTAAATTATAGGGGGTTTTGAACCCCCTAAAAAAAATTTAACATTACTTTTTAATATCCAGTTGGATTTTAGAGGGGTTAAAACCCCCCTTTGATGTTTTAAATTAAAGGGGCTGGAAAATCCACTGTATTGTCTAAAAATTATAAGGGATCAAAACCCCCTCAACTTTCTTAAATTATAGGGTGTGTAAAATCCCCTCTAATGTCTTTAAATTAGAGGTGTTTCAAAACCCCATCTAACACCATAAAATTGAGGGGGTTGAAAACCCACCTCTACTTTCTTAAAATAGAGGGTGTCCAAAACCTCTTATAATGTATTTAGGTTAGAGGGTGTTCAAAACCCCCTCTAATGTCTTTAAATTAGATGAGGTTGTGAACCCCCACTATTTAAAAAAAGAAATATCCATAATATATATATATATATATATATAATTAAAACACAAAATATAAATATATTTAAATACATTATATGAAAATATTATATAAAATGTTTATATGATTGTATTTAATTGTATTTATATGTATACATAAATATAATTGTATTATATTCTGTAAATTAATATATATTTATTTTTATTAATTTTATTTGATATAATATTAATTATTCATTTAATATAAAATCATAAAAATATTATATATATATATACATAAATATAATTTATTTAAAAAATATATCATATAAAATTCAAAGATTTTTTTTATAAATTATATAATAATAATAACAAATATATTTTAATATAATAGGTTTATGCCTTTATATTATATATATTTAATATTATATGAAATAGAATTTATATAAAAAATTATATTAATGTACACAATATTATATAATTATATTTATTGAAATAAAAATATATATTAATGTAATTAATAATAAATATATGTATGAAAATACATTATATAATTTTTTTAAATTGTATTTCATATATAATTAAATGCATATTATATAAAATTTTATTTCATAAAATTTAAGTATACATTTGTATAAAAGTTATTTCATATAATATTGATTATATAGAATATAAATAATAAATATATATAATATAATATTAATTATATATGATATTAATTATATATAATATTAATATTTTTCTAAATTTTATTTCATATGATAATAATAATATATTAATTTCATATAATATTACATAGTTTATATAGATAAATATATATATTAATATAAATAATAATAAATATATGTATTGAAAGGCACTATATAAATATATTTTTAAAGACCTTATATAAATATACTAAATAAATACTTATATATATATATATTATATAAATAAATAAATATATATATATATATATATTTAAATATATAAATAATTTATATAAATACATAAAAAAATGTATTTAATGTAATATATGTTTTATATAAATCCAAAAATAAATTTATTGTATTTATAAAACTAACATAATTTTTTTATACATTAAAAAATAGATATAATAAGAATAATAATAATTAATAACAATTAATATTATTATTATTATCACACACACATATATATATATAAGTACAATATATACATATATACTTGTGAAATATATTTAGGTGATATATAAAAATATAATATAGAATATATATAATTGCATAAACATATAAATATAGTAAAAAAAATATATATATTATTATTTAGGTTTATATATTTATATTATGCTAAAAATATTTATTTTAATAAATAATTAGATATATATAAATACTATTATGTGTAATCTATACAATAAAATTATGTTTCCATAGTGGTTTGCGGTTTGGTTTCCGGCGGTATGTATTCTGTGCGATACATGGTTTGAATCCCTAGTGCCAATATTTTTCTATATCTTCAGGGGGAGGAGTGTGAGTGAGTGGGAACAAGAGGGTGGGGTAGCTTGGGGCAGGAATGGGAGGGAGTCCAGGGGGTGGGAATAGGAGTGAGTCCTGGGGGTGGGAATGGGGTGCGAATGGGAGGGATGCTGAGGGGCGGCAGAACAAGAGGGATTCTAGGGATGGGGTGTGTTTAAGAGTTGGGTGGGGCAGGGATGGGACGTGAGGTAGGGGGAACGGGAAGGAGGGTGGGGGCATGCATGAAACAAGGGGAGGGGAAGTGGTGCGCGATAGGGGTGAAAATAAATGAAACTTTAGGGTCAGTTGTGAAAACCGCCCCTAAGGTAACCATCTTATTTGGGGAAGTTAAAATCTCCTCTAAAGCGTTTCATTTAGTGTTAGTTCAAACTTCCTCTAAATCATTTCATTTAGTGGCAGTCTCACCTATAACCGCCACAAACACACATATTTTCAGCAAATTTAGGTCAACATTAGAGGGTGTTTAAACCCCCTCTTTTGTAAACGATGATAAAGTCTCCATGAATTTACTAGCACTTACTTAAAACTGCCACTAACAATAGTAGGTATACAAATTAGCCACAGTTCCTTACAACCACCGCTAATGTCTTTATAAGGGGTTGCAACCCCTTCTAAAGTCAAAAATAACACCTTCTAGTGTGGCCTTTTTTAGGGTAATCTCATGTAATCACATAAAAAATGTACATGTGGTCTCATCCTACCTTTATAGTGGGTAGCACTTTGTTATCTGGTCTCACTAAATTTGGATTTTTGTGGGCCCCTCTATTGTGCATGGACCGCTGATTTCCTATATAATTGACACTCATCCCCAAAATTAAGGAGATTAGTGTAAGTAACTCTTATATTCCATTTGATTTCTCTTATATTCCATCCCATTTTTAGAAAACGATATGGAATGAATATTATGTAACATAATCTAAAACTATGATATGTGTATTATCATAACCAATCCTCACTAAACCTGAATTCCAAAATATCTAACCACTGTAAAAAATATTTCAAAAACTTATCATCTGGGACGTTGACCTTTACTAGAGCCTATTTCCATTATCAAAATAATACAAGTGTTATATTTCATAGCATCTTATTTCAATTAACAAATTTGAGCGTGAAATAAAATTTTACATTCCAAAAAGTTTAATCACCCTTTTGGTTATTTTCTGTCAATAATTATCTAATTATGGAGTTTCCCCCCACACTTTTTTTAAGACCATGATTACAATGATATACATGAAAAATAATATTTAAATTTCAGGGACCACTTCTACTCTCAAAATATATTCGATCTTGAATCCATTTTGGTATATTCACTTTTTGAGTTTAGAAAGATTTCATTAATTAATTTCTTTTTAGTTTTTTCCCATACCCTCTATAGAAAATTTTAATTAGTCATGAACAAAAAAAAAAGAAATTTACATAGTCCACAAAATTTGAGATATGTCTAGTGGTGGTGGTGATCTCACTAGCACACCACAACAAATCATTTATATCTTTCCTAGTAGATTTTTTCTATGAAGATCACTCCTCAGCCAAGTGAATTTCCTTAAAAATAATTCGAGAATATTGATTTCAATGGGACACTCTCCCTTTGTAACATGATTCAGCTTCACTAAAGTGGAGATGGATCATTATCCAATATAACAAATATAATAATATAATAAAATAGAAGTCACCATTAATTTGGTGTTGCAATTAAACATCATGACATATCCTATATTAGGACCATTATCCTCATAATAATATTTTTCTAAATATAATGAGGTAGTTCATCATTTCATCACTGATGTGTATTATTTATCTCAACTCATATGGATATGAAATACAATATATAAATTTTAGGTTGTCATATATGTTTTTTGGTGGAGATTGTGTGGTGGTCGGGTATAGAGTTGGGTTAAGGGTCAATATTAGTACTGAAATAATAGATGATGAGGTGGTGGGGTACAGATCAGGGAATGAATTCAATGTCACCACTATAAATTCAATATGGCATGGGGGATGATCAGAGGTGGTTGGGATAGAGTAGTGATATGTCTAATTTGGTGAATCTTTTAATCATGGTTCTTAATGGAATGTCATGGAAGACAACACTGTGCAAGGCACAACACCATGGAGGTCTACACCATGCCATGGCCTTTCCATGTCTTATATGAGATGTCATTCTCCATGTCACCATCATAGATAAAGTTTTTTTTGAAGATCACATTTTCAAATATTTTACTTTGTAATTAATTAATAATATCTCAACCATAATAAAATTTTATAGGTAATTATCACATTTTTCTATTTTAGGAATAATTTTTATTTAGTTGTAAAACTACATTAATTCATGAAATTTATGTGCTTTTATTTATTTCAAGTAATATTGGTAGAGACACACATTTATTTTAGAACATTTGAATTTCATTACAAAAATTATATTTAAAATTTTTAGCTAATTCTGGAATTAATTTTAAGAAACAAAATTCTAATATTTATATTTACTATGTTTTAGGTTGAGTTTGTATGATTCAGGTTCTTATTAGGTAAGAATCCATTTTTAATGCTGATGTAAATAATTTTTTCTAGGTTTGGGAATGTGAGAGTAAACATCCATGACCAAGATGAATTTAATAGTCAATTTTGTAGAATAATAGCCATTTTATTATCCCTTGAGAAATGTAAAAGTGAATTTAGACAGATAATACCCAACCACAAAATAGGGTTTTATTAGTGATAAAAAAGTCCTTCATTAGCGCTAAAAAAGAGATTATAATCGAGGTGCTATTCAAATGGTCCCCTTTTATCAATGGCAAAAAAGTTCTGATAAAGGTCCCTTTTATCAACATGAAAAAATGAACCTATAAATGAGGTCTTTTATCAACGCTAAAAAAAGATGATAAACAGGTCTTTTATCATCAATTTTTTAAAAGCGTTGATAAAATTTATAAAAAAAAGTTAAAAATTGAACTGTGCTTGATCCCCCCATATACAGTGTTGGGAAGCCCTCTTAGAGCCTCAACCACCCCTTTAACTACGCTAGGCACGCCCACCCACCCCCTTTAACTATGATAGCCCCTGCAGTCGCCCAACATCCCTGCCTCTGCTTGGATTCAAACTCGAGATCTCTTCCTTGCACGCATGCACATTTACCACTCTCCCATATTGTTTTGTTCTCCATTTAATGATACATCTATATATTTATTTATATATTTAGTTATATTTATTTATATATTAATGTTGTTTTATATTAATATATATACATATTTATTTTTATTAATATATATACATATTTATTCGTATATTAATATATATTAATATATATATATATAGTTATAGTTTTTCACCTGTATATTTATTTGAAAATTAATATATATTTATAAGATTAGTTATAAATATATTTAATTAATATGTTTTTTTGGGTGTGTTTATAAATAAATAAATAAATAAATACATATATACAACTTAGATACACATGTATATATATTATATATATTTTTATCTACAAGTATAATTATAAATATATATATATATTTACATATATTATATATTCATATGTATATTCATATATTAGAATATATAGATAATATATATTAGTTTGTTAATACTGATGCATACTTATATATATATATTTCTATAAGTATATATATATAGACATTGACACACATTATATAAGTATATAAATATTCATATATTTTATTTTAAAAAAATTTATATTAAATATATTGATTAATAGCCTTTATATCTAAATATTTTTACTTATTTATTTATAAGATTTTATTTTTATATCTGAATATATAAAACAAATATGTATATGTTTCTATATATTTGATTATAAATAACATTACATTGTGAAAATGATAAAATTCTGAAGAAATAATATCAATATGAATGTAATCCATTATAGTAAATTTGGTACCCACTAAAAATGGAAAAAAGGCCCCCCAGAAACAAGGATGAAATTCCATCAAATGTTAAAAAAAATTGGGTATTCGGACTAAAAAATCAATTTTGGAGGACTTTTGGCCATTTTTTGGCCCAAAAAAATGTGACAGAAGGATCCCTTATCTCGATAACGCTTAGAGATCATCACAGTCTTCAATTTGATATGTGGAACAACTCAAACAGACTCTTGGATCAAAATTTATGGTTGTTTGAAGTTTGTGTTATGTTTTCAACTTATTTTTGATATTTTTTTAAATTTTTGATTTTTTGTGTCTTCAAAATGCATTAAATGATTATAGATCGATGATAATTAGAAAATTATTGATTAATAAATTTTTTAAAATATTTCATAAGCCATTTTAACAAATCTTCTTATATATTAAGTGTAAATGATTATTCAAAAGTATTTAAAAAAACATATTATACACACATATATATATATATATCAATATAAATATATTTATATATTATTTTAAACGAATTTTTTTGAAAAAAAACCTTTATCAGTTCTACTAACAAATGTACAGATAAAGGCCCCACTTTATCAGTGCTACTGGAAAAATCACTGATAAAGGGGGCCACTTTAAGAGTGCTAAAGAAAGAGTTGTTAAATGGTTTACCTTTATCATCACTAAAAAAAGTGCTGATAAAGGGGTACTTTTAACAGTGATTTTTTAGTGCTGTTAAAATTACCTTCTATCAGTGCTATTTCTTACCACTGATAAAGGTACCCCCTGTATCAATGTTTTTTCCCGCAATTAAATGGTGGGGCTCTATAAATCCATTTTAATGGTAGTCATAATATTCATCAGATGGACTACAAGAGTCATTGAATTAAAAGAAATTTTGCCAAGTCTCAATCAAAAGATACTTTTATTTGGTTAAGAAAATGAATACCCCATTGAATAATTATAATCAACATTTAACTGTGGTTTGAACCTTTTAGAGAGATGAAGAATGAAACATCATGATGGAAAAGTTCTATCCGTCCATATAGAATCTAAAGAAAGAATCAGTTCAACTTCAAATCTATATATTCTTACACCATGGTGATACCCATCTCAGCACAATAGTATAATTTGAATTAGTAGAATAGGATGATTGCACCATGGAATATAGAGTTTCACCATGATGTATTTTCACTAGTATTACCAAATTAAAAATATTTGTGGTGTGAGGATATGTATTTCACTAAAATGTATCTATCCTTATAATTTTAAGAATTAAAATTATTATATATATTATGTGGAATCATGGAATGATTTTTTATATTTCATCCATTCAAAAAATTTCATTTGGACACACATATTAAAAATAAGGGAAAAATATTACATGATATAAATTTAGGATTTTTAGAATAAATAAAATCAAAATAAAATCATGGTTTTTCTACATGAAGAAATTATACTATTGATCACATGCATGTGAGTACTATTCCCTATGCACCACTCAAATCCCACTATTCCTGTGTGAAGTGAATATGATGTCTCATCCAATACACAGGAAAAAACATTCCCTATTCACTTTTCAATGCCTATTAAAAAGCATACTATTTTTGAGGATGTTATGGCTATTGAAAATATTTTCTCTAACTTTATAAAGAGTGACTGGTCTCCACATACTGCAAATTATCCCCTTTATTTTCAAAGTAGATTAGAGTTTTTTAAGTAATCTTAGTTCAATATTTTTAATATATATTAGTTTTATTTATCACTCTTTTTTTTTGTTCTTCTTATATTTCTTTCTCATCACAAAATGATGTAAAAGTCACATCACTATTGTTGAATGGAGAGAAGAAAGAATTATTTGAGTTTTCTTGACATTAATGTTTTCTCTTATTTTGTTCTATGATTTTAGTGGATACTAAACATAGAGCATGTGAAGTAGCCCTACACTCCCTACCACTGGATTCATCTATTTTTCTTTCGTTGATTTTTTTCTCTTTCATCTTCATTATTTTTCATATGATGGAGTAACATTATGATAATTATTTTTAGTGATTCAATTTCAATTCCATAGTTTGAGAGAGGTTACTACCGTATATTGAGGTTTTAGTGTTGGGTAGTAACCATTAAAATATGAATGTATAGAATGATAAATATTGATCACAATATTGAATAGGATATTGATAATTATATTTTAAATAACAATGATTCCATCACTATGAAGTCGCATGTACAACAAATTATTTCTGTTAATTTTATTCTTCCTATATTTTTTATCATTAATTTAAATTCATATATATAGAACCTTTTTATAATCCAACAACATATTAATATATCAATTTAGAGGTATATTTAAGTTAAATATATGTGAATATAGAAAAATTATATGAGAGTGGGATTCTCGAGATATGAGCCCTAAGGTTCACATAATACTAAATTCTTAAGTAAATATGTATTTATTGGCCCATAATTCGTGATAAATCCTAATTTTTCATTTATCATGAACAATCCTTATATTGTTTTTTTTCAATTATATTCATTTATCCATCCAAAAACATTTAATAAGCCCTTTCCCACCCTAAAACACCTTCTTATACTCTACCCACTCTATGAATTAAGGGTTGTTTAATTCAGTTTTCATATTAGATTATGGTTTTCTTCTATATGCTTCCATATAATTTTGTATGGTGGATTTTATTGAATTAGGGTCTGCTATTTACTGGGCCACCTATTTGAGGTCTGTTTCATTTCCCTCACCCTCTTAACATCACTACGACAAAAAAAATTGGATTTAGTAGCATTATTATTTATCAACACTAAAAGAAAATGCTGATAAATGGGATATTTATCAGCCCTAATGAAAGAAATGATAAATTTAACATTTTATAAGGGCTTTTATTTTAGCACTGATAATGGAAATATTTATTAGTGCATTAATTTTTGTACTGGTAAATGGTTTCATTTATCATCACTTTATTTTTATTGTTGATAAAGGGTACACATTATTAGTGCTTTATGTTTTGCGCTAATAAAAATTTCTTTCATCAATGAATTTTTAGCGCTGAAAAAATGAAATAAAGAAATAAATAAATAAAAATGTTTTATTAAAAACAATATTAAAAATTTTATTAATTAAATAATTTTTCCTAAAAATGAATTGAATGATTATACATTTTTAAATAGTAATCATTTTATTAATTAGATAATTATGATAATTAATTTTATAAAATGGTATATATTAAATATATATATACATATTAATCTATATTAATATAATTATATATTATAAATTATTTACATTCTTTACATTAAATTTTCATATTTTTATTGAATAATGGGATATAATTAAAAAAAATATGAACTATAAATATTGACTAATTGTGTAGTACTCGGCATATAATTAAATGTTATTTCCTTTTCCAATTTAATATAGATCAAATGTTTGTGTTAAATTGATCTCACATATACATATAATTATTATATTTCTATAGACAATATAAACACAAACAAAACATCTCCATTTTTTCAATATTTTTTAAGTGTACCTATAATCTTAATTTATTCAATTTCACTCATATATATATGCATGCCGTAAAAATTTTATATTCATTAATAACATTAAAAATATATTTTTAAATATTTTTTAAATTGAATATATTTATAAATAAATATATTTATAAATATAAATTCACTATATTTAAATAATAATATATTTATATTTATAAATAAATAAATATTATCATAAAAGAAATTATATAATTATAAATAAATAATTATAAATATTTTAATAATTATTAAATTTATAATAAATTTTCTTTGATAATGAATATATTTTGTATTTATATATATATATATATATTAAATATATATAACTATAATTATATAAATATTTATAAGGATATAAATAATATTTTTTGAAAATATTTCTATAATTCCAAATAAATAATTACAAAAATAAAATAAATATATTTATAAAGGGATATATTTACTATATATATATATATATTATGTGTTTATAAATATTTACATTCATTTATTTATAATTACAATAATAAATCCATTAACTGCACTTCAGAAATAAGCGCTGATAAATGAATATTTATCAGCTCTTTTTTAGCACTGATAAAGATGTGGATTTATCAATGCTAAATAAAGTGATGATAAATGAATATTTATCAGCACTATAAGTTTAGCGCTGATAAATAGTCCTTTTATCAATGCATATATAATAATCCTGGAAAAAATGACCTGATCTATTTTAAAAACCATAACCATTTTCGATCTCGTTGAGATATAGAAGCTGTTTGTGGAAGCCACCCACTATCAGTGCTCCTCCTCAGTGAATCAAAGGTCAAATCAGTTCTCCTTGCTGACTTGAAGGTGGAATCACACCAGTTGACTACCTCCAAACATCTTGTCCAACATCCAAAGAGGGTCTCAAATTTTCTTTAACCTATAGAGGTAGGCCTTCCCATTTTCTTTATATATTTTTGGTTTCTTCTTCTACATTTTTTTATGATCCATTTTTTAGGATCTGTTGTTTACGACTTCTTTGTCATCCATTTTTAGGAACTATTTATGGTCTTTTGTTTGTATTTACTACCGATGTACGATTCATTGTTTATGCATGACACTAAACCTTGGATCTATTCATTTTTGTTTTTCTATTTTGTTTTATGTCTTCCTAATAAATAATATTTTCATATATGTATATAAATGTGTAGAAAAATTCATGTATATTTTTTTATTTAATACTGATTTGAGGGACATTGGTGGTTCCCTAATGATTATATATATGCTGACACCTTTCATGGACACCTCAGTGAACATGCTGCTTTAGATGCTGTTTTCTGGAACCAGGTTAGTGGACAGATATATGTTCCTCTATTAGTTATATGTGTGATAGGATCTAGTTCCTCATAGAATTCTCTGTGGTCCTTGGTTTTCTTATGGGCCAGATTTAAATGGTCCATCCCCAGTTATGCACATGAGGTTTTATCACATCAAGACTTAACTTTTTGAATCATTATGGCACCTTTATCTCATGTTATCTTTGAATATCACGTTTTTATATGTTTGATATTTCTTATAGACTATAAGTGAGTGAGTTTTTATTTTGGTGTGACATGTATGTGTGTCTATATAGCTATTGAATCATTTACTTCCATTGTTTTTTGTCAAATAGGTTTTCCTATTTCAGGTAATGATGATTTTGGGTTTGCATGTTCATTGAACCCAAGGGTCATGCAAGAATTTTTTTTCAACCTTTGGTACTGATTGTTTCTATCGGGAGGCGGGACCACCTCATATTTATGTTTTTATACACCCAAATTTTAAACTTTCATTTATCTATATTAAATTGTATTAGAGGTCATAAGATGATATGGCCTGGAATTTTTTGGGTTATTCAGGATAGGGTTATTACACTATCCATCTTCCTGTTTACAGCTATAAAGATTAGTGGTAATATCATTTATTATTTGCCTTTATATCCATTTATTTTTTTCAAATACCAAAAAACCTATGTTATTGGATTTGTAATATCTAGGAACTCATATATTCTTGTAGAAATGATCCGTGTTTTCCTTGTTATAATTGTCTACAACTTTCACTTTTGATAGTGAATATAATATGTGTATTTATTTATATATTGTATAAAATTAATCTTTTATGAACCCAATAGTATTGATATGAACTGAAAATGGATTCACTCTAATCATTTGACAAATGAATATTTAGATGGAGTTAAAGAGTTTATCATGTTTTCAAGAGAACATGCAAGAGAAACTTTTAAAATCCTCTGTCTGTGTATAACATGTTTTTATTCAAGAAAAATTAATCCATAAGAGTTTTAAGGACATTTTATTTGTCACATAATAGGTGAAAGCTATAAATTTTGGTATAAATATGGATAAAAACTAAATGTGGAAATCGATTGGGGTGATACAATGGTTTATGAATCATTTGATATGAAAAGTGTTGTAAAAGATGATGGAGATCACATGGACGAAATGAAAATTGAAATTGAAGATGACATTCATGATTGTCCAAAGATGATTGAGCAGTTAAATAGCTGTTCCAAGAAATCATTGTATATCAGTTTTAATAAATTCAAAACATTTTCAGTTGTATTGAAGTTATAAAAATTGGATGCAGGAAATAGATGGAGTGACACCACCTTTACAGAAATACTTATTCTTCTGAAAGTTATTCTATCAAAATAAAATGAACATCCATGAGAACATATGATGCTAGAATAATTTTAAATTTTATGGTCATGAACTCTAAAAAATAACATTCTTTTCTAAATTATTTCATATTGTTTTGCAGGGACCACGAAGCACTAATAAAATTTCCTGTGTGTGGCGCATATAGATACAAGAAAAATTACTAAAGTCCTTCAAAATATGTATGGTAAATTCTTATCATTCCATAGATTAGAATACTATATGGATGTAAGTAAACCACAAGTTAATTAATATGGAATGCTTATATGATAATTAATGATGGTAACCTACGTCATCTAGTAGATTCTACCCTAGGTAAGAAAATTTATTACGAGTTTCTTGAATTTCGAGATGAGCCGAGAAATATTCGTCTTGCATTAGCTTTAGATGGAAGAAATCCTTTTGGTGTACAGAGTAGCACTCACAGTACATGGACTTTCATGTTGGTAAATTATATCTTTCCTACATGGTTATGAATGAAGTGCAAATACATTTGGTTTTCTCTCCTTTTATCTAGACCAATGTAATCCGTTAATGATATTGTTGTCTATTTGGCTCTATTGATCATAAAAATGAAATTGATATGAGATACATGTGTTACAATGTATCATGATCATAGAAGTGAAGAATTCACAATGAGTTCCATGTTGTATGGAGTGATAAATAACTTCCCCATTTATGGAAATTTATCAGGATATAACATTAAAGGTATCTTGGGTTGCGCAATTTGTGAAAAATTCACATACTCAGTTTGGTTGAAACATTCCTCAAAGATTGTGTTTTTAGGGCATCATTTTTTACCTCAAGGACAGAAATAACAATCCTGGATGACATCATTCGATGGGAATAATGAACAAAGTACAAAACCCTCACCAGCAATGGGTGATCAACAGTACAAAAAATTAAAAAAATTGATATTGTTTTCAATAAACCATTTTCAAAAAACAACACAAATTCAGGTTAGAAGAAGAGATCAATTTTTAATGAGTTACTATATTAAAATTGTATTTATGTCATAAATTTTATTGATGTCATTCATAAAGAAAAAACTTTATTTGAGAGTGTTATGGGTAAGTTACTAAATGTTTATGGAAAAACAAAACAAGGCATTTAGGATAGGTTGGACCTGATATAAATGAGGATAAGGGAATATTTGGAACCTATAAAGGGTAAAAGGTAGATGTTTCTTCCTCCAACAGGTTTCACTCTATCTAGATTAGAAAATTTTAAATTGTTTGTTTTCCTTACAAGTGTAAAAGTTTCACAGGGGTATTTATAAAATATCAAGAATGTCATGTCAATGACTAATTTGAAGTTACAAGGATTAAAATAACACGAATAACATGTTTTAATGAAAAATTTAATGAATGTTTCTTTCCATTACATTATGAATCAAAATGTACAACAGACATTAACCATACTCTACTTCTTTGTCAAATCCATTTGTAGTAAAGTTGTAGAATTGACAAAGTTTCCCATATTGAATAAGGTGATTTCAATCATATTACATGAATTATAAATATTATTCCCACCATCATTCTTTGGTACAATGGTCCATGTGATGGTCCAGTTGGTCAGAGAGGTTCAACTATGTGGTCCTTTCCATTATAGATGTATGTACCCCATTGAACCATATAGGATGATTTTAAATGGGTATATCAAGAATCCAAGTCGGCTATAATGTTGTTATGAAGAATGATATATTTTTAACAAAGCTACTGAATTCTGTAATGATTACCTATTATATGTTGAAAGAATCAGTCTCCCAATGTATCATCACATCGAAATCGTTATGGGTGATGGTATTTTAGGAAGATATGTTGTTTCAATTATCTTGACAGAGTGGAATTTTCTTTTTCATATTACACAATAGTGAAGATGTTGATCCATACATTGAAGCCCATAAAGAAATTCTTAGAGAATTTAAACCATCATGGGATGAAATATGGATATCAGATACACATAGCCAAAAATTTATAGGATGGTTCAGAGATCAAATTTTTGAGGAGGTATATGAAAATTCTAATTCAATTTCCGAACAACTTCAATGTCCTGGAAGAGGACCAAATGAAAATGTTATATCTTACACTAGGTTTGTAATAAATGGTTATATGTTCTATAAAAAAGAACATTATGACTTCAGTAAAATGGAAAATAGCGGTGTTATACTTGTGGCTAAAGAGATGCACATATATGTTTCATAGGATATAAATCAAATGTATGAAAATATATCATATTTTGGTATTATGGAATAGATATACGAGTTGGATTATAAAACATTTCAAGTTCTATTTTTAATTATAGATGGGTTGAAAATATCAATGGAGTAAAATTTGATGAAATGGGTTTTGTGAAGGAGAAATTTAGTATAGAAGGAGAAAAATTACAATCCATCAATAATGGAATCATAGGCATTGAAAGTATTTTATGTATTTGATCCAAAAAACAAGAATTAGTTGATTGTCCAATTGGAGACTAAAACAAATGTTGAGTTAAATGAAAATTTAATCAAGGATTAACCATTCATTAGGATATCACAATTAGTTAATTCCGGTCCCACTATAGACAATGTATTGTACATTATGGGGGGCCACAAAGAGGTGATTCGGATTCTCAAAATAGGATCCAAATCTTCAAAAGCATTTAAAAAAGTGATTTAAATTAGAAGGTAAAAGTGTTTTTAATGTATTGTATCATTATTATGATTAATTTATTTCTTTTTTAGTATTACTCTCATAATAATTATTTTCTTATACATTTGGATTCTTTTGTTTGAGTTGGGGATGATCTATCCAACTTTCATACTCTTTATCACTTAAAACCTATTCACCCCTGTAGTGGTGCATTTATCACTTTCTTTCAAGATACCTCCATTGCCTTTGATGGAAGATAAATGATGCTTCCTCTGCTCAATTATAGAGTTAATCTCGACGTTTTCAGTGTAAAAACATTGTCCATAGTATTAATATATTTTTTCATACCTATGTTTAATTTATTTTTTTGTATTATTACTCACATACTAATAATTTTCTTGTATAGGAGGATTATTTTGTTCTAGTTTTGGTTTATCTATAAAACTTTCCTACTTCTTATCCCTCAAATTTTTTTCACCCATACAGTAGTTGATTTATTAATTTCTTTCAAGTTACCTTTAATTCTTTTCAGGAAGAACAAAAATGGTACCTCTTCTCAATTACAGAGGTAATCTTAAAGTTATAATAGTAAAATCATTGTCTATGAATTTAAGGTATTAATTCGTATGTTTTTTTAATTTATTTCCTTTTAGTATTACTCACATAATAATTATTTTCTTATGTAGGTCGATTCTTTTGTTCGAATTAGGGGTGCTATGTCCAACTTTCATGCTTCTTCTCCCTTAAAACATTTTCACCACTACAGTAGTGAATTTATGAATTGCTTTCATGTTACCTCCAATACCTTGGTTGGAAGGGAAATGATGCTACCTCGACTCAATTATAGAGGAAATATTGATGTTTTCGTGGTAAAACTATGGTCCATTGAATTGATGTATTGTTTCTTTTGGATGTTAAATTTTTAGCTTTTTTGTATTACTCACATAATAATTTTTTCCTTATACAGGTGGATTCTTTTGTTTATGTTTGGGTGCTCTGTCCACCTTTCATCCCTTTTTCCACCAAAACCTCCAAAAAATTCTTCTATAACAAAACCTTTCACTCTTATAATGTTTTCATTTATCACTTTCTTTCATGTTCCCTATACAAATCATTCACATAGGTAATCTTTATATTTTCAATTTAAAATCAATAAACATATATTTTAATGTATTATTTCATATTTATGTTTAATTTATTTCCTTTAATTATTACTCATAATAAATGTTTTCTTATACATGTGGGCTCTTTGGTTCGATTTAATGGGGTTTCTTCAAAACTACTCCTGAAATGTTGGAAGTTCCACAATGAAATTCAATGAAATCATGGTAACATTGAAAGTTAGGATTGATTCTAAATGAATGCAATAATTTTTTTTATGTAATTGTATAAACCAATTCTTTAAATGTCCTTAATACAATGTTTTATTTTATAGTATTCATGATGTAAATTTTATTACATTTAAATTATGTATTAGGACTTGTTTTTGTTGATATTTAATGCGTTTCTGTTGTAGTAGTGTGTTATTACAGGACACTGTAGTGGTGCTATAGTGTGTTGTAAAAGCATACTGCAATATGGAACTTTATTATCACTTTTAATAGAAATGATAAAAATGTATTTATCATCACTCATGGAATAGTTGATAAAGGATTCCTTTAGCGGTGTAAATTAAAGCACTGATAAATGTCTCATTTATCAGTGCATTTTCAGTACTGATATAAGTGCTGGTATTTTAATGTTGGTTATGTTGTCAGCGCTTTTTAGTACTGTTAAATTTTATTTATAACACTGTTAAAATAATTTTTTAGTTTTTTATATTGGTTTTGTAGATTTGGTAAGGCTTATTATTTCTCCACCATTGATCATTTTTCTTCCCTTTAAGATCTATTCATCCATGTTCACTGGTTTGTTTGGCTATGCGGTTACACGCTCAGCTTAATGGAACTCATTGATTAGAGATGAGGTTTTAGGAATCAATCGATAGGGGGATTCATCACCTAGACCCGATGGTTCCCAATGCATGAATATTTAGCTTCATTGATCTCGTGTGTGGAGTTGTGCTCTTAGTTTCTCCGGCGAGACCCTATATCCAGTTTTTTTCAGCTCCTTTGAAAATCATCTTGGTCTGTCGTGCTCCCTCGAACTCAACTCATGCCATAATTATAGTGGAATTGATGACCTTCCAAGATGGAAGAGGCATATCCCTATATTTTCTTGATGATCTAGGATTGATGAAGGGAAAATATTGGTGTCAACTTGTTTAACCCAAGAGGCCACGCACCCAATTCCATATTTAAGAGAACAAGATTACTAGAATTTTATTTCCCATCACTATGAGTAGATTTCTGGTTCCATTTTTAGTTTGAAACTTCTAAATATTCCTTTTTTATTACCTATTTTTATTCTTCTCACTAGATTACCATGTATCATTTCTCTTTTCTTTTGAGTTTATTAAAAGTGTGCATGTGTGTTTTTTTCTTGCCATACAGTAGGACCCATAAGGGTCCGAAGCACATTAAATCCTCAAGTTCATTTACATTCTTTCAATTTCTATTCTGTTTTGGTTTTATAATTTTCAAATCTACTTATTTTTAATTTCGGTCTCTTATATTTTGTGGGTATTTGGTTTGTTTTTACTACCGTTCATCCATAACAAGTGGTATCAGAGCCTATCTGAATTTCTATGTTTTATTCACTCTGATAAACTGCTTTGTTTTATTCTGTATAAAGTATTGTTAAATATGTTTTCTTTCTTGTATGCCATATCTATTTCATTGTTTAGATTCATATTTGCTAAATTTAATGTTGTTGACAGTTTCTACGAATTTGGATTCTTGTGTTCTTTTGATAGACCAATTAATTCAGGTTTCTTTCCTTAATTTTCCACATTTATTTCTCTATTTAATTCAGAATATTTATTTTTATCTGTTTTTTTAATTGAAACCATTTTATTTATTGAAATTCATTTCATTTCATATCTCATAGTGTATGTTTACCTAGTGAGATTGGTCGGTTCTTGGGGGAGTATGCCAGACATTTTCCCCAACCAGTCTCCATCCACTAAACTAGATAAACATGTTTAAAATGTGATAAAAAATCGATAAATTCAATGGATACAATGATTTAAATTGACGAAGAATTTAAATGGGGGCATTGATTGTCCAAACAGGTCTAATTGAGGCCCTATCTAGGCCTACGAAAACTATTTCAACTATTAATGAAGTTGGTAAGTCCATTATAGAATACTAACAATTTTACTTTGACATACCTATTAAGGACCATAGTCCCCTTTTACTTTCATTAGGTGATAATGTTCTTAGAAACGTTACTTAGGAGTCTACCACTGGAGGAATTCAGCCTAAACTTGAAAACATATACATGATTTCCTCCCTAGTATGATGACTTTACAAGAAGTACTGTATGTTCAAATTTAAAATGAATCCTTGTACTTGTGTAAAAACCCTTTTAGATGAGTTTAATAAATTCATGTTAGAATTATCAAAAATTATTGTTTCTATAGATGATGTGGATTAGGCGATGATCCTATTAATCTGAATTGAACATAGTTAGAAAACACTGGTCGAGATCTTGATGTATGGTCCAGAATATATAACTTTAGAAGAAGTTAATTCATACCTTTTGTCTAATTAACTTTATTATAGACCAAAGATATATGGTGAGGTTGAGAGGTTGTTTACCATGGGATGGCCTAAAATTAACGGTAAAAAAATATCTCAATAGAGACAAAAGTAAGAGTATTAAATAACCCAAACTTAGGACTAATTCCATGGATAGAGAGCTTACATTCATTCACTATGGTAAATGTGGGAACAATATGACCGAGTATAGAAATATCAAGTACGAGTTAGAACAAAAACAACCAACTAAAAAATCTCTTTTGGTTGACTCGGGATATAACACTACTGAAGTTCTAAATGTGTCTATCTATATACTCAGTCAAGACTAGGTCATCGAATCTGGTAGTTCTTTTCATAGGTTTTCATATATAGATTCTTTTTTAGAGATGGTTGAAAAGGTATAATTGGATATCGTTCTAGGAAACAATAAGTAGTGAAATATTGAGGGTAGAGGCTATGTTCTAATAGAGTTAGATGATAAATCCATCATCACCTTACTTGATGCAATTTGGGTCCCCATCCTTCAAAGAAATATAATATCCTTAGGGATCCGAGATTAGAAAGTATTCAATTTTTTAATATAAAAGAGGTTGTCTCAAGATCTTTAATGGATCATGAAAAATCCTTAATGTATCCCTTACCAATGGGATGTATGTCTTGAGTGGAAAGACCCATTCAAAGAAATTTGATAATTTTTACAAAAAAAAACTGATAACAATATTCTATGACATTAAATAATGGGGCATGTAAGCACCAAATTCTTAGAGGAACTCAATAAGTAGGGGCTATTGAGGTACATCACACCTGCTAATCTTCTATTTTGGGAAGATTGTGGGATGGGAAAATCCAAAAGTGCGAGTTTCAATAGGTCCTCCTTCAAAGCATTCTCCCCACTTGAATACATCCTTTTAGATTTGTGGGGGCTATCTAGGACCACTACTCATGGTGGATGAGCCTATTTCGTCAACCTCATTGATGATTTCTCCAAGAATTTTTTAACTTACATCTTAATGATTAAATCTATTCTTTTACAATCCTTTATGGCTTGGAATGCATCAATTAAAAATCAAACTCGAAAGAAAATTTAAACCAAGAGAACAGAAAATGGGATTGAATACCCATCTACAGAGTTTTTTCAATATTGTGAGTCCTAAGTAACTAAAAGGAATATGAATTTTAGGGATCCCCAAATATAATTCCCAAGTAGAGATGATGAATATGTCTATACATGAAAGAGTTTGGAGAATATTTGAATACTCAGGCCTCCCAAAATAATTTCAGTCAAAGGACACCAACACTATTGTGCACCTTATCAATAGTTTTCCATCATCTATGAATCATCTTAAAACTACTGAAGAACTCTAGATTGGAAAGACCCCTTCTTGTTCCAACTGAAGGGTTTTTAGTTATACACCTATGATCATGTCAAGATAGAGAGATTAGAACGAAGATCCCTCAAATTCATATTCTTTAGTTATACCATGGGAGTAAAGGGATACAAAATCTTGGTAGATAAACTAGGATACCATAAGTACATTTTTAGTATGGATGTGATATTTCATGAATTGAAGGCCAAGGATACCACACCTGACAGTATTGAACCATCCATTGACAAGGATGATTAATATGATCGACTGGATCATTTTGAGACTTATGTTTAGGTCACTATGTGTCCTCCTCATCCCAATAATATGGTTTATTCTGAGACTATTTCTAGTTCAGATTTGAATTCCAAACCTCCGAGAACTTATTAAGATTTTTAGCTGACTCATGATTGGAAAAATAGAGTCCCTAGACCTCTTTCTTGCTTTATCTAATATGATATGGATTCATATGCCTTTTATGTCATCCATGATCTTATTGATGATGATCTTCAATTTTATAGGTAGCCTTTAAAAAACTAAGACTCAAGGAAGTGGTTATTTACTATTAATGAAGAAATGCAATCCTTAAGAAAGAACCATACGTGGGATGTTGTAAAAAAACCAATTAACAATAAAGTAATTGGTTCTAAATGGATCTTCAATTGAAAGTAGGAAAACACTAAGGGAAGTAAAATAAAATTCAAAGCTAGGATTGTTGCCAAAGGATTTATTCTAAGAGTAATAATTGATTACTCTAAAATATTGTTTTCCCTATTGTTAAGCATTCTTCCATTCATCTTTTTCTACCCTTTTAATTTTATAATGACTTTTATACAGAGAAATTAGTTGATAAAACATATTTTCTTCATGGTTATTTGAATGAAAATATTTATATGAAATCTCCTGATGGTTTTTCAAAACCCCTCTCTCCAAAGATACCTCTCTTGAGCTGGAAGTGGGGAAAGAGAGATAATGAGCCCCAAGTCCCACCTCCAGTAGGCCTTGGGGTGGCGAACCAGACCAAGGGTATAGAAATATCACAACATGGGAGAGATTAACCTTTTTATATAAACCATTATTGGGATATAAGATTCATCAACCTCAAACCAACTATAATACAAACATACATATATATATATATATATAATGAGAAAAAACCATCCCACATGCATGTTTAAACTAAAACTGATAGAGGTAGAATGAATCAATCCAATGTAAATACAAAAAGAACAAAGCTAATATGTGACACAACAACTATACCAACACCCTAGCTAGTAAGGTCTAGGACAGTCCATGTAATCTCCCGGGAAACCTGAAAATTGTTTTATATACGTAGGATTAGCATACATGTATTTTTAGTAATAATTGTCAAATTCTCTTCTACACAAGTGGGGGAGGCACACTAATGACACTGTGAGAAAACAATAGAAACTAAAAAGAACATAACAAGGTATACTATCCACCCCAATGTCACCAAAGGTACACTCACCAAATAACACAAGTCATGACCAGTAACGTTGCAATCACATCAATGATAGGGTACCCTGCACCACTTCCTAAAAGTTAACTTCTTATCCCTAACATCAAATATCTCGATGCTTCCACGCTCTTATATAAGCCCCACATTCACAACATTCATACACACACACCTGGGCCACATACTACTTCCCATCCACAAACACATAAACCACAACCACATCACATCCTCCCCGTAGACACCTGGCCCAAAAAACCAATACCTCATCCTGAAGACAACCAGTAAAGTATAACATATCTCATACTAAAGACACATAGGAAGCACACCTCACCCGCAGACACCTGGTCCTCACAACCGCACCAAAACCTACTCGAAGAGCCTTGAAATATTTGTGCCTATAAGAGGGAGTAGATAAAGGACAATAACCATCCATCCATCCCCTCATGGAGATGTTGTGAAAGGACACCCTCCCCCATAAAGGTGGGCGTGTTCAGTGTATAGTGCTCAAAACTAGTGGGTTGATTATAAAAATCACAAGAAAGTACTTATATATATAGGTTCCAAACACTCAAACCATCCTATGAGTTTTCAAAACAATCAAACATCATAAAAAAACTACCTTTGTTGCTACCTCTAAATGAAAAACCAGACAAATTAAAATAAAACCAATTCCAAACCCGAACCAATTAATTTTACCAATTATCACTCTATATAAATAAATAAATAAATTAGTTTATTACATCTATACCTAAGAAACTAAAAAATACAACCCACCAAATGTAACATAATAATCTTCACAAAATTCCCAAATTCCCTGGAAACCCTTGGTTAAATTCCCATACAAGGTAACACCATACTTCTTCAAAATTATCCCTATTGAAAAAAACTCAACCATCTTGTAGTACCACTGCCCTAACCACTTTATTGAACATCCATCTAACCAATCCCACTATCATTCTTCATTGTCATGACTCTATATCATTCCTATCTGCAAGAAAACCCCAACACACCTTATCACAACCACACTCGGCATCGCTAATACATGACAAAACCTCACCCAGCACAAACAGAAACATAAACATAAAAAATCCCAAACTTGCATCCCCTATGACCAACCACTACCTAGATGCAGTCCCACTGCAAGATGAGTTCATCCATTACACAATCAACGAATGTCTCAACCTGAGATTACATTACACCATTCGTGCCACCCATACTCCCACCCACTCTCACAGCCACAACACCACATGAACAACATGAAACATAAGGTCAAAAAAACCATAAAAACCGCACAACCACACCAAATTGTAAGATGCATTTAGATTTATCAACCATTGTTATTTAATTCCACATTGATAATTCAGGGGTGATCATAGAAAAATTTTGATCCTGAGGCATCCATATATTAACTAGGTGTACATGGTTAATCAATTTCATAATTTAAACCATTTGAGAAGGAAACAACAACAAATATTCACAAGTAATACATGTGTGAAAATAGAGGCCGTCATTGGCAATGATTTTCATAAGGCATAAAACCCTTACAAAACACAACATGGATCAAGGATAACAAATAAAACAAAGAGATAAACATCATTATCTTCCCATCCCCTCATTAATTACATCTTATCATCTTTTTTAAATTTGGGTACAACTATGTTCACAAGGGTACATGAGTACACCCACCCTAGACGATGAACAAAATAATGAGAGACGAAGGAATCCCTACATGGAACAAATGATGACAAACAATTTTTCCTTACACTAAAACTAGGGGTCGTACAAGTAATAGGAAATACTACTGGGGAAAACCGAATAGAATACTATATAATATTCTCATGACTATTCACAGAAGAAAGGTTCTCGATGCATGAAGAGAAAATGGAAACACATTGGGAAGAGAAGATCTTGACTTAGAAATAGTCAGATCCTATATCAAAGGAAGGGAAATAGTTTCAAGGTCCATTAAGGTCATATTGTGGTTAGGACCACATAGTTTGACTATTTAAAAGTCCCAATATAATTAGGATATCAAATATATGACAAATATCCTCTGAAACACCTTTATAAATTCTGAAACATGGATTTAAACTCGATTTTCATCAATTATAATGTAATAGGGGATAAACAGTAATACATTGAAAAATTGGAAATGGATCACTGATGGGTGAGTCACTGACACGAGTCACCGACACTGAGTCAATGATTCCTGACTCACCAATAGATAATCCACTGACATGACTCACCGATAGTGATTCACTGTAGTGACTCCCCAATGCCTTGCTCACTGACACCTCAAATCACTGATGCCTCGACCTACCAACGCCTTGACCTACCTATGCCTTGACCTACCGACACCTTCATATACCGACACATCGACCTAACAAAACCTCTACCTAATGAAACCCTGGCTCACTGATGCCTTGATTCACAATCACATTGACTCACCAATTCCCTGACCTAATGACACAAGCTACTGACTCTGAACTACTGATGGAAAAACTAGATATTTTGGAAAACTCTTGAAATAAGCTACCATTATCTCCCAAAACTCCCCAAACACTATATTTTTACAAAGTAATGGACCGGGGGGGGGGGGGGGGGTTCAAGCCATTACATAAAATAGCTCTCTAACTATTCTCATTCTCGAGCATTCATAACCAAACCCAAAATGATGAGGGGTATGAAAAACCACCCCATAAGATACCTCTCAAGGATAAACCACCCACTACTGTTTGAAAGCTGGAGTGAAACCTCGACATCCAAGAAAACCTCCTCCCAAATCTGCTAACCCAAAAATCTGCAAGATACCCCACACAAGAACCAAATTCCCAAACACATGAATTATGGAATTAGTTCCTCCATGTTAATATACTATCCGCTCTCGGGGGGCACAGACACACCTGCATGGGTTTAATAACATCTTAATGAATGCATCTCGATTAAGAATCAGGTCTCCCCCTTTTCACATGTAAGGGATTCATCACACACTATGGAATAAGGAATTATCCCATATTTTATAAAAAAGGTTAAATTACTACATAAAATAGAAAAACAAACAAGAAAAACTCAAAACATATCTAGGTACTTGGCACACATTTGCATCTCTCGCTCCCATATACTCTCCTCCATGCCACAATGCCTTCACAACACACAAACCAAAAGAATGTTCCATCCACACAACAACCTCTCCTAATACTCTTTTATCTCCAATGGACTCTATATGAACATTGTGTCACCCTCAATATCTAACTCTCCCCATTCAATGAAATGGGAGTCATCGTGGAGATATAGACAATGGAGGGATGCATGAAAGATATCATGGATCCTCTATAACTATGGTGCCAATGCCAACTGGTATGCCACCTCAACAACTCACTCCAAAACCTGTAAATGTCTTAGGAATTTTAGTGAAAGATTGCTCCCTCTACCGAACCTCTACTATCCACATCATGTGGAAAACCTTGATAACACGTGGTCCCAAATCTTGAACACCAAGGGCTTCCTCCTATGATTTTCATACAACATCTTTTGGTCCTCTTTTTCCTTCATCCTCTGTTGAACAAGATGCACCTTATCTATCATACTCTGCACCACATCCGAACCAAGGATAGCTAACTCCACAACTTCTATCCCACACAAAGGTGAATGACATAACCTTATGTATAGAGCCTGAAACGGTTCCATGCTGTTGGTAGAGTGATAGAATTTTTTTTAAGAATTATATACCAAGGAAAATGTCATAACCCAAATCCTCTGAAGTCTAGAACACAAGCATGGGACATTTCATCCAATTTTAGGATAATCCTATATATTTTCCCATCTTTATGAGGGTGTAAAATAGAGATAAGGGAAAACATAGTGCCAAAACCATGCTATTATCCCCTTTAGAAATGCGAGGTAAAATACATGTCTTGATCTGAAAAAATGGATCTCAAAACTCTATGCACCTACACTACTTCATCCACATACCTTCTCATAAAGGAATCTACTACACGCGACTCCTTAATCACTAGGATGTTAGATGAGTTCATCAGCTAATCCACCACTACCCAGATAATATCAAAGCCTCCCTGATCCCTAGGTTGTCCCGTGATGAATTCCATCGATATTTCATCCCACTTCCACTAAGGGATATCTTGGGGATGCAAAAAACCAATGGGAACACAGTGCTCAGACTTCACCTACTGGAACACTAGGCACACTGCACAAACCCGTCCCCTGCTCACTTCATACCAGGTCACCAAAACTACACCCTTAAATCGTGGTACATCTGGGAAACTACTGGGTGTACAACCAAGGGTGAGATATGAAACTCACCGAGGACTCCCTCGTGCTTCACCACCAGAACAAACCACTTCCCATGAGTCAACATATGATTCTGACCATACTCTAACCATACATCTGGATCATCACCCTGGTTAACATGATAACACATCACCTCTGCCTCTAAGTCTCCATAGTAAGAATCCTCCACCTTCTTCCTTAGTGATGAAAGAACCATCATCTATAATAGGAATCCCCTACTTCCATCTATTCCTATATCTATGTACAAGGAATCTATCTCCTCCATCTCCATCCGAGCATCCATAGATTCCCTAAATATCTCAATATGGAACTTCTTGATCAAGGCATCATCCAAAATATTCCCATTTACTGAGGTGTATGAGATCTCAAAATCATAATCCTGGAGATAATTTATCCACCTCCACTTCCAAAAGTTCATGTCTCACTGGGAAAAGATATACATCAAGATCTTATGATCCTTGAAGACCAAAACGAACTATCAAATTAGGTAATTTTTCCACAACTTCATCAAGAACATGATCGAGGCTAGCTATAGATCATGGTAGGCATAGTTACACTCATGGGGACATAACTTCCTAGACCCATAAGAGATCACTAAATTTTGTTGCATCATCACACAACCCTATCCAAGGTGGTAATAATACTAAAAAACCTCCAACATCACCCCCCATAGTAACATGAGCACTGGATCATTGAACAACTTCCCTTTTAGATATATAATAGTTTCTTGATACTGCTCACTCTACATAAAGGCATGATATTTTTTGGTCAGATCCCTCATTGGAGCAAGTAATCAAGAGAAATTGCTTACAATCCTCTAGTAATAACCTTACAGATGGAGAAAACTAGGAACCTATGCCACATTATTGGGTGATACCCAAGAAAAAAATATCTTGACCTTTAAAGGGTCCACTGCTACGCCCTGCTAAGAAAACACATGTCGAAATAAGTGGACCTACCATGTCCAACACCTTCACTTGGACAAATTTCTGTAGAGATAGTCCTGTCGAAGGACCTCTAGGATAGTGCTGAGATTCTTGGTATGCTTCTCCTTTGAAATTGAGTAGATCAGAATGTTATCCATGAATATGAAAGCAAATTAGTCTAGGAACTCTTGAAATATGGAGTTCACAAGTCTCATGAACATAGTCAGTGCATTCGTAGCACTGAAAGAAATAACCACGAACTTGAAGTTTTCATACCTAAAACTGAAATTATTCTTCAGGGTGAAACCTTCCTTCACCCTCAAATAGTGATATCCAGACCATAGATCTATCTTGGAAAACCAACTTTCTCCCCTCAACTGGTAAAAAAGATCATCTATCTTTCGTAGTGGGTAATAGTTCTTTCCCGTCACCTGATTCAACCTCGGGTAGTCTATAAACAACCTCAGACACCATATTCCTTCTTTTTTGAACAAGATCAGAGCACCCCATGGAGACACAATGGGCTGTATAAAGCGCATTTTCATCAGATCTTCAATCTGTATCCACAACTCCTACACCTCAGAAGGCACCATCCGATATGGAGCAAAAGAAATCAGACTAGCACTTGGTTGTAAGTCTATCCTGAACTCAATGTTACGTTAAGAGGATAGAGTCAAAACCACGTTTGGGAATACATATAAGAAAACCATGGTAACTCCCAAAACCTCCACCATATTATCATCCACTGATTTCAAAGACATATCTACCAACAAGGAAAGAAGAGGCTCCACATACTGGCTTCCCATCTGACAAATCTTATTGAAAATGAAATCCACACGTTGTTCATGTTTTTTTGAAAACATGAATCTCTTCCAGAAGTAGTCAATGATATCATGAATGGAAAAAACCAGTTGATGACAAGGATGACATAGTATGGCTACATATTTAGTAGAAGGAGATCCCCACTAGATTGATATGACCCCAACATTTGTCTATATCCCTAAAAAACATCAAACAAGATGAACTAACTTGTAAATGGTGTACTCAACACCACTGTAATGGAAAGTATCTCTACATCCAGTCCCAAAGAATTGTCTAGACTGGTTGCAACAAAGGATTGAAGAGATCCTATATCAAACAATGCACAATCAAGAGTACTGATCAAAATAAAAATACCTGAAATTATTCCAAGTCCGGCTAGAACTACTGCCTCTAGGGCGTGAAACTAACCATACCAAGATCATCTACAACTATACTATAGGATACCTCCCCAACCATTCCCATGTTGAGGTCCATGTGAAACACCCTGAGATCAGCCTCTGCCTATCTGTCTCCCCTCATCGGAGCAGGATCCTGCTGTCCCTACTACTGAAATAGCGTGGTCAGAAACTACTACTATGGTGGATGCTAAACATTCCCACATACACTATATTGATCTCAAAATGGGGACTAACTCTAAATGTTCTGGCGATCTCCACAAGATAAACACCTTAGTACCAAGACTTTGGGAAAAGCACATGGAGAAGAAAGTCAGAACTGAAAGTGTTGAGGTCGACTCCCCACTGGCCAAAACCTCAAAGGACCTGGCGCATGAGACATACTACTAGAATCCTTGCATTTTTTAGAACTTTTTTCAATCCCCTATCATAGTATACCTCCTTATAAGTTTATCTTCTCAACCACTTCTTCCTTCTTATGGTCCTCTAGGTATGTCGGCAATGTAAAGGGTGTAATTACGTACTAGAGGGAGGTACACAGTCCCTCCTCTAAGCATCTCGTCCAAGACTCCTCATCTAGAAATAAATATAGAGAAAAATGAGATCCTTGAACATGATCCCTATTTCCCATACCATCATAATCCCTTGCTGGAGGTAGAGTAGCTCCTATCTCTTCTCATCCTTCATGGTCGAAGAAAGAAATTCCACTCGGAACTCCATCCCAAAATCGACACACCGAACATCGGTCTCCTTCCTCTCTCCCAGATTCACAATCCATCACTGATGAACAACTCCCCTCATCTGACTATCTTCCAACAAAACCCAGTTCATTTTTAGAGCCTGAATTAGGCTAAATGTTATCTCAAGCTCCTCGATCTGTCTCTCTATCTATATGATTGAGACACTTCAATTATACATTTCCAGAGTCTATCGCTGGAGAGCATGAATTGTCTTCTACAACTGATTGTCCACTTCATATGGATCAAGCCTCCACTGATCAGCTGGAGTAACCAGTAGGGCCTCCACTGACTGAGCCACTCGTGGATGATGGGAAGGTTCCATAAATGAAAGGTAAACAAGGAACTATTAACCACGAGTAGTATGTTTTTAATTTAGGATTCATTTTAACTCGCTATTTATTTTAATTTCCAAAAAACATCCAAAAAACAAGAAAAATGTCATCATTATGCATGTAAATTTCCTCGGGTCTGTACCCTGAAAACGATGTAGCATCACTTGGTTATTTGATCAACTCATAGTTCATACTACGGATCATGGGGGAGGGGGGAGGTTAAAATACCATATCTGAGATGGTCTTCCCTAGCCTATGTCGTATATGAAGATTACCTAAAACTATTCCCCTACCAACCAATAAAATCCCCCCAGTGCCTTACTCCAAACTCTATCATATCTATCAACAATCACCTATGATACCATTCTTTCATGAACGCTATCTCCAAAGATTCCCCTCTAGATATGGAGATAGGGAAAGCAAGATAATGTCCATGATTCTCTCCTTCAGTAGGCCCTGAGGTGGCGACCAACACCAAGGGTGTAGAAATATAACAACATGGGAGACATTAACCTTTTTATTATAACCTAGATCGAGATATGAGATGTATCAACCTCAAAAATCTCCAAGACATATATATATATGAATACAAAACCATCCCACATGCTTTTTTAAAGTAAAACTACTAGAAATACATTAAAAAACTCCTATGTAAATACCAAAAGAACAAATCTACATAGCGACAAAATAATTATCCAAACACCTCAGCTAGTAAGGTCCAACACAGTCCAAATAATCTCCCTAGAAACCTAAAAAAATAATATACTTAGGTTGAGAATACAAGTATACTACGTAGGAATAGTAAAAGTCTCTCATACACAAGTGGGGGAAGTATACTTATTCCCTTGTGAGAAAATAGAAGAAACTCAAAAGAACATAACAAGGTATACTATACACCCCAAAGTCACCAAAGGTATTGTTACCAAATAACTGAAGTAAAGTAATGTAATTTAGTAAGAACATAGATGATAGGGTACCCCATAGTAATTCCCATTGGTTAACTGCTCATCCCTAATGACAAACATCCAAAGGCTACCATGCTATTCCACATGACCCACTATTAGAACCCACCCACACACACTTAAAACACATACCACATGCCCAAAAAAAGACCTGTTCCACAACCAAATCACATGCCGCCCACAGAAACCTGGCCCAAAAAACCACAACCTCATCTGAAAGAAAGCTGGGGAAGTACAACATATCTCATCCCCAAGACACCTGGAAACCACACCTCACCCGTAGAAAATTGGGCCTCACAACCACACCACATCCTACACAATGAGTCTTGGGATATCAATTCCTAGAAGAGGGAGCAGAGAAGAGCCAATAACTATCCATCCATCCATCCACTGAGATGTTGTTAAAGGAAACCCTCCCACATAACAGTGGGTGTGTTCAACACCTAGTAATCAACATCGGTGGGGTTAAAATAGAAATCACAATGAACTACATGTATATATATAGGTACCAAACACCCTATTGAACCTATGGGTATTCAAAAAAAACAACCATCCCAAAAAAACTACCTTTGTTGATACCTCTAAATGCACAACCACAAGACAACAATAAACCCAATTCATACCCCCCATCAAATTCATTTAACCATTTGTCACTCTATATAAATAAATTCGTTTATCTATTTATTCCATCCCTATGAGGGAATATACAAAACACAACACACCACATGAAACATCGTGATATAAACACACTTCACAAAGTCCTTGGAATCTCTGGGTGAACGACCCACAAAAGGTAACACCATCCTTCTTCAAAATTATCCCTCCAACAAAGAAACAAAACTCAACCAACTTAAATTCCCACTTCACACTCCCCTTTATTAAACACATGTCCATATGTTTCCACCATAGTTCTTCAATGTCATTCCACCCTTTAATTCCTCTCAGAAAGAAACCCCCCAACACACATAAAAACAACCAAACTCAAAAACCCTGCTGGATAACAACACCACACCCAGAACCCCCAGTAACATAAACATAACATAATCTTAACATGTATCCCCATTTTCCAACCACTACCCAGACATATCCCCAATGAATAAAAAGATCAGCCATTCCATAATCAACCAATCTCTCAACTCGAGATTCCATTACACCATTCATACCACCCCATACCCACAGGCAGACTCCCAGCCACAACCCCACACAACCCTCATGAAACACAAGGTCGAAAAAACCATACATTGCATACAGCCACACCAAAAAACAAGTAACATTCGGATTTAGAAACCCTCATTCTTTAATTCCACTTTGATAATTCATGGGTGATCACAAAACATCTTTGATACCATGGCATCCATATATTTAACCAGGTGTACGTGGTTAATAAATTTCATAATTTTAGCCAATTAACAAGGAAACAAAAAAAATATTCATAATTCATATTGTTGAGAAAACATTGGCCACCAATGGCCACAATTTTTAGAAGGCATACAACCCTTAAAAAACCTGACATGGATTAAGGATAACATATAAAACAAATCGATCATCATAATTATCTTCCCATCCCATCATTTATTAATTCTTATTATATTTTTTAAATTTGTGTCCAACTATGTTCACAAGGTTACATGATTACACCCACCCATCATTATGCACAAAAGAATGATAGATGAAAGAATGCCTACTTGGAAAAACATGTGACCAATGATTCTTTATAGAGCGAATACATGGGGTCGTGCAAGTAGCAGGAAACACTCTAGGGGAAAACAGAATAGACTACTACAACACAAGCACATGACTCCTTGGGGAATAAAGGTTCTCAACACAACCATTGGAAATGGAAACACACATGTAATAGATGATATTCGTTTCGAAATAGTCTAATCCTATATCAATAGAAGGAATATGATTTAAAGGTCCATTAAGGTTGGATCACTGTCAATTCCATGCAGTTAGACTATTTAAAAGTCCCGAGAGAATTATGATATTAATGATATAATTAATATCCTTTGAAAATCATTTATAAACAATAAAAAAATGGCTTTAAACACGATTTACATCAATTAAAATGTAAGAGGAAAGAAACTGAAAAAAGTGGAAAAAATGGAAATGGCTCACTCATGGGTGAGTCATCAACACAAGTCACTGAAAATGAGTCATCGATGGCCGAATCACTGACGGATGTGCCACCGATGTTACTCACTAAAAACATGTCACCTATGGGACTCACTGATTCCTAGCTCACCAATGCCTCAATGAACTAACACCTTGACCTACCGATGCCTCAACCAACTGAGACCTCAACATACCGACTCCTTGACCTACATATGCCTTAACTCACCGACACAATGACTCACCGACACCCTTACTGACCGAAACCCAAAAAAACTAATTCCATAAACTACTGACAAAAATCCATCAATTTTGTTCCACTAACACGAGCTACCGACACCAACAGACCAATGGGAAAACTGGAAATTTTGGAAAACTCTGGAAATGAGATATCGTTGCCTCCCAGAACACTGCAAACACTGGATTTTGACAATGTAATGGGCTGGGGAGATCTGAGCCATTACATGGTTATCCCATAAAATTCAAACAAAATCAAGTATTCCTTCTGATTAAATCTCTTTATGGCCTGATACAATCATCTAGGAAGTGGTAATTGAAGATTTATTCATTCATTCTCAGTAAACAGATCATTAGAAGACTGTATGATGCTTGTGTTATTTAAATCGACTAAAACCTCCAACATTTATCTACTATTGTATGTATATAACATTATTATTATTTCCAAAGATATAAATATTATTTATTTTATAAAATCCCAAATGGAAAGAAATTTTGAAATGAAGGGTCTTGGTTCAGCCAAAAAAATCCTAGGTGTTGATATCGTAAGAGGAAAAGCAAACAAATCACTTTATCAATCTCAAATGCTTATGTTTAAATTTTTTAAAATGGTATATGTTTGAACTCTAAAACCTATTAATATCCATCTTGCATGAAATTTTAAATTTTATTCGAATCATGACCCTACTGATGAAGAAGATACTGGTTTCATATCTCAAATTCCTTATGCTAACATAGTTGGTAGCATAACGCATTCTTTGATTTGTACTCACCCATATATTATATTTGTCATATTCACTCTAACTAGGTTCATGTACAATATAGAGAAGCCGCATTAGAATGACCTTAAGGGGATCCTTAGGTATATTTCTGGTACTTCTAGTATTTTTTTCTATGATAAAAATGTATATACTAATGAAACTATTTGTGGCTTTTTTGACACTAACTATTCTAGAAATGTTGACACTCATAAATATTTAACCGGTTATCTGTTAAATTATTTAGTAGGTTCCATTTCATGGAAGTGAAATATGAAATCTGTTGTATCACTTTCAACTATATAATCTGAATACATTTCATTAACAGTGGCAATAAGAGAATCCTTGTGGATCAATGGTATGTCTTCTGAACATAGTATTTAAAATTATGCTGTCATTATTAATTTTGATATCCATTCAGTAATGCATTAATCAAAAAACATAGTTTTCCATGGTAAGTCTAATAATATATGTATTAGATTAAATTTTATTAGAGGTGTCATAGAAATAGGAATCATGTGAATCAATAAGGTGCACTATGACATAAAACTAGATGATAGTTAAACTAATACGGTGGTTCAGTCTAATTTAAAATTCTATTTTGATAGCCTAAACATTATTTCAGTACTATGAACCTAGGTGCAAGAACAACACAAAATTTTAATTTAAAATGGTAGATATTTTTTAACTAAGGGTTTTTTTAATTTAGTTTTAATATTAACATTTGGTATTCTATTATATGCTTCCATATAATTTTTTATACTGGATTTTATTAATTTTGGGCTTGGTGTTTACTGGGATTCTTATTTGAGGCATGTTTCATTTCTCTCACCCGCCTCACATGTTGGATATCTAGATTATGGATGGTTTATAATTGCTCCACCATTGATTAATTTTCATCCTTTTGAGATTTATCCATCCATGTGTGCTGGTTTGTTCTACTATGTGGTCACAATTTCATATTCGTGGCACCCATTAATTGGGGGTGTATTTTTTGGAATAAATCAGCCTTGGGTTTCATCACCCCAACCTGATTCATCCAGATACCCAATTTGTTTTCTCAACTCCCTTGTGTGGAGTTGTTCTATTAGTTTAATTAGTGAAACCCATGATCTGGTTCTTCATTTGAATCCCTTGTGAATCATCTGTCCATGTCATGATCCTTCAGCTACAACTCGTGGCCTGATTCTGTTTCAGCCGATAAGCTTCCCAGGTGGAATATGTACCACCCTCCCTTTTCTTGATGATATTGGATAGAATAAGGCAGAATATCATGATTTATTTGTTCAAACTATGAGTACACATGCTTGATTCTATCTTGAATAGAATAGGACTACAATAGAGCTTATTGTACGACATTGTGAGTACATTTCTGGTTTCATTTCATGGTTCAAAACTTTTAAATATTCTTTGTTTATATCCTATTATTCTTCTTCTCATTGGATTACCTTGTATGATTTATCGTTTCTTTTGAAATTAATAAAAGTTGTAATGTGTGTGGTTTTCTTATTGTGCAGTAGGACCCCTCAGGGTCAAAATCATGTTAAATCCTTGTGTTCATTTAGTTTCTTGAATATTCTGTTATGTTCTAGTTTTAGAATTATCAAATCTCCTCACTTCCAATTTCTATCCATTCTATGATATGGTTGTTTGGTTTTTTTTCACTTACCTTCAACCACAACACACTGGAGACACAAAATATCATCTTCCTACAAGGTTTCTAACCTTGCTACATTCCCCATACATTGTTCATAATATTGCTGGTGATGTTTGGAAAAAATTCTGTCTACTACAAAAAACCTCTCCATTGTTTTCTGATTTTTTATATTTATTACTTTATGTTTATATTATTTAAATATTATTTAAATTATTTAGTTATGTAAAAATTGTTTTATATTATTCAACATGTCCTTACACGTTTTATAATATTTAGGCTCATTTCGATTTGATATTCATTTTTAATAATGTGTTCATGTTATAATGTGTTTTTTAATTATTCTTCTTATTATTATTTTATTATTTATATATATATATAATATTTTAATCATAAAATAAATTTAGATGTGTAGCACAGTGCGTCTTGAATCATATTACTGTGGATCATCACCCATATTTTCATATGTTCCATAAACAATTATTTCGGCTGTGTTGAATGAGTTGGGTGGGTATCGTTTCTTGAAAATATTACTGTGTGGAAATTCTCTTATCTAATTCTTTTAGGATGTAACACCAATTCCATCATAATATAGAACTCAAGATTCCGACATCAGTGGGTTTTCTCATAAAAATAATCATTTTTTTCAAGTTTCTATTTCTATTTCCATTCACATTTCCCATCCATAGATTCCGTCACACCACATGAGGCCTAAATATTCATTCCCTTAATATATTACATGATATTTTTTCAATGGGATTTTAAAGTATGTATAATTTAGATAATAAAATATATTGAAATCATTTTACACATACTTTGTCTTCTCACATTCTCTAGTATATCCCTTAACATTTCCATAATTCAAATTAATTGGATATGCTCCAATAATAAAATTATTTCTTCAATGTTAACTATCCTTGTGAATGATTGAGACCTATATATTAAGGTTTAGAAAAATTATGTTCTATTTTAAATGTGGGAAATTGGATAACAAACAAATTTCTTTAAAAAAATTATGTGGGTTGTACATGTGTCCCACATTAATTAAGATTCCATATCAATGGATCAATCTTATTTTTATATTATCATTTTTTACTATCATTCATTATATATAATGATTCCACAATTATCCATTTGGATTCACTAAAGAAACCATAATTAATAAATATTACCCTTTTATCAGTACTATAAATTCCAATTATCATTCCTAAAAATGTGTTGACGTCTTAACAACCCATAAAATCTAGGTTCTTTTATCATTTCTAAAAAAGTACTCATAAAATATATATTCACCAGTACTAGAAAAATCCCTAAAAAATTGGAAATTATTCATTTCTTCTTTTAGTGAAAATAAAATATATCAAATCTCATTAGTGTGCTAATACATTTACAACACACTGCACAAACCATTTATAAATGACAACATAATTTAAAAAAATCATTTAATTTAAATTTAAAAATAAATCTATATCACACACATTTCTATATATTAAAATTACATTAAAATATACAATTTGTTAAAAACATTAATTTTTTCAAAAAATTCAAAAATAGTAGACTTGATGGCACAATATTATGATTTCCCTAATACCCCTTCCAATGATCCTAATCATGCTACCAATTTTAGAACCCACCAACCAACTCGAACAAAAGAGAATTATACTAGTAATAAAAACAATACATATGTTAGTAATTATATAAATAAATTAATTAAAATTAAATATGGAACATTAATTTATTAATAAAAATTAAATTAAAATTAGTAATTGAATGATAAACGAAACTAATAAATAATATAGATAAAACAAAAATTATATATAACAAATTTCAATGTAATAAAACACTCACAACACATTTTCTATGTTATTATAATGTTTCACAATTTAATTCATACTGGCCCCACCATGTATCAGATTGATGTGAAATTAATTTATATATGCAAAATTTAAATTATTTTTCTATATAATAAAATATCAAGATGATATATATAAATTTTTTTAGTTTTGATTATGTGATGCATGTTTTGAACTATGAATTATTTTTTAAATTTAAAAAATAAACTTTCAATCAAAGCAACCATAATATATATCAGATTATTATTTAGTTACATCCTAATCACGAAAAATGAATCAAATATTTTTTATAAATTATCTATATAATAAGAGAAAATTTCCTTGGTTTTGAATTTGTGACATGTGTTTTGAAAAAAAATGTCACATTTAAATGAAAACAGAAAATTTGAACTATATTGGCCATATCATGTGCATGATTTATTTGTGGTAAATTCTGATACCTAAAAAATTAATTTTAGAGTATTATAATAAAATATAAAAATAATACACAGTTTTTTTGGTTGATTTTGAGTGTGTGATGCACATTTTGAACTAATATTTCATTTTCAATTAAAAACATTCACTTTAAATTATATCGACCACACAGTGTGTCATATTGACATGCGATTGATTTATAAAAGATAGAATTGAATTGTGGATTTTTTTTCTTAAAGTATAAAGACCACGAGAGTTTGGTTTTTATGTCTTCACCATAAGACATAAATTTTGAACTAAAGTGTATCTTCTAAAATTAAAAATGTAATTTCATTAACACTATCCACTCAGTGTTTCAGATTGATGTGTGGTTGATTCCTACACATCTAAAATGAGTTATATATTTTTTCACACAAGTATCAAGATAATTAGCTGGAACTTTATTTATTTTGAGTATGTTACATGTGTTTTAGACTAAAATTCCCCTTTTTTTGAAAACATTCTCTTTCAGTCACATCGGCCACACAGTGTGTTATATTTATGTGACGTTAATTTATAAAAATCACAAATGAATTTTAAATTTTTACACTAAATTATAAATTCAAAAAGAGAAAATTTTCTCTATCTTGATTTTTTTATGAGTGTTTTGAAATAAAATACCAATTTTAAATGCAAACAGTCACTTTCAATCCTATCAATACTCAATGTGTTATACTATGGTTTGATTTATTCTTACACATAAAAACTGAATTATATATCTTTATCTAAAATTGTCAATAATAAATTAGTGTGTTTTCTCATTTTTCATTGTGTGATACATCATTTGAACTAAAATGTCATTTTTATATGAAAGCATGAACTTTCATTCTTACCATACACATAATGTTTCAAATTTATGTGAGGTTTATTCCAAAACATCAATAATGAATTATGGAGTATTATAAAAAGGTATAAAGAAAAAAAACCTTGATTCCATAGTTTTTACTATGTGACATGTGTTTTGAACTATAATGTAACTTTTAAAAGAAAGTGAACACTTTCAACCATACTGTCCATAGAATGATTCATATTCATATGCAATTGATGACTATGCATAAAAAACGAAATATGGATTGATTTACTAAATTATAAAAATAATATGATTTCATTTTCTTTGTTTTTAGTATCTGACATATGTTTTATACTAAAATGTCACTTTTAGACTAAAACTCACACTTTTAGTCCTATTGGACAAACCATGAGTCAGATTGATATTTGTTTAATTTCAACACATGAAAATTGAATTATGGATTGTTTTCATAATGTATAATAAAAACCACATAAAACATTCTTGTTTTGGACTACGCGAGATGCATTTCACTTTTTTCCATAACAACCGAATTAATTTTACTACTGAATTACAACTGATTCCTATTCATAAAAAATGAATTATGGATATTTTACCTAATTTATAAAATCAATTTTTACATATTTTCATGGTTTTAAGAATGTGAAGCACATTTTAGACTAAAATTTCACTTTTGAACTTAAAATATTTCATTTAGTCACACCAAAATTTAGTGTATCAAATTGAAGTATGTTTAACTCCAAAACATAAACAATTATTCATGGATTATTTTAGACGATTATTATGAAAATAAGAGTTATTTTACATTTTATGAACTATATGATGTTTATTTTGAACAGAAATATCACTTCTAAATGAAAACACACACTTCCAGTCATACCGGAACACCTCATGTTAATTTGACTAGTGTTTGAGTCCTATATATCAAGAATAAATTATAGATATTTATCCAAATATATTCAAACAATTCGGGATAATTTTATCTTTTTTGAGTATGTAACATTTGATCAGAACTAAAATTACAATTTATAAAAAAACACTCACTTTTAATCATATGGTTCACATTATTTATCATATTGACTCGATTTTAATTCATAATAATTAAAAATGATTCAATGATCATTTTACTATTGTATATAGTAATTTAAATCACATTTTAGTGTATTTGTGTCTGTGACACATGTTTCAGAATAAAATATCATTTATAAAATAAGAACACACACTTTTAGTCAATCCAGACCCAACATGTTTCAGATTTACATCTGATTAATTACAACACATAAAAAATTTAAACAAAAGTAATTTTCCTAAACTATAAAGATAATTTGAGAATATTTTCTTGGTTTTGAATCTATGATATATGTCTTTTTACTAAATGTAACTTTGAAATGAAAAAAATCACTTTTAGTCATACCATCCACTCTGTGGGTCAGAATAACATGTGGTTTATTCATACACATAAAAAATGAATTATAGATTAATTGACTAAAGCATCAAAATAATCAGAGTTCATTTTATCAGTTTTGTGTATGTAACGTTCGTTGATAACTAAAATGTCACCTTTTAATTGATAACATGCACTTTCAGTCATACCAGTGACACCATGTGGAAAATTAAAATGATATTGATTCCTAAATATAAAATATAAATCAGGAATAGTTTTCTGTAACTATCAATAAAATATGATGGTTTTTTTAGTTCGGACTATGTGACATCGGTTATGATCATGAATTTTACATATATTATAATGGATAGGCACATGAAGTTTTTGAAAATTAAGAATTGATTATGGGAAATAAATAAAATTACCTACATGAGAGTAGGTGAAAATGTATATAAGAGATATTTGAATGACCAAATCACCTACCATATTAAATTTCATAACCTTGTATTCTATTAGTAAAACAATTTTTTTCAATAGCATGTTATTAAAAGATATTTGGCCCAAAATATAGTACATTGTATCATTGATGAATATAAACCAATAAAATAATAACTCGATGGAGATAACAATAAATATTACTATTGTGAATAATCCTTACAAAATACCTCATCAAGAATTCTTTTCATCACTTATTTTTTTCCTATAAATAACACAAATGGCTTCCATGTATTTTTTGAAGGTCCATGTTGAAGGCTGATATCATTTCTCCTTTGTAAACCCACTTCACATGAAATAATAATTAATAAGTACCTTATCATAAACATTTCATAATATTGAGACCAGTCAAGAATTAACATTTTGTATCTTTTCATGCATAGATTTTTAGATAACTAGGGAATAAGTATTATATAACAACTCAAATATTACAAATTAGACACTTCTACTCAGTATCAATTTTTTTAATAAAATCAAAATCCTTTAAATAAGACATCATTTTTTTCATGATAAAAATACTCATACCATTCATCTTAACATCCACCAATCTATTAACCAACCTTATACCCTTTTATGATTTATTGAAAACCTGTGATTAGCCTAAAAAGATTAATAATGGAAATAAGATAAGGAAATAAAAGGTGAGTCCATGAATACTTATGAACCAATAAAATCATAATTTTTACCCATAAGACCTAAGACAATTAACGTAACTCATGAAATAATAAATTTTTTGAAAAAATAATAGAAATCATAAATCATAAATGTATCGAGTGGCATGCATATTATATTTACATTGTAGATTTTACAGTCACCTAGGGAGTAACCTTCATGGTTACGTTTGGAATACCCATCACAGTATATTCCAAAAATCTCTTAGGTTAAACCTTATCATTTAACTTCATATAGTTACCCAATTAATTGGAGAGGTATCATGGGATCACCCACCCTAGGTTTATCACATAACCACTTTTATACATAAGAAATTTCCAAGAACCATAACATACTCATAACAGATAAAACATTTATCAAGGAAAAATAGCCTTTCAACATTGCAATCAGAAGATATAATTTCAAGATATTAACATAATAAATACCATATCAAAATAATTTTGAATACAAAAATACATGAAAAGGGAATATTTTATTTATTTTTCTTTTAAAAAATTTTATGGCTTGTAGAGGAAGCCAAATATCAAATGAATGTCACAAAGACAGAAATGTAATTGTCTCCCCATAAATTAATAAATTATTTTTCTCATATTGAAAAATTATTAATAGAAAAATATTCCTATTAAAAAACATTTAATAAAATGAAAATTCAAAACATTTTATTATACACCATATAAAATAAGGTGGTATATATTATCAATATACACCTAAATGAAAGGAGATTGAGACAATGTCCCTTACTTCGATTCAAAATCATCTTGTACACTATTTATCTTCGTGAATAATAAAAATAAGTTAAATTATAATTTCTTGAGAACATTTTTAATGTTAATTATTATTTTTATACAACTTATTACCATGTTACCAAAATTATATAATTATTTAAGTAAATACCAGACATTCACTTGATATTTAGTAATTTAGTTGAAAATGAATTTGTCTTGATGTCAACAGTCCATGTGGTCATAAGTACATAATGTACAGAATAATATTGATGAAATAATAATCAATTTTATAAATAAATTATACAATTAAATCAATCCAATTATTTATGGTATTAAAAATGACCAACATTATAATCATGGAGACGGTAAGCCATACGCACGAATAAGTAACATCTTCATTTTTCATTAATCATTATGGAAGTAATGTAATTATTATTTTATCTTTACATAATGATCATATAATCACTAATATCCTATTAATAATATATATATATATATATATATATATCATGCATGTGACATAATGAACGAAAACGAGTCACATCGATTCGTGGAGATGACAGTTCTCATGTACTCACAAATGGCACTATAATTTTTATGCGCATGGAAGTTATAACATAATTTATATATTATATCGGTTCATGGAGGTGATAGTTCACACGTACGCATAAACAATTAATCAAATTCCCATTTATTGGAAGTGAAGATGGATTTAGGTGATGATAATAATAGAATAACATCTGAGTATATTATTTGTACTATAGTTTTTATTTCATCATGTTTGGAAGATATTTTAAGGAATTGAAAGATGAAATAAAATAAAAATACTTAAAGAGAATGATACATATTCTTCGGTTGATCATCTTTGAAGAACCGCTTAATACCTGAAAATAGGGTGTTATGCATAAAATAAGGCCTCAAGAATGTGGGGTGGGATCTTAAGAATAGGTTTTGGGAGATATTGGCCAGGCCAAAGGGTTTTAGAAGTTTTAGTATTAGATAAGAGTTGGTACCTTTTTATAGGACATGGGAAGGGCACTAATGGATTTATTAAAAGTGTTAAGTTAATATAAATTCAATTTGGATAAAAAATGGGTAAAAACTAATTTATTTAGAATATAGGATGGGTTTGGGTAGAAATGTAAATATCCAATTAAAATTATTCAAGTTTTAGTAATTTTTTTAATCCTTAACTTTTTGTTTTAACCACTTTTAACTCCTACCATTTTATCAAGTAATTTACACTTAAAGGGTTAAAATAATTACAAAATCATTCCAAAAGATCAATGAATGATTAATTTTTTGCATTTTTAGGAATAAACCAACCATTTGGACAAATAATATATTTTTAAAAAATTTATATCATTTAATTATATATTTTATATTTTAAACATTTGAATTATGTTAATTTTGACACTATTCATTAGATGACCTTTTTAAAATATAATTAAAACATGATTATTTCGAACCAAATACATTAACTAAATACTAAAATGTCATAGTAATCCATGATACTCATGGATGACATAAATTATGTCAAATAATATTTATTTTAATATTTATAATATCATTTATTTGATTGTTTCATTAATTAATAAATTTCTACATCATCTTTGAGTCAAAATTAACAATAATTATTTAATTTCAGAAATTTTTATATAAATTATGATGATTTAATTAATATTTTTATCTTTACAATGACAATTTATAGTTGAAGATATTTCTTGTATAACTCCATATTGAAATAATTTTTTTAAAAAAAGTTTAACAAAAATGAAAATTCATTGAATATAATATTATAAATGCATTGAAGTAGTCCATGTGGCTCCTTGCGGTTTTAAAATAGGCCTAAGGATTCTAATGGTATGTATTCACTTATTCAATTAAATTATAAAATTTTTTAGGGTAATTTTATATTATTACAATGTTATTTTTGCCTTTAATTACCCGATTTACCTTTAACCATGGTAATAAAATATAGTAATAATGTTACTATTAATAATGTCTAAAAATAAAAGGGACCTATTTAAACAATTTGGAGATTATTATTGAAAATATGGAATCCATTTTTTCAAATTCAAAGAATATAATTTTTATTATTTGATTTAAAATTAATCTTCATTTTCAAAATAAGAAAACATGTTTTTTAAAGTAAAACCCATCAAAAGATTGACATGCATTTAAATCTAATTTCAATTTTTAATTACATAAAATGAACAAAGTTGTATTAAATGAGAAAATAATAATTTAAATATAATTTTAAAAAAAAATCTAAAGATAATATAACAAGATAAATAAATTAGATTAAAAATAAATTTTAAATTAAAATACAATATTTCCCAAAATTCAATAAAATATGAATTTCATCATAAAATTATAAACATTTCAACCAAAGAAAATTTTTATGCACTAATTCAAAATAAGTAGTTTATTTTTTCAAATAGAACATATAATAATGTAAAAAAACTGAATTTGAAATGATTTCTCCATCAAAAGGTGGTAAAATTGTATTTTTAGAAAAACCCTCATTTTGTCGCTAAAATTGTATCTGTTCCAATATAATTTATAGGATAAAAATAAGATAAATTTTAAACACTATATTTAATTAATATTTAATTAATATAACATAACTAGAGTGAATTTATTATTTTATAAAGGAAATTTTTCACATTTAAATATTTTTTCATAAAAATACATCCTTTATATTCAATTGGTTTTTAGTTTCATTTAATGTTTATTTTGTAACAAATGAATCGTTATGTAAACATGTGTAAACCATATTTTCATAATTCTTTTAATATTGTTAATTACCTACATTATAGTGGATTAGTGACAAGTACCATATTAAATCATAATATTTCGTTGTTCGTTTAAGATCGATGTGGTGTATCATTTAGGTTATCCAACACTGTGTTTCCTTTTAAAAGATCTTGATGTTATGTAATTTTCCCTTAATAATTAATGGTTATTATTTCATTAAATTATTATATCCATTAATAAAATCCTAACCTTTGTATAGTATACTTTTTTTAACTTTATAAGAATAAAATTTTAGAGAAAAATCAATAAGAAAACACATCTTCATGATATATATGAAAATTAACAAATTAAGTAGCAGATAAGAATGATAATAACTTTAACTAAATAATATTTAGATAAAATGTAATAAAATTAAATAAATACTAGTTAAGAAATAAACTCTTTTGGATGTCTTTAAATATTCTAAAAATATGTAATATGAACTATAATTTCTTAAAAAATATACTTCCTCTTTTAAAATGGTGCAATATTGACTATTCAAAAAGTTCTAAAAATATAAATAGACTAATGGTAAAGAAACATTTTAAATGAAATTTAAAATAAAACATACCTCTTCAGGGATGATAGTTTTTTGATACAATAAGATATCTTTCATAAAAATAAAATTATAATAACCATAATATTTATCATTACATTATTTGGATTAGTGTATATATATTGATTAAAATAATAAATCTATTTAGCTATTTTTTGTTTAAAAATATTATTATATATACTGTAATAATTTTACATTTATGTGAAAAAAATATTTTTTTCACCCCCATACTGGATACCCTTACCATGATTTTGATGATATTTAAACACTACCCATCATTAAAATTTCTCATTAAAACATCCCGTAAATCATATAATTTGATGTTTTTTTATAAAATGTTAAATATAGTGTCATTCAAATAGAAGAATTACACCATGTGTAGTTGATTAATTAGATATCCATTATTTAGATAAAAAATATGGGATGAATCCAAATTTATTGTAACGAGCTTATAATGCTTCCTAAAAAACTAAATTAAATATGTAAGGAAAAAAAGTGAATAATATTATATTTTATTGGATTATAGAGTTTTACCCCTCTATTGTTGATATTAATAGGTCTATATCATTTGATAGTTTGTTTTTAATAATTTTTATTATTATTTATACATGTAGTGAAACTTTTTGTTCTTTTGTTGATGGTTCTTATATAGAAGTTATATATGTAGTGACGATTCAAAATTTTTCTTTGTAAGGTTTTCACTTTATATAGAAATGATATATATGAAAATAGAAAATATTAATATATTTAAATATAATTATCATATTACACAAACTATTGGAAGAATATATTATGAAAATGTAACTCATTTGAACCTCCACAACTAAGCCTACCAACCATCAATTCTTGATATTTTCATTGACACTGTCAAAAAAATTATATTTGGAATGGAATATCTATACGGTTTCCATTTATATGTAAAGAACTAAAAAATCCACTTACTTTTTTTTAAATTATTTGGGATTTTTACGAGTCTGTGAAAATTGATGGCGCGTGATTCCGACCCCCGGTGTGCCCGAAATGAATTTATGAACTTTTTTTAAGGTATGTTTAGTAAACCCACGGGTGGTGTTTTATATATTTTGAAGAGGTGGTTGGATTAAAAATATGAGGGTACCATCAAATCCGATGTTCTGGGATTCGCTTAAGGGAATCTTAACTTCAAAAGTAGTATGTCAGGAGAAAAAGTTAAATTTTAGACTTTTTAAAGAAAAGTAAAATAACATGAAATTGTTATTTTTTTTCTTTTCTTTTTTCCTACCACCTGTTGAGCGGCTGTGGAGGGGACCATGGAGGTGGTCAAACCTTTAATTATGGGGTGTTAATTGCATGGTTAAAATTTGGTTGTGTAGCCACCTCTTGCGTAATTAATGAGGCACTTTAATTACATAAATTAATGAGGCACATTATTTACTTTAATTAATGAGGCACGTTAATTACATCATTTATTGAACCTCATTAATTCATCAGCGTGTTACTCACCTTTCCCCCTCTTATTTAAGTGAGGCTTGGAGAGGAGTGTTGACACATATTCTTTAAGAGGGGAAACTCTGGAAGAGTTCTACGGTAACATCCGCTGAGGTAGAATGAAAGCTCGGGCGACAACGATCTGGGATCGATGCACACTGATGACTCTATTAAATATGGTTTCTCCTCCCACCATAACCATGTCACCGTAAACAGACCTTGAGGTAGGGGTGTTATGTTTCGTTTTGTTTTAACATTATTGAAATGAGTTTATTGAATCTTTAATGTTAAATAAATATTCTCTCGCTTGTTATCATGTTAATGCGGAGGGTGCGGGCCGAACGGAAAAAGCCAGGACACTCTGCCACTTCATTCATGTTGCGTTCTTTTGGGATGATTTTTTTTTTAATTTTTATGGAAACACAGGAGAGAGGATCATGATGTGATGGTGGTAGTCTGGGAGAATCGTAGGTGCAGATGGTACCAAGAACAAACCACCGGAGCACATCCTGTGGTCCACAGAAAGAATCATCGGCGCGCCATGCCGGAGGAGGCCCGCTGCAACTAGCCACATGTGATGGGAAAGCGGCACGCCATCACGTACCGTAGTGGACAAAGGATGCCGGCCCAACCCGACCATTTGGGAGAATGGAGGCTGTAGTATCCTCAACCAGCGGGTTGCAGCAGGTGGGGGCGACGAGGCCCCACACCACACCACGTCGGCTAGAGATTGGTCGACTGTTGCACGTGGGGAGGCTGCACCCCACCGGCCGGATAAAATGGCCCCTCATACCCAGGGCTAGAGGGTGATAGTGGTCCATCTTCAGGCAGGCTGAGCCGGACACGGGCAGACAGAACATTCCAGACCTACCCAGCGGGCCAACTCGTGTGGGTCGAGCCCCACCCGGCAAGCCGGGCCTACCCCAACCCGGGCCCGCAAACCAGCTGGGCCAACCCCAACAAGAAATTCCCAGTGAACTAGGCCGAAAATTAAGGGTCGAACTTGGGAGGGGTCTGGTAGACCCTAGGACCGTTGCGTCTGGCCGGCCTGACCGAGTCGGACCGAGCCCAGACCCAACCGGCCCCCGAAAAAAGAAACACCTATAACTGACGAACAGGGTGACCATTTGACATGCCGTCAGGGGATTTAGGACTCATTTTGGGAAGCTGTCCCTTTTTCATCTTTCAGCATGCCTGACTGAGCTGAGCCAGACCGAGGTGCAATCACCCTCCTTACATGGAAAGGGGTGTAACTAACAGATCGAGAATCTGATCGATGTGCTGTCTATTGCACAAAGAACCTTGTGACTAGTTGTTCCTTTGTAGATAATGTAATTGAGTTTTTAGAGAGATTTACAGGCCACCATGGTTGGATCAGACTTGAATTAAATTGGGAACTTCTTACAAAAGTGGCCATATCTCACAGATCAGGCATCCGATCGGCATGCCATCGGTCACTTTGGGACACCTATGATGGGGCGGTCCCTTGGGTTTGATTTTTTGGGGGACTTTGTACTGGTGGAAATATGAGTGATGGATTGAGGATCAGAATCTTCTGAAGATCGGGCATGCTACGTTTTTGAATCAAGTGGCTGGCTGTGACATGAAGAAAAAGAGAGACCAATACGGGTTAGAATCAGAAACTCTAGAGTGGAATGATCTAGCAGCACAACTAATCATCCCTACCTTTGTATCAGTTACGAATATAGGTTAGCACCAATGACCAATACGGGTCAGCACCAGCCACCAATACAGTTCAGCTCCAGTGACCAATACGGGTCACCAACAGCGATCAATACGGGTCAGCACTAGCTTCCAATATGGGTCCGCACCAGCGATCAATACGGGTCAGCACCAGCGACCAATACGGGTCAGAACTAGTGACCAATATGGGTCAGCATCATGCGACCAATATGGGTCAACATACAGTTTCCTATACGGGTCAGTAGTAGAGTTACTACGGATAGGATGATCTAGATTTACAACTAGTCATCCTTATCCTAGAAACCATGAAGTTATACGATCAGAGTGAGCTGTCTCTTTTTCTTTGTGCTTCATGATTTAGATCATGATTGTGATATTACCATTTTGGTACTCCTTGTGATGTTTTCCTTTGTGAATTACTGAGATTCATTCATGGGTCTTAAGTTCCCCTACTGGGTAATGTTATAATCACCCCTGCACAGGCTCCGCCCACACGTATGTGTCTAGTGCAGACTACTGATGCTCCGAGGAAGACATTGTAGGTTCAGGACATGGTGGAGCTTGGTGGAATTGGAGAAGTCAAGATATTCTTCTTCGAATTCATACTTAAAGCTACTACCCTCTAGGTAGAGCTCTAGGGAATATTTGATAGTTGTTTACTTTCGTTTTAGTTTCTAGGGCTTGTATTTCGGCCCATTACTTTCAGTACACACCTTTTCTACTACAGTTTTGATTCGTTGTTTCATATTGTTGCGTTATTGGCTGTGTGTTTGTATAGGTTTAACGTAAATGGCTTTATATTTTGGGGTTAAGACATTTTAGTGCTAATTGAGAACCCCTGGCCTATGGAAGGTTGGTTTGGGGTAGTCACAACATGGGCCCTGGGGGATGGGTCATGAAAAAGCGGTATCAAAGGGAGTCTGGTTCTAAGAGAAGAACTAAGTGTCTACTTTTAATGATATAATGGTGAAAAGTGTCTTGAGTTTGGTTTTCTTGTATAGGGTATCTAGTGTTGGTGCGGTGGATGAAATATCCATACACCAGGACCTTGAATTCTGTTTTCTGACTCGGTACATAAAAACACTGGTTACTAGTGATTTGAAAAGTTTTCTTGATCTTTCTTGAGTCAGATCACCAGGTATAACTTATTGACCATGGTTCCTCTATTTCATAACAGATGCCTCCACGAAGACAGCCACGCAGGATTCCGATTAGAGATTGCGACAGTGGCCCACTAAGCGAAGTGACATCGGTACAAGGACCACTCACAGTGATGGAACCTTTGGGTGGTCTACAAGCACCACCACCACATGTTGAGCAGTATATGTTTCGAATGGATCTTTCACACCAACTGAGTGAATTTCATGAGTTCCAGAGATAGAGACCTCTGAGGTTTCAGGTCAAGATATACCCCCAGGTAGTAGAGGACTGAATTGAGGCAGTTTACTGGGTCTTTCTATTACTAGAGACACCCTCCGAGCAGATAATGATATTTTCCGCTCACCTTCTTCAGGGCTCTACAGAACGATAATGGAGATCCCAGCTCCAGGTGCATGAGGAGATGACCCTCACCTGAATGGACATTGAGAGGATTTTCAGGGCGGAGTTTGTGCCAGTGACATGACGCTCTGTGCGTATTCCAGAGCTGCTGCATCTACGACAGGGCAACCAGACTCTATCACAGTACTCGGCGAGATTTAATGACCTCTCCCGATACTCCATGGACATGGTATGGGACCCACACATCAGGGCTCAGACCTTTGAGAAGGGGATCCAACGAGAGATTAGAGTTGTGATAGTTTCTCTTAGTATCCTGACACATGATGGTGTGCTAAAAAGTGATTTGCTAATGGACAGCTTCCTTGCCAAGTAGGCACCACCAGCGAGGGCCCCTATAGGAAGACCGGGTGTACATCTATCTGGAACTGGCTGGAGATTGAAAATGAATAATCCCAAGTAGGTTTGACCTTCTAGAGGGTGACCCCAGGACACAGGGTTGGAGGTGCGAGGCTTGAGAGGGTGAGAGAGCCACCCGCAAGGGATGATCTATTTTTCTTGCGGGGGATAGGATCCCAGATCTCATGACTATCCGACTCCCTCTGTGGATGATATGAAAATAGTTTAAGGGCCACCAAGGAAATGAAAAACATAGGATAATGTGAGTCGTCGAGGTGGTGGATGAGGGAGGAGATCAGGATGTGCATAGGGAGGTGGTCAGGGTCACCATGCACCACCACCACCACCCCTAGGCGGCCACCACGAGCTCAGAGATAGGTGGATGGGGAAAGGACCAACTACAGGCTATAGAGGCTCACAATCCCGAAGTACATGAGATGATACATGGTATGATATGTATCTTCTCTACTTTATAAGAAATTCTTATCAATATTGGTGCTAGCCTTTCTTTCTTTTCCACAGACATAGTTCGGGGCCCTGAGATTCCGGTGGAGGTTTTTGCTTGACCTTTGCATTTGGATACTCATACAGGAGGAGATTCAGTGGTCACACACTGGTTCCGACATTGTTATCTTACTCTCAGAGGAGAGAGTTTAAGATTGGGTCTTCTTGTAGTGGAATTGAATCTCTGCGACATCCTTCTAGGAATGGAATGGCTATCAGCAGTTCATACACAGATTGACTGCTTGAGACATATAGTGCGATGTACGCGTAGAGATAGATGTCAGTTTCACTTTGTTAGTGAGAAGGAAAATAGAGCAGCATGAGATGGACATGCGCTCAGGAGGGTGAAACCGATTACATATCAGCTAGCATGCATGACATTCTACTTGATGGATGAGGCAAGTCCCCAGTTTCTAGTAGTCAAAGACGAGTACGAGGAAATCATTCTAGAAGATTTCCCAGGACCACCACCTCATAGAGATGTAGACTTACACATTGACTTATAGCCCGGAACAACACCGATATCTACATCAGAAAATTGGATGGCCCTTATGGAGATTCGGGAGTTGAGGGTACAATTGGAGGACTTATAGAGGAATGGATTCGTAAGGCCTAGTGTTTGTCCATGGGCATCCACAGTGATGTTTTTCAAGAAGGCAGACACATTCTTGGTGAAATGCTTGGACATCCAGTGCCTAAATGACGTGACTTGGATGAAAAAGTATCATCTGATGAGGATTGATGATCTTCTTGATCAGTTAAAAGGAGTGAAGTGGTTCTTGAAGATAGACCTCAGACTAGGCTATCACCAGCTTCATGTGTTGGATGCGAACAACCCAAAGTCATCCATTAGATGTCGGTACATACATTAAAAATACCTAGTGATGCCTATCGGTGCGATGAACTCCCCAAGAGTGTACATGGGTCTCATGAACAGGATCTTATAGACCTGCTTATACTGGTTTGTAGTGGTCTTCATCGATGACAACTTGGTGTACTCAGCGTCTGAGGAAGAGAACACTATTAATTTGAGGATATTTATGGAAATACTCCGGGAGAACTAGTTATATGTGAGGATATCTAAGTGTGACTTCTAGATACATAAGGTAAACTTCTTGGGACATGTCATCTTAGAGGATGGAGTTGCAGTGGATCTTGTGAAGATCGAGGCAGTACTTTCTTGGGAGCCACCCAGGAATGTTACTGAGGTGCATAGCTTCCTTGTATTTGAAGGACACTATCATTGGTTCATACCAGATTTCTCCAGAGTAGAAGCACCTATGACTTCCTTATTGAATAAGGGGAAACCCTTTCTGTAGTGAGAGACATTCCAACAGAGTTTCCAACAGTTGAGGTAGAGCTTGACCAGCGCTCCCATCCAGAGGTTGCTGGAAGAGGAAACTAACTACGTTGTTTACTGTGATGCATCAGGGACTGGAAGAAGTTGCGTCCAAATGTAGGATGATGCAATGATTTCTTATGGATCACAATTGATAAGGCCTCATGAGCATAATTATGTGACTCACGACTTGGAGTTGGCAGTAGTAGTATTCGTACTGAAGATGTGGAGACACTACTTGATGGGCGAGCAGTTCATTATTTACTCAGACCACAATATAATCAGATATATCTTCACACATAATGATCTGAATCTATGAAAATGACATTGGATAGTGTTCCTACTCAACTACGACTTTTAGATAGTCTATACTCATTGGAAGGGGAATGTAGTGGTAGATTCCCTTATTTAAAGATCGATTTTTCAACTTCTGAATGAGGCTACATAGTAGTTAACCTCACTTTATATATCCTACGTGGATAGAGGTGAGACAGTATACCTCCAATAAATGGTAGTTTACCCTCCAATACTTCATCAAGTGAGGGAGGTGAAACTCAGAGACAATAGTTGCGAGACTACACATGCCCAGATATCCTCAGACCATGCACCTGATGGATATTCTAAAGGTGGAAAGCACACTATCCTTTTCATAGGATATACAGTTGTCCCAACAAAGTTATTACAGGAGGTGTTGAGGCAGTTCTATACATCCCCCTTGGAAGAACATCCATTCATGATGAAGATGTATCAGGACCTACGATGTCAGTATTGGTGGCTAGGGATGAAGGAAGATGTGGCAGAGTTTGTTTCTAGATGCCTAACTTGCCATCAACTGAAGGCCGAGAACCAGGTACCAGCAGGCTTGACCCAAACCCTAAAGATACTAGAGTGGAAGTCGGAAGTGATATCAATGGGCTTTGTGATGGGTTTAGCATGCATGTCTTGAAGGCACAATACCATCTGGGTGATGATTGATCAACTCACCATGTCGGCCCACTTCCCTGCTATTCAAGAGAAGGGTTCTGTTGAGATCTTGGGACCTGTCTATGTTCAAGATATCTTTCACCTTCACAGGGTGCCTTCAATGATAGTCTCAGACCGTGACGCATGATTCACATCTCATTTGTGGAAATGATTGCAGGAGGCTTTTGGGACTCAACTTCGCTTGAGGACAACTTTTCATTCGCAGATAGAAGGTCAGACTGAGCAGACTATCTAGACCATGGAGGACATGCTTCGTGCATGTGTACTAGATTTTTGTCACATTTGGGAGGAACACCTACCCTTGGTGGAGTTCACGTACAAAAACTCAATCACTCCATCATTGGTATTGCCACTTTTGAGGCATTGTACGGATGACCGTGCAGATCGCCCTTGTGCTGGACGGATCCATGAGTGCCAGTACTTGTGGGCCCAACAATGGTACAAGAAACCACTAAGATGGTGCAGGTCATCCAAGAGTGGATGACGACTGTACTTAACCAACAAGAGTCCTATGTGGATAGGATATGGAGACCACTAGAGTTTCATGAGGGGGACTATGCATTCTTGCGAGTCTCCCCTCGACGGGGACTACAAAGATTTGGCTAAGGCGGAAACCTCTCACCGAGTTTTATTGGACCACTCCTGATACTTTGGGGGATTGGAAAGGTGGATTACAAATTGGCACTGCCACCGCAGTTGAGGAGGGTGCACAACGTCTTCCGTGTATCCTACCTGAAGAGATACGTGCTTGACCCATCTCATGTAATCGACCATGGAGAGCTGGAGATTGACAACAGGGAAACTTTTGTGAAGTACCTAGTAGAGATAGGGGATCGATAGGATTGGATCCTTCAAGGTTACTCGATACCTCTAGTGCACATTTTTTGTTAGAATGATATTTTCCAGGGGATCACATGGGAGCGAGATGCTCATATGCGTTCCTAGTACCCCTCTTTGTTTGTGTAGCCTTGTTTGGAATTCAGGACATAAATCCCCAAGGTGGGGAGAATATAAAGTATTGAAAATTCCATGTATTTTTTTAAATTATATGGTATTTTTACAAGTATGTGAAAATTGACGGCATGTGATTCTAAGTCCCGATGTGTCTGGAATGAATTTCTGAACATTTTTTAGGGTACATTTAGTAAACACATGGGCGTTGGTTTCTATTTTTTGAACTGGTGCTCAGATTAAAAATCCAAGGGCACTGTTGAATCTGTAGAACATGGATTCCCTTAAATTATGATTCAATTAAACCATAGTAGGTTGGGAGAAAAAGATAATTTTTTGTCTTTTAAAAGAAAATTAATTTATCATGAAATTGTTATAATATTTTTTTTCTTTTTCCTACCACCTGTTGATCGGTGGTGGTGGGAACCATAGAGGTGGTCAAACCTTTAATTATGGGGTGTTAATTGCACAGTAGCACTTTGGTTACATAACCACCCCTCATGTAATTAATGAGGCACTTTAATTTCATCTATTAATGAGGAACTTTAATTATGTCAATTAATAAGGGATAATAATTACGTCAATTAGTGAACCTCATTAATTCTTCAACGTGTTACCCACCTTCCCCCTCATATTTGTGTGAGACTTGAGGTGGATTCTTGACATGGCTTCTTCAAGAAATGAATATCTGGTGGAGTTTTGTGGCAACAACCATAAATGGAGGACAAAGCTTGGATGACAATGATCTGGGATCAATGAACGCCAATGACTCCATCCAACGTGGATGCTCCTCCCACCGCAATCGCGACACCTCCAATGTATCTCAAGGTTGGGGGTTTATGTTTGGTTTTAGTTTGAAATTATTGATCATTGTTTATTAAATCATTAATTTTCGATATATATTATCTCGTTTGTTATCATGTTAACCTGGAGGGCGCGAGATGAACAAACAGGGCTCGGATCCTCCGCTGCTCTGTTCAGGTTGTGATCTTCAGGGTAGATTTTACTGAATTTTGATGAAAAAAGAGACAGAGGGTCATGCTATGATGGAGGTATTCCAGGAGACTCATAGACGTAGACAGTACCAAGAACAGACTGTCGAAGCACATCCGGTGGCTTGTTGAAAGAACCACCGGCGCACCATGCCGGAGGAGGCCCGCAGAAACTGGCCACGGGGGGTGGGAAGATAGAGCTATGTCATGAACCGCAGTGGCCAGATGCATCCGGCCCAATCCTGTCATGTGGGAGAAGGGTGGCGGCAGCATCCACGACCAGCGGGTCATGGCAGGAGGGGGTGGCGCGACCCTGCCCCACACCGCGTCGGTAGGAGACCAGTCAGCCTCCTGGCCGACCGTTACACGCGGTGCGACATCTCCCTACCGACTGACTGAAATGGCCCCGCGTCTGCAGAGCCAGCTAGAGACAATGGTTCATCATCAGTTATACTAGGCTAGACATGGGCTGGCTGAATGGTCTGGACCTGCCCAGTGGGCCAATGCGTGTGGGCCGAACTGAGCCAGACCGAGGTGCGATCACCCCCATTTCACAGAAAGGGGTGTAACTAACAGAACAAGCATATGATCGATGCGCCATCAGTGGAATAAGGAACCTTGTGACTAGTCGTTTCTTTTGAGATACTCTGATTGAGTTTCTACTGAGTTTTATGTGCCACCTCGGTTCAATCAGTTTTGAATCCAACCAGGCCCTTTTTACAAAAGTGACCATATCTCACAGATCGGGGGTCTGATTGACACGCCGTCTGTCACTTTGAGACCCCTATGATGAGGTGATCACTTGGGTATGATTTTTCGGGGGACTTCATACTGGTTGAAATATGACTGATGGATTGAGGTGCAGAATCATCTGGAGATCAGGCATGCTATGTGCAGGAATCCTGTGGTTGACTATGACACGAAGAAGAAGAGCGACCAATACGGGTTGGAATCAGAAACTTTAGAGTGGGATGATCTACCTATATGAATAATCATCCACAACTCTATACCAGCGACCAATATGGGTCTACCCCAACAACCAATACGGGTCTACACCAGCGACCAATACAGGTCAGCACCAGCGACCAAGACGGGTCAGCACCAGCGACCAATACAGGTCCGCACCAGCGACCAACACAGGTCAACACCAGCGACCAACACATGTTAACATCTAGATACCAATACAGATCAGCATAAAGTAACCTAAATAGGTCAGCAGTAGAGTTACTATAGATAGGATGATCTATCTTTATGACTAGTCATCCCTATCCCAGTAACCTTGATGTTATACTGTTAGAGTGAGTTGTCTCTTTTTCTTTTTTCCTTCATGATTTAGATCATGCTTGTGATATTATATTTTTGGTACTCCTTGTGATTTTTTTTGTGGATTACTGAGACACCTGAGGGGGTCTCGAGGTCCCCTACTGGGTAATGTTATTCTCACCCCTACACAGGATCCGCTCACTTATTTGTGTCTGGTGTAATCTACTGACACTATGAGGAAGACTTTGGAGGTTCGAGACTTGGTGGAGTTTGGTGCAACAAGAGCAGTCGAGATCATCTTCTTTGACTTCATACTTACATCTACTACCATCCAGGTAGAGTTCCAGGGCAGATGCGACAACAATTTACATTATTTTCAATTTCTAGGGCTTCTATTCTAGCCCCTTACTTTTAGTAAACACTTTTTCTACTATAGTTTTGCTTCATGGTTGCATCTTGTTATGTTCTTGCATGTGTATTTATACAGTATTAATGGAAACACCTTCCTATTTTGGGGATATGCCTTTCCGGTGTAGTATTCAACCCCTGAACTATGTAAGGTGGGATTAGGGTAGTCACGGAAAGGTCCCTGGGGGACGGGTCGTGAGATTGTATTCAATGTATGTATTTTTTTAACATTGAACTTTATATCCTCATGAACTTGTAATGTTATAAAATGTAGTTGGTGATTTGGAAGGATTAAGTTACTCTTAAAAGGTATTTTTGATTTATTAGTTAATCTAATATATTTTTTGTTTAGATAGTATGTTTCCCCTTATTTTCTTTATCTATAACAACATTCATCACTTTATATGTTTTGTAATTAATTTTTAATGTTTTTTCAAAAAATATAAATTGTATAGGACATACCTAATTATCGTCCTATATATTTATAATACCAATAACCATGATATTAATATTCTGTAACAATATTTAATAGTGTGATCATATATATCATCAAGGGGATCATGTTTCTTAGAACTAAGATCACAAGCTATATGAATACCTACACTATAGTGATCATTTTAATGTTTTTTGTTGTGTAGAGTATCTCATGAGGTATTATACATTATACACCACACAACAAGGTGAAGGCGGGTGATGAATGATATAAATCACCATCAAGTTCACAAAATAGAATTTTTATATGTGAAAGGTATTAGTATTTGAATCATCCAAATTTTGCATAAATATTCATATAATATTTTACTATCTCAGGTAAGGAAGGCCTTTTAGGGGAATGGCTAGTCTAAAAACTCAGGGGGTGTGAATATTCATATACTGGTTGTAAGTTTTTTTCTTCACATTATCCCTTCTCATATTTTTTCTATCAATTTATAGTACTAGTTAATTTTTCCAATTAGAAAATATATTTACTCCTTACTTTGATCAGTTTTATTATCTATCTCATCTAATGAATATTATTTATAAAAATATATTTTTGGTGACACTAAAAAACCCGCACATCTGATGCATCCATATTGTCTAGATACTTTATGTCCACTAAATTAGTTGTTCATTAGGTAAAACTAATGATTATTATTCTATCCAAACTATATAATAAATATAGAAAAAACAATTACTCAGTATTATGTATTACTTATTTATAAATGAATAATTTTTTATTATGTCATACCACACAATATCCCCATACTCCATGTATTTCATCAATCATTTTACCTTATTTATTTAAATTATAATCCTTACATAGAACATGAAATGGTATTGAAATAGATTTTGATTATTATTTATCAATATATATATAAGTAATATAATTTGGTTTTTTCTTCACATCACTTATAATTATTATTGTAGATTTAAATTACATACCATTTTTTTCAATAGAATCATACATTATCCTTTATTTATGATAGGGGTGTGCTAGTTTTTAATAACTCTTATTCTTTCTAACACAAATTTTCTATTTTACAAAATATAAATTCTCACACAATGAAAATAATACGAATAATTTCACGTAAAATATTACCATTTTTAATGATGTTAAAATGATTATACCTTAATATGGTTAATGAATGCAATCAATGTTTTTTGATAAATCATATATCAATATATAGTTGGTGTTTAGGGATTTAATTTCCATTTATAATCCATGATATCATGTTTCATAATAATTTTACAAATGACTATATGATCCATGCTAGAAATCATTAATATGAAATTCATTCAAAATTCATTTGATATAAATTTAACCTACAAGGGATAATGAAGAATATGTCAATATTTAAACATTTTATTTTTTAGTAAAATATATAAAGTATATCAAAAATTTTTCTTATTGTATGTCAAATTATTGTCTTCAATATATGAATAATATTGTGTCATTCATCCAAATCAATCATCACATGAATTCAAATGGGGACCGAAATGTCAATAATGAAAATAGAATTATTTGGATCAATTGGTTGGACAAATACATTCCATCCAACCTCAAATTGTATTAATTTTTCCCATCTTAATAATTATTTGACCATAATGCTATAACACACTTGTATTATTTCAACCACTTATTTTTCAACTTTTAACATTTCATTTATTTCTAAATTTTCAACATGTTATTCTTTCGTATTGGTAGAGTCACCATATGGGGAGGACTATATTTACAAAAGTAATTACAAATTTAATTTAAATTTTATAAATACCATACTAAAAACATAAAATTAGATTGAAAAACATTCTAAAATTTAAAAAACATTAACCTGTTCACTGAATTCATTTTCCTTTATTTAATGTTTGATGTGATTTAGCCACTATATTGATAATTAAAATCCCCCTTATGGTCCCCTATGAAGTAAAAGTTCACAAATACACTGGTACCACTTTTTATAGATCGTGAAATCCTAATTAAAGTTTCAACTTCAATGGAAATGATATTTGAACCTGAAGTGGTTTTGGTTGATAACTTAACTGATTACAACTTTCTATTTGTTTGATCCAAAATATAAAATATTTTTACTTCCTATAATGAAATTTTGAATGGATCTTACCTAAAAATTATTTACTAAAATTCAATTTAAAAAATCATTTTTTTATTTTTTTATACACTGATGATCAACACATTTTCATTGAAAAATATGATCTTATAATATTTTATAATCCTACTCTAGTTTTTTTTTCAATAATGAAAAAATGAAATATTCATGTAAATATAATTTCTATAAATAGTTCTAGATAAATGCATCACTTAATCAATAATAGTTACTCCAAAATATTTCATAGTACAATGTTCATCATTTTTCTTCATATAAAAGACATAACTGTCATTTACTTAGCTATTATAAGATAAAACATGGAAACTTGGTGACCTGAATAACCATCAACGTTATTCTAAAATTGAATCAATCTTTTTTAGGTGTATCCTAAAAAATATAGTCTCAAAACCATCCTATAAAATTTCAATTAATAATATATTATATCTATCTTTTATCTCTTCATTTACCAAAATTCTTAACAATTACATTGTGTGTTTCAATATATGACTCTACCTCAAAACTATTATTTAAAATGTAAATGTCTGATCGATCCTTGTACATAATGGTAATTGTGAAAATAAAACATCCATAGATTCTTTCTACCACAAGTAACCTATGGTTATATTTTGGAGAACAATGTTATCCATATTATATTAGTAGACTATACAAAATTTAACAAATTTTTTTACAATATATCATCCTATAATACAAGATTTTAGGAGAGTTCAATTTTTACCCACCCTTTAAAAGTCTTAAAATATAATTCAATTGGGTACATCTATATATAATGTACAGGAATATGTAGCTTTATTTTTCTAACCAAGTGAAACATTAAGTAAAAAATTATATAAATGCATTTAGATGTGAAGAACATGCCCCATTCATTTAATATGTCAAAAATTTAATTTTCCATTGTTATGAAATTTTTTAGTTCTATAACATTAATGAATATAGCTTTGAAAATTAATAAAATATTGTTTTTCAACACCATTAGATTATATATATATGCATATATTTGAAAAGAATTTGTAGTATTTGATTGATTTTTTAACATGAAACCCCAAGTCTTAATGATTCATTATATAGTATACTATTATAATCCACACTCTATATTGGAAGTATGAATCAGAATGACCACATTTTTAAAAAGTATAATTTTTTATATAACTAATTAATTAATTCATAGTAAATAATTTCTCATTTTTTAGTAAAATAATTTTTTTAAAAAATATATATTTTCTTGAAAAATGAGTTTTATTGCATTTTGGCCAGGAATATGACAGCTAATTTATGTCCCTTTTAAAAATTTAATTTTAGAAAATCATACCAATTTTTAATTCATCATAAAAAAATTATCATAAGGTGAATATTTTTGATTTTTTGAAATTATTAATTTTTCAGTGAATTGTGAAATAAATACCAAATTTATAGAAAACCATCTTTTTCATTCAAGTATTTAAACAAACTAATATTTATTTTAATTGATTTTGGAATTTAATTATAATATTTCATAAAAATATTTTAATTAATTTAGTTGGAATTGATATTATGCTCAATTCTGGTATGAAAAAAAATTTATTCTTAAAATAGATTTTTTTTTCTGGGAAATAAATTTTCATCACATTTTGCAAGTTTTTTTAATTTAATTTATTACAAATATCAAAATTAAATTTTATAAAATTGAATAAATATTTTTCAATCATAATTTATAAATTTATTAATTATTTCACTTTCATTTTTTGGTCATTACGAATAGTGTCTTTTTTAAAAAGTCAATTACCATAGTAATAGTTAAAATGGGTAAAAATGGTTAAAACAAAAACAGTAAGGAATAAAAAGACCTTAAATGTTATATAAATAACATTTTATAGTTATATTTAAAACATATGTCATCTAATATTTTAATATGATTCATTTTGAATTGATTTGGCATGAATACAACATTTATGTAACGTAATCCTTTGAAAAACTCTATGTGTGCCTTCTCCTTCAATTATAAAAGGACACTCCTTCTCCTATCCTCTCAACACTTTAAGAGCCTTATATATTGGATAATAAATGCCAAAATAAATTCCTAAAATCAATCCTAATATCCTTGAGTTTCTTTTTTGATCATATTACCATCCTTTTAAGGATAAATGTGTAAGCCATATGAGGTTTCTCAACAAATAGGTATAAATTTGACCAAGTAAATTAAAATTAATTTCTGATTCCACTTTATATAAAACTATTATACCCATAATAAAATTTGTAATAAGTATAAAAAAATAATTTTCTATTATCATTTTAATGGAAAAACATTTATTCATCTAATTATCCATCATAATTGGAAACTAAAGCTTCATTTGTGCTTATGTGAAGACTATCGCCTCACAAAACAATGTATTTGATTCTACAACACCACATTCCACAAATGGTTATTATGATGGAGATATTTTTTATATATAATATTTATTACATAATTATACTTCTTTAATTTTATGATCTTATCTAACTTCTTACATTTATTCTTGTGAGAATATCACAATGGCACTCGTTTATATGTGTGGACTATGGTATCCACAAAGAGATGTGATTTTTTTCATCACTTATTTATATGAATAATTATTATAGTGTATATAATGATTAAATATGATGATTATTTCATGATTAATATATTATTTATGAAGTAATAAAAAACAAGGTGTAAGTACTGGAACCATCGTAGAAAAACATTTTGGAAAAGATATATGTTTTAACCGAAATATTTATTTTAATAATTAAATATTTAATGAAAGGTTAATAAGAAATTATAAGGGAATGATACATAGTAATTAATTTATGAGTATAGTTATGGAATATTTTTATAAAAAATATATATTTATTTTATATTGTATATTAACATGTATGAACAATGATGGGACTTGAGTTGAGGTTTTATGTTACAATTTGATTTATTTTTGGTATTTTCTATGATAAATTTATATGGAGGGAAATAAAACTGATACTATCCCTAAAAACCCATATATTTTATAATAAAATGTTTTCCAATAATTTTTATGTTTAATTACTTTTCCTATATTTTAACTCAAAATTATTGAGTATTTTTTGAATAAAAATATACCCTATTACATTTCCGGTCAAAATTTTTTTAATACCATGTGCACACTCTTCAAAATTGTTTTTTGAAAGTTTTTCCATAAACCTGAATTTTTATAAAAGGTTAATTTAATTACCTTTTATTTTATTAAAACATTATGTTAATTAATATTTTAAAATAAACATTATGAACTATTCTTTTTTGATTTTTTTGTAAACTTTTGGAAATAATGTTCTCATTTAACGTATATTGTATGAATTAATTTTACATACATCATCAGTATATTTTTATTTGAAAATTAAATTACCATTTTCCATGATGATTTTCAAATAAAATCATTTTCTCAATATTGTAGGAATTTTTAGTTTAATTATTATCAAAATAGAACGATATTTTTCTCAATTTTTCAAAGGATGGATCTAATGTTTTTAAAAAATATATTTTAATCATTGAAAAATTCCTTTAAAGATTTTTATTATTAACTTGGGATACGATATTATGATACCATATAATTTATTTTCTCATATTTATTATGATGATGATTATTTAAGTATGAATCTATGAAATCCATTTTTTCTCCATAAATTAATTATGTTATAATGAAACCTTTATGAAACCCATTTATTTTCCACCGGTTATAATGAAATGATGAAATGCTTTTTTAAAACCTATTTCTTTTCCATGGGTTATGATATGCGGAATTTTTTTATGATCTTTTGGAACATATATATACGGTTTTTATTTATGTGATGGGTGGTCATGGAATTATATATCCTTCTCATGAATTGGTCAAAGATATATATCTCATGATATGATAAGTACTATAATGGGGAGTGAAACTAGTTGAGTGAATGAATCTACACACTACGGTAGTATTGATAGTGAATCATGACTATGTAAATAGTGTCATTGGAATTGAACATAGTCCACTATGAAAAAATTGGCAGCGATCCTTGAATGAGGGAATGATTTTATATTTTTATGAGTATGCCACCAAATTTTTTCATATGCTTATGATTTTTTCACATAAAAAATGATTGATTTTGGATGATTCTTCATTCTCATGTGTTTTGTATTTTCATTGAAAATAAATTATTCCATGATTCATGATTAAATATATTTGTCTTATTGGGTATGAATTTCTTAAGTTATGATTATGTTCTTATAGCCTTAGGGTCACACATACTAATGCTCATTGGAAGATATCTCATTTTATTACCCTCATTGAGAATTTGAGCTCACAATTTTTTATTTTTAATTATTCCCCAAGATATAAATAATGTTATTGATTAATAAATATCTAATAAGGTTCATATTATATAATTAACTTATGTGATATATTAAATATCTTTAATGATATTATTTTTTATATATCAATTCTCTAAATACATTAAACCTTTATAGTATTCAGATATATTTTATTGTAAAATTTATTTAGTATTCATCAATAATAAATTTATATTTATGCATGAGATGATTAGGGAACCTCAATTGTTACATAATGGTTTTTAATTGGTTTTTTCAGATTAGGGTTAGAAAACATTGGTGAAAAACCAAGGGACAAGTCTAAGTATGGGATACCATATCAGAGCTTTGGTAATATATTGATTGTGTGGTTATAATAGAAAATAAATCCATATATGGATACTGGTATGTGGATGTGGCTATGGAATAAATGATCCTACGGTTAAAAAATCTAAAAGGGGTACATTGTGTATTAACTCGATCAAAACTGGTGCATGATGAGTGGGCCAACGACTACACATGACGATAGAAACTCAGGGAAGATATTCTAGGATAATTCAAATTTTATTTATGAACCACTATGAATTATTTGAATTGATTATTAAAATTAATGACCTTGGTTAAATCTAATATTTCATAGGTTGAAAATAAGGTTTCTTTATATAAACATCCAATGAATTATTTTTCACAATTTTATAACTTTTCACTATGATTATTGTTGTTGAAACAATGTTTATTAGTCTTAGTTAATGTCTGTGCATATGAGGAATCATTTTAATGTTGAATATGATGGGTAATTAAATGAATATAATCATGATAAACCAAACAAAATGGGTTTTGGATGGGAAATTTTTCTACTGTGATCAATTAACCCTCCCAAGATATTATGAGTAACATAAATCTTGTTGAAGACACAAACAGAAAAAGGAAAGAAAAACTCATTATCGAGGCATTTATGGAAAAATATACACATTACATAAATGGTTCTATTGATCAAATTATTTATAAGAAATAGACTAATTATACAGAAAATATATTATATGTTCTCCAATGTTGGGAACATGAGAAGGTCATTTTGGTCATGTGTTATTGGTAGGTGAAGCTGATCAATTGTGGAATCTTATTAAGAATATGAGGTAATAGGAGAAAACCGACTCTATGACATGGGAAGAGATTAAGAATATAATTAACCCACCTTAAATACCATTTGAACCTATATCAATATCAACTAACCACTATTACGAATGGCATTCCTGATCCACACGGGTTGGTGAAAAGCACTAGAGAACCAACACGAATATAGTGGTAATGACTTCATGAAAAAATATTAAATAAAAAAAGAAACAATTTGTTACGTTAAAATGAAAATAAGGAATAATATTTGATATAATTAAATTAATAAAACTAAAATAAGTATAATAAATTGGAGGAAAAAAAAAGTTGATCGTAGTTATAACTGAAAGAAATGGAGAAAATACAACAAGACATCAACATCACCATATGTGTGTTAGGGGACAATACATGCACCTCTAATATAACTCAAACAAATAGATACATGAATTTATATTATAGTTAGAATCCTACTAAACCTAAATTTATATAGGCATAATCTAAAAAACACAGTAGTTCACCAGCCACCAAACTAAAACATAATAATTTAAATAAAAAATTATATAGTATATGTTTGAAATTAGGATATAAAAATATGTTTTATGATTTAACTTCAATAAAAAGATATTAAATACTTTTATTAAAAACACCCATTTTCACGAATCCAATAATTTTTATAAAAAAAACTATTTAAATTCTTATTAAAAAACATTCATAAATTATAGTTTAGATAGTTTTAGTGATAAAATTTTAAGTAAAGTATTACAAAATTTCACAAATCACTAGGAAACCAAAATTTTAAAATAATACAAATATCACCATCATGGAATATAAGGTAATAAGGTAAATATTAAAGGATAAAGATAACATAGAAATTAATGATGTAAATTCCACACACTAAAATAAAATCAACACATAAATGAAACGCATTCCAATCTGGTAGTCTTACCCTATCCTCACACGACCAAGGATAAACATCCCATAGGTTTACCTTAGTCCCATCTATGTCCTCTGTCTAAATAATAATTCCTAACTATTTCACATGTTTATATAGACTACCCACATAGTCAACAAATGTTTTTAATGAAATTTCAAAACTAAAGAGTAATATCATACCACAAAATAATGTTTAAAAAACTGACATTTATCTCACTCACATATATGAATGCCACATAGGAACATCCCTTTCATCAAATAATATCAATTCAATTCAATTCAATCTAACTTCCCACAAAAGGTATAGTTCATTATAATTGATCAAGATAATCATTGATTCCATCAGATATATTGGGAAATTTCTTATAAGTTATCCATTTTCCTGTAAAATATTTAATGTTTCAATGTAACACCTTGAGATTTTGAGATTTGTTTGGAAATAATTTATCTTTTCAATATTTTTCATTACATATGACACTAGAAATAATTATTTATATATATAAATATAGTTAATTTGTTAAATGAGATAATTATAACCAAAAAGTTAAACATAGTTATATGAATAATAATAAATACATACCAAATATGGTTTATAAATGTTTTTTTTATAAATAAAACATATTAATAATGAAAGATAAGATTTTTGGTAAAAACCTTCTTGGTTTAAAAACATTGTTTTATCGAATGATGCAATTATACTAATGAAATTAATTTTAGAAAAATTTACAAATTTAATTTTATAAATCTTACATCATTTTTTTTATGTTGAATTTTTAAATTATCCTATGTTTAATTTTTGGGATTATTTTTGTGATCCTTCATTTTTTAATGAATAGTGAAAAAACTGTTTTTTAGTTTAAAATAGCCTTTTTGTCTAATTAATTATTAAATCTAAATAATATTATAAATATGGTTTATGGTAACATTATATTAATATTATAAATATTAAATAAATTTAATTCAATTGAATAAATTTCACATTGAAACTGAATATAAAATTTTAACAAGATTTGGACCATTTTCTAACTTTAAAACATCATTATCCCGTCCCGTCTACGAGATTAACACTAATCTTAATTTTTCTGATTCTATGATTGTAATTTCAAAACTTATACAGATAAAATTGTGTTCAGTATAATATTTATATTCTAATATGACCATTTTAATTTTTCACCAAAATGATTAGTAAAAGTGATTAAAATTAATCACAGTGGTTGTCAAATTAATCTTAATGAGGGACTAAACCTTAAAATTAAGGGTCCAAATGACCTAGAAAATTTTACAACACCCATTTGATGTCAATATTTTGGCCATAATCCTTCCATTATTGAGTTTGGTAGGTTTTTGAAGACTTTGTTTAGGCAATTACATGTGCACACCTCTTTTTTTTTCTAAAAAATCTATACGAGCCCTTTTCCTTCCTTATAAAAGGCCACCACATCTACCCATTCCTCACACCTCTAAAAAATTTAATGTTAATACAAGATTTTAAAAAGTATACTCCCAACATTCATACCTTAAACTTTTAAGCCTCCCTTTGGGTATAATCCCTCTCAAGGAAACCTTTTGGTCTAAACCCAAATGAGTTACTTGATTTAGAGGTAACGTCGCCTTTCAAGCTCATTTACTTTATTTTTCTTATCCACCCCTCAATTATCTTTATTCCCTTATTTTTTTGAAAAAATAGTATCCTATATATAGTAGTTGTTTATGAAATTTTTCTAACCTACATTCACAGAAACCTCCATCTAATGGATGTTGGACATATTGTTTCTGTGTACGACGAACTACTACCTCACAGAAAAATGATTGTTCATTTCTCCTTTACCACCAATCATAGTGGCCAATATGGTGCAAAATATATTTATATATGGAATATATTATATTTATTATTTATTTAAGCTTGTTTATTAATTTTTAAACAAAGATATTTTTACCTTCCATTTGGTGTTAAGAGGATAATCTCATTTGAGGAAGTGTGGACTACAACCCCTCAATGTGATGTGATTCGTTCACAGACCACACATAATGTATTAAGGATGGGTTTAATGAACTTATATGATATATATTATATATTAATGATACTTTAATAATGATATATATATATATATACACACAAATATATATATACATATTTCATTTACATACATTCTTTCGATATGACAATAAAAATGGAAACAACATTCATGCGTACGTATGGATTACCGTCTCTATGAACAGTGTATTCCATTTCATAATTATATTTTCTATAAATTGTTATAATATTAATATAATGGATATAATTTATATTTATATCATTATTTACGTTCTACAATCATGTTATACTTATATGGACCAACGATATAACAAATTAAGGAACATGTGAAGAACAAAGCGAATATTACCCAAAGTGAAACCTTAATGAAGAATCATTAACAAACTCGTGATATAATTTCATAATCAAACCATATATGATTTTATGTATAATAATATTATTATTTAAAATATGTTTAACAAACTAATATTAATAATCATTTATGAGTATGGAGAAACTCAAGACACAATGTAAGAGGATTTCATCTCACTTTTAATTTCTCTGAGATACAAGCTATATCCACCACTCTACTTTTATCTGGTGTATGTACCACCCGTGATTGTATTCTACATATCATGTAATTAAATTTATCTATATTCAAATTACCATTTGATTATCCTCCATTCCCGGGGTTTATTTTTTAAAAGTTACAAAATTTGTAAAAAAATTGTCTCAATCTTCCTTTTTGAGTCATAGGGTTTTTATGCACCTAAAATATTTTTAGGGGTTCAAATACTTCCATTTTATCTGAAATACCATGAATCTTAAAATTTTCATTATATTATATTTCTCATGTAATTTTCCTTCTTTACATTGAGATCATGATCCGAAGATACCATGTTATAAGAGTTTATTGAGACAAATTCATTTGTTTTCGAGATTGTATATGTTTATGTTTCCTATAATGAAATATTATGACCCATCTCTCAATAAAATTCATGAGTTTCCTTATCCTATGTTATTTATTGATATAATCGTTTATTGATACCATTTTCTACTCTTTGGTACAAATTTAGTTAATAAATTGTTTTTAGGAAAGCCCTACTTTACTATCTCTTCGCTCAGAAATCTATGTTTTATAAAATGAGATTCCAAGATTATGATTCCATTCCCATATAATATCTATAAGAAATTTTTACCCTTTTTGTATTTTACAAATATGATCATGGTAAAATTCCTGTATCTTTCAGAATAAGGAACTTTTCTATCCTTTTTACCATGAAAAAAGAATTTTATTTTGACCCTGTATGACATGTAAGTATTTACCCGCTAGCATTTCCTTCAATCTCCCTTTGCATTGCTAAAATGGTTAATCATTATGAAAATGTTTTTTAAAATAATTTTCAAGGAAAATTGTTTTCAAAATGGTTTCAAACATATTTTATCTGTTTTTTTGTGGAAATCAATTTTCAAAATGTTTTCAAGCCTTTTTTACAAGTATTTAAAGTGTTTTCAATGCATTGGTTTCCAAAAACATTTCATGCTACTTTTATATGTTTTCAAGAAAAATGGTTTATAAAAAGTTTTTAATATTCTTTTATAAGTTCTCAAGAAAATTTATTTTTTAAATGTTTTCATGCTTTCTTTATTAGTTTTCAATGAAGTGGTTTTCAAGACGTTTTTCAAATTATTTTATAAGTTTTCATAAAAAATTCTTTTCAAATTTTTTTCAAGATTCATTTATATGTTTTCAAGAAAAATGAATTTTAAAAGATTTTCCAGATTCAATTATATGTTTTAAAATTATTTTCAATTAAATGGGTTTCAAATCATTATCAAGCATTCTTTAAAATATTTGTACTCTTTTTAATGAAAAATTTATTTTTAAATGTTTTGAAACTTATTTTAAGTTATCAACAAAAAAAAATTTAACATGATTTCTTGTATTTTTTATAAATTTTTAAGGTATTTTCTATGAAAACTATTTTCAAATGGTTTTATGTTTTGAAAAGACATTTTCTAGCAAGAATGGATATTTTCCTCAAGAAACCTTTTTAGTGGGTGTTTCAAATTTATTTTCCATCTAAGATGTCATAGGTTGATGTTACTCATACCTTCTAGGAAATTATTTAAAGATTATATCTATATCCATTATATGAATGAGGTATGATTAATGTCATGGCCTTTATGAAAAACATTTATCCTTATACGGTTATAAGTATATGAAATCTGTTTCTCTTTTATAGGTTATTATTCTGATGAAATGATTATGAGACTTGTATCTTTACACATGTTATGATATGTTTACATGTTTATGATACACATTTCATTTCAAGGGTTATTGTATGTTCTCTTATAATATTTTGGAACATTAATATATGATTTCATTATGTGATGGGTGAGTCTTATGTATCCCTCTAATACATTGGGTAATGATGTATATCTCAAATGATAGATAAGACTGGTATAAGGGTTTACTAGGTTCAGTAAAATAGGGATGCAATGAGGGTTTACATAGTTCAATAATATAGGGATTGAATGAGTGTTTACAAGGTTAAGTAATACAGGGCTTGAATGAGGGTTTACCAGGTTAAGTAATACAGGGCTGAAATGAGTGTTTACTCAGCTCAATATTACAGGTCTAGAAATAAGGTTTACTTATTTTTGTAATATAGGGATGGAATTATGGTTTACTCAGTTCAGTAATACATGGATGGAATGAGGGTTTAATTGGTTTAGCAATACAAGGATAGAATTGGGGTTCACCCTATTGAGTAAGGGAATTTTTCCAATATGATGGTCTTAACATTGATTCCATGGCTACTATGGAAATCAGTATCTGCCTATGTGTTTCCATAATTCCATGTCTTATTCCTATTTTATACTTTCATAGCTTATGATCTTTATTTCATATGATTCATGTCTTATGCACTGAAAATCTTTAGGCCACTATATTTTTAATGATCATTGATATGCAGGGTATGATCTTCTATTTATAGGATCACTTTCTCATACCCTTATACTAATGATTATGCTTACACATCTTCCTTGTTTACTGTTACTGAGTATTCGAGCTCACCACTTTCCATGTTTCCTTTCTCCATGTTAAGATAAAATCTTTTAGGTACAATTACCAAAGTGGGAGATAACTATGGGTGATGTGGAATATCATTAAATAGGATTGATGATTTTGTTTTCAAGTTTCCAAATACATTAAGCAGTTATTTTCCTCTTGCATGTATCATGGTAATGTACTGAATATTCATCTAAAATGGTGTAATATCCTTGTATGTTAAGATTTCTTCACTCTAGTTTGAATCAAAAAAAATATTCTGCCATCCTTTTGAAACTATGATGAGAAAAACTTTTTTGGGATCTCAATGTTTATTTCTAAGGATATGTCTGGTGACGTCTCTAAGGATATATATAAGGGTGAGCAAATGGTTTGGAAAATTTCCTAGAATTTTAGTAATGGATAGACTGAGTGGTTTACAAACAATATATCCCTGTCTAGATACTACAATTGGATGTTGATATGGAAGAGATATACCTAGGGGTAACAACACCAAAAAGATGTTTTGGGCTTTACCAGTGTTAATCAACCACACTACAATGGGCCTTGTTGCACACCTAGTATGACACTCCCATGGGATATGCTTTAAGAATTAACAAACTCTTCCAGTACCATAATGAAGGATTTAGATATAATTTATCTAGTAATAACCTAGGATAAACCCAAGGTGTCTTAGATTATAGAAGGTGTCATGATTTATACATCCTATAAGTCATTCAATTCATGACAATATGGTTTTCTGCTATGATAACTAATGCTCACGCTATACTTCTGGTTTTAGTTAATGGTGGTAACTCTAAGAAACTGGACTAACGTTGAATGTGATGGATTATTTTCTAATGAGTATTCATTTGGGATGATCACTAGAGTGAAAGACGCTATGATAATTCCTATTATGAGTTGTTATAACAGATAGAGAAGGGAAATTGAGAAACAAATATCATTATTTTGGCTATAAAAATAAGTCATTATTCAAGTGTATTATATAGTTGGATTTGATATGAAAATGTGTTTTATTATAGAGGTTTTGCAAAAATACTAATATTGTATTATTTCTCTCGGTGTCAAGTCGGTATGACATAATGTAAGTGGTTTGATTCCGTGATGTCACATGGCACATTTATTGATGACTATGATTTTATAGATATTCACATGAATCACATATTTTCTATTGATGAGCCATATATTTTAGTATCAATGTAGAAACAAATGTTTTCTGTGAAAGATCATTTGAGACTGGAATTTGATGTCTTCAAAAAATTTATCCAAACACATAGTTTTGAAGATTATGGTGATGAAATGGACACCATCTTTTCCCCATTGGCATGGATAAAAATATTTCATATATTGACACAAATAGTCTATGTTTTATTTTTTATTTTGAACCAAAATTTTCGGTGGGTAATATATAGAAACAATCATATTTGATCTCAATTTATTTAGTTCTTCACTACTTTGGTCTTTTAGGTTGGTAATTTTGTAATTTATTTGACTTAGTTTTAGTTTATAAGTGTATGTTTTTTTAGTTTCTTTTCATTTCAATTAATTTCATTTATTTCACTTTTAATTTTTTTTCATTCAAATAAAATCACTCGACTAATAAAATTGAATAGTTTTTAAACAATTCTTTAAAAAATAGCAATAAAAATATTTTTAAAAACTAGTTTAAAATAATTTTAATTTTTTTAAAAAATTTATTTAAATAAATAGGTTTATAATAATATTCAAAAAAATGTTAATATTTTTTTTCAAAAAATCTTGTAAAATATAGTTTTTAAAATAAGTTTCTAAAATATGGGATTAAAATGGTTTATAAAAACCTGTTTCAAAATGGTTTTTAAAACTATATTTAAACAGTTTTTGTAAATAGTATTTAAAACAAGTAATTTTATTTTAATTTTTTTTAAAACTAGTTTAAAACTGGTCTAAATCATTTTTTTCAAGAAATTTATTAAAAACAACGCTAAATTTTTTTAAGAAGAGTCTAATTTTTTTTAAATGAGGTTTAAATCATCATTTTAAAAGTATTTTTCAAACATATTGTTGAAAAAATATTAATATTAGTTTTCAAAAACTGAGTTGAAATGGTTTTTTAAAAAATGATTAATAATGTTTTTCATTAATATTTATATTTTAAATATTTTAAAACTATATTTAAAAACTATTTTAAAAGAGGTTCATTTTTTTAGAAAAAAATTATTTAAAATAGTTTTAAAAATATATTTAATTTTTTAAGTACTAGTTTAAAACCATTTTTAAAAAATTATTTTTTAACTATTTTTAAAATATCAAAAGGTAAGTAGTTTCATAAAACATATTTAACTAGACTAAATTTTAATTTTAACTTTTTACATAATGTGACACCTAAATAACACTCCAAAAATTCACTATTATTGATATTATTTGATTTTTTAGGATATATTTTCTACCATGTTTGACTCATAACATGAATTCTTTAGTTACAAACATTCACCTCATTTCAATTTTTTAGATTTCCCCTTAATATTCCTTAATTATTTTGGGCATCCTTTTATACCTTGTTTTTACATTTTCTATAGTAATTAAAATATAAAAGTATGTATTTAATTCCTATACATAATATGAAAGATACTGAACCAATATTTATGAAGGGATTATATTAAAATGATCAAATAATGTGAGATATAATATTCATTACAATTATTTCATCAGTTTCTAAAGTAATTTTAATAATTATCCCTTATAATATATTATATTTAATTTTTGTATTCTTGTAAAAAATTATTTTAGGGATATCATTCTTACCCACGATAGATCTCTAGTGATTATTTTGGTAGGGGTTATAATCCAGGAAACTTGTCTTGGGGTTCCACTAGAGGTACGTAGTGTAGTCATTGCACACCTTTATAGATAGAACCACTAACAGATATCCCATCTATAACCTTTATCCTCCTCCACATCCACTTGAGGATTTAGGGATATTTCCACCTATTCCTCAATCATTATTTTAGTCCTTATCTACTTCTCAAATAACATTTCCATATCCTATGATGGGTTCTAATCCATTTTATCTTTTTCCTACCAATTTTATACTGCCTCCATTTCCCACTCCAATCCATCAAGGAATTGATTTTCATTTCCTATTTACTTCACTTGTACATGTTTCAGATGACCCATAGCAAGAATTAGAGAACAAAATTGTATCATAGGATACCAATCCATCATATACCACTAATCCATGAGATCCCAATAGTCTTCCTAGATCATATATATTTTTTCTAAAAAATTTATTTTAGTTTTAATATATATTAATTGTAGGATCGTAATAGTAAAAAAATAGATACAAGAGGGGGGATTGTATTTTATATAAATGAATCTTAAAATTAACTTTTACCTCATTTTCAATTTATTTGACTAAATATCTATCCAAAATTTATAAATTTTTTATAATAATCACTTCATTTAGATAATTTTTTATAAAAAAATCTTGATTTGAAATTTTTATAACAAAGATAACTTTTCCATAAAATTTACAAATAGGAATAAAACATAAAAAAATTCAAAATTTATAATGTTATAATGTAAATTTTACAAAAAATTGATAAAATATTCACTTAAACATTTATTTTAATGGAATTAAATCACCTTCAGTTTAGTTATCTATATTTTAAAGTAACCCCATTGTTATACATTTCTATAAAATAAAATCCCTAGGCTAAAAACCATAGAATAACTCTATCTTCCTAGCTCTAAAAGCCCTCGATTAAAACAATCACACATAAAAGTCTTCCTACCCTAGAAATCCCTGAATAAAAATTAATCATAAATCATAATTAATATTGAGAAATTTATAAAGAAAATTAAATTCTATATAAGGATTTATTAAAATAGAAAACTCACCAAAGATTATAAATTTCAAATAATAACAAGATGTTACAATGAAAAAATTTGAACATTAGATATAATGATTTGAAAAAGAATCATCTCCCTCCTTCTCAAATGGAAATTTATTTATGGGAAAAACTCTAACATTCATATTTTATGATTCTCAGATTTGGTTTCAATGGAATCAGAAAAAACTACTTTCACTTGGAATCTTCTATAAGAACATTGTTAGGTGATTATTTTGGGAGCATCATCACAACACTGTAAAATCATCCATCATTTGGACAAATTTTATTACTATTAAATTATTAACATTATTCATAATATGGAATGAAAATCATCATTCAATAGAGAGTATGTCCACCTCCCTTGGATGATTGTATTCCAGTTATCTAGGTGGAACTTTGCATGATGAGGATTAGTCGGACTTGGTATGTTATACATTATATAAAATTCATTTGATTAAATATGAAATCAATCATCTGATGTAAAAAATACATGTTCATCCAATTATAAAGTTCCATCCAATTATAAAGAACATAAAATTTTAAATCTCATCTATTTATAGAGACTCTTTACATTAAAAAGATATTATAATTTTAATGATCACCTGACTTAAAACGACTTTTACATTAGGTAAAAATATAAGTTCTATAAACAAATTCTAAAAACATGGAATTTATATTGTTAGTAAAACATGGTATTTTAATAAAGTAATTTTTGATTTTTATTCCAATATTTGAAAGTGTTGAAAGTAAAACTTTTTACTCAATAATCTATCACTTTTGAATAGAATGAAACAATACCCTTAAATAGAAAACAAAATTTAAAAATTACTTTGAAAAACATACATTACATTTTTACTCAAAAATTAAATATATTTAGCATCCTTTTATTTTTCTAAAAAAAATAATTTTCATTGTTTTTTTTCTCCGATATCATTATTTCTCTAATTTTTTAACTATATTTTCATTATTTGTATAGAACATTAGGTCTTTTAAGCTATCTTAGGATATATTCATTCCTCAATTTCTCCCCATTGTGATTTCTAGAAAATATATGAGGTAGGAAGTGGAACTAAAATGTTAGTTAGAAACAGTTTTATTATACAATTATTTATAAATTAAATTTTTTCTAAAATATAGAAATAATATTCATCCGAAAATTGGAAAACTTATTAAAAAATATATGGATACAAATTAATTGATAAATACATTAGAAATGGATATTAATTTTAAAAAAACCAACTAGAGTTTACAGAAATAGAAAAAAATATATCTTTTGTTGGAAAATTCTTCACAATGACTTAATCTTCATAAATTCTTCCTAGAAGTTATTTGACTATGCAGATGAAGACATATATTTTTTATATCATTCTAAAATACTCGAAACATTATATTAGTTCCCTTAAACTTATGCACATATTTTTTTAATAAACTAAACTTTACTATTATCAACATTCAAGAATAAAACTTATTCTTCTAGAGGTATAATTGTATTCCACAATTCTGAGAGTTGTTCATCTTGAATAATTGTAATATTATTATTTTCATGTACCCATTTTTTAATTTTAAAAAAAAATCATAATAAAAATATAAGAATGAATTCATAAAAACCAAAGAGATTTTCTAAAAACCTTAAATCTAGTCATCAATAAACATGATATATCCTTATGTTTTTTCCTTTATCTCATGAGTTGTTTCAATATTATCATTATTTTTCTTTTGATCCACCATTACAAGATTTATAATAGTCATCATTTTGAATATCTATATCATCAAGATGTTTGAAATCATTATAATTCTATAAAACATCCTTTCTTCCATGAATATATTTTCATCAAGATTCTATATCTCAAAAATAATTAAGATCTTCTTTATGTTTCTTCATTATTTTATTAAATAAGGTTATTATCATTTACAACCTTTGATCCAAATCACTTGATTGTGAATGAGTTGAAATAGATGAAACATACAGAACCTATTCGATAAATGATTCACCTTTTCAATTATTTCTCTAATCTTTTACTTCTTAAAAAATGTATACTACTTCATAAATATTAGGGGAATTCAATTTTTATTAAGCCTTTGTGTGTGATTGTTGATCTTCTTTTTATTCCTTAGATTTTTCTTCTCTATACAATGCATCAAAATTAGTATCCTTCCCTAATTAAAAAGATAAATAGGTGGAAGAATCAAGAACACTTTCTCCTTCTAGGTCAAAATCCTATTCTATTTCTTTTTCAATTTGTTCATTAGTTCTCAGTGATCCTTTCCTAGAATTCTTACCAACTTCTTAATATTATTTTTTATATTTTTATGATATAAAATTTTCTTTTACTATTACTTTCCCCATTTCATTATTAATGGTGGGAGGAACATTAGAACCCTTAACACATTGACCTTATGGAGTAAGTACTGAATATTGGACTGATTAATGAATAGGGGAGGTATTATTTGAAGAAAAAATAATGAAAAAACAAAAAATTATTTATAATATGGTTTTTTATTTTAATACGACCATGAGTTTACTCCAATCATTTCATAATATTTTTTATAACATTTTCTTATTCCATAATGTTTTTCTTTTCTTCTTCTACTATTCTATAATATTTTTTATGTTTTTTCTTTTAATACTATAGTATCCACCTCATCAAGGATCAAAATGGAATATCATGGTTTCCTCTCTTCATTTTGCCTCATATGTTTTTTGAAAGAATATTCTGAAAATATTTTCACGTTTTTTAGACATAGTAGAGATGGTCCTGCTTTCTTTTTTACAAAATCATTTTCCTTTATAATTATTTATCAAAAAATTTATTTAATTTAGGATTACAGAAAGTCTCATTTATATTTATTGTTTCTTCGCAAATAAAACAATTTTTTTTCTCTCACATGTATTTCCTCATTATTGATTCTTTGAATATTCATAATGTATAACAATATTCTATTTATAAATCATGGAAACAGAAGAATCTCCAACTTGATTGTTTATTTCATTATAGCTTCCATAGATAGAAAAAATAATTCATGAAGTTTAAATTTTCTATGTTGAAAAAATAATAAATTACATAGATATCATGTAATTTTATCATATATCTATCCATTTTCTTGGGATTATATAATTATAAATACACAATAAAACTAACACTGTTTTCTAAGAAATATGATATAATTTTCTTAGTTTCACATATGATTTAAAAAATATAATTTATTACTTAAAATTATCAAAGGATTCCAATATATCTTGAATCTTTTGGGTAACAAGATTAGATTTTCCTTGAAGAGAAAATTTAACTAGATCTAAAACATGTTTAATACATAGCCAGTTATAATCCTTAATCAAATTAATGTTATTAATTTCACAACTTCTTCTTCACTGAAAAAAACTGATGAATTGAATTGAATTTATAAAGTTTGATAGTGAAGATTGAAATACTTCATTTCAAACCAAATATATTCCCATCCTTTTAACATAATCACTTTCATCAATTATGAATCCCATTTATGAAACATTATTTTCCAATCAAACATTCATTTATAAATTATCCATTTTTAAAATTTTCTGAAGTGACCATATTTCGTAAATGGATTGAAGATTAGAAATGTACTAATCTCAATTATAAAGGTAGAAGAGAATCTATGTGGTGAGATCTATCAGTTGGAGATAATCAGCAGATGAGGAGTGGTGACACACACACCTATTTATAGGGATCATAAGGGTGAATCATTTACTTATGACAATTCAATTGCTTTGAAAAAAAAAAATCCTGATCCAGTGATTGATAATATTATTTAAAATATTTAATATATTTTTTTGAACACTTGAAGTAAAAAAATATTTGTATATTAATATCTATCCAAAATTGAAAAAATCAATGTTTGTAAATATTTTAGGAAATAAAAACAATTAATAGCCCGAATGGCTCGAAGGCCTTGTTTTTTTATTGATTTTTGATAACCCCCCTTTAAAGAGAGAAGGGGGAACCCTTACAAGGCCCGTAGGCTTAGAGATTACGTAACCCATAGGTCTTAGAAAATATATCGACTATACATGGAGCGCCTCTTCCATACTTCTTCATCGTGATATACACTCTTTACCTTCACATGGTTGCTTGACTAGGCCTCTTGTGGAAGCACAAGATGGTCTCAATGGAAATTCCATACGCTCTATTTATGAAAAATATGCTTATCTTATGCTTTGGTGAATGTACCTACACTGAATCCTCATATGGTGTCTTCTCCTTGTAGAGTTTGTCTGATCATTTGAGCACAATTTCTGGTGGCCCAAAGGCATTGAGGTGGCCCAATGGCATTAAGGTGGACCGAAGGCCATGAGGTGGCCCGAAAGCCTTACTATCCTGAAGGCCTTGGGTGGACCAAAGGCCTTAAAGGACCCGAGGCCCAAATTGATGGCCCAAAAGCCCAAATAGATGAATAGTTCTGACTGCTACAGTACCGAACAATGTCTGCTATAGTACCTACTACAGTGCCTGGTACAATACTGCTACAATACCCTAGAAATATGTCTCCACCCAGTTTTGAACTTGGGTCTCTTGGATGCACTTTCCGAGTCCTCAACAACTGGGATGATTCTCTTGTTCAAACAAATATGATCATAACATAGAATGTAATGAAATATATCAATGACTGAAGATTATAAATTACCACTTGGATGAAAATTTTATTCTTCAAGTAGCAATTTTTTGCTAATATGTTATTATTTATTTTCTAAAAAACAATTTTTTCTTGAATTTTTCCAAGAAAAAGAATTGTAAAAATTTCTTTAAGAAAATAATGATTTAATTTTCTTATAAAACTAAATATTTTAGATAACTAAAGATTTGAAAAATATTTAAGTTAATATGTACTCCCAATTTTCAATGGAGTTTATTAATTTAAGGATATGGGTTAAACATGAAGAGGATATGGACAATCATTATCTATTGATCATTCCTAGGTTAACTTCAATATATTCAAACTTATCATAATTTATAGTTATTTAAAAATATCCGAAGATGTTTTGGGTTAAAATATTATAAAATGATATGACCATTGTTTGGGATCCTTAAGGAGTTGGTGTATTATATCAATATGGTTATATCTTTTGTGATGTGAATAGTTGTTACTTAAATATATGTCAATTGTGGAATCATAAAAAAGTGGTGTTTTTATAAAACTCTTGTAAACATTTGTGACTATGTGTTTCATCCACAAACCTTGAGCACAAAAACATCCACCTACCATATCGAATTCATCAGTAGTGGAATGTGTTATAAAATTATGATTCTTACAAGAAAAAGAAACTAAATCCTTTCATATGAAATGATTAGTTACATGCATACTTTAGCCATCCCTTTTACAACCATCGATGTTAGTATCTCAATATATTTTATATTCATAATAATTTCTAGAATAATAAATTAAAAAAGATCCATAGTTCCCTTAAGATAATAAAAAATTCATTTTATAGCTTTAATATTTAGGTTTTTAGGATTTTCCTGATATATTGTACAAAAGAATACATAAAACATTAAATATGGTCAAATAGATATTAGGTATAAAAGACTACCAACTATTTCTTTTAAAATATTTTGATTAACTGGTTTCCTAGATTGATTATGATTTAAAGTATTTTTTATTTTGATAAGAGTAATAATACTTTTTTTTATCATATCCAATTTTTAGGTATATATTTTACATACTTATATTATATCTTGTTTTTGTGAAATTTGAAAACCAATAAAAATACTATGTTCACCCATCATGACCATCTTAAAATTAGAAATACAATGATCTACAATAGAATATATAAGACATTTTTGTGTTGATCCAAATATAATTTCATAAACATGAATTTTAAAAACAGTGGTGTCCATAAATTTTATTTTAAAAAATAGATTGATATACATAATATTATCCTTTATAAAATTATTTTGTAACAAAAATCTAGTTAATTTATCATTCCGGGATCTAGGGGAGTTTTTATGTCCAAAAAGGGACCTAGTAATTCTAAAAACGTAGTACAAATATTTTGGGCTTTCAAAATAATGGGATTTTTACATAAATTCCCTTCCTGGTCATGTTCATTATTGAATGAAAACATAATTGCCATTTGAAAATAGTAAAATTCATAAATACTAAATATAAAATTAATATATTAAAAACATTATGTGTAGCTATTGGAGCATATGTTTCTACATACTCTCTCTATTATTGTTGATTATAACCCTTTTTAATAAGTCTAGATTCATTTCAAACAAATAAATCCATTTTCATCAAAATTATTTTGGAAACACCATTTCACACTACTGATAATAAAATATTTATGACATTAAATCAAAGTCCAAACTCGATCCCTCTCAAATTCATTGAGTTTATATTTTACATATTTTTCCAAGCTTCATCACCTAATGCCTTATTAGGAGTATTAATTTCAAATTGAGATTCAAACAAACACTATTAAACATTATGAAACTTCTTGTAATAACTAGTTGTTATTTATCAATAATGATATTATCAATAAGATGATTCCAAGTGAATAAATTATCCCTTGTGTTTGTATAAATGTGTTCTATAATATAAAGTTTAATATCTTCTTTACGTAAATCTTTATAAGGGTTTTCTGTAGTTGTTTTATCATAAGAAGTAATTTCTAACATGGTTTTAAATTCATTTTTTGGAATACAACATGAAGATGCGATCTCAAGATATTTTAATAAAAAATGATAAGTATGATCAAACATACCATGTACTTCTTCCTCATAATTACTTTTATTTAAAAAACAATATAAGCCTTAACTACTGCAGAATTTCCTAAATATATTCCATTATCTTATTTTAGTGAAAATTTATTTAAATTATCATCAATATTCAGGATCAATACTTTGAATCCAAAATTTTTTAATTTAATAATGTTTTAGTTTCTTCATGTCCACACCATATTTGGTGTTTTATTAATAAAATTTATACAAAACACTCAATTTACACTATAGAAGGATGTACTAGATGCTTCAACCAAACTGTTTTTCTAAAATGAGAATTCACAGAACATGGTTTTTGTTATCCTGTGAATAATTTAATTTCTTATTTCTGATACACGATTTATATTTATATTTATAGCTGTTTAGAATTTATATATTAGAAATTTGGTACTACAAAAATTTTCAAATTTGGAATTCAGATACTCACAACCATGTTCACTATGAGTATAACATAGGATATACAAATTTTAAAATAGAAAAAGGCTCTTGAATTTTTTGGTTGATAATAGACAAAGGGTATCTAATGTAGTAATCAACTAAAACATATTCATAGTAGTTTCCACCAATAATAACCGTCTGTGTAATACCAAATAAGTATATGAACACAAAATGGATAGAATAAAATTTTGAAACATAATATATAGATTCAATACCTGACTTACGTTTCTTTCCATATTTTCATGGATGAAACTCTTTAGAAGAATGAAACATTTTCTCTAGTATATCTCTAATAAGCCCATTATTAGAAATCATACAAAAATTTATATCATCCTTGTATTCTATCCTCCTAGCCCATAGCCAAGATTTACCTTCCATTCCAACAAATTAATAAAGGTCATGAGTTCTAAGGTATTTTAAGTTCAGTGTGTATTCATTGTCAAGCATGTTATAAAAAAGAATAAATATATCCTCTTAACTCTGCACACCAAATTTTTTATTCTTGATGTTTAAAAGATAGCCTTCATCACATAATTCACATATTCTAATAGGATTCTACCTTAAATATTCAACATTCAAAAATTTCTAATTTAGGATTTTCTAACAAGAATGATATAACTTATACAAATAATTTTTAATTGAGAATATTCCCCAAAATTTAATTTCCCATATATAATCATAACAATATTATAATATAAACCCTTATTTATGGTCTTTTTTTGAGAAAATCTATTAACCATTTTCCAAATGTTTTCTATGGATTCAATTATTATTTTCATGAAATTAAGAAAATTATGATTTTGGTACAAAAACGTGCTTGAGTCCAAAATTTGTAGACAAAATTATTTGAGGAATCCAAAACTGATCAACTTATTTATATTAACCAGTTTCTAATTTTTTTAGAAAAATAGTATTTGTAAAATTCTAATGGTTTTAACCTATTTAAATAAAACTCATTTTAACAATGTCAACCAATTTTGAACTTATTGAAAAAGGATGACTTTTTTTAAAAAAAGTTTCTATTTATAAAAAATTGTTTTAAATTTGAAAAACCTATTTTAGAAAGATTCATCTGAGGTTTAATTTTTCTGAAAATATTATCAATATTTTATTTACCCTTTGTAAAATTTAATTGAAATTTATGCAGAAATAAAATTTATTATTTTAGTTTGACAAATAAAGATTTATTATTAACAAATTTGGTTAATTTTTATTTTTCAAATTCTTTTGAATAATTTTACTTTTAAATATTTTATTTATATAATTATTTATAATGATTTGAAATCTATATAGTATTTTTAAAAATTACAAAATTTTCCTTTTAAAAAATATTCCCAAGATTCTATGAGTTTTTAAGAAACATTTGTATTTGTTTTTAAATTTTTAAAACTATAAACATATTCAAATATTTATATAGTATCATCCTATTCTGATGAATTAGATTCATTTTTATATGATGTAGAAATATTTTCATTTTCAAAATCAGGATAATTAGCATTAAGAGTAAGGTTGGTAAATGTTTTCAAAGATAATATAACCATGAATCATTTTTTTTATTCCTAATATTTTTATAGAACCCAATATTATTCTCATTACCAATTTCACATTCCAATAAAATATCTAAATAACTCTCTCATGAACTTAAACTCCAATCTTCATAAGATTTTATGAATTCGTACTTTTATTCTTGTAGAGATTTTTAGAACCTATTTATTTATTTTCCTTCCTCTCAATACATATAAAATCAAGTCTCATATGACCTAATTTCTAACACTCATAAAAAATCATCATAGGAGAATTTTTATCCCCATTTATGATACTAAAATTTCACTTAAAACCTTGTATCTAAAATACTAATTCTAATGATCCTAAGAATTATCTAAGGTAGTTAGTAAAGTTTATTGTGCATTTATCTTGAAGAACTACTATCAGTCTCAACTTTAAGATTCGTCTTCTTATAATAATTAGTAGGTTTTTTTATTAAAATTGAATTTTATATAAATAGATGGAGTAGAATAAAAAGCTACTCCATTTTTATTTTTCGTCTCAGAATCATCTCTATTCAATGTACCTACATACTTCCTAAGGGTTACAATTGAATCATATAAACTAAATTTTATTATTTTATTCACATCATCAAGAGTTTTTATTTTTTATTCCCATTATCCTAGAATAATATCAAAGGTATTTTGAACCAAAATATCATCAGTAATATCTTTATCATCCAAATATTATGAACTATTAAAAATCATCATAAATATAATTTTCATATCAAAAATAGATTCTCTAGGTATGAAGTGAATATATTGATAGCTAGAACTTAGTATAACCCTCTTCATCTCAATAACCTTGGTTTCCCCAAAGTGAGTGACTTACAAAATTTTCCATATACTATTTTTAGCTTCATGTGAACAGAGCTAACTGTATATATTTTTGGCCATATAAAATAATATTGTGCTTCTTGAATTTTAATTAAATTATTATTCCACCTTCTTAAAAGTTAAAGATGTATAAAATTCATATATTGGAGTAACATCATTTCGAGTAAGCATAAAAAAATTATCAACTATTGTATTGATAATAAACTCGTAATTATGTCTCTCTAATACTCATTTTCAATTCCATCAAAAATTAATGGTCTCCTTTGATATATATTCTCAAGATTCATAAAATCCATGCCAAAACTATTTATGAAATAATAAATTCTCTTTCTTAAAATAAACATTAGTGTAAATGAGTTTATAAAAAAATTTAAACAATTTTTTTGTATATTTAGAAATATGATTCATATAAAAATAATAATTAAAAAATATAAATTTCATAGCTATTAAAATAGTAAAATATGTTCTGATACAAAATATATGAACCTACCTGTACAAAAATTTTTACAATAAGGGGTTGGGGTGAATTCTAGATATAAAAATAAAGAATACATTTTCCTTTTTCCACATTTTTCAGTTAATCAAACTGACTCTATGTATGATATTTACAAGGATAATATTAGACTAACATTAACATAATAATTTTATATAAATAGAGTAATAATATAAGTTTATGATAAAGTTAAAATATCCTTACAAATATATAGTGGAAATAAAACATGTAGAAACATGAAATGAAAAACATTTAAAAGTTTTAAAAAGGATTAATGTAACTTTACTAAAGAATATTAATACTTTTACATTTAGTGTAATAGAAGTTAGTCACCTTGACTTAATGTATTAATGTTTTGAATTAATTTTAAATCTTTTTTTTCTTGAAGATGAAGTCCCTTTATTACAAATATTTTAATAAATCTTTATTCCTATACCCATAATCTCTCAATCACAAAGATCAATCCCGAATGTAATCCTATCCTTAAAAGCCCATGATGAAACCCTATAAGACAAAATTATTGGAAATGATTTTTTATAGGAAATTTACAATCCTTAAAAAAATTCCATACAATATAAATATCTCCAATGATTACAAACCATAAAACTATTACAGATCAAAAAAGTAAATATCAATGAAATTTAGGTGTAAAATAATCAGCTCCCTCCTCAAATTAACCTCTATTTATAACGAAATATCCAATGAAAAAATTATCTGATTATAAATGTTTTTTCAAATTGATTTTAATGTTCTATTCCATCACTTGGAATATTCTATAAAAAGATCTTCTGATGACCATTTTGGGAGCATAGTCACAATTATATAAAATCTAATGTTCGATAATGTAAACATTGTTTGTATGATCAGATAAAATTTATTAATATGGTGGAATGAAAATCATCATCCGATAGTTTTTTCAAATTTTCATCCATTGAATATATTTACCTCCATCAGATGAATTTTAGTCCATTGAAAAATTTTGAACTTCATCTGGTGAGACCTTGTTATATTTTGTTATTAAGAAATTATAAAAACATTATTTAATGAAACATAAAGTCATAAATCCTCTGTACAATGTACCTTTCCTTATGATAACAAATTTCTTTTAGATTATAAATATCCTTGAATTATAATTATGGTTCAACTATAAAGAATCACCAAATTAATAAAGATCATTTTATTATAAATATGATCATATTAGAATAGTTTTCTATGGTTTGTAAAATTATATACATCCTAAAAAAACCTTCTAGTAACTTATAATGTATAAATTTAGAAAAGAGTGGTATTTTAATAATGTCTATTGTGATTTTCCAAAAAAATATTGGAAATTGTTTAGAGTAGTAAAATTGGATCAACATTAATAATATTTTTTTCGTTTTTTAGAAAGATACTCTACTATGTGATGTGGGAATACCAATATGTGTGAAGTTAATGACCATAAAACACAATTATTGGTGGTTCAAAATTATGAAAATGAAAATATTGTAAAAAACATACACAATTTATATGTTTTATGGATACATTAACCAAGTACAATGAAAAAATATTGGTTAAAGAAATATAATTGAGAAATGTTAATGATCAAATAAATGAGAACATGTTGACTAAGATATGGGGACAAGTTGTTTTAAATTTAATTATATGTTATCATTTAATATATATGAATTTATATATTGGTCAGAAATTCGATTTTACTTTCCTGATGGTCAGGCTGTGATGGTGACATGATTTATGGATCTTGGAGAATATAGAAATCACATATGCATGAGCTGTATATCAGTTGGAGGTGTAGAAAAAACATTGAGTTAGAGTGTATACCCATCATCAACAAATTTACAGTTACAAAATAAATGGAAATAATCACTTAATGAAAAAGTGATGAGCTTAAGGTAATTTTGAACTTGTAATTTTTTTCATTTAAAATAATATTATTATGTTTTTATTGAATTATTTATTTTAGGATTTTTTATAAACAAGTAAAGAAAGAAGGGGAGAAGTGAAGTACATAAAGACATTGTTCCACACTAATATACAAAATATATAGAGAAACCATGTAATTTTTATAACCAACGGAGTACTTTTTGGTACCAAAAAATTGAACTAAATAAAATAAAAATTATCACAATAGACATTATAGAAAAAACCAAATAAAACGAAAAGGAAAAAACAATTAATTTTAATTGAAAATGAATAAAATAAAATAACACCAAATTTAATAGATGATATCCCAACTAAACAAAAAATAAATTAACTATAAAAATCCAAATCAAAATGAATTCAATTGACATGAAAAAGAACCTGTCACAACATATACTGAACCAAATTGAATATATTTGAAACAAACTCATCTAAAAACACATCCAACACAAATCAAATAAATATCTACTACAATATCATCTAATTATTAATACACCTAAAGAGAACTGAATATAAATTAACATTGAAACACTAAAATTAACTAAATTCAATTGAATCAAATTAATGTGAATTGTGAAAACATTTAATGAATGAAATAGAATCCAATTGTTATAAAACTCATTGATATAAACAAAATTTAATAAATATAAACAATTACGACATAAAATATGTCATCATTAAATAAAAAAATATAGATTATATGTGACATTAGATAAAAACTTATGCCAAAAAATTACACGAACCATGTTAAACCAAATAGAAAAAAACAAAACTAATATAAATAGTATTTTATTAAACTTAATGACACTAAATGGAACTTAATATAATGAAATGGAAAAAATTAAATGGAATGAAACCCACACTTATTGAATTTAATTGGTTATTTCTTAAATAATTGAACTAAAAAGTGCATTTTTTCATTTATTATTTCCATCAATTCTAGTTTTCTTCATAAATACAATATTATTGAATTTTTTTATTCAATTAAATTTCAATTGTAGTGGGTGGTATTGAACATAGAAGTTTCTGTTCCTTGACAGAAATTGTATTTCTTGGGTAGTAAGAAGGATAATTGGAGTGTTGAAAATGAATAGAAACAAGAAAATATTGTATGTATTATTATAGTTATTTTAAATTATGATAAAAATTTCATAATTATATATCTTATTTGTATTCCTAATAGTGTGATTTGGAGGTACATGATATGAATGAAAATTAAGAATATGGGACAAATGATTATTTGAGATAGATATTCAATGATGATAACCCTGGGATAGTTTGATATCGACCTTGGATGAAAATCATCCCTACTTGGTTATGCACCACATTTATCACCTCTAACATCTCAGGTGGCACCAAGTTTCATTTGGACATCGAAGATGTAGATGAGTCCAAAAAGTGTCCATACCTGAGAATGAAATAGTTAAAGTGGATACTAATCATTTCCTAAAATCTATTATAGATTAAGTTCTATTAATTTATTCAAATGTCACTATAAATTTTGATACATGTATTTTAAGAATGTTATATACAAATGTCGCACTGGGTTATAGCAATGGCGGTCCTAGTGTAGGTGTGAAAATCCCAACTTTTTTTGAAGATGCATTAGGTTTAATTACAGGTACTCTTTTTTCCTTGTGATGAATATTTTTTTTGGGATAACATTGGGGTGTGTTGGATGAAAATTTAAGGAAATTGGAAGGGAGAAGGGAAGTACACAGTTGGCGCACGGTTTTCCCAAACCATGCACCCCTACCCAACAAACTATATAATCCTGGATAGTGAGGATTTGCATGGTTAGAACAAAGTATCTCAAACCGTGCACCCTATAAGGAGAAACTATGAACCACTCTAATACATGCACATGGATTGGTGCACAAGTAGGGGACCCCGTCTGCCCCCGCCCAAATAATTTTGCATTACTTTTTATGTCACATGAAATTTCATTTTTAAGTTACTAGAACCCCCAAAAAACACCCAAATAGATCACCAATGGACCCATGTTGTCATATAATGATTTCAGAGCCTTTTATATGAATCTGAATCCATCACAACTTCTATAATTATTAATTTGAAACCCGGATCAAATATCTACACCTCTTCCAGTAAGTGAATCCTATTGCCCTTGGTCTCCAATTTCTCTTCATTCTTACCCTATTATAAAAAGGAGGTTTTCTTCCTATTTTCATTGGACCAAGATTTAGTTTTGTCGATATAGATCTTGGATTGTTGATATATATATATATTTAAGATAAAATTATTTTTTTCAATCTTTATACAGGGTTTTAGATTTGGATCTCCTTCTAAATTGTTTCTCTTCTCAAATTTTGGGGATTTCTTTTTGGTGATCACTCATCAATTAATTAAGTGGTCTATAATTGAAATCCAAAAAAATTTTATTTATATTACATGTATGTAATTTTATAATTTCTAATAGATATTTGGAAATTTTGTTCTCAGTTGAATTAATTAATTCAGTGAATTATTTTTTTGAGGAGATATGAAAATGAGAATTTTGGAAATTATCGAATGACAAAATTAATTGTATAATTAATTATGAAATGTTGAGATTGTTGATTTTAGATAATTTAATAATTAATTAGTTATGAGATATTTAAATTTTATAATGATATAATTGATTGTGGAATTCATTTTGGGATTTGGATTTTGTGGATATGGATTAATTATTTGACGAATTAATTAAAGAGATTAACGTACTTAATTAAATAGATAATTAATTATGGGGATTTATGTGATAAATTTATTTTCTAATTTAGTAATAAAAATGTGGTCATTAGTAAAATGAAAAATTTACCAGAGGAATTTATGTGATTAATTAATTTTTCAATTAATTAATGTTATTGATTTGATTAGTTAATTATTGAGCTAACTAATGGAATTGTTCTGTTTAAATAATTATAGAATTTATAATAGAATTGATGTGGATAATAAATTGTTGAATAAATTAGGGGATATGATTGGTAACATGGTCATTTATTTGTAAATTAATTAAAGGGAACATGTTCATTATAAGGTTTAAGGCATGAATGGTAACAAGGTCTTTTAGTTTGAAATAAAGGATGAGAACATGAAAATTATATTATGTATGGTAATAATGGTAACATGGTCATTTAGTTTCAAAATAAAGAATGGGAACATGTTCATTCTAATATCTATGGTATGAATCGTAACATGGTAAATTAGTTGTGAATTAAATAATTGGAACATGTAAATTTTAATATGTTACGTATGAATGATAACATGGACATTTATTTTGTTTTTTATAGCCTCCATAGATAGAAAAATTAGTTTTACTATGTTTAAATTTTCATGTTGGAGAAATAATAATGAACATGGATATCATGTACATTCATCATATCTTTATCATATTTATTGGTATTAGATAATTCCTTATCCACAACATAATTACCCATGTTTTTAATGAAATATGATAAAATATTATTTTTTCCCCAATTTATTTAAACAATGAAGTTTATGCATTAAAATTTTCGAAGGATTCCAAATTTTTTGGAAACTTTTTCATAAAAACATTAGATTCAACTTGAAGGGGAACTATAACTAGATACACAATTTTTTAAATACATATCTTTTGACAATATTCAATCAAAATTAACATTATGAATTTCAAAACATCTACTTCGATGAAAATAACTAAATAATAGAATTTAATATCTAAGATGGGATAATGAGTATTGAAATCATCCCCCTCAACAAAAATATATTCTTATCTATAGAACATAATCACATTCATCAAGAAAGAATCACATTTATCAAACCACATTTAGTCTATCAACCATTCCTTTATATGTTCCCTATTTTCATAATCTTTTAAAGTTACCATGTTTCATAAACATATTGAATATTAAAAAAAGAAAATGTTCTTATACATAGTGAGAAGAAAATCTTAGTGGTGAGATCTAGCAGTTTGAGATAATTGGAGGATGAGGATTGGTAACCAACACTCATATTCATAGGGATCATTGGGGTGACTTTTTTACTTCCTATGATCCGAAAGACCAAAAATAAACCCATTCCAGATCTAGTGATTCATAATATTATTAAAAATATTTTATATATTTTTTTAAATAAAAAAATTAATATTTTTTGTCAGATGTATATTTTTCCAAATAAGAAGCATTAAAATTTGTAAAAAGTTTAGGAAATAAAAAATTTAGTAGCATAATGTTGTATTTAAAAAAATATATCAATGAATGAAGATAAAAAATTATCACTTGGATTAATATTTTATGATTTTTTAAGTAATGTTTTTTAGTAATATTTTCTTAATATTTTTTTCACAAAAAATATTTCTCTAAATTTTCCAAAAAAAACATTGTCGAAATGTATTTAATAAAACACTGTCTACATTTTTTTTAGGAAAATAATGATTTTAGAAAATAATTTATTTTTTAATAAATTAAGTTAATATGTACTCCATCTTTGAAAAGGTGTTAATTACTATAAAGGGATGGGTTAAACATGTATAAGATACAAACAATCAATTTATGTTGATCATTTCTTGTTTATATTAAATATATTTAAACCAATCATAATTTAACATCTTGAAAAAATATCGACACATTGTTCTAGTTTTCTGAGGCATTGTAGAATGATATCCACCTTATGTTTCTGATCATGAAAGAGATAGTTAATTATATATATGTTATTAGATCGATTGTGATGTTAGGGGTTATTAATTAAAGATATAGGACTTTTGGTATCATAAAAAATTGGGGTTTCTCTAAAACATTTGTAAGAATTATTGACGGTGTGATATATCAACAACCACTGAGCACAAAAAAATCCACTGACCAAATATTGTGAAATCAGTAGTGGGAAGTGCTACAAAATGATTATTCTCACAAAGCTATGAAGCAAAATCCTTTCTTAAAAAAAATGAGTTAGAGTTGTACTTTCCCTACCCATTTTAATTCCCCCAAATTCATCTTTAAAAATTTTAAATCCAAAAAGTTTTGTATTATAATAAATTAAAACAATATCCATCATTCTAGAAATATAATAAAAAATTATTTCACATACTTAGGATGATATTTGTAATATTTTTTTGATATATTGTACATAGGAATACATAAAACATAAATTTTTATCAAATGGATACCTGGTATATAAAACAACCAATCATTCCTCTCAAAATCTTTTCAACAAATGGTTTCCTAGGTTGATCAAGATATAAATTAGTTTTGGTTTAAATAGGAGTACAAATACATTTTTGTTGTCATATCCAAATTCTTTAGGTATAACTTTTTTATAATTATATTCCTTTTAGTTTTGGTGAAATTTGGAAACCAATAAAATTAGTATGTTCACCCATCATTCTCATCATGAACTTATATTTCATAAGATACTCAATGGAACCTGTAATATATTTTTTATTTTTTCTAAGTATAACGTCAGAAACATAAATTAGAAAAATGGTTGTATCCTTAAATTTTATATAATAAAAACAATTGGATATGTAGAACCCTTTAAAAAATTATTTTGAAATAAAAACATATTCAATCAATCATTCCTAGCTCTAGAATCTTATTTATATAATCAAATTTCCTTAATATTTTTAAAAACATGATAGTTAATTTTTTTTCAAAACCACGGGTTTTTCTACCAAAATTTCCACATGTGAATATCCATAAAAGAAATCGAACTTCAAGTCCATTTGATAAAGAGGGAAATAATTAAATGCTGCATATACTAGAATTATATGAATAGATTCATGGAAATTTTCTAAAGAATAAGTTTCAATGTAGTCTCCGAATTGTTGTTGATTATATCCCTCTAACATGTTTAGTTTCATTTCTAAAAATTAATCCATTTTCATCAAAATTATTTTGAAAAACACATTTCAAACTAGTTACTATAGAATATTTTCAATGTTAAAATAATTTAAAATCTATATCACTCTCAAATTCATTGAGTTCATCTTGCATTGATTTTAAATATATTTTATCACCTAATTCTTCATTAAGAGTATCAGGTTCAAATTGAGAAAAAAAAGAACAATTTTCAACTTAATTTCTTAAGGAATTTATGTGTCTAACTAGTTTATCTACATCAAAAATGATATTATCAATATTATGATTTGAAACAGTAGAATGATTCATTGTGTTCATATGTATATGTTCTGAAATAGAAAGTTGAATTTATTCTTGAGGTAAAACTTTATAAATATTTTTTCAGTTGTTTTATCATAAGAATATATTTTCAATATGGTTTTAAAATAAATTGTCGGACATAAATATGAATATTTGGCCTTAGGTTTTTTGAAAATAAAAGGACATGTTTCATAATACATAACATGTACTGTTTAATCATAAGTACATGTATGTTTGTTAAAAAAATATAAGCCTTACTATTTGTAGAATAGCATAAATATATTACTTTATCTAATTTAGTGAAACATTTTTTAAATTATCTTTTGTATCGAGGATAAATACTTTGCATCAATGTTTTTTGTAATAATGTTTTGTATTTCTTCATGTCTACACCTTATAAGTGTTTTATTAATAAAAGGTATACCTAAAACTCAACTTATAGTATTGAAGGAGGTAATAACTACATCAATAATTTTTTTTCCAACTCAGTATTCACTCAACATGATTCTTGTAACATACTGAATAATTCAATTTCTTATTTCAGCTACACCATTTATATATAGATTTCTAGGTGCTGAGAAGTTTTTTTCATAAATTTCTCTAAAATAAGAAGTTTCAAATTCAGAATCTAAATATTCTCTATCATGATCAATATTAATCGTCACTAAATATATATTTTTCGCATTTTTAATAGAGGATACAAATTCCATAAAATAGTAAAAGGATTCTGACATTTCTGTTAGAAAACAGACCCATGGGTATCTAATTTTGTCTTTATCCAAAACATATGCATACTAGTTTCCACCAATAATCCCAGTTTTTGTATGAAAAAATAATTCCATGCACAAAAAATGTTAGGAATAATATTTTAGAACATTACATATATATTTAATACCTTACTTAGGTTATATTCTATATTAAAAAGGATTAAAAAATCAGAAGAATAAAATGTATTTTCTAGTAGATCTCTAACAAGTCCTTCAATATAAAGTTTAGATAAACTTTAAACATTACTGTACCCTCACCTTATATTCCACATAATCTTTTGACCTTAATTGTACTAACACATGGTAGATATTGGATTCTATGTTCTTTTATGTTAAGTGGGTATAAATTCTCCAGCCTATTGGATAAAAGAATTAAATTTAAGTTCTAAACATGAAAAATACATTTTTTATTATTTAAGTTCAAAAGATAAGATTTATCACATAATTGAATTATGATAATAAGGTTTTCCTTAATACTTCAACATATAAAAATTTGATTTTAAAACTTTCAAACAATAATGAAATAACTTATACAAATAATTTCTCAATAATAATTTTCACCAAAAGATACTCTTTCGCATTTTATCATAATAATATAATAGAACAAATTCTAATTTCTATTACTTTTCTTAGAATGAAAACTATCCATGTAGCAATTTTTTTTTTCTAGATACAATTATTACTTTCATTTTATTAAAAAATTTTGATTTTGATACCCAAACTTTTTTGGGAGAAATGTTTTTAAACAATATTATTTTAGTAATCCAAAATAGTGTGAAATTTTTATGTTGGCCTGTTTCTAATTCTTTAGAAAAATAAACTTTATGAAATCCTAAAGGTTTTAATCTATTTATATGAAATTTTATTAAAATTTTAACCAATTTGGAACTCAGTAAAAAGGGTCACTTTTTAGAAATATAGTTACTTTGAAAATTTGGTTTTAAATTTGGAAAATCTATTTCGAAAACATTACAATACGGTTTAACTTGAATGAACATATTATAAAAATATTTTTTAATATCCTAAACCGTCATTGAAGTCAGAAAATGTTTAAAATTAAAATTCATACTAACTACTGTATATGTGGCAAGCAGGGTCGAACCCATAGGGAAGGTAAATTTGGCCACTAATCTTCTAAAAAACTTGGTAAACTCCACTATTGTTACCAGTGGAGTGATTTTTCTAATTTTTTTTACTTTTTATATATTTTTATAAGAAATTATGTGACAGAATATTGAAAAAATGTCTCAAAACTATATTGAAACTAGAGACTGTTGTAATACTAGGAATAACATAGGTCTAGAACACTGATAAAAGGACAATATATTAAAAAGCTCATGGGGTAATCTCCATTATATTGGTTTTGAAGGTGTTTCAATTCACTAATAGGTTGTTTCAGAGTACCACTATAAAAGGTATTACTCACCTCCCTCTCATATAGTTGATTCGCACAAGACAACTAATTAAAGAGTTCACCACTCCAAAATTAATCATCCGTGAGCTATTTGAAAATTAACAGCAAGAACAACTCACCGTATGTCTTGAAACCTTTTTTATATATTATATTTTGAAAAGTGTTTCAATGACCAGTCTTGCCAACTAACTATAAATATTGAGATTATATTCTAGTGGAACAAGAAATTAGATAAACTCAGTATTGATATCGCCGATCAATACTGAATACATTCAAATGGTTAAGTGAAATGAGACTTAAAAATAACCAGTGGATCATCAATTCTTCCCCGAACTAAATGATTTAGCTAGAAAACATGTATATTATCAAAACAGTAATTGAAGACATGCTAAATAGAGTGTAAGAATTCAAAACCAAAGGAAAGTCAAACTCCCCAAAGATAATATGCTCCTTTGCTCCTCCAGCTCTTGGAAGAGGTTCCAGAGTCACCCTCCAGACTCCCTATGCTCCTGATGAGAGAGAAGCACTCGAATATCCAATCGTTACCTTAATGTCTGAATCCCCCTCCCATTAATCCTATTGCTTTCTCTTCTTTAGGTAGCTACTGTTAAAAGATGCTTGTCACTGCTTGTTTTCCATCAATTTCAAATGTCCTTCTACTATTCACCGCACAACATGCGTTTTTTCGCAATTGGCATGTCGTGCTAGTTTTTCCCTTGTAACTAACTTCTGCTGAGTTAGTTGCGTGAACCTAGAAATTTTTTCGACTTTGGTATGAACATGAACATGATAAAACATTTGAAACATGAATAAAGTTAATTAATATTTTATAGTTAATTTTTTTGTTTACTGTTATAATTCTAATTAAAAAGTAATTAATGTTAATATAAAAATATCTTAACTAATAATTAATGTTTACTATTATATTATATATAAAATTATTATTATAAGTTTATCAAAAAGTTATTAATTTAAATAAGTTAAAAATTATAAATACTAAAATTTTTAAATTATCATATTTAACTAAATCATTAAAATTTAACATCTTAAGTAAATATGTAATTTAAAATTTTATAATTTAGATTGTATTAATAATTTTATTATTATTATTATTGTAATTAATATCTAAGAAATTAAATTGTTAAATTAATTTATGTATATATATAAATTTATTTATTATTTTATTTTAATTTAATAATTCGGATTAATACATCAGTTTTAAATACTTTTAAATTAATAATCATATTTTACAGTTTATTTAATTATATATTTATACTATAATCAATATATTAATTTATTATTAACATTTATAGTTAATTTAAATTTTTATTTTTATTTATAATTTATATATTTATTAATATTATAATTGTTTAAGTTTATAACTGTTACAAATTCTATTATATTTATTTGATTTATTAATGTTAACTTTTATGTTATGTTTTCTTTTTGTTTTATATTACTTTTATTATTATTATGTTTTATATTTTCTTCCTCCCCCAATTGTTGCTGCACATGGGGTCTTCCACTTCGTCCTAAAACCGGCGGTGCCTCTTACCCTCCAGTATCCCATGAAATCCAGCAGCAGCGGACCGACCTTCCACGCCTCTAGTGCGATATGGCAGCTTCCTGCTCCTCTATTGAGGTGTAGTTCAAATTCTTCCATCATGGAGCAGCAGCCTCTATCAGCACCAGTGACCTTATTCTCCTCGCGGCAGCACCTAGCAGTGGTGGGACACATCTGCAGGTGGTGCGACATCCCGACCATCAGCATGGTGCACTTCCAGTGGCGGGTATGTCGTTGAATGACTGGGATATGTTCGGGTTCAATCGATCATGGAGTAAAGTGACATTCTGATTGTCTGGTTTATGCTCTCGGTAAATTATGATAGAGATGCGGAGATTTAGGGTTCTTCAAAATTTTTATTTTCTATTTTTTTCAGTTTGAATGTTCGGATTTGCTGGAGTGTGGGTATGAGAATGGTGTTGTGGTAAGAACGAGGCAGAGAGACCTCCACAGTATTGGGGTATCCGTGAGTTGGAGCACGAGGAAGTCTAATAGTGAGGTGGTTACTGATAGAGTTATAAAAGAAAACAGAGGCGTAATAGTGAGGTGCAATGAGAGTTGTCTAACAGTGAGGTGCATAAGGTCACTGTTAGAATAAAAATAAATAAAAGGAGCACTGGTAAGGGGGTCAATGTTATGAAATAAAAAACAGCAAAATAAAAATAAGAGTAACTGGTACAATTAAATAGAATAGATTACCATTATAAAATAAAATAATAATCTCACAATTAGAATTAAAAGAAGAGGTTACCGGTAGTATAAATATAAATGTACTTTTAGGTTACAAAGAAAAACAAAAGGAAGCAGTGGGGGGGGGGGTTCGCTGTTAGAATAAAATTAATAGTGAGGAGGTTACCATTATACTTAAATGAGAGCTACCAGTAGGCTGCAGAAAGTTACTGTTACAAAATAAAATAAAAGCTTACTGTTACGCCAAAAAATGGGTTTTGATAGCTTAATTAATAGACAGGCCACCGCTATTATAAAATAATGAACTAACGAAAACCTAGAAGAAGAATGAACTTAAAATTAAAATTAGATAAACTAAATAAAAAAACTGAAGATAATTAATTTAAAGAATGTCAACAATCATAAATTTAAAACAAGATTTATATTAAACTTCAGAACTTTAAAATTATAATAAAGAGTATTAATTGAAAAAACATAAATTAATAAACTAGATAATTGTTGAACTATGTTAATAAAAGACTTAAATTAAAATTACTAAATAAATTAATTACAAAGTAGCAACAATTGAAAAATAATAGCAATGGTGACCCATTTAGTTACTGACATTTATAGTCAACCTCACCGGTAAAATAAAACCAATAGAAAATAAATAAATAATCAAACTTCATACATAAAATTAAACAATGAATATTTTAAATTTATTAATTAATTATTTTAACAACTAAGTGAACACATAAAATAAAAAGTGAACTATTTTATTTAACTTAAAACACAAATTATTTAATAAAATTATTAGAAGGATGACTAAACATATTAATTAATATTGTTAACCTATTAAAATGAAACTAAATTAAAAGATAAAATATTAATATAAAGACTAAGTTAATAAAATAGAATTACAATGATTAAATAATTTTTTAAAATAGATATTAACTTATTAAAAAGTCAAGGAGATTCCACTTAACAAGACTAATTAAGAAATAATTAAATTAGAAAAGTTATGTAAGATTAAAATTATTAATTTAAAGACTAGAAGTACATAATTAATTATAAAATTGACTAATTAAAGAAATTAACTATGAAAATATAAAAGTAAAAATATTTAGTATAAAGTTGTTAAATAATTAATTAAATTATTAAAAATTAAGTAAAAATATGTGGCAAATCTATGTAAAAATAGAGACACATCAAATTCCCTCACACTTAACCATTGTTTGTCCTCAAACAATCCCCTGTTTTATTATCTTTGAAAAACAGTAAAGTGTATTAATGATTAAGATTATACAATAACATGTCCAACACTCAAAATAGAGGACAAAACATAACAGTGGTCTTTACAAAAATGAATTACTCATATGAATCTTTCCAATAACAAATACTAAAGGGTAATTAAGAAAACAAAGACCATCCATCAAAGAAGATGTCATGCCGAATATGTGATACATCATAATGACTCACTTCAATCCAATCTCAGGTTATAATTTCAAGAGTGACATGAGGTAAATTATCAATGGAATTAAGACCTTAACCAAGGAATATTGTACTTTAACTAAATCCTAGGTTTCAAAAACTATTAATTTTTTTTGAGTCACCTTAATAATACAACCTAAATTATTTCCATAAAAACCAATTGACCCCTTCTTCATCTGGCATTCATCATTCCCATTATCTTAATGAACTCATTTTTGACCCTGGACACTTTATTTATTTTTCCCAAGGCATTTATCATTGTGTTAAGAACTGTGCAATTAACTTAATTCAAAGTGAACAGAGGGCTTATAGTAAATAGAAATTCACCCAGCATCTTGGGTCTCAGAGACTCACTGTGGGATCCCAGATTCCCAAATTACTCTAGTTTCAAAATATTTATATCAAAAAACATTTACATTGGCTCATTAAAGTAATAAATTTTAATAATTAAATGATGAATGAGGCCCCTAGAATCAGAAACAACTTCTAGTTCCAAGGGTTATGATCATAACTCCATTGAAAGGGTACTCATATCACTTTCAAACGTTGTTCCTAAACCATATTTCCATCAAATCACAATGTAAGATCACTCAGAAATCATCCAATATCATCGATTTTTGACTCTAAGCAGATCTTAACTACCAGCAAGGAACTTTTCCAAAAGAAAGACCTAATTGAGTACAATGTGAAGATAAAATTATTTGACAATTTTGATACATTTTACCATTTTTTACAGGAAATTTGAATTGAAGTGGGAATTGATGGATTTCACTTAAGTAGATTTAAGCATAGTCAATAATTGACCCCCTCCCCCATAATTAAAACCCAAATTTGTCACCAAATTTTACTTCTAAATATGGAGAAAAACAATTAATCAATTATGGTTCAAACATATTCTCAATTAAGCAAATTAATAACATGTATAATGTCTCAATGAAATTCAAAAATATTGTCTTCCAAAAAAATTAACTTACAACAGGTATATTAGAAAAGATTTTTTTAACATTTATGTCCAGTGACAAAGATTTTCCCTTAAATTTCAACAAGTCTTGTAACTTTTTGTTGCACTATTAATTGGGGTGAAAGAAAGTTTAGCATAATTTAATCAGTTAGATATTCATCATAGAAGATAAATTTCAAGCTAAAAACCACAACATTAATCAGATTTAAAAGACCAGCATCATGTACCCCCCCCCCCCCCCCACACTTGGTTTCAAGAAATTAAAAGATTTTAATAACAATGAAATTCAATTTTTCAGCAAGGAGGAACATGCAGAATTTATGCACAGCATAGTGACATGTAGCAGGATTTCATATAGTTCAAGCCAAGAAACAGAATTTTTAGTACACTTGTAGCATAATTTTTTAATACAACCAGAATTTTTTAGTAAGTATAATTTTACTAAAAAAACAGGAGAAAAAATAAATGAAAAAAGTTGAAGTACTTCCCTAACTAAGTTCTTGTCTAATAATTATTATGGGAATTCCACTCCTTTATTGACACAAGCAGAAGCAACCTGAGGCAGAACATGTAAAGAAGGAACAAAGAATAAGCATCAACAAGTATTTCACAAAAATAGAGCACAAAAGTAGAACATTATTCAAGTTTAAAAATAAACAACATAAAGAAAAAAAGATCCATGGGTTTCCTCCCATGCAACGCTAAGTTTAAAGTCCCCAGCCAGACTTTATTCAAGAATAGTTGTTAAGCTCAGTGAAGGCAGCCAAGCCCTTCAGATGTCCCTCAAAATAAAGTTTCACTCTTTGACCATTACCTAACATAGGGTTAGTCTCCTCACCTACAATTTCTAAGGCACCATTCTTAAACACCCTTGCAATTGTAAAATTTCAATACTACTTGGACTTCAGCTTTCCAGGAAAGAGTTTCAGTCCAGAGTTAAAGTGAAGGACCTTCTGTCCAGGTTTAAACTCTTTGTTTTGAATGATAGAATCATGAATTATTTTAGTCATCTCTTTATAAATTCTTGAATTATCATAAATATCTCTCATAATCTCTTCAAGGTCACTAATCTCAAGTAATCTCTTCTCACCAGCACTCCTAAAATCAAAGTTAAGAGCCTCAACTACCCAATATGACTAATTTTGCAACTCCATAGTTAAAAGGCAACATTTCCCAAAAAAATCCTGTAAGTAGACACACCTATTGGGTTCTTGAAATTAGTTCTATAAGACTATAAAGCTTCATCTAATTTAAGATACTAGGATTTCCTAAAATTTGACACAATTTTCTCAAGAATTTGTTTTAGTTCCTTGTTTGAAATTTCCACCTGTCCACTAGACTGTGGATGATAAGGAGTACCAGTTCTATAAACATAGCCATATTTCTACATCAAAGCTTTGTACTTATATTTCTTAAAGTGCGTTCCACTATCAGTGATAAAAACTCTTTGGACTCTAAATCTTGTAAAGATGTTATTTTTCAAAAAAATTATTACAGAATTGGCTTGATTGTTGGGCAGTGCCACTGCCTCAACCCATTTCAAAATATAGTTAACAACATAAATAATATACTCATTCCCATGAGATGATGGAAGTGGACCCATGAAATCTAAACCCTAGACATCAAAAATTTCAACTACAAGAATTTCTTTTTGGGGTAACTCATGCTTCCTACTAGCATTACCTAACCTTTGACACCTATCACAACCAACCTAAAATCTCCTAGCATCCTTAAAATGAGTAGGCCAATTGAAACCATATTATAGGAAGTTTTGAGAAGTTCTTTCACCACCATTGTAACCTCCCAAAGGTTAGGAATGATAACTTTCTAAGACAGGAAACATCTCTTCCTCAGGAACACACCTCCTATAGAAACCATCAAGACACCTCTTAAACAGAAAAGGATCATACCAAAGGTAGTATTTATGTTTAGAAATGAATGTATTTCTTTTTTTATTGGGTAGATTTTTGGGAAAAACACCTGCTGCCAAAAATTTGGGAAAATCTACAAACTAAGAAGATTGTCGGATTCACACAGTAAGCAGCCTTTCATCAGGAACGTAAAAGTTAATCTCCATAGGATTTTCAGATTCAAATTGAGTAAGAGGAAGCTTAGATAGGTGATCTGTAGCTAAATTTCCAACATCCTCTTTATCCCTAATTTATAAATCAAATTCTTGTAACAAAATGATCCATCTAATTAGCCTGGTTATAGTTTCCTCTTTAGACAGGAAGTACATTAATGATGAATGATCAGTGAAAATGATGACTTTTGAACCTAACAGATAATATCTAAACTTTTCTAGAGAAAACACGACAGCTAAAAATTCTTTTTCAATGGCGGTATAATTCTTTTGGGCATCATCTAATAGTCTACTAGAATAATACACCACATGAAACTTTCTATCTCTCCTCTATCCAAGCACAACCCCTACATCCATGTCACTAACATCGCACATTTTCTCAAAAGGTAGTTTCCAGTCAGGTGCAGTAAAGATGGGTGATGTAGTGAGTTTCTATTTAAGAAGATTAAATGATTTCAAACACTTTTCAAAAAAATTTAAAGGTGCATCCTTGACTAGAAAAAAACACAAGGGATAAGTTATTTTTGAAAAATCTTTTATGAATATCCAGTAGAAACCAGCATGCCCTAGGAAACTTCTAACACCTTTGGCATTTATAGGAAGAAACAGTTTTTGAATAAAATCAATCTTAAGAGTATCAACTTATAGATCTCTCTTTGAATCCTTATGACCAAGCATAATAACTTCTTTAACCATGAATTGACATTTATCCCAATTAAGAATAAGGATGGTTTCAATGCATCTCTCCAAGACTAAATCAAGATTTCTAAGACAAGTATCATAAGTACTACCCACAATGGAAAATTCATCCATGAAAACCTCAATAATTCTCTCAGTCATATCTGAAAAGATATCCATCATACATCTTTTAAAGGTGGATGGAGCTCTAAAAAACCCAAAGGGCATCTGCATGTTGGAAAATGTTCTAAAGGGGCATGTGGAAGTGGACTTTTCCTGATCCTCTAGAGCAACAGGAATCTGGTTGTAACCAGAATACCCATCCAGAAAATAGAAAAACTCATTTCCAGCAAGCCTCTCAATAATTTGATCCAAAAATGGAATTAGAAAATGGTCCTTTCTAGTGGATGCATTAAGATTCCTATAATCAATATTGACTCTCCATTTTGTGGAATTCCTAACTTGGAAATCTTCATTTTTTCCTTTTTTAACAACAGTGACACCTCCCTTCATGGGGAAAACCTGGATATGGTTGTCCCAAGCACTATCATAAATGGGATAAATCATTCCAGTGTCCAGCATTTTAATCACTTCTTCTCTCACAACTTCTTTCACGTTAAGATTTAATCTTCTTTGACATTCTACACTAGGCTTATGGTCAGGCTCCATAGGAATATTATGCATACATAATGAGGGACTAATACCCTTGATATCAGCTATTGTCGAGCCTATGGAAGATTTAAACTTCCTCAACACATTCAACAATCTTTCCTCTTGATTTTCATTATGTTCAGCATAAATTATTACATGAAAAGTTGAGTTATTACCCAGAAATGAATATTTATGATGGGAAGGGATTGGATTTAGTTCAAGAGTGGGTGGTTCTACACTAGAAGGAATAATCTTAGGCCTGGGAGGTCCATGATCTTCATCATATATTTTTTAATGAGTATTGAATCATGAAAGATTTTCAATTTCATGTTCATATTTAGAAGTAACACTGCTACTGTCCAAAGTGGGCATCACACTATCCGGATTTTCTAGATCATATTTTAACAAGTTAATCAGAGAAGAATAATTTAATTTACTTATAAGTTCTCCCTAAATATCATAAAAGTGTTCATAAAGGTTGGTGTTAATAGAGACACCCTCAAATTCACTCAAAAATATCCTATGTTCAAAAATAAAGGACCCTTCTACAACAGAAACTGGACAGTTATCCAATTCTGGAAACTTTTCCAGTTTTGGAGCTTGAGAGGAATTTTCAATTTCTAATATAGATTCACAAAGATTTTCAGCTTCATAATTATTTTCTGTAGTAGAGGATTGATTTTCAGAATCATCAGAGTTTCCAATTGAGTTATCACTTTCTAAGGACTCTATCATTGACTAATTTTCAAAAAACGGTGGTCCTTTAACATTTTTAAACACATTGAACTCTTCTTGTTGTTCTAAAATTTTAAAAATTAATTGAACCTTAGAGATATCAATAAAATCTCCACCTGTGGCCAAGAAGGGCCTACCCAAGATGATGGGAACCTCTTGATCACACTCCATATCTAAGACTAAAATGTCTGCAGGCAAAAACAGCTTTCCAATTCGTACTAGTAAATCACCTACCCTACCTATAGGATGAGTAAATGATCTATCAGCTAACTGTGGTATGAATATGGTGGGTTTAAGGCCACCCAACCTCAACTATTGAAATAGTGAGTATGGGAGATGATTAATGCTAGCACCTAAATTACACAAACATTTCATCTGATCAGAGTTTTTTAGTGTTAATGGTATGAAAAAACTACACAGGTCTTTCAGTTTAGGTGGGATTTTCTTTTGAATTACAACACTACACTCTTCAGTGAGGCTTTAAGTTGAAAATTCTTCAAAATTATTTTTGTTTGAAACAATTTTATTAAGATATTTCAAGTAATATGGAATTTTAATTGAATCTTGTATGAAATTAATGTTTACTTGAAGTTTAGAGAGGAGACCAAGGAACTGAAGAAGTTCAGCCCTAGTGTTACTCCAAGGTTTCAGCTTCACAGGGAAAGGGATGGGTGGGGAATAAAATTTCAGGACAGTATGTATATCCCGATCATCTTCCTCAATTTTTTCTTTTCCTTTATTCTTTTTATTTTTAGAAGAAGTCTCATCTTGAGTTTCAGGTGACAAATTCAAATTTAGATCATTTTCAAGACTTTTTTGGTAATTTCTAGCATGTGTGCAAAGCATATATTTATTTCCAGATTGAAGTAGATTTTCATTTTGAGTATTTTAATGGTCTTTTTCTACAACAATTTGAGTATTAATCCAACTTCTAGTGACAACACTGCTGGAATTTTCCCTAGGATTAAGTTCAGTGGTACTTGGAATTCTACCTTTTTCCTTAGATGAAAAATCACTTGAAAGTTAACAAAGTTGTGTTTCCATGTTTTGCATTCTAACATTAGTTTTCATTTTAGCAGACTCATATTGATTTTGATGTTTGGTTTGCTGATTCAAGATTAGATCATGATTCTATGACATGTTACTATCATTGTTTCCTTGTGTATTTGAAGACTTACCCCTCCGTTGATTTTGAATGTTTGGTCTTGGTTGATTAGAGAAATTAGGGGTAGTGGAGTGTTGGATTAATCATTTATCTTTCCAGGACATATTAGGATGGTTTCTATAGCCTTGGTTATAATTGTTTGAGAATGGATCATCTTTAGGAGGCATCCTTGGACCATAGTTAATAAAGTTTGAATTTTCTTGTTGTTGACCTAGCGTATCAAAATTTGGAAAAAAGTTTTCAGTATGTCCAAACATACTACATAGGACACACTATTCCCTTAAATATTGGTTGTTATTTTAATATCCTAGTTGGTTAACAGTTTGTTTTGATTTATGTTTCATTAAGGATTGATGTTGGTTTGCGATTTCAGCAATTTGAGCCTGAGTGTCCTTCATTGAACCATCTTTGAATTAACATTTCTATTTACTCTTTTTATTCTTCAATTTTTATGTTGTGAATTCAGTGAAATATTATTAAATATTTTTCTATGTTTTTCATCTGTTTTATCATTGTACTTACCTCCAGAAGCTTGGTCAACTAGATTCTATCCAGAGGAGGATAACCCTTCATAGAATGTATCCATAAGAAGGTGCGATGGGAGTTGATGGTGGGGGAACTGTGTAACCAGATCCCTGAATCTATCCCCAGATTCATGAAAAGATTCTCCATCCTCTTGATAAAAACTACTGATTTTACTTCTGAGTTCAACTTTATAACATTAAGGATAAAATTTCATAATGAATGAGTTATACACTTGATCCCTGTTTTCAAAAATGTTCCCATGTAGACTCAGAAACCATTTTCTAGCATTACCTTTAAGGAAAAAGGAAAAGACTCTCATTCTATGTTAATTTTTTGTTAGTACTAAAAGATTGAATTGCTGCACAGTGTTATGAAGTCTCTAATGATGGCTAGAGTGTCCTCATCAGAGAGGCCATTAAAAGCAGGAATCAATGAAATATGTGCATGTTTAAGTTCATAATTTCTGGTCCTAGGAATTAATCTGATGGATGATGGATTTCATGAAACTTGAGGGAGTTATAACTCCCCCATCCTAGAATTTTCATTTTCATCTATGAGTTCTGGTTGATTTTGATACTTTTTAGGTGCTAGAATTCTATTATCTATGTTTTCCATTTCGATTTTGTTCTTTTTTCTTTGATCATTTAGATGTTTATCTAATTTAATGTTCAGAGGATCTAATCTAGAACCAGAATTTCTTGTCCTCATGCAAACAATAGTAACAGACACTACTCAATAGTAACAATTCAGCAAGAAGTGACACAGTTCTTTTTACAATTTTCAAAATTTTCAATTATTTAAAGATTTTTTAATATGTGTTTTTTAGTGTTTTTTAGAGAAACGGATCGTACCATCCCCAGTAATGGAGCCAAAAACATGACCTAAACCATCATTAAAGTTTGGAAAAGTTTAAAATTTATATTCCTAATAACTACTGTATATATGGATAGCATGGTCAAACCCATATGGAAGGTAAATCTGGCCACTAATCTTCTAAAAAACTTGGTAAAGTCCAATATTGTCAGCAGTGGAGTGTTTTTTCTATTATTTTACTTTTTATATATTTTTATAAGCAATGAAGTGAAAAAATTTTGAAAACATATTTAAAACCTATATTGAAACTAGATACTATTGTAAAACTGAGAATAATAGAGGTCTAAAACACTGATAAAAGGAAAATATATTAAAAAGCTTGGGGAGTAATCTTTATTCTACTGATTTTAAAGGTGTTTCAATTCACTTATAGGTTATTTCAGAGTACCATTGTAAAAGGTATTACTCACCTCCCTCACTAAGAGTTGAGTCACACAAGAAAACTAATTAAAGAGTTCACCACTCCATAATTAATAAACCGTTAGCTATTTGAAAATTAACAGCAAGACCAACTCACCATAAGTCTTGAAGTATTTGGAATCTATTATCTTTTGAAAAGTGTTTCTATAACCAGTCTCACCAACTGACTGTGAACTTTGAGATAATGTTCTAGTGATACAAGCAATTCTATTAACTCAGTATTGATCTCACCGATCAATACAAAATACATTCAAATGGTTAAGTGAAATGAGAATTAAAAATAAATATTAGAACTTCAATTCATCCCTGAACTAAATTATTTAGCAAGAAAACATGTATATTATCTAAATAGGAATTGAAGACATGCTAAACAGACTATAAGAATTCTAAAGTAATGGAATGTTAAACTCCCTGAAGATACTCTGCTCCTATGCTCCTCTAGCTCCAGGAAGAGGTTCCAGAGTCTCCCTCCAAACTCCCTATGCTCCTGATGAGAGAGTATCTCTTGAATCTTCAATCGTTCCATCAAAATCTTAATCCCCCCTCCTCTCTCATCCTGTCGCTTGCTCTGATTTAAGTAGCTACTGTCAAACACTGCTTTTCACTGCTTGTTTTCCACTAACATCAAATGTCCTTCAATTATTCACCACCCAACATACATTTTTTCACGACTGGCACGTCGTGCTAGTTTTTCCCTCGTAATTAACTTCCGATGAGTTAGTTATGTGAACCTGAAAATGTTTTCGACATTTGAATGAACCTACACATGATAAGACAATTAAAACATAATGAAAGTTAATTAATATTTTATAGTTAATTTTTTTCTTTAGTGTTATAATACTTATTAAAAAGTAATTAATGTTAATAAATAAACATCTTACCTGATAATTAATTTTTTATTTTATATTATATAAAAAATTATTACTATAAGTTTATCAAAACGTTATTAATTTAATTAAGTTAATAAATATAAATACTAAATTTTTTAGTTTATCATATTTAACTAAATCATTAAAATTTGACATCATAAGTAAATAAGTAATTAAAAATTTTATAATTTAGATTTTATTATTTATTTTTATTTTACAATTTTATTATTATTATTTTAATTAGTATTTGAGAAATTAAATTTTTATTTTAACTTATGTATATATAATTTTATTTATTAGTTTATTTTAATTTAAAAATTAGAATTAAAACATTAGTTTTAAATACTTTTAAATTAATATGTACATTTTTTAGTATATTTAATTATATATTTATACTATAATCAGTATATTACTTTATTATTAAAATTTATTATTAATTTATTTTTCCATTTTAATTTATAAATAATCTATTTGTTAATATTATAATTGTTTTAGTTTATAACTTTTACAAATTGTATTATATTCATTTGATTTATTAAATTTAAATTTTACTTTATGTTTTATTTTTATTTTGTATTACTTTTATTATTATTTTCTATATTTTCTTCCTCCCCCAATTGTCAGCGCATAGGGGTTCTTCCTCTTCCTCCGGATACCGACGGTGCCTCCTGCCGTCCAGCATCACGTGGCATCCAGCAGTTGCGGACTGGTCTTCCCCGACTCTAGCGCGATATGGCGGCTTCATCCTTCTCTCTTCAGGCGCGATTCTAATTCTACAGCATGGAGCTGCAGCCTCCATCAGCACTACTGACCTTCTCCTCCTCGCGGAAGTACCTAGTAGTTGAGGGACTCATCCACATGTGGTGTGACATCCTGGCCTTCATCATAGTGCACTTACAGTGGCGGGTATGTGGTTGAATGATTGAGATCTGTTCAGGTTCAATTGATCGAGGACTAAAGTGATATTCTAATTGTCTGGTTTAATCTCTTGGTCGATTCTGATGGAGGTACGGAGATTTAGGGTTGTTCAATGTTTTGATTTTATGTTATTTTGTCACTCTAAATGTTCAGATTTGCTGGAGTGTGGGTGTGATAATGGTGTTGCGGTGAGAAGGAGGTAGAGGGACTAGTGCGGTATTGGGGTATCAGTGAGGTGCAATGGGAGAAAGTATAATGTTGAGCTGGTTGCTGATAGATTTATACAAGAAAACAGATATTTAACAGTGATGTGCGACGAGTGTTGTCTAATAGTGAGGTGCAGAAGGTCACTATTAGAATAAAAATAAAGAATAGGAGCATCGACAAGGGTTTCATTGTTACAAAATAAAAAACTGGTCACTGCTACAAAATAAAAATAAGAGTCACCAGTACCATTAAATAGAATAGATTACCATTATAGAAAAATAATAACCTCACCATTTGAATTAAAAGAAGAGGTTACTGGTAGTATAAAAATAAAGTTACTGTTAGCTTAAAAAGAAAAGCAAAAGGAAGCAGCAGGGTGGGGGGGTCACTGTTAGAATAAAATTAACAACGAGGAGGTTACCATTATACTTAAATGAGAGCTACCATCAGGCTACAAAAATTCACCGTTACAACATAAAATAAAAGCTTTCTATTATGCAATAAAATGGGTTGTTGATAGCTTAATTAACAGACAGGTTACCGCTAGTATAAAATAATGAACGAATGATAACCTTGAAGAATAATTAACTTATAATTAAAATTATATAAACTAAATAAAAATACTGAAAACAATTAATTTAATTAATGTTAACAATCATAAATTTATAACAAAATTTTTATTAATCTTCAAAACATTATAATTATAAAAAAGAGTATTAATTGATAACACTTAAATTAATAAACTGGATAATTGTAAAGCTAAATTAATAAAAGACATAAATTAAAATTACTAAATAAATAAATTAAAAAGTAGAAACAATTGAAAAAGAATAGCAACAGTGGGCCATTATGTTACCGACAGTTATATCCTCTAATCTCAATCCAAGTGTCAAAATATTTTAGTCTTTTTTAAAATTATTGTTTTTATAACTTCATAGAACATATTTTTATTTTGCATCTTATTAATACTTGGAAAAAATGATATGATAGGAACTCATTTCTTACACACATAAAAAATAATCTCAGAATAATATTTCCTATCATTTATATTGGTAAAATTTTTCTTTTCCTTCTATCTAGATCAATTCATTCTGAATATATTACTAATTATCTTAGCTATTTGGAAATGTTTATTATGAATTTATTTTTGAGAACTACTTTCATTATAATATTTAACATTATTCTTCTTATAAGATTTATTATATTTTTTAATATACATTAATTTTGTATATATAGATAGAGTATAATAAAAAGAAACACCATTTTTTATTTTCATATTTTAAGAAACTCTATTCAGTATTCCTTCATACTTCCTAAGAGTTACAATTAGATCATCTTAGCTCAAATTTTATATTTTTTTTCATATCATCAAGAGTTATTCTTTTTTATTCCCACTCTCACATAACAATATCAAAGATATTCTCAACCAAGATATCATCAGTAATATTTTATCATTAAAATATTGTAAACTATTAACAACAATCATAAATATATAGTGCGTTTCTACAATAGATTTTCCACGACCTGTCCTCGAAACCCATGTCGTGACTCCCCCAAGCCCACCTCCCATAGGCCAGGGGCTGGCGACTAGAACCAAGGCATAAATCCCAACAAAAAGGGGAATGCATTGCCTTTATTAAGTAAACAAACACCACAGTGTAAGCCAGCAGAAGTAAACACCAAGTAAACAGAGTACATGTAAGTGCGGAAAGTAAATGGTCCAGAATACAAACCCAAATTGAAAGTAAAGTACAACTGGAAAGAAAGTACAGCAACTGAAATTAAAGAAGTAACGTTGAGCCATCCACTGGAAGTCCCACCTAAAGGGTGGGTACATATAGCCACTTCAGCTCCTCGGGTCCAGTCGTCCGCTCCATGTACGTCCTGCCCAGTGGTCCACCTCCAGGTACCGACTGCTCCTCTAGCCTCTACCATGATCAGCGATGTACATCGTCTGCATCCCACACAACGTAGTGTGAGCATATCCCGTGAAGGGGTGAGTATACACTACTTAGTAGGGACCCCGAGACCCCCGAAGGTCTCCCAGAATCCACAAAGGTTAATCTACCAAGGAAAGATACAATCACGAAGTAACATCCAACACTACTTAGGTAATTGCTGATACATATACCTAAGTCCTCAATTCCTGTTCGGCTCCAGCATCCGATCCCATGTTCGATCACGTCCACAAAGGATAACACAACACAATACACATAGGAAAGCAATTCAATCATATCGATGATAATGATTGAGAGTCAAGACTCTGCTCAGACCTGTATACTTCTTCAGCGATAGAGATGATCAGATATAGCCACTGATTCATCTATGCTGGGACCCACATAGGATACTAAACTAGCTACTCTTCCAAACCGACATAGGATAGCATGAGCAGAGTCAGACACTGCCAGACCCACATAGGATACAAGAACAGTAGTCAGTGCCGTCAAACCCACATAGGATTTCAGAACAGTCTTCATCATTGCCGAACCCCCATAAAATTTCATTGCAGTCTTCATCTCCGTCGAACCCACATAGGATTTCAATACAGTATTCATCGCTGTCGAACCCACATCGGATTTCAATGCATTCTTCATCACCACCGAACCGACATAGGAATTCAGTACGGTCTTCATCGCTGCAGATCCCACATCATATTTCAGTGCAGTCGTCATAGTCGTAGTCACAGCCAGCTCTTGGGTTCCCGCACACAGCATGCTCATTCTGGGAGGGTCCGCTCCACGAGCCAAGTGGGTGATACATCAACTGACACGTAGTCCGGAGTTGATGTATATCAAAGTTCTGTCTCGACAAGAGGAACTCATCGTGACAGACAACGCTTCAATCGGACGCTCGGTCTGAGAGTTATTGGCTTTTTCGTTTAAGGGGCCTGGTTGGTTTTTAAGAAAAAACCAACCCGAATGCATTAAAACTGAATCCAAACCTCGAGCGGAGTAATCCAAAAGGTCAGTCTCACTAAGAGGAATCCAACAATCTTGACGGCATGCCAATCGGACGTCCGGAGCTCAAGTTATAAGCGTTTCCGATCTGAGGGCCCGGTTTGTTTCATGTTCGAACCAACCTGGCCGTACCCAAAGTTATTTGAAACCTTTAGTGTAATATAATGAAAAGATCACCTCGATCCAACAATCTCTACGCAATTGACGGTGCGTTGATCGGAGGTCTGTTGCCCAAGTTAAGGGCAGAAGACCGAAAGTGGTCTGAAAATGGGGGGTCTGGGCCAGGACCGACCCGACCCACCCCCCCTGGGTCGGCCCGAACAGGGTCCGGGTCCAGCCCAGTGCGGCCGGTCCGGCCCGAGGCGTCTCAGCGCTGGCCGAGTGGGTTGGCTCGGCGCTGCCCCCTTGATTGGATCTGCGACCCCCGTGTGAGGGCCGCTCCTTGCCAGCGGACGCGGCCCGGTGCCACATTGTCCACTGCCGCACGCGGTCATGGGACCAGCTGCCTGCCGCCACGGCTGATGTCGTGGCGGCCCTTTCGTGCGGTGCACCATGCACCGCCGCCTCCGACAGCTGGCGCCGCCGAGCCGGCGGGGCGCCTCAGCGGGGTGCTCCGCGGACCACCGGACGCACTTCGGTGGTCCATTTTGCCTGCCATCTTCGCCAGTGGTCCTCCTAAAACCATCTCTTCACTGCAAAGACCTCAAAACACCCTTGCGGCCTACTTCGTCACCACCCGTCGATCGGCACACCAAGAACAAAGAAACAGTGGGTTCGGACTTGTTCGTTTGCCCGCACTCACCGCGTTAGCGGTTCAAATGACTTCTGACAATTAAACACATGTTGAGAATATAATTCACACTGATTTAATTGAACAAAAAAACCCCTACCTCAAGGTTTTGATGAACGAAGATCGTCGTGGGAAAAAGATGTCGCGGGAGATGGTGTCGCGGAAGAGGATCGTTGGCGTCGCGGAAGGAGGATCGTTGGCATCGCGGTATACGGTGTCACATCATCTATCTACGGGGGTTCGACTTTCTTTTATTCCCTTCATTGGAGGTCGGCGTTCTTCTTCTGCGACGGTGCGTTCTTTTTGTTCTTCGTGTTCTTCAAGGAAGAAGGTGAAAGATTCAAGGATTTGAGCAAAACCTCTCCATTCCTCCCACACATCCAAAGCCACCCAAATAAAATAAGGCATAGCCTTCTTTTATTTCTCACGCCAATTATTTTTGAAAATCAAAAACAGATCATTCAATTAATTGATTTAATTGAAGAGTTTTAACTGCACAATTAAAGAGGCGTTTAATAATTAATTAATCGTGAGAGTTGACTTGGAATTTAAAGGGGGGTCTGGGTGAGTTACCAAATTTAATGCACGTGTAAGGTAAAAGGAAATAAAGGGGTGGGGCTCGTGTGGGCCACACCTCACTAATTTCCTACCGAGGAGTTAGGATATCAGTGGGTCCTACTCGAACCGCCATGCCTAGATTACCACTACTTAGAATAAAAATAAAATCGGTTGCATAATTTTATTTTATTCATTAGTTGACCCAAAAATTTTAATAACCTCACCCAAGAAAATGCAACTCCGGAAAAGGAGTTCTTAAGAAATTACATGTGCTGCGATTTCATCGGTGCCCTCATAATTCGATTCCGAGCACCAGTTCAGAAGTTAGGAAAACCCGCTCGTTCGTTTGCTGAACTTACCCGAGCTAAACTTTTGAAATTGATTCCGGGCACACTGGGCCTCAGAATCAGGTTCCGTCAGAAACCACGTTCTTGTAAAATCCCAAATAAAATTAAGAGAAAAATTCCATTTAAATTTACGTGTCTTTACATTACTCCCTCCTCAGGGATTTATGTCCCCATAAAGATACATCATAAACTAGGGAAATAAATGTGGGTACTGGGAATGCATCAGAGCATCCCGCTCCCAAGTGCTCTCCTGGAGGTTCCCGTGCTACCATCTGATGCGCACTAGAGGTATAGACCGTCCACGTAGGACCCGCTCCTGTCGATCCTCGATTTCCACCAGGACCTCTATAAAGGTCTCCCCATCGTCAAGGTCTATCTCCCCATGGTCGATGATATGCGTCGGGTCGTGCATGTATCTCCTCAGCTGAGATATGTGGAAGATGTCATGCACTCGGTGCAATTGAGGTGGTAGAGCCAGGCTATAAGCCACCTCGCCTATCCTGTTGAGGACCTGGATTGGTTCGATGAAGCGCGAATATAACTTGCTGCCTCGGCCAAATCTCCGTAATCCACGTCGAGCTGAGACCCTCAAGAAGACGTGGTCACCATTCTCGAACTCCAGTGGCCTCCACCTCCTGTCAGCATAAGATTTATGCCAGCTCTGAGCTGTCCCAATTCACTCCTGGATGACCAGGACCTTCTCTGTCATGGCTTGGACCATCTCTGGTCCCACAAGTGCTGACTCCCAAGGGTTTGTCCAGCACAAAGGTGATCTGCAAGGCCGGTCGTACAATGCCTCGTATGGTTCCATCCCGATGGTGGAGTGGTAGCTCTTGTTGCACACAAACTCCACCAAGGGTAGGTGGTCCTCCCAGCTGCGACCAAAGTCGAGGACATATGCACGGGGCATGTCCTGTAGATTCTGAATGGTCCACTCCATCTAACCATCTTTCTGAGGGTGAAAGGCAGTGCTCAGACGTAGTTGCGTCCCGAATACCTCCTGTAACCCCTTCCAAAGACGGGAAGTAAAGAGAGCATCTCGATTGGAGACGATAGACGACAGAACACCATGAAGCTGTATAGTCTCCTGAACATAGAGATCTCCCATGCTCTCTACTGAGCCCTGCTCTCTGATGGGTAAGAAGTGGGCCGACTTGGTGAGTCGGTCGACAGTCACCCAAATAGAGTCGTGACCTCTAGATGTACATGGATGTCCATTCACGAAATCCATAGATATCCCGTCCCACTTCCCCTCCGGGACCTCCAAGGTCTGTACCAAGCCTGATGGTACCTGGTGCTCTGGCTTCACCTGCTGGCAGGTGAGGCATCGAGAAACGATCTCTGCCACAACCTTCTTTATACCCGAACACCAGTGCTATCATCTGAGTTCCTGGTACATCTTCTCCACTCTAGGGTGTACTGCCAAAGGAGAAGTGTGATCCTATCTCAGCACCAACTTCTGTAAAGAAACTGGTACCATGGTACATCCTCTGAAAAGGACGTCGTGCTCTCCTCCTAAAGAAAATCCATCAGGTGCATGTCCTGAGGATATCTGTGCACGTCACGTCTCACAGTTGGCGTCCCCACGTTGTGCCTCTCTGACCCGCTGCAGTAGTGGAGGAGTGAATTTGAGTGACTGAAGAAAGGCTCCTCCATATCTATCCACGAAGGATATCTGCAAACTGGATAACTGCTCTGTTGCCTCCCCGAGTAGCTGAATGCCTGTCCTCCTGCTGAGAGCATCGGCTACTACGTTTCCCTTCCCAGGAGTATAGACTATTTCAAAGTCATAGTCCTAGAGGAACTCGATCCATCGCCGCTGTCTCAAATCTAGGTCCTTCTGCGAGAAGATGTACCTGAGACTCTGGTGGTTAGAGTAGACTGTAAAGCGCTCGCACATCAGATAGTGTCGCCACATCATCAAAGAGAATACCACTACTGCTAACTCCAGGTCATGGGTTGCATAGTTCTGCTCATGCTGCCTCAACTGACGTGATCCATAAGAGATCATGCCCCGCTCCTACATTAGGACACATCTGAGTCTGGTCCCTAATGCATCGCAGTAGACTACGTACCCTTCTCCCTCCTACGGAATCCTCATGATAGGCGCGTCGGTCAATCTTTGTGTCAGCTTCTGGAAGATCTGCTGAAATCTATCTGACCACACGAAGGTTTTCCCCTTTATCGTCAAAGCTGATAGTGGTGCTGCAACTCTGGAAAAGACTTTCACAAATCTCCGGTAGTACCCAGCTAGCCCCAAGAAACTCTGCTCCTCTGTCACGCTCCTGGGTGGCTCCCAAGCTAGCACTGCCTCGATCTTCACAGGATCCACCACAACTTCCACCTCAAAGATGACATGTCCCAAGAAGGGGACCTCATGTAAACAGAACTGACACTTCAAGAGCTTTCCATAATGCTGGTGCTCTCAGAGTGTGTCTAGTACCACCCGCAAGTGGTAGGCGTGCCCCTCGTCAGTGGCCGAGTATATCAAAATGCCATCGATGAAGACCCTGACAAATTGATCGAGGTATGGCTAAAATATCCTGTTCATGAGACCCATGAACATTGTTGGAGCATTGGTTATCCCGAAAGGCATAACCAAGAACTCATAGTGGCCATAACGACATCTGAAGGTCATATTCTGCACATCCTCGTCTCGAACTCTGAGCTGATGATATCCTGATCTAAGGTCTATCTTTGAGAACCACCGTGCTCCGTTGAGATGATCGAAGAGGTCATCAATCCTCAGTAGCGGATACCTGTTCCTCACTGTCACCTGGTTCAGGCGATAATGGACAACACAATGTCGCAAGCTCCCGTCCGCCTACTTGGCAAACAATATTGGAGAAGCCCAAGGTGAAACACTGGGTCGGATGAATACCTTGCCCTGCAAGTCCTCCAACTATACCCGTAGCTCTAGAAGCTCAGCGGTGGCCATCCAATATGATGGAGTGGATATCGGGGCTATCCCGGGGTACAGGTCAATATAGAATTCTACCTCTCTGTGAGGAGGTAGCCCTGGGATGTCATCGGGGAAAATGTCCGCATACTAATCCACCACTGCAGGAAAACCAGGACTCCGCACGTCAACTGCTCCTAGGATGAGGCTAGCCAACTGATGAGTGATGGGTTGTCCTCTCCTCTGCGTGATTCCATCCTGTGCTGCAAAGTCTCCCTTCTCTCCGGTGAAGGTGAACCTGCTCCCGTCGGTGCATACACATCTCACCTTGTGCCTAATAAAGTCGATCAGAGCATGGATTGTAGATAACCAATCCATGCCCAAGATGATGTTGTAAGGCCTTGACGCCGCTACAAAAAGAACCCAGCCGAAGCTCTTGCCTCCTAGAGTAAGATCACACTGCCAGCAACAGAGTGTAGTAATTGAGTCTTCTCCCTTAGGAGTCTCTAGCCATAAGGATCGAGCCAACGGCTCCGTCAGAATCTCCGAGCTCCGAACAAGGGCAGCGACAATAAAGGAATGACTCGCTCATGTGTCTATAAGAACTACAGAAAGGGTGGAGTAGACACAGATCGTACCTCAAATCATCTCTGGCACACCATAGTCATAGGCCTATGCAGCCTGAATCTGAGCCTGTCTCTGCCCGCCAGCTCCCTGTGGTCGGGGTGGACCTCCCGGTGGTGGTGGTGGTAAAGCCTCAAAGCGTCGCCCAACAACTGCTGCTCGGCCAGACCCCCTACCTCATCCTCCTACTCTTGGAGGACCACCACGGTCGACCCTCTACCTCTTCCTGGGTGGCCCCTCAATCATCTGCTGCTCCTCTACACGACGGGTCAGGCAGTCATGAGCCAAGTTCCCCTGCCCGCCGCATGCGTAGCACTGCCTGCTCCTCGGAAGGTTGGCCCTGCACCCTATTCCCCGCACCTCTGATCCAGTGTCCTGAGGTCGTCTGCCTAATCTTCCAGTCCACCTGGAACCCTATAACATCCATCTACTGCTAGCTGTAGACGACTCTGCTATGTGAAACCCTGCGGTAGGTCCCACTGCTGGCGTAGGCTCGACAAGAAAGATCTCTATGAGAAGAGATCACTCCAGTACTCCTGCCTATGTCAGAATGATGAGGGAGATCACTGATGCCTTGATCTCATGCCTCAGTCCCTGCTCGATGGGCCGAGTCCTGAATAATGGGTCCCATACCATGTCAGTCGAATAGCATGAGAGATTGGTAAATCTCACCGAGTACTGGGCGACCGTCATGATGCCCTGCCGCAGTTGTAGAAGCTTTTGGTTGCGCACCGCACTGAGGGTGGCTGGGAAGAACTCTAAGTGGAAGAGGCACTCAAAATCCGTCTAGAGGATAGATTCCTCATCGTTCACTAGAAGAATCAAGCTCCACCATCTGCCTGCTGCCGCGTGTATGAGGCTCGCTGCGAGGATCACCATGAGGTCGACTGGTGTCCCCACTAACCTGAAAACTCGTACAACCGCCTCCAGCCAATCCTTGGATGCCTGAGGGTCCGTCTCCTTGCGAAACCTGGGTGGTGTCTGACACTGAAACTCGTGCAGTGCACTAAGGTGACGTTCACTATCAGCGGCTGGGGCTGGTTGCATCGGTGGCTCAGCGGGAAGAGGTACCACCGGTGCCTCCACTGTCAAGGGGCCCTGCACCGAGGCCTCGTCGCTCGGTGGGCTGTCGTCTCGCACAACGCTCGGAACCCTAGATGGATGCCATCGTGGGGAAATTATGAAAATAAACAGGTGCGCCACGGTCAAAACTGTATACCTGGTGAGCTGAAACAAGGTAATCACAAGGAAAACTTTGGAAACACACATGCAATCAATGTTTTCGTGCATTGAGTCAGAAATCAGAAGTCAGGGTCCTGGTGTACGGATATGTCGGCCGCCAAACCAACACTAGACTCCCTTGACCAATAACACACTCAATACCCTTAACATTATTACTTCACATAGAAGAAAGATCAGAGTCCTGAGTTCTACAGTACAACTGAACTCCTCTGATACCAGTTTGCCATGACCCATCCTCGGGACCCGTGCCGTGACTACCCCAAGCCCGCCTCCCATAGGCCAGGAGTTGGAGACTAGAACCAAGGCGTAAATTCCAAAAAAATGGGTAAGGTATTGCCTTTATTAAGTAAAAAACCCCACAGAGTAAGGCAGCAGAAGTAATCTCCAAGTAAACTGAGTACAAGTAAGTGCGGAAAGTAAATGGGCCAGAATACAAACCCAAACTGAAAGCAAAGTACAACTGGAAAGAAAGTATAGCAACTGAATGTAAATAAGAAACGTCGAGCCATCCAGTGGAAGTCCCACCTAAAGGGTGGGTAAATATAGCCACATCAACTCCTCGGGTCCAGTAGTCCACTCCATGTACGTCCCGCCCAGTGGTCCACCTCTAGGTACCGACTGCTCCTCTAGCCTCTACCATGATCAGCATTGTCCGTTGTCTACATCCAACACAATGTAGTGCAGGAAAAGCCCGTGCAGGAGTGAGTATACACTAGTCAGTAGGGACCCCGAGGCCCCCAAAGGTCTCCCAGAATCCACAAAGGGTAATCCACAAAGGAAAGATACAATCACGAAGTAACATCCAACACTACTTAGGTATATGCCCATTCATATACCTAAGTCATCAATTCAAGTTCGTTTCCAGCATCCAAGCCCATGTTCAATCACAGCCACATAGGATAGCACAACAAAATCCACATAGGAAAGCAAGTCAATCATATCGAAGATAACGATTGAGAGTCAAGACTCAGCTCACACAGGTATACTTGTTCGGTGATAGAGATGATCATATATAGACACTGATTCATCTAAACAGGGACCCACGTTGGATACTAAACCGGCCACTCTTCCAGACCCACATAGGATAGAAAGAACAGAGTCAGACACTGCCAGACCCACATAGGATACAAGAATAGTAGTCAGTGCCGTCGAACCCACATAGGATTTCAGTACGGTCTTCATTGCTATTGAACCCACATATGATTTCAGTGCAGTCTTCATCTCGGTCGAACCCACATAGGATTTTAGTACGGTATTCATCACTGCTGAACCCACATAAGATTTCAGTGCAGTCTTCATCACTGCCGAACCCACAGAGAATTTCAGTACGGACTTCATCGCTGCCGAACCCACATAGGATTTCAGTGCAGTCGTCACAGTCGCAGTCACAACCAGTTCTAGGGTTCCCGCGCACAACATGCTGGTTTCGGGAGGGTCCACTCCATGATCCAAAAGGTCGATACATCAACTGACATGTAGTCCGGAGTTGATGTATCTCAAAGTTCCGTCTCGACAAGAGGAACTCAACGTGACAGACGGCGCATCAATCAGACGCCCGGTCTGAGAGTTATTGGCTTTTTCGTTCCAGGGACCCTGTTGGTTTTTAAGCCAAAACCAACCTGAACGCATTCCAACTACATCCAAAAATCGAGCTGAGTAATCCAAAAGGTCCATCTCACTAAGAGGAATCCAGCAATGTCAATGACATGTCAATCGGACGTCCGGAGCTCAAGTTATAAGCGTTTCCGCTCCGAGGGCCTGGTTGGTTTGATGTTCGAACCAACCAAGCTATACCAAAAGTTCTCCAAAACCTTAAGTATAATATACTGAAACGCCTGTCCTGATCCAAGGATTGCTACACAATTCACGGTGTATCGATCGGAGGTCCGTATCCCATGTTATGGGCAGAAGACCGGAAATGGTCTGAAAATGGGGGGGTCTAGGCCCGGACCGACCCGGCCCAACCCCCTTGGGTCGGCCCAAACCAGCTCGACCCGAACTGGGTCTCGTTCCGGCCCATTAGGGCATGGCCTGGCCTGGCCCGGTGTGGCCGGTCTGGCCCTGGGCGGCTCAGCGCTGGCCGAGCGGGTCGGCTCAACGTTGGCCGAGCGTCCGCGCAAAGGGGGCTCTGCCCACTTGATTGGAGTCGCGGCCCCCGCGTGGGGGCCACTCCTTGCCATCAGACTCAGCTCGGCGTCAAGTTGTCCACCGTCCCACGCAGCCGCGGTACAATCCTCCTGCCGCTGTGACTTCAGCCGCGGGGGCCCTTTCTGGCGGCGCGCCGGGCGCCGCCGCCTCCTAGCGGCCGGCTGGAGCTGCCCGCCGCCTCCGATCGCCAGCGCCGCCGTGCCGGCGGGGCGCGCTGGCGGGGTCTTCTGCGTACCACCGGACGCACTCCGGTGGTCCGTTTTGACTGACGTATTCGCCAGTGGTCCTCCCGGGACTGGCTCTTCACTGCGAAGACCTCAAAATGCCCATGCGGCCTACTTCGTCACCACCCGTCGATCTGCACACCTAGAACAAAGAAACGGTGGGTTCAGACTTGTTCGTTGGTCCGCATTCACCGCGTTAGCGGTTCAAACGACTTCTGACAATTAAAAAAAGTCTAGAATATAATTCACATAGATTTAATTGAACCAAAAACCCCCTACGTCAAGGTGTTGTTGAACGAAGATCGTCACGGGAAAAAGACGTCGCGGGAGACGGCGTCGCAGAAGAGGATCGTTGGTGTCACGGAAGGAGGATCAGCAGCGTCGCAGTATACGGCATCACATCGTCGACCTTCAGGGGTTGGCATTCTTCGTCTCCCTTCGTCGGAGGCTTGAGTTCTTCGTCAGCGACGGTGCATTCTTCGCGTTCTTCGCATTCTTCAACAAAGAAGGTGAATGATTCAAGGCTTTGAGCAAAACCTCTCCATTCCTCCTACACAACCAAAGCCACCCCAATAAAATAAGGCGTATCCTACTATTATTTCTCATGACAACTGTTTTTGAAAATCAAAAACAGATCATTGAATTAATTGATTTAATTGAAGAGTTGTAACCGACCAATTAAAGAGGCGTTTAATAATTAATTAAACGCGAGAGTTGACTTGGCATTTAAGAGGGGGGGTGTAGCTGAGTTACCAAATTTAATGCATGTGGAAGGTAAAAGGAAATAAAGTGGTGGGGCTCATATGGGCCCCACCTCACTAATATCCTACATAGGAGTTAGGATATCAGTGGGTCCCACTCCAACTGCCATACCTAGATTAACACTGCTTAGAATAAAAATAAAATATGTTACACAATTTTATTTTATTCTTTAGTTAACCCAAAAATTTTAATAACCTCACCCGAGAAAACACAACTTCAGAAAAGGCATTCTTAAGAAATTACCGGTGCTGTGATTCCATCGGTGCCCTCGGAATTCGATTCTAAATACCGGTTCAAAAGTTAGGAAAACATGCTCGTTCGTTCACTGAACGTACCCAAACTAAACTTTGAAAATTGATTCTGTGCACACAGGGCCTCGGAATCAGGTGCCATCAGAAACTGCATTCTCATAAAATCCAAAAGAAAATTAAGAAAAAATATCCCTTGAAATATATGGGTCTTTACAAGAATCTCTAAGTAAAAAATCAAAAGTTGGATAGCTATCACTCAATATAGCCCTATTTTTTTCAATAACCATGGTTGTACCAAAGTGAGTTACTTCCAAAGATAATATCAGACCGACTTCACCTTAATATTTATATATAAATAAATTTTTAATTAAAGTTTATAATAAAGTTTGTATTTCTTTACAAATATATATTTTAAATAAAACTTTTAAAAAGATGAAATGAATATCATTATAAAGCTTTAAAAAAATAATACATTATATTTACAAACAAATATCAATAAATTAACATTTATTGTAAATGAAGTCAGTCATCGTGGCATAAAGTATCAATTGTTTAACCTAACTATAAATTTTTATCATTCTTCAAGATAAAATCTCTCTATCACAAATATTTTTAAAACACATTATTTCTATCCCCATAATCCCTCAATCACAAAGATTATACACAATAGTCTTCCTATCCATAGAAGACCTCGATCAAACATGATAAGAATTAATGAGTTGAAATGAATATTTTATAAAATTTACAATCCTTAAAAGTATTAATTAAACTAGAAACCTCTCCAATGATTATAAAGAATATAATTGTTACAAATCATGAAATTAAACTTTTGACATATTGATTTTCAAATGAATCAACTCCCTCATCCTCGAATGAACCTTTATTTATTGGAAAATATCCAATAATAATATTCCATGATATTAAATGTTTATTGAAATGGATTCTAATTATAAATTCCTTCACATGGAATATTCTGTACCAATATCTTTTGATGGTCATTTTTGTAGCATAATCACAATTTTTTTAAATTTTCCATTTAACAGAGTAAACTTTGTTTTTATGTTATGATTATATTTATTAGTACGGTGGAATGAAAATCATCATCCGATAGTTTTTTAAAAATTTACAACATGGTGTACATTTATGTCCCTCTGATGAATGTGAGTATAGATAATAAATTTTAACTTCATCCCATGAGACTCAGTTATAATTTGTTAGTTATACATTATAAAAAAATTATTTAATGAATTATGAAATAAACCATATGATGTAGAAAGTACATATCTATCTGATTAAAAGTTGTTCCCGATTAAAAATATCATCTAATTATAATGATTGTTCAATTATAATGAATTATCCAACAAACAAAGATGATCTTGATTATAAAGATCATCAAATTAACACAGTTTTCTATGTCTGGTAAAAATATATGTTTCCTAAACAAATAATTTAATAATTTAAAGACTTTAAATTTAGAAAATAATGTTATTTTAAGAATATGTGTTGTGGTTTCAAATAAAATAATAGACAGTTTTACAGTAGAAAATTTGACTCAATGTTAATTATTTTTCTTTATTTTATATTTTTTTGAAAGATCCTATACTATGTGATGTGGGAGTAACTATATGTGTGAAGTGTAGAACCATCAAACACAATTCATTATAGAGTACATTGAAGATAATGAAATTATTGGGAAAAATTGGACACAATGTAAAATATTTATGAAGATACTGAAAAAGTATAGTGACATCATTATGGTTAAACCAATCTCATGGAGGTATGTCTATAATTAAATAAAAGAGAAAATTTGGGGCAAGATATTGTGAATGATTTTTTAAATTGAGTTTTATATTATCATTCAATATATATGAAATTATATATTGACCACAACCTAGATTTAACTTTACTAATGATCAAGCTAGGAAGGTGACAATATTGAGGGATCTATGGGATCTTGGTAATCACATATGAAAAAGATATATATTGGTTGGAGGTGTAAAATAAAAATTATGTTAGAGGGTATACCATTCATCAGTTAGTTTCTAATTCAAAAAATGGAAATGATCACATAATGGAAAAGTAATTATTTTATGGTATTTTTCAACTTTAATTATATTTCATTGAAAATTATATTATTTTTTTATTGAATTTTTTATTTTTGGATTCATTATAAATAATTAAAACAAATGAAATGAAGTACACAAAAACTTTCTTCCACACTAATGTAAAAAATTATGAGATAAACTATGTATTTTTTATGACCAACTGAGTTTTTGCAGGCACCAATAAAATAAAACAAGAAATAAAATGCATAAAACAAGAAATTACAGGACAGTAATCAAATAAATTCAACAAAACACTACAATTATTTTTAAATTACAATGAATAAAAAATAAAATAAAATTTATTGTATAATAACCCATCTAAACCACACATAAATAAACTAGAGAAATCCAAATCATTATTAATTCAATCAATATGAAAAAGAATAACATGTCATGCCCTACATTAAACCAAACTGAATAGATTTTAAATAAACTCCACTATAAAAACATCCAAAAAAATATAAATAATAACTACGACAAACTGAGATGATTATTAACAAATCTAAAGGGAACTAAATATAACCTAACATTAATATAGTAAAATAAACTAAACAAAATCAAATAAAAAAGAGTTGAATTGTTCAAACATATAATGAATGAAATAAAATCCAATTATTATAAATCTCATTGATCTAAAAAAACATTAAAATAATATATTAAAATAAAAAAATCTTTATCTTCATTAAATAAAACAATCTATATCATATGTGACATTAGAAAAAACAATATTTTCCAATAAATGACATGAACTAATTCAAACCAATAAAAAATGAATAGAAAAAATCTAAATTATGTTGTATTAAATTCAACTACACTAAATAGAAATGAATAGAATCTAATGAAATTAAATAAAACTAAATCTAACCCAACAAGATTGAATTTAATTGATCATTTCCAAAAATAACATGAACTAAATAAAAAAAATCCAATTGTACTAATTTTTATATATATTCATCGATTTTAGTTTTGTTCAGAAATAAAATATTATTGAATTTTTTTCCATTAAATTCAATTTCAATTTTAGTGGGAGGTATTGAACGTCAAAGGTTTTCTTCCTCAAGAGAAATTTTTTTCTCGAGTTCGAAGAAGGGCATTGGGAGTGATATAAAATAATATAAATAAGAAAATAATGTGTGTATTGTTTTTATTTTCAAAAATTTTGATACATATTTCATAAATACATACCTTACTAATATTCTCAACAGTGTTCTTTAGAGTCACTTGATGATAATGAAGATGAAAATAGTGTTTCAAATGATCATTTGAGATAGATACTCTATGATGAGATGCTTGGGATATTTTTATACTGACCTAGGAATTACATCATCCCTAATATGTTTTGGCCATCATGGAGTATCTATAATAGCTCTGTTAGCACCAAATTATATGGTTCTTGTGAATAAGTAGATGATTTCAGAAATAGCCACACAGTAGCATGAAAGATGTAAAATGGATACTAATAATTTCATGAAATATATGATATCCTTCTTTAAATAAATTCCATAAAATGTTTCTATTGTTTTTGAAATATGTAGTTTATGAATGTGATCTATAAATGATTCACCAGGGGATAACATTGGTGGTCCATGTACTGGTGTGTAAAACCCTAGTCTTTTCTAAATAATTATTGAGCTCATTTAAATCTACTCCTTTATCATTATGTTGAGAAATTTTTTTTGTTTTAAATTGGGGTTGTGGGGTAAAATTTTTAGAAAATTGTAAGGGAGAAGGGAAGAGCATGGTTGGCATATATGTTTCTCCAACTATGTTCCCTATCCTAGAAAATCATTAAATTGTGGACAGTAGGGATTTTGAAGGTTGGGAACATGGTTTTTCAAATAATCCACCCAATAAGGAGAAACCATCCACCCTATAAGGAGAAACCATGTGGTTAGGTTCACAGTTTGGGGGAAATGTGTTCCCTTACCTAGCTAACCATGCACGACATTTTATGTTACCCAATAATTAGGGTTTTATTTACCGAAACCCCAAAACTTATCCAAATCAAACCCCACTCAACCCTTGATGTTATTTGATGATTTTAGATACTTATAGATGAATTAAAAGCCTCTCTAAATCTATTATTGATGATCAAAATCCCATATCGAAGATCTACACCTCTCCCGATAAGTGAATCATATTCCGCTTGGTTTCCTATTCCATATCTATTCTTCTCCTATTCTAGAAATGGTATGATCAACCGATTTTTGTTGGATCTAGACTTTGTACCTATATGTAGAATTTTAGATCTGGACCTATATTTAAGAGAAATTTATTTCTTCAATCATGACTTAGGTTTTCAGTCATGGATCTTATTTTATGTTACTATGCTACTCCAATTTGGGGGATTTTCGTTGGGCGATCACATGTCAACTAATTGAGGTAGGTGATCTGTAATTCAAATACTAGAGTCTTTATATAAATGAAAATTATGTATTTATATAGTTTATATTAGATATTTATTAATTGTTTTTTTGATTTAATATATTAATTTGGTGAATTAATTAATTCAGGAGATGTGAAATTGGGAATTTTGGGAATTATTGATTGAGGTAATTAATTGTAAAATTAATTACGAGGTGTTGAGTTTTTTTTGAGATAGTTAATTGATGAATTTATTATTATATATTCAAATGTTTTCATAATATAATTAATTGTGGAATTAATTAAAGGGATTTTTGTGATAAATTATCTACTGAATTAGTTTAGAAATTGGAGTGATTAGTTAAATGATGAATTTAATATAGGAATTGATGTGATTAATTAAATGTGTAATTAATTAAGGATATTGATATGATTTGATAATTTTTTTAGTTAACTAATATAATTGTTGTTTTTAACTCATTGTTGAATTAGTAATTGAATTGATGTGGATAAATAATTATTGAACTCATTATGTTTTATGAATGGTAACATGGCCATTTAATAGTGAATTAAATAATGAGAAATTGGTCATAAAATTGTGAAACGTATGAATGGTATCATTTTTGTTTAGTTCTAGAATAATCAATGGGAACACGATCATTCTAATGTGTAAGGTATGAATGGTAACATTTTCATTTAGTTGTGAAATAAATAATATGAACACGGTCATTATAATATGTAATGTATGAATTGTAACAAGTTCATTTGTTTTTGAATTAATGAATGGGAACATGGTCGTTCTAATATTTATGGTTTGAATGAAAACCTGTTAATTTATTTCTCTCCCCTCAAAAGCTTGAGAAAACACTTTACTAATTAGATATTTTTCATGATAAAAAATAATATAGAATATAGATATCATGTACTTTCAGTATATCTCTATCTACTTTCATGGGATTAGATAATTCTGCATCCACAACACAACTACCCATGCTTTCAAATAAATATGATATAATTTTCTTAGTTTCTCATATGATTTAAACAATGAAGTCTCTACCTTCAAATTTTCAAAGGTGTACAAATTAACTGGTAATCATTGGGTAATAATATTAGTTTCTCCATGAAGAAGAACTCCAACAGTATCTACAAATTTTTAATTCATATCCTGTTACAATGTTTAATCAAATTTAATGTTATGTATATCCGCAATTTTTCTTAAATGAAAACCATTGAAGAATAGAATTAACATTCCAAAGATGGATAGTGAAGATTGAAATCCTCTATTTCGACACAAATATATTACTAGCCTTGAAAAATAATCAAAGTATTCAATAAAGAATCATATTTATCCAAGCATATTTTTTCTATCAACCATTCCTTTATACGTACCCAATTTTAAAAATCATTTGATGTTACCACCATTATTAAACGGATTAATGATTCAAAATGATGAAATCTAAAAAGAAAAAGGTAAAATAGAATCTGGACGGTGAGAGATAGTAGTTGAAGATAGATGGAGGACGAGTAATAGTGAACCACACCCTATTTATAAGGATTATAGAGGTGAATATTTCACTTTTGATGATCCAACAACTAAAAAAGAAATGCATTATAGATCCAATGGTTGATAATCTTCTTCAAAATATTTAATATATTTTTTCTGAACTATAAAATTTAAAAAAATATACTAGATGAATCCTTGTCCAAAAACAAATTAATGTTTGTAAAACTTTTAGTACATACAAAACATTAATAGAAAAATATAAAATGTTACAAAATATTTAAATGGATAATGATTAAAAATTATTTGTTTGAGTAAGATTTCATGCTTTCAATAGTTATGTTTGTTAGTAATATAATTTTATTCTTTTTCTAAACAAACTTTTTTCTAGATTTGTTTTTTAAAAAATTTGATATTAATTTACTAAAATAAAATCTTAATTTTTTAATATAAGAAATGATTTTAGTAAAATAACGATTTCAGAAAATACAATACTTTTAAAATATAGATGTGAATATGTACTCCCCCATTGTAAAGAATTCATTACTATAAGGATATGGGTTAAAAATGAAGAATATTTCAGTGATCATTTTATGTTTATCATTCCTTTTTTATATTTAATATATTCAAATATATTATAATTTAAAATTATGTAAAAATATCCACAAGTTATCCCTATGTTCTGATTATTTGTAAAATTATATTACCTTTTTTTTGTGATCCTGAAGGAGATGGTGTGTTATATCTATGTGATTATATCCGGTGTGATGTGATGGGTTGTTACTTAAATATTAGGAACTTTTGATATCAAAAATAATTTTTGATTTTTATAAAACTCATATAAAAATTAGTGACTATGTGTTGCATCAACAACTCTTGAGGACAACAACATCTACTTTCCGAAAATTCTCCATCAATAGTGGAAAGTGTTATAGAATGTTGATTCTTACAAGGCTATGAAACTAAAACCTTTCCCAAGAAATGATGAGTTATAGGTGTACTTTCCCTATCCATTTTACATCCACCAAAGCCGGTTTCTTTAAAAAATATATATTAAAAATCATTTCTAGAATAAAAAATTAAAACAAGATCCATAGTTCCCTCAAGATAACAAAAAATTCTTTTTCAAGATTTAATATGGTATTTTTTAGGATTTAAATTATATAGTGTATATAAGAATACTTAAGACATTAAACCTAGTCAATTGGATATCAAGTATAATAAATAACCAATCATTCCTCTAAAAATATTTCGATCAAATGGTTTTGTTTGATTTATCATGATCAATAGTTTTTTTGTTTCGATAGGAGAAATAATACCTTTTTTTATTGTCATATACTATTTTTTAGGTATATATTTTATATAACTATATTCCTTTTTGTTTGTGTAAAATTTGAAAACCAATAAAATCTACATGTTCACCTATCGAGATCATATCAAACATAGATTTCCTAAGATCCAAAATGGAATCTATATGATATTATTGAATTTATCCAAATATTAAGTCATAAACATAAATTTGGAAATTGGTGGTGTCCTGAAATTTTATTTAATAATAAAAGTTGGATAAGAAACACCCTTCAAAAAATTATTTTGTAAACAAAATATAATTATTCTATCATACTCAGATCTAGGGTCTTGTTTAAGTCTAAAAAGGACCTTATTATGAAAAAAAATATGATCCAAAAATTTTGTGTATTAATAACCATGTGGGTTTCTACATAAATTTCATCCAGTACAAACCCATTTTTTAAATCAAACTTCACATCCATTTTAAAAAGAGTGAAATTAATACATTTTAAATATTCAAGAATTATATCAATAGATATAATTCCATTTATTGGAGAATATGTTTCTTCATAGTCTCTTACTTTTTGTTGATTATAACCCTTTATAACAATTAAAGATTAAATTATAACAACGAATCCAATTTCATCACATTTATTTTGGAAAATCCATTTCACAATAATTATAGAGATTATTTAAGAAATTCAACTAATGTCCCAATTTGATCAATCTCAAATTCATTGAGTTCATCTTGAATAAATTTTAACCAAACTTCATCTCCAAATGCCTCATTAGGAGTAATAGGTTCAAATTGAGATAAAAATGAACAATGTTAAACTTAATTTATTAAATAATTTCTAGTTATAACTAGATGATCTCTATAAACAATGACATTATCAACATGATGATTTCAAATGATTAACTGATTATTTAGATTTCTATAAATCTAGTATTCAAAAGAAAGTTGAATTTATTCTTGTGGTAAATATTCAAAATTTTTTTCTTCAGTGTTTTTAATAAGAATAGATTTAAAACACAGTTAAAAAATAATATTTTTGGAATAAAATTAGAAGATGTGGTCTTATGTTTTTTGAAAATAAAAGTATAAGTTTCATCAAACATAACATGTAATTTTCCCCATTTGTTATTTTTTATTAAAAACAATATAATAATTTATAGTTGTAGAATAGAAAAAATATATTCCTGATGCGATTTTATTGATTTTTTTAAAATTATCTTTAGTATTAAAGATAAATACTTCCAATCCAAAAAAATTGAAGTAATAATATTTTGATTTTCTTCATGTCCATACCTCATAATGAGTTTTTTATTAAAATGTATAAATAAAACATGGTTTTATTTTATAGTAGAATATACTTACTATTTCAACTAAAAAATGTTTATAAATTGAGTATTCACTAATCATGGTTCTTAAAATCTCCTAAATAATTATATTTCTTCTTCCAGATACACCATTTATATTTATATTTCTAGGCACTAAGATGTTATATATTATACATTTTTACTTCAAAATGTTTCAAATTAGTAGTTTAAATACTCTCCCCCGTGATCACTACAAATAGTTACCAAAGGAATATTTTTCTAATTATTAAAATGGGAAAAAAATAAAAAGGAAAAAGGAAAAAAGCAATTCAACCTATTCATTAGAAAATAGACCCAAGGGCATCTAATGTATTTATTAACTAAAACATATACATCGTATTTTTCACCAATAATACTATACTGTGTATGACCGAATATGTTCATTCTCACAAATAGTAAAGAATCAAATGTTGAAACATCACATATAGATTTAATACCTAAAAGATGTTGCCTTACATATTGATATGGATGAAAATATTCCGAATAATTGAACTTATTCTCTCGTAGGTCTCTAAAAATTCCTTTCATATGAATTTTAGCTAAAGATATTACATTACAGTATCTTAATCGTATTTTACATATCCGAGGTTGACCTTCCATTTCAGTAATACATGGTAGATCATGAATTCTAAGGTCTTTTAAGGTAAGTCTATATACATTATCAATATTATTTAAAATAAAAACATATTTATCTTCTTAAGAATTAACAATATATTTTTTTTCTTGAAGTGGAAAAGATAACATTCATCAACATTTGACATTGATAATAAGGTTGTGCCTTAATCCTTAATCATATAAAAATTAAATTAATGCTTTTCCAAGAAGAATTATAAAACATATACAAATAATTTATCATGGATAATTTTTACAAAATGAGAATTTTCCAAATTTCGTCATAATAATATCATATAATTAATACATGTCTCTGGTCTAGTAATGATAACTTACACTATCAAAGTTCCAAATGTTGTTTTTCTAGATACATTTTTTATTTTCCTAAAATTAAAAAAAAATTATTATTTTAGTACCTAAACATTACTGGGTCCATCATTTTTAGAAAAAACTATTTTAGGAATCCATAGGAGTTCTACTTTTTTTATGTTGACAAGTTTCTAGTTTTTTAGAAAAAAAGATTTTTTGAAATCCTAAACGTTTTAATCTATTAAAAAATATTCCTTTAAGGTTTAATTTTAATGAAAATATTATCAAAATTTTGTTTTTGACATAGAATTTTTAATATTAATTTATCCAGACATTATATTTAAGAATTTAGTTTGATAAGTAAACATTTATTCTTATTATATGTAATTGATTTTTATTTTACCAAATCATTTAAATTTTTTTTCAAAGATTATATTTCTTTGATTATTTATAAATATTTGAAATTTAAATAGTAAGTTTATAAATTCTCAAATTTTCTTTTGAAAAATATGCCTAATCATATTTGTATATTTTAGAAACTTTTCTATATTGTCTTTTTAAAAAATTTGGAAACATAGAAAATTATTCAAAGCTACATATTGAATTATCCTCTTCTTATTAAGTAGATTATTTTTTAGTTGATATAAAAATATTTTCATTTTCAAAATCAGGATAATTAGTATTATGTGTAATATTGTTTATTGTTTTGGTAGATACCATATCCATGATGAAATTATTGTTCTTCATAATATATTCATAGAACGCAATATTATTCAGATTACCACATTTAATTTTTGAATAGATATATGAAGAAGTATCTCACCAAATTTCACTCCAAGTGTCCAGTGATTTTAGACTTTTTTTACTTTTACACTTGTAGAAGTTTTTAGAACTTATTACTTTCTTATCCTTTACCTTAGTACATGAAAAAATCGGTCTCATATGACATCAGTTCTTAAAGTCAAAAAAAACCATCTTAGAATAATCTTTCGTCTCATTTATGTCAGTAAAATTTCAATTATCCCTAAATATAAAATACCTATTTTCAACAATATTATTATTTATCTAAGGTAGTTCGGAATGGTTATTCAAAATCTATTCCCAAGAACAAATTTTAGTCTCAACTTTAACATTCATCTTGTTATAATATTCTCCAAAATTTTCAGAAGACTTTAATATCTTCAAAATAACATGAGTTGATGAAAAAGATACTCTGTTTTCTTTTTCATAATATTAGAAACTCTATTCAATCTATATTTATATATCCTAAGAATTAAAATAAAATCCTATAAACTAAATTTGAATTATTCTTTGTATCATCAGGACCTATTCATTTTTTCTCCCCATTTTCCCAGCATAATCTTAGTGATCATTTCAACCAAAATCACCTCAGAAATATATTTATCACCTAAATATTATAAACTATTAGCAGTCAACATAAATCTATTGTGAATCTCCGAAACATGTAACCTATGTAAGAAACCAAAATCATGATATCTAGCACCCAACATAGCCTTCCAACTCTTAATAACCTTACTTGTCCCAAATTGATTGAATTCCAACCTTTTCCATACATAATTTGAATCTTCACATGAGGATATCTATCTGTAAATATTTTTGACAATAGAAAATAATAAATTCCTTCCAAAATTTTAATTCAGTTTATATTCCACCTTCTCTTAATTTATATAAGTAGAAAATTATTGGTCTCGAATAACATGGTTTCTAGTAAGCATGAAAAAATTAGTAACTCCAATATTGATAAAAAAATTATTCATTATATCTCTCCAATACTCATTATCAACTCCATCAAAAATTAGTGGTCTCCTTGGAATTAGATTCCCAATAGTCACAATATTCATACTGATGTTATTTAGAAAATATGAAATAGTCTTTCTATAAATACATTTTAGTGTAAATTAATTTATAAAAAAACAAATTTTTAATATAGATAAATTCTTGATATTAAAAATAATTAATTTAAACAAAATCTACAATGAAAGGATATCATAATATTAAAATATTATATAATACAAAATATAGGATAACAAGCGTATGAAAAATTTTACAAGAAGGGGGGTGAATTATATTTTATAAAATTAAATCATAAAACTACCTTTTACTACATTTTTTATTTTATTAGACACACTCTATGTCTAATATTTACTAATACAATATTATACTGACTTCATCCAAGTAATTTTATATAAATTTATCTATAAGAAAAATTTATAATAAATTTGAACTCTCATGACAAATGTATAGTGGGAACAAAACATCAAAAATCAAATAATTGAAAAAAATTATAATGTTTTAAGAAAGGATTATATTAAATTTTAAAATGAATATTAATACAATATAAATTATTTAAAGAATGATTTTCACCTTGACATAATGTATCAATGGTTTAACCTACCTATAATTTTATATCTCTCTTCATAATGAAATCACTCGATCAAAAGTGTTTGAATAACTATTTATTCCAAAAAAAATTAATCCCTCAATCACACAAATCACAAAAAAATATTCTTATCCTTAGATTCCCTCGATCATACCTGATATGCCAAAATGATTGAAATTAAATTTAAAAAAAATTAAAATCCATAAAATAGGAAATTCTCCAATTATTACAAAGAATAAAATTATTAAAAATATAGAATGTAAATGTCATAAATGTTGAGTTGTAAAAGCATAAACTCCCTCAGCATAGAATTAACCTATATTTATAGGAAATTCTCCAATGATCATATTCTCCAATTTCATTCTTTGATGAAATGGACTCGAATATTCTCTTACTTGACTTGGAATATTTTATACAGACTTCTTCTGATTGTCATTTTAGTAGCAAAATAAAAATTTTGTAAAATATTTCATCTAATTGAGTAAACATTTTTTATCTGATAGGATTAAAATTATTAATATGGTAAAATGAAATTCATCAACCAATAGTTTTTAAAAAATTTCATCTGTTGAGTGTCTTTACCTCCGTATGATGAATGTCAATCCAGTTAGGAAATTAGAACTTTATCCAGTGGGACTTAGTCATACTTTTTTAGTTAGAAATAATAAAAACATCATTTAGTGGAACATGAAATCATCCATCTGATATATAATGTACCTATCTGTCCGATTATAAAGTTCTATCTGATTATACAAATCATCTAGTTATAATGATGTTTCAATTATAATGAATCATCCAATTAATAAAGATCATCTGATTATAAAGAAAATCAGATCAGCACAATTTTCAATGTCTTGTAATAATATATGTTTTCTAAAAAATTATTCTAATAACTTATAAATTATAAATTTTTGAATGAATGTTATTTTATGAATGGGTTATTTGATTTGGAAAAATTTATCAAAAAGTGTTTAGATTTGAAAATCTGGCACAACAATAATTATTTTTTTCTTTTATGCTTTTATAATGATCCTATGCTATGTGATGTAGGAATAACCATATGTTTTAATACTAGAACCATCAAACACAAGTCATGTTATAGTACGTTGTGGGTTAAGAAATCATTATTAAAAATTCTACATAGTGAAAAATTCCTATGGAGACATTAACCAAGTATAGTGACATCATTATGTTTAAACCAATATCATAGAGGATTGTCAATTATAAAATCAAAAAGAACATGTGGGATGTGATATGAGATTTTTTTAAAAATGAATTCTATATTATAATTTAATATATATGAATTTATATATTGGTCACAACTTCCATTTAACTTTCCCAATGGTCAATCAGTGAAGGTGATATGATTGATGGATCCAAGTTAACATTACAGTCATATATGCTTGATCTATATGTTTGTTGGAGGTGTAGGGTAAACATTGAGTTAGATGATTTAGCAATCCTTAATGAGTTTCTAGTTAAAAAATAATAAGAAATAATCACTTAATGGAAATGTGATGAGTTTAAGTCATTATTCCACTTTAATGAATTTTCATTGAAAATTAAATTATTAAAATTATTTTTGAATTTTTTGTTTTATTATTCAATATAAAGAAGTAAAAAAACAAGGTGGAATTGAAGTACATAAAGTCCTTGTGTCACACTAATATACAAAATCTTTATAGAAACCAGGCATTTGTTATCACTAACTGTGTTTTATTAGGTACCACAGAAACCAAACCATAAAAAATAAAATGCATCACACTAGACATTATCGGAAAATAATCAAATAAAATAAAAAACAAAACGAAAAATAATTTAAAATAAAATTTAATCAAAAAAATAAAATCAAATATAATGGATGTGAACCCACCTAAGAAATACATAAATAAACTAGGAAAATACAAATCAAAATGAATTCAAATAGAGTTGGATTGTGAAAAAATTAAATGAATGAAATAGAATCTGATTTTTAAGCCTCAATGATCAACTCAAAGTTTAAAAAATCTAACAAAAAACAATATTTATCATTATTATATAAAATAACATAGATTAGTTGTGATATTAAAAAAACACATGTTCCAAAAACGAAGGACATGAATTGAGTCAAACCAAATAGAACCAAACATAACTACACTTAATCATATTGTTTTAAACTAAACTACACTAAATATAGTAGAATTGAATTAAATGAAAATAAATAAAATTTAATAGAACCCAAACATATTGAATTTATTTGATATTTTCCAAAAATAACTTGATCTAAATAAAGAAACAAATTTTATTCACTTTTTTTTCATTGATTCTAGTTTTATTCAGAAATAAAATATTTTTTGAATATTTGTTTATAAAATTTATTGAAAATTTTTTCCGGTGGAATTGAACATTGAATGTCATGTTCCTAGTAAAAAATTCTTTTCTTTGTCTAGGGAGTAGGATAATGGGAGTTCTCTAAATTAAAATTCATATTAAAGTATTGTATATCCTATTATGGTTGTTATAAATTTTGATACCTATTTCATAAGTATATATCTTATATATATTCCTATAGTGTGCATTGGATGACCTTGATGAGAGAGAAGATGATTTTTTTCAAATGATAATATGAGATATATATTAGATTATGATCACCCTAGGAGATTCTAATGTCAACCTAAGAATAAAATCACACCAAATAGTTTTTGGCCAAAATAAAGCACCTATAATAGCACTAGTAGCACTAAGTTGCCTGTGGCTTATGATGAAGTAGATGAGTCCAAAAAATTTATATATAGGTAAATGAAAGAGGTAAAATGTCTACTGATCAGTAATTCAAGTATATGGTATCATTATGTACATCCATTCCATCAATGTTTCTTCACATTTGTGATGTAGGTTTTTTATGAATGAGATATACAGATGATGCATCGGGTGATAAAAATGGTGTTATTAGTGATCATGTGTAAAACCATGTCCTTTTTTAAAGATGTATCATGCTCATTTGATAGAAAACTTATTTATTATGTTGTGTTCATTTTGACTGGGATTGACATTGTGGTGTTTTAGGTGATGATTTGAGAAAATTGGAAGGGAAAAGGGCATTGCATGATTGGTGCAAGTTTTTTCTCAAAACCTATGCCTGAGTCTAAGGAACCATATAACCTTGGACAGTGCGGATTTTAATGGTTGGTTCACACTTTTTAGAACTGTGCACCCACTAAGTAGAAACCATGCACCCATTAATAGAGGCACATGGTTAGGAACACGATTAGGGGAAACCATGTTACCCTGTCTGGCTAACCCTGCACAATATTTTAAGTCACCCAAAAATCTATTTTTAAATTACCTTAACCCTAAAATATCACCCTAATAGATCCCCACTCAACCCATAATATTCTTTCATGAATTAAGAACATTCTAGAAAAATTCCATTCCCAATCTACCTCCATTATTGGTGATTAGATTCTTAAATCGAAGATACACACCTCACCCGGTATGTGAATTCTATTCCATATGGTTTCATATTCCTTCTCATTTCTTCTCCTATTTTGGAAGGGATTTGTTTGCATCTATACATAGTATTGTGGATCTTGATCTAGGATTTTAGATATATATCTATATTGAATATATTATGATATTATCAAAATTGATTTAGGGGTTTAGATTCAAATATAATTTTAGGCTGTTGTGCTACTAAAATTATGGGGATTTCTGTTGGGAAATCACTCTTCAATTAATTGAGGTTGGTGTTAAATAATTCGAAGCCCAACATAATTATTTAAATTATGTTTATGTAATTTTTTAATTTTTATTAAGTATTTAGCAAATTTTTTCTTGATTGAATTAATTAATTTGGTGAATTAATTAATTTCAAAATGTGAAATTGGGGATTTTTGGAATTATATTTTGAAATAATAAATTTTAGAATCAATTATGAGGTGATTAGTTTGATGATGTGAGATTATTAATTGTTTAATTAATTATGAGATATTAATATTTGAGGATGAGATAATTAATTGTAGAATTAATATTGGTATTTGGAGCTTGTGGATAATGATAAATTAATTACTGAATCAATTAATGTTATTGATGTACTTAATTAATTGGGGAATTGATTAAGTGTATTTATGTTATAAACTAATTATTGAATTAGTAATGAAATCAGCGTGACTAGTTGATTTACTAATTGGCTAGAGGAATTGTTCTGATTAATTAATTGTTTAATTAATCAAAGTTCTTAATATTATTAGTTAATTATTTATTTAACTAATGGAATTTTTATTTTTAAAAAATTATTGAATTAATAAGGGAATGGATGTAGATAATTAATTGTTCAATTAATTATATGTTATGAATTGTAACATGGTCATTTATTTGTGAATTAAATGTTGTGAAAATGGACGTTAAAATGTATAAGATATGAATGGTAACATGGTCATTTAGTTGATAAATAAAGGAAGGAAACATGGTAATTATAATGTGTAAGTTCTGAACAGAAACATTGTTATTTAGTTGTGATATAAAGAATTGAAACATGTTAATTATATTATGTAAGGTATGAATGATAAAATGGTACTTTAGTTTCGAATTAAATAATGGTAAAAATGGAATTATGAGATATTATATCCCTCAGAAATACATCAGTGTCTAGCATAAGCCAAATTAAGGATTGAGGTAGCGGTGTCTATGGGAACCTGAGGGTTTCTGTGGTCAAATAAAGATTATTTATTAATGTGATAATTGTTTACCCATGCATTGTAAATTTTTTTTATACAATTCCATACACTGGATATTGATTGGATATTATATTAGAAATCATTGGTGGTGTCCTACTGATTTGTACTTAGACCCTTATCAGGACGCCTAATTATTACCAAAATATAATTTGTGTTTTTGGGATAGGATAAGGAGGAAATACCTATGATAGATGACTGATATGGGATGGAACATGGATGAGGGAACCAGAAACAATTCGCTACCATATGGGGGTATTCATCACTTTCCTTATTTTTGGTTTCATTTTGAACACTTGACACATACAATGTCAAGGAATATTTTTTACTTTAGTTTTCATATTACATTTCATTTTTTGGCCATCTTGTGATGTTGTTTATTTTAGTTTTTTATTAAATTTTAGTCAATTATTTTTTCTTATTTTTCTACTAGTGTATTTACTCTGATAAAAGAGGGTATAGTCTCCCCATGATTGATATATCATACTGTCTCTTCTAGTCTGCAGCCTATAGCATAACAGAAAACATGCATGAGGTCTTGTGACCGAAAGGATAGGGACACTGGTGTGTGGTACCTTGGTCTGGACATTACAATATGGTATTCGTGGAGGTTTTTTCTTTTTATATTGTCTTACTATTTGGTAATATATTCAATATAATAGGGAGAGTCGGGCCTTGGTTATGAGATTGTTCCTGGGAGTAGCTACTCCATGTATGGGGGAGATATCAAGTACCCAGGGTGTGGTTATTATTATTAATGTTTTTTGTTATGGTTGAATATTATTCCACCTTGGGTGAATCACTTGTTATGTTCTTTGATTATTTATGTTCAAATTTTCTCATATTTTACTCATTGATCGATATGGCACAAGTATTTAGTTTTCATGCATCATTATATGAATTTTGGATTAATTTTTTACATGCAACATTTTGGGATTTCATGGAAAACGAGTTGTGTGGAAGCTGTTGAACTTGAAATTTTTTTTCATTCCATGTGAAAAAATAGAACTGAAAATGGTGCCCAACCTGAATTTGAGAAATCTAGTAAAATTATACATGATAAGCATAAATTAATTTCAAAATTAGAAACTTGAAAAATGAGAATGTTTTTACCCTTGTTAACCAGGAACTAGATGTAGTATGGTTGAGGTTAGTGATTGGACCTCAGTTTTGACCATGTGGTGGGGTTTAGGGAATAGACATGTTGGGGGTCATTGTATATCGCTATTACATAATTGTTTTGATTTTTTGAACTGCGTCCTATCATTTGTGTTTAACATTTTACTTATATCCCTCTATGATAGAGCTTGTTGAGAGGACGACCTGTGGTCATGGATAGAGAAGATTTACCTGCATTGGGACATGAATCTTCGATTGTGTTGTTTGAGGAATTGATGTAGAATTACAAGAGAAATGTCCCCACATTATACAATTCATGGGAATATACCCATGATGGGTTGTGAAGAGTATATATGATCTCATAATAGAAGTCTAGTTACAACACTATCGAAGAGAGTTGATATTTGGGTTGAGTCCATCATGACTAAACATGAAACTTATAGAATATAGTATATAGGAGGGTCACGTTGGAATCATACATGATACGGGGATCAGTGAAGAGTTTTTGGGATGTTTAGGCACAAACTGGACAAGATTATGGTATGTTTTGGAAGGAATTCATAGAGAAGTTCCTCGAGAAATTCCATCCAACGACATTTAGTTAAGAGGGAGAAGCTATGTTATTGTGGTGGAATCAGTGAAGTATATTCATGATGGAATTTTTCAGAAATCTAAAATATTTTATATTCTTTACACTAGTGATGGGAGAGGATGAATCAAATTTGGGGAGGAATTTTTAGGATAGGCTCAAATGTGTGGTTATGTCTGCAGATACCCTCTTTATGTTAAAGAAGCTTACCGAAGTGGTGGATCGAAATATCATAGATGAGGGGAACCTGAAATATAATTCTAGTGTGGGAAATGTGGTACTATCTAAAATATTATGACGTGTTATTCCTAAGAGTAGGAATCACTACTGCGATAGCGTCTTTCAAGATAGTGGGAAACAAAGTACCTGAATAGAGGGATTATTTTCACAAAACCTAGTAAAAGATATGAAGTGAGGGTGTAGTGATTCGGAATTAGAGTTTATGAAGGAGATATTTCACACACAATTATTATAGTGGTTAAGTTATACTGGAAAAGGTGATAGAGGAAGTGTACATGGAAATTCAGGGAAAGATCACCCATATTAGTAGGGTGGCCCAGCTCGGGGGAGACAAATTGTATCAAAGGGAAAATTGGTAGGAAAGATGCATATGGTGTAACCTACACTCGTGGATAGAGAGGCTATACCAATGATATTGAGAGTTATTATTCCATTATATTATAAATTATCTAGTTCCTTATTTGATACTGGTGCCTCTCAATCCTTTATTTATGCAAAAATTATAAATGGTGTGAGCCTGGTGGTGGAGTTCATGAGAGTGGGATTAACGATAGATGCACCACTATAAGTAAGATCTAGAATCATCTATTTATGCAAGGTATGTTCTCTCAAGGTTGGGGATTATTTCTATTTTTTTCTCTTTACATCTTAGAATTTTGGGGCTTTGAATTGATTGTGGGTATGGAATGGTTAGTACCATACCAAGACCACATTGATTGTTTCCATAGGAGAGTAACCTTTATGTATCCTAAGGGTGAAACCAATTATAACCTTAAATTAATTGTCTACATGGTTATGTGATACTATGGGTGATATATATATTCAGTATGGAGACTGGGATATCGAGGCGGTCCGAGTAGGGCCAATTACTTAGAAACTGGGAGACCTCACAGCCCTGGTGGGTAGCATATTGCCAGATGACAGATGTGTAAAGAGATATGTCATTACACCCTTAGTGGGTAGGATTTACGATGTGTTACAAAAAGATTTATTAGGTTTTCCACCTAAGAGAGAATTGGAATTCCTAATTGATCTCATACTGAGAGAAGATCCAGTTTCTATTTCACTAAATATAATTATACCGATTGAGATTCAAGAGATCAATACTCAACCAGAAGAGTTGTAGGAGTAGGGATTTATCCATCCAAGTACATCACCTTGGCGTTCACCAGTCCCATTTTCCAAGAAGGATGACATGTTTTTTCACATATGTATTGATTACTGGAAGTTGTTCTAGATGAATGTAAAGAACCAGTATCCTCTTCCGTGTATCGATGATCTTTTTGACCATTTGAGAGGATCTTGTGTATTCTCAAATATTGTTTTGAGATATGGGTATCATCAGTTGAGAGTTCTGACTTCTGAAATTCCAAGTACTTCCTTCAAAATTAGGTATTCCATGGAAGTGTTCTCCATAATTCCTTTTGGGATGATGAAACCACCTATAGTGTTTATGGACTTAATGAAAAGAATCTTTAATTCATACATGTATCATTTTTTGGTAGTATTTGTGTATGAAACCTTGGTGTAATCTAAGAATCATGATGATCATTTCCAAAACATGAAATTGTATTGATTCCACTAAGAGTGAATCAGCTATATACCTTGATATATGAGTTCCAGTTTTGGATCGATTAGGTACACTTATTGGGTTACATAATCTTACAGGAATGTGTGTTGGTAGACCCAAAAAGAACTATAGACAATGGTTTCTTGGGATTATCCTAAGAACATATTTGATATCCATAACTTTATGGGGTTAGATGGATAATATAAGTGATTCATTTAGAATTTTTTTTTTGTAGTATTTCTTTTGGGATTGACCAAAAATGGATAAATTATGATTGGTTAGAAGCATGTGAGAATTACTTCTAGGAGATGAAGAAGCATTTAACATTGACCCCAATATTGATCCTAACTATTCCATTTATGGTATATTGTGACGCTTTTGCTGAAGGCCATGAATCATTTTTGATATATGGAGATCATGATGTGTCATATGGGTCTCAGTAGTTGAGGCCATATGAACAAAACTACACTATGCATGACCTAGACTTGGTAGAAGTGGTTTATGATTAAATTTTTTTGCGGAATTATATGTTTCAAGAAAAGTTAAATGTTAATATGGACCAAAATATCCTGATATATATGTTTTCTTAGTGATATTTTCATCTTCGGTATTGGATAAGGGTTTAGTAAATGAATAATTTCTATTTTGAACTGGAATATATCCCCAAAAAAGGGAAACACTGATATTGATTCTTTGGGTAGAAAAAATAAAAATCATGTGATTCAGTAGTCTAGCATTTAGAGGAAGATGATGACATTATTGGTTGAGATGCACGTTATGGTTCAAGAGAGTTGAGAGCAGATAAACATGGTATCTATTTCAATGGAGACTAAAATTTTGATACGGGTCATAGATAGATAGTATGAGGACTCTATGTTTTTGAACTTTAGGGAAATCCATGAAGGTGTAGGGTAACCTTCTGATTGGATCATAGAAGAGGATAAGATCATATATGTTAAGAATCTGGGTATTGTGCCTATGAGTATACATGTGGAGATAAGGAATGAATTTCAAGGATCTAAGTGGGAAGTACATCCATGAGTGAAAATAATGTTTCATGACATATAATGAGCATTTCTGTGGCCAAGCATGAAAAATGAGAGAACATATTTAGTGACATTATTCTAGACCTATTAGAAAGTGAAGGCGGAGTATCAATGACTTGGAGGTTTGTTATAGTAATTAAACATTCTTTAATGAAAATGGGATGACATTATGATAGATTTCATTGTGTCTGTAGAGGTTTCCACATAATAATGGCACTATTTGGGTGTTTTTTGACCATTTAAAAAAGGAAACACATTTCTTTCCTATACGGGAGACTTTCTCAGTGGAGTTGTAAGAGGAAGTATTAGTCTAAGAGATAGTCCATTTTTATGGGGTTCTATGACCTATTGTTTCCGACCATGACTTGTGTTTACCTTCATGATTTTGGAATGAATTTCAAATGGTTTCTGGTACATAGGTTTTGTTGAGTACAACTTACCACCCATAGAAAGATAGGTAGGCTGACCATACTATTAATGTTTTTTAGGATATGTTATGAGATTTTTTTCTAGAAATCATTGAGTATTTTGAGAATTAGATGAAAGAAGTGGAGTTTTCCTATAATAACTGATATCATGGTACTATTTAGAAGGAACCATATGGGACTCTGTGTTAGGCCAAAAAATCATATTTTTGCATGATATCGGTAGGTGATTCTGAGTTGCTGAGACTGAGTCTTTTGGAGGAGATGTCCAAGAAGGATCATTTTATTCAGAACCGTAAGGCTATATCTTAGAGTAGGAATAAGACATATGATGAAATATATAGATGAACCCTATAGTTTATAGAGGGAGATGATGTATTCCTTTGAGTTTCTCCAAGGCTGGTTCACCAAAGGATATAGAGATAGGGAAAGTTAGCCCACATGATCATTATACTATTTGAGATTTTAGAAAGAAATTGGATGGTGGAATACATATTGCATCTTCCATAGAAATTCATTTCTATTATCTATCTTTCAAATGAGTCACAAATTTAAATGTATCACCCTGACCCTTCTCAATTGATAGTAGTGGATGATGCTGAGCTTGAGATATATGCATCCTTTTGATGGGAATCTGATACATGTGACGGATCATAGTGAGAATGTTTTATGGGGAATTACCATGACGATAGTCCATTTATTATGGAAACATGGATGAGTGATAGAGGAATATCAGGAGAGAGAATTAGATATGAGGGATAAATATCCCAATCTTTTTGTCTGAGAATCTTATAGAAACAAGGGAGTGATGCTCAAGGATGAACTATTATAATGTTGGGAGATTGTAAAACCCTTTACTTTTCTGAAGATGTTTCACACCCATGTATAGGTAATCATTTTCATTATGTTGATTACATTTTGTTTGGGTTTTAGTTTGAGGTGTTTTGGCAGGAAATGTGAGAAAATTGGGAGGGAGAAGGTAGGGCATGGTTGGGGCACAATTTTCCCAAACCGTGCGACCCAACCTAGCAAACCGTGAAACCCAATAGAGTATGTATTTTCATGATTATCGTTGGGTTTTTAAAACCATGAATTCAATATGGAGAAACCATGAACCCCCATAATAGAGGCCCATGGTTAGGTTCATGGTTAAGGGAACCATACACCGCTACCTAACTAATCATGGTTGACATTTAAAGTCACCTGAAATTATTATTTAAATTACCAAAATTCCAGAAACTCACCAAAATAAAACCCCACACAACTGATGCTATTATTACATTATTTCAATTCCTGATGGATGAATTCTAAGAACTCATGAACTCTGTTAATTTTGATTTGAATCCAAAACCGAAGATCTACTCCACTCTCAATAAGTGAATACTATTCCACGTGGTTTCATATTCCACATCCTTTATTATCCTATTATAGAAGGGGGTTTTATTTTTTGTTTTAGTTATATATAGACCATGTTTTTGGGATATAGATATAAGATTGTATAACTCGATGTATATTTTAGAGATCCTGGTTAGGTAAATCCTAATTTACAGTTTTCGATTCAGATCTTGTCATAGGTTGTTGCACTACTCAAATTTTGGGGTTTTTTGTTGGGAGATCACTCATCTATTAATTGAGGTAGGTGGCCTATTATTAAAATCCAAATGTATTTCATTAAATTATGAGTATGTAATTTAGATAGTGTTGTAAATATATTTGGTTTCCTATCAAATGATTCCCTCTAGGATTGGTATTTATGTTTTCAGAGTAAAAATATTCAATTCCTAATAATCTTATCCTTTGACTAATGTTTCAACCTAAATAAGTGGGTTCCTTATTCATAAATTGGACTCCCTATCATTCCATTAATTTATATTAATAAAATATTCTTCATATATGAAATTCACTTTTCATCCCTATTTTTCCCAATGGAATGATGAAGAAATGTAGGAGGGGGGATGGGTGAATCTAGTGTTTCCATTTATTTACTAAATGTTATGATTTCCTAAAACCAATTTTAAATTTTACATTTTTTTCTCATTAGTGTATATAAATCTATATTACATTTAACTTATAAATCATTGACTTCACACAATGAAGGTAAAGTAGTAAATTAGAACACAATATTTTTATAAGGTTCGGTTCATAGACCTACTCTTTACTTGCTTGGTTATTTTCCCTATTCAATAATTCGTTACTATAATCTGATTTTCATTAAAATGGGTGGAGTTTTCAACAAAAAGAAATCTAGGGTCTTATAGGACATATTAATTCCTTCTCACACAATACTTATATCTTTCCAAAATCACACTAGTCTTATCTCAGTATCTTTACAATATTATCATCTAGTCACACAGTGATATTTATATATACCTTTATTTTCACATGTTCAATGGAGTCCCACTATATATATAGGTGGTTTCATTGATGTTATTATTGAAATTAGATCATAATATCTACATATGATTCTTATAAATCAATTTAATAGATCACCTAAAAATTGACAACAAATTATTTTAATGTTATATGGTCATTAATAAAACTCTAAAACTAGGTTACCACAGGAAACTCAGCCCCAAAAATCATCTTAACCTACTCATTTTATTTTGTCACTCATTGACGTATGTATTTTATTTTTATTAATCTTATACTTCCATAGTTATCACGTGAATATATTATTCTTCCAATAGAAACACTCATACGATATCCAGCCTTATCATAGGATTAGTTTCTTCTTCTTGTTCAGTGATAGTGTTCTTAAAAATATCACACAACACAACTCCCCAACTCTGGATTCTTGAACAATCCAAAATAGAAGATCATTTTTATTTCTATATATGTTCCTCCTTGATTTTCACATATACACTCACATGCATGAGTGGATCATTATTTAATTGTTTTAATTACAAATATTATAAATAGTATTTTTAGAGGATAAATATATTGGAATTGAAAATATTGATTATATGAAACTCAATTTGGGTTCCCATAATTACATGAGTTTTTTTTCAACATGGGGAAATTATTATCCTTATATATCCGTTTCTTTGGTCTCTTTCATCTCAGTTTTGATGATTCGAAAAATAACCTATATAGCCTGGATAAAAATTATTTAGACTTTAATATAAAAATCAAGCTTTGATGGAATAATTTATTCCTTATTCTTGAAAACACAATAAATTCATTTTTCACTTCAAGAACCATGTGCCTTATTCTCATGTAACTTGTTTAATCATAAAAAATGTTTAAATAATGGAAAACCAAGGATTCATTATGTTTTGGATGAAAAATAAAAACTTCATCATCATCCCAAAAATATTTCAACTTCATCTGATTTAAAATCTAGAAACACATTTTTTCTAAAAATAACAACTATAAATTTTTGATACAATATAATCTTTATGAGAGGAATAACAATGTATTTAAATTGGAAAAGGTTGATTTTTAGAGTCTTATAGTTTGAATATAAAGACATAAATTCTAACCTAGACCAATTTTTTCTACATTTTTCATTTTTTGTTTATCTCAAAGTCTTACATTCATCTATTCAATTGCTTATTATTAAGACATACACTCAACATGAAATAACATGATCGACCTCAATGTAAAATGACGATGTTATACACTTTTTCTATTTGAATTTCATTTCCTTACCTTGATGTTATATTAAGTACAAGATTATTACAATAATGTCATAAAATCTGTATGAAAGACTTACATTTAGTAAAAAATATTTACAATTGATAGTTTATGTCATACATTTGCTATGAATTCATATGTTATAGTATGAAAATAATTTAACAAAAGGATTATAAGTATTTTTAGTACCAACTCTTAAAGTCCCAATCTTAATGAAAGGAATTCAGGGACACTTCAAAATGATTTTTTCCCTAGAATATTCTCCTCACATATCATGTTTTTTCAAATTCAAATACAGTATCCTTTAAACTCTATTTTAAACAGCCCTTCTTGTTGTTTATGGTAGGATACCATTTCAATCGTCCAAATTGTTATAGACTATAACTGGATTCAACCTCAGGAACTTTTCATATTTTTATATGATGATCATTACATTCAATCATTGGATGTTATAAGGGATGACCACATGAATCTATCCAGCCCACTATTAATGGGAAACCAACTCTTCAATATTATTTACCCATGTTGTATGGTATGAATCTTCTTTTACTTTATTGGTGGATACTTAATACATCACCCAACTTCTTATTGAAAACAATTGACAGACACATTGAAAAAAAATACACACACATGTACTATATCACTTCAGTCCTGTATGACATGGATCTCAAGATGAAACATTTATTTTTATTATCATAATTTAATATGACACTTGAATAACCCATTAATTTTACATATTCAATCAATGGAGACAAATATACATCATGATCATTACCCATTTGTTTTTTCTTGATATAAAAGGAGAAAACATAATGTATTTGAACTCTATTAATGACCATATAGAAAATTTATAATTTTCTAGCATAACTAGACATGTACAATGGGTGTTATCTTGTACCCAAAAAAGATTAATTCCATCTTGAGAGAGCACAAGATGAATGTTTCTTGGAAAATTTCCAAATTTTTAATTATCATGATTAATTTTATTCTACTGAGGAGACTCAGTTGGGAGGCAAATATTCCCACATTGAATTATATTTTTCACATGCCACTTCAATTTATTTATAGTCTCCCAACATCCATATAGGCATAAAAACCTTGGAATTATTGTAATGTACCATAAACATTTTGATGTAATTGATTTATGATTCTTTTATCGAGACATACCACACTTGGGGAATTTTTTAAGTGATTCACGGTCCTTACAAAATAATATTTAATCCTTTGGATATATATATATACTCTTTTAGAGATATTACCTAATCAATATATAATTTTTAGTTTCATATAATGGAAATGAAAATTCATTATCCTCTTATAGAAAACCATTCATGATAAAAAACAGTTCTTTATAACTAGTATCACTCTATCCATTTCCAGATTTTAAATTATATAGCGAGATATGGATGATAATGTTGTATATTTTGTATAAACAGTATACAATGATGTCCTTTCACAGCTCTTTAATATCTAAAATAGATTTGGATAATCACAAAGGCCATCCTCATCAAGAATTTTCATTTCCTCAATATGATCCGACTCATCAATTAAACTAGTAATCATATTAGACGATCCATAAATCTCAGTGTTATCCCAGTCACTAGATACATTTTGTTTTTCCTCATGTTTAGTATGAAATTTAAATCATCAAGCTATTTTTTGAAAGATCAAGTGTTCTTAAAACTATTCAAGATGTTTTTTTAATAAGAAAATTGTAAATAAGAATAATAGATTTGAGAAGGGTTATATAGATAATATTTTTCAATATTGATAAATTTTTTAACCTCGTCCTAACACTTGTTTTAATACAATAAGAATTCATCCATTTAAAATTAATATTTATCCTATCTGGTTCAAAAATATTTATATTTATTAGAGTAAATAAATACACTGAAGGCATGATCATCACATATTAACATAAAAATTCAATATTTTGTGAAAGAAATCGAATTTATTACATTTATATATCATGAATGACTCTGTAAAATATAATATGTAAATAATTTGATTTTAGTTATAGGATAATATTATTTTATTATGGTGTTTGAAAATTATTTTGGTAAGGTTCACATTTTCCCTCTTAATCATTTCTTCTTTATAAACTCTATTGACATGATAAATCTAAATCTGATTCATGAACCAATTTTATAATATTGAATGTTCAACCATTTCCATTTAAATATTTTAGGGGAAAATAAATATATTTATAATTTTTAAAATTGATATGAAATTTAATATTGGACTCGTATATTATTTTGGATCCTATTTTTTTAGTTTTATTTATTGAACAAGACCAATATATATATATATATATATATCAAAACCACAGATGTAGCCATATTCAAATCTAAATGTAAAATTGAGTGTTCTGAAGTATTTTCACTTAGTTTCAAAATGTTTTTGGATTGGTGGTGGTTTGATATTGTGATAGACGAAGGGAGGAATGTTGAAATTAGGGTGGTGACAATTGTGATGTCATACGTGCCATTTTTTCATGTGAATTTTTTTTCAAATAATGAAAACACTGAATAAAAATATGTTATAAACACTTCAAAACAAGATTTCAATACCATACATTCAAATTTGTTGGGTCATAATTCATCCAAAATAATCAAGAGTGTTTCAATAAGAATCATCATCCTTGAGATCTTGAAAGGCACACGCAAGCAGTTTGAATTTCTTGGGGCCTTTTAAAAGTGGGGAAATGGTTTTATCAAAACTAACAAAAAGGCTTTGATAAAAGATACCATTCTCTGTGCTAAAACTATAAGCGATGATTAAAGTGCCATTTATATTATCTAAAACATGTGATAACAGTGTCATTCCTATATCAAAGTTAACAGGTGATGATAAAAGAATATTTTTTAGTGATGGAATATTTAGTGCTAATAACGGTTCCTTTTGTGAGTTCTAGTTATTGTTTTGATAATCTTTGTGTTTATCATATTTGAAAAAATATATAAAAAATATTAATTATGTAAATTAAAAAAAATAAAAAAATCAATAAATATTTAAAACCACATTTTAGAGAAAATATTTAACATACAATTCTCATTAAATATTATTAAATAATAATGCCACAATAATTTAAACACAAAAACATTATAATAAAAATGATTAAAAAGTAATTATATTAATTTAATAAATTTTAATAATGTTAAATATTAATAAACAATAATTAATTCAAAAATTTAAAAAAAAAGATTAAATAATAAAAATACTAAATGAATACAAATCACAAATGAATAAATAATAGAAAAGAATAATGTTTGATAATTAAAAATGAATAAATTTTCAAAAAATATTAATAACTCAACAAGTAATTTTAAATGTTAAAATTCAAAAAAATACAAATAAAAAAATTAATATTCAAATAAAATGAATACATATTAAAAATCAAATTTAAATACCAAAATTTACAGTTAATTTCAGATTATCTAAATGTAAATGAAAATAATTAAATGTAATATCAATAAAATATTTATTTTAATAATTATAATAAGACAAGAAATAGTTTATTAATTATATAAGTGCATAAATATTTAATATATTAAAAGAGTATTTAAAAATTATTAGTTGTTCTTTCAAAAAATATTATCAATTAAATATAAATCATTTTCAATGTAACCTCATTTTAATAATTATAATATAAATATTAAAATAAAAACATTACATATAAATATAATTTTACTTATAATTTTTTGTATTTTAATTTTATCCATTAAAAATTATATAAATTCCTACACATGCATGTGTATATACGTATGTACAAATAGCCACACATGAACACTTGTGCACCCACACAAACATATAAATACATACTTACATCCGTGACACACACAAAAATTTGTAAATTACCGGAAATATAATAAATTATTAAAAAATATAAAATGAAGAAATGTTAAAATTTATTTTAATTTAAAAAAATTGAAAAACTTACAAAAAATATTAATTAAATAAACATAGAGTATTATTCTTAAAAAAAATTTAAAAAAATTAAATTCGATAAATATTAAAATAAAAATGTATGAATTTTAAAAATTGTATAAAAATAAAAAAGATAAAAATAAATTTATAATTAAAGAAGAATAAGTATATATTATATAATGATTTGAATACAAAAAATATTAAAATTAAAATGAATAAATATTAATTCAATAAAATATAAGATTATTTAAATTTTTAAAACTAATAAATAAAAATATATAAATAAATTAAAATGATGAATAAATTACCAAATTACTAAATTAATAATACTAAAAAGGAATAAAATTAAATAAATAAAAATGATTAAATATTAAAAATTAAAACATTTTCTAAATATTAATGAAATTATATTAAAAATAATTAAATATAAAAAATTAGTAAATTAAAAAATATATTAAAAATGAATTAATTATATTAAATGAATAATCATTAAAAATAAATAAACTTTTACATTTTAAAATGAAAACATTAAAAATATATATTAAAAGATTAATAACCAGTATTAATATTAATGATAAAAGATTAAATAATGAATAATTATTAAAATAAAAATGAATACATTTTAAAAATTTCATGTCAATAAAAAATATCTTGAATTAACTAAAAATTAAAAAGTAATTATTATTATTATATAAACATTTAAATAAAAAAAATATAAAATTAAACATGGGTAAATATTAATTACAAATTTTTTAAAAATGTTAAAAATATTAAATATTATTAAATAAAAATGTATAAATAAATATTAAAAACAAATAAACTACAAAAGTATTAAATGATTTGTAAAAAAGGATGAAATTTAATATCTAAAACGAATAAATTATTGTAATAATAAATGAATAACATTAAAAATGAAAAAAATATTATATATATAAGAACAACAATGACCATTCTTGTAATATAATGATATCTTCATTTACAGAGACACACACACATAACATACATTCATATACCTATATAGAGACAATCGCATACAGATACAGACACACATACACATACAGATGCACAGATACACATACACATACAAATACAGATACACATACACATACACATACACAGACACATACACATACACATACACATACACATACACATACACATACACAGACACATACACATACACATACACATACACATACACATACACATACACATACACATACACATACATATACACATACACATACACATACACATATAGATACAGATACACATACACATACCCATACCCATACACATACACATACACACACACATGCATATACACATACACATACACATACACATACACATAACCATACACATACACATACACATACCCATACACATACCCAAACGCATAAACATTTTTTTAAAAGGTTGGGGCCGAAGCCTCATTTTTATTATTAAAGAAACGCAAATACCTCTTTAACTGGGTAGAGGGAGACCTATTACATAGCCCATTGGCCTAGTGGACATTTATCCCATTACATAGCCTGTAGGCCCAAATTTTAGGCCTAATACACATTCTGTGAATAGTACTGGAATAGTACCCGCACTGCTACAGTGCGGCACAATACCCACCGCCGCTACATTTCCCCTGCCGCCGCCATAGTGCCGCCATTGCAATAGTATCTCGGCTGCTACAGTAGCACTACAGTGCTACTACAGTACCTGCACCCCATGTGTTTTGAACCCACATTTTCCATGTAGAATTATGGGGTGCTTACCACTAAGCCAAACCCCAACTACTCCCAAACGTATACGTATACACATACACATACACATACACATACACATACACATACACATACACATACACATACACATACACATACACATACACAGACACAGACACAGACACATACTCATACACATACACATACTCATACACATACACATCCACACACACATCCACAGTCACGACCCGACCCTACCCGGGCTCGAGCCGCAACTACCCCAAGACTGCCTCTATAGGCCAGGGGCTGGCGACTAGCACCGAAGGCACAAAAACTCGGAGAGGCCTTTATCTAAGTTCCTATACACACACACACACACACATCACACTCAATGAAAAAGTGTAGAGTAAAATAGAAGTAAAGTAAAGAAAAAAAGGGCAACTGCTATATATATATACCAAAAATGTAAATCGACCTCTAGATAGTACAAGTAATGTACTGAAAAGGAAAAGGGGAAAAAGAGACGCCCAACCGTAAAAGGTGCCACAACCCAGCAATAGGTAAACAAAAAGAAATAGCTGACGAGTCACCCACCCGACTACGACCACCGCACGCGGTCCTAGCACCCAAACTCCTAAACTCCTCTGACTTCTTGACCAACCTGTCTGTCGTCTGCAAGGGCACACCAAGTGCGGGCAAATCCCAAGCAGGGGTGAGTATAAAAATACTCAGTAGGATACCCCGAAGTCTCGAGGGAGCAACCATGGAGGAACCGATGGGTGATGAGTTGAGCGAAAAAGGAAAAGTAAAGGAGTACAACCGATAGTGTAGTCAAGAGTACAGCAGCGGAGAGTCCAGCTCAACCCAACAAAAGAAAGGAGGTAGACTCGTCTAGACACAAGGAGTTGGAAATGGTGAGGAGATGAACTTATCATCGAGTCTTCACTACCTATAGAAGAAGAGTAGACTCTTCCCACTGTGAGAATCTAGACACGGAAAGCACGTGGCATACCCCGCGCGTCTTCGCCTCTCCTGGAGGGAGGGTAACCAAGCCCGAACAAGCCCAAGAAAAGTGAGTATTCAACAGTCCCAGAAGTAAACACCGTCATCGATGCCCAGTATCCCACACGTCTTCCCCGAACTACAAGTCACGGGGCTCAAACCACCGTACCTCAACACTATCTGCTTTGGGCGGCACTGACTCGCCCGCACGGTTTGAGGTCGCATCACAAGGACGCTTCTCAGTGGGGGAAAGAACCCCTCATAATTGAGAGTTTCAGGTTAAGTCAAACCACACCTCGTCACTTCCCTATAGTCAAGAGGAATCCTCAAAGTAAAAGCCATCACATAACTGACTCATACTGACAAGGGTCCTGCTCCGGTAGTCAAGGAGGAAAGCCACAGACTAGCCTAGTAGAAAGGACTGAGCCTGGAATGCCAACAGGTGTCCCACTGCCCAGCCCTGCTGGAGGGTAATTCATAACCAGATATCGGGTGACCCACTACCCAGCCCTACTAGAGGGTAAACCCTAATACCTCATCGGGTGACCCACTACCCAGCCCCGCTGGAGGGTAGACCTTAATACATCATTAGGCGACCCACTGCCCAGCCCCGCTGGAGAGTAGACTTGGAATAAGTCGACAGGTGACCCACTGCCTAGCCTTGCTGGAGAGTAGAACTGGAACTAGGCGACGAGCGACCCACTTCCCAGCCCTGCTGGAGGGTAGACCCTAAGAGGTCGTTGGGTGACCCACTTCCCAGTCTCTGCTAGAGGGTAGACCCTAAGAGGTCATCGGGTGACCCACTGCCCAGTCTCTGCTGGAGGGTAGACCCTAATAGAAGTTGACGGGTGACCCACTGAATAGCCCTGCTGGAGGGTACACCCTAGGAAAAGTTAACGGGTGACACACTGCCCAGCCCTACTGGAGGGTAGACCCTAGGTGGAGTCTACGGGTGACCCACTGCCCAGCCCTACTGGATGGTAAACCTGGAACTGCTCTGGCCATCCCTACTGAATGATACCACACTTTCCAACTGAACACGGAGTGGGTATCACGCAATCATCTGACTCTGGAACAAGACCAGAGGAAACCAATCAACCTTTCTGATCTAAACCATCGAGCACAGAGCCGGGGGAAAAAACTAAACCCTGATGGTCAACAAATCAGAACCGAGGGACCCTCTACGTCGTGAGAGGTCAAAGTACGAGAAGCAGAGCACGACACACACATGGGGATCACACGACGTGTGACCCCTAGTAAACCCCAACCAAGCACACAAACATTCTCAGGTATAAACCACACGTACCTCCAAGTGCTCTCGTATACTCCCAGAGTATACCATGTCTCCATCCCTAAGGCTATCATGCACACGACACCCCAACGTCAACACGAAGGGCGTAAACGTAACTTTTCCAACTTGCCATCTCATCTGCTGAGGCACAAACATCCAAATCATATCAATAATTTACATCACTCTCATGGTAGTGCACGAGATCACTCTCCAAGGGTCCGCTACAAACACGGTAGAAGAACCGCCCCCAGGGCACCTTCACATTTCCGCATTTAATAAGATCGCGTATGAGGCTCCGCCCGCCTAAAAAGATTACACCGTTGTAATCCTCGTGGAAAGACATGAGAGATAGACTACTTACTTGACTCAAACTGATATCCGACGGAAAATTCACCAACATCGCCTCACGCCCGAATGGCGTCCTGTGATCTCAAGCCTTGGCCCCGAATACAGTCGGGCGAATCGAACCAATGCGATCCCCTCAAGATAACACGTCAAAAGCACTACTCACATGAGTGCAACGGATATCTGGTGAAAAAGGTGCATTACGGAGCACCGCACAAGAGCGGTGCCTCGTGGGACCCGCAAACTGGTCTCAAAACACAATGGATGGATCGTTCCATTGTGATCCTCTCGAAAAAGTACCCAAGTTCAACTAATTAATTGTCTGAAATAGACACCCGGTGATAAAGCTGGAAATCACCGTCAACTCCCAAAACGACCCTCATGGGGCCCGTGCCGTCGTGTCGAATTAGGGCGGGAGAATTGCACCATTGCAATCCCCTCGGAAAAACGTCCAGAAACAACTGCTCGCATGCCCAGAATGGATGCCCGATGAGAAATTCGCTAAACGCTGCTCGCAGCTCAAAAGACGGGTCATGGGGCCAATGCCCCAACTCTAGATTCAATGCCTGAAACCACCCTGGAAAGATTCTCCCCGGAACTAGGGTCCCAATGCCGCTGATGGTGCTCAAAACGAACGTCGGACGCATCCGCGCCGTCCAAATCGAGATCCCCCGGAGGAAACGTTAATTCACGTAAAGACATGTCGCGCCTCCAAGGACCCTCGTTTCGGGAATTAAAAATTCCTGAAACCAACACAAAATGTTCCCCTAGATCCCAGGATCGTGTCTCCATAGATGACGTTCAAAACGGGCGCCCGTAGCTCGTAATACAGGCATCCAAACATTTTAAAGGGGGGGGGGACACCCCTTGGGCCGGACCGGCCTGCTCCATCCAGCACACTGGGACGGCGGCTCAGCCGCCGGGGTCCCGGAACATCCGGACTCACAGACCGCTGCACAGCGGTCCAACCTCCCACGAGACCCATGCTACATGCGGGTCGCTCCACCGAACGACCGACATGGGCGGTCATTTCCACGCGGAGACCCGCCTGTGGCAGGTCTCGGTCTCCCCAGTGGGCTCGCAAGTCGCGACCCTGATTGCACCCCTCGGCCTGCGCCCTTGGCCAGCGCTCTCGGCTGGCTGTTCGCCGGGCCGTCCCGCTGACCGGATCCCCTCACTGGAACCCACTGTTGCGCTACCTCCTAGAGCTCGCCGGACCACCGTGCCGCCGCCGCTGGAAACCGCCGGACCACCGTGCCGGCCAGCGAACCCCAAAAACCTGTGAACCTTCGCCAGACCGCTACGGAGGCCTCGGAGGTTAGATTGTGAATCTGAAAAAAGCATCAGAAATATTGGATAACGTAATACGCGATCATTTGCATCGATCAACGATCGAATGAGAGTCTGACACTATAAATTAAGATCAATGATTGTGGGAAATAAAATGAAACAAAAACGACTCCTACCTCTTGGGCGATGCCCGAAGCTTCCCGGGGTGTCTACCATCACACCACTGCCTTGCCAGAGTTGCCTCGTCCGAGGTGCCTCGTCGGAGTGCTGGAGGAGTGGGGAGGTTTTTAGGAAGAAGAAGAAGAAGAAGAGGGGAGGGGATGCGTTTAAGTAGAAAATACTTAAATGCCCGCCCGATAACCCCGAACCCGAAATTTCGGCGGCGTCGGGATTAAGGCTCTCATAGGATAAAAAACCACACTCTGAGCACAACAGTGGTCTCAGAATTTTAATCCGAGGCCCCGTTTAAATGTTTCAACAACCGCGCCCGAGGCCACCAAATTACGAAAATGCCCATGGGTCCATTTTTCACAGACGACCCACTCCCGCGAAACATACACCCCTCCTAGTGTAAACGACACACTCCGAACTCAACGATGCCCTCGGTTTTCCAATCTGAGCCACATTTTACGAGATACTTGAGCTTCACCCTTAAATGAATAAATTAATTATTTAATTTATCCGTTTCTTGATCCGGAAGCGAGCGAGGGGTCCAAACGTCCAACGCTGACATACCTTATGTCGTTCCTAGGGTAAACACCCCATTCCGGACTCATACGTACACTAGGATTACTGATCCTAATCACCATTTAGGAGTTATCCCATTTATTTTGTGTTCCCAGTGTGAACACACTGAAAACTTAATTCCAGCCACTCCAGGGCTCGGAATCGCACGCTGTCTGAGGGCCCTGCTCTGGAATAATATCAAGAATATTCCAAAGTCTTTTACAGCAAAAACTGGGTTCTTACATCATTCCCTCCTTCAAGCTTTTCATCCCTGAAAAGAAATACTAGGGAACAACTCAGGGTTCTAAGCTCACACCTGGCTATCTCGTACTGAGAAGAACTCGCACACAGCTTTACGCCACTACACACAGATCAAAGGATTGATCTATTTCACATGAGGTCTGCACTCACCGATGATGAGCATATAAGCACGCCCACATCTCCTCAAGTAAACTACATGGGAGACGTGGTGCACCCACTCCAGACTTTGGGGTTAGGGAGAGGTGGCCAGGAACCTCACCATACCACTGCATGGTCTCAAAAGGTACTAAGGCTCTCGGGGGTAGCTCACTTCTCCGACCAAACCTTTACATCACATGTCATGACTGGAATCACTGCCTGCACTTGGAATAAGGCCAGGTGATTCCCTCCTTTAGAATATCCATATGGTTGAACACCCAAGGATACCTGGTCACGCAAGGTTTCAAAGTCGATGACTCGCATCCAAGACTCTCTTACATGCTCGAAAGTCGAAGGAGTAGACACCATCGACCAGAGGAAAAGGTCTCACACCTTCTACTTTACCAACACAGGGTTACAGCCGATGCCCAGCGTCACCCTGGTAACCCCTCAAGCAAGGAGCAGGGAGGAAAAAATTCCACACACAGAGTCTAACAATTATCCCGGAAAGAGTAGACGAGTTGTAGTGCGTACCTCTTATCAACTCATTCTCTGCAGGATTGTAGACATCCAAAGCTCGCGGCTGTTCGCGGTCCCAACTGTCAGCTCCCGGATCCCGAAGTGGACTGCCTAGTGGTGATGGGAAGACCTCGTAAGGTCATCCCCCACTACCATATCCTCTCGATCCCCTACTAGAACAACCTATCTAGGTGATACTCCGATCATGGTGTTGTCTTCGTCGTGGTGGTGCACCTTCTGCCTGCCCGAAGCTCTCTGCGTGCCTAGTTAGGCAGTCCCGCGCCAGGTGACCTCGTCTATCGCAAGCATAGCACTGAATCTCTCTAGGCTGCACTGCTGCCCTCCAGCGCCACCGTGGTGTACGACCATTCCCCTGAGTCCGGTTGTCGGAAAGCCACCTGCGTCGAGGTCTTGCTTGTCGACGCCCGCTAGCTGCGACAGGCGTCTCGGATCCAACGTGCCTGCTGCCACCACCAACTCTATAACGTTACAGGAATCTATCTTTCACTAGTGACTACTCTAGCACCCCAGAATATGTGGAAATTCCCAAGGGTACTATGACACCACAAATCTCTCGGCAGATACCCTGCTCAAACTTCCATGCACGGGAGTTTCCGTCTTGGACCAAGTCCGGGTAAAAGCGTGCACGGTCTGCAAACTAGATGCATACTCGGCCACCGTCATCCCTCCCTGCTGAAACTGCAGGAGTTCATGAATCCTAAAGGTGCACAAGAAGGAGGGGAAAAACTCCTCATGGAACAACAACTAGAAGTCTCCCCACAAAAGCGACGAATCATCTAGAAACGGAGTCACTAGACTCCACCAACGCCAAGCTTCTCCACGAAAAAGGGTGGCTGCCAAAGCCACTCTTTGTTCTGTCGGCATCTACACAAGCCTGAAATGGCTATCCACTACCTCTAGCCAATCCTCTGCTACCTGAGGGTCTGGCTCACCACTGAACCTCAGCGGTATCTGCCGCTGGAACTCACGGAGCACGCTCAACCTGTGCTCAAACCCCGCCTTCTCTACTGAAGCTGTCTACTGCTCAATAGGTGGGGGTGCTGCTACTGGCCCACCTGGAGAAAGGGGCTCGCATGATGGGTCCTGGACTGTGGCCCCATAGCTCACAGGGTCATCGTCACGAACCAAAGCCGGTACCCTGGCTGGCTGTCTTCGCGGAGACATCCTGAATATTTTCAGGGAGTTCCATGGTCAGATGAGCATGTATGTATATACCAATAACAACAACGATGGGGAGATATCTCAAGAAGAACAGTCAAAGACACAATACTATGTGATGCACAAACCAATTTTCCCTGCAATAAGTGTCTCAGCATGCCGAGTTGACAAGCAGGTTATGAAGGTCTTGGTGAATAGATACGTCGGTCGCCGCACTATCACTGGACTCCCTGGCCTGAGAGCCTCTCTCGAGACATGTTAACACAATTTCCCTAAATCCCAACCAATTCCTCTTTTAGGGACGCCCGCACAACGTCCCAAGGAACGAACCAACTTTGATACCACTTTATCACAACCTGACCCTACCCGGGCTCGAGCCGCAACTCCCTCGAGCCCACTTCAATAGGCCAGGGGCTGGCGACTAGCGCCGAAGGCACCACAACTCGAGGAGGCCTTTGCCTAAGTACATGTACACACACACACGCAACACACTCAATGAAAAAGTGAAGAGTAAATGAAAAGAAAGGTAATGAAAAAAAGGGAAACTGCTATATATATATACCACAAATGTGCATCGACCTCTAAACAGTACAAGTAAAGTGCTGAAAAGGAAAAGGGGGAAAACACGCGCCCAACCAGAAAAGGTGCCACAACCTGGCAATAGGTAACCAAAAAGAAACAGCTGATGGGTCACCCACCCGACTATGACCACCGCACGCGGGCCCAGCTGCCAAACTCCTAAGCTCCTCTGATGTCTCGACCAACCTGTCCGCCATCTGCAAGGGCACACCAAGTACAGGCAAATCCCAAGTAGGGGTGAGTATAAAAATACTCAGTAGGATACCCCGAAGGCTCGATGGAGAAACAAAGGAGGTACCAAAGCGTGAGCAGTAGAGAGAACATGGAAAATTAAAGGAGTACAACCGATAGTGCAGTCAATAGTACAACAGCAAAGAGTCCAGCTCATCCTAATAAAAGAAAGGAGGTAGACTCGTCCAGACACAAGAATCTAGAAACGGTGAGAAGATGAAATTCTCATCAAGTATTCGCTACCTATAGCAAGAGAGTAGACTCGTCCCACCACGCGAAGCTAGACGCAGAAAGCATGTGGCATACCCCGCGCGTCTTCGCCTCTCCTAGAGGGAGAGTAACCAAGCCCAAACAAGACCGTGAGGGGATCTTCATCCCGTAGCTTAGGCCAAGAAAAGTGAGTAGCCAACAGTCCCAAAAGTAAACTATAACACCCCGAGATTTTATGAAAAATATTCTTCTAATTTCATTAATGTCTTGTGTTGTATGCTACACCAAGATTACCATGCGCTGTACGCAACACCGTATTATCTTGCAGTATACGCAACACTATTCTTGGATCGTGTTACACACAATTTTGATAATAGTTATTCTACGCAACATTGAGTATATATATATATATATATTCAATGTATAAATGAAATATGGTTGGATTCTGTTATACGAAACAATGAAGGATTCTTGCACAACACGCAACCCTGACTTGGCTTGCATTACATGCAATCGCGACCTTCCTCGATAGCGTGTGTTGTACGCAATACCAGGTTTTACTAAACATCGATATATTATTATAATATTCTTATGAACTAGCCGTTATGAATAGTATTAACTAAATTTTTAATTTTATAACATTATTTTTTATCTTACACATTTTCTAGAACATGGTATAAGAACAAAATAATTTTTTCGGGTAAAATAAGTATTTTTCAAAAAATACAGTTTTGCTGCCTTTTGATGGCGCACCCACTTTAAATCTAGTTTCTGAAATGTTTATAAGTTCAATTTGACAAAATAAAATTCTTCTTTGGAATCAATAAATAAAAATTTACTTTGGATAAATTTTTCGTATTATTCTGGTAACTTTCATATTTTGATGAATAGTAAAAACATGCTATATTTTAACGAAAAACAACTTTTTCATCGTAATACTTTATATGGTTAAATTATAATATTTAATGTTTTTAAAGTATAAATATAATATATGTTTACCATTTAATATAATGTATGTCATTATCATTGATTTTACATTGAATTCGTAGGTTAAATCAATTCAATCTTTTACAATGTTTTATACAAAAATCCGTTTTCATTCAACAACGGGATTAATTTTAATTTCATTTCTACAACTTCTGTGTATTGAATTTGAAAAAATGGATTCCATATTTGTAATCCGTGGATCCAAATTATGTTAATAGGCTACTTTAAATTTTTGGGAATTATGAATAGTAACTACGGTAAGTTTTATTTACCTTAGTTAAAGGGAAATCAGGTAACTAAGGGTAAATATAATATTATAAAATGACCCTAACACATGATAAAATTATATTGGATGGCTAAACATAAACCTATATCAACTAAGGGTCGGATTAGATTCATTTTATGGACTTTTGACCCGGAAAATAATTTAATTATTATTAAAACCAAAGAAAGTGACAACATGTCACTCTCTTAAATCTTATAAGTATAATAATTTTAATTTAGTGATAAACATCATAAAACTTCGAACATGAATAGTATACAGAAATATAATTAAATTATATACATCATGATAATTTATTTATAATTTTTAAGGATTAAATAATTGTCATTAATGGTGATACATTAATGATACATAAATTTTTTATTAAGTGGGAAATACGTAATATAGTTTTATTGAAATAATAATACCCATTAAAAGGCCCACAAACCTGACCAAAACTTATTGGTAATGTATATATACACCTTAGGCATCCAATTACCTAATATATAACCGTTTGGATCCTTATAAAAGTGATTATGACACTTATATTATTTTATTTTAAATGATGCAAAAGTTGTCACCTTCATAATTTAATAAATATAACAATTTAAATATTGTAATTTTAAGATGATAAATTCGAGTAAAAGTACTATTGTGAAATTTAATAGATTTATATTCATCATAGGATTTTATTTTGAATTTTTATTCAACAAATAAGTATATTAAATAATTATACAAAAATGTTGTAGTAATTATTTTATTAAGAGATAAACCAAATAAATGGTTTTAAAAATAGTAAAATAAATATTATATAAACTATTTAATGTGATCCACTAATTTTATAGATACATATGTCCTTTTATGAATCTATTAAAGATTTTAGTTAGAACATATCTTTTGTATATATTTTATTTAAATTCAATTAAATGAATAGTGTCAAAATTGACACTATTGTTATTTTATAAAAATAACATATTATAAAATTGTTTAAATATCAAAAAAATATTTAAAAATTATAAATTTAAATATATATGGTCTATAGTGTTATAAAGTAAACAATTATGGAAAATTCACAACAAACAAGTAATTATTTGTTATAATTTAAAATTTATAATTTTATTACCACAAATAAACTTAAATAGACTAAATAAGGATAAATCAAAATGATAAGGTTTAAAATAAGCTCCAAACATGTCTAAATTTGATTGGGTGATGATATTACAACCCTATATCATCTAATCTTAGAATATGAGTCATTTTTGGAGGTTTTTAAGTGGGGTTAGATTTATTATAAATTAATATTTTTAAGAATTCCAAAGGTGCCCCTCTCCTCCCTTATAAAAGGGCACCTCCTCCCTCTCCTCCTCACACAAATTTGAGCCTTCAAGCTCGGACAACCCCTGCCAAATTATCTTTTCCACTTCCCTAGAAACATCCTAGAGGATCTGGTCTACTTTGAAGACCAATCTTAGTGCCCTAAGAGGAGGTTTCAAAGAGGCGTATCGAAGAAGAGGTAATTTCTTCTCCCGATTCTTTCAAGATTATTTCTTCTTCAACATCTTCTTCTTAGGTTGTTTCATTATGAAGTAATAACATCAGTATCACTCATATACAGATATGTTATTATAAGTATGGAAAAACCCTATTTCACCATCTATCCATCCTACGGAAAACGAAATCACCGCATGTGCGTACGTACAGAATACCGTCTCCACGCCGTGGTGTAATCTATTTTCCACCACCACCGTACATGGATGGGTATAATGGTGTAAATAATAACAATATATGATTATTTTAAAGTGATATTGATTCTGTAATAGTATACATACACTCCAATAAAATTCCACGATCATGGGAACGATATCATCGCTCGTGCGTACGTACGAAATACCGTCTCCACGACGCGATGAGATTCATTCTCAATGATTAACCATTCATAAATGATTATAAAGTATATATAATAAGTAATCATGAAATATATGACATTATAAAGATACTGGATTTATGTATATATATATATGTGTATGTCATCCAATTAATTCCAATCAATTCAATGAGGAAACGAAAACAACGTTCATGCGTGCGTACGACCTACCGTCTCCAGAACGGTGTATTTATTTCCATTTATCAATCTATATATATATATTCTGAATATATATTATATATAAATCATGTTTTATATTCTGGAATTATGTAATCATGATCTAAGTAATCATAAGAATAATTACAAGTCAAAACACGGACGACAAATGAAACGATTTTACCCAAAATGCACTTTAACATTGAATTTACAAAAGAACAGGTAATATAAAGTCATAAGTGAACCATATATGATTCTGTAATAAGTCAATAACGTTATTTAAATCATTATACAGGAGGTTTGGATACGTACGAAGCATATCGGACCTAAGGTAAGGGATAATTTTTCAAATCTCATTTTTATCCGAGATTGCTTATTCGTGAGTATTTTCTGGGGTTATTGTTATCATCCATGTCCATGTTTCCTAAAAATGGATTCATGTATGTTTAAAGTCCTTTTTACCCACTTTTGACTTTTACTACATGGTAATTAAGGAATCTTTCTTCTGTTTATGTTACGAGGTACTTTTTTGACTTTTCCGACAAAAGTACGATAGAAATGTTTTTTTAACGTATACAGCATGAAAGGATTTTTATGATTTTATAAAGCCTTATTTTCATGAAGCTTCGTTCATAATATTTCATGACTATTTTCAACAAAAATATTTTCTTCTAAAATTGAATCACAGTTTGTGGAAAGAAAATGATTTTGAAGAAAAAAGGATATTTTCCTCAAGAATTCATTTAAAGTGTTTTATCAAAACCATTTTCATATAAGATGACATTATTTCATATGTGTATTTTCAAGTATACTTTCTCTATGATTTACATGGTTTCACTTGTCTTATTATGAAATGATATTCATTTCTTTTATATGGATTATGTGATGATGGTGTGATGTTTATGAAACTCATTTTATTTATTGGGTTTTTATTAATGCTGTATGTTTATTTTGTGGTACAAGTAAGAATGATTTCATTATGAAATGGGTGGGACCTATATCTACCTCCAATTCATTGAGTAAAGATTTTATATCTCATGAGATAGACATGGCTGGAATGGTAAGTTAATCCAGTTCAGTGTTACAGGACTGAAACGAGGAGTGAACTCGATTCAGAATGGGACTTTGTCCACTAAGATGGTCTTGGCAGCAATGCCTTGGCTATTATGGAAATCATTACATGTGCTTAATGGATGACACAATTACATGTTTTATTACCATGCTATTTTATCATGGTTTATGTTCCATTATGATCTATGCCTTATGTACTTCCATGTTTTATGTCGTTTCTCAAGATTTTAATGTTTAAACATTATGTTCATGTTTTTAAGTTCTAATGTATATGGTATTTTTTATTTTATCCATACTTACCCTTCTTGAGCATTTGAGCTCACCCTTTTTATGTTTTATTTTTTCGCAGGATCTATAGAAAGGTTTTAGGTTAGGAAACAAAAAGTGGAAGATCTTTATGAGAGATGTTGAAGATCTTTCACCATGATTAGAAGATTACGTTCCAAGTTTCCAAAGACACTAAACTATTACGGTCCTTGTGTGTCTGTTTTTTTTATGTATTAAGTATTCCGCAAAAGTAATGTAATGTCCATGTACATCAAGATTAGGGTCTCTATAGTTGGTATCAGAGGAATGGTTTAGTCAACCTTTGGAAACTAGAATGCAAAAACGTTAGAGAGATCCCAGGGATATTTCTAAGGTATGTCTAGGGATGTACCTAAGGATAAGAATACGTATAGGATATAGTCCTAGAACTACAGTAACGATCTTATAATTTAACCTAAGATTTTAGTTATTGAGGGTGATCCCCCTTTACTATGTTGTTTTCCCTAGCATGATTTTTGCCTCTCACACTATTCTTTTTGGGTTTTAGAAAATGGCTTTAAATTGGAAGATTCATGATAATGGAGGATATGATGGACAATGGAATGCTTTTCATCATGAGAAACCAAATGAAATGGGATCTGGAAGTCCAAACATTGTTATTATGCCTAATCATCAATCTCATAATATGATCAATAATCTCAACTTTGGAAAGTTTCCCGACTCAGATAATAAGAGAAAGATGGAGTTTAATGATGATCATAGAGGAAAGAAAGTTCAATTTCCCTCATGTAAATCATGTGGGAAGAGGCATCAGGGAGATTGTTTCAAAGGAACTGGAAGATTCTTTGGGTGTGGAAAAGAAGGTCACAAATCCAGTAAGTGCAAAGGAAAAGGTTCAGATAACACCATGGACAAGGATAATGGTATTGCTACGACATCAAAAATGATTAGATGTTTTAAATGTGGAATGTACGGGAATTATGCAAACTAATGCCCTAATGGAAAATTTCATGAAGAGAATCAGAATGGTCATATGGGTAGTATTTATGTGGATGATGATGAGGTGACTACAAATGATATATGAGCTGAAAGAAGTGTTGAAGCTCAGTCGGTTGTTTTAGAAGGTAGTGGAATGATTGTATGTTTATTGAGAGTTATGTTGTATAGTTAATGATACTATGGAATAAAGAATAATCTAAGGATTGTTACACAATTGTTTTTCCTAAAAGTATTTGAAAGTATATGTTGAATGGTACCAGTAACCATGGAATGTTATTTAGATATTTTTGTAAAGTATATGATATGTGCATAATGAAGGAATAAGAAGATAATGAGATGTTTGATTGTATTCATGAGCTCATGATTGATATAAGGACTAAGTGATATCATGGTTTGAGTATATAGAATTTTGAGGATTTTGGTATGTGGAAAGTGTTAACTTTTAACTACATTCTTGTTTTCACTATGGTTCAATGGGAATTATTTTTTTCAAGAGAATACATGATTAAGGCCTTCGAACGTTTGTAATGTGACCAACAAGACATATCTTATGATATATGGGGATCAACGATGGTATTAACATGCTTCTTATATGAAATCTCTGGTAATCATTTTCACTATAATATGACAATGGACTGCAATATTATGGATAAGCCTAATGATTGGAATGGATTATGTTGGACATAAGTTAGTATTGTTTAAGGATAGAATCTTTTTTCGATATTATTGATGGGATGATATAGTAATGTAGTTTTAGAAAAAGGACAACCTGCAGGACGGGCGACATCCCATCACGTCGGACAAGGCTGTGGGAATCGAACCCACAACCGAAGTGCGACTGGCCTTTATCGCCTACCACTGGCGTACAGGAAGTCCCTAGTTAGTAGAAAATACTTTTATTTTATTAAGCAGTATGATATATGAACTATAAGTTCATTTTTGGAACCATATACGATTAATCTAACCATAAGATGGACTTATAACTTTTTCTAACCTTTTGTTTGAAAGAGATGGAATGACCCATCATTCTATCACATGATTTTCTAACACACCACGAATAAAAAATTCAACTTCATTTCTTTGGGGGATGAAGTGGAAATTGTTGAATTCACGAACAACAATGAGATTGTACCGAAATCATGAAAGTATTTATTTTAATTCATCAACTTTAGGGAAATGATCTTGAAAACCAAAAATGTTGTCCTAGTTCTCTTATATCTGATAAATCAGATGGTACCATAGATCATCACAAATTTATGGCTTTTTGATTGTTGGCTTTTTCATAGCCATGTTCTCTACCACTCTCTATCAGAACATGATGGTTAGATTTTTCTTCCATATCCATATTTTCACCTATGTTCTCCTACGTGGAAACCCAGTGATGAGTTAATTTGGGTAACCATTACATTTCATACTTTAGTTTTTAAAGCCATGTTTTGGTATTCCTTTTTACGATGTGGGTTTCTATTAAAAAAACTTTCGAGTAGTAAACCATTTATAACCCCGACGAATTTCGAGGGTGAAATTCATTTTAAGGGCTGTAGAATTTAACACCCAGAGATTTTATGAAAAATATTATTTTAATTTCATTAATGACTTGTGTTGTATGCTACACCAAGATTACCATGCGCTATACGTAACACCGTATTATCTTTCAGTATATGCAAGACTATTCTTGGATCGTGTTACACACAATTTTGATAATAGTTATTCTACGCAACATTGATTGTATATATATATATATATATATTCAATGTATAAATGTAATATGGTTAGATTATGTTATATGAAACAATGAAGTATTCTTGCACAAAACGCAACCCTGACTTGGCTTGCATTACACGCAATCACGACCTTCCTCGATAGCATGTGTTGTACACAATGCCAGGTTTTACTAAACAACGATATATTATTATAATATTATTATGAACTTGCCATTATGAATAGTATTAACTAAATTTTGAATTTTATTACATTATTTTTCATCTTACACATTTTCTATAACATGGTATAAGAACAAAATAATTTTTTCGGGTAAAATAAGTATTTTTAAAAAAATGCAGTTTTGTCGCCTTTTGATAGCGCACCAACTTTAAATATAGTTTTTTACATGTTTATAAGTTCAATTTGAACAAATAAAATTCTTATTTGGAATCAAGAAATAAAAAATTACTTTGGATAAATTTTTCGTATTATTATGGTAACTTTCATATTTTGTTGAATAGTAAAAACACGCTATATTTTAATGAAAAACAACTTTTTTCATCGTCATAATTTATATGGTTAAATTATAATATTGAATGATTTTAATGTATAAATAGAATATATTTTTACCATTTAATATAATGTATGTCATTAGCATTGATTTTACATTGAATTCGTAGGTTAAATCAATTCGATTTTTTGGAATGTTTTAAACAAAAACCTGTTTTCATTCGACAACGAGATTAACTTTAATTTAATTTATGCAACTTTTGTGTATTGAATTTGAAAAAATGGATTCCATATTTGGAATCATTGGGTCCAAATTATGTTAATAGGCTACTTTTTATTTTTGGGAATTATGAATAGTAACTAAGGTAAATTTTATTTACCTTAGTTAAAGGTAAATCAGGTAATTAAGGGTAAATATAATATTATAAAATTACCTTAACACATGCGAAAATTCTATTTGATGGCTAAAAGTAAACCCATATAAACTAAGGGTATGATTAGATTCATTTTATGGACTTTTGACCATGTAAATAATTTAATTATTTTTAAAACAAAAGAAAGTGACAACATGTCACTCTCTTAAATATTATAAGTATAATAATTTTAATTTAGTGATAAAAATCATAAAACTTCGAACATGAATAGTCTCTAGAAAGATAATAAAATTATATACATCATGATAATTTATTTAGAATTTGTTGGGATTAAATCATTGTCATTAATGGTGATACATTAATGATACAGAAATTATTTATTAAGTGGGAAATAAGTAATATAGTTTTTATTGAAATAATAATACCCATTAAAAGGCCCACAAACCTGACAAAAAATTATTTATAGTGTATATATACACCTTAATAATCCAATGACCTAATATTTAACCATTTGGATCCTTATAAAAGTGATTATGACACTTATGTTATTTTATTTTAAATGATGCCCAAGTTGTCACCTTCATAATTTAATAAATATAACAATTTTAATATTGTGATTTTAAGATGATAAATTCGAGTAAAAGTATTATTGGGAAATTTAATAGATTTATCTTCATCATAGGATATTATTTTAAATTTTTATGCAACAAATCAGTAAATTAAATAATTATACAAAAATGTTGTAGTAATTATTTTATTAAGAGATAAACCAAATAAATGGTTTTAAAAATAATAAAATAAATATTATATGAACTATTTAATGTAATCCACTAATTTTATAGATACATATGACCTTTTATGAATCTATTAAAGCTTTTAGTTCGAACATATCTTCTGTATATATTTTATTTAAATTCAAATAAATGAATAGTGTCAAAATTGACACTATTGTTATTTTATAAAAATAACATATTATAAAATTGTTTAAAAATCACAAAAATATTTAAAAATTATAAATTTAGATTTATATGGTCTATAATTTTATAAAGTAAACAATTATGGAAAATGCACACCAAATAAGTAATTATTTGTTATAATTTAAAATTTAGAATTTTATTACCACAAATAAACTTAAATAGATTAAATAAGGATAAATCAAAATGATAAGTTTTAAAATAAGATCCAAACATGTCTAAATTTGATTTGTTGATGAGATTAAAACCCTATCTCATCTAATCTTCGAATATGAGTCATTTTTGGAGGTTTTTATGTGGGGTTATATTTATTATAAATTAATATTTTTTAGAATTCCAAAGGCGCCCCTCTCCTCCCTTATAAAAGGGCACCTCCTCCCTATCCTCCTCAAAAATATTTGAGCCTTCATGCTTGGCAAAAACCTGACAAATTATCTTCTCCACTTCTCTAGAAACATCCTAGAGGTTATGGTCTAATTTAAAGACAAATCTTATTGCCCTAAGAGGAGGTTTCAAAGAGGCGTATCGAAGAAGAGGTAATTTCTTCTCTCGATTCTTTCAAGCTTATTTCTTCTTCAACATCTTCTTCTTAGGTTGTTTCACTATGAAGTAATAACATAGTTATCACTAATATACTGATATGTTATTATAAGTATGAAACAACCCTATTTCACCATCTATCCATCCTACGGAAAACGAAATCACCGCGTGTACGTACGTACGGAATACTGTCTCCACGCCGTGGTGTAATCTATTTTCCACCACCACCGTACTTGGATGGGTATAATGTTGTAAATAATAACAATATATGATTATTGAAAGGGGTATTGATTTTGTAATAGTATACATACACTCCAATGAAATTCCACGATCATGGGAACGATATCATCGCTCGTGCGTACGTACGGAATACCGTCTCCACGACGCGATGAGATTCATTCTCAATGATTAACCACTTATAAATGATTGTAAATTATATATAATAAGTACTCATGAAATATATGACATTATAATGATACTGGATTTATGTATATATATATATGTGTGTGTGTGTGTGTGTATGTCATCCAATTAATTCCATTCAATTCAGTGAGGAAACGAAAACAACATTCATGCGTACGTACGGCCTACCGTCTCCATGAACGGTGTATTTAATTCCATTTATCGATCTATTATATATATATATATTCTGAATATATATTATATATAAATCATGTTTTATATTCTGGAATTATGTAATCGTGATCTAAGTAATCATATGAATAATTACAAGTCAAAACACGGACGACAAATGAAACGATTTTACCCAAAACGCTCTTTAACATGGAATTTACAAAAGAACGGGTAATATAAAGTCATAAGTGAACCATATATGATTCTGTAATAAGTCAATAACATTATTTAAATCATTATACAAGAGGTTCGGATTCATACAAAGCATATCAGACCTAAGGTAAGGGATAATTTTGCAAATCTCATTTTTATCTGAGATTGCTTATTCGTAAGTATTTTCTAGGGTTATTGTTATCATCCATGTCAATTTTTCCTAAAAATGGTTTCATGTATGTTTAATGTCATGTTTACCCACTTTTTTCTTTTACTACATGGTATGTAAGGAATCTTTCTTTTGTTTACGTTAAGAGGTACTTTTTTGACTTTTCTGACAAAAGTACGATAAGAATGTTTTTTTAACGTATACGGCATGAAAGGATTTTTATGGTTTTATAAAGCATTATTTTCAGGAAGCTTCTTTCAAAAGATTTCATGACTATTTTCAAGAAAAAAAATTTCTTCAAAAATTGCATGACATTTTGTGGAAAGAAAATGATTTTGAAGAAAAAAGGATATTTTCCTCAAGAATTCATTTAAAGTGTTTTATCAAAACCATTTTCATCTAAGATGACATTATTTCATATGTGTATGTTTCAAGTATAACGTCTCTATGATTTACATGGTTTCACTTGTATTATTATGAAATGATATCCATTTCTTTTATATGGATTATGTGATGATGGTATGATGTTTATGAAACCCATTTTATTTATTGGGTTTTTATAAATGATGTATGTTTATTTTGTGGCACAAGTAAGAATGATTTCATTATGAGATGGGTGGGACCTATATCCCCCTCCAAGGCATTGGGTAAAGATTTTATATCTCATGAGATAGACATGGCTGGAATGGTAAGTTAATCCGGTTCAGTGTTACAGGACTGAAACGAGGAGTGAACTCGATTCAGAATGGGACTTTGTCCAATAAGATGGTCTTGGAAGCAATGCCTTGGCTACTATGGAAATCATTACATGTGCTTAATGGATTCCACAATTACATGTTTTATTCCCATGATATTTTATCATGGTTTATGTTCAATTATGATCTATGCCTTATGTACTTCCATGTTTTATGTCGTTGCTCAAGATTTTAATGTTTAAACATTATGTTCATGTTTTTAAGTTCCAATGAATATGGTATGTTTTATTTTATCCATACTTACCCTTACTGAGCATTTGAGCACACCCTTTTTATGTTTTATTTTCACCCAGGATCAAAAGAATGGTTTTAGGTTAGGAAACAAAAAGTGGAAGATCTTTATGGGATATGTTGAAGATCTTTCACCACGATTAGAAGATTACGTTCCAAGTTTCCAAAGACACTAAACTATTACGGTCCTTGTGTGTCTGTTTTTGTTATGTATTAAGTATTCCACAAAAGTAATGTAATGTCCATGTACGTCAAGCTTAGGGTCTCTACATAAACACCATCATCGATGCCCAACATCCTGCACGTCTTCCCCGAACTACATGTTAAGGGGATCAAACCACCACACCTCGATACTATCTGCTTTGGGCGGCACTGACTAGCCCGCTAAGTTTTAGGTTGCGTCACAAGGACGCATCATAGTGGGGGAAAGCACCCCTAATAATTTTGTGTTTCGAGTAAAGTCAAACCACACCTCTTCACTGCCCTACAGCCGAGAGGTCTCCTCAAAGTCAAAGCCATCACATCACTGACCCGTACAAACAAGGGTCCCACTCCGGTTGTCATGGAGGAAAACCACAGACTAGCCTAGTAGAATGGACTGAGCCTGGAATGCCAACTGGTGTCCCACTGTCCAGCCCTGCTGGAGGGTAATTCATAACCAGATATCGGGTGACCCACAGCCCATCCCTTCTGGAGGGTAAACCCTAATATCTCATCAGGAGACCCACTGCCCAGCCCTGCTGGAAGGTAGACCTTAACACATAATCAGTCGACCCACTGCCCAGCCCCACTGGAGGGTAGACATGGAATAAGTCAATAGGCGACCCACTGCCCATCTTTGCTGGAGGGTAGAACTGGAACAAGATGACGAGTGACCCACTGCCCAGCCGTGCTGTAGGGTAGACCCTATGAGGTCTTCGGGTGACCCACTGCCCAGTATCCGTTGGAGGGTAGACTCTAAGAGGTCGTCGGATGACCCAATGCCCAGTCTCTGCTGGAGGGTAGACCCTAAGAGAAGTCGACGGGTGCCCCACTGACCAGCCCCGCTGGCGGGTAGACCCAAGGAGAAGTCAACGGGTGACCAACTGCCTAGCCCCGCTGGAGGGTAGACCCAAGGAGAAGTCAACGGGTGACACACTGCCTAGCCCCACTGGAGGGTAAACCCTAGGAGGAGTCGACGGGTGACCCACTGCCCAGCCCCGCTGGAAGGTAAACCCAGAACTGCTCTGGCCATCCCTACTGAATGGTACAACACTGGCTAACCGAACACGGAGTGGCTATCACGCAACCATATGACTCCAGAACAAGACCAAGGGAAACCACTAAACCCTGCTGATCTAAACCATCGAGCACAGAGTCGGGGGAAAAAACTCACCCTGCTGGTCAACAAATGAGAACCGAGGGACCCTCTGCGTCGCGAGAGGTCAAAGTACGCGAAGCAGAGCATGAAACACACATGGGGCTCACACGACGTGTGGCCCCAAGTCAACCCCAACCAAGTGCACAAACATTATCAGGTACAAACCACACGTACCTCCAAGTGATCTCTTATACTCCTAGAGTATACCACTTCTCCAGCCCCAATGTTATCGTGCACATGGCACCCCAACGTCAACAAAAAGGGATTAAAAGTAACTTTTCCTACTTGCCATCTCATCGGATGAGGCAAAACCATCCACATCACTTCAAGCATTTACATCACTCACACGGGAGTGCACACAATCACTCACCAATGGTCCGCTAAAAACATGGTAGAAGAACCGCCCTCGGGGCACCATCAAATTTCCACATTTAATAAGATCGGGTATGAGGCTCCTCCCACCTGAACAGATTGCACCGTTGTAATCCTCACAGAAAGACATGTGAGATATACTACTTACTCGCCTCAAACGAATATCTGACGGAAAAGTTGCCAACATTGCCTCACGCCCGAATGGTGTCCCGTGATCCCGAGTCTCGACCCTGAATACAGTCGAGCAAATCACACCAATGTGATCCCCTCAGGCTAACATGTCAAAAGAACAACTCACATGAGTGCAACAGATATCTGGAGAAGAAAGTGCATTCCGGCGCACCGCAGACGAGCGGTGCTTCGTGGTACCCGCAACCCGGTCCTGAAACACAATGTATGGATCACACCGTTGTGATCCTCTCGAAAAAGTACACAATTTCAACTAATCACTTGTCCGAAACAGACACCCAGTGATAAATCTGGAAATCACCGTCAACTCCCGAAACGGCCCTCACGGGGCCCGCACCATCATGCCAGGTTAGGGAGGGCGAATTTCACCATTGCAATCCTCTCGGAAAGACATCTAGAAATGACTACTTGCATGCCTCGAATGGATGACCGATTAGAAAGTCGTTAAACGCTGCTCGAAGCTCAAAAGACGGGTCGTGGAGCCCACACCTCAACTCCAGCTTCAATGCCCGACACCACCCTGGAAAGCTTCACCCCGGCGTCAGGGTCCCAATGCCACTGACAGCGCTCAAAATGGCCATTAGACCCGTCAGCGCCATCCAAAACAGGATCCCCTGAAGGAAACGTCAATTCACTTAAAGACGCGTCGTGCCTCTGAGGCCCCTCGTTTCGGGAATTAAAAATTCCCAAAACCAACTCAAAACATTCCCCTCAATCCCAGGATAGCATCACCGCAGATAGCGTTCAAAACGGGCACCTGTAGCTTGTAATGTGGGCGTCCAAACATTTTAAAAGGGGGGGGGGGGTACCCCTTGGGACGGACTGGCCCGGTCCGACCGGTCCGCCCCGCAGGGACCGCGGCCCAACCGCCTAGGGCCCGGCCTAGCTGGACCCGTGGACCACCGCACAACGGTCCGACCTCCCGCAAGACCCGCGCTGCGCGCGGGTCGCTCCACCGACCGGCCGACATGGACGGTCGTTTTCCAAGCGGAGACCCGCCTATGGCGGGTCTCGGTCTTCCCAGTGGGGTCACGAGCCGCGACCCCGATTGCGCCCCTCGGACGGCGCCCTTGGCTAGCGCTCTCGGCCGGCCGTTCACCGGGCTACCCCGCTGATCGGCTACCCTCGCCGAAACACCCTCTCGCGCCACCTCCTGGAGCACACCGGACCACCGCGCCGCCGCTGCTGGAAACCGCCGGATCACAGTGCCGGCCAGAGAACCCCAAAAACTCACAAACCTTCACCAGACCGCTGCGGAGGCCTCGAAGGTCAGATTTTGAATCCGAAACAACATTCGGAAAGGTCGGATAACGTACTACGCGATCATGGGAATCGATTGATGATCGGATGACAGTTTGATGCTATAAATTAAGATCAATGATTGCAAGAAATAAAAAGAAACAAAAACGACTCCTACCTCTTGGGCGATGCCCGAAGCTTCATGGGGAGTCCATCGTCACACCACTGCCTTGCCAGAGTTTCCTTGCCGGAGGTGCCTCGTCGGAGTGCCGGAGGAGAGGGGAGGGTTTGAGGAAGAAGAAGAAGAAGAAGAAGAGGGGAGGGGATGCATTTAAGTAGAAAATACTGAAATGCCCGCCCGATTACCCCAAACCCGAAATTTCGGTGGGGTCGGGATTAAGGCTCCCCTAGGCTAAAAACCACACTCCGAGCACAACGAAGGTCTCATAATTTTAATCCAACGCCCCGTTCAAAAGTTGCAACATCCGCGCCCAAGGCCACCAAATTATGAAAACGCCACTGGGGCCATTTTTCACAAACGGCCCATGCCCGCGAAACATACACCCCTCCTAGGGTAGACGACATGCTCCGAACTCAACGGTGCCCTCGGTTTTCCAATCCGAGCCACCGTTTAAGAGATATTTTAGCTTCACCCTTAAACTAATAAATTAATTATTTAATTTATCCGTTTATTGTTCCTGAAGCGAGCGAGGGGTCCAAACGTCCCGCGCCGACATACCTTATGTCGTTCCTCGGGTAAACAGCCCATTCCGGACTCATCCGTACACTCAGATTCTCGATCTGAATCATTGTTTAGGAGTTATCCGATTTATTTGGCGTTCCCAGTGTGAACGCACTGAAAACTTAATTCCAGCCACTTCGGGGCTCGGAATCGCACGCCGTCTGAGGGAACTACTCTGGAATAATATCAAGAATATTCCTAAGTCTTTCATAGCAAAAACCGGGTTCTTAAATACATGCACACATACACATACACATACACATACACATACAGATACAGATACATATACACATACACATACACATACACATACACATACACATACACATACACATACACATACACATACACATACACTTACACATACACATACATATACACATGCACATACACATACACATACACATAAAAAAATAGAAACATGAATACATATCCCTTCACATACACATATATTCCTTCTCACATACATACACATATACATACACATACACATACACATACATAAACACACACACACACACATAGATACACATAAACCACACAGAAACACACAAACACAGGAATACACTTACTTTCACATACATACACATATTCAAACAAACAAACACATACACATATAGATACATACTTACACATACATATACACAAACAAAAACATGCACATAAACATACTCATACATACCCATACACATTCAGAGACAAAAAACACATACAAATACACACACACAAATACACACATATATATACATGCATACACATACATACATATATACCAACACACTGACACATACATATATACTTACATACACACGAAAACACACACCCACGCACAGACAAAAATTCATACATAAATATACACACACAATACACATATATATATATTCATATAATAAATATATTCCTATATTTTATATTATTTATTGTGAATATTTATATATAAATTCTAATATGAAAAATATCGAATGTGTTTATATCATTCATATAGTTATATTTTCACACAAGAACATGCAAAAAGACAAACATGTGTGTGTAATTAAAGTTATATATATATAATTATTAATAAGTATAAGAGAATAAGTAAGAGCATAAAAGATTACATATATATAAATTATATATATATATATAATATGTTATATAAATCATATTAATATATAAATATGGATATATAAATTATATACACACACATATATTAAAAATACAAAAAAATAAATATATCCTCATTTATTTATTTATATAATTAGTTAAATAAAATATTAATATATTATATTTAAATATACAATTGTAATGTATTTAAATATTTTATTAATTATTTTATTGATTAATATAAATTTGGTAATTTTCTATTTATTAAAAAACAAAATAAGTTTGATAATTGTTTTTAGTAGCACTTAGTCAAATTTTAAAATACATAAATATGTATATATTAATTAAAAAATTCACGATTCCCTTTACTAGTGATATAAAAAATTAATAGTGGGTAGCCTTTTCCAATTCTAAAAAACACTGATAAAGGCTAATTGAATAGACATGAAATAGTTATAGTAAAAGAAACACTATGTTGACATTGGAATACGTTGAGAATTTCTACATCATGTGGCATTACATTAAATAAATTATGAAAATTTCAATTTATTCATGTCTATCGCAATTTGTTTTGATAATGTATAATGTTTCCATTTGATACTGCATCCACTACAATGATATTCCATATCACATTTGGTGATATTTCTTCTTAGAGCATATTCCCCTATAACACATTATGTAATATACATATCATATATTATCGCACATTTCACTATCATAGATATACTATGTTGCAACCAGTGTTTTATATCAGGTAATGATATTCTATAATAGGAAAATATCCCTTCAAAGTTTCTCCTATACACCAACAAACAATAAAAAAACGTACCAATCAAACTTACAGGCCTTTTTGGGAATCATAATTATTCCCAAATAAGACTATATATTATATACCTTTGAAAAAACCCGATAAAAAATTTAGTGAAACCCATATTGTATAAATTTGTTATTCCTAGTGATATTTCAAGTCTTAAAGAACAACATTTTGGTTTCTTCATGATTCTATGAATAAATTATCCTTGAAATATTATGGAATATTCTAAGACGTAGCCACCATCTATGTCAATGATATTCATCTATTAGTACATTTAACTATTATAGAATTTCCACACCTTAGTATTTTTATATTTACAAATTTTACCATATCATAATTGATCATTACCACACATATAATTTCTATCAAATACATGAGTTTTTAATTATTTTAAAATTTCAAAATGTTTCCTTCCAGGTCTCATTCATAGTTTATGAATTTTTATTTCATCTATTGAAATATCCCATGTTTTTTAGAGTTTTTCTTCACACCTTAAAATATGAATAGAAATATTCAATGATATAATTCAAATTACAACTTTCAATATTGATGGTTAGAATAATATATTCAACTTTTTGTAAAATAACCATTAATAACACCCAGTATTTGAAATTTGATATTTTGGGCAAGTAAATTTGGATGATTATCCTTTAGGGATTTTAAATACCACCAAACTAACTACCGATAATATCTTCCAAATGATGGTTCCTATTTTTTATAATCCCAAATTTAATCCCCCTCCCAAAACATATTCTCTCCCAATACCCTCAATGCTTACACATGATCCCTCTCCCTGATTTTCTCTCTCCACAACAACACATCAATCCTTCATCAAAATCCTCAATTTTGACCCAACTTCCTTGATTTTTAAACTCCCTATGTCACATCCCCATCATCTCTAAGAAGAAATATACCCCTTGTATCATTGCAAATCATGGCTTATTGATTTCCCATAATATCACCTGCTTCAGTAAGTGAGATGACGAAAAACCACACCACTATATATGTCATAGGAAACACAAAATTTATATATCAAATGTGATACTATGTTATATAAACCAAGATAACTTGCATATATTTCACATTAATTAACCAACACATCTCACAGTAGTCTAGCAATACAAAAAACCCAAAGGATTAGTGTCTTTGAAGATAAACAACATATTTTTCAATATAATGAACATATCACAATAATTTCAACATACTATACCTTTTAATATACATAGATTTTGTTTTACTCATCCATATAAAACAGGTAATGGAAAAAAGAAAGGTTGAGATCAAATGATCAAAAATGGAAAATCATATCAACATGTAATCGATGGTTAAATTTCATTCTTTTGAGTAGCTTTCACTATGAAAGAAATATATTTCTAAAAGGAATATAAAAAAGTGTTTTCCATAAACCATGATGAAGGAACACATAACCTCAAAAAAATTCATATAACATATCATAAGAGTTAAAAAACTTAAAATATTTGGGATATACCCTAGATCATAACATAATAATGTAAAAAAGAAATTTGGAATAATCATAGTAATGAGGCATAAGAGTGTATGGTAATCATATTAATAAAAATCATAACATTGTGAGTTAAAGGTTCATGTCCCTCTTTCTGAAAACATAGAAGGTTAGGAATTTAGGTCCCTATCACCCAGAACATAGTGGGTTGTGAATTCATGTCCCTATCTCCCATAATATAGTGGGTTAGAAATCCAAATCCTTGTTTCCCATGACATTATGGGTCAATAACTAATATAATTATATTCCATAACACAATTGTTAATGAATTCATATCATTGTCACCAATATTATAGTGGGTCAATAATATAAATCCAGATATCACATAACATATTTGGTTAGGAATTCACTACCATGTTCCCCCTTATATCATAGGCCTAGAATAAACTTCCATGTCCCTCCAAATTATCTCTTAAGATATCAAGCATTAACCAATGAATTTTAAGGTGATATAGGACCCCACACATTGATATAGGTATACATGTGTTACATATGAAATTAATAATATACCATATAAAGAAAACCCTTGGAAGGAAAATGGGTTTCATAATATTTACAAATTGTATATGTCATGAACTAACTAAACCCCCCCCCCCAAACGGTACCCAGATCACTGCTGACATGACCCTAAGGGTCTTTCAGAAACCCACAGGATAGAGGAGAGTGATTGGGAATCAAAAAATCAGTAGGAAATTATTACACCATAAGAGTAACTCATCAAGATAAATTATTGGATTTAAAATAGTAAACACACAGTATTCCAAACACTACCCATGATAGAAATTATGACAAGTAGAATGATACAAGTATAAAATATGATAAGTCAACTAGTGCAATAAAAAATAATATCATTATATTATCATCAAACCCTAATTAATAAGTGAATAAAACATTCCACTAGTCACCACAAACTCACACGATTCTACTAATCAAGAACTCCCACTACTTTCTAGTGATGATTTCACTTTTCATGGAACTCTCATAAGAAAATATAAAAACACATGATTGAAAAGGTACGGTATAAGAAAAAAATCATAGTGGGATCTCCCCAATCATTTAAAAAAGAATATATAAAAAATAAACAAAATTTTCTTAATTCAAAATAAACCATGGCATTAAATTGTTTTCACAATTTATATCAAAATATTATTTTCAAATCATTTCTATTGATATTTTAAAATAGGGTTTGAAATGAATTTCCATCAAATCATGAAGATATAAACATATTTATCATACATTCGTGAATAAGAATTTCTATCAAAACTGACATGGTTATACCATTTCAATCAATCATCTCAAATAATCATTTCAAACGACCCTATGTTCATGTTTCAAGGAAATGCTTTAATTTCAAAAACAAAAATATAATTAATTTTATAAAAAACACACTATTGTTTTTTCAAATATGTTAATTTAAAATCATAAAACATTTAATACACTTTTATCACATCAACATCATGTTTCAAATCATTCTTCACATATAAAGATAACATGTTCAGAAATCACACATACTTTAAAAAGCCATTATCAATGAGTTTCATCACGTATAAAATTACATTTCAAATAATTAATCATGTGATTCAATTGAATATGTATAAATCAGTTTTTAAAACCAATTTTATTTGAACAAGAATCAAAGAACCCAATTGATAGAGTTTTACATAAAAAATATACCTTAATCAAGATCAACAAAACAAACATGGGATCTACTAGTGGAAAATAAAGGGCTAGAATACTTAAAATATAATCCAAGAATCATAATTCATCAATTAAATAAATAGTTCCATTCATTAAATGAGTAATAAACACTCATAAAAAGGGATAAAAAGGACGAGAGTAAAATTCATGATCAAATTGGGATGATGATTTCTAGAAGAGATCCAATGTGCAAACAAACACTTCAATCCATGAAGATTTAGGTTTGTAGAGCCAAAATTTACTCTGGTTAGTGTCAGAGGACTAATGGATTAAATTAGGTTCAACCAGGATGAGTTTATAGTTAAAGGGGTGGGATGGGGGGGTCTTTGAAATTAAATTAATAAAATTAAAGAATTGAATTCCAATCCCTTGATTTGTCAAACAATGCTCTAATCATGACCTTCCTACTAGGATACTGTGAGAGTTTAATGGTCTCTATACAGATTTTAAAAAAATAGGTCTGAATTCTATACCCCCATAAGGTCCATTGGAACAAGTTTCTCATTTATTACACATAGTTTCCAAAAACCATGCACCAACCATGTGCCTCCTCAGGGGATTTTGTGGTGAGTTTCATAGTTTCCTAGGTTGACCTACATGGTTTCTTTTATCTACTCTCCAACGATGAAATGGTCCATGAACATAAAAATATTTCTTAAATTTTCCCAAACAACTTCAGATATTTTCCTGAAGATAATTATTAAAAAAAGGACCAAATGTACCTAAAAGATAGCATCAATATGCAATAATTCTCCGCAGCATAATTTCTTTCTTCCCCTAGAAAACCTGTCATAAAGTCCCTATAGAAATTATATAAGGATAGTTTTGTATTTTTAAAACCTCATACTCCCTTGTCTCATGAGAATAATAATCATTCTAACTTAACACATGAATCAAGGTTATGGAATTTCCTTGATGAACTATTATATGAAAATAAAAAATATAAATTGGATTTTTATTCATGAATAAATTAGGTTAGGATCGACATCAATATCTTCCTAGAATAAGATATAGGATGAGTTAGAGAGATACATTATATTCTATGAATATTGAGAAAAGTTATGGATAAATGTAATTTTTAGTGGAGAAGACAAATTCTAAGACACATTTCCAAAATGATCAACAACCAAAAATGGTCCCACATAACTCAGTTCAATATTTACCTTTTATGCAAGGCTTTAGTGACCTAAATAAGGCGAAACTCTAAAAAACACCACTCCAATGACTACAAACTCTAGGAGGAATCATTCAAAATAAATATAAGATGTGCGATGATTAGGTGAATTTTCCATTATATAAAAAATTAATTGAATATTTATTGAAAACTCCTGGACCAAACATGGTCTAACCGGTGGTGCTTCATAAAACTTCATCTAATAATGAAGATATCTACAAGGACATCTGTACATGGAATCTTAGGGTGTTTTATTTATGGATGAATGATAGCTATTATTATAGGAAAACTCAATAAGTTTTAAGTGGTATTCCCAAATTCCTTCAATGTTAATGACATAATCTTTTAGCACTACCTCAATAATTTTTATATTACATTCCATCTATACATATGTATGAAGGTGGATTGAAATGATAAACATTATCTGGGATCCCATAACTTCATGGAGGCCTATCCCAAAAATAATAATTAATCTATGGAACCCAATCTAAAACTATGGGAGATATTACTCCATGAAATATGATGATATCCTAAGAATATATACTTTTAAATTCTTCTCTATTTTTATATCATGAATGGGAATAATGTTTTGAAATTTGGTCAATTAGTAAATCACTACCCACAACACATTATTTCCTAAAGTTTTTTTGTGGAAACCTAACAACAATGTACATCAGTATATCATACCACTTCCAAGATAGAATTGAAAGTGGTTGAATTAGGCATGAAGGATTCTGATTCGTAGCGTTAATTTATTGACAATTATAACAATGGTAAAAAAATAAGAAATGTATTGTCTCATATATATCCCTAAAAATTTCAACTTATATCATGAAGTATACTTTAAGTGCTTGGGTGTACTACTAATAAGGGATAATGGAAATCCCCCATCAAAATATTACTCATATGTAAAGGAACAACATACCATATCTAGAAGCAAAGGACACTCTCAAAATCAGGTGACCACTCACATATGATCTCTCCCAAAAACAAAGAATCCCTAATCCGAAGAAACTTATCATCAAGTTGTTTGTCCTATAGAATTATTTCATGATGTATGGAAGGGAACTGAACACCTGATTAAAAAGAATCATTCTTATCCTCCCAAACTCCCAATCATATACGACCAATGAGATCCATCAAATTCCACTCATTATAAGATTATTTCCTAGCATGAGATGGTGGTTTTCTACTCAAAGGATCAGCAATGGAATTTCCCATACAAGGTGTGTAGTTAATGATGAAAATAAAACTATTACAGGAACCCACCCATCTTCTCTGTTGAAGATTCAAATATATTTAGGATAAGATATAACTCCATATTTTATTATCGGAGTATATGGTAAACCATTCATTGAAAAATAAATTCGACAAAATATTTCAGGTTCACATCACAACTATGAGTATAAGATAATGCATGGTATAGTTCTTCTTATTAGGTTGAAGATGTAAAGAACCATAAAAAATGACATGATCACCCTGTATAAGAACACAACCCAATATTAAACCCAATGCATCATAGAAAACCACATATCCCATTCAATATTTTGGAAGATCCAATATAAGAGATGAATTTGAAAGATATTTTAACTCATTAGTTGAATCCTAATATTTTCAATCATAAAAAAACATTAATCCATTTTGAGTGGGAGAGGTCTACTAAGAACACAAATTTTGGAAATGATTTAAAAAATTATAGTAATACCAAACAATGCCTAGGAGGCTCTAAATGTGAAATAAATTTCATAGTCCCTCACAGGTTATAATAGATTTTATTTTTTCCTGTTGAAATGAAATACTATGTTTTAAAGCAATTTTTTCCAAGAACATTACTTCCAAAATCCATAAATTTCATTTTCAAATAACAGAATAAGTTTATAACATCCCAATATTCCCAAAACTACTGTTAGGTGGAAAACATGAAACCACTCATTATTAGATTAAACGATGATTTCATCAATATATACGACTAAAATGAAATTGAGATACTCAAGGAAGGTCTTATTCACAATGACATGAACCCAATTGGAGCATTGGTTAGACTGAAAGGCATGACATCGTACTCATAACGTACATACATACCGTTGAAAGCATCCCTACAGATATCATACTTCTTTATCCTTATATTTTTATAACTAGGTCTAAGATCAATAATTGAGATCAATTTTCCCCACATTAACTGGTCAAGAAGATCATCAATATGGGGTAATAGATACCTTTTATTGACTATAACATTATTTAGATTTTGATAATTAGCATAAAGGGAAAGTGTTTTGTCATCCTTCTTCAAAAAAAGAACTAGAAGTGGCCAAGGGGATACACACTACCACAAAACTGGGTAAGGTAGGTGCCCGCCTTTATCAGAGCTAACGGAAAAGCACTGATAATGGTGACGCTTGTTTTAACACTGAGAAAGGGTGCATTTATCAGCACTTTAAATATCCCTTTATCAGTGCCTTTCTTAGCACCGATAAAGGTTACATTTATCAATGCTTATATTAGCAATACTAATATTTATTGTATACATTAAATAAAAACACATGTTATAACTAAATATATATATATATAGTTAATTAATTATAATATTAATAATAAATATATTTATTAGGTTTATTAATTCATTATATTTATTAGACTTATTAATTCATTATATTTATTAGATTTATTAATTCATTATATTTAACATATATATTTATTATATTTGTTTATTTTTAATGTGTTTGTTTTATTTATAAATATATAATACATTTTAATATATAAATATATATGTATTTTCCAATGAATTCGGGTCAATGAATATATACATGCGTATATATATATGTGCATGATTAATGTTCATTTATAGACTAACATATCACGTTAATGTGTTATTGATTTATAATTCATTATGTTACCCACACAATATATATGTTATAAAAAATTTAAACTAATAATTAAAATTAAATTATATTTAAAAAATAAATATATATTTTATTATATTTTCAATGATATATATATAAATATACCTTTCAAATAATTTTATAAGTATAAATAGAGATATATTTATTTAGAGTTATAATTATTAAAAATATATTTATACATTTATCAGCGATTTTATTAGCGCTGATAAAATATGTTTTTATCAGCGCTACAAAATCACTGATAAAGAGTGTCTTTATCAATGCTAAAATGAAAAGCACTGATAAAGTCACCCTTTATCATGGCTACAAAAGTGCTGATAATGTCCAACCTTTATCAGTGCTAAAATAGCGCTGATAAAGGGGGTCTTTATCTGCGATTTTCATTTTAGCGCTGATAAAGACCCCATTTATCAGCGCTTTTACTAGCACTGATAAAGGTCCACGCGGGATTTACAAAATCCATTGGGTCCTCCTCCTCCTCCCCGCACCCTATCAAGATTTCACGGAAGCCCTACCCTACGCCGCTACCTCCTCTCCGCTGCTGCCTCTTATCCACCGCGGTCGCTGCCTCCTTCTCCTCCACCTCTACCGTGGCCGCCGCCTCCTCCTCCTCCTACGATGCCTACTTCTCATCCTCCTCCTCCACCGCGGCTCCTCCTCCTCTTCCTCCTGCGCCGCAGCCTACTCTCCGCCATTGTTGCTCCTCCTCCTCCTCCGCCATCGCGGCCTCCTCCTACTCCTCCTCCTCCTCCTCCACCGCGGCCTCCTCCAACTCCTCCTCCTCCTCCGCCTTTGCCTACTCCGCTGCCTCCTCTCCACTGTGGCTCCTCTCACTCCTCTCCACTGCGGCCCCATCCTCTTCCTCCTACACCGACGCCTCCTCCTCCTCCTCCTCCTCCTCCTCCTCCTCCACCTACTCTGCTGCCTCTGCTGCCTCCAATATTCCTCCACAACCTCTTCTACTTCCGCGCTTCCTCCGTGTAGCCTCCATGCTACCTCCATTGCCTCCGCTGTCGACGCCTCCTCCTCCTCTGCCACCGGGTCCTCCTCTTTAAGGTGAGAAAAATTGAATTTGAATGAATTAACTATGTTTTCATTTATTGTCAATATTGAGATTAATTATGATTTGCCGTGATTCTTTTGTGTGATGCTTGTGTGTGAGACACATATATATGTGGTTGGTTACCTGTTTGATCTTGATTAGCTCTCCTCAGTTACGGTGAGTCTCACCATCACATCAAATAAAAAACAATTTGAGGAGGGAATCTCTATAGGAAACCTCTCACAAAACTACCCCAAACCAATATTAAGTGATCCCCATTTCTATATCTCACATCATATTATCATACAAAAAATGATATATGGAGGGAATCACAATATCCAACCTCTATCACAAGAAAAAATGCACCATGAATAGGTGGATCCCATGGAAGTCAAACACCAATCCCCTTTGACCAAAGCCTTCTCACTCAATGTAGGGTCCTACCAACATCCAATCACTTAAATAATGGCCATCCATCTTAACTAATTCCACAAAACATAAAAATAGTAATCTAAGGAGGGTATGTAGATAGCCAACCTCTCGTACTTTCTAAAACACAATATAAATAGGTTGGCCCCATGGATGATCATACTTCAACTAGGTTAAAGTCATATGAAGTCCCAATATCTTAGTCGGTCTGGCCATAAATGATAGAAGTTACCATCCATTTATCCTTGCATAATAATCTCCTTAAAACAATCTTGGTTGTACATGAAAATTATTCCCAACCTATCAACATTATAATTCCTCCTATAAGAGAATCTATTGGGTTCTACAAACCTGACCCATATCTACTCATTGATACCAACACACACTCATCTCTACATGGTAATGTCACAACCCACATGTTATACTTGATCTAGGCCTCAATAGTCTAGTCAATATCATCTTCTAATTCCCAAATTAAAACTCATTAAAACTAAATAATGACCATCCTTAGAAACTCACACTAATAGCCTTGGATACCTGATGATAAGTCATCTAGACTATTATCATGACCCTCACTTTGGTACCATATAATATCTCCCCTTGGAGATCTCTTAATCCAATTATAAGGACGAAATCCTCTATGCGAAGTCATCTAGACTATTATCATGACCATCACTTTGGTACCATATCATATCTCCCCGTAGAGATCTATTAATCCAATTATAAGGATGAAATCCTCTATGTCACACTTCACCAATCCCTATATGGAATATCCGACTCAATACACACACCATGACTCTTATATATCATTAAGTGGGTGTTCTTCATCATACATGAGATATAAAACTATATGATCCATATTATTTCGGCCTAAGACTCTAATACCTACTCAAATAGCCTTAGAAAACCTAACTAGGCTATACAAATCTCATACCAAACCTGATCCTCTCATAAACACAACTACTCCATGGAGACATAATCCCTGCATGATCACAAAATCAAAAACATTCAATATAACCCTCACTCTATCTCTTGGTGGATCAAAAGCAGCCTATTTATATACCTTGGTTGCTCTTAATTTCTATCCCTTTCAATGGAACACCTATACTCATGCATGAATGCACAATCATGCATAAATTGGAACATGGTTTTTTATTATAGGGTCCCCCTACCTCAAGAAATGGAGTAACCCCTTCACCAAGATCAACTCATCCTCAACCAAGACTATACATGCCTTATCTAATCGTGTACCAATGATTGAGACCCAATCTCAAGGCACAACTCCCAAATAATTAATTATAGAAACTTATAATTAATTATTCACCTTAATATAATTAGGAATAATCTTTCAAAAACTCACTGGGAAACACAACACCACCTAAACCACACAAAACATGGTGCATTCATCATATGAGGATAACCTCTAGCCAATACAAACAAAATATACACCATCTGAATTGATTTGAAGATGATATAGTGAAATCATCAAACAAATCCTAGTTAAAATTATCCCAAATAATAGGGAAATAAAGGATAATATTAATGGAGGAAGTATGAGGGAAGAACTTGCTAACACACTATAAAAAACTCCCAAGAACCACCACTCATCTGGGGGATCGAAGAGAGGAAGAGAATGGATGAATCCAAAGAACCACCTAAGATTTGCTAGTAATGAGCACACCCCCACCATTTTTGAAGTATCTAGTTTTTTATCTAAATTATACTCATATTCCTTCTCCCCTAACCTATATACCCATCCTATGGATTTCAAATAGGATGAATATATATAAAGAATGGATGAATTCCAATCGGTTGACAAAAGAGTATGAAGAAGGCGTGAAAGAGTTTATCATGTTTGCAAAAGATCATGCATGGGACCCTTCTCAAATCCTTTGTCCATTTTTACGCTGTTTTTATTCAAAACAAATTAGTCCAAAGGAGTTGAAAGACCACTTGATCTATCACAAAAAAGATCATACTTATACATGTTGGAATAAACACAGGGAAACAACGAATGTAGGTAGTGGTTGGGATAACACTGTGTTTTATGGATCATCTGATATGATTACAAACATGAAAAATTAAGATGACTATATGGAGGATGTGATTATAGATTTGAATGATGATTAAGATCATATTGAGGAAATGACAAGGACCATCGAAGATGAACTTTGTGATTGCCCAAAATTGTTTGAGAAGTTAAAAAGTAGTGAAAAGACATCATTGTATGTTGGTTGCACTAAATATACAGCACTGTCAGCTGTACTAAAGCTGTATAATTGGAAAGCATACAACGGGTGGAGTGATTCCAGTTTAATGAAATTACTTTCTCTCCTGAATGACATGCTCCCAGAAGATAATGAGCTCCTAAGCCGAACATACGACGACAAACTAATTCTACACTCGATGGGTATGATCTATGAAAGAATACACGCCTATCTAAATGACTTTATACTGTTTCGCAAGGACCACAAATCACATAAAGAATGCCCAAAGTGTGGTGATTCTCGATATAAGAAAGATGATTCCTGTCCAACTAAAGTTTCATGGTAATTTCCAATCATTCCATGGTTTAGGAGCCTATATGAAAGTGAGGAGACTGCAGGGCAATTGACATGGCATGCAGATACAAGAATTAAAGATGGTATACTATGTCACCCTACAGACTCTCCTTAGTGGAAGTGAATTGATCATGAGTATCCTGAGTTTGGAAATGAGTTCGGAAACCTTCGTCTTGCGTTATATATATATAGAGTAAATCATTTTGGTTTTCAAACCAACAGTCACAGTACATGGCCGGTTATGTTGGTAAATTATAACTTACCATCGTGGTTATGTATGAAACAAAAATACATCATGTTATCTATGATTATATTAGGACCAACAGAACCTGGTAATGATATTGATGTTTATTTTGCTCCATTGATCGAAGATTTGAAATTATTGTGGGATTCAGGTGTTACATTGTATTATGCTTACAGAAAGGAAGATTTCACTTTGAGAGCCATATTGTACGGGACGATAAATGACTTCCCTGCTTATGGAAATTTTTCAGGAAATATAATTAAATGAACTCTTGGGTGTCCCATTTGCGAACAAGGTACACAATCAATTATGTTGAAAAATTCATCAAAAAACTGGGTTTCTCAGACATCATAGATTTCTACCCCGACAACATAAGTACCGTTCTTGGGCGACATTATTTAATGGAAGTTCAAAATAATGTACAACAACGTCTCTAGTAACTGGCGATCAATTGTTTGAGAATGTTAAAAATGTGGAAAAAACCTTTGGTAAACCGGCATAAAAAAACCTTAAGAAAATCGTTTGGAAAAAGAGATCAGTTTTTTTTGAATTACAATACTAGAATTGTCTGTATGTCATACATTTTCTTGATGTTAGGCATTTAGAAAAAAATGTATTTGATAGTGTCATCGGCATGTTTCTAAATACATCTAGAAAAACAAAATATGGAATTAGGGCTATGTTGGACATGGTTGAGGTGGGAATACGTGAAGAGTTGGAAGCCGTGAAGGGTGAAAAACGAACTTTTCTTCCTTCGGCTGCTTACACTCTTTATAGGAAGGAGAGATATCAGTTTTAAAACTTCTTGAATGATGTAAAGGTTCCAGAGGGCTATTTTTCAAATATCAGGAACCTCGTGTCAATGAGATACTTGATGTTAAAAGGTCTGAAATCACATGACTACCATGTTTTGATGCAAGATCTCATTCCTATTGCTTTAAGTTGCATTTTTCTGAAGAATTTCCACCATACAATAACGAAACTGTGTTTCTTCTTGAAAGTAATATGCAGAAAAGGTATAGACCTGAAGAAATTTCCAACTATGGAAAGAGAAATTTTCATCATATTATGTGAATTAGAAATGTTATTCCCACCTTCATTTTTTGATATAATGTTTTATTTGATGGTCCACCTGGTGAGAGACATTCAACTATATGGTCATGTACATTACAGATGGATGTACCCCATTGAATGGTATATAATGATTTAGAAAGGGTATGTCAAAAATCGAAGTCGGTCAGAGGGTTGTATTTCAGAGTGATATATTGTTGAGGAAGACATTGAATTCTGTACCGAATACCTGTATGGTGTGGATTGCATTGGCCTACCAAAATCACGTCACACTGGGAGGCTTGAGGGTGAAGGAATTTATCGAAGACAGGATGTCACAATCAATATTGAAGATCAGGAGCAGACCCACCTTTATGTTCTATATAACAGTTTCGACGTTGACCCATATGTTGAAATCCACAAAGAAATTCTTAGGCATTTGAATCCATCTAGGTATGAAAAATTGATATCAGATACACATAATCGACAGTTTATAGGATGGTTTCAGGACTATATTTTTAAGAAGTTAGATTAAAATCCAGATTCCATTTCAGAACGAATTTAATGGCTAGTCGGAGGAACAAGTGTGTATGTATTATCATACAATTCTTATGTAGTTAATGTTTATACATTTTATACAAATGAACATGATAATGATAGTACCATGAAGAATAGTGGGGTTACACTTGTGGCTGATGTGATGTCCGACTCTAATGATAGAAATCCAATTCATGCGAATATGTCATACTTTGGCATCATCAAAGAAATATGGGAGTTGGATTATACAGAATTCCAAGTCCCAATTTTTCAATCCAAGTTGGATGATAACAGGAGTGATGTTAAAATAGATGAACTGAGATTCATGAAAGCCGATATCATTAAGGAAGGGGAGAAAGATGAACCGTTTATAATGGCATCACAGGCAGTGCATGTATTTTATGTTCCAAATCCTGTAAACAGAAACTGGTCAATTGTTTTGTTATCGAACAAAACAGCTGAAGGGTTAGATGAAAATTCAACAGAGGATGGACCTTTCATTGGGAGTTCTCAATCATTTAACATTGGTCCCAATTTAGATGACTTTTTGTATGTTCGAGGAGACCACAATGAATGGATATGGATACTCGATAGAGGGGTCAAATCCCTTCATTCTTAAAAAAAGAGAGTTCAATAATCAGGTTATTTTTTATTGTAATATAGATTGTGTTACATTATGTCATTATCTATTCTCTACTACTTTTATGTGATCTAAATTAAATTTTAAACCACTTCTGCAGATAATTACTTCTGCACCTACTGATGCACCCAATCCCGAGACACAACAGGTCTCTCAACCTGTTGCAGCTGGTCCCACTACTGAGGTACAATAGGTCTCCAAACATGTTACAGCTATTCCCACTGCTGAGGAACGACAGGTTTCTCAACCTATTACTGATGGCCCCAGTGCTAAAGCTAGTACTTGGGAGGAACATAATGATGATGCAGAAATTGAGGAAATGGTAGGCAATGAAACCCCGGTGGCACAAAAAAAACAGGTGCGCCGTAGTTTGACAGTATTAGCCAAAATCTTTAAGGAAAAAAGAAAAAGGCATCAAATATGTGGTGGGATTGAATAAGCGAGGCCAACACGTAAACCCAAACAAAGCCATGTTTAGTAGCTACATTGAAATCATCACTCAGAAACACGTGCCGATTGATGTAGAGTCGTGGCATCATGTTGTCAATGGGTTGAAAACATTAATGTGGGAAGAGATTATGGTAACATTATGATATAATTTATTTAATTTATTAAAATAAAATAAAATAAAATAATGAAATATTCACTAACTCTTCATCATCTCTTGTAGAGTGCATTTATAGTAGATGTCTCGCACAAAAAATATGTATTAAGACTGGAAGGAAGGGTTCATAGAGGCTTCCACACCATTTTAATGAAACATCATCTAAAAATGCAGAAGGGAAAATCAAGCCGCACCCATCTCCTCTTTATGAATACTTGATATCCCAAGGAGTGTGGGATGCATTTTGCAACCGTCGTGCGGAGCAGACCTTTCAGGTACATTGTGTTTGGTTACACGTTGTTTAATGTTGTGTGTATTCATCACTTTGATTGATAGTTTTTTATTTATGGAACAATAACTGAGTGCTGAAAAAAAATAATGGGCTGTAAAACCAGCGTACCCCTACCGTAAAGTAAGGTTGGGGTGCGCTTCAATTAAAAAAAAATTGGTACGTATTTTAAAAGTGTTGTAATACTTTTATGTGACATAAAACAGCACTGTAACCACGTTTCAATGTTTATATATAGATTGATAAATCAAAATCCCAAGACACTTCCATCCCATGCCATGATCTATGGAAGGAGGCTCGTGTTAATAAAGAGGGTAACTGGTAGATGAAAACACACAAAAAGTGTGGGAAACATGTGTAAGTATGACATAATATAATTTTTTTTGTATTAAATCACTATTACATAATGATGATTATGTATTTTCCCATATTTTCTATTTGACATTGTCATAGGAAACAACAACACCCGCACCGGATGAAGACATACTTTCAGCGGCCTTGAAACAACCAGAACAGTATGGCCGCATCAGAGGTGTTGGTGTTGGGGTGACACCATGGAAGTATTTTCAGAAAAAAGCAGGAGGATAAACAAACTAAATAAATGAAAATGATGAGATATAGAGTAACTACCCTTGAATAAAGAATGAAATGTCAGGGAGAGTTGATAGCAACATTGATGGGGGATATGCAAAGAGAACAAACAACTCAAGAACAACCAACACGAGAAGATCCCTCCCCACCCCCACCAGCTTTGAGGTGAGCCATTCCCCTCAAAGACCTGACTTATGATAGGTAATAAATGTTATAATATTTTTTTCTGTTAAATGTGAATCACATAGACACTAATACCTTTCTTGTAATGATATTCTATAGGGTGAAAATGACTATGATTTATATATGTAAACTCCCACCCATCGCTTTGTAGCGAGGGATAAAGTGTTCAATATGCAGAATGACATGATACACTCCAGACCACTTCCAACTGGTCATGTCAAAGTGTCGATTAACGTAGCTCATGAGCAGAGCGTTGAGATACCCGTGCCAAATGATGATGAAGACATTCATACGGTGGAAAAAGCTGTTGGAACATTCATTGCATGGCTGTCGAATCATGTAAAAAAACATGTCAACCAGAAGGTATTCATTTCCAATTTATTTTTCAATTATAACCTTTAACATTAAATTAGAAAAGGGCTGAACTGATGAATGTTATTATAGAAGGCAAAAATGGAGGAGATAAAATGAAAGGGCGGCTCAAAATGATCAACCAACCGATCAAAACGATCTAATGATAGCACCTTCACCCCGCCCGTTCTATATCCACATTTAATATCATTGCAAGCTCATGTGGATACAAAAATGAAAGGAATAAAGAGTCACACAATAGTTTGTGAAAAAGATATGTACAGAGAGGAAACATTAGATTTCGTTAGTGCTGATTCTGTAGCTGAAATCATCACATACGACTGGCTAGGCGTCTCAGTTATAAATGTTTACATGAGGTATGTTTTCATGATTTGATTTTATAGAATCTGATATACTATGATAATTATGGATAAATATATTTCATATTTTTCATAGGAATATATAGGAAAAACAATTGAATGCATTTTCCCATGAATACAAATTTGGACTCATTAGTCCTAACACCATTTCTACAGAACGAGATGAAATAGATTCCATTTTTCAGGCTGAATTAATGTCAAGACTGCTCAGAACGTTTCAATGCAGAATTACAACTGGCAGACTCTTTTTATTACCAACGTTGCAGGGTTAAAACTCTACATTTGAATCATATCAATTATATTTTCATTTCTACCTGTATTTATTCCTTTTTGTGTTTTTAGGAAACATTTGATGCTCATTTCAGTCAATTTGGATACTCCAAAGATTTATTTTCTGGATTCACTACATGTATATTTTGATTTCTATCCGTACTAATTATATTTCACTATACAAATACATATAAAACAGATTAATTATTTTTCTCGATGTTTCTGCAGGGTCTGAAACAAACAAATGACAAGGACTGCTGCTATTATGTTTGTAAATTTATAAATGATATCATATTTCATGATCAAACTAGCATCCCTAAAGAGGTATTTTTGAAAATAATTACTACCTCATTTAAAATAAATATTAATCCTTTATGTATTTATATTTTTTCAGTACTACTATGAATGTCGCAAAAACTCATATTTAGAAGATTATATATATGTGTTTAGAAACGAATGGGGAGCGTACCTAATGGAAGAATGTAAACAAATAGGATAATGGAGGTGAATTCCTACTAATTATGTAATCTTTATATGATCATTGATATCTCCCTTTTTTACACATATTGAGCATCTATGATCACCCTTTCTTATGTTTCACATCTTTAGATTATGAAGAATGGTTTTAGAAATGATTTGAGTTTCTAGTAAAGAATAACTTAGTGAGAGACTCTTATGAACTAATGACATACAAAATACTGAGCATGTGACTTCGTATTGTTTCAATACTTTAGGAAAACAATCCATGAGTCATTTGTGACATGTAAAAATAAACCACATCTCAATCTGACGCACGTTGTGACCGGTATGGCTAAAAGTGTATGATATCAGTTTCAAATTGACAATAACTTTATAAAAAAACACAAGTAACCTATGGAAAACAAAGAAAACACGTTTGGATTGTTTTGATACTTTAGGATAATGATCCATGAGTCATTTGTGAGGTATATAAATCAGCCACACCTCAATTTGATGCACGGTGTGACCAGTATGACTAAAAGTGTGTGATATCAGTTTTAAATTGACATTAACTTTAGAAAACAACACTACTGACATACGGAATACCGAGATAACGCATTCGAATTGTTTCGATACTTTTGGAAAACGATCCATGAGTCATTTATGACATGTACAAATTGACCCCTCCTCAATCTGATGCACGGTGTGACCGGTATGGCTAAAATCCACTGATATCAGTTTCAAATTGACAAAAAATTTAGAAAACAACACAAGTAACATATGGAAAACCGATCAAACGCATTCGAATTGTTTTGATACATTAGGAAAACAATCCATGAGTCGTTTTTGACATGTAAGAATCAACCACATCTCAATTCGACACACGATGTTACCGTTATGGCTAAAAGTGTCTAATATCAGTTTCAAATTAACATAAACATTAGAAAGAAACACATGTAACAAACGGAAAACCGAGAAAACGCTTTTATATTGTTTTGATACATTAGGAAAATGTTTCATGAGTCATTTGTGACATGTATGAATCCATCTCACCTCAATCTGATGCACGGTGTGACTGGTATGGCTAAAAGTGTCTGATATCTGTTTCAAATTGACATAAACTTAAGAAAACAACAAAAGTAACATACGGAAAATCGAGAAAACACGTTCAGATTGTTTTGATACTTTAGAAAAATGATTCATGAGTCATTTTTGACCTGTAAGAATCAACCGCAGCTCAATCCGATGCACAGTGTGACCGGTATGGATAAAAGTGTCTGATATCAGTTTGAAATTGACAAAAACTTTAGAAAACAACACTACTGACATACGGAATACTGAGAAAATGCTTTTGGATTATTTTTATTCTTTAGGACAACGATCCATAAGCATTGGTGATGTTTACAAATTGACCGCATCTCAATCCGACGCACAATGTGACCAGTATGGCTAAAAGTGTCTGATATCAGTTTGAAATCGACATAAACTTTAGAAAACAACACTACTGACATACGTAAAACCAATCAAATGCGTTCGGATTGTTTTGATACATTAAGAAGACGATCCACGAGTCATTTTTGATGTGTAATAATTGACTTAACCTCAATCTGATGCACAGTGTGACCGTTATGGCTAAAAGTGTCTGATATCAGTTTTAAATTGACATTAACTTTAAAAAACAACACTACTAAAATACGAAATACGAGGCAAACACGTTCGGATTGTTTCTATATTTTAGGAAAATAATACATGAGTCATTTGTGACGTGTATGAATTGATCGAACCTCAATCCGACACACGGTGTTACCGATATGGCTAAAATTGTCTGATATTAGTTTCAAATTGACATAAACATTAGAAAAAAACAAAAGTAACATATCGAAAACCAAGAAAAAACATTCATATTGTTTTGATACTTTAGGAAAATGATCCATGAGTCATTTTTGATGTGTACGAATTAACCTCACCTAAATCCAACGCATGGTGTGACCGGTATGGGTAAAAGTGTCTGGTATCAGTTTCAAATTGACATTAACATTAGAAAACAACACTACTGACATACAACAAACCGAGAAAATGAATTATGATTGTTTTGATACATTAGTAAAATAATCCATGAGTCATTTGTGACGTGTAAAAATCTCCCGCACCTCTATCCGACGCACGGTGTGACCGGTATGGCTAAAAGTGTCCGATATCAGTTTCTAATTGACATTAACTTTAGAAAACATGACTACTAACATACGGTATACTGAGAAAAGGCATTCACATTGTTTTGATATTTTAGGAAAATGATCCATGAGTAATTTTTGACGTGTACGAATTGACCTTACCTTAATTTTACGCACAGTGTGACTGGTATGGCTATAAGTGTCTGATATCAGTTTCAAATTCACATAAACTATAGAAAACAACACAATTAACAAACATAAAACTGAGAAAATGCATTCAGATTGTTTTGATACTTTAGGGCAACGATGTATGAGTCATTTTTAACGTGTACAAATCAACTGCACCTCAATCCGATGTATGATGTGACCGGTATATCTAAAAGTGTCTGATATCAGTTTCAAATTGACATTAACTTTAGAAAACAACACAAGTAACATATGGAAAACCAAGAAAATGCGTTATAATTGTTTTGATACTTTCGGAAAATGCTCCATGAGGCATTTACGATGTGTACGAATCATCCATATCTCAATATGATGCATGGTGTGATTGGTATGGCTAAAAGTGTCTAATATCATTTTCAAATTGACATAAACTTTAGAAAAGAACACAAGTAACATACGAAAAACTGAGAAAACACATTCCAATTGTTTTGATACATTAGAACAACGATCCTTGAGTCATTTGTGACGTGTACGAGTCAACCGCACCTCAATCCGACACACGATGTGACCGGTAAATCTTTTCATTAGATAATGAATCAGTATTTATTAAATGAGATAAAGCATCCAAAAACATATTGATTTTACATTATTCCCTTTCATTGTTATCAGAATGAAAACATTTGATTTTATCATTTTCATATTTTAGTTTCACATTTTCATATTAATGTATTATTTCATATTAATGTTTTAATTTATTCAATTATTGTATTACTAACATAATATTTGTTTTCTTATATAGGTGAGTTTTTTTCCTTGAGCTCAGATGCTTTGTTTTGAAAAAAATACCATGGATGACTATTTTTGGGAGCAGATCACGGATATCAAAGGATGAAACATTAATGTTTATAGCTATTGTTGGATAATTGTAATTGTAACCAATTAAAATATTTATTGATATGTATATAGTAGTGTGTTTTTTTGTATTCATGATTTTAAGTAAATGTGTATAGCATGTTTGGAAAAAATATTGTGTGTAGGTGATATTTTGTGCAGGTGTGAAGGTGTTGGTTTGTGCAGGTATGCTGGTTTGTGCAGGTGTGTAGGTGTGCAGGTGCTGGATGTGTAGGTGCAGGGGAAGGTGCCTTTATCATCACTTTTTTGAGCGCTGATAAAGGATACATTTAATAGCGCTAAAAGAGCGCTGCTAATGGGCCCTATTACCAGTGCTCAAGGTAGCACTGATAAAGGCACCCCTTTATCAGTGCTAGAAAAGTGATTTTAATGATGGTGTAGATAAAGGGGGGTCCCCTTTATCAGCACTCTGAAAAGATCTAATAAAGGTGACCTTTATCAGCGCTAAAAAAGACTACTGATAAAGGATATCCTTTATCAGCACTGTTTTTAGCGCTGATAAAGGGGACCCCCTTTATCTACGACGGTATTAAAAGATATTTTCTAGCACTTTTAATGCCGGATTTTAGTGCTGATAAAGGCCAAGTTGTAGTAGTGACACTAGTCTGAATAATGAAATTGGACCTCAAGTCAAAAAAACCATGTATTTAAGTCTGTATGTTTAGTTGGCACCAGCTGGTTAGATGGAATAGAAATAGGTTTTGTACTTGGTACCATGTTGATAGTAATTTATTCCTCCATATCCCAGAAAAAACTAGAAATTTTATTTAGGAACATGATGGGAAACACATTATCTATTGGAGGAAGATCACCACCCCAATAATCATCCTCTGGTTCAAAGTAATACATGGATATTATCCTACACAAATCTTGAAGATGAGGCCTATCTTAACTCGATCTCATGTCTGATTCTACCTGATAGAAATGATAAACCCAATCCGGGGATGTAAAAGAGACCCTTATAAGATAACATTCAATATGTTCTTTATGAGATATATTCCTATCTATCTCGAGAATAACATTTAAAGTTTCATATATTTAATAGAAAGGTCCTAATCAATATTGACTTCTAATAAGGAAACCCCCAAGAGGATAATTAAATTTTATACCCCTTCATTGTATCAAGAGGTGTATAAACATTTATAAAATAATGGATTAGATAAATAGAAATATTTAAAACTTCCATAATATAGGTAGATATTATGGAATGTGAGGAACACAAATCAAATAAAAAAGCCACAAAAGTTGATGCAATTCTCACAAAACCTATCATTTTCATCGGATACACATCATATTCCCTTGGAGGCTCATACACTATATGGAGAATCGTAATTCTAGAACCTAATGGTTGGATCCCTGTTGTTCTTGAAGCATTGAAATACATTGAAAATATTCTAGGAACCCTTGATTCTGTAACAACACATAGAGCGGTAGATAAAATGGAAGATATTTTCAAGTGAACTGAACATCCAAAAGTGATACTGATATTGGGTACCTCTGTGAAAGCAAGATTTTAATGCCTAGACTTTTCTAAATTGGAAATAAGTAAGTATTCATTTTAATATATTAATCATACGATTTATAATAAGTATAATTCTATACTCCACCACCATGAGATCTATCCCACTTCATCATCCCTTTAAATGTACCACTCATGCCACTACTGGGAGTATGAGGAACTCCCATCAAACCTAACTTATGAAAAAATTTACATTTTTTATATTAATGATCTTCCATGAAAATCAACATATGATTTAATATTTATCATAAAATAATGAGATCAGATATCTTATTAAAGACCCATTTAAAATCTATAAACATTTTTCTTTTCATTAGATACATATTTAGGTGATAAATGAACATGCTAGGAAAAAAAGACGGCATAATGATTCAAAGTTCAATCACCATTAAGGAGTTTAAGGAACTCCAATTATATATCCAACACCATTTATTTTTTAATGAAATACTCTACAAAAAATATACTTGAAGAATTTCAACTCCAAGCCCACATTCTTCCTTATATGAAATATTGAGTCCCACTACTTTTTTCTAGGTCCTTCATGTTTGAAGGAAATTCACTTCACCTTAACTATATATGGTGTCTTTAAGAACTCAAAGGCATGATCAGCCATCATCAAAAAATCCTATACTTTCTAAGGATCATTAATAATCTATAAGGAAAATTAAATCAAATGAAGAATTTCCTAGACACAATCTCCAATACTGTCCCGTAGATGTACAACTTCTACAGCCTGAATGGGAAGAGGTGTAACTACTTAAGATGGAGTTTGGACTACACATAGAACAACATCAACTCAGTTATGACTAACATGATTTTTCACATTCAATGGTTCATTAGAAGACGTCTGATTACATATTTTCAAAGTTATTCTTATGGGAATAGTACTACAAAACATCAATAAATACCAATGGAAAATGACATAAAGAAACAAAATATCATAAACTATCTCAACTAAAACTCAGTTGGTAAACAAAAATATTAGCTCCCTAACTTGAAACAAAAATTATAGGATTATATAAAAACAATTAATCAAATAAATTTTCCTCAATAACCAACGGTTACTTAAGGATCATTATGATGATAGATGGAAAGAAAATCACTCGTAACCCACCCATAATATCCTGAAAATAGTATCCTATCTACCAAGACATTCCAAACAGTGTAGAAACTTTAGGAATGAGGCATGAAATACTATGATACCAATTTTTCATGAACCTTCCTAGATAAATTATTTAAGAAACACAAAAATAAATATTGAAACACCTTTAAGGGTAATATCTATCCCTATAAGATCAAGACTAGTACCTGGGTATCAAAAAAAATCAAGTCGAAATGATTTAAACAAAGAACAACCCATCAGGAAAAAGGAAAATATATAAAACATAGGATTTTTTATTGAAGAAAGCCCTAATAGATAAAATACCACAAGTCGATAGAAAAAAACATGAAAATGGTAAGTCAAATAGATTTATAAAAAATACCATCAAGACAACATCATAATACCAAATGTGACAAGTGGTTCACATGTCCTATTAGTCACCGCCAAATCTTATGTTTCCAATAATCAAGTATGCCCAAAACATCCTTTTAGTGATTTTAGTTTTCCCAGACCTCGAATATGAAATGAAGTAAGTTCCCTATGAAAAGGTAGGGTGTGGGAAAAAAAGTCACATTAGGATACCGTCAATAGTTTTATAAGTGATCTATAAAAAATAAACCTATTTTTTCTTAATTTAAAATAAAACATGTAAGGGAAATATTTTCAAAATACATAGAAAAATTTGATTTTCAAAAACAATCTATGAAAATTATAAAATAGGATTGAAAATTAAATTTCAAAAAATGAGGCATATATAGATCTATTTATATAAAAATTTATTATTAATCCTATATTTGAAAATATATATTAGTAAATTCTTTCAATCTATCATCTCAAATAATTATTTAATACAGCCCCATGTTGAATATTCAAAATATTTCATTAATTTAAAAAACTAATATCAAATAATTTTTATCAAATACTCTTGTCTTTCATTTAAAATAATTTCATTTCTTATCAGAAAATATTTTATAGATTTACATATCATCAAAATAGTGCTATAAATCATTCTTTACAAATCAACATCAAATTTTTAAAAATCACTCTTAATTTCAAAATACATTATCAATGGGTTTCGTCACACACACCATTCCCCTTCAAAACAATAGTCAAGCGACACAATTCATGATTAAAAATTAAATTTCAGAATTATTTTAAGAAACACGAACAAATGGATTCAAGTGAAATGGATTATTTTATGAAACCATAAATTTTAGTCAAGATAAATATTTCCCACATAGGATACACTAATGAATAATAAAGGGATAAAAAACTAAAAAGAGAATACTGGAATCAAAATTAATGTATCAAAGATATAGATCCATAAATTTAATGATGTATCATTTCACAGAAATTGTGATATAAATAAAGAGAATAGAATCCATGATCAAATTGAGATTACACTTACTGAAGTAGATCGAACACAACAACCAAATCATCGATCCATGAAAATCCAAAGTTGGAAGATCCAGAATTTCCACTAAAAATACTCTAAGGAACAAATAATCGAATTAGGTTTTATTAAAATGAGGTTGGAGTTAAATGAGGGTATTAAGAATAAAATTAATAAAATCTGAGAATTAAATTCTAGTCACATGGTTTGGCGTGATAATTTTCCAAACTATATTCTAACAGTGCACAAACCATGAACCTCCAAATGGGATATTGGACATTGATTCATTGGTTTTCAATAATTTTTGAAAAATCATATATTATTCATATACCTCCATGTGGTCCAATAAATAAGGGTTCAAAATTTTTCCACATGGTTTGGATAACTTTGTGCTGATCTTGTGCCACCTATTAGGATTTTGGAGTGAGTTGCACGGTTTCCTTGGTTGACCTATATGATTTTATATGAATTTTCACTGACCATTTATCAAACCAAAAGCTTCTATAACATTCCTAAAGTCTTCCAGAAATATGATATATAATGCATAATTTAAATCATGAACCAACAGTAAACCACTTATTGGGACACTTAAGACACCACATGGTTAGGATGCATAGTTTGATAAAATGTGTGCCCACCATGTACCATCCCCTAGACTTCTGGAGTGAGTTGCAAAGTTTCATTGGATAACCTGTTTCGTTTTATATAACCGTGTTCCAACTTTGAAATCAACTTGGAAATTTCAAAAGTTATAAAAATTTTTCCCAAATAACCCGATATAAGACCAAGAAAAAATATTATCAAAATAGATGATTAAAATTATTTTAAACTGAGTGTTCAAATGTTACAATATAATTTAAAATGTCTTCATGAATTGAATCAGTTGGAACCAAAAAATAAATCAACCAAAAGTGTTATTTCATAATGTAATTGTATGTGTGATTAATGAAAAATTTCTCCAAATGGGAAATTTACTTTATAGTTAAATAATAATATGGAAAAAAATCATAAAAAAATTATAATTTTTTTAACATTATTCAAAAAATAATGTCATATGTCACTTTCAAAGGTCTCATTCAATAATTTCACATGATTTGTTTTCAAAAATTATTTGGACATAAATTTCAATATTATATCAATTAAAATTATAGAAATGTTTTTTGGAAGAAATATACTTTTGAAGATAAAAAATATTTTCATGGAAGGAAAAATATTTAATATTTCAAAATACATTTTTTTGAAACCAGCAACATTAAAGGAGTAATAAAGATACATTGGAAAAATATATAAAGAAACCTTTGAGGACCCCAGGTGGTAATACATATCTTTATTTCACAATAATAAAGGGAATTATGTTTATAATGAAATAATATTGATATAAGACAAAAATAGTCATTAACAAAGATGATAATTACTCTTACCCATGTAAAACATATATACGAAGAAATTGAACAAAGAAAAAGTTTTGAATTAATAATTTTATTTTACCATGATATAATTATAATATTTTATATTATATAACATTGGGGTGGAATAAACAAAAAATATAATAAATAAGTTCAAGAATAAATCTTATAACTCAAAAAAAAATGGACTGAGTTATCCAAAACCTGATAACTTTATTAACTTCTCAATTAAAAGCCCTTGAAAAATAGAAATTGATATGGATGTTTGTATACCATTAATTTAATTAAATGTAATAAATTGGATTCATTAGGGTTTTTATACACCAACCAAAATAAAGGAAGTGGTGAATGTGGCATATGTCGCAAAGAATAAAAATTGAGATGAGAAAAAACCGTACGACTTTAAAAAAAATTAATTTAATTATAATGAAAGGAAAAACTAGAAATTGAAATTTATGTATCATAAATATAAAATTCTTAATTATATAATATGTCAAATATGATTTATATACACTATATATAATAAAATAAGTGCATAATATGAATCATGTCTCAAAAAAAGAAATTTTGAGATGAGAAACGCTTAACATTACTCTTGACCTCCATAGAAGTGATTTAACCTCATATATAAAAAAATTACCATCTTAGCAAATTATTTTAGAACCATATTAATATATAACACCCATTATATACTTCCCTTATAAACATCTCATACACATATATTAGATATTTTTAATAATTTTTATTGTTAGTTCTTAATAATTGTTTTTATATGAGTTTTGTATTAGTGAATTCAATCATCATTATTTGTTAAAATGTTAGAAATTAAAATAGTATTTATGGTAATTAAATATATTTTCAATAATTTTATATAAATTTAAAATATCCACCCTTGATAGTTTTAGTGATGATTTGGGAATATGCAATCAATGACAATTTTTTCTTATAACTTACCGATATCAATGAATTAAATTTTAATGATCAATGATTTTTTAAATAGTATAATAAAAATATAAAATAATCATATTAATAATTAGTATCATATATTTTCTGTGAATAAATTTTTAGAACCATCCATAGAATTTGTTTATAGGAAGTAAACACATTGTCCATGGAGGTGGTAGTCCGAACGTACACACAAGTGACATTTTAATTTTCTAATGAATTGTTGGGAAATATGATAAATAATGATATATAATTATATAATCTTAATTATATGATTAAAAAAATAATATTTATCAATACAATATATTTTTAGAACTGTCTATGAATTTCAGTAATGTGAAAGACAACATGGCATCCATGGAGGTGGTAGTCCGCACGTATACATGGGTGATGTTATCATTTTTTAATATTTGGAATAAAAGGAAGATATAAAATTATTTATCTTTCTAGATTCATAATTATGTCATTTATATCATATGTATATTTAATTACAATTTTAGAAACATACACGTGATTTGGTGACCATAGAATCACTTACATAAATATTACGTCATATGAGAATAATATTCAATACATCTCACAATTATACACACCAAAAATTGTAAATATTTAGAATCTTTTGAGACTAGAAACATAATTAAATTATTAAATGAAATATTTTAAAAATATATCTGTTGGTTGGAGTGGATACTCAAGAGGGGGGGTGAATTGAGTTCCAATTAAAATTTCTGTTAAAATATTGTCTATTTAAAAACCCCTAATTTATAAAAAAAGTTAAACTATAGTGAATTTATACAGATTGTAAATGTTCACTTAGATTCTCAAAGATTTATTAGGTCTCAGTTAATTTAACCAAAAGATTAAACTATCTCTTGAAACTAGCCCACTGATTTACAATAAGTGTGAACACTTGTTAATTTAACTATCAAAGTAGCTTTAAAATAGTTTTCTATTTCAAAGTAATATCAGCGGGATAAATTATATATATGTAGTATACTATAAACATAAACTAAATATGCACAACATATATAACAAGAGGTTCAGTTTCAAGCTGATACTTAGTCCTCTCAAATTTATATAAATTTGATCCACACCCTGGATCGGGGTTAACAACAGTTTACAAAACTGTCCAGGCCACGCAGGGACCTCTATGACTGTTCTTCGTGGGAAACAAAACAAAGACCAGGCCACACAATGACCTCGTCCACAGTTGAAGTGGGTAAACAAGAGTAAAAAATTTTGGTTTGAGGATTTTTATATCCTCCAGTTTAGTGCAGGAGACATTGTGTGTATTTGAAATACATGGTACACCACACTGCTCGAAAGTTAATAAATAAATCACTTAGAGAGAGGAGATAAGATTATAGACATCTATAGTGATTATTATTGAAGCTCTGGACTCATTGGATTCATCAAGAATGCTTTTGATTCCTTCTATGGTTTTTCTATTGAAAAACATAGTGTTATAGTTAGCATTTCTTTTACAGATATGAAAAAGATCTCTTGATTCGTCGTGTGTTCTTCAGTGGTGTTGGATTGCATTCATGAGAATTATTTGAAGGTCTTGCAATCTCTTTATTGATCATGATTTTTCTTCTTGTAGTGCTCTCAGTGTATGTAAGTTCTTCTCGTTGTATATTCACACTTTCCCACAGCTTCCCTTCTATATAGTGTACTGCATCTTAATCTTCTTTATATTCCACAAGTTATGACAGTAGGAATGATTCCCTTTTCATATGTACAAGATACAGTTTCTTGAAATGCCAACCACAATCATTAAATAACATTAATTGAATTAAAAACAACAAATATGACCGTTAGTATTATTTAAATAATATTGACAAAAAGTTAAGGAACAATGTCACAATGATTATGTAAATGGTGTCTTCTTCACGGTATGAGGTTCACAGTATGATCTTCATAGTATGAGATTCACGGTATGTTCATGTCACAATGTCTAGCTCATGGTGTGTCCTTCACGGTGTCTGGGTCATGGTGTCTAGGTCACGGTGAGTCCATACTTAGACAAATATCTGTATTTGGACTTAGACAAAATATGCAGAATATAGATTAAGTTTAATCGTTAGAGATTAAGAGAACTTTAATCATAAACATAAAGGCTTGATAATATATGAGAGATTTCTAATCATGCATAATACTTGTAAATAATAAAGAGAGTAATTAACATCCATATGATTTGTTATCATTAAACCATGATGAGTAGTTATTATTGAGATTGGAGAGCATTAGAAATATGTGCAATAAAGATTGAGATTAATTAACAGTAAAAGGATTTGTGATCATTAAAACATGATTAACACATGAGTAGTCTAACAATCTCCCCCTATTTGATGATCACAAATCAGATATATGTAGAATATAATTGAAATGTAACATTAAAGATCCTAGCATAACAAAAAAACATTTTAGAACTGACACTTATAGCTTTTCTCCCCCATTGATACTTGTAGATATTTCTCCCCCTTTTGGGATTATCAAAAAGTAGGGAAAATGAATCTTCCGCAGTTTTCATTAAACAAAGGGTTCAAAACACAACATATAGGGGAAATACAAACAGTAAACAAGAAATGACATCCCATAAAAAAGAAAACAGACTCAAGAATCTTTAGGGATCCATTGTTTTCATGCCTTTATCAGCAGTAGGAACTGGTGCTGAAGTAGAAGAAGGCATAGATGCAGTAGATAAAGAGGTTAAGGGTAGAGCTTCAAAAACAGATGGATCCAATGTTGAAGTAGAAGAAGATCTAGGCATAGGTTGGTCAAGAATGACTGGTCGGATATGGGAATGAGCTTGGCTGGCTGACATGGCACTTGAGGCTAAGGCAGGTAGAGCAGGTCTAAGGGGTGCAACAGCTAGAGCAACTATAGCAGTACTCTACACATGAAGATACGACTTCAAAATATTGATGAAATCAGAAATGATTTCACCACCATATTGCATAGCCTTTTCAAAATCATCCTTATTTTCCATAAAATTGTCGAACAATCTGGTGAACTCTTTAAGTTTCTGAACATGAGTTTTAAAAGCTTGAGTCACTGGAGGGATTTTCAAATTTTCCACAAGATATCTAAAGTGATATGTCATATCACTTTTAGAGAAAATCCGGGAGAGATAAAGATCTATTTTCTTTGTGATCACTTTTTGAGCATCATTGGCTATATTATAATGAATCCTAACCATGTCTAATGCTCTATCACTGTTTTTAACCACATCTATCAAAGAAGAAAGATCCAAGCCACTGAAGGCACTCTGAATTTCTTCCTTGATTATGGATCTCAACATAGAATCATCCAAAGATGATGTGGAGGTCTGACTAGAAGTAGGTGAAGCCTTGACAGCTTCAGTTAGAACATTGAGCTGTTTCAGAACTTTTTGCAGGCACCCATTGTATTCATCTGTAAGCCTATTCAAAGTTTCCACAAGATCTCTCATGCGTTCTAGAATTTTGGTGTGTCTTTTTTCCAATCTATTAACCAAAATAAAGGAGGTATGGATGAAATTCAGACACAATTTCCCTAGAAAGGAAGGAATCAGATTTCTCAAGATAAGTAGCAACAGCTGTAGGAGTAGAAATAGGAGCAGGTTATGATATCAAGGATAACTCATTCTCCAAACTTGCTATCATATTTTTCAGATTTGCAACATCAGCGCTAAGAAGATTATTCTCTACTCTGACTTCATGAATTTCTCGAATCATCCTTGTTTGAATATGCAAGATAATATTTTCCAAGATAATTGATGCATCTTCTTGAATTAACTGAGATACTGGACGAGGTTGAGTGGAGACAATTTTCTCAACTCTAGCTAACAATGTTTCTCCAAAAACATTCAGATCCTCTTTGGTCACAATGGAGTTATGCTCGGGTAAGGGTGCCAGTAAAGGTAGTGGTTCAAATGCTGGTTGAGGTTCAGAGTCATCTTCAGACTCAGATTCTGATTCGAATTGAGGTTTGGGGCTCTAGTTCTGGTTCCGGATGAGCTACAGACATCAGTTAAAATAGAGAAGAAAGATCCATTCCAGTTGTAGAAACTTGCTCTGACTCATTCACATCATAAAATCTTGGAAGAAAATGGGTGTGCATAGAGTATGAGACAAAAGGTTGATAAGCTTCAGCAGATCCAGCTTTGGTGATCTCAAGATTTTAATGTTCCTCCCACTCAAATTGTGATTCCCTTTCAGATTCTTAAGGCATTGGAACATGGAAAAGATCCACATGATTATCCCTGATCTCTTCAGAAAATTCTTGCCTTGCCAACTGGAAGACAATTTACATCCTCTCTTCAGTAGAGGGAATTATCTCAGGAACTGACTGTTCCACTGGTTGAACCTCCAGACTTGCTTCTTTTTCAACAGAAAGATCCTCTTCAATAGGATATTCCTCAATGGTTGCTTGCTGTTCTGAATCAGGAAAAACCAACTTCCTCGCAGCATTAGGATAAGCTTCTGGATTTACATCCGCACTGGAAGAAGGAGCTTCCTCTTCTCTCAAACTAGCACCAACTTCCTCGTCTTGAGGTATTTCATCAGGGATAACAGCATGGAAAACAGTCCTTTCTTTTTCAACAGGAGTTGTTTCCTTTTTAGGTCTTCCAGCTTCTTCTCTTGGAGATACTTCAGCAGTTACTTCCTCTTCTTCTTCTTCTTTTGAATACTCAGCCACTTCATCTGGTTCCAAACTAGGATCAGATAGAGTTTTAGGCCTTCTTGGATAGTCAACAGTATTAAACGTTTTATACACTTGATCATTATCCCCAACCCACTGCTTCTTCCAGGGGTTCCAGCTAATCTTCATTCTTCTGATGATAGGCATGTAGAGGTAGAAATCAAGGCCCTCTAACTTTTCTTCATTCGGTCCAACTATCCCTTTGGAAACTAACACAGCTGAAATCATCCTTGAATAAAACAGGGAGGTGGATTTGGAAGTGACTTTGATTAGCTCACTGATGTGATTGACAACATACTTTCATAGGTTGATCTTATGGCCATTCTTAAACAGATGAATCAAGAACACATCCTGATACTTCATCACAGAAAAATCTACTTTTCTTGGACTAATCAAATTTTGAACAAACATGAACAAAAGTCTAGTCTCCCCATCTAATTCAGCAGCTATGGCCCATCGCTTGGTTCCATTTCAAGTCAAGTGTTCCAAAACAGTCCCTAGGTCAAAGATGTCGGTTGTTGGAGGAGGGTCTCTCTGGTAATCCTCACAAACTCCTTCACGGGGAATCCCTAGGCATACATCCCACAACCTCGAAGAGAAAGATCACTTTTGACCATTTATCCAGCTTGTCACCATAAATCATTCTCCAAACTGAAAAGAAAACTTTACATACTGATAAAATTAAGATACCAATATCGGGTAGATCGGTTTATTCTGTCCACTGAACCATCCAAACCATCCTTGATCTCTTAAAACTTTCAAAACTAAAGATATTCCAGAGAGAAACCACTATATACAAACCTCTTTTTCAGATAAAACTGTATGGATTACTAGATTTGGGTTTAGAGGTCCTTCGGGAGCTATCCTCGGTATCCTCTTTGGTTTCTTAGTGAGACACTTCTCAGACGAGGGTGAAGATGGACGCTTCATCCTTGGCATCCACTTAAGGTTCAGGTGAGAGGGAAGAGAAGGTTCAGGAGAGAGTTCAGGTAAGGAATCGAATGAAACCCTTAAGTTTTATCATTTAGAAATTTCAAACATCATAAAAACAAAAATGCGGGAAATAAAATAGTGGTGAAATAAAAAATTACGCGATAAAGGTTAAAATAAGAAAAGAAAGAAAGAAAAGTTTCACGGTGAGACCGTGAGTAGGCGTTACAGTGTCATGAAAACTAGGCATCACTGTGAGACAGTTGATAGTCGTCATGGTGACACAGTTGATAGTCATCACGGTGAGACAGTGAGCATTCTGTGAAGTCATGGTGAGATAGTAAGATGACAGACCGTGAGCATAAAATCTTGACGGTGATACCTTGAAAATAAAATAGTATCGTAGAAACAATGACTATGAAACCATAAAGTAAAATGTAGTATAGTATTAAACATTAAGATTAGTAAGATATTCACTGATGATTAATCATACCAAGATCATGTATGATGTAGTCTAATCTCTCAGAATTTAATGGTTTAGTGAATATATCAGCAAGTTGATATTCAGTACCAATGAATTCCAAAGAGATATTACCTTTTTGATAATGATCCCTCAAAAAGTGATGTCTTACATCAATATGTTTTTTCCTAGAATGAGAAACAGGATTATTAGAAATGTTAATAGTAGTTGTGTTGTCACAATTTATTGGAACATGTCTGAATTGATATCCATAGTCTAGTAATGTGTCTTTCATCCACAAAATTTGTGCACAACAACTACCAACAGCTATGTATTCAGCTTCTGTAGTAGATAATGAAACAGAATTTTGTTTCTTAATACACCATGATACTAGTGAATTGCCTAAAAGGTGACAGGTTCCAGAGGTGATTTTTCTATCTAAATTACATCCAGCAAAATCAGCATCAGAATAACTAACTAATTCAAATGATTGTCCTTTGGGATAGAATAGTCCTAAATTGGGAGTATGCTAGAGGTATTTGAACATTCTCTTTACAACATTTAAATGTCACTCCTTAGGATTTGATTGAAAATGAGCACACATACACACACTAAACATAATATCAGGACGACTAGCATTCAGGTAGAGTAAACTTCCAATCATTCCTCTATAAGTGGTTTGATCAATAGATTTACCATTTTCATCAAGATCCATCTTACATGTGGTACTCATGGGAGTGTCACTACTTTTTGTGCTATCCAATCCAAAACATTTTAAAAGATCTCTAGTATATTTACTTTGAGTTAAAATAATTCCATTATCATTTTGAAAGATTTGAAATCCAAGAAAGAATTTAAGTTCGCCCATTAAAATCATTTCAAATTCATTTTTCATCATTTTAGAAAAATTAGTACATAATGTAGTTTTTGAAGATCCAAAAATAATATCATCTACATAAATTTTTACCACTAAAACATCTATATAAATTAGTTTTATAAATAGAGTAGGATCACCTATTCCTTTTGTAAAACCTTTAGAAATTTGAAAAGTACTTAATCTATCACACCAAGCACTTGGAGCTTGCTTTAAACCATATAAAGATTTTGATAATTTGAAAATATGATTTGGAAAATGAGGGTTTGAAAATCCAGGTGGTTGTTCAACAAAAACAACCTCAGCAATATACCCATTCAAGAATGCACTCTTGACATCCATTTGATATAGTTTGAAATTTAGATGTGCAGCATAAGCAAGTAAAATCCTAATAGCTTCTAATCTGGCTACTGGAGAAAAAGTCTTCTCATAGTCTATACCTTCTTCGTGACTATAGCCTTGTGAAACTAGCCTAGCTTTATTTCTAACTATGTTTCCAGATTCATCTACTTTATTTCTAAACACCCATTTAGTGCCTATTGTGAAAGTGTCCTTAGGTCTTTCAACAAGGTTACAAACTTTATTTCTTTCAAATTGATTGAGTTATTCTTGCATATAAATTTCCCAAAATTCATCATCAGTAGCATCATCAATGTTTTTAGGTTCAAGTTGTGAAAAGATGGCTTGATGTTCAACCTGATTTCAAAGAGAAGCTCTAGTCCGTGTCCCTCTATCAATATTTCCTACAAAATCTTCTAAATGATGATTCTTTAGAATTCTAGTTGATCTAGTAAAGGTAGGACTAGAAATTTTCGGTTCTTCTCTAGGTTTGGGTTCATTAGGAACAGATTTTGGAATAAGTCCAAAACTGGTTGTCTTTATAGCACGTTCATTGGATTTGTAATTAATGTCCAGAGCAGATAAATCTTCACCAAGATTTTCAAGGGAGGTTTTAGACTCATGTGGATCAGTTTCATCAAACATGATATGAACAGATTCTTCCCCACATTTGGTTCTCTTATTAAAGACTCTACAGTGTTTTCTAGTTAAAGAATAACCATGAAAAATTCCTTCATCACTTTTAGAAGAAAACTTATCAAGATTATCCTTTGTATTAAGAATAAAAACTTTACAGCCAAAAACTCTAAAGTAACTAACTTTTGGTTTTCTATTGTTCCACAACTCATAGGGGGTCTTCTTAAGAACAAGTCTGATCAAGACACTATTTATGATATAACAAGATGTATTGATAACTTCAGCCCAAAAGTAAATAGGCAGGTCATATTAATTTAGCATAGTTCTAACAATTTGTTGCAGGGTTCTATTTCTTCTTTCTACTACACCATTCTGCTGAGGTGTCCTAGAAGCAGAAAAGTTATGACTATAGACATTGTGTGAGCAATAGGATTCAAACTCATGATTCTCAAACTCACGGCCATGATCACTTCTTAGGGTTTTAATCTCCAGTCCACTAAAATTTTCTACAGATTTGGAGTATTTGACAAAGTAAGAACAAGATTCACTTTTGTGAGCTAGGAAGTATACCCAAGTATATCTATAAAAGTCATCTACTAGGACATAGACATAGTACTTCCCATTTAAAATAGAAACTCTAGATGGTCCAAAAAAATCCATGTGAACCAACTTGAGAGGTTTAGAAGTTGAAACTTCTTTCTTTGATTTAAAAGAAACCTTATGTTGCTTTCCGTTTGGAGAGGGATTACAAACATTGTCATTTGGAAACTAAAGTTTAGGTAGGTATCTAACTAAGTTATTCCTAGTAAGTTTTCTAAGTGAGTGTACATTGCAGTGTCCTAATCTTCTATTCCATAACCAGGAATCTTTATGAAAAGCATTTATAAAGGTAACATTTTTCTTACCTAAGGAATTTAAATCAACAGCATGAACATTTTCATTTCTTAGAGCAGAAAAAACTAAAATGTTTTTAGAATTAAAAACATTACATGAATCATTTTCAAATTTGACATTAAAACCATCATCACATAATTAAGAAATACTTAACAGATTATATTTCAGTCCATCAACAAAAAAAACATTAGAAATTAATACAGAGTCAGTGTTACCAATTTGGCCTAGGCCGATGATCTTTCCTTTAGAATTGTCACCAAAGGTGACATGTCCTCTGTCAACCTTTATTAAACTTTTGAAACACGAGTAATCCCCAGACATATGTCTTGAACATCCACTGTCCAGATACCATGTCTTCTTTTGGGAACTCTTCAAGCAGGTTTCTAACAAAATAGATTTAAATAGGAAATGATTTTGGTACCCAAATATTCTTGGGTCCAGACAGGTTAGTAATCAAAGCTTTCGGTACCCACATTTGTCTTATGGGTCTCATATAATTCATATAATCAAAATATTTTGAAAGATGAACTCTATTAGATTTATAACTAAGTGAATAACTAATTGAAGCATACAACTGTCTAGAACTAGAACTTGCAGTATCTGACCAGATTTAGGAATAAATCTATTCATGGCAATCTGTCTTTGTCCAGGTTGGTATCCTATACCAGTAGTATATCTAGGTGCAATCTTCTTACCAAGAAGTTTAGTAATAGTATCATTGTCATTTGTGAATTTCTCTACGTCCTTTCTAAGATGATCATTTGACAATTTCAGTTCAGTGTTTTCTTTAAGCAACAGATCATTCTTTTCAATTTCTATGTCAAGATCAGATTTATGTTTAATAGTTAAAGCATACTGTTTTTTTAAACTTTTTATTTGTCTTTCAGCTCATTATAGGTTCCCTCCAACATATCACAGTATTCAAACAGTTCATATTTTGATATATTTTCAGGATTAGAATCATCTCCAGAATAATAAAAATTTAAAGAAAGAGTTTCAGATGTTACCTCAAAAGTGTTTGTCATAAAACACATGTTTGCCTTATTTCGGTTTTTAGTCTCAGAAGCTTCGGATTCACTGATTCTATCCTCAGAATCACTCCACGCATCCTTCATGGATTTATTATACTTATTATCCTTATACTCATATTTCTTCTTGTATTTTAGCTTTGGATAGTCTACTTTTATATGTCATTTTCTTTTGCATTCATAGAAGAAAACTTCATAAGATTTTTTAGATTTCTTCCAATGCTTTTTCCAGTGTCCCTTATTATCATACATTCCTTTGTAGTTTGATTTTATGAAAAATTTTTTCTTCCTATAAAACATCTTAAATCTTCTTGCTATGTGAGCCATTTATGCATCACTGTCAGATGCACTGTCACTTTCTTCACAACATGAGCTATCACTTACATGAAGCTTCTCCTTATCTTTATTCTTTGAAGTAGTAGTCTTGAAAGCCACTGACTTCCTTTTTGGTTCGTCTTCTTCTTCTTTGTTTACCTTAAGTTCTTACTCATACATCATTAACTTACCAATAAGTTCCTTGACTGGATGTTTACCAATATCACAAGATTATCTAATTGAAACAGATGTTCCCCTCCATCGGTCTAGTAGACATCTCAAGTTTCTCATAATTTTTTCCTTTGCTGGAACAACCCTACCAAGTGAATTCATTGTATTGACTATCTAATTGAACCTGAGATACATATCAGAAATTGGTTCATCAGTCTTCATCTTTAAATTATCATATTTAATTGTATAAGTATTTAATCTCATTTCTTTAACATTAGTTGTTCCTTCATGAGAAACACACAAAGTATCCCAAATTTCAAAAGCAGTTTTGCAAGCAGAAATTCTGTTAAACTCCTCCTCTCCAAGAGCACAATACATGGCATTCAAACCTTTACAATTATTATTCTATGTTGTCTTTGTATATTCATCCCAAGTTATTCTTTCAGTTTCTAGAATTTTATATTGAGATTCTATGACAGTCCAGATATCAAAACCCATGATTTCTAAATGAATTTTCATTTTATGTTTCCACTGAGCATAGTTTGTACCATTGAAGAAAGGTGGCAAGTTAGTAGCAGCACCCTCAAGTCTGTTATCCATGATAACTATTTTGAGACAAATATTTTAAAGAGATAAAAATTTAGAAATATCAGAAATTAGATGAACATTAAAATACAACTAAAATCACAGTTGAGCAAACAGAGTATTTCAGAAAATATTTTAAATCCTCTGATACACAATGTTGGTCGGAGTGGATACTCAAGAGGGGGGTGAATTGAGTTCCAATTAAAATTTCTGTTAAAATATTGTCTATTAAAAAACCCCCAATTTATAAAACAAGTTAAACTATAGTGAATTTATACAGATTTTAAATTATCACTTAGCTTCTAAAAGATTTATTAGGTCTCATTTAATTTAAACTCATGAATAAACTAAATTTTGAAACTAACCCACTGATTTACAATAAGTGTGAACACTTATTAATTTAACTATCAAAGTAGCTTTAAAATAGTTTTCTATTTCAAAGTAATAGTAGCAGAATAAATAATATATATGTAGTATACTATAAACATAAACTAAAGATGCACAATAGATATAACAAGAGGTTCAGTCTCAAGCCAAGACTTAGTCTTCTCAAATTTATATAAATTTGATCCACACCCTAGATCGGGGTTAACAACAGTTTACAAAACTGTGCAAGCCACGCAGGGACCTCTACCACTATTCTTCGTGGGAAACAATACAAAGACCAGGCCACACAATGACCTCTTCCTTAGTTGACGTGGGTAAACAAGAGTAAAAAATTTTGGTTTAAGGATTTTTATATCCTCTAGTTCAGTGCAGGAGACAGTGTGTGTATAAGAAATACAGAGTACACCACACTGCTCGAAAGTTAATAAATAAATCACTTAGAGAGAGGAGATAAGAATTTAGAAATCTCTAGTGATTATTAATGAAGCTCTGGACTCATTGGATTAATCAAGAATGATTTTGAGTCCTTCTATGGGTTTTCTATTGAAAAACATAGTGTTGTAGTCAGCTTTTCTATTATAGATATGAAAAAGATCTCTTGATTTGTCGTGTGTTCTTCAGCGGTGTTGGATTGCATTCATGAGAATTGTTTTAAGGTCTGGCAATCTCTTTCTTGATAAGGATTGTTCTTCTTGTAGTGCTCTCAGTGTTTGTAAGTTTTTCTCGTTGTATATTCACACTTTACCACCGCTTCCCTTCTATATAGGGTACTACATCTTAATCTTCCTTATATTCCACAAGTTATGACAGTAGGAATGATTCCCTTTTCATATGTACGAGATACAGTCTCCTAAAATGCCAACAACTATCATTAAATAACATTAATTGCCTTAAAAACAACAAATATGACCGTTAGTATTATTTAAATAATGTTTACAAAAAGTTAAGGAACGATGTCCCAATGATTATGTAAATGGTGTCTTCTTCACGGTATGAGGTTCACAGTATGGGCTTCATGGTATGAGCTTCACGGTATGTTCATGTCATAGTGTCTAGCTCACGATGTTTCCTTCACGGTGTCTGGCTCGTGGTGTCTGGGTCACGGTGTCTGGGTCACGGTGTCTGGGTCACGGTGAGTCCATACTTAGATAAATATCTGTATTTGGACTTAGACAGAATATGCAGAATATAGATTAAGCATAATCATTAGAGAGTAAGAGAACTTGAATCATAAACATAAAGGCTTGATAATATATGAGAGATTTTTGATCATGCATAAGACTTGTAAATAATAAAGAGAGTAATTAACATCCATATGATTTGTTATCATTAAACCATGATGAGTAGTTATTATTGAGATTGAAGAGCATTAGCAAGATGTGCAATGAAGATTGAGATTAATTAACAGTAAAAGGATTTTTATCATTAAAACATGATTAACACATGAGGAGTCCAACAATATCTCCCTTTTTGATGATCACAAATCAGATATAGGTAGAATATAAATGAAATGTAACATTAAAGATCCTAGCATAACAAAAAAACATTTTAGAACTGACACTTATAGCTTTTCTCCCCCATTGATACTTGTAGATATTTCTCCCCCTTTTGGGATTATCAAAAAGTAGGGAAAATGAAACTTCGACAGTTTTCATTAAACAAAGGGTTCAAAACACAACATACATGGGAAATACAAACAGTAAACAAGAAATGACATCCCATAAAAAAATAGTCTCAAGACTCTTCAGGGATCCATTGTTTCCTTGCCTTTATTAGCAGCAGGAACTGGTGCTGAAGTAGAAGAAGGCATAGATGTAGTAGATAAAGAGGTTAAGGGTAGACCTTCAAAAACAGATGGATCCAATTTTGAAGTAGAAGAAGATCTAGGCGTAGGTTGGTCAAGAGTGACTGGTCGGATATGGGAAAGAGCTTGGATGACTGACATGGTATTTGAGGGTAAGGCAGGTAGAGCAGGTCTAAGGGGCGCATCAGCTGGATCAACTATAGAAGTACTCTACACATGAAGATACGACTTCAAAATATTGATGAAATCAGTAATTATTTCACCACCATATTGCATAGCCTTTTCAAAATCATCTTTATTTTCCATAAAATTGTCGAACAATATGGTGAAATCTTTATGTTTCTGAACATGAGTTTTAAAAGCTTGAGCCACTGGAGGGATTTTCAAATTTTCCCCAAGATATCTAAAGTGATATGTCATATCACTTTTAGAGAAACTCCAGGAGAGATAAAGATCTATTTTCTTTCTGATCACTTTTTGAGCATCATTGGCTATCTTATAATGAATCCTAACCAAGTCCAATTCTCTATCACTGTTTTTAACCACATTTGTCAAAGAAGAAAGATCCAAGCCACTGAAGGCACTCTGAATTTCTTCCTTGATTATGGATCTCAACATAAAATCATCCAAAGAAGATGTGGAGGTCTGACCAGAAGCAGGTAAAGCATTGACAGCTTCGGTTAGAACATTGAGCTGTTTCAGAACTTTTTGCAGGCATCCAATGTCTTCATCTGTAAGCTTATTCAGAGTTTCCAAAAGATCTCTCATGCGTTCTAGAATCTTGGTGTGTCTTTTTCCAATCTATTCATCAAAATAAAGGAGGTATGGATGAACTTCAGACACAATTTCCCTATAATGGAAGGAATCAGATTGCTCAAGAGAAGTAGCAAAATGTGCAGGAGTAGAAACAGGAGCAGGTTCTGATATCAAGGATAACTCATTCTCCAAACTTGCTATCATATTTTTCAGATTTGCAACATCAGCGCTCAGAAGATTATTCTCTACTCTGACTTCATGAATTTCTCGAATCATCCTTGGTTGAATATGCAAGATAATATTTTCCAAGATAATTGATGCATCTTCTTGTCTTAACTGAGTTACTGGACGAGGTTGAGTGGAGACAATTTTCTCAACACCAGCTAACAATGTTTCTCCAAATTATTTCAGATCCTCTTTGGTCACAAAGGAGTGATGCTTGGGTAAGGGTGCTGGTAAAGGTAGTGGTTCAGATGCTGGTTAAGGTTCAGAGTCATTTCCAGACTCAGATTCTGATTCGAATTGAGGTTTGGGGCTCTAGTTCTGGTTCTGGATGAGCTACAGACTTCAGTTGAAATAGAGAAGAAAGATCCATTCCAGTTGTAGAAACTTGCTCTGACTCATTCACATCATGAAATATTGGAAAAAAAGGGTGTGAACAGAGTATGAGACAGCAGGTTGAGAAGCTTCAGCAGATCCAACTTCAGTGATCTCAAGATTTTGAGGTTCCTCCCACTCAAATTGTGCTTCCCTTTCAGATTCTTAAGGCATGGGAACATGGAAAAGATCCACATGATCATCCCTGATCTCTTCAGCAAATTCTTGCCTTGCCAACTGGAAGACAATATACATCCTCTCTTCAGTAGAGGGAATTATCTCAGGAACCGACTGTTCCACTGGTTGAACTTCTAGACTTTCTTCTTTTTCAACAGAAAGATCCTCTTCAATAGGATCTGCCTCAATGGTTACTTGTTGTTCTGAATCAGGAAAAACCAACTTCATTGCAGCATTATGATGAGATTCTAGATTTACATCTGCACTGGAAGCAGGATCTTCCTCTTCTCTCAAACTAGCACCAACTTCCTCTTCTTGAGGTATTTCATAAGGGATAACAGTAGGGAAAACAATCCTTTCTTTTTCAACAGGAGTTGTTTCCTTTTGAGGTCTTCCAACTTCTTCTCTTGGAGATACTTCAGCAGTTACTTCCTCTTCTTCTTCTTCTTCTTCTGAATACTCATCCACTTTATCTTTTTCCAAACCAGGATCAGATAGATTTTTAGGACTTCTTGGATAGTCAACAGGATTAAACATTTTATACACTTGATCATTATCCTCAACCCACTGCTTCTTCTAGGGGTTCTATCTAATCTTCATTCTTCTAATGATAGGCATGGATAGGTAGAAATCAAGGCCCTCTAACTTTTCTTCATTCGGTCCAACCATCCCTTTGGCAACTAACATTGCCGAAATCATCCTTGAATAAAACAGGGAGGTGGATTTGGAAGTGACTTTGATCTGCTCACAGATATGATTGATACATACTTTCATAGGTTGATCTTATGGCCATTCTTAAACAGATGAATCAGGAACACATCCTGATACTTCATCACAGAAAAATCTCCCTTTCTTGGACTAATTAAATTTTGAACAAACATGAACAAAAGTCTAGTCTCCCCATCTAATTCAGCAGCTATGGCCCATTGCTTGGTGCCATTTCCAGTCAGGTGTTCCAAAAAAGTCCCTATGTCAAAGATGTCGGTTGTTGGGGAAGGGTCTCTCTGGTAATCCTCACAAACTCTTTCACGGGGAATCCCTAGGCATACATCCCACAACCTCGAAGAGAAAGATAACTTTTGACCATTTATCCAGCTTTTCACCATAAATATTTATCCAAACTCAAAAGAAAACTTTACATACTGATAAAATTGAGATACCAATCTCGGGTAGATCGGTCTATTCTGTCCAGTGAACCATCAAAACCATCCTTGATCTATTAAAACTTCCAAAACTAAAGATATTCTAGAGAGAAACCACTATGGAAAAACCTCTTTTTCAGATAAAATTGTACGGCTTACAAGATTTGGGTTTAGAGGTCCTTTGGGAGCTATCCTCGGTATCCTCTTTGGTTTCTTAGTGAGACACTTCTCAGACGAGGGTGAAGATGGACGCTTCATCCTTGGCATCCACTGAAGGTTCAGGTGAGAGGGAAGAGAAGTTTCAAGAGAGAGTTCAGGTAAAGAATCAAATGAAACCCTTAAGTTTTATCATTTGGGAATTTCAAACATCATAAAAACAAAAATGTGGGAAATCAAATAGTGGTGAAATAAAAAATTACGCGATAAAGGTTAAAATAAGAAAAGAAAGAAAGAAAAACTTTCACGGTGAGACCGTGAGCAGGTGTTACGGTGTCATGAAAACTAGGCATCACGGTGAGACAGTTGATAGTCGTCACGGTGAGACAGTTGATAGTCATCACGGTGAGACAATGACCATTCTGTAAAGTCACGGTGAGATAGTAAGGTGGAAGACCGTGAGCATAAAATCTGGACGGTGATACCTAACTAAAAAGAATAAATACAACCATCTATTTTTTAAAAAAAATTTGTAGAATTTTTATTATCAAATATTGGAGAAATGTAAATAGTGAAAAAAATTTGATAGGTTAATAAAATATATGTGTTTTATATGATAAATAATATACAATTTCTAATAATGGAAATTGAATCATAAAAATTTCAACTACAATGTGTAATTGTATCATAAACCCTTTTTTTAATTCCCAAATTCACGTGTTCACAATATAACATCATGTTTAATTATTTTAGAATTATTAAATAACTATAAAATAAATATATATTTACTATTATTAATATATGTCCTTCACTTTTAATTTCCAATTATCCATTTATTAATAATTACACATTCAAAATCAGTATTTGGGTGTCAACAGTTCAGTTTTTAAACTATGTTTCGGTTTATAGATTCCAATCCTTGTATTTTTTCCATAGTTTAATTATCTATATAATCTATATAATATCATAAATATAATATTTTTTCCATTATATATTCCATAAGAACAATCCTTGTAAGGCTGTGGGGAAAAATTAATTGCATCACTTTGTTGAGGTGGTGTCCAGATGTTAGCACATGTGATGTCATTATTTCCAAATGGATGGAAATTTATCATTATATAATCATAATTATATCATATATATAAAATATATCCTAAAAATAAATCTATATAACCATCCCTCACAGTTGGTGATAAAAAATGAAATATATTGGTTCATGGAGGTTTTAGTCATCACGTACGTATGAGGGACAATTCCATTTTACATTTAACGGATAAGAAGTAGATAATTTCTATTCCATAAACATAATAACATTAAAAAATACTTATTATAAAAATATCATCTTATCAAGTTGATTATAATATATTTAGATTAGTTAGAAGAAGAAAATAACTTAAAAGAACTTGATTAAGACCATTACCTCTTCCTCAAGTATTCTATTTTGAATTACACATTAAGACATCATAGAATAGTATTTTGGTGATAAAAGAATTTCACTAACATGTGTATGAGTGTTTTTAAGTGATTTTGGAAGATCTTTTTTGATCAAATTTTCTCAATGTGTTTGAATAAGTGAGGAGAGGTGGTTTCCTTGAATCTGTGTGGGGAGTGATATCGTTATAAAGACCCTATAATTTAAAATATTATAATCTAAAATTCAATAAAAATTGGCCAAAAATAAGTCCAATTGAGATTAAACGGTTATGGGAGGTATAAATCCAATCAAACAATAAAATAAGGATCAGTTTTGTTTTTATATTAGAATGATTATCCTATAATGTAACCCATATTAACCAATTTAAACAATTACCATGATAACTAATTTTTTTACCATGATATAATATTTTGATGAAAAAATGAAATAAAAATTATAACTAAATATTTAAATATGATTCAAAATATGGAATCCTTTTTATCCTAATAAATTTCTAAAACCGATACAAATTAATTCAAATATTCACGAACAAAACATATAAAAACCATTTTCAGATAAAATTTATTTTCAACCAATAAAAATATTATATTCTCATTATTTACCTTGTCACGACAATTATATGAATGTTAATTTATTTTATTGAATATTTTATTTAAAAATTCCATTAATATAATTTATCATTAGTGAATACTTTAATTTATTTGTGTTAAAATATTTTATAAATAAAAATGTTTTCTAGAAAATATCACTTTTTACCTTCAAAAGATTCTATCACCACTTATATCCAATATATAATCAATATATGAATGATATTTAATTTTTTACATATATATAAAACCGTTTTTTATATCTTTAGTAATATAAATTAATGGAATTTACTTTTAATTAAAACATACATAATGAGAAAATGATTGTAAAAAAAATTATGTTTAAGTAAGAATTATTTGACGATTAATTATTATCATTACATAACCTTTTACCATATTTCCATATTATTATTTCTTAGTTGTTGCTTAAATTTTATCAATGAATTGTACTTATTTCATTCGTAAAATGTAGTAGATATAAGAAAAATTCATAATTATAGAAGGAATTTTAAAAAAAGTTCACAAAAATTATTGGAATTTTATTGAGTGAATTTTTTGCTTTTTAATGTCATTTATTTTATAAATTTTATATAAGTATGAATCAATTACATGTTCTTCATATTTTTATAAATAATTAATCACAGAAGGTTTGTTTTTTTATTCATCACATTGAATCAAACACACCAAACTTATTAAATGGAATATATCATTGAATATCAAGGTGTCAAATTATACAACCATAATGGAATTTAACCCCTGAAATTAAATTATTTTAATGGAAACAGATGAGGTTACTTATACCAAATAACAACCTCCAGTTCCCACAAAACAACATCAAATTTATTTTTTTCACCACAAAACATTGACGAAATGAATATTCTATCAATCACCACTTTAGGTATTTGATCTACAATCTTTACTAGTTGTTCTTCATATGAATTATCGTGCTCCAGTTCTTCAACCATTGAATTTTGTAATTATGAATGATCAATTATGTACTTCTTCAAATATTATACAAGTAACATATCTTAAACTTGATTGAGTCTCAGTTAATGTTCTATGTGATAATATATCACCTTGATATGACCCAGAATATTATAGGGACCAATATATATGGAGATCAACATCCCCTTCTTTACAAATATCATAACTATATTCCAAGGAGAAATACATAGTAATACCTAATAACCATCATTAAATTATATATCTCTTTAACAATTTTTATTATAAATTTACTAACAAATTTTGAATAATCTGATGCCATGTTGAGTTGATATAACTTTATCTTACATTTCCTCCACTAGATTTGATCCCAAGATCTTTCATTCTCAAACATTATCCCAACATGTTTGTGAAATTTAAATTAAAGGTCAGTAATATTTTTGATTCAATATATATATTTGTTCTTCTATTTTAATTTTTTCTTTGAGGTGAGTTTGAGGCCTTTGAGTTTGGTTATCAAAAGTGTAGGATTTTAGGGCATCAACTAGGTCTGCAACCAGCTAGCTAGTAAAGACCCACCAGCTCCCAGGTGTAGTTCGTAGAGGACATATAATTATGAAAGTCCCACTATATAGTCCATGGAAATCAACTAGTTATATGGTAATCTTGGAATAGGTGAAACACCAATTAAAAAAACTTTAGCTAGTCAGTGTGGCCCATCGGCTAGCCAGTGGTTCTCCGACAATCATTTCATTAAGGACGACCACATTTTCTCACGTGGAACCCATTTTTTGGTATCTAAATCATATTCATTGAATATATTTAAAATTGGATGACGTTAGGGTCCCTATTTTGTAAAATATGGTCCTACTATTCACTTATATCTAGATATTGAAGTCTTTATCAATTTGTGAGCTCCCATGAGTTATGATTTATGTGTTTTATCCCAAATCTTATGATTCCTCCACTATTAAACTTATATATAAAGGATTTGAGTTAGATATATGTATCCAAAATTGATAAAAAGGATAATTAATATCTTTGGATAGTTCCAAATAATATATGTTGAATTGGATACCTTTCCTAAGATCAAATATAGCTAGATTGTTGATGAATTTTTTTATTATGAAATTTGAATTGATTATTATCATGTGTAACCATTATCTTCCAGAATCTCACTCTAATGTGTCCCTAATGTTGAATTGGATATAGTTCTTAAGATCCTTATCTTGAAGATTTTATCTAGTTAGTGAAAGGTAATTATTTTGGTATCATTTCTTGACAAAAGATGACAATGGAATCAACATGTTTAAGTTAGGAAGTCCTTACCATATAAGGCCAGTATATGCAATTATTTAACAAGATAAGATTGTGTGTGTGTGCATAGACCATGAGATTTACTATGTGATATGATATTCTTGGAATTAATATGGGTTCATATGTTTTCATGATAACCATTGAATGATACATTGTGATTTTTTCTTACCATGTTGTGCCTTGTAGTGAATGCATCATATATTGTTGGAATATTACGGCTGGTATCATGATAGCTGGTTATCGAGCAGTGACTCGTTGAGTTCTTATAAGTAAAGAATTAGTATATAACTATATAATATTTATGCTAATATTAAATGATCTATAATTTTATGATATGTTATTACATATCAATAATAATTAGATATGAATAAAGGTAGAGATCTATGAGTAAGAACATGCTTTATAGCAAGCCGATGGTATGAGCCTAGGTTTGATGATCGTTGAGTTGATGTTTTGAGTCATGGAAAGATTTATAATCATACCGTTTCATGATTAGATGTTAGAAACATTGTGTCGATGGGGTATTAACCATACTACATTAAGATAGTCATCAATAGTCGACATGTGCCTTATCGACATACCTATATAAGAAGGTGAAATTTTTTCAACTACGTATGGTTGGATGATTGAGGTGATTAAAAATTAAAGGTGGAGTGTGGATAGAACTTGATGGTGGGAAATTATATTTCTCATAAGTTGGAATGTAGAATAAAAATTCAACACATATAGTGAATATCCATATGATAAATCATGGAATGTTTTGATTCATGCGATAACCAGATGTGACTACTTTTCCCATGTGGTGAAAAAGTAGGTATGACTGGGGTTTGTGGAAGCTTGGTTAGAACTTGATCACATGTAAAATTATTATTTGTATATTTCTTGAAAATTTATTTTATATATCATGAGATTATTTTTTTACATTTTCACATATATAAAGGATGCATAGGTGGTGTTCTTCTGGGTGTATAATTACACCCTCTTGGGGAATCTCGACACACAAGAATACTTCCTAATATAGGATGTGAGAACGTTTTAGGGAATAGTGGAAGTTAGATGAGGTGATGTATATTGGTGTTCTATGGAATACTGGGATGGAATAAATATAGGTTATATATATTTTTTATTTTCAATTGTTCTTCATTTATAATCTGGTCTAACCTACCGCATAGGGGGGATTGGTTATTTTTATATTGAATTACTTGGATGAAATTATTATATAATTATTATATCATTTAAATTAATTATTTACTATTTTTATTACTTTTAAATATTTTTTATTTTGTATTATAACTATTGTCACTGAGGGTATAGTCTCTCGAAGACACAGTTCAGAACCCCGCTTGTAGATGGAAACGTCTAGCATATGGGGAGGTGCGTGTGAGGTCATTAGATAACCAGAATAGACTAGATTATTAAGATTAGAGAAAAAAATGGATAAATAAAGGGTTTTATTTCTATTTTCTTATTATTAAACACCCTATGATTTTAAAAATATATCTATTTTCAATAGTTTATATGACACACAACCATGCTTCTAAATGAACCATGAAATATTATTATATAAATATGATAGTTATAACAAAAATATTAAATTGGTGGGTATGAATATTATTAACTACTTTATTAATTATATACAAATTTCCAACTCAAAATAAATATACTGATAAATTCGTAGTAAATAATCACACAATTTTAGTTAAGTCATTTTCTTCTAAAAAAGTACAATTTTTTCAAAAATATTTTTATTTATTTTTATGTGAAAATATTTTATGGATATTTTATATTAGTTATTTTGTAAAATTTAAATAATTTTTAAAATAATATTATAAAAATCAAATTAGTGTGGAATTTTGGTAATTTTATGAAATGATTGATTTTTCAGTGAATAGTGAAAATTACAGATATTTCAAATATTATCATTCCTTTTAATTAAATAAATTAATATAAAGGACCCATTATATTTTAGATTTCATATTAAAGTGAAATATGAAACAATTTATTTATAATAATCTAATAAATTTCATTTTTATTATCAATTTAATTAATTAAAAAAACCATAATAAAAGTATATTTAATTGAAAGTTATATATTATATATCTATTTATATGGATTCAAATTCATTTAAAGATGAATTCTCATCATCAATTTATTATAAGTTCATCTATTTCTTGAAAAATGATGCTTCCTATAGAACTTATTTTCTTCAAGTTTTATGGGTGTAATTATAAATTAAATTATTAGACTTATAGAGATTTAATTTCTGAAAATTTATTCAATATTTTTAGGTATTTAGATCAATTTTTTTTATTATTTCTCATTTATTTTTATTCAATATGAATTGTAAAAATAAAAAATATTTGTTACTATAGTAAAGGTAAAATAGTTTAATTAAGGTCAAGAATGATTTGAAATGGAAATAAAGTTTCCCTTAAACATGAATTATTTTTATTGTATGTTCATTTTTTGTCCATAATCATAATTTTTTTTGAATATATGGCCTTTTATACATGTTAATGATTTTTATCACTATAATAATTTAGGTAAAGAAAAGAAAAAGTGGTTACCTTAATACTTTTAATAATAATAATATTTTTTTAATGGGATAAAAATAACCTATTTTCCTTTATAAAATTTTATTTGAAATATAAAGGTTAATTTTTCATGAAAACTTAATTATAATATTATTAATGAAATAATTAACTTGAATTTTTACACAACACCAAAATAATAATTATTTTATTAAAATGGAATTAAAATAAATGATTTTGAAAATAATGAATGTAATATAATTTTAATAAATTATAATGTTCCAATTTTTTTAGGTAATTAATTTTTTTAGCGATGTTTGAACTGTATATATTTAAATTACATCGTTATTGAGATGTTTTAAATTCAAATTAAATGAATAGTGTCCAAATTGACATTAATGATTTTTTATAATAAAAAATGTTTTATTAAATGATTTAAAATTAATAAAAATAATATATTTAGAAAATTTAATGGTAAATGGTTGATAATATCAACCATGATCATTTTTTGGGTTGTTTTTTATTTTATGGAAACTTTCATGACTTCTAAAAATTAAAAACATTAACTATCACAGAAAAGTTTCAAATATGGTTTTTCATGTTACATGTGGTTGTGTTTATATTAATTTTCCACACATATAGGATTTTTATTTGATAATTTTTATTTTATATATATAATAATTGGTTGAAAATAATATAATAAGGCACATTTTAATAATATTTTTAACGGTTCAATTACCTAGTTAGAAAACTAAATTACTAGAGTGAAAACTACAATTGTAAAAGTGAGTAACCTTATATTGTAAGGGAGCAACATGTTTTAAAAATATATATTTTTAGTTGTAGAGTTGAGGGATGACCTTATTTTACAACCACTCCCTTATTTATAAATTATTTATGAACATGGATTGGGTGTTACTTCCCATTATAGAATAATTTTTTGTGTTTTTCAAAAAATTCTAGTCCTTCCCAATTATAAAAGGAATCATCCACTCACCTTTTTTATTTCAATTATAAAAATCCTTTTGGATTTCAAAATCACAGATAAGGTCTCTTCATTATATCCCTAACCAAATCCTATAGGGTTATTTTGTTTGAAAATTAAACTAGTATTTCATTCGGTTTAAACCTTAAGGTGGTTTTACTAAGATGAGATATAGTTATTAACCAAGAGTTTTCATTTAATTTATTATTAAATATCCTTAAAATATATTTTAACAATAATAAAATAATATAATAATATCTTCCATATAATTTCATGTTGTTATGTTATTGTAATAAACTATATCCATCTCCTCTCCCATCAAAATTGATATGAAATGACTATTTGTATATTAGAGGGACTACTGTCTCACAAACATATATAATCATTCCCTATGACATCTTATTATGAAATATTATAATTATCGATTTAATTAATATATATATATATATATTATATTCATGAAATATTAATCATTTTCAAAATATAATATAATTTTTTTTATTTTTCCACCCTATTAACTGAAAAATTATAACGTTTTTTTGCATACTTGTTGACTACTTCATCCATGAAGAGATGAGATTATTTTAATATCATCACATCACTTGGATGAAATATATAAGTATATTTAATTAATTTTTATATTTTTTATGAAAATCATTAAAACTCTTTAATGATAAAATAATCCATAGCTTCTTTTCAAAATGGTCATTGAAAAATAAAAAATTTACTCATTTTTTTGTATGAGGTACTATCTCAATGATTGTAATGTAGTTCATTTTTCAAAAAAATCATTCATAATTGGATTTAAAATAATAATTTATATAAAAAAGTTATAATTATTTCATTTTTACTATTCTAAGGATGATGGAATAATGACCCCATTAACCATAGTCAACAAACCAATGTCATTTGAGACATATGAGCTGAATATCTTTAAAACATATGATGTGAAATTAATTAATTAAATAATTGATTATATGGTGGTAAAAGTAATAATAAATGTGAAAAAGTTTCTTGATGATGTAAATAATCAACATAATTTTATTATTCATGAAGTTGATGAATATACATGATGATTCATGCTCATGGTAACAAATATTCTTCCTAAAATACCCTTTCAAAGGTTCCCTTCCAACTCATTTTCATCCGTGACCATGACATTTTAAATTCATCAAGAGAATTATTATTTATGATTAAATTGATGATAAATTTCATTTTTGACAATATTTTATTTTCCTTACAATGTTAAAAAAAAGAAATATTTTTTAGGTTTTATTTAAGAGACTTTATTTTAAAAGTCCCATTTTAAATTTTCTATTATAACTCTTCTTCTTCCCTTTCCATGTTCTGTTAAATTTTTTATGAAAATTATTATTTATATTCAATGGTTTATAGATTTAATTTTTTACTATATTTTAACTTATCTACGACTTTTCGAAAAGTAATATATTAATGTTTTTCGTAAGGGATAACTTACATTGAAAACCTTGTTTTATACACTTAAAAGATTTATTTAATTAATATTTTTCATCCATATACACATTTTTAGAATTATTTTATAGTTGAATTTATATGGAAGTGAATGAATTGTAAATGAAATTTTATATCATTTTTTACATTATTTTAATGGTACTAAAAAGGAATATATTTACATATCATATACAATACATTTTGAATTTCTTTATAAATGATAAAAGAGATGTTCTATTTTATCCTATACGGAGACAATGATGTTTCCCATAGTTGTAACCATTATTTGATATTTAAATTAATTTATAATACTCAATGTTTTATTTAAATAAATACCTTCATTATCTTTTATTATATTTATTTTCTGATTTTTTAACAATATAATGAATATTTCAATATCTAGAAATGATTTATTATGAGTGTAAAGATTTTTTATGAGTGTAATATTGGAAATATCAAGATTTCATGTGTTATGATTTTGTTATGGTTGTTATAAATTCTATTTATGATAGGTGTATTAATTATAATCGGTGGACATGTGATTTATTTTTTAACCAAGGATGGGTGGTTCCGTTATAATCCATTGAAGGGTTCGTCTGTGATAGTCCTGTAATTAATTGGTTGTGTATGCTTACATTATTTGTTATTCTATTTGTAAGAGGGATATGAAAAATGTAGTCCCATGATACATAAATAATGTATCTATGATTTAATTTTTTTTATGGATGTATTATTACTTTACTCGATTAGCTTATGAGATTATGTATAAATAAAGGTATTTTATACTTCATATGGGTGAACAGTACAAATTGGTAAAAATGTTTTCAATATTTTTTAATGATTGAAAATAAAAATTTATGGGTATTATTTTCTTTTTAAAATTTATTATGAAATTTATTATGAAGATATTTAGACAAAGAATTTATTTTCCTAGGTAAGAAAATAGTAATTTCGATCCAAACTGTTATTTTGAAAGGGTAATATTTATATAATTATTCAAAATCTAATAGTTTCTTTAATTATTTTTAGTTCCCCTTATGAGATTTTTAGAACGATCTCATGTTTTAAAATGATTTTTCCTGCTCTTAAAAATTGAAAAGAGTAAATAATATTTTAGGTTTAAAGTCATTAGAGACTTTCATGAAAATAAAACGCATTTCCTTTTTGAAGAATTATAACGTAGAAAAAGGGATATTCATTAGTAGTGTATAGTTTGTAAAGTATGGTTTTGTTATGTATGTTTTTTGATATAATTATCAACTAAAAAGATCATTGAAATTTAAAAAGTGAATTAATTACATAAAACACATGATTATGCAATAATCTATGGTCAGGTCTTTATAAATTTTCACTTTTTTGGGAACATGGTAGAAAGGAGTTAGACTATGTGGAACATGGGTAGGGGTAGCATGTTTTCCAAACCAGATCATGTGTAATGGACTAATGAGTTACCGATTATGGCGATGTTGTTACAGTTGTGTGCTTACAATTTTATGCTAATAATTATTATGTTTCATTTTCACTATTTATGGGATTTGGGTGAATTCATGCATCATTATTAAGAACACAAGAATGTGTGTTATATATAACTACTAACTGATATGCATGAAAATTTATTTTATTAAATTTATTTATTTATTTTTTGTGATATACTATGTTGGTATTTTTACATGTTGATCTTGAACAAGCTTATTTTATTATAGTATATATAAAACTATGAATAACGTACATGTATAAAGAACTAGGACTGAACCTTGTGTACCCCTAAGAGGGTTATGTCTTATAAATGTGGGTAGCATCAAATAATATGTGTCCAATAGAAATACCATGTATATGGATATTAACTACATGGTTTAATATTTTAAAAAAGTTGTTATTGGAATTATATTGGTAATTTTTATAGAAACCCATAATTTTCAAACATAATATTTATCATGAACCGTCCCCCATGGCCCATGAAATGACTACCCCAAGACCACCATCCATAGTTCAGGGGTTGGTGACTAGCATTTGAAAGGAATATCCCAAAAAGGAAAGGCATTTCCTTTGAAACTTTACACACACAAACTAGGTACATGATAGAAGAAAACCAGAAGGTAGAACTTTTGATACTAAAAGTATGAAACTAAAGTAAAATGGGCTAGTATACAAACCAAACTAAAAGGAATTTACATCAATAAGGAAAAAACGTGCTCTGGAGGTCTTCCACCAAGGATCCTACCTGAAGGGTAGGTACAACTCATCATCTGTCATCACTAGCACTCCCTCATATATCAATCACATCCGAGCACCGTGTAGCCCTAGATTCCCATATCACAGTCAATCTATCCATCGTCTACAAAAGAAACAACAAGGTGCATGAAAACCCTGTGCTGGGGTGAGTATAAGAATACCTGTTAGGGACCCAAAGACTCCCTAAGGTCTCCAAAATTCTGCAAGGGAGAAACCGAATAGCCTGATCTAAATCACAAGACATAAATTAAAAGACAAATCACAGAAGTTATACAACTTAGAGAACAATAATAATGATGATTAGTACTAATATAGATCATTTTATTACGTTGAGAGGTTCATATTCTGATCCATGAAGGTTCTTTGAACTATTGATCCATAAAGGCTCGCTCTACTGCCGATCCACAGAGGGTCAAACTAGTGCTGATCCACAGAGGGTTGCAATACTACCGATCCACGAAGGGTCGCTCTCTTGCCGATCCACGAAGGGTCACTTTTTTTATCCATAAAGGTAAAATTTATTCCAATCCACAAATGGTCGCTTTTATGTACATCCACGAGGGGTCACTTTTATGTCGATCCACAATAGGTTTCATTCATTCTTCACATCACTGCTAGCCACTGGATTCCCTCACATAGCATGCATGATTTCTGGAGCATCTGAACCTCAAGATATCAATTTTACCTCAAATGTAACAAAGTCTAACGAAGAAGTATCCCAACGTACCATATTGTACTAAGGGTTCCAACGTGACAAACGACATGTCAATCGGACACCCGATCTGTAAATTATAAATAAAAATGGTAAAAAGGTCCCGGTTGGATTCGAGTCTGATCCAAACCGACTGTATTAAAATATATTCCAAAACCCAAGTGAAGTATCTCCAAAGTAATTCCCCATTGCAAGGGTCCCAACGCCGCATATAGCACTCCAATCGAACTCCCGATTTGCGAGATACTAATGTTTTAGTGAAACATGACAGGTCGGGTCTGGATGGGGTCCAAACTAGCCATCCTGTTGGGAACATGGGTCCGAATCGACATGCTAGTATGGCCTGGCCAGTTGGTATGTCCTAGATAGTGTGTCTGGCCTGACTAGGCGGTCCGGCCTAACCAGTGGTTTCGGCCCCTAAGGAAAACCCATCCTGCGCCGTACGGGTTGGTCGAGCTGAATCAGATGTTGGGAATATGGTTCTTCCCTGTTGGAGGCACCATGAGGCACCACCTTGTCTTATAAAATGGTTGACTGGAGTCAAACTTTGCGCTCCAACCTAGAACCCCGAGTGGGCCACTCATCTTCCATCCACAACGTGTCGTCGATGCACTGTTCTACCCACCGCAGCTCGACTGGTTGTGACTCTTGTCGTCGCGGTGCCTAGGGGCGCAGCTTCTCCACGTGGTCGGCTCGGGTCGGACGACACTACTGGTTGCCAGAACTATCATTCTGGTGGTGTCGCGAAGATAGGTGCTTCCACAGGTCACCAGAGATGTTTTGGTGGTCCGATTTTCTTTCCGTCTACACCTACAGGCCTCCTGGGTTGCCGCCTTCTCTAAAAGTCCTTGGATTTGTGTTCCTGCAATGTTTCCTGGTTGAGTATAAATAATGAATATAACCAAGAAAGGTGGGGGGGTGTTTCGGGCCTTGTTCATAGTGGGATACTCCCTCCTTGTAAGTGTTTTAACAAGGGGACAACATCATACATCATTTGTGAGAAGTAAATTCCAAAACAAATTCCCCAAAAACCTCCCACAGTAAAGAAAGAATTGTGGATCGACCTACTGGTCGGTTGATCCGTGTTATTCATAATATTCATGAATGCAAAATAGGAGTCTTTTAAACAAATAAAACAATTAAACACCCTTCCTGGAATAGGTGTTGCAAACAAAGGAATAGATTCACATTCAAATACATTCCACGTTCATTGGAACTCGTCATCGATCATCAATGTTCGGTTCGAATCCTATAATGGTCATCGATCAAACTTTATTATTCATTGGAGGCGATGTCACCAGAATTTCTTTAGAGCTTCCACTCATAGTTTGTGAATTTTCATTAAAATAGATTAATTAAATAAAGAAACACGTCACAACATTTAAATTATGACGCAACGTTTCTTCATTAATGATTCTCATTAATGCACCTCATTAATATAACCATTAAAAACCTTAATTAAAGCATCTCTCTAGCACTATGGTGTTTCCGCTCAACATTATGAAAAATAAAATAACATTTGAAAAATTAATTTTTTTTAAAAGGTCATTAAAAATTAATTATTCTGTCCGACCCTTTCTGATCGAACTTATGCTTCACCTAAGCGAATCTTGATGATGCGAATCCAACAGTTCCCTCAAAATTTCAATCTGAGCTCTGGTTAAAAGGATATAAATCCTTACATCATGTTTACTGAACATACCTAAAAAAAGGTCAAAATTCTGTTTCTGGCTCTCCGGGCCTCAGAATCACATGCCATCAATTTTCACAGTCTCGCAATAATTTTATATAAATGAAAATAATTATACAGAATTTCAAGGTCTTTACAATATTACATATTATTATATGAATATTAAATTAAAAAACAAAACAATCCCAGACATAATAATATAGATTAAGTGTTTTTGGATCTTAGATGCATAAAAAACTGATACATATATGTTCTACATCATATCCAACTATGTTCTTAATAAATAGTACACTTCATAGACATATCAAAATTTTAACATACCTTTATAACTTATGGAACTTAAATGTTATAAAGGGTGATCCCAAATTTCATGTAAGGTTAAACATTCGAGATATCAATGAACACTTAAACATAACCTGAACATAAGGGCATGTGAACATGGGATTTACATTTTAAAACCATAAACAACACATCATAGACCATAATGTTGAGTCATGGAATAAAACATGGTAGTTAATGAGACATGAATCATAAAGTAATCAAATAATGTGATCCATGTGAACATAATATCAGAATAAGAAATAAGTTTGTGGCATAAAGATAAAATTGAAATCCATTTCAATAGTCAAGGACCACTACAAAAACTATAATAGGGGGTTTGGTTCACTCCCAAGACAATTGTAGTGGAACATTTCCCATACTCAGTTGGGTTGACTCATCATTCCATTTCATATTATTTGTGGAGATATCTATCTTATCCAATCCATTATAAGGATATATAATTAGTATTCTACCCATAATTTAATGAAAATTATACACATGTGTTCCAAATGATCCCAAGTAATTAATGTTTTCATAACCCATGGAAAGGAAACGAGTTTCATGGACTTTTGAAAATTTCACCACAACATAACCCAAGGAAAATAAATAGTTTTCATAAATTTCTTTTCATCATAATCATAAACCATCTTGAGAAAGAATAATGAAGGTGTAATTGAATCATATCCCCTATAAATATTATGTAACATCAAAATTTGTCGCCAAATATGAAAAATGACTTTAAAACATCCCTCGTATGTACATTGAGGAAAATAAAATTTTCAATTTTAAATCACTAATTTTAAATATAAAAAATTATCAAATATTAAAGGAATAAATTTCATTTATTTTAAACTAGCAAAATTATAAAGTATTATATTAATCATTTAGTGTTAATGATTTTGAGAAATTTTTTTAATTCTATGTATTTGAAAATAATGATTCCTTTCACAATTTCTATTAAAATTCAAAATCACAACATTCAGAAAATAAAAGGAAGATTAATTTAGTATTTTTTTAATAATTAAATGATAGCTAAAATTTAATTTAAAAAATCATAGGTTGTTATGAAAAATATTTTTTAATAAACATTTAGAAAACATGGATATATATGAAAAATGATTTTCAAAAAAATTGAGAAATAATGTCAATTTTACATAAAAATATTATTTCTATCTCTTATGTGCTTTAATATTGGAAATTTAATGTAAAACATTTAAAATATATATTTAACATGATGAGAATAAAATTTTTTTTATTCTTGATAAATATGTTATAAAATTTCTTCATTGTAAACTTAATCATAAGTAAAGTTGATAGATAATGAGATTGTAACATAAATGCCTTATCTCAAGTTTGATATGTTTTGAAAGGTCACTAACCTCTTGTATAATAATTTTTATTTTATTATAATTCTATAAATGAGTAATTTATATACTTATAATATCATATAAGATATAATTCTAACATTTAAACACCCATTTATTAATAACTTACAAAAATATTTGTTTCTTGGTGTTAAATTTTTCATTTTTCATTTAAATTTATATTTAGTATTTCCAATCCTTATAATTTTATCAGTGTTACATCATCTAAAAAATGTTCAAAATGATATAAATATCATATATATTCATTATATTAATATATTTTGTGTCATCTATACAATTTATTTGTAGAATAAAGAATTAAACTTTTCATGGAGATGGTTGGAAATACGAATACATGAACGTTTTACTCATTTTTAGAAGAATTGAATAAAGGAAAGATAAATAATAATTAAAAATTACAGGATTAGTATTTTATCATATATATCATATATATTAATTAAATATATATTTATTTTCCTCACTTTTAAGTAGTAATGAGAAAATAATAACATCGATTTTTGGAGGTGGGAGTCCACACGCACGCGCAAGCAACATTATCAGTTTACAACTGATTGAAAGGTATGAAGGATGATATGTTATAATAATTAAAAAATGTATAATTATATCATTAATATCAAATTTAAAAGTTAAATCTATCCGAATAACCATCCATGAAATATTGTGATGGAAACATAAATGATTCACTACGAGGAGGACATAGTGCACACATTCGCATAACCTATGTAACACCCGAGAATTTTATGAGAAATATTTTGTTTTTATGTTATATAAATCATCAAAGGAATATTTCACTACACAAAACACTATCTTGGCTTGCTTTACACGCAACCACGACCTTCCTCGATAGCTTGCGTCGTACGCAATACCGAGTTTCACTAAACAACAATATATTATTATAATATTATAAACTAGCTGTTATGAATAGTATTAACTGAATTTTAAATTTTACAACATTATTATTCATCTTACACATTTTCTAGAACATGGTAAGAGAACAAAATAATTTTTTTGGGTAAAATAAGTATTTATCAAAAAATGCAGTCTTTCCGCCTTTTGATGGCGCACCCACATTAAATATAGTTTTTGACACATTTATAAGTTCAATTTTAAAAAATAAAATTGTTCTTTTGAATCAGGATATAAAAATTTACTTTGGATAAATTTTTGATATTTTTCTGATAACTTTCATATTTTGATGAATAGTAAAAATACCCTAATTTTTAATTAAAAACAAATTTTTTCATTGAGATAATTTATACGGTTAAATTATAATATTGAATGGTTTTAAAGTAAATATATAATATTTTGTTACCATTTAATATAATGTATGTCATTAGAATTAATTTCACATTGAATTCATAGGTAAAAACATTTCAATCTTTGGCAATGTTTTAACTTCTATAACCCATTTTCTTAATAACGGGATTTATTTTAAATTTACTACTGCAACTTATATTTTTTGAATTTTGAAAAATGGATTCTATATTCAGAATAATTGGGTCCAAATTATGGTAATAGGCTACTTTTTATTTTTGGGCATTATGAATAGTAACTAAGGTAAATTTTATTTACCTTAGTTAAAGGTAAATCGGGTAATTAAAGATAAATATAAGATTATAAAATTACCCTAACACCTGCCAAAATCCTATTGGATGACTAAAAGAAGACCCATATCACCTAAGGGTCGGATTAGATTCATTTAATAGACTTTTGTCCATGAAAATAATTTAATTATTATTAAAACCAAAGAATGTGACAAGGTGTCACTTTCTTAAATCTTATAAGTATAATAATTTTAATTTGGTGATAAACTTAATGAAACTTCGAACCTGAATAGTCTACGGAAAGCTAATACAATTATATACATCATAAGAATTTATTTAGAAATTTTAGGGATTAAATAATTTTCATTAATTATGACACAATAGTGATGTTAAAATTATTTTATTAATTAAAATATCAAAAAATGGTTTTAAAATATTAAAATAATTATTATATGCACTATTTAATGTGATACACTAATTTTCTAGATACATATGACAATTTATTAATATATTAAATCTTTTAGTTCGAACATATCCTCTGTATATAGTTTATTTAAATTCAAATAAATGAATAGTTTCAAAATTGACACTATTGTTATTTTATAAAAATAACATATTATAAATTTTTTTAAAAATCACAAAAATATTTAAAAATAATAAATTAAAATTTATATGGTCTAAAATGTCATAAAGTGTCATATTATGGAAAATTCACAACACATATGTAATTATTAATAATAATTTAAAATTTAGAATATTATTACCACAAATAAAATGAAATTGATAAATAAGGATAAATCAAGTTGGTAATGTTTAAAATAAACTCGTAACATGTCTAAATTTTATTTTTTGATGATATTACGACCCTATCTCATCTAATATTAGGATATGAGTCATTTTGGAAGTTTTTATGTGGGGTTGGGATTTAATATAAACTGATATTTCTTATATTTCCAAAGGTGCCCCTCTCCTCCCTTATAAAAGGGCACCTCCTCCCTCTCCTCCTCACACCAATTTGAGCCTTAAAGCTCGACCAAACCCTGCCCACTTCACTTCCCCACTTCCCTATAATCATTCTAGAGGTTCGGGTCTTCTTCAATGACCAACCCTAGTGCCCTAAGAGGAGGTTAAGAAGAGGCACGTCAAAAAGAGGTAATATCCATTACCGATCCTTTCCAAATTATTTCTTCTTCAACATCTTATTTTTAGTTGTTTAATTATAAAGTAATAACATTAGTATCACTCATATACTGATATGTTATTATATGTATGAAACAACCTTATTTCAACATCTATCCATCCTATGGAAAACGAAATCACCGCGCGTGCGTACGTACGAAATATCGTCTCCACGTCGTGGTGTAATCTATTTTCCACCAGCACCTTACTTGGATGGGTATAATGGTGTATATAATGACTATATATGATTATTTTAAATTGATATTGATTCTGAAATAGTATACATACACTCTAATACAATTCCATGATCATGGGAACGATATCATCGCTCGTGCGTACGTACGGAATACCATCTCCACAATGTGATGTGACTCGTTCAACATGATCTTCATTGAAGAATGATTATATAAATGAATTCAATAAATTAATATGATATATATTACACTAATAACATTCTGGAAATGAGGTATCTATAACCTAAAGATAAGAATTAGAATTTATTCGACAAAACACGCATAAGAACAAAAAGTAATAAACACCCGAATAACAAGTTGTAATGAAATATTACTAATAAGAAGCTAATAATATGACCATATGTGATATCATAACAATGAGTATGATTCTGGAATAAGTCAATAAAATTATTTAAATATTTATATAGGAGGTTCAGACACGTACAAATCATATCAGACCTAAGGTAAGGGAAATATCACAATCTCATTTTTATCCGAGATTGTTTATACTTTGAAATTTACTGGGGTGTATTTTATCATCCACATCCATGTTTCCTCAATATGTAATATTATTTCCATCCACCTAAATTTTTTTAAATCCAATTTTACCCTTCAGTGAGTTTTTAGTAAAGGATATGAAAGGAATGTTTTTTCATTTTTCGTACGAGGTACTTTTTGACTTTTCCGAAAAAAGTACAAAGAATGTTTTTTTAACTTATAGGACATGAATGGACTTTTAAAACCTTATTTACAAGAATATTACTTTACAAGTTTTCAAGTTTATTTTTAATCAACTTCTTTTAGTTTAGAATTGTATGACATGTTAAGAAAGGAAAAGTGTTTTTGAAGCAGAAAGGATATTTTCCTCAAGAATGGAGTTCAAGTGTTTTATCAAAATTATTTTACATCTAAGATAATAAGGGGTTCTGTTTCTATCCCTATTATTACATTTATTTGATTATGTTTTGATGGAATTATATTTTTATGAATTCATTTATATTATATGAATTGTTTTATGATGTCACGATGTTTAAGATTCCCCTTTTTATTACATGGGTTATGCTATGATGTATGGTTTCTAATTTTGTGGAACACATAAGAATGGTATTATTATGACATGGGTGGGACCTATATCTCCCTCCAATGCATTGGGTAAATAATTTATATCTGATGAGATAGGCATGGCTGGAACGGCAAGTTAAACCGTTTTAGTGAAATAGGACTGAAACGAGGAGTGAACTCTGTTCAGAAATGGACCTTGTCCACTAAGATAGTCTTGCCAATGAGTCTTGAATAACAAGAAATGATTATCTATGATTATGTGTGCATGTCACAAAGTTTCATGTTTTATGTTATGATTATTGGGATTACATTTCACTACTATGATTTATCCCATGTTATGAAATTATGATTTCTTTTGCAAGTTAAGATTTCCAAAAGTTATGTTCTTATGTATATGATGTGATTGATATTTATTTTTTTACCCTTACTGAGCATTTGAGCTCACCCTTTTGAATGTTTTACTTCCCCAGGTCAGGAAGAAGGTTATTAAGTAGGATATGCCAAAAAGGGACTCTAGATATGATGAAATAAATCGGAGGAAAAGTAGATGCTTTATGAACCAGTTGTTTATGTTTCCCAGTTTCTAAAGACTCTATACCTATACGGTCCTTTCCTGGTTTTGTTATATGTTGTAATAAGTGTGCTTAAATTCTGAAGTAATGACAATGTATGTAAAGTATGGGTCGTTATAACCTATACTTTCATTTTCAATTTGATGTAAGAGAGGGTGAATAATTGTAGTTAAATAATAATAATAACATTTTTTAAAAAATTAGGACAATTAAAATTTTAATTTATGATTAACACAATATATTTAAGAGAGGAATATGAATAAATAATTTGAAAGAGGTTAAGAAAGATGATTACCTCTCCTTCGATTGAACTCCTTTAGATCATTTCCCAAGGACTGTTGGAATGGTATTTTATGAATAATAAAAAAAATATCATTTATATTGATGTTTATAAGACAATGTTTTATGTTTTGTTCAATATATATGGCTCAAAGTGGTCTAAATATGAGAAATGCAGGGTATCCTTTTATATGTGGGGGAGATGACACAGTGAAAATTTCATAAAATATAAAAATATTAAAATGAAATACTAAATTAAAATGCATTAAATGGATAGAGTTTAATGGTTTGGATAGGATGAGGTCCAAATATGGAAATGAAATTGTATTTTGACAAGTTTAATGGGAAATAATACAATTATCTCTTGGTTTAACCCCCTTTAAACCCGTTTTAACAATAACAATGGTGATTTTTTTTATATTATTACTCTTCATTATGAACAAAAATAAAAGTGGTGTCATTAAAAAATTTGGATAATATAATTATATATTTAAAATAATTTATATTAAATTTAATCTCTATAAGTGGATGAATTTAAATTAAATTTAAACCCTAAAAAAAATATGAAAAATAGTTTTCTAGAAATAATTTTTTCTTTATGTATGAAACGTTTTTATTCATAAAACTAATAGAAAATTTATTATAATGGAATTAATGGAATTATTAATAGTATAAATGAACTAATTTTACTTTTAAAAAATAGTTAAAAAAATTTGTCTTTTTAAATTGTTTAATTGGAAAGCTATCTTTTAAAAAAAATTAATATATTAAACTATTTAATGAAAAATAAATCTATTCCAAAAAATTTCAAAATTGCACTCAACAATTATTTATTCATTCCAATGTATAATATTAAGTTCATTTACTCATATAAATTTTCTATTTGGTTCAATGATTTGTTATATTATTTTCTCATTAAAATAAAAAACACTTTTTGGTGGAAAATTTATTTTTGATGTATCTAATGACTTTCCTGAAAATTGAGTACCTTTTTATCAATATATTTTATTTATGTAAAAACCATTCTAAATATATATATTTTTTATATTTATTTATTTCAATTTAATCTTACAACATGTTGGAAAGGTTATAAATTTATATTATATTATTATCCATTTAGACAAAAGGTTTCATTTACCCCAAGATATGAATGAAATAAAATTTATTTGAAAATAAATATATTATAAAATATCAGGGTGTTACATTATAACCCCATTAAAATTAATTCCCCCTAATAATTTTTCCACTATAATATAAAAAATGTGGCAATGCCTCTTTAATTAATTCCATGGGTTCTAATGTATCTTCTTCGGATGTATTATTCAACTACAGAACTATAATCTAGTTAATGGTCTTGTTTCATAGAAACTTTTTTATATGATATTAGTTTTTTTATTTTTTTGGAGGAAATATATTTCTCTATTGGATCAACATATGAGTTCAGTACATGTGATGGATCAGCTGTGTACTTCCTCAATAGAGAATTCCAGAAGATATCATTAACTTGATAAAGGTTTAACGTATGTTCTATGGAATAAGCTACAATCTATATTCTATCATGTGTATAAAAGGATACAATATAGATAGGTATCAAATTAAAACTATTTCACAATCTCATAACCATTTTCCATATAAAAATTCATATAAATACCAGCTAAAAAAATTATAATTCTATATTTTAACGATGATTATCAACATAATTTTTCTGTCAACTACAAGTTTCCATGGTGTACTTATGAATGGTTATGAATTTCTATATCATTTACTCTTCTATATATGTTCATAATAGAATTCCTTCACCAATATCAACCCAACACATTGGAGTTAAACATTTCCTCTCATAGAGATATTTATAAGAAGACATGTAAATACTCAAGTGAAATTTATTATTGTAAGAAAAATCGTTTCAATGAAGTTGTTGATCCCAATAATCTTTTAAATTCATTGATAACAACCTCAAAATATCATATAGGGTTTGAATAATTCTCATAAATTGGACATTTTTCTAAGGATGATAAATAATACTAAAACTGATATATGAATCCATAGTTTTTTGAGGAAATAACTATAACATCCAGGTAAACATTAGATATCATTTTAATACAAAAAAGTGTACTACTAAATGAAACCTTAAACACTTTATTTATGTATATTTTATTATGATTTTCAAGAGAAAAATATTATATGATACCAATTAATTTTATTGACTTTGTAAGGTGATTGAATTCAACCAAAATGACATTATGTCCTTTAGACATTTCGGGGATTTCAATGACAAAATCCATGGTAAATTTTCCCATTTATATTCTAGAATAGGTAATAATTGTAACATTACATTAGTATTTTATCTCTTAGCATTAACTTGATAACATAGCATTACCGAGATACATACTCTTTAGTATCACTTTTCATATTATTCCACTAGAGATATTCATTTAGATCTATATAAATCTTCATACGTCCATGATGAGAAGAGAATAATGAACTATAATCCCTATCTAATAGCTCATTCTTTGTGTTTGGTATTGAAATGATACATACACGATTCTTGAACTTCATCATTCTATCATAATAAATATTTATCCCAAGAATATTTCTCACATTATATTTCAATTCTATATAATCCTTTTTGGATTAATAATTTTCATGTGGATAGATGGTTGGACAGTGATTTGATAAAGATAATACTTCTTCCCTTCAATAATTCATACTCTATTATTTAGAAGAAAATAAATATTGGTTCTTTTTTTATCCTCATCACAGATAATATATCAAAATAATCTTAACTAAATTAATACCCAACCTTGTTTTCTTTCCATTGGTTTTAATGTATTTACAATCAAATTCTATAATCAAATCCAACTATCTTCTCTAGTGTATTTGATTCTCTTTCTAAACGAATATACACTAAAAAAATTTATAGTTAGTATATATGAAACAACATTCACTATAAAGATAATTCCTTTAAAACTTTAATGAAAAAATTACCATTACTAACAGCAAATATTTAGTTGGTTAGTTTTTCTCATCAACCATCATTTTTCATGAGGAATAATCTGTAACAATTTAATTTTTCATTATGACGAATATCATTACCTTATTCGATGCAGCACATTAGATCAAAAACACTTCTCATATATCGGGTAATGTGATTATTGTTTCATTGAATAAATTTCTCTTTAATTACTTTATATTTTTAGTACATTCATCTATAGAAAGGGACATTACATTTGACATAACATGGTTGGTATATTTCATATCCTTGATAAGTTTTTAAAAAATCATTGATAATATCCACACTAACTAGGAAAACAATGTATATTAGTCACATTAGTTGGTTTCAAGAAATATTCAATTACATATTTATTTGATGGATCCATCAACATACCCTCACATGAGATTTTATTTCCAAAAAAATGTAATTTTTATAGAAAAAAATTAAACATGTTAAATTCTACATACAACATACCATTTATTAAAATATTTAGTACAACTCCCAAGTGATATTTATGTTCTTAATTAATTCTTGAATATATTATAACAACATCTATAAGGACTACCAAAACAGAATAAGGTTTTCCCCAAATACTAAATTAATTAAATACGTGAATATAATGGTTTAATTTTTAGGATCAAATGGAATTAAAATAAATTCATAGTGACTATACATCTTACATAAGGTGGTCTTGTGAATTTATTCACTTTTTCCCCTCAACTAATAATATCCAAGTTGATGATCAATCTTTTAAAAATATTCAGATCCTTTTAAATGATAAAAAATAATTAATACGGGGAAGAGGATACTTATTCATCATTGTGATCCTTTTAATTTCATGATATATAACGTATAGTTTCATTAATAAAACTGTATTCCTGAAAAAGGATAAATTCACCCCATGGTGATAAAGCTGGCCAAATGAATCCCTTTTCATTATTCTCTTAATGTATATTATTAAATTCCTATAACTCAATATATTCCATTCTATATGGTGTATTATAAATTTTTGAAGCCCCACATATGTGTTCTATTGAAAAAACAACTTTTTTATAAAATACTGTGAAAATATTTTAGAAAAACATCAATAAAATATTGAATAATAGCAATATCTTCTATATTGAGTTTCTCTCCAACCATATGATAAAAACCCCTTTTAAATTGGAATCAAGACCCATATAATAGATGTAATTTCCAAATGATGTTCATATGTTTTTTTTAACTGATAGACAATCAAAGGATGGTTTAGAATATAAAATGTGACTTCCCTTCCATCGTAATAGATGTGGGATTTATGTTATGAAATCCAATCCATGTTCAGGTGACATTAATTTCAACAATAGGGAGAATAGAACGATTTTTTTGAAGCACATTCCCAATAACTTCAATGAGATAAGAATCATAGATTTTTTATGTGATCATCACAGCATTTGTGGATTTTACTACTAATTGAACATATTATCATTGAGGAATGAAATTAATAACCCTAGATACGTTGCATTATATAATTGAATTCATAAGAAAATGATCAAATAAGATACTACAATATTTTAGTGTACCTTCCACCAGTTAAAGGTTATCATTATATCGTCATTATTTTCCTAAATCTAAAATGGTTAAAACAATCATCAAATTTCAATTTTATAAATAATATAATCATGAAAAATAAATCATAGGTTATTTATATAATGTTTTTTTATTCTATGACACATCAGGTTTATCCTAGGACATTCATGGTCATCATATATTCAAATACAACATATTTATTCATAAAAAAATGTAAAGTAACCTAAGTATATCACTTGGGGTGTCAGACCTGTTGTGATGTAATGTTAAACTCACCATGAACTATAATAGTGGGAGAGATATACTCAAGTATTAAATTTTGGTGATATTACCTCTATATGTTTTTTTTCTAAAACAACATCCACTTTTAATATGCACAGATGGGTGTTTTATTATAAAAACCACACTCATTTTATTACCATATCTTAGGAAATTCGCTTATATATAGGATTATCCAAGGGGCTCTCATTAGCGTTATGTATTCCTAGTTTCTTAAGGTCACTAATCCCTTCTATGATACCAACTACAGTGAACCATATATTTCATACAAAAATATTACATCATATTTGATGAATGTTCAATACCTAACATTATGATCCATTCTATAATCATATATGTTTAGTGAATTTTGATACCGGATACCCAAAAAATTATTACATAAATGTTATTCATTTTCTCCCAATAATTTACCCATACACTGGTGGAATCTCACCGATACCAACACTTCTTTCTGAATAGTTTGGAAAAACCGTTGGAAAAAATAACCTATACCAACGGTTCTATGAAACCATTGTTGTAGACTAATATATGTTGGGTTTTCCGAATGGGTATAGTAAAACGTTGGAAAAAAAACCTCAATACTAAAGGTTCATATGAACCATTAGGATAGAGACACCAAAAACCTGCCATCCATCAGGCTCCTTCTCCTATCCGGTCACGACCCACATCTTCATCCCTATTGCACATCACCGGTCCTCCCGACCCCTCCTCGCCGCTGCTCCTATCCTGACCTCCCCTCTTCACCAGACCTCACCTCACCACCCGACCTACCCTCTCCACCCATCCCATCATGTTCTCCCATCACCGCTGCTCTCATTCTCCTCGTGCTCCCTTCCGCACTTTCCAACTCCACCTCGCTGCTCACTGCTCGCCACTCGCTGCTCCCTGCACACCGCTCCCCACTCCCTACTCCCTGATCACCACTCACTGCTCCCTGATCGTCGTCGCCCACCTCTCCCCTCCCTCAAATCCTGATCCCTATCATCCATCGCTCGCCCCTCCCCTACAAATTATTCACTCCACGTGTCATCCACAATGTGCACAGACATATAATTTTAATTTTAGAAGTGTCTATTTTAGGGTTATTCCTTGATTTCACTGATGTATCAAGAAATAAATCATTTATGATATATATTTATCTATAATTTGGTATATGAGAGCCCTTAATAAATAGTTCATATTCTCTTTTTGGGTTATTCAATGTTTCATATTCTCTTTCTTCTATAATTAGGATTAGGAAGAGTTATTCATTGATTTTTCTATATTTAAGAAGGGTTATTCATCCCTTCCGGTTTTTGCACATCAATCCATCAAGGTATTGAATTTTTCAAATTATTCCAAGGGGTTTTTCACAAAATCAATTTTATTAGTTATTGAAAAGGCATTTTCAATTGGGGATTTGTGCATTCGAGATTCATGGTAGCATTGAGAGTGACATTGAAGAATAACAACACCATATGAAGCATTCATTCTTCAAAATTATATTTCTTTACAAAAAATATATATATGTGAAGTGCATGTTATGTGACATTTGCAATCGACTATTTTTTATATCAAAAATTATGGTAATAAGGTGGATTTATCAACATCTAAGTTATAACACTAACTGAGGATTTTTTCTCAACACTGGAGCACATTTTTCTGTAACTCAAAAGTGTTTTATTTTCTTTGAACTTTCTTATTTCTCGCATTCTAAACATGTTTTTGTTGAGAAAAAATGGTTTTCTCTTCTTTCACATGTTTATTATTGTTTGAAAATTTCACATTCACATGAACAATTACAGAACTCTCAATGATTTTCATTTTTTTATCATTTTATAACTCATCAGACAATGTGGTCAAACATTCTTTCTTATCATGTTCAACCTTCTTCATAGTTGTAGATCCATTTCTAAAAACTAATATAGAACATGATTACATTTGATATTTTCCCTTACCACTAATCAAATAATTTTGACACAAGAATCAAAGTCAGACGTATTATAGTTCCATGACCAACATAATTATACGTTCGAAAAAATTCTTCAACTGATTTTGATTTTCCTTATGAAATATCTTAGGATCTTCATCAGAAATGTCAACTAATAATCCAATTATACTATCTCATTCTTTGATGGTATCAATTTTCTATTCAAATTTTCTATCATAAACATCGTAGTTCTTTATTTATATAGTTTCCCATTATCTAAATTTGATCCTTGTTTCTAGGGCAAATCATGGTTCTTTTGGATCCACCCCAGATGTGATTTGGCATCTGATGTCATAGGTAAAGCAGTTTGGATCATCTTGGTTCATCTTCCACCATTTGAGGTTGGTTTATTCTTCCCTCTTTGTTTGGACCAATATAATTTGGGGATTTTGGTGATTTATTTGTCCCTGAAAAATCTATATTAGGTATGAATTGCATGAATAAGAATACATTATATCTTTCCCCTCTTATTATTTTCCTTATATGATATCATTAATTTATATGTATTTTATACTCTAGATATGGAACTAACGGATATAATTATTAATATGGATTGACTTATTATTATTAATTTCCTGATTGACTAGAACCCAAATGAATAAAATTTTCTAAGATAATATAAAAAAAACAAGGTAAACTAAATATAATGGAAATGTTTCACACAAAAATGTATCGAACAAAATCAAAATATGCTCAAACTCAAGCTAAACTGATTACATACCATTAATAGGAAGAGTGAATGTTAATTAATAGGAATGTACTATTTGATAGTATCATTTTGAATCATGGATATGTTTTCCGATTGCTCGAAGGAACGTGATTTGACCTATGGCGGGTTGTGGTTCCTATATGTTGGGCGATGACGTGTATAGTCACCGAAGATAGGTTTGTTTTAGTTTAGTTTTTATTTTTATTACTTTATCGCATTGTACACTTAGGTCTTTTACTAATTTCTATGGATAGAAGGTAGTTATATTCTACGAAGGAGTTCAGATTGATTCAGTCCACTGGATTTGATCTAGAGTAAGATTTTATGGTTACTAATTTTCTCTCACCTTATGTATTTGGGGCTTTCAGTGTTTTTGACTCCATATTATGTTTTCAGTAGGGAATTGGATCATTTCATATTTATTTGTGTGGATTTGGTTCTCTGATTCCAATATAGGTAAGGATTTAATGTCGTTGGTTTGTTTCTCACTGGATTTTTAGTGTCCTCTATGTGTTTTAAGGTTTCTAATATCCTTTGTGTAGTGCGTTGATCCATTATCATTGGTTTCAAGTCACTAAGTCTAGGACGACTTTCCTGCATGTGCATTGGTAAGTAAGTATATGTTTTTGGGTTCCATGGTTACCTGTATAGTCATCCATGGCAGAGATTATGCACGTATGGGGCTAGGTGTGCCCATGTATATATATATATAAATGCATACACATGTGAGTGGAGGATGGTATATGCAAATAAGTATATGTACAAAGATCCCCTTGCATATGCTCATGGCCATGAGGGTGTGTGCATAGGGTCTAAGTTTCCTTGCATGTCTGTGAAGGTGCGTATACCCAGTGGGGATCAGTAGAGTTTAGTTAGAGAGCTCCAAGAGCCAAAGTGGATGGCTTGGTTCCACCTTGAGGTAGGGACCCTCTCCTAGCCTCTTTAATTAAAGAATGCTTTAAATTTAAATTATCTTCTTATTTTATTATTCTTAATTATATTTAATTTTATGTCTTGGATATCTGTTCATTAATATAATTGTTTCATTAGATAAATAAAGTCATGTTTTTATAATAAAACCCCTCCAACAGAGGTGAGATGTCCATGACAACTCACAATGATAGTTATGTTGATATAGTTGCTTAACTTATTGCATTTGATTTGTGAGGAATGAGTTTTTGAATAAATGTTAAAAATAATTAAATGAATCGTGTGATAAAGACTTGCCATGATTTTATAATAAAACTCCTACAATATAGGTGCACTGTATTCTAAACCAAATAGTAGTGATGGTTAATTGTTTCAAGTTTATATTTGGTTTGAGATTTCCATATGTCTATTGTTGGTGTTTGTTTTGTGGCTAGTTATTTTTTGTGTTCATAGAATAATATAAATTGGATTATCGTTCTCATTTAGATCAAATGAAAAGGCCTGAGTAGGCATATTTCTTGACCATGACACTTTCCTTTTCACCCTTTGAATATTATAAATGAAATTTCCATGTTTAGGCGAAGTGATAGAATTTGTAAATGGTTTGTGTAGGGTGTACAATTCTTTTCTTTCATTTTGTTTCCCTTTAGACATTGCATCATTGTTCCACTCACTAAAACATTTTGATGATCCATTGTTATAACATATTAAATTGTTGATTTGTTATATCATGTCTGTTGTGACCATATCTTATGGTGAAACCCATTTTGGGTGTTTTCTTGGCCTCTTGGACACCCCTTTGGGTGTTTACCCGAGCCTATATATCTAAAAACACTAATGGTGTCACTGTTTAACACCTGTCAGGATTATGGTGCTCCCCACCATAAGCTTCATCATAACACCATTTGGGGTGTTTGCCTCATCTCAACGCACATCTAATTATTTACATATATGAATTCTCCCATAAGATTTGTGTTGCATCCTGAGATGTTAAAACACACTTAAATTTTATTTTCCTCAATGTGACTGATGTTTTATTACTAGAGTTATAGGAAATGCATATACCATTGATAAGTAATACACAAGCATAATTTGTCTCTCAATAATTAGTTTCAACTACCTAGTACAACTTTTAAAACAACGAATATAAAATATAAATCATTATCATACCACAATCCTGAATCAAGCATCCCTTTTTTATACCATAAGATTAGTTTCTATTATGTGAAGGATAATTACATAGGATTTATTTGGAATCCTGTATAACGTGTAATCAAAATTTATCTATCTAGTATAGACATTGGTAAGTAGAATAAAAATTCAATAATATATAAAAACTCTATATGATCACCAGTCCTCCCCACTTCATGCTATGACCACATGGTTACATGTTCAATAAGAGTGGAGTCCTTTCTGGATTTTTCCATTCTAGGTATTCAATAATTTCATATGAAATTATATAACATGATTGATAAAAATAAGAATAAAATATTTTCTACTAAAATATGATTAATTACCTTTCTCAACAGAGTTGATGAAACCATTTTTGTATGGTTTTTTGTTTTGTAATTGTCCTTTAGAGTTAGATATTTTTATGATTTCGGTGATCAGATGAGTGTTTTGACCCATGTAGAGAAAATGATTCTAAATTATCTTTTTTTTCAGTGCGAGAACTATAAAAGACAGACATATCAAATAGTGTATTTGGATATTTCTATAATAATGTGGAATCTGATGGATGATCAGCTCTATGATAGTATTCCATGAGTCTTGTGATCAATGTTGAGACTGACTAATCAGAATTTACCTTCGATGTATGATACCTAGATAATGTTTTAGATACATTAACCACCCATAGATAATGGGGAGGGTGACCCTTGGGTAGTAAATATCTAGATTGAGTCTCTCATGAAAATATTTAGTCACATGAAGACAACATTGCAGATGAGGGTGAAGCTTGGTACTTGTATTCTACAAGGACCTTATAAGTGCTCGAGGGACATCATATTACATGTTGGACAACAAAAAGACTTGAGAATAATTTTATAATGATATCTGTATTTGGAAAAGTGTCTAAAATGTTTTCGATTTAAAATGATGACGTATTTTTTGAAAAAATTTCAATTCCTTTAGAAAAGGGATAGTGATAATTATTTTCAAGGTTTTAAAGTTATATTAACAAAGAAAAATTACAATATTTTAAAGGATTTATGCAAAATTTACTTTTAAAATAGATGCTTTTGAACTATTTGAATGTTAGAAATGTTTTACCAAAATCTATAATTGTGCTTAAATGGCTTCATAAACAATTAAGGTTTCTCTTTATAAGATGAGTTTTTCAAAACCTCATGGGAAAAATTATGTTTTAATGAATGAGTGTTCATTTTGGAATAAGTTTTGATAAAACTGTGTTGGGTTAAATAGGATAATTTGGATCACTTATACAATGATGTAAAAGTCTATATTGTTGGATTTTTATGAATTTATAAATTATTGGATTTTAGTTTTATTTAAATGATGTCTTGAGATTACTTATTGAATTATTTTATATATCATGGGGCTGGAGTTTTAAATTCAATTTTGATGGTGTTTGTGTTTCTTGTTTTAGAGTATATATATATATATATATTTCGAAGGAAAATAGAACATATATAAATGGTGTAAGATAAATTACAATGAATAAAAAACCACTCAACCAATGGGTGGAACAAGGTGACCAAGCACCATGAACAAGGCCACGTAGCCAAAAAAGAACCAACCCTCAGAGAGAACCATGGCTGCAGTAGCTAGACAACAACCCAAAATTCCAAGCCACATGGAGTCCAAAACCGAGAGAGAGAAATCAAGAACCGTCAAGAGCACGTGACCAACAAGAATCCTGGGCACAAAAAGTAGCACCCAAACGAAGAGACCACAACAACCTTCATCAGGCCACCACCAGCAGTAAAGAAGAAGCGTCCACACAAAGAGACGTAGAAGCAATACGTGAACATCAAACAAACATCCAACTAGAGACTTGAGAATCACATGAAATCGCCCCGTCGTCATGAAAGTACCGAGGTCTACTCGATGCATGTGACAACCAAGAGGAAAACACACACACCCACAGACACGAACCCACACACCCACCCCACAAAGAGCACACACTCCCACACTCGAAAATACACGCATGCACCCAACCACACGAACACACGCTCCCAAACACCAACACAAGCAGGCCACCACAGTCCACCTATGAACCATCAGCCACCACAACCACCATAATCCAACATGCACCGGCCACATCCAGTCCACACCAGCCCCATACCACCTTCATTTCTGCCCGCACCACCCCCCACCACCTGAAACCTGCCCCTTTACACCAGCATTCCAGCCCCCCTCCACCTATATTCGTGCCCGCACCAGCCCCCGACAACATGAAATCTATCCCACACTAGCCACCAAACCATCCACCACACCAGACCCCATCCCCCAACCTCCTGAAAAACACCAACGCTAGCCCTCTAGCACCTAAAAAACATCCTCAACCACCAGTTCCACCCCTCACCCACCTCCAACCTCCTATATCCGAGCCTGAAACATCCCCTTCCACATGCCCAATAACCCCCAGCCACTTGCAATCCAACCCACACCAGCCCCCTTCCACTTATTCCAGCATGCACCATCCACCTTCCATCCCCCTGCCGCTTGCCTTCCCCGCCCGCACCAGCCACTCCAGCCCGCACCAGCCTCCTGCATTCTAGCCCATACCAAACCCCTGCCACCTACAAAACGACACCATACAACCTATTCCAGCCCACACCAGCCCCCATTCTAGCATCTTCCAGTAGCACTCCAGCCTGCACCAGCCACTCTATCCTGCACCAGCCATAGACACCGACCACAACATCCAAAAACCATAGCCCCTGCACACCACAAACTCCCACCCATCTCCACAAAAAACCAACCCCCCATCCACAAGAAAACCCATGCCACTGCATACATCAAAAACAACCAACCTACAATAACAGTACCCCCGCCCCCATCCAAACCAAACCTTCAGCACAGAAAAAATAGAAGGCCATCCCCAAAGGAATCCATCGAAGGACATTTCAAATGAATATTACTAATGGTGGCTTCAATGGATTTGACCACTCTCTTGGGTAAAATAAAGTGATAAAACCAATAAGAATTCATACTAAAAATAACTGATTGAACAAGTTTTAACCACCCAACATATGATAGAGAGTTATTAGTCTAAACTTTAACTCTTTGAACAATTTACATTTCCCAGACCACACAATCAGAATCTCTAAGCTTGGAAGTGATGAGAGGATATAAGGAACTGAACTTAAACATTTCATAATCTTGAATTAAGTTAATAATTCAAATTGAGGATCTTTTCATGTTTAAATATTTAGATAATTAGGCCATAACATATACAGAACAACTTGAATATTACATGTAGACACATCTACTCACTTTCCATTTTTTTCAAAAAATAAAAACTCTTTAAAAAAAGAGTAATCTCTTGTTCATTGTTTTAGACAGCATGACTTTTCCTTGATCCCATCCTTCACCCTATTCCACTTTAGTTCCTATGAAAAACATTTAAAAAACATGGGATGAGCATAAAAAGCTCAGTAAGGGATACAAAAACAAGGAAAACTGTTAGTTTTTTTAAAACAACAAGTAAACCATGAATACTTTATCATAAGTAAATACTTTTCACCTTTATGAAGTAGTAAGTACTCTTCACTAAATAAAAGATCATTACATACCCTTTTTCAACCAAAAGATTACCATTAAACCCATATAAAGAACACATAACATATAAAGGAAACTTGGGACATAAACATACTTAAATGGAATAATCATACGGTCGACCTCCACACATATCACTAAATGGAATAGCCATACGGCTGAATTCCATACCCAATGAATTGGAGGTTATAACGTAACCATCTGTCTTGGTTTATCACAGCACCACCCGTCATTTGGTTTATCAAATAACCACCTTTCAAATGTCCATGTACCATTATAAAATCATAACACATACAAAAAATATGAAGGATAGAAAAAAATTCCTCATTTCAATCAAAATATATCACTTAAATATATTGGCATAACAGATCCATTATCAAAACAATTTTTAATACCAAAATATGTAAAAGAGTATATGGTATTTATTTTCCTTTTAAAAACATTACAGCTTGTTAAGGAAGCCAAAGATCAAATAATACTCATGGTGGAGGAAAGGTCATTGTCACCGCGTGTGTTAAAAACAAACATAGTTTTTGTCATTTGGTAAAATGCTTTGTAGATAAAATACACCTTTTGAATAAAATTAAGCATCAAAGGGGTTTATACACCGCATAAATTAAAGTTGTGTATAAATGAAAATATTCCCCAATGAAAGGAGATTGAGACAGAGTCCCTTACAAAGATCATATTGTAAATAAAATTGATATATTATGTGTGTTCAATATAATCACACATAAATCACGTATAAATACATAAAAATTCATTTCTCACATAATCAGAGAACGACGTAAACAATAAAGAGAAGATCAACCCTAAGAACAAAAATTGGGATTAAGAAGTTCCCTTACCTCGTGTCCGACTTGGCCCGTTCATTCTTTCATATCCTATATAATAAACTAAAGTTAATTTATAATTTCTTAATAAACTTTTTCAAGTTCATTATTCCTTTTATATAACTTATTAACATGTTATAAACATTATGTAATCATTTAAGTTAATAATGGTTGTTTTTTCGATATTTGGTACTTGAGTCAAAAATGAACATCTTATATTTACATGTTGTTCGCGTGGTCAATAGTTCATTATTTATAGAGTGATATTAATGATTTAGATATCATATATATCATATATATTCATTATATATATGTATTTATAACAGTACATAACATTTGGAGATAAGAAATGAAATGCATCATTCATGGAGACGGTAAGCCGTACGTACGCATGAACGCTAATTTCAATTCTATTTCATATTTAATGAAATGAAAAAATAAAGATAAATATGTGTATTATAGTTCTAGTATAGTATCATATATAATATCATTAACTCCCCCCTTTATACGTACCACGTATGTTATGAATGAGTCATATCACTTTGAAGGGGAGGTAGTCCGCACTTCCTCAAATAAAATTTTTGCGTTTACCCATAATGGAAACCATAAAGGTATGATATAAATTTAAAATACAGAAGCATAAATAAATCATTAACATAATATATATCATATATAAATTTATTTCCATCTTAATGGCCATCAGGAGAGGTGGTAGGAGAAAATTGAACAATCATCGTTTCGGGAGGTGTTAGTTTTTCATCCACAAAAACAGTATGTTCATTACCCATTAAGTGGAGGTGTGTGTAAGTGTAGTTCAAATACTGTTTATTACAACATCCTTTTATATTGAGGATATAGGTGTTGTTATAAAAGAAAGAAATAATAAGTGTGTTGGGTTTGGATAAGTAATATAAAACAAAAGAACTTAAGAGAAAACGTTACCTTTAAATTGAGTAACTCCCTTTGGTATGAACCAAAAGGATTTATTGAAGTGAATTATGCCTAACATAAGGATTTTAGGATGATGAGAGGGATATTTAAGGCTTATTTAGGCAGTGGTTGGATAATCCAATTGGCTTGAGAGGTGTAAGTAATTGGTTAGAAGTGAGGTCTTTTATAGGGGGAGGAGGGGCTCTTTAGGAAAGTGTGAAAATATTATTTTATTATATAATGATTTTAGGTTTCAAAAGGTCCAAAACTAATTAAAGTTTAAGAAAAGATGACTCATGGTACAAATAAAATAATCCAATAATAATTAGAAAGTTTTTGGATATTATTTTAGTCTTTTTAATCTTATTTATTTAAATCATTTATTAATATGGTAAACACTCCATCATTATTGTGTCACAAATAATTTAATTTAATTGATTCCTAAAAATTATTAAAAAAATTTCCAGGATTTAGGAAATATTTTTATCTTTATAAGGAATATTTATATTCAAATATATCAATTATATATCCCCACATTAAAATTGTTTTATCAAAACAATACATGTTTGTGATATTTCTATTTTTACTTTAAAAAAAGTAATCAAAATAATTATCTTACCCAAGTGGCTTTAAAAGGCCAAAGGTATCACCCATGTATTATATTATTCAGAAATTACTCTTAAAATAAGGTTAAAATAAGTGTTAAGGTAATTTTATATTAATTTAGTATTATTTTTACCATGAATTACCTTATTTACCATTAACTGCGGTAAATAAAAGTGAAAAGTTACTATTCACCAAAAATGATTTTCATCTTATTGAACCACATTTTACTTATTAATAACAACCATGTATGTCAGATTTTTAAACTTCAATTCACATAAGCAGTAAAAATTATTTAAATGAAAATGCAGTTTTTTAACTACTACATAGAGGTTTCCCTATTAATAAAAATTGATGTTTTGTCAGAAAAATACCAAAAATTAAGCCTAATATATATTTTATATTCTGAATTAAAAAATGATAACTATTTTAAAAAATTCAAAACATTAATGTTTTATTAATTAATTTAAAAATAATTTCTATTGTCAAAACGAAAAGCGTGTTTTAGGAAATAATAACAATCAATAGATTGACAGTTGATTATGTCAAATTTCAAAGTGAAATTACTTCTAATGACCAAAATTGGATTAAATGTTAAAAATATAATCTAATTAAACTTTTAAACCAATTAAAAATATAATATTTCTATATGAATAAATTATATTAAAATGCATATTTGCATTAAAATACAGTAATTTTCACTATTCATTAAAAAATGAATCTTATCAGAAAAGCACCAAAAATTTACCCAAAGTAAATTTTGATGTCCCGATTCTAAAGAAGAATTTTATTTTTTCAAATATAACATATAAAACTGACAAAAACTAGATCTAAAATATGTTTTCCATTAAAAGGCTGTAAATAAACCTTTTAATGAATGTTAGATTATTTATGCATAAAATTAGATTCATTCACATTTTAAGCCTCTAACTTTTATTGTATAAATGTAAAAACATTTAACAAATATGTATAATCATATTTTAGTTAGTTCTATTCATTCCCTCCAATACAACGACTAGGCATTAACTACCATTTAAAATAATAACAATATATTATTAGTATGCAAAATAAGATTTCAATGAAATCCATTGTTGCGTATCGGGTAAGACATCAAACATAGCATCCCGATTAAAGTAAAATTAATCTTTAATTAATAAATATTAATAAATAAGAAAATTTATTATTCATTATTTTCTTTGGAAGTTACAGTTGAACTCCCAGATAACAATGAGTAAGAGACCCATTCTTAACCACCATAACATCCTCAATAGAGTCACAAACATCAAAAGAAAAACAAGCTGCAAAAATTAGAGACTTTGAAAGGTTAACATTCAATCAAAAAAGTGAATGTAAAAGTTCCAAAGAAGGATTCAAGACTAAAAACAAATCCAAGTCACCATAAGAAAACAAGATAAGGTCATTTTCAAAACAAAGGTGAGAATAAAGGTTTTACCACATCGCCAATGAAACTTGTAAGCATCTGAAAATAAACTAAGAGAGTCCCAGATTCATGAGAAAATTCCATGGAAATAAAAAAAGGATTGGTGAAGGTGGATCCCCTTTCCTGATTCCCTTTTTCCCTGAAAAGTATCTTTGTAAACTGTGATTAATGTTCACTGAGAACATTTGGGTAGAGACGTATCTTTAAACCCAAGATGAGAAACTAGCTGGAAAACCGAGCAGATCCAAAGCATCCCATAAGAAGTCCCACTTAACCGAATCAAAAGCCTTGAATAAATCTCTCTTTAAGGAAAACCTAGGAACCCCAGAATCAAGATTGTATCCCCACAATAATTCTTGGGTAACAAGATTCTTAGGATGAATTGGATTTGGTACTGATGGTTAAGGATATTTTTAACTAACTTTATATTTATGAGTCTCTTAGGGTTATTTTTGTAACCATCCTACAATAGGATCCAAGTTATAAGTGGTGGAAGTTTATTACTCAGACTAATCCAGAAAAACACAATTCTTGGAAAAGTTTCAAGGCGTGGTTTATTTAGAATTATTCAATAATGAAGTGAAGGTACTGATGGCTATATAATTTTCTAGGCTCCAATAAAGATATGAAATAGTGTTCGAGTAAAAAACTCATTTTATCCAATTGCTTCCAAATATTCCTAATATAGATTTGGACGATTATTTATTGTCTTGGTGGTTTGAGTAAAGTCTTTGATGACTTATCAATAGTGGTTTCTTCGTTTTTACTCCACTTCTATAGATTAAATCTGAGATAATCTATCAATGTTTTCTATACTATAGAATCTCTGACCCCTATAGCAGAGCCAACCGACCGACACCGACAGACACAATAGTAGTGTGGACTTTAGAGTCAACTATAATGTTTCACTTTTGACTTCTAGCCGGCAGCCACTATTGCACTTTTGATAAAGGGGGACGCCATTCGCTGAAGCGATGCAGACTTCCTGTATGGAGTAGTGGATCGTCTTCTCCATATGTAGCCCATTTTCGGGATAGGGTTTCTAACCTGAAAAAAATTGTAATTTGTGCTCCCGATTTTTTGTGAGAATTCGGCCTCTCCTTGGATATAGGGATTATTCCAGAACCACGTATATATTTGTGCTCAGTGTGCTTTATTTTCTTTTAAATTTTCATTCATTTCTCGTTTCTATCATTGTAACTCTCAACGATTCCGCAACAGGTATTTAATGTTTATTTTATCCCTGTTTTTCTATTCATGGGTGTGGTGGAGGAATCTACAAAAAGGAAAAATGTTGTTCTATGTTAGACCCTATAAGTGGTGGTTTAAAAACTATATTTTCTTCTCACCAGTTTCTTCTAGGATAAAATTCTTGGTTTGATATCAATTCCATAAAGTGGGACATAAGAAAATTTTCTATTAGGATCATCAGAGGTATTTTTTGTTAGACTACCAGGAGTCTAAACAATCTGAATATATTGGGTTACATGAATCAATTTAGACTGCCAGATGGAGTCTTTGGGATATTGAATCCATTGAGGTGATTCATATTTGTTTTTTTATATTGGTTAATATTTTAACTATCCAGAATGAAATTTTGGTTGTACTGGGAAAACATGAAGGCTATTTTGTAGTGGCTGGAATCCTTGGGAGTGTAGGGGGGTCTATAGGGAAGGGGGAGGGTGCAGGTGGGGTGTCTAGGAGGGGCTATCCTGGGGTGTTGAAGGGCTGTTCGGGAGGGGGAGTACATGTGGTGTCTAAGAGGGGTTGTCCTGGGGGGTGCGGGGGGGGGGGGGGGTGCCGGGAGTTCTACAGGGAAGGGGGAGGGTGCAAGTGGGGTGTCTAAGAGGGGTTGTCCAATGGATGTTTAGGGGGGGGGGTGTCTAACTGCTATCCGGGGGGGGGGGTTCCGGGGGGTCTGCAGGGCAGGGGGAGGATTCAAGTGGGGTTTCATGGAAGGGCTGTCCGGTGGGGGTGTCCAAGGGCTATCCTGGGGGGGGGGGTGTCCAGCGGTTGTTCGGGGGGGGGGGTCTATAAGGAAAGGTGAGGGCTCAGGTGGGGTGTTTAGAATGGGCTATCTAGGGGTTGTCTAAGGGCTGTCCAGGGGGGGCTGTAGGGCAGGGGGTAGGGTGCAAGGTGGGGTGTCTAGGAAGGGTTGTCTAGGGGGTGTCTAAGGGCTGTCTATGGGGGGGGGGGGGTGCCAGGGAGTCTTTAGGGTAGGGGGAGGGTGCATGTGTCTGTCTAGGAGGGGCAGTCTAGGGGGTTTCCAAGGGCTGTCCGGGGGGGGGGGGGGGGGTCAGCAGGGCAGGGAGCAAGTGGGGTTCCTTGGAGGTACAATCTAGGGGGTGTCCAAGGGCTGTCTGGGGGGGGGGGGGGGTGTCGGGGGGTTTGCAGGGCAAGGGGGGCACATGTGGGGTGTCTATGAGGGGATGTCTAGTGGGGGTGTCTAAGGGCTGTTCGGGTGGTGTGCAAGGGGTGTGCGAGGGGGGGGGGTGCTGGGGGGTCTGCAGGGCATGGGGGAGGGTGCTGATGGGGTGTCTAGGAGGGGGTGTATAGGGTCTGTCAAGGGGCCGGGGTGTCCAGGGGGTGTCTCAGGGGGTCCAGGAGGGGTGTCTAGGGGGGAGGGGTGAAAGGGGTCATCCTAAGGGTGCAAGAGGGATGTCAAGATGGGGCATGGGGGTGTTCAAGGGAGGTGCAAGGTGGCTGTCCAGGGGGCATGGGGGTGTTGGGGGTGTCCAAGAGGGGTGTTTGGGGGGGGGGGGGTCTAGGGGACAGGGTGTCCAAGGGGGTTGTACCGGGGTGTTCAATGGGGTGTCTAGGGGGGAGGGAGTGTCCAATGGGGGTTTAAGGGCTGTCTAGAGGGTGAAAGGGGGATGTCATGGGGGCACGAGGGTGCAGGGGGTGTTTAAGGGTGTGAACTGGGGCTGTCAAGGGGGTTCAATGGGGCTATCCAGTGGGTATGGTGGTGCATGTGGGTGAAAGGGGGATGTTCAGGGGGATTGGGGGTGCAGGGGGTGTTCACGAGGGGGGGGGGGTGTGTTTTTTGAATTCTGTACATTTTATTGTCCACATGACTATTTTTTAAAATTATGTATTTTCAGGTTTTGTATTCATATTTTTATATTGTCAACATGAGTTTTTTTTTGTATTCATCATTATTCTGCAGGTTTGTACTGTAATTCTAGAGTGTATCCAAATACTTGATGCTTTTTGGAATTGCAGTACTGGAATTGGAGAGGGGAGGCCGCTAGAATTGCATAGGAGGGGAGACTGATGTATGCTGGTTCTGGCTAATTAAATGTGGGGATGGTTGGAAGAGGTACCCATAGTTTTTCGAAGGAGATGACTAAATACCAATGGTTCATAGAACCGTAGGTATAAAGATCGAGTTTTCTATACCAAAAGTTTGAAAACTGTTGGTATACCTATATCCCAATGGTTTGTTAAACTATTGGTGTATACCCATACAACCCAGATTATGGAATCATTTCATAATTAACCATTGTAATTGCTATATTACAATGATGAAAAACCATAGGTTTAGTTTTATAAACCCACAGTTATTAACCATTGGGATAGAAATTTACCAATGGTTAAAACTTACCCATTGATTATTCGTATCCCACAAATGGGAGGTATTGTCCTAATGAACCTATACCTAAGAAAAAAATTAATGAACACAAATTTATGAAATGTAAAACAACCAAAACAATGAATTCATACATATAGGATCCCACAACATAGTATAATAATAAATATTTTGAAAATCGAAAATGGGACCAAATACAATCCTAATAAAAAACTGTAATGATTATGAATTTCTCTAAGGGAGAGGACTAAAGTCAAATAAAATCACCTGGTAAAACACATTGGTTTTTCATGCTTCAACTATTCTCCACCAACTCTCTTTTCTCCCAGGACTTTGTCAAATAGGACATCATCCGCAAAAGACACGCCACATGAGGGAAAATCACATGCATGGATGAGTATAAATATAATCCGTAGAAAACCCCAAAATCACAAAACATGAATCACTAAGTATAGTAAGATAAATATAATATATAAAAATAAATCTATCATATAAATAGTAATATTTATACTAGAAAGTCACCACACCACCAGGAAGTCAAAACCAACTACCAGCCACAAGAATCTGTTCGATGCAATGCTCATTCCAAGAGAATCTACTAATGAGACCTACTATCATCAGAGACACTCAATGTATAATTATATATAATTGGTTTCTAACCGATGAACTCTTACTGCTACATGAAGACCCTAATACACAGAAAGAGGGTCACACATTGAACTACCAGGGGACACCAGGAACCTAATCGAGATCGACTCGCTACGTAGGGGATTGAATGTCAATGATTCCACCAACTGTAATGATATATACTACTATATGAAGGATAAACAAATTTCTTAGATAGGTCACTCTAATTATATATCCACCACCTAGGGAATAAAGGATGACAGAGGATCACACTCATGTCTCATAGAGGGATACCAATATTCTCTACGATACTCGACCTCTAGAGGGGATCAAAATCCTATGATGAGGATGTAATGATGCATTACACCCTCATGGGAAAGGACCAAGTGAACGCACTCAAACTATACCGGTATAAATTAAGTAAACGAAGAGATATAATCACTTTTTAAGGGGGCACACTGTGTGTAATAGGGTATACATGACATGTTCATCTATCCCCATGTATGACCATGTGTATGAACCTCACAAAACATATAGTTTCAATATACACGGTTTTTTGGAGTACATGGTGTTAAGAGACATATAATGACCATCCAGTGTTGTGTGTCCAGGACTGTGTACTGAGGCCATTTCCACATACTAGCCTATGTATGAAAATCATTGTCCATGTACATGTACACAAAATTCCATCACGAAGTGTACTTTTTCCCACATCAATGTACCTCCATAATTACACATCAATTCATATGGAAGGGTTCAAATGGTTTGTGGTATTTAACATTGGCAAGAAAAATAATGCCACACACATGGGGCACACACAACGTGTAGATCCAACGTACATGCCGTGTAACATAGATTTTTCTAAAAATCTTGATCTATTTCCACGTGTACTGGTGGATCCTCCATCCTTTTATCTGGTGATTTCTTCACATAAAAGTTGTAGATTGAGCCTTTTCGAGTCATGAAATCAGAACATAATAAGATCTAATCCATTAATTCACCTGAAAAACGAATCTACCCCTCGTTCATCATTTCATACTGAAGAACATGAAAATTATTTATCAACATCAACCAATCCACTACTGTATCCATTATTTCACCCTCTTCATGCTGTTATCATCCCAGATCTATGATATCAAATTGTTTCTCTATAAATTGGGTGCACAACTATCTATTTCCACTAAGCATGTCGAACCGTGGGTCAATTAAATAATGCCCTTGATGATCAATGAAATAGGGGAGAAAATCACAAAATGATCAAGGAGATTGGACCTTGATCAATGTTCATGTAAATCTCAGTTAGTTTTATTTAGGATGAAAATAAAAGGATCAATAATAAAAAATAATTACGCCGATAAAAATCCCCATAATAAAACCCATCCCAAAATACGTAGGATCTACTAATAAACCCATTAGTCGAATGATTCACATTAATCATTGGAATCAAGAACAAGGATGAAATAAAAAAATCCCTACATGGAGTTGGATGTATCATTAATGAAAAATAGCCATGTTTCCTTCATTGATGAGATCCACAATATCCATTGACGCAATGTTCCATGATCCAATCCTAATTTGTCATCGCCAAACAAGATAATCTCTCCAATAGTATTTTTTTTACATCTCCAAAAATTTGAGCGGACGAACCTATGTAATTTCTATAACTATATACTTTTTGGAGGAAATAGGTCACTATGTCAAAATAAACAAAATAAATTAATAATTTAATTTCTTCCTTTTAATTATGTCAAAAAATAATTTTTCATAAATGATCCATGTTGAAAAATAATATTCCACATTGAGGGTATGATTCATTTTCCAAACTCAACCGTTTCCTCATATTTATAATATAGGCCCCGGTTTGGTAGTTATTAATTTTTTAGAAAAATAGTTCGCATGTTCTATTAAATATATTAAATATATTTCGAACATTTATTCTGGGCACACTGGACCTCAAAATTGCATGCAGTCTCAACTCCTAGTTTCGAAAACAATTCATATAATATCCAAAAATTATACAGGGAAGATATTAGAATTTAAATACCTAGATACATTCTTTATAACCTGATAGAAGGACAAATAATAAAGGGTGAGATTGTATGGTGGGTATGGTTATCCATGAGATACATCAATGATCACATAAACATAACATGGGCATAAGGGTATGAGGTGTGATCTTAACATTTTAAAACCATACCCAATATATAATCCATCATAATTTTGAGTGATTAATTAAATCAAGATAGTTCATATGTTAGGAATCAAAAATGAATCAAGGATGTGTGCCATGAAAACATAACATTAGCATACTACATAAATTTTTCTCACACACAGAAGAATAGAAAATCATTTCTTTTATCGGGGATTACTTTTAAGACTACCATAATGTATTGTGTTCACCCCCCATTCCATAAAATCCTTAGTCAAGATTCACTTAAAAGATTATTTTATTGAACAGATTACTTTATTTAACTGGGTTTACTCCCCATTCCAATCCTTATTATCTCACAAGATATACACTTTTACCCTATGAATTGGAGTCATATAAAATATTTTTCCCGCCCATAACATAATGAAAACATCAAAAAAATTTACCAGTAGATCGTAAAACATTATTCCTATCATATACCATGTTATGGAAAAAAAATTCAACATTTCATCATAGAATAACCTGTTGAAATTAAATGGGTTTTATGTACATATTTTCATCATAATCATTATAAATATTGACTAAGAATAATGATGGTATAATTGCATCATAACCGCAATAAATTTTCTGAAAAATAAATTTTTTTCATCTTATATGAATAACTATATAAAATATCACTTGGGTCATTTGATGATGAAAATTCCATTTTCTAATCGAAATAACTTATTTAATGTCAAAAAATTTAGCAAATATTAAAGATAATTCATCTATAAATTGATACATTGAAACATGGAAACATGTAATCAAGGAAATAAATTTTTATTGGTCTTGATGTAAGGAAATTTCAATCATGTCATATATGTAAAAAATAATCCTTTTAGTTTTTTTGTAAAAAGGAAAAAGGACCTCATTCATAAAATGACTAAAATATCAATTTTATATGATTTTTTGAAATGTCAATCATGGTTAAAAATGAATATAAATAATCATAAAATAAATTTATAAACATTCTTAAAATAATTTTTATAAAACATGGATATCAAACATGAATTATTTATTATCGAATATAGAAACAATATTAGTTTTCATTACAAATATTCTTTTTTTATATTGAGAAATTAAAGATCCTAAAATAAAATTAATCATTTAATATCCAAAAATAATGATATAAGGAATATTATTTTGATTATTAAGATATATATCAAAAAACAAAATCATCAAAAATATAATTATAAACAACCCTGTTAAACAATGAGATTGTAAACTAAATCCCTTACCTCAAGTTGAACTATTTTCTAGTGTACTCGGAACTCATGATTTATAAATTTAAATTTATTATAATTCTATACTAGTTTAATATAAATAACTATAAAATAATATATTATCCACTTATAAAACTTTTACAATCATTTTTTTAAAAATATTCTTGAAATGTTCATTTTTGGGTGTTAAGTGTTTCCTTTTTCATATGAAATTTTTTTGGGTAGTTAAGGTCCTTTTAATTTTCTCATGGTTCTATCATATAATATATTTTCCCCATGATATAAATATAATATATATTAAATATATATATATACATATATATATATATATATATATATATTTATAGTCATCCATAATAGTGAGATATAGAATAATTAACAGCACCATTCCTGGAGATGGTACATCAAACATAGGCATGAATGGCGTTTTCACTTTTTGATGGATGGAATGAAATATATGTAAATTATAATTCATAATTACATAATAATTATGATATCATAGAGATTATATATATTCATTAAATATATCCTTACTACCATCCATGTAAATTGGAAATGAAAAATAAATCCCATCACTTCATGTATTAGGTAGTCTATATGTACGCATGAGAAAATTTATAATTTCAAAATGGAAGAAATAATAAGAAGGAAGATAGTATATTATAATTATATAAGAATAATTATATTATAAATATCATATATAAATATTAATATCCATATTAATATCCATCTTTCAAATATGGTGATTGGAAATGAATTGTATGAATATGTGGATGTGGTACTCCACACGTACGAACTTGTGATACTTTCACTTGCTATTTGATGAAAAATGGAGAATAATAGATTTTACATATTCAAAATTAAATTTAAATGTATTTATGATAACTAATTTATTTTTTTATGATTAATACAATATATTTGGAGGACGTAGAAGAAGAACTACTTTGAAATAGGTCATGTACGATGGTTATCTCTCCTTCGGTTGGCCAAATTTAGATCCTTTCCTATAGGATAATGGAATAGAATTTTAAGTTGAAAATAAACTCTAAATATCTTCTAGTTATGTTTATATGATTATTGTTAGGGTTTCATTGATCTGTATGGATAAAAGTGTTCTAAAGTAGAGAAATTTTGGGTGTTCTTTTATAAGTGGGGGAGATGAATCACTTGTAATTCCATAAAATTTTATAATATTGTAATGTTATACTCATGATAAATGTATCCCTATGGATATATATTCAAGTGTGAAATATAATTACATAAATTTAATTCATCCCAATATGGTTTATAAATGTTTAATTTTTAAACATACCCTTATCTCTTAGTTTAACACCTTGAAAATCGGTTTTAACCTTATCATAGTGAGAAATTTTTATTGTTCATTATGTTAAATATGACTTAAAATGAATGTGTCCCTAGTAAAAAATATTGAAACATTTGTTTAAAATTTGTGAGGAATTCTTTTCAAATTCAATCCACTTACATACTATAATTTAATTCAAAATTAAAACAACAATACTCGATGAAAAAAGCTTTCAAGGGAGAATGTTTTATTAAGTGTTAAATTTTTTTATATTAAAATGAAAAATAAAATTAATTATAATGAAATTAATTATATTATTAACAATATAAATGAAAAATTACTTTTAGAAATTTTTAACTAATTAAAAAAATGATAGTCTTCAATAAAAATTAGTATTTTCCACTATTCATTGAATAATTATTCTTTTCAAATAATTATCAGAATATCACTCGAAGATAATTCCATAAAGATGATTTTAAAATTAAGTTCATTTATTATAATAATGTTTTGTAAGATTAAAAAAAATTAATAATATTTTTTGGTAAAACAATCAATAAAAACCATTTTTAATGAAATATGTATTTTTATGGGATATAACTACTTTAATACAAATTGAGTAGTTTCTTATCAATATATTTGTTTTATCTAAAAACATTATTCATATTGTTTTTAAACATGGTTATTAGTCTTCAATATTCCAAAATTATGTCTTGTTTATAAAGTTCCACTTTATTATGTTTTATTTAGAATTGAGGATTCAAGTATCAAAAGTTATCGAAGTAATTAAATTTATTTAGAGAAAAATACATCATAAAATCATAATCTATTATAATTTTGGAATTAATGATAATTATACATGATATATGTCTAAGGAGACCAATGAAATGATATGGTCAAAATAAACCCATTAGAGAAGATGGAAAAATTTCACAACCAGATAGATAAGAGGATACATCTGATCATGTTCTGGACATATCTAGTGCTTTAAGAGGCAGAAATGTTACAACCAAATGTTTTTATATAGTGCCTATTAAAGGTTAAGGAGTTCCTAGTAAGATAAATTATTATGGATGGGACATCCAACATTAGTATACCCAACCTTCTTGGGAACTATAAGACCAAATTATGTCGAGGATTGGATGGATGACATTGAGGGGATATCTAATCTAGTGGAGACCCTAGATGTTTTATGGAAAAATATGTCTACGTTGATTCTTTAAGAACTCTCTATGAGGAGGTGGGGTGTTTTGAAATATGTGAGAGGATATGTGGTTTTTAGCTGGGTGACCATCATGAATCTATTCTTCAAGGATTTATTCTTATATATATTAAAACTACATAATGATACATAGTTTATGGAAGTTCATCAGGGATAAATATATTGAATAGGTGACACTATATGCTTCCCATATTTTATTTTTTCATTATCTCTTGGTTGGGAATGAGGGGAAAATTGAATAAAAATATGATATTGGCCCTTTCCTAGTGTTGAGGAAACAGACCAGTACTTTTGACCCGGTGATATATACTATTAGGTTTCATAGGGCCCTGATGATTGAGATGTGGTAATAGGAGGGTAATGCTACATGAATTATTTGATCACTCATAAGGTTATTGAGGGGGTTCTTTGGAGATTTTATGGGAGCCTCTTTCTGTATTATGAAGTATAAGATAGATGAGATTCACTTGGGTGGTAGCAGGTAGGTGGAGCAGAGTAAGGAATCATCTATTCCCTTTGTGGAAGGGAATTTTTCAAGATGTTATAACTATAAAGAAAGGGATCATTTTAACATTACTTTTGTAAATTCATTGTAGGAATGAAATCAGTGAGGCATGATGGGTCACATGAAGCATTAATATTCCAAAGTGATGCATTTGGACTCTAGGATAATGAGTTAGGCAGCAAGTCAGGGACCTCAGGGTGTTTTGAGAGAGTCACATATAGTAGTTTCCTAGTCATGGTGTTGAGATAGGTATAGTTTATAGAGTAGGATAGGTCCCAAATAATGGTGGAGGGGATCATTACTTATTTGAGGTATTGTATTTATCACATCATTAAAATATTCTTCCTTGATTGATACAAGAGTTTCATATTTATTTATATCAGATTAAGTAATTTCAAGACTCGATTTTTTGGTCAAGTTATCTAATAAGTAATTTCTTATTGACACACCCTTAGGGAAGAAAGTGGATCATATCTAAATATGTCAATATTTTACTTTTAGTAGTTACTTATTATATATGTACATGGGAATTTATGATAGTTGAGTTGACTTGTATCAATGTGATCTTTGGGGTGGACTGGCATGCTAGTTATCAAGTTCACAATGATTACAATATGGGTCATGTACCCTTTTCTTAAATATTGGGAGATAATTTCATCTTCTCCAAATATTGGGATGTTGGAGCAAGAAGAATGAGTCTAGTCTTATGTTTTTTGGGGATATCTTAGGGAAGGTAACGTGCATAGTTCATATGATTGACTATGTGATATCTTTATACCCTTTTCCTCTTATAGTGGACATATATATAGAAGTATACCCCGATGAATTATTTGGGATTCCTCCTAATTGGGGATAGAGTTTTATATTGGACACATATCTGGTGTGGGGAACTATATTGATTCTTCCATTTTATAAAAACCTCCTTTTTTGAAGTATCTTAAAGATAAACTCATATACATAAAGGAGAATGGTTTCTATGGATATAAAATGTCTTCCTTGGGTGATAAATCGTTGTTAAAAAACTGGTTGGATTGTAGAATTTAATTGTAGATGGAATATATAGAGACGAACCACATTACTATGAATGATTGATACATGTTTCAAAGGATATATTAATTATTTGATCATTTATAGAGATCCAGATGGTTCTCCCTAGTTGATCTATAATCAGGCTACAACCTGCATCTATTTAGAGAAGAGGATATTCCTAAGATAATGTTAAAGAGTTGATATGGACAATATGAAAATCCTATAATTCCATTCATGTTGAAAAATGTATTATCAGCATTCATGTATCTCATGAATATGATCTTCCATCCATATCTCAAATTCATTGTGTTGGTGTTCATTGATGATATCCTCCCATACTCACAGACCTCATAGATAAATATGAGACACCTGTAGATTGTGTTGTGTACTCTTTTGTAACCGTAGATATATTCCATGGGGTTGAAGTGTCACTTCTGTATGTAGGAGGTATGTTTTATTGGGAATGAAATCTCAAAAGCTGTGATTTATATGGACTCATAGAATGTATAAGTATTTATTCCATAGGTGTACCCAAGAAATGTGTTCGAGATTAGAAGATTATATAGTTTTGGTAACTATTATAGATGATCCATACTTGAAATCTGTTATTTGGAATAACCAGTGATCACAAAATAAAATGAAGTGGTGAATTTTTAATGGAATAATCCATACTATGTGGTAATATTAGAAATAAAGGAGAGATTGATGAAAAATATAATCCTGATATTTACAGTTCCATATATTAGATATGTAGTTTATAGTGAGGACTTAGGTATTATTTTGATAGATTTTCATATATAGGGGAATCAATTGGTGACTTCTAGGTGTTGTTCGATATAAACCCATGAGTGTAATCATTGGTATATGAATTTTTTTGACAGATGTGGTCCATAATATGAGGTTTTTTCAAGATTTTATCTTTATTTGGACATTCCTAATATACACATACCAAAATATATTGCATTACCACTTCTCTCAGCATGAATTGAATCTAAGGAAATGGAATTGGGTGAATTATCTATAGAGATTTGATTTTGGGAAGGCCTATAAAAGGGGGATAAAAAATGATGTTTTGTATACTATCTTTTGAGAAAAATGAAGGATCCTTCAGAGTTTCCCTGAGAAGAAGAACATAGGTTTATGATGTTGTTGTACACACCATTTATTTTCTCATCTAAAGACTAAGGTGTAATTGTTTTTCTTATTTGGTTCTCAGGTTTATTTTGGTGGGCCATGTAATGTCTAGAAATGAGCCAGATCAAAAATTCAACGTTATGTGGGAATTGATGATGGGATGTTACCGAGATATATGATGGTCAATGGATAGTGATGTTGTGATTTTTTTATGGGGTATTAGTGGATCCAAAGTCCCTAAGGGAAGATATAATGGGGTAATCCTATGCCTCTCAATATGAAATGCACCCAAATTTTATAAATATTTATTAGTATAGACTCTAAAAATGTAGAAACATTTCTTGTTGATATGAGAGGATCACACTTTTGATGAGTTGGGAATAATTTACATTTATAAGATTATATAACTGCATAGAGTAACATCTTGTATAATATTTGAGAATGTCATGAATTATAAATCATGGTTAAAGTATGTCTTGTAGAAGTATTTTGGGAGTATATTAAGTATGAGTATGACATATCATTGGCATAATAGTGGACATTTAGAGAGGACAATCAATATATTGGAGCTTAAACTTCTAGAATGTGTTCTAGATTTCATTGGATTATGGGATGATCAGTTAAACATGTTATAATTTATGTAAAATATTAGTTTTAAGGCATAAATTGTAGTGGAACCTTTTGAGGCTCATTATGGTTTTCCATTTCACTCACCACTATGTTTTCACGAAATGGGTAGACACCTATCTTTTTTCCAATTATGGAACATAATACCTCAGAGAGGGGAAATATAATAACAAATTGTTTGGTTTCCCAAAAAAGTAGAAAAGAAATTGTATGATAACCGGAGGAGAAAATTATTGGAGTTCACTATGGGTGACAACATTTTATTTTCTATGTTGACTTGGTCGGGGAATAATTATATGATGAGGTAATGTACGCATGGACCACATTGTATGAGACCCTTTAAGAATGTATAACAAATCAAATAGGTTGTTTTATCGATTATATATTCTTCCATGATATAAGGTCAAGCATTTTATGTTATTTATATCTCAGATTTGGAGGTATGAGCGTGATCCAAGGCATGTGATTGACCAAAAGGATACTGATTTGGTACAAGATAAGATTTTTGTGGGGTGGTCAATACAGATTATGGATCAGAGTGGAAAGGTGTTTCCATGGAAGAAGATATTGTTGTTTGAGTCCTATGGTATATTGGAAAAATATAAGAGGATACATGGGAATGAGAATATGATATTTGGGATTCATGTACTGTTATGTTAAAGTAGGAACATTAGAGTAACTTCTTGATCATGATAACTCATTAAAGGGGGATATTTGTGACATTATCCATTTAAGGTGAATAATCATTTTGATTCAGTATATAAAAAAAATTTTATTCTGTGTTGAGATATTTTTGAGGTGTGTTTGTGCAATATCCCAAAGGTTTTTAGAGTTGTGTTGGGTTTTTTGATGGTACAATTTTCATATGTTTGAGAATTTGTTTCTTTGGGTTGTACCATAGGGTGAGTTTGGGTAAACAAATGAGTGTTTTGGAGGAATGTGAGCATGTTCTTGGTTGGTGTACGCTTATCTCAAATAGTCCACCCTACCCCAACTAACCATACAAACCCAAATAGAGGATATTAACATGGATGTCTCATGGTTTGTCAAACATTTTTTCCTTTAGGAAAAACTATGCACCACCTAGAAGAGTAACATAGTTAAGGAATATGGTTTTTATAAAACAGTGTGTGCCTTCCTAAAAAATAGTGTGCATGTTTTAATTATCCTGAAAATTTGATTTAAAATTATCCAAACCCCTAAAACTCACTCAAATCAACCCAGACTCATAACCTAACAATTACTCTCAATTTTGGAGGCTTCCAAACATATTCTGATGTCTTTCAACCACCGTTAATCATGATTCAATGCCCAGATTATAGATATGTACCTCTCTTTGTATGGGAATCTCATCCTACCTGGTTTACCATTATTTTACCATAATTATCTCATTATTTAAAGATTATTTTCCTCTTTTTTATGGGATATAGATCTAGTTTTTTTGTCTCTACATCTAGGCTTGTTGGATTTTTTGGTTGATCTTTGATATTATGTTTCCATTCTAGATCTCATTCTTCGTCATTATTCAGCTCAAATTTGTAATATATATTGGTGAGTGTTTATTGTAAATCTTGAGGTAGGTGTTCATATTATTCAACTCCAAAATCCATGATTTCAATTACTTGAATGTAATTATGAAATTTCAATTATTTTATTTGAAACATTGTTTTTAAAATATAATTAATTAATATAATTAATTAATTAATTAACATATCATGGAATTTCAGATATCAGGGTTGTTTACATGGAAAAAATTAATTGTAGGATTGTTATAATTTCTAAATAGGATTTATTAATATATTGATGAATTAATGTAAGAATGGAATTTTATAAAAAGGAAAAATTAATTTTTGAATTTATTATGATGATATTGGGATTGTGGAATTTCGATTAATTAATTGTTGATTTAATTAATGTCAATAAATTGATCTTTATGAATAATTAATTATTGAATTAATTAAAGAAATTGATTTTATTAATTAATTGGTGAATTAATTAAAGGCACTGATGTGATTAATCAATTATTTAATAAATTAATGTAATGATGTTAATACTAAAATGTTAAAGTGGATTAAATAATTTTTAAATTAATTAATGTGATATTGTGATATATATTATATTTTTCATTATTTGATATATGAGTTTTCGAAACTGAGTGATTATCAAAACACCCATATATGATCTTTTTATATACAAGTATGGGACACATACCGATGCTCCAAATACACATTGGGTCCTTTACATGACGTTCTAGGTCCCTGGGAATGCATGAAAATTGCATGGGGCGTGGAATGATGCTCCAAATTAAAATGATGTTTGAGACATAGACTGATTCTTTAAATACTCATGAGGTTCTACAGATGAATATATACACTGAAAATGATAGAATTTAACTAAATTTCCAATTATCTTTAATATAAATTGAAATGGAATTTATAATTCTATCAAATTTATTATAATTAATTTTTAATTAAATATGTGATATGGTTCAGACTCCAGCATGGGCCAAAGCAGGTATTGTGGATCAGGTGTCCTCGGAAATCTGGTAGATTATGATGTTAAATTAATGATAATTGAAAAAATAAAAACAATTTAGTTATTTCTTTTAATTTATTCTTTAAAAAATTGCATACATTGTTATTAACTACATTATTTTTATATAGCATGGTGGGGTCTTACTAAGTTTTAATCAGACCCTACATGGTATTCCTGATCGTTACACGAATAGACTTCTTGATTGAAGGAAAGGATAATGGAAAATGAAATATGTTAGATGAAAGATTCTGGTTGGACCATGGATGAGGGAACCAAATGTTGGTTGAGACCCTCTTGTGAGTTATCATCATATTTATTTTGGTTTTAATTTTGATACTTGGCATGTAATTGAGAAGGGAATATTTATTTTTTTAGTTGGATTTTTTATTCCCAGTTTTATTTCATCTTGTGGCACTATTTTGGTTTGATTATTTGTTATATATTTTTATTGATTATTTATTTTTTAATATTGTATGACTCTAAAAAATATGGTATAGTACCCCTTTGATCAATATTATACCCTCATTTCTAATCGATATCCTCTAGCATATAGGGAGGCACATTTGATGTTACGTAGCGGTTCAACTAAGGACACTAATGTGTGGCACCCGAGTTGGGACATTACAACGTGGTATCAGAGGATTTTTATTTTTGTTCTTACGTATTACTATTTAGGAAATGTGTAGCGGTGACAAGGAATAGTTAGAACATGGTACTAAGATCATTCATGGGAGTAGCTAACCCATTTATGGGGGAGAACCTAAGTACCCAGGGTTGGATTATTGTTATTGGTATATCCTATTACAATTTAAGGATATTTAACCTTTGGTGAAACCCATGTCGTGTGATGTGATTATTTTTTCTGAGATTTTTTGATATTGGGCTCAAGGATTAGTAAGTTATGAGAGTATAATAATGTTGTATAATTTTAGGAAATTAGGATTATTGTGACATGTATAATTTTAGTTGCACCAGGGAAAAAGGACTTTGTCTAAGTTGTTAAACTAGAAATGTTTTCCTTGCTTGTGTGTTTTCAATAAAAACATGCCTAATATGAAATTGAAAAATTTCGAATGATGAAAAGTATTTAAATATGTATGTCAAATGAGAAGCTTCTATATGATAATGGGTTTAATTTTTTTTAACCATGACCTAGATATAGGATGGTTAAGAGTAGTGATAGTGCCTTTGTTTTGATCAAGTAGTGGGAAAGGGGGAATTTTTTTTGTTGATTATTATGATCTTTTTCTCTTTTTTAAATGTGTAGAAGTGGTTTTATATGTCCTATGATTCATGTTTAGAATTGTAGAGATATTTCCATATCTCGATGCTTGTTGAAAGGATGAAATTAGGACATGGTGAGCGATGATCCTCAATTAGTGGAACCTGAATTACTGGTAGTTCCAATTGACGATGTTGGAGAGTATTTATGAGATAAATTTTCGTAGTTTTCACAATTAATCAAAAGTGACATGGGGAAGTTTGTGAATAGAATTTCTAATCTGACGGGGGAGTTCCATATGTACCACCCTTTTACTTTGAACTAAGAGTGTGGACCTGAGGACGTTGAGTTCTAGATTGAGTCCATCCAAACTATACTTGACCATCTAGAGATTACTTCTTAGAATAGAATCAAATTGGATGACAATATGTTACGTGTTCATGAAAAGTATTTTCGGGACATCTAGACTTGCGACGGACAACCAGATAATATGTAGTATAATGAATTTCAAGAGATGTTATGGAACACTTCTTTTTTGAGATTCTCAGAAATGAAAGAGAAACAGAGTTCATGAGACTAACTATGCGGATCTTATCTCTAATGGACTATACATGTTGTTTTATATATTCTCAATGTTTTTTTCTAGTGTTGGAGGGGGATTAGCCTAATGTAGAAAAGCAGTTTTTGGATGGGATAAAATTTGATATTATGTTCCATGTGAATATATTTAGGCTGGAGAAGTAATTAGAAATGGTGAATCAGTCTCTCACATGATAGGTGAACATAATGGAGACTTTCAGAAAGGAAAAATGGCTCTATGTTGGTTGTACGGAGTCAATAATTCTAAGATAAGGAAGAATAGCTCTGATAATGTTAGCTGGAGTAGTGGGGAGTAAAGCACCCAGACACAGTGATCGGTTACTCTGAATCTTACTCAAGTGATTTGTGACAAATTTGGTTTTTCAGACCACCATCATAAACATTTTTCCAAACCACTGATAGAGTGTCGAGAATGTGGCAGGTTGTATCATCTAAAAAGGTTCTATATGAACCCTCGACCAATGACTGTGATGGAGCAACTAGAAAGAACCAGAGTATAAGAAGGGGATCTTCTACCTTATATTATCATCAAAGTTGGAGTTCTAATATCCATGGAGTTATTGGTAGTGGATGAAGTACTTCTAGGAAATACAACCCATATTAGTAGAGTGGGGAAGCTTAAGGGACTCAGAATACATCACCAGGAAGAGGGTTATTACATTTACATGATATTCAATGTACTCCTGTGGATAGTGAGAAGATATTGTCAATAATAATATGTACTATTATTATAGATTCTACACTATCTTGTTCCTTATTTAATACTATTCCCTATAATTCCATTATGTTTTCACAACTTATGAATGGGTTGAGCCTGGTGGTTGAGTTCATGAGTGGGGCGTTGACTGTTAACACTCCATTGGCAGTATGGTGTAGAAACATCTATTTATTCAAGGGATGTTATATGAAGGTTTCAGAGTGTCAGTTCCTATGGGATATTTTTTTATAATTATGGAAGACATTGATCTTATTTTTGGATATTTACTAGTTAGTAGCTTATTGGGCCCACAATCATTGTTACTACAGGAGAGTGACTTTTATGTCTTTGGAGGGTGAAAATTCTGTACACCGAGGATAATGGGATTTCATGGTGGTCCATGTAGGTCATATTAAAAATCAAACGGGGAGTCTTACCACCTAGGTTCCTAGTCTAATTATGAATTACGTGCAAGTGAAACATAATATCCTTCCACCCGTAGTTGATACATTTCCCGATGTTTCTGCTAATGACTTATCAGGGCTACCACCTGAGATATATAAGAAATTTACCATTGAGATCATTCATAGGGATAAGAAAATTTATACTCCATCATAAAAATGTAACTTACATAGCTTATATATCTCAATACTAAGTTAATGATTTTGAAGGATAAGATATTTTTTGTCTGAGTACATCTCCTTGGGGTTCTCTTGTTTTTTTTGAAATGAATGATGAAGGGACTCCACACTTGTCTGTTAATTACTAAAAGATGAACAAGATGACTATGAAGAATTATTATCCTCTTACATGTATTGAAGATATATTGAAGCAATTTGTTTTGCTCATTTGGTCTTCTCAATGTTTGAATTGAGATCGGGGTATCATCAGTTGAGGGTTCGACCATATGATATAATAATGATTGATTTTAGAAGAAACTATGGCCATTATGGGTTCATTATCATGAATTTGGATTGATGAATTATCCTAATATATTTCTAGGATTGATGGATAGAATCATACATCCATACCTTGATCTGTTTGTGGTAGTGTTTTAGGATGACATCTTGGTGTACTCTAAGAATTATTATGAACATTACCAATATTTTAACATCATCTTGAGTTCGTTGAGAAAGAATCAGTTATACACTAAGCTATCTAAGTTTCATTTTTGGATCCATCAGGTACACTGATTGGATAACATCATCTCATAAGAAGGTGTGTTAGTGGACCCAAAGAAGGTGTAGGGAGGTGTATCTTGGGAGAATCCCAATAATATTTTTGATATTGGTATCTTTCTAGGGACAAATGGATAATACCAGCGGTTCTTCCAAGTCTTTTCCCATTTGGAAGCACCATTATTTCCCTTGAACAAAAAGGGGATAATTTTTTAATGGATTTAATAATGTTGGTATTATTTCTTTGAGTTTAATAAGAGCTTAACATTATCACTGATGTTGATCCCACTTTATCCTGTGTAGGAGTAAACAATGTATTGTGAAACTTCTAGGGTCAAACTTGGAGAAGTGTAGATATATAGAAATTGAGTTTTGTAATATGGTCTCAATATATGATTTCTCATTAACATAAACCCTATACAAATTATTGAGTTAGTTGGAGGGGTTTTTGATTTGAAGTGTTGGTGACCTTATCTGTTGGCTGAAATGCTTGTTGTGTATATGGATTATAAGAGCTTAAAGTATATCTTTTCTCTGTGAGATTTTAATATCCAACAGTGGAGGTGGGTTGAGTATATGAATTCATTTGATATTGTGATAGAATATATGCCTCTAATTTGGAATTGGGTTTCTGATGCATTAATCAGAAAAACATAGACCTAAGTAGTTCAAGAGTCTAGTGTTGAGTGGATGATGATTACTATAGTAGTTGAGATGAATACTATGGTTCATGAGAGTGAGGATTAGATGAATCTCATATCAAGTTTAGTGAAGTATATTTTTTTTGTTTTAATTAAATTTCAATAGTACGAGGATCCATAATTTTAGTCCTTGAAGGAAATACATGAAGGTGGAGAAAACCCTTCAGACTAGATTGTAGATGAGGATGAGATCGTCTATGTCAGGAATCAGTTTATTTGCCTATGAGTATGTGGAATGAGCTAATGTTTTTCATTATGTGAAGGGGGTAGTGAATCTAGGTGTTACCATGATATACCATGGCCTATGAACACAATTTTTGTGGCTTTGATTGACAAATGAGATAGGAAGGTTTGTAACATGATGCTACACTAGCCAACAGGTGAAGGATGAGTATTAAGGACATGGTGGTATAATACAACCATTTACCATTTTAGAATAGAAGTGGGATGATGTTAAAATTTATATTGTGGTGGGTATCCTGAGGAAGCCTTGGAATAATGAAAAAATTTGGTTTTCTATGGACCATTTGACAAAGGTAGTTGATTTCTTACCACTGTGGGAGACTTCCTATGTGGAGTAGTTGTGAGAATTTTCTGTTAGAGAGATAGATTTTCTATAGAGGGTTATATAGAATATATTTTTAGACTATGACTCCTTATTTACTTCACACTTCAGGTAGGGATTACAATAAGTGCATGGTAAAAAAGTTTTTTTGGCTATTTAATTCAACCCACAGACCGATGGGAAGTTAGAGTATACTATTCATGTACTTGAGTACATGCTACGAGCATGTGTCCTTGAAAATGAAGGGTCTTGGGAGAAGCACCAATAATTGGAATAATTTTCAAATAAAAACATTTATTAAGTTAATATTCATATGTTACCATATGTGACACTTTATGGTAGGTCTTAAAGATCACCTATATACTTGATGGAGGCATGTAAGTCATAGTTGTTTGGGCTAAGCCTTGTGTAGGAGGCATTTGAGTAGATTAAGATGATTCAAAAGTGTATGGATATAGATCAGAGTAGACAGATTTTGTATGCTGATAGACATTGAATCCCATAGAGTTTAATGAGTGTGATCATATATTCATTCAGATTTCACCTAGATTTGTTCACCACATGATATAGAGACAAGGGAAGTTTACGCCTAGGTTTTTTGGAAAATTTTCAGTTGTGTGGAGATTCAGGCTTGTGGAAAACTGATTGTCTCTTCCATGGAGGTACATTTCAATTCAAGATTTTTTTAATGTGTCACAACTTTGATGGTATCTCCCCCACCTTTCTCATGTGATTGATGTGGATGATGTTGAGTTTGAGATAGATGTGTACTTTGAGGAGCATATGATTCATGTGTTGGATAGAAGTTGGAAAGTGTTGTGGAGAAATACCATTCCAATATTTCATGTATTGTGGAAACATGTCCCAGTTTATGAGGAAACATGGGATAGAAATGTGGATATGTGGGATCAGTGGCCCGAACATTTTTACTTGGAATCTTAGAGAATCATGGGAGGAAAACCTGAGGAATATCCGTTATAAGGGGAAGTGATTGTATGTTCCAAAAAATTAGCATAAGTATCAAGCTTTTTTATAGGTACCCTTTTTCCTAATTTTGAGATTTTTTTGGGTTATAAAATGGTGTGAGAGTTGTTGAAAATTAAGAATTTTAGAGGAATTTGGGAAAGTGTACAGTTGGCATACGATTTTTCCAAACCGTGCACCCTACCACAATGAATTGTGAAAACCCAAACACTAGGGATTCATAAGACTAGAACATAGATTGTGAAATTGTGCACATTTTAGGAGAAACTGTGCACTCCCCTTGAAGAGGGGACTGGTTTAGGAAAATAGTTTGGAAAACCATGCACCCCTTCCCTGAAAACCATAAATAGTTCTTAAGTAACCCAAAAATTATATTTAAAAATAATTGGACTTAATAAACTCGCCCAAAAAGACCCCACTCATACCCTATTGTTTATTATTGATTTTAGAGGCTCCATGATTGATTCCTAAGGATCCTGAACTCCATTAATTGTGACTCATAGCCTAAATTGTAGATTCATGCCTCTCCCGGTAAGTGAATCTCGTACCTGTTGGTTTCCCAATCTTCTCCCATTTTTATATCCTTCATAAAATAATGTTATCTGTTATTTTGATTGTTTTAGATATAGTTTTAAAATATAGTTCTAGGATTTTTGGATCCTTATTGGTTGATCTTTGATTTTAGGTTTGAAATCTAGATCTCATTCTTCATCATTGTTCAGTTCAAATTTCTTGATTTCCATTGGAGAGCGTTTATCATCAATTGTAATTATGGTAGTATATTATTCCAATCCCAAAGTCTTCATTTCAATTAGGTTTATGTAATTAAATAATTTATTTTGGATGATTATATATTCAGTTTCTTACAATTGAATTTATTAATCAAGTAAATTAATTAATTATTGGATCAGGGAATTGGTGATATTGGAGTTGTTTACTAGTAATAATTAATTGTTTAATTAATTATATGACACTTTTAGTCATTAGATTGGAATAATTATTTATTGTATTAGTTAATGGATCATTGTAATATATTAAAATGGTATAATTAATTGTGGAATTAATTATGTGGATATTGATATTGTGGAATTTTGATTAATTAAATTTAAAAATAATAAATATTAGGAAATTGATTCTTATGAATAATTAATTTTTTTTAATTAATTAATATAATTGATTTGACTAACTAATTTGTAAATTAATTGAAGGGATTGATGTGATTATATAATTTTTGAATTAAATAATGGAATGATGTGAATATGAAATTGTTAATGTATTTTAATTAATTAATTAATTAATTAATGTTATATTGGATACATATGATATAAAATGTTGTTTGATATATGAGTGTGGGAGATAGACTGATAATTTAAATACCCATATGTGATTGATTGATATACATATATGGGGCACACACTAATTCCCCAAGTACACATGATGTCCTATCTATGACATCCTATTACCTCATGAATGAATGAAAATTTTTTGGGACAAGTAATGATTATCTAAACACCCATGAGGAATGAGACATGGACTAATGCTCCAAATACTCATGGGGTGATAGACATGATGATTTTTTACCAAAATGTTGTCATTGGACTATGATCTGAATTAGTAGTAATATAAATTTAGAAGAAATTTATAATGAAATCCAATTCTTTATAATAAATTTTTAATTACAAATGTTATATGGTTCAGACTCTAGCATGTGATGAAGAAGGAATTTGGGTACGGGTGTCCTTGAGAACCTAGTGGTTTTTATAGCTAAATAAAGGATAATATAATAAATTTATATTATATTATATTATTTATTTATTTTATTATTTATACATCTATATACACTTAAATTAATGATATGTGTTTGGAGACAGTGTTAATGGTGGCCTTATGAGTTGTTCTCACACCCTACTCAAGATGCCAGATCGGCACCTTACTAGATTTCATGTTTCAAGGATATGATATAGGAAAAAATACCCGTATTAGATGGAAAATTTAGGATGGAGCATGTTCGAGGGAACCTAAAATGGTTTGGGGCCCACTTGTGAGTTGAAAATGTCTTTGTTTTTTTCATTTTGATAATTGGAATATACTTTAGCATGGAATATATACTATTCTAGTTTTATATTTTATTCCTAGTTTTCTATAATATTATGGTAATTTTCTTTTTGATATTCATTTATATCTTTTTCTTATTTTTTATATTACTGTCGGAAGCCTCTAACGTACAAGGAGGAATTCCTGATGTCATGTATTGGTTAGAATAATGGAACTAGTGTGTGGACTCCAGGTTAGAACATTACAGTTTGAGGTCTTGTGTGTCAGTTATCAAAAGGGAAGGTTTTGGGGACATCACCCATCTCCATTGGAGGTTCTAGCATGCCACGTGATCATTGGTACTGATCCAATAGAAATATTTTGGATGTGTTATATGACCTAAAAATATACCTATCCCACCCAATAACTTGTAGGGTAGGTAGATGTGATTCTCCTTTTAAAATCAAACTTTCTAGCTAGTGGATCCAATATTGATCTGGTGAGGGCCAATAGCTCGCCCATGGATCCCAGACAACCGATTCATTAATTGAGACCCCATAAATTAACATAGATACATATTTTTGATATTTCACTTTTATATGTTGACTCTCATATGAATTAAAAGACAATATGGGAACCATTTTAGTGAAATTTCTCTTATCATTCTCCTCTCTTTGACGATATCTGTCTAGATTAACATATCTACTCCCATGAGGAAAGATTCATCCATATTATCCCAGATATTATCCTTCCTATATAAATGATCATATATTCAAGTGATGTTGTCTAGCTCAATGGATACCATAATTATCCATAGTATAATTCTTTCATGTTGACTAATCAATATCAGATCTAGATACCTGGAGACCCAACATTATACCATAATTTGATCTTCCATAGATATAGGGTGTCATTTGGAATTTTTAATTGATTCTCATCCCATATCACATTCCTCTTATAGAATATCATTATTAATTTTTCATAGTAATGAGTTAAATACTTTTTTGGGGATCCTTGGAATGAAGGTCTGATCTAGTTGGTGTGCACGTTTGATTTAGTAATCGATAGTTCACAAAACATGACATTGGCAAGAATGTATTTTGGGGAGAAAGTCCATGCCATATATATGTATATTATAAAATTATTTTACATTATCAAATTGTTCATGAATTTATATCCCACAATATCTACTATGTGGTATGACATGCTTGGCATGCATCTATAGCCCATGGGACCTACTCTTGATTGACGTAAATATGAATGCATGTACTTCCTTAATAACCATTATTTCAAACATTATGATTGTGATTTTATATTTAGTTTATTATTGTGAATGTTTCAAATCTTATGGGATGATTTCTACAGGTATCAGTATTTTAGGTTTCTCAGGGATGACTAGGGGACTCTATAGTCATAGAGCTAGGGTACTGGACTACATACCGATGGATTTGAGATGAAATGTTGGTGAGTGTCTAGATATAAACTTAATCGTTGATGGTAATTGGATATATTCAAAGGTTTAAATCCATAGTTATAATGTGGGAAACATCATGGATATGATACAAATCAGGTTGTGATTATCGATGAGTCGATGGTAAAATTTTGGGTGAGATGTATCTTGATGCAATGATATGATTCAGAATTGTACATGTTATACTGATGGAGAATTGATCATGTTATATTGAGATACTTCTTAAGATTCAAAATGTTATTACTTGGTTTAAAATCGTGAGAAGACAAAAAACCATGTGACTATGACTGGAAGGATTATCCAGGTGACTAATCGTTAAAGTTATAATTTGGAAATCCTTTGAAGGTGGGTGATGATTGGTCTTAAATAGTGTAATATAGGATACAAACTGAATACATAGTGAGATGAACCATTTGTGTAATATTATTTTGATATTAGACATGAGACTACTAGTTGTGACTACTCATCTATTATGGTTCTATAACCGTTATGAACATTGTTTGTGGAGGTTTGTTTAGTACTCAATCGGACGACACATGACTATTTGTTAATTTTTTAGGATTTATTTTATTTATCATTGAATACAACTTTATATGCATCGGTACATATGTCATGGATTTTTTAGTCTATTCCTAATAGGTTTATAATCACAACATGGATGGGTATCTTAGTGCATGTATGAAATTCATGACCAGGGATCCAAGGAAGTGAAAGGAGCCATTGGAAAGTGTCCATGGAGATGGAGCTTTGTGTTTTGGTTGTGGCACTGGGATAGACTCTTGGTTGATATTAAAATGTCATAATTTATTTTCCATATATTGTTTTTATAATATATATTGAATTTACAATAAATATTTTTTTGGTTATTTTAATATTGTATGAATGACATGAAATTGTTATATGATTATGATATTATTTTAGTTATTATAATTTTTTTTAATTTTTTTAAATCTTGTTGATTCTCATGTGTGGCCATTATTACTGAGTGTATAGTCTCCCAATGAAATTTTTCATCCCCTAACTCCTAGTGGGAAGCCCCATGAATATGGTGAAGTGAACATGATAGTATATATCTCACTGGTCCAGATAGAGTGATTCAAATCAGGCCATTACAATGTCAGATATGTACACTTCTTTTCGAAGAGGGATTCATAAATAGTCTCCAGAAATCATATGTGAAATATATTATTAGAAGATAATTTATAATGGTGAATCCATTGGTTCCACTAACTATTGAATTCCATAGATAAATATATTATAATATCTTATATGATTCGAGTGTTCCTCTATGTCTGAACAACTATCTTTGGATGATTTATTGTTTTGAAGTTAAACATCATTTTCAATGCCTGATGAAGACTTCCCTATATATTTTATGGAAATCGTGGATCTTAATCATATACAGTTGAGAGTGGTACTCTATGAAAGCTTACCATATCCTAAATGTGTATCCAAGTAAGTTAATCAACGGATAAATATTATCTGATATTATAAAAATGAGCTGACATCATAAGGCCAACGACTACACACCGAATGAAATTATATCTTATAGATTTCTTGGGGAGTTTAGAGTTGAAATACATAGTGAGTTTTTGTCCATTTCTATATAGTTATGTGCAATGATTTCATCACCCCTTTAGACATAAAAAATTTATCCTTAACTTTTTGACATATGAGGAATCAAGATAAAAACTATGCCATATACCATTTCATGTTTTCCCATTATAAATTATCTTTTATATCTCTATACATATTTTTAATTCAATCTTGGATACAAATTGATGAGATATGTTCTTTATAAAATATCTGATTATTTAATTGTGGCATTTAAGGGACCCATATCTAGACCAAAAATCTTATAATTCGATCAAATTAATCATTGATGTATTGAACACGACATAGCTTATTTAAAATCGTCACAATTTCCTTATATGGATCCTTTATTTTCACAAGGATATATGGTTGAATAGTTTTCTGATAAATATAGGATTCATACCATTATATCATGATTTCAAGTTCCATACATTATAAATAAATAATTATTGGATATCTCTCAATCATTATCATGGTTAAATGGGAATGGTATTTCATATTTAGGACATCAACTAGATTTTTCACATTCCATGGGTGGTAAAGTATTTTCATTTAATAATTTTTAATAAACTCTAACAATCTCATTAAGTACTTATTAAACTATTTTAGTTTGGATAGAGAAATCAAGATTTTATGATCAGTATTTATATCACACCATTTATAGTGACCCATAATTTTTGTACATAAATATTCTATTATTTTTCATGAATATTCAATACATTTGACAATTCCTAAGGTTCATAAATGTATAGTGTCCTTGAAAAATTGGATACAAAATGAAATGGTGTATAAAATGCCAACACGTTCCCATTTAGTTTTTCACAACTCTCACCCTTTTTATAAATAACATATATAAAAACTTTCTCTATAACCTAGTAACGGGATGCCAAAGAAAGGGTGAGATTTGAAGACTATTATGGGTAAAAAAATATAAAAATAAAAGATCATACGTGAGAAGAGAAGAATCAAAAGTGTATGAAAAACTGGGCTAAGCATTATAAAATCATATCCAACAATTTAAATATCATAATCATGAAACATGTAAAAAAATTATCAATCAAAATAAATAAGAAATAATATGGATGAATCATCTATGACGAACCAGGTTCCATGAAAACATATTATAAGCATAATACATATGTTTTTGGGAAGCACATAAGCCTAGAAAATCATTACCATAGTCATGGATTACTATCAAGACTATCATTGTGGAATGGGTTCACTAGCCGTTAAATTTTTCTATAGTCAATAATCACTCCCAATACAAACTGTTATAGAAATGTTTCATACTAAACTAGGTTCAGTACCCATTCTAGTCCTCATTATGAAAATAGATATCCTTATTTACCCTATTTATTTGAGGGATATATTATTTCAGGACCAAAAATCACTTAATGAATACCATAAATAGGTATTCCATGAGATTATAAATTAATCAACATATCATCAAATCATAACCCATGTAAAGGAAATGATTTTCATAAAAATTTCATCATCATAATCATAAACCATCCAAAAAACAACAAAGATGGGAAAATTGTATCATTTCCCTATTATATCTCAAGAAACATCAATGAATGTTGTTATATATAAAAATAAATTTAAAATAACATTGAGACATTTCTTGATAAAAATATACATTTATTGTAAATCAATTATATATAGTCTAACATTTTCCAAAATATTAAAGATATAGTTTTCATTGAAATTTAAAAAGGATTATTATAAAGGATGTTTCAAATAAAAGAGTATTTAAGATGTCAGAGAAATCTATTTATGCATTGTACGTTAAAAGAATACCTATCCCATTTATGATAAAATTTAGAAGAACCACATTTGGAAATCAAAATGAATATTTATTTGATTTTATATATAAAATAAGACATGGTTAAAAAATATTTTCATAAATATTTTTTTAATATTAAAAAAATCCTGAAAATTGTTTATTTAAAATATGGATCTAGAAGAAACTATTATTGACCAAAGAGAAAATAATAGTTGTTTTTCTTAAAAAAAATTCAGTCCATTAAGTAAATATAGAGGTAATAATTAATGTAAATAAATTTAATCTGTAAAAATAAACATAGTCGATTAAATTAAATAATACATGGAAGATATAGATCATATAATTTTATATTTAGAAAATTTTATCAAAAAAATCTCAGTAAAAATGAGATTGTAACACAAAACTGTCAATTTCATTCAATATTTCTTCAGAACCCATTTTAAATCATTTTTAATAAACATAAATTTAATATAAATATATAAAATAAACATTATCAACTCTATAATACATAAATCACTTAATTATAAAATCCTATATTATGTTTATTAATAACATTTTATTACCATAATCATTTTTGTGTAAACTGTTTTGTTTTTCATGTATGTTTTTGATCAAAAGTTTTGGTCCTTTTACATTGACAATGATTCCTTCATATCAAAAATTTTATTCATTATATAAATAATATATATATATATATATAACCATTTATATAAATAAATGATGAAAAATGAATTACCTCATGACGTAGAGATGGTAGTTTGAATATACACATGGGCGATGTTTCCATTTGTTGAGGGATATAATGAAAGGAATGTAACTATTAATTTATATTTCCAGAATAATTATTATGAAAATAAATATCATATATGAAAAATTAATATATCATAATAACCATCTAGGTATTATGGTGGTGGAAAATCACTATGTGGAGGCGATAGTCCACATGTACGCACGAGTGATACTTTCATCTCTCATTTGACTGATAAAAAGTGGTAAATGGTGCTCAAATAACCATAATAACACATAAATATATTTATTATAATTTATTCATCACATTATTATAGATTGAAAATTTTTACAGGAGGTAAAATAAGAACTAAAGTTGAAATAGTTTGGTTAAGATCTATACCTCTTCATTGTGAGGCCTCCTTTTTAATTACTCCTTAAACATTTAAGGATATGTGCCATGAGAATACCATAATCTCAATAATTAAGGTAATTATTATAGAATTATTTTATAGTAGGTATTTTATGATATAGAAATATCAAATTATGTGAATATGGGGAGAGAAGAGGTGTTCTTTTGTGTGTTAGGGGAAGGGGACTCACATGGAATTTTTAAAATATTTGAATGATATAAGGTCACTTTCAAGGTTTTGTGGATCTAAATGGATGAATATTTGATGTTAAGATAAGATAATTTTGAAATATATTGAATTTAGTTTGACATGTTTGTGTAGAAATACTACCCTTAGCTCATGGTTTAACTCCTCGATCAACCCATTTTAGCATTAACCATGATAGCACAATTTTACTATTTTTTCTATTCACTAAAAAATAATTTGATTATATTATATTAAATTAATTATTATAATTAAAAATATGTAATACATTTTTCTAAATCTAATTTCTTTGTGTTTAATGACATAATTTTAATAATGATTGTAAATCAAAATGAAAGCCAGATTTTGAAAAATTAGTTTTTCAATATAAAATATATTTAATTCTTTTTTTTGCCATTAAAGAACCATAAAATTATTGTGAAAATATTATATTAAATATATGATTTAATAATTTCATTAAAAAAACTAGTTAATATATATTAAATTAATTCATTAAGGTAAAAACACATTAATTGCATAAAACGTTTCTTTCAAAAAATGCGTTTTTAAGGTAAAAATTAACTTTTACCAAAATATTGTATAATTAGGATTACAATGTAATTGATTATATTATTTATAAATAAATAATAAGAATTTTAATTTAATATTAAGTTTAGGACATATTGGGACATATACTTGAAATAAATGAAAATTTTTACAAAAAATAGTTTGGTCAGTAATCATTGGAAATGTAATATTTCTAGAAAAATAATAAATTTTTTCCTAAGATTATATTGAAATGATTTTATTGAAAATATATTAATTTTTATAAATACAACTTTTAAAATTATATTGATTAATTATAAATTTCATGTGAAAAAATGTGATAAAAACTATTTTGGATGAAAATATATTTTTTAATAGTAAAATGACATTACTAATAATTGTGTACATATTTATCATGTAGTAATCAATATGTTCTCTTTAATATAATCCTTTATATGTATTTTTCTAATAAATTGGTTTTTAATATTCATGCCTTCCAATTTAATGACTGGGTTATAATGATGTTCTATATCGTAGTTCATATTATCTCATGGTTTGGTGTAAGGGTGGATATCAAATACAGGAAGTTTTATTTCAAAGTTAATACATAAAAATTCATAGAGTTTTTTCTTCATAACCCCTTTAAAATGAGTTTTTTTAATCCAAATTTTATTACTCTATTAAAAAAATACATTTTTTCTACATCATCGCATCCTTGTGTTCCAATGTAGCTTCATTAAAATTATGATTCCTCCAAATTACATTACAATTGTGAGTAGTCATTATCTATAAAAAATCATTTCCATTTCCCATGATTTATTTGGGATGTTCTTTATAAGAAATATATTTCTCCATTTGTATAACCCCTCAGTTCAGTTCATGTGGAATATCATGTTTGTACTTCCTTTGGAGAGATTTGTGGAAGACATCATGAAATTAACAGAGTTTTTGTGGGGGTTCAAATCCATAAGTTATAATTAATACGTGATAAATTATCCATATAGTACGATTAATCCTTGGTATCAAATTTTTATTATTTCATATCGTCATAACCTTCATCCAAGAAATTTTTTGGAGAAACACCTTCTTAGAAACATCAAATTATAGATCTATATGATGGTTGTTATCATCACTCTTCCATAGACTATGTTCTTCCTTGATATCCTTATTAATAGATCTTTCCTTCTTTACTATTTTGTAAGTTATATTTGGACCAAATAGCTTTATTTCTATAACTTCATCCATGTATTTTAATTTTTTTACATCTTTCCATAGTTATCTTCATAAGTATCCATCTGAATGCTTGAGTGAACTCTATTATTATATGAAAAAATGAATAGAGGAAGGAATTGATTCCAAAAATTAAAATATAGAGAATATGAGGTCAACATATTCTCTGGGGTTTTAATTGTCATCTAGGACTAACATTGTTTTTTAGGATCATAAGAAGTACTTAAATGCATCTTTTTATCTTGATCATACTGAATAATTACCTAGAACATTATGATAATTGGAGGATCCCAATAAAATAATATAGAAAGTTGGTAACCATGTAAAATTACCATTTAATTAATATATATCTTGTAAATTTTATTCAGAGAGAAAAATTATTTGGTAGAAATAAATCATGATAGGTTTGTAAGGTTATCTAATATAACCTGAATAACATTATGTCCTCTATATTTTTTCAGGATTATGACAGGAAAATCCAATGTGATGTTTTCAATTTCCATTATTGTATAGGAAAATGTTAAAACATTCCCATAAACATCTGTCCCCCAAACCTAAATTTCTAACTTATAAATAACCAATATATATACTCCACAATATCCTTCATCATGTTTTTCAACAAGAAACCCTTTTTCAAATATCTATACATTTTTTTCACTGACAGGATGGATAGAGAATAATGGGCTATGTGATTATTCCAATAGTTCCTTACAAAAATCTAGTATTGATGGGACATATACTCAATTATTGAACCATATCATTACTTTATAATCAAGGTCAAACTCAATAATATTCATATAAATATTTTTTCGCTCAATATCCTCATTTTCCCCTCTTTAATCGTTACATGTATCGATGGTTGAAAACACAATTTAAAAATATATGATTTCTCTATTTCCTTTAATATTTCAACATAATTAATTTTAAAATCCATAAATACTTGAACTTTCTTTATCCTCATCATAGATAAGATACATGATCCTCATGAATCAATGTATTAGCCACCTTGTTCACTTCCCCATGGTTTTGGTGTATTGGTTAGTCACAATCATTAGTCAACTCTAACCATATTATTTGCTGAATATTCAACTATTTTAGTTTCAATAAATTATTTATACTTTCATTATCAATTTATATTTCACACCATTATTCATAAATATAATACTTTCATATCCCCATTGAAAAGACAACTATTTATAATTCTAAATCATGATTTGGGTAATTTTTCTAATGAAACCTAAATTGGCATGAGGTATAAGCTCTCACCATATCATTATTCATGCTAATACATGCCCATCCATTATTTTAGGTGTCACTATAATTCACAAACCATTATCCACTAAAGGTTATTGTGATAATATTTGTACTAACCAACCTTCTCTTCAGATCCTCAAAATTTTCTTCATACTCATCTGTCTATAGAAACTTCTCTCTCGTCTAAGTTTACTTGGTGAGTACATTTGATAAACATGATAAATCATTCTAAAATCATAAATAATATCCAAACAATCCATGGAAATTATGAATTTAATTTAAATTGGTTAGTATAGGAAAACCTTCAATAACTTATGTCATTGAAGGATCCATTCATATACCCTCTCTTGAGATTATATGATGATAAAATGAGACTCACTCTCACCAAAATTCATAATTGGTAATTTAATCATACAAATCACCCTTACATAGAGTCTTCAGTACAATCCTCATGTTAACTTCTTTCTTTTCCTTACACTTGGAATATATAAGATGAAAATGTACAAATATAATCACAAGATGTTCAAGTTTATATATAAATATTTAATTCATTATATCTATGAAGATATAGAGTGAATTAATATGATCAAATAAAATATCTATAAATTCATTGTGACAACCCTGCTTTTATTACAAACTTAAACATGATTTATTACAAAAATTATTCACTTGATACAACATGGAATATCAAGAGGTCTAGTGTATTTGGGGCTTAGGATAATTTTATAACAACTTAAAACATGAAATATGACATCTTTATTTAAAACATCCTTTACATGACCACTACATTCCCTCGTACTTAGCATTGCATGGGATAACCTGAGGACATGCATAAAAAAAGGGGTGAGATATAAAGCCCAGCAAGGGAATAAACATGGAATACTGCTGCAAATAATTTTTTTTCATTTTCTAAAGCCGGGTTAAAGGGGACCAGACCCCAACGTACAACATGAATACATAGATGAAACTTAAACAAACCAGAACAACACAACCTTACATATCATAATAGCCATAATCGTCTCCAAAACCCAAGCAGGATTCCTCCTCACCCGTAGCCGACTCCCACTCTGGGTCCCTCCAATAGTTGGAACTTTGAAACCTACTTCTAAGCTGTTCCAGAACAGGCCGTTCAGGTGAGGCATCGATGGCCACTCTTCCCTTTTTCAGAGCAATCACTACCTCCCCACTCTGCTTAGAAGATGATCTGGTCCTCAACAGCGATGGAAGATGCGAGTAATCCTTCCGCACCCTTCTTCTTGTTTGAGTAGACATAGGCCCACCGCTTGTATCCATCTTCTGAGTCCCTCTCTTGACAATATCACTGAAATAATTCCCAGCAAGCTCACTCACAGTTCCTGTTCCTCCCCCAGATTTCTCCTCTCCTCCACTATGTTGCTCCCACCAAACAGAAACCGGGCATTCAAAATTATCCAGCCTCTGATCTGTATTGCTGATTTCCACTAAAGGGACACGTCCATCTTCATTCGGAGCTTTTTCCACAGCACTGGAAAAGGCCTCATTCCCTTTACTATCATTGATCCTACTCTTGCCCATCCTTCTCTTGGGCGAGGTGTTACTTCCATCCAAGCATAACTCTTTGTCGGCCTCCACTTGGCCCCGATTCCCGATAGAAGTCTCATTTCTTGTTGGTTCCATACCCTCCTCCCCACCTCTGGAAACACTATTTAAAGCCGGATCAACATCACCGTTACCAAGGCATTCAAACCTGTTGGATAAAGCAACAAAAGGCTTGGCCATTGGATCTAAACCTCTAGCCCCTTCTATGCAGGGAACCTGCAGGACATGATTGGTACTCACATCCCCCACAGCCTGAACCAAATCAGCTCCGCCTCCAGAAAGCAGCCATTCCACCGAATCCTTAGCACCTTGGTCGACCTCCCCTAGCACCCTACTAACCTCAACCACCGGCCCATCCACCTCCGGTGCCTGGGAATCCAAATAAACCCCTTCTGTATTCATCTCCTCAACAACAGGGGCAAGAGTCTCCTCAACAGCCGCCTTGGTGGCCTCACCTAGCAGATTGTCCACTCCTACAGATTGGGAGCCCTCCTCTTCGTCAACAGCCACATTGGAAGAGTTTCCCACCCTCAGAGCCAAATCCGTTGGTCTTCTCCTAGCCTCTCCATCCCTTCTACTGGGAATATGAAGCTGGTCCTTCAAAGCTCCATTCCTACGGCAACATTACGCTTCATGTCCCAGGCGGTGACAAGAAGAACAGAAACCCGTCCAGTTCTCATAAACCACCTATTGTCTACACCTGTACTCTTCCCCAATGGTAATCCACACATGATCAAATGGCCGTCGAGAGGCGTCCATCTCCACACAAACCCAGGGATTAACCAAATGGCACACAACAGTAGTGCGACTATCAGAACACAAAAACCTTCCTACGAGGTTGCCAAGCATTTGAATAATAGCAGGGTTCTGGAAGGGAAGCAGAAAATTAGGGAAACATACCCAAACCGCTGTCGACGGTGAATTGCGCTTCATGTGAAAGTCGAAAGACCAGCGTAATAAAAGGAAGCGATACCCGTTGAAACTGCGAGGAGCTCTCAACCAAGCAGCAATGAGATCTTCCTCTCATTCGAACCGAATCATCATGTGGTTCCTGTCAAGTAGACCAAAAATAGCCCTTTCCTGTAGCTCCCACGAACCGAAGATAAATCTGTCGAATGCATCAACAGATGGTCATCCATTTCTAAAGCGCACAATCAAGGTAAGATTCAGAAGCGCAGAAGATTCTGAGAACTCTGAAGTTGAGAGATGAAGGTTAGGTCGCCCATCGAACAGATCTGATAAACATGGAATACATGAGGAGTAAAATACATGTTATAAAATAGGAATATCAATAGATCACAAGAGAAACATGAACATAAAGGCATGATAATTCATGATAATCATAACATGGAAATGTGGTGACAACACTTAACATGGAATTAGAATGAGCCAAGGATCATTGCACATGGAGCATGAGTTACTCCTCATTGCACATGAAGCATGAGTAAAACCTCTTTGCACTTGAATTATCATGAGTCAACACTAATTACACATGACATATCATGATACTATACTGTACACAATTCATTGGAGCGCTATAAGGGCACACCCTTCTTAAACATTTCTTTTCACGCATAAGTGTTCCACATGGATTATAAAACATGGATTTATAAACCATAATAATTTATTCCACGATAATGGAATGTGGAATTAATACATGAAACTTTATAAAAATGTAAATGTGCATAAATTTAAATACCCTTTATGGAGAAATGGTCATGGTATTCACTACACAATGACATTGGCTTAGAAAATCGGTGCGATATCAGCAGCGTAATGGTGTGACATAAGAATTCATAAAAATGGCTGATGAGAGAGAAAGGGGTTCCTCATCATATTTACAGGAAATGGACAGTAATTAGGTCATATAGATACATGTCCCAACAATTGTAATGGAATTTAGATTCATGATACAAAAGTATTTCTTGAATGTAAATAAGGAGAGAGAAGTTCCTTTCGGAATTTCGGCATAGTAACGGGTGTAAATGGGAGGAATTTAATGAAAGATAAAGGGTTGTCCCATCATTAAAAAGTAAAGAGGATAGTATGAGGGAGTTAAAAAACCATACCCCAAAATTCATAATAAAAATTAAAAGTGAAAAACAACTTAAATAAAATTGGACAAAAATGAGAAAGGAAGAAGAAACCCTTACTTGGAAGTGTCCTTCCAAACGCTTGAGAGAAGCTTGAGAGAGGCTTCTTGTGAGCCTGGGGCATGCTGGGAGGATTCTAGAGAGAGTAGGGAAGAGGTTGGAAAAAATCCAAAGGCATTGAGTGAGGAGTAAGTGGGAGCTGCGGTGGGTTTATATATGAAAGGTGAGTGAATTCTTTATTATTTAGGTTTGGGAACCCTTACATTAAACCAATCCAACCAAAAAATCATCTCATGGTTATTGCCCATGTTTTATGGAAAAGGGTAGAGGAAAAAAATATTTTATAAGTCCAAAGTCCAAACTTATTAAAATAATGGGGTTACTTATGTGGAGGTGAGTCACACTCCCATGGAAACTAATTTAAAATGACAAGATATTAATAAGTCTTGAGGGGACCATTAATGCTTTGTAAAATAAGTAAAACAAAACCAAAATCACATTATTTTAATGGTAAAATATATATTGGCCGAGAATAAAGCTTATAGTATTTTATTACATCACAATTGGGTCATTATGATGTCATAAAACACATTATATATTTAAACGGTATTTAATTTTTACCCAAATATTTGACTGTCTCAGAAAATTATGAAAAATTCACCGTTGGATAATTTCAACATTATAATTCCAGAAATAACATTTATTTTATCTAAATATTTTTATAAATATGTTAATTTTTACTTTATAAAATAAAAACCAACATTTATCGAAAGTTCATCAGGTTTGACCAAAATGGATTTCAAACCTTAATAAAAATTACAATTACATTCATAAAATTATATGATCATTTATATTTAATAAAAATTAATTTCAAATTAATAATTATATTTTATTAAAATACTATTTAATTCAAAAATCCATTACTTTATCAAAATAGATTTCTTATCTGAATATTAACTAAAAAAATACTATTTGTGCTTTAAAAAAACTATTTACAGAGTGTCAATAATAAAAAGAAGGTATATTCAAAAAATAATATACATGATCATAGTACTAGAGATTTGTTACATAACCCCTTAAAATAACCACATAAGACCGAAGGGTAAGGTGTTTAATGGTGACCGACTCTTGGGGGGGCTCGGATAACATCACTTGAGTGGTAATCTCTATCAACTTCCACTTTTCCTGTAGACGGTCCCATTCGATCTTAACATGATGGATCTCAGCTTGGTCTTGGTTAAGAGCGAAGCCCAAGGATGCCACCTCTTTTCCGAGCTCTGACAAATGGGCTTCGTCTGGAGCAAATCTACTGGATGAGGCCATCGCTTCTTTTGTCTGATTAAATTGGGTTTGTTAAATCCTTATATTTAAATTAATCATGTGATCACTGTTCAATGCCTATATTAGTAATGGTCCAAAATCTTAACATAAAACCAAATAATTTGTCATTTTATATAAACATTTTACATAAAGATACATTTAATTAGATCAAGAGGTTTTTCCATTAATGAAACTTTAGGTCATTACAATATTCCCCTCCTAAGAAATTTTTCCCTCGAAATTTCCTTTTCCAACACTAAAACAGATGTGGGTAACTCAGCTTCATCATTTTCTCCAATTCCCAAGTCACTTCTTCAAACATGTGGTTTCACCACAACACCTTGAAGAGGGGTATTGTATTATTTCATAGAACTTTTTCTCTATGATCTAAGATCTTCACTGGTTTCTCCTCTTAAGAATGATCATCCTCCAACTGTACCACCTCAGAAGAGAGTACATGTGAAGGGTCCGATATGTACTTATTTAAGAGGGATACATGAAAGACATCATGTACATTGGCCATGGTAGGTGGAAGTGCCAGTCGATAGGCCACAACCATAACACGATCAAGAATCTCGAAGGGGTCGATGTACCTTGGAATTGAAATCCATTTCTTTCCAAACCTCATGACCTTCTTCCACGGAGATATGCGTAGAAAAACCATGTCTCCAACATTAAACTCAAGGTATCATCGATGATTATCTGTATAACTATTCTGTCGACTTTGGGCTGCCTTGATATGCTGTTGAATGGTTTTCACATTCTCCACCATTTCTTCGACCATTTCTGGTACATGAAGCTTACGTTCACCGACCAAATCCCAATATTCCGGTGTTCTGCACCTTTTCCCATACAGGGCTTCATAAGGTGCCATTTGGATTCTCGAGTTGAAACTGTTAGTATAAGAGAACTCTATCAGAGGAAGACATTGATCCCATCCTCCTTTAAAGTCCATTGAGCACGCTCTCAACATGTCCTCTAGTGTTTGGATAGTATGCTCGGATTGGCCATCTGTTTGAGGATGATAAGTCGTACTGAAGTTCAGTTCAGTATTTAGAGCATGTTGAAGACTCTTACAAAACATAGAGGTGAATCTTGGATCTCGGTCAAACACAATAGATAGTGGCACTCCATGCAGCCTTACCACTTCCCTGATATATATCCATGCCAGTTGATCCAATGAGATATCCTCCCAAATAGCAATGAAGTGTGAAGTATATGTAAGATGATCCACCACAACCCAGATTGCATTACTTCCTTTAGATGTCCTCAGAAGTTTGGTGACAAAGACCATGGTGATGTTCTCACATTTCCATTCTGGTATGGGCAATGGTTGCATCATCCCCTTAGACTTCTGCCTCTCTGCCTTCACTTTCTATCACACCTGGCATTTTGATGTACATTCAGCATTTTCCTTTTTCATATTATCCCACCAAAATTTTTTTCTTGGATATCTCAATACATCTTTGTGCTCCCTGGGTGAATATAGAAATTTGAACTACGTGCATCATCCAAAAGTTCCTTCATCATCTCCGGACTTGATGGAAAACATAGTCTTTTCCCAAATCGCACAATTCCTTCTTCATTAACATTAAACTCTGAGGATTTCCCTTTTTTGATAGCTTCCACTTTTTCTTGAATTCCCACATCATCCTTTTGAACATCCTTTAACCTTTCCAAAAGGGAAGGTTGAGCAATAATTTGTGAAAGGATTGACGATGTTCCATTCTTTATGATTCCCATGTACATCATCATCAATTCTAAGAAGATTGGATCCTTCTCAATTCTCATCATTGATAGAATCACTGGGTCCTTTCAACTTAGGGCATCTACCTCATTGTTTGCTTTCCTAGGGTGCTAATGTATTGAACATTCATAATCTATGATGAGATCTATCCATATTCTCTGGCAGATATTAAGCTCTTTCTGTGTGAATATATATTTAAGACTCTTGTGGTCAATATATATCTCAAATTTCTCCCCATAGAGATAATGCCACCAGATTTTCAAGGAAAATATCACCACCACCAACTCCAGATCAAGCGTTGGATAGTTTCGCTCATGTATTTTCAACTGCCTTGAGACATAGTATATCACTTTATCATTCTTCATCAGCATACAACCTAAGACCTTCTTCGAAGCATAACTGAATTCCACAAAAATTTCCCCACTTGTGGGTAAAGTGAGAACGAGTGCCATGATAAGACTCATTTTCAACTCCTTGAAGCTTTCTTCACATTAATCACTCCAAGAAAACTTTACTCTCTTTCGAGTTTTCTTGGTAAGAGGGTTGGACAATCGTGAGAAATTTCTCACAAATCGTCGATAATATCCAGCTAACCCCAAGAAGCTACAGATATCTGTTACCGATGTAGGCCTCAACCATCCCTAAATTTCATCTATTTTAGAAGGATCCACAGATATCCCATTTCATGTGATGATATGGCCCAAGAATGAGACCTCCTTCAACCAGAAATCACACTTGGTATACTTTTCCTAGAGCTTCTTCTTGCGCAAAGTCTCTAGTACATTTCTTAAATGCTCTTCATGATACTCCTTGGTTATGGAGTATATTAGAATATCATCTATAAAGACCACCAAAAATTTGTCTAGTTAATCTCTAAATACTCTATTAATCAAGATCATGAATATTTCTAGAGAATTAGTGAGTCTGAAAGGCATTACTATGAATTCTTAGTGCCCATATCTTGTACGAAAAGCAGTCTTGTGGACATCTTCCTTCTTCACCCTTACTTGATAATATCCCGACCGAAAATCTACCTTGGAGAAGTATTGTTCTCCACACAAATGATCAAACAAGTCAACAATTCATGGGTGAGGATACTTGTTCTTTGTCGTGATTTTGTTGAGCTCATGATAATCGATGCAAAGGTGCATTGACACGTCCTTCCTCTTAACGAAGAGAATTGGTGCACCACATGGTGATGAAATACGGTGTATAAACCCATTATCTAGATTCTCCTATAGTTGTGTCCTCATATCTTCAAGATCCACGACAACCATTCAATATGGAGTCTTGGATATTGGTAGAGCCTCTGGTATAAGTTCAATTAAGAATTCAACATCTCTTATAGGAGGAAGACCAGGCAGATCCTTGGGAAACACTTCAGCGAATTCCCTCACAATAGGCATTTCTTCAAGGATGGTTTCTTCTTTGGAATCCATCGTGTGAGCCAGATACGTGTGCTCATAGGGCAGTAATATCCTTTCTTGAGATGATGGAGCTAAAGGAGATTCATCTTCCTCCTTACATTTGTAAATAATCCTGGGTCGATTTTCCATATGGAGTGTGATTTCCCTTTCCCGATAATTTATGTTGGCTCTATATAAGGAAAACTAATCCATGCCAAGAATTGCATCAAATTCCACCATAGGGAGTATGACGAGGTTCTCTGGGAAATTTAATCCATAGATTATAAAATCAGAGGACTTATATTCAGGGGATGCAATGATTGCCCAATTTTCCGTACTCACCGACATCTTCACTTCCATGATTTGTGGTGGTGCTGTGATTGTTCTAATAAACATTCGAGATATAAAAGAATGCGTAGAACCGGAATCAAAAAGTATTTTCAGTTTTCATGAATGAATAACTAGAATACCTATCACCAATTCATTGTCAGGGTTAAGTTCAACATAAGTGATGGCAAAAGATCTTCCTTGCTGCCTTGGTGGTTTTTGGTTGCCTCAAAAAACCCTTGGATTAGGGAACTGATTTGAAAAATGCCCCGGTTCTTTGTAGTTTTAGAAATGAAAATTGCATTGAGGTTCGAACGGAGCGTTCATCTCCCCTATTATAGCCGTGGGTCTTTCTTGCCGACGGTTAACAGCTAGGTGCCCTTCTCTTCCACGCCTAAAGAAATTTCTCATCCCCATGAGGCAATTTACAGGGAGCTTCTTTCCACACTTTTTCCATGTGGGGTGCTGGATCTTCTTAGGACCGTTGGATTTATTTATCGGACCGCCAGCATTGAATTCCACCTTACACTTCTTTCCCCATGATACCCCTGTGATTCCCTGATCTCCATTTCGGCCTTGAGGGCACATCAGACAATTTTCTCATAGCTGTCAAAGCCATGGATCGCTAATGCTTTTTGCAGGCTAGGCTTCAGCCCACCAATGAAGCGGTCAACCTTGTATTCGGGGGTAACGATAAAGCTGAAAGCGTATCGTGCCATCCTTGTGATATTTTCCTCGTACGCTCCAATAGATTCTTCTTCTTTTTACTTGAGGGAAAGGAAGTCCCTTTCCATCATAAGCTGGAGGGTGCGCGGAAAATATTTATCGAAAAACATATTCCAGAAATCCTTCCATTCCAACGCCTCGATATCTTCCTCAGGCTTCGTATATTGGCCAACGTCCACCATTGATCAGCTTCACCCTCCATACGATAAGCCTCCTGGAGAACCTTCTATTATTGAGAACATTGACGGATGGAGAAGATCTTTTCAATGGTGTTGATCCATTGTTCAGCTATCGTGGGATCAGATGATCCACTAAAAGTAGGAGGCCTTTGTCTCATGAAGCTCTCGATAGTGACTTGTTCCTTCATAGGGGGGTTTGTACATTCCCCTTGACTCTTTTATCTATTAAAATCTTGATTTAGCTGAGAGAGAAGTGTGACAAAGTTTGCGATTCCCGCTCACATTAGATTGGGAATCTCATTAGTACAATCATCACACTGATCTTCACATCAGTTGTTAGCCTGAGTCCTCCTATTACCAGCCATTGGCAAGAAAAAAAGGAAAATTAGAGGGTAACACATAAAGGGTAATCCAAAGAAAAAAAGTTTATGACTTATAAATAAACATGTAATTTCCTAACTCATGAGTTTATAGGCTTCTATCTGGGTTTTTCATGATCTACTTTCTAACATATATTCTTAGGGGATTTTTTTAATTCCCTTAATAAGGGTTAATAATATGCTTGTGAATTTATCAAAACATATCCCCTAGTAGTTTCATAACCAATAGTGCAGTAAGTCCCATTGTCGTGCACCAGTTCACGTCTGAGTCTAGCTCAAAGCGGTGTTTTCAGGTTTTACCCCTAGGATACATTTATGCCAGAGCCTCCTCTACCTGCTCGTATCCATATAGGGATGTATTTGTTTGATAAACCACTTACTCAGTACTTACAAAAACATAGGGATGTTTTTATTATACTTAGTCTTGTCTCTAAGGCTTTACTAGGGATTTCTAATCCTAATACCAAAAATAAATAAACCTATCCTTTGATACCAATTGTGACAACCCTGCTTTTATTACAAACATAAACATGATTTATTAAATAAACTATTCACTTGATAAAAACTGGAAGATCAAGAGGTCTAGTGTCTTTGGGGATAAGGATAATTACATAACAACTTAAAACCTGAAATACAACATCTTTATTGAAAACTTCCTTTACATGACCACTAGATTCCCTCGTACTTAGCATTGCATGGGATAACCTGAGGAGATGCATAAAAAGGGGTGAGCTATAAAGCCCAGTAAGGGAATAAACATGGAATACATGAGGAGTAAAATACATGTTAGACAATAGTCATATCAATAGAGTACATGAGAAACATGCACAAAAATTCTTGATAAAGAATGATAATCATAACATGGAAATGTGGCGACAACACTTAACATGAAATTAGCATGAGCCAAGGCTCATTACACATGGAGCATGATTAAATCCTCATTGCACATGAAGCATGAGTAAAACCTCTTTTAACATGAATTATCATGATTAAACACTCATTTCACATGACGTATCATGATACTATACTTTACCCAATGCATTGGGGCGCTATAGGGGCGCACCCTTCTTAAACTTTTCTTTTCATGCATAAGTGTGCCACATGGATCATAAAACATGGATTCATAAACCATAATAATTTATTCCATGATAAAACAATGTGGAATTCATACATGAAACATTATAATCAACAAGTAAATGTGCATAAAGGTGAATACCCTTGATGGAGAAATGGGCATGGTATTCACTACACAATGGCATTGTCATAGAAAATCGGTGCGATTTCGGCAGCGTAACAGTGTGACATAAGAATTCATAAAAACGGTTGATGAGAGAGAAAGGGGTTCCTCATCATATTTACATGTAAGGGACAGTAAGGAGGTCATATAGATACATGTACCAACAATTGTAATGGAATTTCGATTCATGATACAAAAGTATTTCTTGAATGTAAATGAGGAGAGAGAAGTTCCTTCCGGAATTTCAGCATAGTAACGGGTGTACATGGGTGGAATTTAATGAGAGAGAAAGGGGTATCCAATCATTCAAACATAAAGAGGTAAGTATGGGGGAGGTTAAAAACTATACCTCAGAATTCATAATTTAAATTAAAAGGTCAAAACAACTTAAAGAAAAATAGACAAAAATGAGAAAGGAATAAAAAACCCTTACTTGGAAGTGTGCTTCCAAAGGCTTGAGAGAGGCTTAAGAGAGGCTTCTTGGGAGCTTGGGCACCTTGGGAGGATTATAGAGAGAGTAGGTCAGAAGTTGGACGAACTAAAAAGGCTTTGAGTGAGGAGGAAGTGGGATCTTGGGTGGCTTTATATAGAAAAGGTGAGTGAATTCTTTATTATTTAGGTTTGGGAGCCCTTACATTAAACTAATCCAAACCACAAATCAGCTCATGGTTTTTCCCCATGGATTTTGGAAAAGGGGAGAGGAAAACAATATTTTATAAGACCAAAGTCCGAACTTCTTATATTAATGGGGTTGCTTATGTGGAGGTGAGTCACACTCCCATGGAAAATAATTTAAAAAGACAAGATGTTTAATAAGTCTTTAGGGGTCCGTTAATGCTTTGTAAAATATGTCAAACAAACCCAAAATCACATTATTTTAATTGTAAAACATATTTTGGCCTAACATAAAACTTATAGTATTTTATTACATAAATATTTGGTCATTATGATGTCATAAAACACATTATATATTTAAACGGTATTTAATATTTACCCAAAAATGTGATTGTCTCATAAAATTATGAAAAATTCACTGTTGGATAATTTCGATGTCCTGATTCCAGAAATAACATTTATTTTACCTAAATAATTTTCTAAATATGTTAATTTTCACTTTTTAAAATAAAAACCGACATTTATTGAAAATCCATGGGTTTTGACAAAACTGGCTTTCAAACCTTAATAAAAATTACAATTGCATTCATAAAATTATAATATCATTTATATTTAATAAAAATTAATATAATATTAATAATTATATTTTATTGAAATATTATTTAATTCAAAAATACATTAATTCATCAAAATACATTTTTATCTAAATATTAACTAAAAAATACTCTTTGTGCTTAAAAAAACTATTTACAGAGTGTCTATAATGACAAGAAGGTATATTAAAAAAATAATATAAATGAAGATAGTACTAGAGATTTGTTACATAACCCCTTAAAACATCCGCATAAGACCTAAGGGTAAGGTGTGCGATGGTCACCGACTCTTGGGGTGGCATGGATAACATCGCTCGAGTGGTAATCTCTATCAACTTCCACTTTTCCACTAGATGGCCCCTTTCGAGCATGACATTATGAAACTCATCTTGGGATTGGACAAGAGCGAAGCCCAAGGATGCCACCCCTTTTCCAAGCTCCGACAAATGGGCTTTGTATGGAGCAATTCTTCTGGATGAGGCCATCACTTCTTTTTTTTAGTAAATTGGGTTCATCAAATCCTTATATTTATACAAATCATGTGATCACTGTTCAACGACTATATTAGCAACGGTCAAATTTTTTAACATAAAACCAAAGAAGTTGTCATTTTATATAAACATTTTACATAAAGAGACATTTAATTAGATCAATAGGGATTTCCATTAATGAAACATTGTGTTGTTATATTCATTATTTCCATACCTCAAATAGAAATATTTCTTCAATAAGTCCTTAAATATGTCCCCTGAATGACTGTTTTCATACCAAAGATTAATATTTGAAAAATATTGAAATCCTTCTAAATGATCCAAAAAAATCAATACAAGACATTTAATAGTTTATCTTGATCATGTTCCAACTATGTTTTTGATAATAAATAAAAAGTTTCATTGATCCATCATTCTTGCTAATAAAGAGTAAATCTATTCTGTATAGTGATTCACTTGGGATAATTATTCCCTTATGAAGATTCTCCTTATATTTTTTCTTTAATTACCACAACACAATATGGGATATTATATATGTGGACTCTGTAATTGGTGTGGTACTTGGTAGGAGTTATATTGAAAATGAAGTTTTATAATTTGGATGAAGAGTAGGACACTATTATAAAATACATAAAATACCCATACTATAGTCATATAATTAATTTTAAGTTTCTCCCCAAAAATTTGAGATCATTAATAACTGTTAATTGGAATAATGTCGTAGTAAATAGATGAAATTCCAATGGGAAGTAAACATTTATCCATAAATAAATAGACAATCATTTGTGGTTATAGAATATGAAATTTGACTTCCCATCATAAAAATGGTAAAATACTTATATATAGAAATAAAATTCATGCCCCAAATCACATCAAATTCAACTATAGGAAGAATAACATGATTTTCATAAAGAACAGTCCGAAAAGGTACAATTTGGTATTTTTTGCAGACTTGAGAAAAAATAGTCATACAATTAGGAGTTTTAATTTGTATTTCAGTATCATTTACATGAGGTGGTATCAAAAATAGAAAATTTTCTTATTTACATGGTTTAAAACAATAAAAATATGTTCCAAAACCATGGTTGTAGGCTATTTCCATAGTCCTGGCCACCATTGATATATAGGCCATTATTGCAGGTCCTCGTCCTACAACCAGTTTTTTTAATCATGGATGTATTCCCCTAATTATAATTATGGTTTTATGAAGAATTATATTACCATAACATCAAACTATTGTGGTTGGTGGAAGTCTATTTCAATATATTCAAACTGTGGAAATTACTTCAAAAAAATTAAAAACCCTGGCGTTTTCGGATACCGCGACCTTTTAAAATTTCTATATAAGAATTCACCACTAACTCGAGAATAGATATATAGATATATATATATATATATATTAATACATTCATTTACATATATTAATATATTAATATATAAATATATAGAAATATTATTAATATAAAATAAAAAAATTGGAATGTGAAATGTGGAACTAGACCTATATCTATGTCTTTGGGAATACATGGTCACAAGTGCTCATCATAGGACCCATTTCCATGGTTTGTGAAAATTAATGAAATATACAGTCTCTCCCACTATGGTTTTTGAAAAAGTATTCCCATTAGAGTATTCTATTTTACCTATCACCATGGTTTTGGGAAACATCATTTTTTATTATTATATATAGGATCTAGAACCACAATTTTCCAAAACCATGGATTTTGGAACTATCTATAGAAATAGTTTTGGAAAATCAATTATGTACCACTCTATGTAAAATATTCTATCATAGTTTTTAGAATACTATATCCATATCCATTTCCTTCAAAATTTCCCACCAAATTAATTGATTCTCATCTCCACCTACTACAACAGTTTCAGATAATTGGGGATATAGTCTATACGTGAGTGAAAACCTCCATATATCTCATGTATAGGTTTTAAAATTAAATTTCAAAACCATAGTTTAAATATAAATAACAAAATAGGCTTCCCTTTGGACAAGGGTTTTCAAACAATGGAATTAATCCTGTTTCTGTAGTGAAATTTTTAAGTTATTTCATTTAGAGTACTTATGAAATTTTTAGATATAAAAGAGTGGGTAGATACAGAACCAAATAATATGTTAATAGTTATAGAGAATATATTTATTGTACCTTTAAACAATTCATTATAGCACCCTACATTGATAACAGTTTTCACATGGAATTTCCCTATATATCTTGGATTAAGAGGATGGATATGTTAATTTTCATCTTTAAGTACTAGATTCAATAAACTATTAGCATAATGTTCATATTCTTTAAAATTGTATAATTGGAGTATGAGTTATGCATTTTATGTAGATTTTTTAATATTTTCACCATTATATAACTTATTACAATTACGTCAACATTCAATTTACTGATGGTATTCTTTTTTATACTTAATATTTTTACCAGTCTCTTTAAGACAATATAATTTAGGCTTCCTTCCATGTATCTATCATAAAAAATATTCATATTCTTCCCTCATTGGGTTTTTTTATTATAATTTCATTTTATTTCCAAATTTTGTTCCATATCAAAACCCAAATATTCATTGGGCACTCCAATATCTATTTCAATAATGATAATAGTTATAATAATTTCTTCATATCTAATGAAGTATATTTTGGATAAAAATCATTGGATATCTGTTTCTGAGCTACTAAAGAATAAAACAATGTTCCATCATGGATAAATATTAATATCAGAAGCATACCTCATTAGTCTTGTAAAATTTTCCTCATAAGAACCAATAGATTTGTCATCCTTCTAATCAATATCAAGGAATTCCTTCTCCACATTCATACAATCTATAAAAGGTAAATTACTTATTTGTAAATAAGAAACTAATCACCTCTAAATCAACACATTCAATTTTTTCTCATCACCTATAAATTTTTATAAGCATCTACCATCGATCCACTTCACCATAAAATTGATAAATAACTAAGATAATATTTTAATCTTCTGAGTACTGCAAAATAAAAATATATTTTTAGTTGTAATAATTGATTACATTGAAATTAGTGGGTCTGAAAACCAACTAAAAGAAGGTGGAGGATTCCTCATGATGGAGTAAACATTACATTGTTCCTTTCGTTTTTAATTATATTATCAACATCATTCATGGCTTGAGAATGTTTCTAAGCTGATAAACAAGTTTTTTTATTCCAACACCCATTATACTTTTCTTTTCCTGCGGATAATCAATATATTATCTCTCCTATTCAACCTTAATATAGTTCACTTTTGTTCCATCCATTTACTAAAACCAAAAATTATAGTATGATAAACAATAATTATTTTGGGTAATTATATAGTTCTGAAAATCCTTTATAGGATATCTAAATCAGGAAACCTACTTTGCAATTAATGAAATATTAGTTTTGACCATGATCACCCATTTTCATCACATATTAAAATACATTTTAATATTTATTAATGAAAATTTGAACTAACCAAAGAATATTGATGGGGATTGTCACATGATATTTTTAGTATATGTACATCCATCAGACTAAAAATCTCTAACATTATCAAAATATGTTTGATATGTGGCCTCAAGCATGCCTCATGTAATTTCAGTGGAATTAGTGTATTATATGTGTGTTGTGAATATAGTGGGGATATTATACTTGTTGGTTTAGAGTCACAATAAAGTGGAAAATACATAAATATGAGAGCATGGAAATAAAAAAAATTCATACAACATAGCGGATAAACCAAACCATAACTAGAATCATAATAGTCTAATAAATAATAAAAGAATAATATATTGACAGGCTGGAATATAACAACAAGTCATTTTAGAATAAATACTGATAAAAGACTAGAAGACTAAATTGATGACTCAAAAGAACATGATCCCAAACCCCGTTTCCATATTGTAGCCAATATATAAACCATATAGTGAGAAATTAGTAACTACAAGTTCTTTTTCCCTTTTCTAAACAAAAATCCATGAAATATTCCCCATTACAAAATTGAGGAATGAGTTGGGTGTGAGTAAAACTCAGTAGGTCGACACCACCATGTTTAAAAAAACGAATATAACAAAAGTGTAAGAAGTAATGTGATAAATTGGTGTATAAACTTGTTAAAACATTAATATAATACATCAATTAACATAATTTTGTTCCCTAATTGAATTTTTATTATCATGTTATACAACCATGGAAATGATAACCATGAAACCAAACAGTCCACTTCGACACCATGCCAGAATGTCTCTGATCATGTAGAACAACCATTCCAAACACAACTGTATACACATGGTATGACATATCACTAATCCAAATATGCTATATTGAAATATTATATTCTGTTAGGGCCAAGCTATGTATATAAATATTGAAACATATATCAGGGCCTAGCATAGTATATTACAATTATAGCATGTTTCTGGGTCCAGCTCCGTATATAAGAATGAAATAATGTGTTAGGATGTAGCCTGATATATAAGCATCATAACATGTATCGTAAAGAATATCATAACAAAAACAATATCACAATATTTCTAAAATACAAAAAATAGGTAAATTCTTCTAATTACCATCTATCTTTTCAATTTATAGAATTATTAAATTAGTCAAATAATCCATTTTCAAAGGTGAGCCTATTATAAAAAATAACATGAAACACATTTCATGTTAATATCATTGTAATACATTTCCAATTCATTATTTTCAATAGAAACTGCAAGTCAGGTCATATCTTAACAGACCCAATGTTATCCAGGGAACTATCTCATACATGTATAGACTACCCATGTCATAAACAGTAAAGGTATCCCCGATAGGAAGTTAGTGGGAGAAATTCATAATTGAATCCATAATCAACCATACAACATCATTCTTATGAGGAATCCTAGGTAATCCCCTCATAAAATCCATTGTTACATCATCCCACTTCCACTCCATAATGATAAGAGGTTTTAACAAAACATAGTAGGCCTCTAATGATTGGCCTTCACCTATTGATATGTGAAACATCCCACCACATATCATGTTTTCTACTTTATTAGTCCTGTCCACTAGTTATTTATATGAATATCATGATAAATATTTTTCAAACTAGCATATACTACCCATATTGAATCATAAAACTCTCTGATCAGCTCCACGTTCAAGACCACATGAACCCACAATCATCCTTGGAAATATAGACAATATCTATAGCTAGGAGAGCATCGTAATGCTTGCTCCCAACCATATATTATGTCCCTCTATGATAAGACCTATGGATTAGATAACTAATATATCTTTATATAGACAAGAATCATGGGTATGATAAATGTCGATTTCGAATCCACTTATCCCCATGACTCTTAAACTTAAAGATTCATATTTGAAAAGAGTTCCATCAGCCACCACTTGTCACAAGATTCATACATTGGCCTTTTCCATGTCTTTCGGCTCCAGGAGCCAAAAATGAAATTTCCCTTTATCAATGTGTATATTATCTTGAAGATAAAATACTAAATATACTCATTCCATCACCTATGATGATGGTTCAGGTATTGATGATAAAAGTTGTATGTAAGGCCCTTATAGTCCACTTATGCCAAAAAACACTCATGAAAAAAGATAGTGTGTCCAGAATCATAAGGAATGTACCACCAATGGTAAATCTAAATCGTAAGTGGTATAATTAAATATATGCGGTCTAAATCTTATGGTTATATATGAAACCATAGGGTCCCCATGCTGCATATATACTCTGATTCCAACTCTAGATGCATCACAATACACGGTATACTCCTTACCGGACTCTGGTAAGGTGGGGATCAATGCTGTTGTTATCTTTCTCTTCCTATCATTGAAATATATCTCATATGAATCTAAACAAACCCAAATTACCACCTTATTGGTATTCCTAGACATTGGTAACACCATATGAGAGAATCCCTTGACGAAGCACCGGTAACAATATTGAACCCATAAAATAGAGAATATAGAAGACATTCTTATGTCGATCCCAAGATACCATGGCTACAACTATCTCTTGGTCCTTTGAAATAGCAGATTCTGAGATAACATGTCCCAAAAAATGAGGGATATTCATCTAGATACCACATTTGGTTAGCATGGCATATAGCTAATTCTCTCTCAATATACTCATGAAAATTTCAATATGATGCTAATGATCATCTGTATTCTGGGAGTACACAATGCTTTCTTTTACAAGGATCACCAGAAATTGGTCTAGTAACTAATGATACATCTAACCCATCATGTATATGAATAATGATGGCGCATTTTTCAATCCGAATGGAATCACTATGAAGTCATATAAGCCATAACTACTCCAAATAGAACTTCAATGTATTTCTGATAGTCTCACCCTCAGCTGGTTGTACTCTAACCTCATGTATATTATGGTGAAATTCCTTTAACCTCTCATATAATGGAAGATATCATCAATGCATGGAAGGGGATACCCTTTCTTGACCATCTTCTAGTTTAGTCACCGATAATCCACACATAAGGGTAATGTTCAATTATACTTCATGGAGAATATAACTAGAGAACTCCATGGACATGTACTATGCCATATGAAAACCTTAATTTCCATTTCATCAAACTAGACATTAATTGAATCAATCTATTTTGGTGTAAGCTTATAATTTTGGATAGAAATTAGAACATCTCATGGAACCAACTCGATCCTGAACTAATGTCCCACTCAGGTGGATATATACAGATATATTAATTAAAGACATACTAAAAATAGTCCACCATTGGAAGAAAAGTATCATGTTGAATCCCTTCATCATCTATAAAAAGGATAGCTACATAAACCATGAGAAAATTTAATTTTCACTAAATTAGTTCTGCACACCGGCTTGACGATCTGACTCGCCCTTATAAGTATATCTTCCCCCATTTCATAGGTGGAATGGTAATTCCCCATTGTTAATATTCAATACAATATGTGTTTATAAATATATAATCATTACCAAAAAACAAATCCGATATTGTCACTTATATCACAAGAAGTTCCCAAAGGAAATGATAGCCACCAATTTCTGGAGAACACTCCATTCTGCACATGATACACTCTGATCGTGCTCCCAAAAGAGTGTAAATTTTAATGTTCCCATATTTGATCCCCACATCTAAACCCAGTACATGTTAAAAAAGAGAATATATAAAGGATATTAATGATCTTGTATCAAATAAATGAAAGCTACGATAGATGATACAAGAAACAGTCCTATGTCCATAGAAGGTATTCTATCCATGTTTGATAGAGAAGTATGTATAACATTGAGCTGGCTCACCCCTATGCCCCGTGATACATTATGATTCCACTATTTAGTTCCAATTGAGTGGTACTTCTACTCCTGTATTGGGGTACCATGCCCCTTAACATGTCCTAAATATTCTTTGGAACTCTGGCTACTTATCTTTCGATGTGTAGATGTGCCCCTTCCAAACATAAGTGATTTTCCTAATCTCATTCTCATGATATTCTTTCAAAAAGTTCCAACATAACATCTCATGATGACCCAGTCTACCGTAAGAATGAAACTCAAAATTCACTTATGGGCACTAAGTTTGCTTCTGGAATAACATTCCACATTAATAGAACAATAATGGAACATGGTCCTGAGATGGATGCTCACTCCCCTAATGGTACTGACAAGTGTTTCCTTTGGTAAAACAATTACAGAAGCTATTAATTCCTCCTAAAGGAGAGAACCTACTTTCCTCTACCGAAAAACAAGACCGATGCATTGGGCCTCTCTCAAATTCAATTCCATGATGATTTCATGATTCATAATTTCCTCAAGACATCTCAAATATATTTTTTGAACACTGAATTGATCTCATAGCTATGATCAACCTGACACTGCATCTCATTAAAAACCTCATCAACTTTTAGAGATAGAGAAAATAGAAAAAGGTTACTGAATTTTCTAGTGCAGTTTATCAATGAAATTCCTCTTATATCAGGTGCATGAAACCATGAGATTTATCATCCCTCAATATATTGGGATAGAAGTGGATCTAGAAATTATTCTATAGTTACTTCTATGATACATCCTCTTACTGGATATCCAACCCCATATTTTATAACCAATTATTGGAAGGTCCATGAAAAATATTTATAGAAATAGTCATCCTCCTATCTAATGGCGTATCGTGGTGATTGAATATCATCTTTATTGAATTATCAAAAACTCATATTCTGGGTGTCCTCTATCCCTAGTGAACGTAAGTTTCTTTCTATAGATGAAACCATCTTATTAGCTCAGAAATCAAAGGTATAGTGTGAACCATCTCCCATTCTATGGATTTAATGACCCTCATGAAGTTGTTTTGATGCTAAACGTTGATATAATCTTAAATAGATATTGGAAGATCTGGATGAGCTATGTTAGGAAAATTCTTATTTTTATTCTCTTGATGCTCAATTCAAAGATGACTTGGGGGAATTTTCTTAATCAGAAAAAAACACTCCTTAGAACACATGGAAACCAAAGGTCATCAACAACATGTGACAACAATATATAAATACTAGATCATAGCCTCTATAAAAATAGATTAAAAACTGATTTAGCATAAAATATCAATTCATTTGTATCAATTATCTGATAAAACGAGTCTCTCATTTCACAGTTCATAGAGGCTAATATATTAAATGCAATAAATATGTCGTTATAATGAAAAATTAATGTCAATATATATCACCATGATCCTATAATGTTGATAGAATACTCATATCATTTCATTCCAGGCCCTGAGTATAAATATCAAGAAACAACATCATCATGAAAAAATATCATCGAATACCACGTGAATCACCGAAGGTTAAAGGACATTGAATCGTGAAAAGTGAACATCATGAACCATAATCCCATCATAGGGGACTTGGATTTTCCAATATACGAGTCATATACTTCCATTAAAATACTCATTACGAAGTCCTAAATTATCCTAGTCTCATTTTTATCTTTCCAAAATATTAAATCAATAGAAAAAAACATGCCCATTCGATACCACATTGAAACATCCCACAGGTTGATGCTTTATCATGTGGATGAACCGAGTTGGTTAATAGACCATGATAATGACTGCCTATATGATGGTGGAAAATGAGTATAAGCGAGGGGGGGGGGTTGTGAATATAGTTGGGATTTTATAATCCATGGTTTACAGTCACAATATGGCAGAAAATACAAAAATTTTAGTGTGTGGAAATAACAAAAACCGTACCGTACACTGGATATCACAAACAATAACTACCAACCGATTAATTTAAAACTTAATAAAATAATAATGTAATGATAGTATATAAGGTAAATAAGATTGATACTATAATTAATATAGATATATACTAGAAGAATTAAAAGATGACTCAAAATACCATGATCCGAAACCACTTTCCAAACCCATCTCTGAGGACTAACCAATACAACAAGAAGAAATATAATACACGATACTTTGACATTGTCCAAAAATAAATTCATGTAGTATTCTATGGTACCAAATGGTGTCAAGAGTAGGGTGTGAGTAGAACATAGTAGGTTGATACCACCGTTTCTAAACAAACTAGTCTTATAACAAGCGAATACAATATTGAAATATATTGTCATATAAATTAATTTGAAAAAAATATATTACATCAGTAAACCTTCTTTGTAACCCTTCCAGAATTTCTTAGATCATGTAGCACAACCAGTTGAGTCACAAACAGAAACCAAAATACCTATTTCAACACCTTTTCAAAATTTATTTGAACATGTAGTAAAACCATTCCAACCACAAACACATACACATTGTATCACATATCAGTAGGCCAAACTCCCATTATATTAATGATATCTTGTGTGAGGGCTTAGCCTAATAAGTAAGCATTAAAACACGTGCTAGGGCCTAAATTAGTATATTTGAATCACAACATGTAGGATGTCCTAGCTTGATATATAAGCATCACAACATGTGTCCCATCCTATCCAGTTATATAAGAATCATGACATGTATCAAAAGTTCATAAAAAAATCATATCAAAATATAATAATATAATAAAAAATGGTAAATTATTGTAATTACCTTTTTTATTTCAATTTTACCATTTATTCAGTTAATCATATATGCCATTTTCCTAGGTGAATCATTAAAAAGTAAACTTCTAAAACAAATTTCATGATAAAATAATATGTAATACATTGAAATTCATTAATTCCAAAGGAATCCATAGGCCTGGTCATATCTCAACTAACCCAAAGGGATCCAAGGAGTGACCCGGTTACATAAATATCATTTCCAATTAATACATTAATTGATGCACACATATCATCAGTTTAATGGTGTAAATTTCATCCAATTTAGTAATTTAAATAACACGAAAATGTTGTGTTATAGACCCACTACCTTTCACTATTGATTAAAAAAATGATTGAAATTGAAAACTGCAATAACGAAGAAGGAATAGAGGATCACAAGTAGAACCTAAATCAACCCAAGTCAATCTCAACCCCCAAAAAAACCCACTATAAAAATATTTCCAATGATAGAATAAGGAATAATTAGAGAAAGTGGAAACCCATGAAAAAATAAAAGCTACTTATAAGATGAGTAATCATTCTCTAAGAGGGGAAAAAGAGACAGTAAAATATTTTGGGACCTATCCTAGGTATGAGAGGGAGAGTATTCACTAAAATAATTAGAGAATAATTCATTATACCCACTTAAAACTAATAGGTATGAGGAATACATGTTGTGTAATACATTGACATCATTTATTTACTCATTTTTTGAGTTACGATGAAAAATATGTCGCCTCAGGTTAATATTTATCCTGATTTACATTTAAATTATGTGAATTTGGTTCATTTTGTGTAACTAATTTTTTTCTTAAACTAGTTCATGAAAATGTTTTGGTGGTAGTTATACGTTGTGATACATGTAAATAGTGTTTAATTTTCCAATGTACTGTTTTCAGACCAGCATATGTGTATTTTCTCAAACCACCTCTGATGTCCATCAAACTCCTAGGAAACCCATATAATCCAATTTTAAATGTTTATACCCAGAATCAATTAATTAAAATAAACATACACCCCTATTTTTTAGATAATTTTCCCCACTAAAGGATCTCTGTATCCAAAGAAGACTCATCCACAAAGGTCCAGTGAAAAGAACTCAAGAGGGATGTACCTGAAAAAGATAGGATCTTTCATAATGGTACCATTCACCATGCATGTGAATGAGGGTCAAAATATATCCATCTAACTCTTTTTTTGGTTATTACCTTAGTTTAATTTATTATGATTATATATAATAAATTAATTTTAATAAATTTAATTTCTATAATTTTCATAATTTATTTTTAATTAAGTGTCTAAATCGTAATGAAAACATGTTTTCAAAAAATGAATTTTAAATAATAAAATATAATTTAATTCCTTTAAATAACATAAAAAACCATAAATGAAAGATGAAATATTACATTTAATATACAATATGTAAATATAATTAAAAAAACTAATCAATTGAGATTTAATTAATTATTAAGGTAAAAATATTGTGTGTGCATACAAACAGTTTTCATGAAAAAATGTGTTTTATGCCCAAAAAATAACTTATACCAAAATAAAGTATTATTAATATTAATATTAATTAAGTTATATTTTTTATCACTAATTGATAAATAATTATGTTTCATGTAATAATCAAAACATAATGGGATATTCACTTAAAAGAAATGATAATGCTTACCAGAAAACTTTTACTTTTCACCAATCACTAAAAGATAATTTCTTTTAGTAAAATTATACGAATTCAAAAATATAAATATTGAAATAAAAAAAGTTAAAAACGAAATTAATTTTCTATAAAATAATTTTAAAAATGATGAAAATTTATTATCATGTTCGTGTGTGAAAATGTAATAAAAATCATTTTTGACGAAAACATATATCAGATGCATAAAATAACATTAATGAAAATTAAGAAAATTATTTATTATGAATTAGTATATAAATTTCCATTATATATAAACATTATATATATTTTTTAGAATTTTATTACTAGTCAAACATTAAAATTTAATATCTAGTTTATTACAATTTACTATATCAATGTTCAAAGAGACATTAAGTTGTATGTCAGGAATGTTATTGAACACTTCATTTTTTATTTTAGTGAAATTACATAAAAAAATCTGGGGATGATACATCTTTATCCATAATGTTAATTCCTCAATATTTTCAAAGGTAAAACAACAAATATCAGATAAAAATAAAGATTAGGGTAATTTTCCTCATGAAACATTGATTTATATAAAACATATGCAACTACCTTATCATTCCACATGAGAAAAAATACGAGTACCTTAGCAAGTGATTTAATGTATATCCCAAACCATTATCAATTGTAGTGTAGTGTGAGAATAGGTATAGTGACCAAACATCTCTTGGTATCCTTGAAATTTCTCCACATTCATCTATCTAAATAAACATTGATCCCTTTCATGTCATCATTGTTACAAGATTTGATTTTCATTGGAAATTACTCATAAAGAATCATTAGTAACCATAAAATCTAATAAAATTATAAACCTATATCACAGTGGTAGGTCCGGTCCATTTATTAATAACTTAAATCTTTTAATAATATTTAAATATACCATTTATTATAAATACATGACCCATTAATGTTAATTTTATTTCTACAATTCACACACTTTGAATTTCGAAAATAACACTGTAGACAACCGAAGCTTGACGTACATGGACATTACATTACTTTTGCGGAATACTTAATACATTATAAAAACAGACACAGAAGGATCATAATAGTTTAGTGTCTTTGGAAACTCGGAATATAATCTTCTAATCGTGGTGAAAGATATTCAACATCTCCATTAATGATCTTCCCCATTTTTTTTCTTACCTAAAGTCTTTCTTTAAATATTGGGGAAAAGAAAACATATAAAGGGTGAGCTCAAATGCTCATTAAGGGTGAGCATAGAGAACACAAAACAATCCTTAGACATTTAAATGTAAAAAAATGATTATAAAATCTAAACATCAAAATCTTGAGTAAAGACATAAATCATGGAAGTACGTAAGGCATATATCATAAAGTAACATCAATCATGATAAAATAGCTTGGAAGTAAAACATGTAATTGTGGAAAAACATTAAGAACATGAAATGATTTCCATATTAGTCAATTCATTATTTCCAAGACCACATGATATGATTTCCATAGTAGTCAAGGCATTATTTCAAAGACCATCTTACTGGACAATGTCCATTTCTGAATTGAGTTCACTCCTCATTTCAGTACTGTAACACAGAACCGGAATAACTTACCTTTCCAGCCATGTCTATATCATGAGATATAAATCTTTACCCAATACATTGGAGGGAGATAATTCCCACCCACCTCATAATGAAATCATTCTTACTTGTGCCACAAAATAATCATACATCATTCATAATAACCCAATAAATAAAATGGGCTTCATAACTATCATCCCATCATCACATAATCCATATAAACGAAATGGATATAATTTCATAATAAGAAAAGTGAAACCATGTAAATCATAGAGAAATTATACTTGAAACATACAAATATGAAAATAATGTCATCTCAGATGGAAAATGGTTTTGATAAAACACTTGAAATAAATTCTTGAGGAAAAAATCCCTTTTTTTAAAATCATTTTCTTTTCACAAAATTCCATTCAATTTTAAAAGAAATGGATTTGGTTGAAAATAATCATGAAATCTTCATGACGAATCTTCATGAAAATTAGGCTTTATAAAACCGTAAAAATCCTTTCATGCCGTATAAGTTAAAAAAAATATTCTTCCCATAATTTTGCCAGAAAAGTCAAAAACTACATCGTAAAAGAAAGATTCCATACATACAATGTAGTAAAAGTAAAAAATGGGTAAATAGGACATTAAAAATACATGAAACCATTTTTAGGAAACATGGACATGGATGAGAATAATAACCCTAGTAAATACTTACGAATAAAAATCTTGGATAAGAACGAGATTGGAAAAGTTATCCCTTATCTTAGGTCTGATATGCTTTGTACGTATCTGAACCTTCTGTATAATGATTTAAATGATGTAATTGACTTATTGCAGAATCATATTCATTGTTATGATATCATATATGGTTCACTTATGACTTTATATTACCCGTTCTTTTGTAAGTTCCATGTTAAATTAGCGTTTTGAGTAAAATCATTTTATTTATCTACATGTTTGGAATTGTTGATCTGGATATTATTACTTATAACCTGATTAAATTTATTCCAGAATTTAAAACATGATTTATGTGTAATATATATTAAGAATATACATATATATTATAGATCGATAAAAGGAATGAAATACACCGTTCATGGAGATGGTAGGCCATACGTACGCATGATCACTGTTTTCGTTTCCTTATTGAATTGAATGAAACTAAATAGATGACATACATACATATATATATATATACACAGTATCATTATTATTTCATATATTTCATTATTATTCATTATATAAACTTTATGATCATTCGTGTATGGTTAACATGGATAATGAATCTCATCGTGTCGTGGAGACGGTAGTCCGTACGTACGCACGAGCGATGATATCGTTCCCATAATTATTGAATAAAATTGGATTGGATGGTATAATATATCCGAATCAGTATGATGTTATAATAACCATATATATTTATTCTTTACACCATTATACCCATCCATGTATGGTGTTTGTGGAAAAACAGATTACACCACGGCGTGGAGACGGTATTCCATACGTACACACGCGTGGTGATTTTGTTTTCCATAGGATGGATAGAAGGTGAAATAGGGTTGTTTCATATTTATAATAACATATCAGTATATGAGGGATACTAATGTTATTACTTTAAAATTAAACAACTAAATAATAGGGAGTATAATAAGAATGGAACTTGAAGAAAACGGTAGAAGGTATTTCCTCTTTCTCGATGTGCCTCTTTTAAACGTTCTCTTAGGGCACTAGAGTTGTTCTTTTGAGAAGACCAGTACCTCTAGTAGGTTTCTAAAGAAGTGGGGAAGTGAAATTGGCATGGTTTGGTGGATCTTGAAGGCTCAAATTGGTGTGAGGAGGAGAGGGAGGAGGTTCCCTTTTATAAGGGAGGAGAGGGGAACATTTGGAAATATAAGAAATATTAGTTTATATTAAATCCTAACCCCACTTAAAAACTTAAAAAATGACTCATATCAGAATATGAGATGATATAGGGTTGTAATATAATCAAAAAATAATATTTAGACATGTTAGGAATTCGTTTTAAACATTATCAACTTGATTTATCCTTATTTATCAATTTAATTTTATTTGTGCTAATAATATTCTAAATTTTAAATTATTACAAATAATTACATATGTGTTGTGAATTTTCCATAATTTGATAAGTTATGACATTGTCGACCATATAAATTTAAATTTATAATTTTGAAATATTTTTGTGATTTTTAAACAATTTTATAATATGTTATTTTTATAAAATATCAATAGTGTCAATTTTGACACTATTTATTTATTTGAATTTAAATAAAATATATACAGAAGATATGTTTGAATTAAATGCTTTAATAGATTCATAACATGTCATATGTATCTATAAAATTAGTGGATCACATTAAATAGTTCATATAATTATTAGTTTAATATTTTTAAAACCATTTATTTGATATTTCTCTTAATTAAATAATTTCAGCATCACTATTATGTCACATTTAATGATAATTATTTAATACCTAAAAATTCTAAATAAATTCATATGACGTAGATAATTTTATTATATTTCTATATACTATTTATATTTGATGTTTGATGAAGTTTATCACTAAACTAAAATTATTATACTTATAATATTTAAGAAAGTGACATGTTGTCACTTTTTTCTTTGGTTTTAATAATTAATTTCATGGACAGAAGTCCATTAAATGAATCTAATCCGACCCTTAGGTGATATGTGTCGACGTTTAGTCATCCAATAGGATTTTGTCAGGTGTTAGGGTAATTTTATTATCTTATATTTACTCTAACTACCCGATTTACCTTTAATTATGATAAATACAATTTACCGTAGTCACTATTCATAATGCCCAAAAATAAAAAGTAGCTTATTAAGAAAATTTGGACCCACCGATTATAAATATGGAATCACATTTTCCAAATTCAATACACAAAAGTTGAAGAAATTAAATTGAAATTAATGCCGTTGTCGAAAGAAAACGGGTTTTTGTTTAAAAAATTGCAAAAGATTTAATTGATTTAACCTACAAAATCAAGGTAAAAAAATGCTAATTACATAAATTATATTAAATATTAAAAATATGTTCTATTTATACATTAAAAACATTCAATAATATAATTTAACCATATAAATTATTATGCTGAAAAAAATTGTTTTTAATTAAAATATAGCGTGTTTTTACTATTCATTAAAATATGAAAGTTATCAAAAAAATATCAAAACTTTATCCAATGTAAATTTTTATATCCTGATTCAAAATAAGAATGTTATTATATAAAATTGAACTTATAAACATGCCAAAACCTAGATTTAATGTGGGTGTGCCATTAAAAGGTGGCAAAACTACATTTTTTTTGAAAAATATTTATTTTACCCGAAAAATTTATTGTGTTCTCTTACCATGTTCTAGAAAATGTGTAAGATGAATAATAATGTTATAAAATTCAAAATTTAGTTAATACTACTCATAACGGCTAGTTCCTGGTAATATTATAACCATATATTGTTGTTTAGTAAAACATCGTATTGCGTACAACACACGCTATCGAGAAAGGTCACGATTGCGTGTAATGCAACCCAAGTCAGGGTTGTGTGTTGTGAAAGACTCCTTTATTGTTTCGTTATAACAAAATCCAACCATTTTTCATTTATACATTGAATATATATATATATATATACACACTCAATGTTGCATAGAATTACTATTATCAAACAAACATGAAATTGTGTGTAACACAATCTAAGAATAGTGTTACGTATACTGCAAGATAATATGGTGTTGAGTATAGCACAAGATAATATTTTGGTAGCATAAAACACATGTCATCAAATAAATTATAAAGAATAATTATCATAAAATATCATGTTGTTACATTCTACCCCCCTTAAAATGAGTTTTGCCCTCAAAATTCGTCGGGGTTATACATGGATTTCTACATGAATGTTTCTTTAATTGAAACCCAAAACATAACATTAAAAACTAAAGTATGAAACGTAACAGTTATCCAAATTAACTAATCACTGGGTTTCCACATAAGAGAACATAGGTGAAAATATGTATATGGAAGAGAAATCTAACCATAATTTTCTAATGGCGAGTGGTAGATAACATGTCTATGAAAAAGCCAATAATCACAAAGCCATATATTTTTGATGATCTAAGGTACCATATGAATCATCAGATATAAGGGCACTAGGACAAATTTTTTGGTTTTAAAGATCATTTCCCTAATGTTGATGAATTAAAAGAAATAATTACATGATTTTGGTACAATCTCATCATTGTTCATGAATTGAACAATTTCAAATTCATATCTTAATGAAATGATGTTGAATTTGTTATTTGTGAAGTGTTAGCAGATCATGTGATAGAATGATGGGTCATTCCATCTGTTTCAACCAAAAGGTTAGAAAAAGTTATAAGTCCATATTATGGCGAGATTAATCGTATATAGTTCCAAAAATGGACTTATACTTTATTTTTCATACTGCTTAATAAAATAAAACTAGTTTTCACTAACCAGGGACTTCCTGTAGGCTAGTGGTAGGCGATAAAATCCTGTCACACTTAAGTTTTGGGTTCTATTCCCACAGCCTTGTCCGACGCAATGGGTTGTCACCCATCCTGTAGGATGTCCTTTTTTTAGAACTACACTATTATAACATTCCAGAAATAATATCAAAAAAAGTTCTAAACATAAACAATACTAACTTATGTCCTACATAATTCATTCCAATCTTTAGGATTATCTAAAATACTTCTATCCAAGCTCATAGTATAAAGAAAACAATTACTATAAATGTCATCTACCGAGCATGTGAAGACAATCATTTATCCCCCATATATCATACAATATATCTTGTTGGTCAAATTACAAACATGTGAATAACTTAGTCATTTATTCTCTTGAAAAATGAATACCCATTGAACCTTAGTGAAAACATGAGTGCTGTCAAAAATTAACTCTTTCCACATACCAAAATCCCAAATTTTTTATATACTCAAACCATGATATAACTTAGTCCATATATCAATCATGAGCTCATGAAGACTATAAAAAAATTTATTTTCTCTTTGTCCCTTTATTATGCACATATCATCTACTTTCCATATTATTTGAATCATTTTTCATTTTTACTGGTACCATTCATCATATACTTTCAAAACATATGTAATGGCAATAGTGTAACAATCCTTAGTTTTTTTTCTTTATTCCATAGTACCATACATTATTCTTGATAAACATAAAATAATAACACTACCTTCTTAAACCATTTACCAAGCTTTAACACTTCTTTCATCTCATATATCATTTTTAGTCTCCTCATCATCATCCACATAAATACTACCCATATGACCCTGCTGATTCTCTTCATGAGATTTTCCCTTAGGGAATTGGTTTGCATAATTCTCATACATTCCACATTTAAAACATCTAATCATTGTTGATATCGTAGCAATACCATTATCCTTATCCATGGTGTCAACTGAACCTTTTCCTTTGCACTTACTGGATTTGTGTCCTTCTTTTCCGTACCCAAAGCATCTTCCAGTTCCTTTAAAACATTCTCCTTGATTCCTCGTCCCACATGATTTACATGATATAAATTGAACTTTCCTTTCTCTATTATCATCATAAAACTCCATCTTTCTTTTATTAGCTGAGTCGGGAAACTTACCAGAGTTGAGATTATTGATCATATTATGAGATCGCTGATTAGGCATAATTAAAATATGTGGACCTCCAGATCCAATTTCATTCGGTTTCTCCTAAATAATATCATTCCATTGTCCATCATATCCTCCATTATCGTGAATCTTCATGTTCCCAGCCATTTTCTAAAACCTAGAAAGAATAGTGTGATAGGACAAAATCATAATCAAGGGGGATTACCTTCAAAATCTAACATCTTAGGTTAAATTATAAGATCATTACCAAAATTCTAGTATGATAACCTATACGCATACTTATCCTTAGGGACATCTCTAGACATTCCTTAGAAATATGTCTAGGGATCTCACTAAAGTTTTTCCATACTAGTTTCTAAAGGTTAACTAAACCTTTCCTCCGATACCAACTGTAGAGACCCGATGCTTGACGTACATAGACATTACATTATTTTTTTAGAATACGTAATACATAACAAAAAAAGACACACAATGATCATAATAGTTTAGTGTCTTTGGAAACTCGGAATATAATCTTCTAATCATGGTGAAATATCTTCAACATCTCCATTTATGATCCTCCCCTTTTATTTTCTTGCCTAAAATATTTCTTTAAATCATGGGGAAAAGAAAACATATAAAGGGTGAGCTCAAATTCTCAGTAAGGGTAAGCATATAGAACATAAAACAATCCTTATACATTTGAATGTAAAAAAACATGAGCATAAAATCTAAACATCAAAATCTTGAGTAAAGACATAAATCTTGGAAGTACGTAAGGCATATATCATAAATGAACATCAATCATGATAAAATAGATTGGAAGTAAAACTTGTAATTGTGGAAAAACATTAAGCACATGATATTATTTCCATAGTAGTCAAGGCATTGTTGCCAAGACCATCTTAGTGGACAAAGTCCCTTTCTGAATCGAGTTCACTCCTCGTTTCAGTCCAGTAACACTGAACCAGATTAACTTACCATTCCCTCCATGTCTATCTCATGAGATGTAAATCTTAACTCAATGCATTGGAGGGGGATATAGGTCCCACCCATCTCATAATGAAATCATTTTTACTTGTGCCACAAAATAAACATACATCATTCATAATAACCCAATAAATAAAATGGTTTCATAAACATCAACCCATCATCACATAATCCATATAAAAGAAATGGAAATAATTTTATAATAATAAAAGTGAAAACATTTAAATCATAGAGACATTATACTTGAAGCATACACATATGAAAATAATGTCATCTTATATGGAAAATGGTTTTGATAAAACACATGAAATAAATTCTTGAGGAAAATAACCTTTTTTTTAAATCATTTTCTTTTCACAAAATTCCATTCAATTTTAAATTAAATGGATTTGGTTGAAAATAATCATGAAATATTTTGGATGAATCTTCATGAAAACAAGGCTTTATAAAACCGTAAAAATCCTTTCATGCCATATAAGTTAAAAAAACATTATTCTCATACTTTTTTCCTGAAAAGTCAAAAAGTACCACGTAAAAGAAATATTCCACACATACCATGTAGTAAAAATTAAAAATGGGTAAAAAGGACTTTTAACATACATGAAACCATTTTTACGAAACATTGACATGGATGAGAACAATAACCCTAGAAAATACTCACGAATAAATAATTTCGGATAAGAACGAGATTGGAAAAGTTATCCCTTACCGTAGGTCTGATATGATTCGTACATATCCGAACTTCCTATGTAATGACTTAAATAATGTAATTGACTTATTAAAGAATCATATTCATTGTTATGATATCATATATGGTTCACTTATGACATTATATTACCCGTTCTTTTGTAAGTTCCATGTAAAAGTAGCATTTTGAGTAAAATCGTTTTTTTTATCGTACATGTTTGGACATGTTGTTCTTGATATTATTAATTATAACCTGATTAACTTAATTACAGAATGCAAAACATTATTTATGTGTAATATATATTCAGAATATACATATATATTATAGATCGATAAAAGGAATGAAATACACTGTTCATGGAGACGGTAGGCCGTACGTCCGCATGATCGTTGTTTTCGTTTCCTTATTGAACTGAATGAAACTAAATAGATGACATAAATATATATAAATAAATCCAGTAGCATTATTATTTCATATATTTCATTATTATTGATTATATAAACTTTATGATCATTCATGTATGGTTAACATGGATAATGAATCTCATCGCGTCGTGGAGACGGTAGTCCGTACGTACGCACGAGCGATGATATCGTTCCCATAATTGTTGAATAGAATTGGAGTGGATGGTATAATATATCAGAATAAGTATAATGTTATAATAACAATATATAGTAAATCTTTAAACCATTATACCCATCCATGTAAGGTGTTGGCGGAAAAACAGATTACACCACAGCGTGGAGACGGTATTCCGTACGTACGCACGCGTGGTGATTTTGTTTTCCGTAGGATGGATAGAAGGTGAAATAGGGTTCTTTCATATTTATAATAACATATCAGTATATGAGATATACTGATGTTATTACTTTATAATTAAACAACTAATGACGAAGGAGTAGAAGAAGAATGGAACTTGTAGAAAACGGTAGAAGGTATTACCTCTTTCTCGAAGTGCCTCATTTAAACCTTCTCTTAGGGCACTAGAGTTGGACTTTTGAGAAGACTAGTACCTTTAGTAGGTTTCTAAGTAAGTGGGGAAGTTAAATGGGCAGGGTTTGGATGAGTTTGAAGGATCAAATTTTTGTGAGGAGGAGATGGAGGAGGTTCCCTTTTATAAGGGAGGAGAGGGGAACCATTGAAAATATAAGAAATATTAGATTATATTAAATCCCAACCCCACTTAAAAACTTCCAAAATGACTCATATACCAATATTAGATGAGATAGGGTTTTAATATCATCAACCTATAAAAGTTATGCATGTTATTAATTTATTTTAAACATTATCAACTTTATTTATCCTTATTTATCAATTTAATTTTATTTATGGTAATAATATTATATATTTTAAATTATTATAAATAATTACATATGTGTTGTGAATTTTCCATAATTTGGCACTTTATGACATTCTAGACCATAAAAATTTAAATTTATAATTTTTAAATATTTATGCGATTTTTAAACAATTTTATAATATTTTATTTTATTAAAATAACAATAGTGTCAATTTTGAAACTATTTATTTATTTGAATTTCAATAAAATATATACAGAAGATATGTTCAAACTAAAGGCTTTAATAGATTCATAAAATTTCATATTTATCTATAAAATTTTTGGATCACATTAAATAGTTCTTATATTATTTATTTTAATATTTTTAAAACCATTTATTTGATATTTCTCTTAATAAAATAATTTCAACATCACTATTATGTAACCTTTAATGATAATTATTTAAACCCTAAAAATTCTAAATAAAATCCTATAATGTAGATAATGTTATTATCTTTCTTGATACTATTTATATTCTATGTTTTATGAAGTTTATCACTAATCTAAAATTATTATACTTATATGATTTAAGAAAGTGACATGTTGTCACTTTCTTTGGTTTTAATAATAATTAAATTATTTTCATGGAACATAGTCCATTAAATTAATCTAATCTAACCCTTAGGTGATATGGGTCTACTTTTAGTCATCCAATAGGATTTTGGTAGGTGTTAGGGTAATTTTATTATCTTATATTTACCCTTAATTACCCGATTTACCTCTAATTATGGTAAATAAAATTTACTGTATTTACTATTCATAATGCCCAAAAATAAAAAGATGCTTATTAACATAATTTGGAAGCACTGATTCCAAATATGGAATCAATTTTTCCAAATTCAATACACAAAATTTTCATAAATTAAATTAAAATTAATCACATTGTCGAAAGAAAACAGGTTTTTGTTTAAAACATTGCAAAAGAATGAATTGATTTAGCCTAGGAATTCAAGGTAAAATAAATGATAATGACATAAATTATATTAAATAGTAAAAATATATTCTATTTATACTTTAAAACCATTCAAAAATATAATTTAACCATATAAATTATTACGATGAAAAATATTTTTTTAATTAAAATTTAGCGTGTTTTTACTATTCATTAAAATATGAAAGTTGTCAGAAAAATATCAAAACTTTATCCAATGTAAATTTTTATATCCTGATTCAAAAGAAGAATTTTATTTTGAAAAATTGAATTTATAAACATGTCAAAAACTAGATTTAGTGTGGGTGCTCCATCAAAAGGCTGTAAAACTGCATTTTTGGAAAAATACTTATTTTACCCGAAAAATTTATTTTGTTCTCTTACCTTGTTCTAGAAAATGTGTAAGATAAATAATAATGTTATAAAATTCCAAATGTAGTTAATAATATTCATAACGGCTAGTTCGTGATAATATTATAACCATATATCGTTGTTTAGTGAACCCCGATATTGCGTACAACACACGCTATCGAGGAAGGTTGCGATTGCGTGTAATGCAAGCCAAGTCAGGGTTGCGTGTTGTGCAAGACTCCTTTGTTGTTTTGTTATAACAGAATCAAACCATTTTTAATTTATACATTGAATATATATATATAAATACACTCAATGTTGCGTAGAATGACTATTATCAAACAAACTAGAAATTTTGTGTAACACAATCTAAGAATAGTGTTGCGTATACTGCAAGCTAATACGGTGTTGCGTATAGCACAAGACAATATTGTTGTTGCATAAACCACATGTCATCAAATAAATTAAATATTATAATTATCATAAAATATTGGGTAGTTACAAATACATCCATTCTCAGTGTCTTCAATACAATCTTCAAATCATCTTCATGATCTTTATTACTTTTATAATATAGGCTAAAATGATATCTACAAACTACCAAAAACTAATCAAGGTAAATTCTAATGGATATATTTATTAGATACATGGAGATATATAGGGAATTATTAAGTTTAAATTTAATCACTATTATTTCATAGTCTACATACCTTATATGTAATGGTGTATTAGGTATATCCTCCCTTTTAACACTTAATTTATGTGATATTGATAGAAGATAAATCATAGAAATTTATTGTGATTCATTAATTTAATCAATCATGTAATATATATGTGGATGACTAGACCAATAATTAATAGTGATCTTGATATTTTCTCTATAGTGAATAAAAATATACATTGACCCATATTTTTTTAATAAAAAGAATATGTTCACCCAACGATGATACACTTGGACATATGAATCCATTTTATATGTTATCATGGAGTTTATTTTTAATTTATTATACCAAAATTTGGTCTATTATATAATTATTCTCTAAAATAGGTGTAGAACCAGGTATGAGTTCTATTTTAAATACAACATCATAGTTCTGAGGAAGACTAGACAACTCTTTAAGAAATACTTCAGCATATTCCTAAAAAATATGCATATCGTAATTGTTGAGTTTCTTCCCAACCATTTCAGAAAAATTCCATTGATGAATAATTAATAATACCCATATAATTTAATTTATTTACATTATAATCTCATAATAAACTTTTCCCAGATAGAAAATAATTTTTTTGATTCACAATATGAAATTTGAATTCACTTCTCCAGAAATTGATATTATCTCTATATAGAGAGAGTCAATCCAAGCACAAAAGCACATCAAATTCAACTATAGATATAATAAAAAGTTTTTTTAAGAACATTCTAAAAAACGTATATCATAGAGGATTTATAGTATTTAGATTAAATCATCAAACAATATAGAGTTTTCATTAATAATTCAATATATAACTGTTGATCTTATGACATGATAAAATTATTAAGATATAAAAGAGTGGGAATAACCCTAAATAATAAATTTAATTTTCATTACTGGATAATAGGTTTACCTTTTGGAATGTTTTTCTAGTTATTATAAATTTCATAATCCAAAAATGTATTGGTAATTATGTATCATCATTAATCAGATAAATGATCCTTATGATTATGAAAATAACTTCTAATATTTCCAAAATTATTATAATGTTTTATCAACATATAAAAATTTATGTTTATATGATATCAAATTTGTTTTTAAACGTTTTTAATAGGTTATGTGATATAATTCCCCATATCCTAATCTATAATAATAACTACAACATACCTTGAAACAAAATATAGAATCTTGAGTTTCACTTACATAATTATACATTATTTTAGATGAATATTAAATAATTATCACAATAATACCTTCCCATGAACTGTAAAGGATTGGTGTATTTAGAGACTTGATAAGTAGTTAAATTATTTCATGAAATATTTTCAACATCACTCACAAAGTTCTTATCATATATTACCCTTATTAGATAGAAACAACTTAAAACATTTCTTCATAACTTCAGGAAATAGACACATGAAAAATGTTGAGCTGCGAATCCCAATAAGGGTAAACATGAGAGATATCAATAAATGATATAAAGTGAGAATAATATAATCATAAAGGGATGATAACATTGTCATAACTTATTAAATCATACCAAATAATTCATATAACATAAATTATGAGTCATGACTTAATGTGTTTCCATACTGAGAAGGATGAGTTATAGGTGTATAAAATCATCAATAATCATTCAAAACACATGATATAATATCAAAATCATAATAAATATGTCTTTGGAATGTAATTAAAAATATGAATAATAAATCAATGGTATACAATAAGATATTCCTCACACAGTAGGCTTGAGATAACCACCTGTGTACCTTCTTAGGATTGGGCTTTTAACCCACATACACTCTTTGGCCTAGGATAGCTGACCATGTAAAATCATTAGAATCAATTAAGAACCAATGTCACCATTGAGTTCATGAAATATATAACATTACCCAATGCATTGGAGGGATGTAAAGTACCCACTCATCACATAATGATAAAGCGTATTTATGTATTCCATATGATCACAAATGAAGATTCATCATTCCATCATAGATTAATTAACCCATGGAAAGAAATGAGTTTCATGATAATGTCCTTAAACCACCATAATCAAAACATATAAATAGAAATAAAGTGATTGGTATCAAGAAATAATATCAATAGTGATGTAAAAAATTCATTTAGTTATGTGGATATAGTTAAAAAATCCATCCATGAAAGCATTAAGATAATTATTTGAAAAACAAAAAAAATATTTTTTTATACATTTTAAAGAACTTATAATTCCATGAAAAATAAGAATATAATTTTATTTTTAGAACTGTATGAAAATATAAATTAATGCTCATGATGTTTAAAGGACATGACAATGGGAAAATCATTTCACGCTCTAAACATTTAAAAACATTCTTTTTTCACACAATTGAAAAAAAGCTGAACATGAACTATTCACGAAATGGTAATAACATTCCATTATGTGATTCACAATGAAATTAAAATATTTTATAAAAAAAATATTCATAATTTAAATTTTTATAATAAATCTTATAAAATAGTTTGTATGAACAAGTATTTAGAGGAAAAATATTATCAACTAACAAACACAAAAAGGTTAGGGTTTCCTAGAAAAATTCATAAGATATTTTTGAGGAACAAAGAGTGAATAAATATATATTTTAATTTAAAACACTATAAATATAATTATTAAAAGAAAATATATTGGTTTTGGGAGATTATTAAAATAAAATTTAATGTAGTGGAAATGAATACATAAAAAATCCTAATAAAAATTGTATATTAACATAATCCCTAACCTCACATCCTGAATTTTAGTGTATGTTTTATAACATTATATATAATAAATTAATAATTACTAAACATATATAAAATTAAAATGTTAACACTTAAATTACTATATAACCATTTTCTTATATTTTCTAACTACCCATTTATTATTAATTCAACATTAATATCAATATTCTTATGTCAAATCTTCTCTTTTCTATGTATGTTGTGGTTAAACCATTATAGACCATACACATTATTCAAGAATTTATAATCTCTATAATATTATTAAAGTAATAAATTTTTATTTTATAAGTTAACATAAATTAATTTCACCACTTTTTGGAGGCTATAGTTCGTACTAACTCACATGTGATGTTTTCCTTTTTAAGTAGATGGAAAGTAAGAAAGGTAAAACATAATTTAGCTTTATGGGATCATATTGATATTAGAAATGTATCATATATTCATTAAATATATCTATATAAACACAAATGATAGTAAGTGGTAAAGAATAAAATATATCTCTTCATGGAGGTGGAATTTCACACACACACACACATGATTGTCACTTTCATTTTCCATTGGATGGATGCGAAGTAAATAACGGTTATTATCTAAACATAATAAGATTTGAGTATATTTATGATAATGATTTAATCATATTATTACAGATATTACATATTTAGAGGGTTTTGAAGGAGAAATAAACATTAAATAATTTGGTTAAAATAGTTACCTCTACCCCGAGTATCACCATATGGCATACACCATAAAATTTTTTAGGTTGCTAATTTGGTTATGGTAGAAAATCATGGAAGTGGATTGAAGAATTGGTAAGTGATTTGGAAATATTATCATTACTATAATGTGTTAAATGTGTTTAATGTAGTGAAGATATGAGGTTCTATTTTATAATTAATGGGAGTGGCACAACTAAAAATACCCTAATAAATATTAAAATAATATAAATTAACTTTCATGTGAAAGTGGGAAAAAATCCAAATTTAGATTAAAAGGGAAGGGGAGGTATAAATATACTTGAATAATAATATAATGATAATTTTTTTACAATTATTAGAATCGTTATCCCTGAGTTGAATCCCATTTTATCTATGTTAACCTATTCGGTGTTAACTTTATTCTATTACCTTGGTAACATATTTTGTTTTGAAAAAAATGTAACTGAGTTGATACACAACATATAAAAATTCTACTTACAAAAATATAATCCATTTTATCATATTTATTTTTTAAATATCCCATTAATTATTTATAATATTCCTGGACTAGATGAGTAAATACCCGTTTTAGAAAGAATGTATCTTGAAGAATAAAAATGATTTTATTCCCATTCATTTCCAAGTAAAATCCACTATAAGAATGTTAAATCTTTTATTTAAAATGTTATACAAAAATTTAATTAAATTTATTTATCAATATTATATAATTTAATTTAATAAGATAAAATATATTGATCATATATAAAATTGTTTTCTGGAAAATATTTCCATTTTTCCTTTAAATGATTTTATCCTCATTTCTAAAATATGGACAACCACTTTGTTAATTATCATTTATTTTTTACACATATATAAATGGATTTATGTAAGATTAATAATCTAAATTATAGTAAATTACTTTTAAAAAAGATATATATAATAAAACAATTTGGGGAAAAAAATCTTGTAAATGAAAAACATTTATTCCCATCAATAAATTTGACCCTTTAAAAACTCAATTATCTTATCAATTTCACTTTACTATAGTATACCGTCAGTAATTATATTTTTTAATTAAAAATTACTGACCAAATTTTAAATGGAGAAAGGATCCATAGTATTTTTAAGGATAGAGTAGTTTTATTATGGTCAAAGTGAGCTCTATTTTTAGGTGAAAAAATTGGAAATTCACCTTGGAATAAAATGTTTGGTGAGGGGTGAAGATGGAATAACATGAGAGTTAGGTGAGAGAATTATAGTGAGGCATGTTGGTATGTAACTATAACCAAAAAGGTAATTTATATTTTTTAGGTTAAGATAATTTACTAATATATGAGCCACTTTATGTTACCCATTTTTACACTTATTATCATTGATAAAATATTAATCGTGATAAGTATTTTTTTTTAAAAAAATATTACCACTCATAACGAATTATGGAATTATAAATATTAATTTATAATCTATTTATATTATTTTAATTTCTGAATATGAGAATATTATATTTTAAATATAATAATATGATATATAGTAAAGAATTAGTTATAAAAAAAGAATTTTTATTATTTCATTTTTTTGTTTTTATTTCTTACAATTACCAATAAAATGAGTTTTAAAATTATTATTTGTATTTTTAAGCATCATACTAGATTCATATTTTGAAATTTATATATTTAATTTATTTAGATCGGAATTTAAAAACATTTATAAAAACAGTTCTATAAAAATAAATGTTTTAATGTAAGAGTTGATTTTTATTTTTGTAAGACTATATTTAAAATGGAAATAAATATATATATATATTTTATATTATGGTTAAAAATATGAAAATAATTTCATTATCATCAATTTATAGTATTTATGAAAATTAATTTTGATATAAGAGTGCATAAAGAATAAAAATAGTTCTTAGAAAACAGAATTTTTTGACCATAAGACATATTTATTTCAATTCCATCCCATGTTAAAATATTTATATGACCAATAAATTATTTATATAAATATTTAATTAAAATATTACACATTATTCTATAGTTATAAAATAATATATAGAGAAATTATGAATAATTGATAAAAAGTATTTTTATCCATAAATGAATATATTCATGATACTTAAACAATGATTACATGTTTAATAAAAAATACAAAAAATTCATAAACATATTGGTTTTGAAATATTTTTTTAATTTTATAAAAATATCAAATCAATCTCCAAAAATATTGAAATAATAATAATAATAATATTCAACACATAAATTCATATATATTTATAATAAAATATTTTAATTAAAAATTATATTATGATTCATATTAAATTCTCATGATGTGTCATTGTTTATCTTTTGTTGTATTCTTTCATGTCAATAAAATATATCACTATTTATTTTAGTTCATTTTTGTGCGTGAAATAAGCTATATATAAAAATATTCAATTGAAGGGAACAATATACCAAAATTTTATGGTGTTACATTCTCATAGTAAATAATCTACAACCTCATAATTTTATTCATCTCTCACTATTGAAAATTAACCAAGGGTTTTACTCATCATTTAATTTGCAACTCACTATTATGAGTATGATAACAAAACAAAATTTTCCTTTTATAATCTACATACATTGAAATTTATAACCACTTGTTCCAAAAATTAATTCTTAACTATTTATACCTCTTATTAGTCTCTAAATACAAACATTTTTCAGATTCAATTTCATGATCCCAATTACAAAAAAATACTATCAAAAAAATTATAATGTTAATATCAAATAATATTATAGTAAATCATCATATGAATATAGAAACTCGATCCTAATATGAATTCTCTTATTCCCCCTTTTTTAAAACTTTTATACTTTAAATTCAACTATGATATACTTGGATAAACATATAATTCCTTTAGTTTAGACTACTTTTTATTTGGTAATATTCTAATTGTGTTTTCTAAACAAAAAATTTATATATTGAAAATTAAAATACCATTTAAATCCAATATACATGTTCATAAAAAACATATAAATCAAATAAAGAATATATCCTAGTTGTTTCAATCATGGTGTATATATAGTTCTAATTATCATGCAAGAAGTAAAGATTTAGTTGATGCTAACCAGAATTTCTCATTCTTATTACCCCTGAAGGAATACATCCAAAAGTTTGTATCCACATGGTTCTATCTAGATAGGTATTTGATTTATATTAACCCTCATAATCTATACATTACAAATTTTTAAAAATGTTTTCTAATATTTAGGATTATACATAGGTTTTTTAATAATGTTATTGAACCCTATATCCTAAAAATAAGTAAAGTAATTTTTAAAAAAACTAAACCATACGTTGATACTAATACAGATTCACAATACCCGCACTCTAATTTCTTTTACTGAAAACACATGAGTTATAACCTGAATTTGATTCCAGTTACGAATATCAGGACTGACATTCCTTGGTCTAGTGATGAAAAAAAAACTCTTTTTAATATGGATTAGATGCTAAATAAAGGAACCCAATGTTAATAATTTATAATTGAATACATAATTCCAAATATTGAGTCAATAAATACAAAGAAATATTTCTTAGGTGTCTATTTTATAGAATATTAAAGTATATAAACTCCAAATATGGTAACCTAGAGCCAACGGTTACATTATTACATTGGTACTAGAAAACAGTGATCAAATCCCGAAGAACAAAATAGTTTATTAGTTTTAATAAACTATATACATACTTGATTCACACATTACATTGGAAATACTTGATGAAAAATTCTGGTTAGCTTTAACCAAATATCCTACAGATATAAAAATAAAAAAATATTGAGTTGAGATGGTCATTAAGGGTTACAAATATCAGAAGTTATCATAAATAAATATTTAAAAATCAATTTTTCACGGTAAATAACTAAGAATGCATTCCATTTAATAAATAACATTATCATTAAATGTATTAATGGATATTATCGATAAAATAATCTCATATATAATAATAAATAAATTATAAATGATGTAAACTCTCAATATTGTACGTCATTATTTCAGAAATCCCGAAATATTTATCATCAATTCCTTGTTCTTAGAATGTTTAATCAAAGGTTATTAACACATCAAAAACCACATTATTTGGATATGTTATATGTCTCACGAGATATATTGATGCATCATGGGGAAATATAATTCAATGAACAAACCGTGAATACATATGAAAACCATTCATGATTTATTAAGTGATCAATTTAATTTATAATCATTTTTTCTTATCAATAAATGCCCATATTGAACAAAAAATTCGTAATTTAAATATTCCCCATTCAATTAAAAAACATTAAAAGTAAAACAAAATATTAATAAATTCTATATAGTTTGTGAAAAAATCATATCCTTGATACAATGAATTTATATATTTATGATAAATGTAATTTTTAGAGGAAGAAATAAACTAAATGTTTCAATAGATTGTTAATAAACACAAAACTAATCAAGATAAGAGAGTTTTCCACTAAAAAAATTAGATATTCTAGAAAGAAAATTCTTTTAATGAATATAATAAAATGTAATATATATACATAATATATTTTTATATAACTATTTTAATTTATAAAATAATTTTAATCTTGTAGAAGAAGATAAAGAGTGTATAACTGCTATGATAGTGGGAAATTCCATTAATATCATTTACATTTGAAAGAAACATTCATTTTTAATATTTCAAAAGAATTTAAAAAATGGACCTTTCAAGAAATAAAAATAAAAAATTATTTATAGAAATTTTAAAATCCAAGGATAAAATATAATTTCCTTAAAAATCAAAATTTAAAATTAAAGGGATTTTCAATAAAAGATTTAAAAAAATGGACTAGGAAAAAAATATACCCGATCAAAAAAGAAACAAGTTCATATTTTATTTTAAAAGTTCATTAGACTTGTTCATTTCCAAAAGAGATTAAAAATTATAAGTAAACATGGAATTTCCTTAAATATTTACAAGACATGAAAATAAATCAATTTTATACAGGATAAATTATAAGATTTATTGAATGAAAATAAAGATAATCACTAAAAATTAGATTGTTAAATAAATTCCCACATCATTGTTAGATTTTAAATTTTCATCCCTTGAAAGATTAAAATTGAATTCAATAATTAATCACTATTAACAAATATATAATTGTTATAAATACATAAAAGGGGTTTTATATACACTAATTAAATTTAAATTGATGCATAATACAAAATATGTATCAATTAAGTGGAAATTGAGATCCAATCCCTTAAAATGATTGTACCACTGATGTATGAAATAATTAATGAATTGGTTATGTGTATCAAATTTAAATCCACAAAATAATATGTTTAAATTCAAAAAAATACTATCTAATTTTATTTTACAAGATAATCATGGTATTATATAGTAAATGAAGTAGGAGTATAACCCAATGAATGGAAATTAAGTTAAGAACCCCCTTACCCCATGTTTTAATTTACCCATTAGTTCTTTTAAAATCTGGTATAATAAATTTAATTTTATTATAATTACATACTAGAACCATAAAATATATATAATAGAATATATGACATATTTATAAAATCCCATCAACTATTTATTAACAACATTTTATTATTATCAATATATTTTTTAACTACTTCTTTTATAATGTATGTTTTTATTTGGGAGTTTTTGTCCATACGTATTTATCATGTTTGTATAATATAAATAATTTTATTCATGATATAAATATATTATATATTCAACATTTATATATTTAGAGTCATCCATAAAATGTATAAATAGAAAAGTTAATGAAACTATTCCTGGAGATGGTAGCCATATATATGTATGAACATTAATTTCACTTTTTAAAATATAGAAAAAATAAAGGCAAATAATTATTAAAATTTATAGAAAAATAATTATTTCATATAAATCAAATATATTCATTAAATATATCCTTATTACAATCCATGTAAAGAAAAAATAAAAAATGGATCACATCGCTTCAAAGTGGTTGTAGTCCACACGTACGAATGAACGACGTTATAATATTATATATCATAACTTATAATTACTAAATATATAAATTTATTTTAAACCAAACATATTATAAACCTCTCTATTTTTATCATTTTTAATATCATTTATTTAATTATTTTTATGTTTTATATATGTTGTGTCATCGTGGCATATGTGGTTTAGAAAATTATAATAATTTTAAAAATTAATAATAATTTTTTTTAATTTTTATTATAATAAATAAATTTTATCATTTATATTCATTCATGTGAATATATATTCTCACACATATCATTAATACATATTTATAACGTCATTTTGACATTTCATAACTTATATAGACATTACACGACTATTTGGGTAATACTAGTTCTATACAACAAATGTTTTTGCAACGTGTAAAAAAATATTATAAATTATAAATAACATTTAACAAATAAATTGTGTAAATAATTATCTAACTCTCAATTATTTTCATTAGGACACCGATTTTGACTTTTCCATTGCCATGCAAGGTCTCTATCGGTACTGAAAATGATTTTTATATTTATCATTAAATGAAATATAATTTTTTTGTTTTGAATTAATTTTTTATTATATTCATATTATATTATAACATATATATTATTATATAATTTTTTTAAAATTTTATTTCATATTTATGTTTTTTTATATTATAAAGGATATTGTTTTTTCATAAAAACTGTATTTTTTTACTATTAACCAATACATTAACTTCTTCATAAAAATATCATAATATAATTAGAGGATAAATATTAATTTCTTAATCAAAATTTAGATTATAATTCATAAAATTCCATTTAAATATGTTAAAAGAATTAATTTCAACATAAATACATAAAGGAGAATAGAAAACAATTTTTAGAAAAAAGCACTTTTAAGCCAAAAAATAAACTTATACCGAAATAAAAAAATTGCTTATTTGTATATATTTAATTATATTATTTAAAAATTAATTAATAATTTTTTAAATTAGTATGAAATTTATTACATTATGTTTATTTTTCATTTCAAATAAATCAATGTATTACAAAAATCAGAATTTTTCACTATTCACTAAAAATTCAATCATCGCAAAAAAATCCCAAAATTTCACAGTATGATATTTTTCATTTGATGACATAAAAATGATATTATTTTGAAAAAATAAAATTTCTAAATGTTTTATAAATTAGTTATAATATTCACTCATAATAAAGAACAAAAATAATTTTTGAAGAAAACATATATTTTGATAAATAAAATTATTTTAATAAACAAATGAGTGATTAATTCCTAAAAAACAATAAATAAATTTTTATTGGGAATAAAAGTTTTATTTACTTCATAATTTGGTTAATATTGTTATTAACTACTAAATTAATGGATAATTTATAACTATAACATTTAAAATTATATTTTAATTGTAGATCACTATTCATTTAAACTTGGTGTTGTGTATATCCAATGGTAGTAAATAAATTTAATTTATTTAAAGAGAAATATATTCTAAAACCACATTTTGATAAATTATACCGACTTAAAAAAATTTCAGCATCATAATTTTTTATCAGTCATTAATGGTTTATCTTTTTTTGAAGTCTCACACCATTCGATGGGAAAATAAAACTTATTTTTAAAATAGAAATTGGGTAACATAATGGTTTCCTAAAATAAAACATATTTGGTTTTCGAGTTAATAATGACATTGGTGGTATGTTAAAATATAGACATTGAGGAGGATATTATTATCGATAGACTAATAGAGAGTGATATAGGACATGGTCATGTTAAAGTTAACGACCACAGAACCATAAAGTTGTAAAGGGTGAAAATACCATCAATTCATTTGAATTGAAAGTAAAATGTTAACATTTTTGTTTTATTATTCTTTTTATAGAGTTGAGGAATTACATGAACATCTAGACTGAGAACATAAAGAAATATTCATTCCTTAAAAGTATAATTTTTCCCACTAATAAATTTTCACTACAATCATAATTTGTTTTCTAAATAATGAGTATTCAAGATTTTTTCCCAAAGCAATAAATAAAATTATAATGTATCAAATAACACATAATATAATGGTATATTATTATTCATATCTTTAATAAAACATGAAATGGCTAAAAAATGTTAGATACCCAAAATTAATAAACCATAATAAAAATAAATAATCCATCAATCACTAAAATTAATCAACAAGGCCAAAGTAAACGAAAAGAAACTTCATTAAATAAATAACCATCATCAATGAGTAATTTTTTTATTAGAAGAAAAATCCTGAGGGCTACTAGAAGCTGAGGCTCATGGGGTTATGAAGTAGTGATGATCGAGGGAATCCCCTCTAATCGCGCTGACCCCTTCGGGTTTCATGGACCTCACATTATGAAGGACAGGGGGGTTGGAGCCTGTGACATCAAATGAAGAAAGGTGGTCCTTAACTTTATTTCTATCATACCATGAGTGCAGTACTTCGGTATTGCTCTTGAGCATGCATTTTGACCTTCTGATGATGTACATAACAGACCAGGGGGAAGGGCCAAGGCCGGACAAGGAATTATGCAGTAGTTTGGAGTCAATTTCAACCTCCAATCGATCAATACATTTATGTTGGAAAAGACTAATGCCTTGGAGTAGGGATTTGGCCTTCTCATGTAGGGGAGAGCCGCAACCAATATGGGAAGTGAAATCATTGATCACTAAACCATAGCCATAATAAACATATCCTTAAATAAAATTTTAAATTGAAATGATATCTGATACACATTATTCATCAACTCAAATAATATCATAACATTAGTTCTAGAGAATACTTCACATTGAAATTAAAGGTTATATATAACTCAACCTAATAAAATAACTCATAATATATCATTAATGACCTTAAAATAGAAAAATAAAATTATTTTATCCCATAATATGAATCCCAAAATTAACGTAGTCTGTATCCATAAAATCATTTATGTAAATAAGTGTCTTATTGACTAGGATATTTTGTAGGCTAGTGGTCGGTGTTGCACCTTTATTTCCCTTCCTTTGCGGGTTCGAGTCTCTTTACCTTTATAGATATGATGGGTTGTATATTAGCTTGTGGGTTTTCCATTTTCTGAAACTATATATTATAATTATGATAAAGAATCCAAAAATATGCTGAACAACCTCAATGTAACTTCTCTAACCTAGTAGCCACTCAATAGTGCTCTGATACCGATTGGTCATAATTTTTCAAGGGAATCTCCCCAAAATCCCGAGGACACCGAAAAGAAGACATGGCCTAGGTGATTCATTGGAGATACTATACCCTCATTACAAGAGTACATCACAACGAAAGTCAATAACTTGCTAATAGTAGACGTAAGTAAACAAGAGTGCAACTAAAAATTACACAATGAATGGATGTATAATAAGACCATAAGTGTCTCATATAAAATTATTTAGATGATACACATATGTAGAAAAATTCCCAAAAAACTACATGATAGTAAAACACTATATGAGTTCCCAAAAAAATATAACAAAAAATATCCTTATATCATCACAAGAATTACCTCGGTCCCATGCTCCCGTGCTCTAAAGCAACAATAAAAAACCAGTGTTAGGGTGATTTCCTCTATCAAAACTTGTGAGGGCATCCCAAAAATGATATGAGATAACATCTCATTAGGTAACCACCCATGATAAACACTATCCAATGGTGTGAAATATAACAATCCAAATAAGTAATTAGTAATGAAGGTAAGTAGTATGTTAATGTAAAGTGCATACAACAAGTCCACTACTTGGGATTTTTTTACTATATATCCCATCAAAGATCCTTGTAAAATACATTCAAGTACCAATATAAAGAAGCTATATCAAATTAATAAGTAAACAACATGAACTTATCGCTCATCCCAACAGTCAATTCCACCATGACCTTGTCATATATTGAAAAGGGTCAAACATCCAAAAAAAGTCTTATAATTGAGTGTATCCAATTTCCACATCTGTTCTATATGTCAATGTTTTAGACCATAATGGGATGAATCCAAGGTGTCATGAACCATGGAATTATAATCGATCCCCAAGAGTATATCAGTGAAAACACAATCTATTATCCTGTTGGAGTCCTAGGAGCTTGTTATACCAATATGTCATAAGCGAGTCCATGAATGCCAAATACAAGGGTTAGAAAATTCCATTGCATCCCACAGAATCAATACCCTTGGATCAGATCCATCCTAGTAATCCACTATCATGTTCATGTTCCATATAAATTTTCCATCTGAGGAATCCACTATTGCATTCATGTTCTAAGGATCATGTATAAGGATTGATCATACATTTACCAATGATAACATTTACCATATCAAACCATATTAGCATACCCACTCACATTAATATTTAGAATTAAAGTCAAATTATAAGTATATTGACTCATAAAATCCAATTTAAGTTAAAAATAATGGAGTATACCCACTCATTTTTCATAATTCTCAAAATCCATTCATCCATTAAAGCATTTAAAAAATAACTCATTGAGTATACCCACTCAATTTTCCAAAAAAAATTAATCCAATTAATCAAGTAAGGCACAAAATATCAATATAGAATAGGTCAAGATGGAAATTCATCTCCTAAACAAGTTATTCAACTTACATAACAAACATTTATTCATTTAATTGAACATCGATTTAGGTAAATCATCTCTTATTTTACTAATACGTTATAATTCATTTGTGAATGAGATTCCTCTAATAAAGAAATCTCCAAATCACCACAAGGGTGTTTCTATGAGGAATAAAAAATAAATCCCAAACGGTACACTTCATGGGAGACAATTATATGTGAAATTATTTCCAAAACATCACAACCTAAACTAGGGGCATCCCTAACAGGTCCTATTTTTATAAAAATCAATTAACAAATTCAAAATCAGGGTTGTTCCAGAACGTCTGGTGGTAGCGTATTGGATGGTTTCCTAATGAAGCACCATAAGTCATGGAATTTGTATAAACCACCTACCTTATCTTAATAATGGAGTGCTCATCCATTATTGGGTCTTGATTCTGCTTAAATTGAGAGAAATTTAAAGAATTAATGAAGAATGAAATATTAGGGAAAATCAGCTTGCACCTAAACTATGAAACCGATATCCCTAAAAATGAAGAATAGATAAAAATGAATTTATACCTTATTTATGTGAATATAATGAGACAAACCCCACATAAATCATAGATATGATAGAGAAGAGTCCTAAGATCCATTTTTTTACTCAAGGAGGCTCTGTAAAGCTTCTTCTATAGCGTGTTGAAAAAATAGAAACTGATGGTTTCAAATTGACGTTCATTAAAAATAAAATTATTTAAAAAACCCAAAATATAGAGGATTCACAATTTAGCTACGTGTTTTGATAAATTGTGCACCAAACCACATAGTTTCCCATTAGAGGAGGGTGAAACAAATGGTTTCCTCACACAGTTTCTCTATTTGTGTAGAAACCATGCACAAACCCTCTATCCAAATCGGCAAACACTATAGACCTGTCTACACAATCATGTGGCCCATTTCATTGGGTTTTTCCCAATCGTGATATCTATATCACCCATATTCCATCCTTGCACAGTTTTGTTAGACCATGTGGCCTTCCCCTGATGGAATACATTAACCATGCACTAGTCTTAAAACATTCAAAAAATGGGTAATTTGCTACGAATAATCCTTGGAGTACCCTAAAACACCCGTGAACTCAATGGTTATTAACATTAACACATGTTTAAGCATTAAAAATAAAAAACATTGGAATTCATACAAAAAAACATAGGTTCATACAATCTTCCCCTCTTATAGGAATTCTTCCTTGGATTTCCTTATGAAGGGTAGTCATGATTCATCTGAGAAAAATTATGGCCACTGATCATGAATGTTAGCCTCCCACTCCGAAGTCTCTTTCTTTAAATATCCATGATACAATAACATGATTTCTTTGGGAACTAACTAACCATAAAGAAGCTTCATTCTCCAATATACTATACGAATAAGATGATATTTAAAGGATTCATACAATAGTAACTCAACCTCATCAGGCTAAAAGGCCTGAGAGGAGTCCGACTGATAGTGGTGTAGCTTAGAAATGTGGAATACGACATGAATAGTTTTGTATCCCTTAGGTAACTATAACTGATTGTTTACAAAATCAACTCTCTTAGGAATCTTAAATGACCAAAAATTTCACGGTGATAGGTTACCCTATCTCTTTACTTTCCTATGTCCAAACCTCGATGAAACATGAAAAAAACCATTCTCATATTTCGAACTCTAGAGGTTGTTTTTAGAGATTTGTGTATACTTTATATCAAGACAACTATGTAGCCATCAATTTCTGAAAGAACTAGACCTGCTCAAAATAATCCTACACAAGATGTGGTCCCAGTAATTCTACATCACCTACCTTTATCAAGAACATGGGATATCAACATTACTTACATTAGAAAGCCTCATACGGTTCCATATGTATAGTGGCATGTTAACTGTTATTTTTAGGGAAACTCATCTAGGGGTATATTCTTCTCCCAATGTCCACCAAAATCATGGATTCATGCTCGAATCATGTCCTCAAGCACCTGTACCATATGCTCTAACTAGCCATCTGTCTTAGGGTGGCATGTTGTGCTTAGAATAACTTTTGAACCCATTGCCCTTTTGAAAATTCTACCAGAAATTCGATGTAAGGAGTGTATACCTATCACAAATGATAGTTCATGGTACCCCATGAAGTCTTATTATCTCACAGATGTACAAACATTTAAGCTCATCAACAATAAAAATTTCATTGAAAGAAATGAAAATTTAAACCTTTTTGAGACTATAAAAATACCCAAATAGAATCATTAACATGATATCACTTGGATAAAATCGTCCTTAAATCCATTGTGACATCATCCAATTTTCATTTTGGAATAATTAAGTATTGTAAAATAAAGGCTGGTCATAGATATTTTACATTCAAATGCTGAATAGTCGAATGCTCTGTAACAAAACTATCAACCTCTCTTTTCATGTATCACCACAAGTACAGATGGAGGAAGTCACAATACATCATGGTGACTCCAAGATTCACATCCCACACTGAGGCATGAGATCCCCACATCAACTACTCACATATGTCCACTAGTACCCAAACATGACCATGGATACGCAGAATTGCATCCTCACCTACACTGCATCCAAGAGTTGGATTCTCACCTTCCATACTCTCCTGTATGAATGGGCCCTTAGAATCTGATAGTTGAATCAACCTCAGTTGGTACAATAGTCTAGTGGTCACAAATATGTATGATAGATAAGTCTACCCATGTCTTTCATTCACCTCCAAGTGAATCTCATAGGACAATTCCATAAGCTTCCACTCACTATTGGCTTATTGAATTTCTTTAACCACACATAGAGAAATTCACTTAGTCGAAATATTAATGATACCCTAATCACCTTCACTACCACAGATTCAGATCACACTATGTAAATATATACTGGAGGCTTTTGTGGTCCGCATGGTCTATAAAAACCCATTCCCTAAAATAATGTCTCTAATAGTGAAATACATGAAAAACGACAACCACCTATATATATCATATATTAGGTATTTACTATTCCTTGGCCTTAGATTCCAGGAATCATATTACACAACTCTATCTTCCTACATCCTCTCTACTCCCAAACTAATACCCAATGCAACATAATAAGTAGTATAGCTCTTTCCCTATTCTAGTAGTATCATGAGAGGACCTGATTCCAACCACCCATTCAGCTCCTGAAGGTTTGTCCTGTAAGAATATTACCATAAAAACATGACACCCTAAATATTCGACCCCATCAATGAGACAACTATGTTTTAAAAGTCCTGTATAAAATCCTTGTAAGAGCCAACAATCCCCAAGAAACTCCATATGTCAAAAAAGTTTTCAGAATGTTCCCACAAAATTACAACTCTCACTTTCTATGGTTATTGTCATACTCCTATCTCCAAGATGATGTGACCCCGAAAGTGAATCTAATCCATCCAAAAGTGTAATATTATGATATTATCAAAAAATTGATGTTCAATAAATTTATTCTAAATGATATCAAGATAGTTATAAATTTCATGTCGATTGTGAGAATAACCGAAGATATCTCCTTTAAAAACCACCACAAAGGTGTCTAGATATGTGTAGAACACTCTGTTAATCAAAGCCATAAAAATTAACGGAACATTCATGAGACCGAAAAACATAAAAAGATACTCATATATACAATACCTTCTACAAAAATCTATATGAGGTTTTTCATCTGGTTAAACATGCAACTGGTGATATCCTGACCTCAAAAAGATTATTAAGAGCACTCAGGCTCCTCCAAGAAGAACAAACATGTCATCTATCCTGGGAAAGGGATATGTGTTTTTAACCATTAGCTAATTTACTTTATGATAATACATTTAGACCCTTAGTGTTCGATTTATATTTTTCAAAAAAGAACTTGAAAACCCCATGTATATATATTGAATAAAATATACCACTTTGCCTCCAAATCCTCATGCTACCTCTTGAGATCCTAAATTTCCATCCTAGCCAACTTGCAGGGATGAATGGATACTAGTGTAGCGAATTTCAGTAGATAGATGGATAATTAAACCTATCTATTAGGAGGTAAATGAGGGAAGTAATATGGAAAGACATTCTTGAAGTGATCATTGATGGATGAAAGTACACTTGACTCACTCCCTGTTCATCTCGATAAAATCTAGTATTCTGGGCCATCTTCCTACAAAGCCCACAATATTTTGGTCTAGCCTGGCTCACCTAGACATCCCATTCACCCTTCTGTGTAAATACATCACCATATGGTGATGTTAATTTCACCATGTAATGATATTAGCACACATAATATCGATAAGATACTAGCCTGTCCATCTTGACTTTGACATCCAACCCTACCATATTGTGGAAATACAAATTCTAGGTGAAGTGACACCCACCAAACTCTAGGGGGAACCCCCTGCATTGGTACGAATCCTCTATTCTAGTCTCCAATGGTGTGTATAGAGTCATAACACACTCATAATATAACACCACAAGGCCATGTATTTTTACCACTGGTGTAGATATAAAACTATCTGATGCACCTATATAAAAAAAGTGTAGATGAAAAACTAGATGCTTCCAAGATCATACCTCTCATCGTAGATGGTATGGATCCCTTCTCCTCAACGGTAGGATGTTCTGAATATATATAGAAATTAAAAAAACCCTATGATACAATCTCACTTCTCAGAGTAGGCCCACTCTGATGTCTAAATGTAATCAGTGTCTTGATGGCATATGCATGACCACCACTACCATGGCCTGACCGACTAGCAAGGCTCCAACTCACTACCTGACACAGAGATGAGGAACATTATATATAATATGGTTTTGAAGTTAACCCCTACCACTCATAGCTTGAGGGAAGATCATGCAAAAACGCTGTACATGACCCATCCAGATGCAATCTTGACACTCAACTGGGTCACAATCACATTGACTATTCATGTGTCCATGTGGGCCATACTTGTGAAAAAAACTTAGCTACCAATTCTCATAGCCTGACAAGCTCTAATCTAATAGGAAGCCTTAAATCAGTTCTTCCTTCCAAATGATATAGAACTAATGGGTCCATAAATAGAAATACCCTTCTCGAAACCCCCAAATTCTATCACTATATGATCTATAAATAGCCAAAAATTCTCAATCTCAGTGATAGAGGTCAATATTCAGATGTTGAACTATGATCTGGTAGCATAATAACACCATAATTGAAGCCCTGTTTTCTCAATATCTCATATGTAAGACACCTCATCTCAAAACTCTACAAACTTATAAAGCTTGATGAGTACTCCATAACAGTCATTACACTATACTCCAGATGCATGAACTCACATTCTCGCTCTTCCTATAGAGTCATGGGGTCAAAATATTCATTGAACTTGGTTTGGAAGTCCACAAAACCCATATCTCACAACCCATCAGCCTAGTTTAGAATTTCCCACCAGTTCATTGCTTCTCCATATATCATACATGTGTAGAGATTTACCCTCCACTTTGGAGGCATCTGAAGGTGCTCAAAAATTTCTGGTGTAGTCTCCAAACACTTATCAATAGCCTATAGACCCCAATCCACAATAATGTGAGAGGATTTGTCTTCTAGAACACCTGCATTAGCTTTGCCTGAGATAAGGCATTCTGCAATGTTTCCTAAAATGTTTAAGTGTAGAGAAATAAGCCCTCATTGAACTATACCCTGAAACCTATGTCTGAAATAGAATTTGATTCCCTAGAAAGGACTAAAGAGGGATCGGCTGGTAGACTATATACCACCACCTTCAGAGTGTGGTCATCGCATCCCCCATGGCATACAACTAATGGTCGTCTTGGTGGACTCTATTTACAATGAAAAACACATGACTCCGAAAGGAATGATTGGTAATATTCAGGGCTAAAAAAGGAATTGTTGAACCCTCCTAAATTAAGTCACACCATAGATCCATCTCTTGTATTCAGGACTGTAGAAGGAATAGTCACAGCACAACTAGAAAAACTGTGTCTTTCCATCTCAAAATTTGGTTCTAGTTCATGTTTATATTTATAATTTCATGTTTTCCACATAATTTTATTTTTAATTTACACCATTTCACATTAAATCTCCATAAATCAATTATTTTGGATATTTTACCAATGGTCCACAAATTCCATAACCATGAGGACCAATAACACCTCATTAACACTAAATTTGTGCCCATTCAATAATTACATACAAAAATAAAATTAATAATTTAATTTAAAAGGTGTGTCACTTCCCAGTCCATAAGGGTCCATACAAATTTTGAACAAAAAGATGGAATCACTTCTCTATCCACTGCACAAGAGCTATCACTACAATAAAAAAAAGATATCACAATACCTATGAAAACAGCATGAAATGAATACTACATCGTAAATAACATGGAATAATTCATGTCTTGTGATTTATAACTAGTGCATATATATTAAATGAGATGGTATACCCTTATCTCATAAATTTTCAATATAAATAGAACCCTTAATTGAATTAACAGATACATCATAATCCATGTACATCACCCAATGGTGAAATCAAAACAACCATAATAGCCATAATCCAAAAAATAAAAATTTCATTCGAGGTAATTCGGATTCTCCCATCATGTGGGGTACCTACTCCCATACAATTATTTTTACCAAACTAAATTTCCTTCCTAGCCCTGTTTATTGTCTCCAAATAGTATTTCAAAATAGAAAAGAACCTCCTTTGCTAACACATTGTAAAATCGTGGGCCCGGTAGCTACTCAATACAACTTTGATTCCGATTATTCATAAGCCCTTAAGTGCATCTCCCCAAATTCCAGAGTCAACATACTAGTAGCAAGGGACTAATTGATTTATTGGGGAGACAATTCTATCAATGCTAGAGTACATCACAATGGATGTCAATAACTTTCAAATAGAGGAAGCAGATAAACAGTCATGAAAGGAATGTATGTATAATCAAACTATAAGTGTATCATATATAATTATTGATATGATACATGTATATTGAAAATATGAAAAACAAGTACATGGTAATAAAATAAATTATAAGTTTCCAAGGAGTAAAAAGACCAAGAAGTATCCTAGTATCATTGAAACCATCCGTAATGGTCCCATGCTCCTCTTATCAAATTCAACAATCAACAACATGTGTTAGGGAACTTCCCCAATAATCACCTACAACCATATAATGTATTTTGTTCTATGAGGGAGGACCAAACAGTGTATGAGAATACATCCTAGTAGGTAACCCCCACATATCTATACAATTCCATGGTGTGCAATATAACAAGATAAAAAGGTATGCAGTAATGTAGGTAAGTATTAAAGAAAAGTATAGTTCCTAGGGCACGTCCACTACTAGGAAAGTTGTACTATCTAGCTTTTCAAGGATCCTAGAAAAATATGTTCAATATTCAACGCAATGTAGATATATAAAATTCATATGTATAAAAAACAACCATAACATTCCTCACATCATGTCATACCACCACGACCTTTCCGTACAATCCAAGATTTAAACATCCATGGAAAATCCACATAATTAAGTGTAACACATTTCCACAGCTATTCCTTATATCAAAGTGTCATACCATGATGGTCCAGATCAAAGGATTCATGAACCAAGGAATCCTCATCGATTATAAGGAGAATCTCATTGCAAAGTTGGTATAGGAACTTGTTGGAGTCCTAAGAGCATGTCATACTAGACATGTCCTACATGATTCAACGAATTATAATTCCAAGGTATAGAAATGCCCATGGAATCTCATGGAATCAAAACCCAATGATCATCACCATCCTAAGCATCCATTACTGCATTCACAATCCAAGGAACATGTCCTTGGAATATAATCATACATTTACCATTCATTACATTTACTATATCACACAATGTGTGTATAACCACTCACATTACCATTTTCCAATCAATTAAACTTATGAGTATAACCACTCATAACATCCAATTCATCACAAAACAAGCTAGGACTATACCCACTAATTGTTTACAATTCTCATAAGAGATTCAACCATTCATGAATTAAAAATTAACTTATTTAGTATACCAACTCAATTATCCAAAATCAATTAAGACATTAAATCAACTCAAACATGGAATATCAATATAGCATAAGAAGAGGAGGAAAGTCATCTCCAGAGAAAGTTATTCATGTTCCATAAAAACATTTTAGTGAAAGAATCAACATTCTATGGAGGTAACCAATCTTATACTTAAATAATCCATTTCAATTCATTTATTAAAGAGATTACTCTAAGAATACAAGCTTCAACTCCCCCCCCCCATGGGTTGTTCTACCAGGTATAAACAAGGAAATAACAATTGTTACACACCATGGGTGACCATGGTTTAGGAAATTCTACCAATGCATCAGTTAAGAACATAAGAGAATCCTGAATTGGTCAAATTTAAACAAGTTCAATTAAACAATTCAAAATCGAGGCAATTTTAGAATGTACAATGGGAGGAATAATGATAGGTAGCCTAATAAAGAACCACTAGATGAGTATGTTTTATAGACCACCTACCATATATCATTAGTGGAGTGGTAATCTAGTATTAAGTCCTGATTCGGTTTAGATTTGGAGAAATATAAAAAATAGATAAAGTATTGAATTTAAGGGAAAATAAAATTGCACCAAATTACCACAACCGATATCGAAAAGATTTGAGAAGAACCAAAATAGAATTTAGATACCAATGAAGATCCTATGAGACAAACCAAAATTGAATCATATATAAAATGGAGAAGAATCCTAAAATAAAAATTTAGTCACTCAAGGATTCTCTCTAAAGATTCCTCTAATATGCATTGATGAAAAATAAACATAGGTTTTAAAATATATTTTAAGTAAACAGTATTTTAAAACAGAAATATAGGTTTTCCATGTTTTATGCACATAGTTTGATAAAACGTGTTCTAAACCACACATTTTCATTTAATAGGAGCTTCACATATAAGGCTTCCTCGCACAACTTCACTAATAGTGTAGAAACAGTTCACAAACCCTTTGTCTTAATCTGAAAAAATGAATACCAGGCCACATGGCTACGCATCCCATTCCAAAATGGTTTTCCAAACCATACATACTGTATAACCTCTATGTCAAACATTGCATCGTATGGTCAAGTTGTGCAGCTAGCTCCACACAATTTTCACTGACAATGTACCAGGCCTAAAACACCTCAAATAAGGGTTCTAGGCTCCAAAAAATCCCCAAAAAACCCTATTAACCCATGACCTCATGGAAATTTACATTAGGAAATGTATAAATATTATAATAGAAAAATTTATTCCCACCTCATAGAAAAACCCATGTTCCTACACTATAAAAGAACATTAATCTTAAAAACACTTTTTAACCACTGAGTTTTTCTATATATTATATTTTTTTCCAAAAAATGAAATAATAGTAATGGGAAATTACAAATTTAACATCAATTATAAAATTAACTGCAAAGGTTATCAATAACCAAAAATAGTTGTCCCAAAAAAATAAAATCATTATTCCTAAAATAAATTTATCACTAAAAAACATATTTTATATAAGGGTTTCATATACATCACTCTTCAATTAAAAAACAATAAATATCTCCATGGTAATTCCTTGTCATAAATACTCTGAAGGTTTATTTTTTAAATTAAACATATGATCATACTTATACTTATAAAACCATGATGGTACCTAAAAATATTAAACCATCCTCGTCTAAATTATTTACATATTGTCTTTTCAAGAATATCCTCAAAGTCTATCATAGGGTTATGTTCTTGAATATATGTTTTCTGAAATCTAGTTCCAATGGGCTTTATTAAGAATCACCTAATACAAATTGTAGAAACCCCAACTCCAGTTTCCTAGAAATAGTGGGGACATTATTTAATTAGTCAAAGAAATAAGAGGCTACATCCTCATGGATCAAATAGTTTAGAAGTCTTTTTAAACTAGATACATACATGAATATCACATTATATTTGAAATATAATTTCAAACAAAGTAATATTAAACAACATGGATCCTTGAAATCAATCAATTATTCCTTATTTGTTTCAAGGGGAATGAAAAAAAAATAAGGGGTTAGATCAAATTATTTCAATAATTGGGATACCGAAGAAGCTATAATGAGTAAACAAGGTATAATCAATAATGTAAGGTAAATAATTGATATCACAATATGTATAATCAATAAATTTATACCGAAATAAATAAATGGATAATACTAATGAAATAACCACATAGAGAATATTAATTGAGTTCTCAATGAAGAAAATTATTAATATTGGATTTCTTTATCCTATATATCATGATACCTTTACCATAAAATCCTTATGGAAAGATAGTTTAATTTATTGGTAGGCATGCACCAAAAACACATTTAATTTGGCTATTTGATTTGCCTCATGAGACAGGTTGATGCATCAAGGGGATATATAATATTTCTCCCTTTGTTTCCCATCATTTGAACTAAAATTTTCATATATTGAATGATTAATTTAATTCATAAACAATATTCCTTATAAAAAATATATGTATTGAATGAAAAATACCAAATATCTATATTTCCACAGTAAATTATATACCTTTAAAAGTAAAACAACATACGTAGAAGTTGTATATGGTTTAAAAAATCATATATATGATGAAAGGAATATGTAAATATAATATAAATGTTATTTTCAATTTTTAAATAAATGTTAATGTTTCAATAGAAAGTTAATAACCACCAAATTTATCAGTGGATGAGAGAAGACCATAATCAAATTAGGTTTTCATGTAAAATCAAGTCTTTTAAATGTTATGAAAAATGGAAGTGAAAGTTTTAAAATTATAGTTAATAATGTTTTTTATTTAAAAAATCATTGAAAAATTTTATAATAATCCAAAGAAACTAAAAGTATTATGGAAGCTGGAATACCCATTAACGTCATATATATTAAATAGAAACAACCATTTTTTAATTTTTTAATTGATGTAAAAAATGATCCTTTCTTGAATGATTAATAAATTTCTTTAAAACATTGTAAAATTTCAAGGGTAGAATAAAATTTCTTTAATTAATCGTTTTGTTTAATATATAGTATTTTTTAAAATAATTGTGAAAAATACGAGCATAGATGAAAAATATCCCCAATAGAAAGATAATTGAGATAAACATTTACTTTTAAAATTTAATTTCATGATTTAATAAAAAAATGGAGAAAAGTTTATAATAAATAACATTAAATACTGAAAAATGTTTTGTATAATAAAAATATGATTTTTATATTGTATAGTTTATAAAATCCCTTTAAAAAATTAATGCATTCTCAAAAAATGAGACTGTAAAATAAATTTATACCAATTTGTAACCTTTTAAATTATAGCCCCATTAAAGAGTAAAATGGAAATGAATATCTAATCACCCTAAATATATATATTAATTTAAAACACATCATAGGGTAGGTATATAAATCACATAAATTTAAATTGGTTAATAATTCCAAATATTTCTCGATGGGGGTGGAAATTTAGTCGAAATCCCTTAAAATGATTATATAATTGATGTGAGAATAAAAAAATGAAGTTATTATGTGTAAAAAATGTAATACAAAAAAAAAGTGAAACTAAAAAAAATACAATAATAGTTCATTTAACCAATATATTTAGAAAAATTCGTCAGGATTAGTAGATTATCGAATAATTTTATATAAATAGTGACATTAGCATGAAAAATTATACATGAAAATTTTAACTAACAAAAAAACCACATGGAATAACAATAAATGAATTCCTAATAATGGAATTCAAAATGATGAACATTATAAATTATCATAGAAGATTCCTTTCAAGAATCAATTACTACGAAGGCTTCAAGACAAGAGTCAATTACTATCAATTCTTCATTCCCAGAATCTAATGTTGTCAAGGTTTAATTCTATGTATCCAAAAAATAGTAAAGACCTCAAGTAAAACCAAGTGTACATTGTTTCATGAAACTTATTTCTATATCAAGGGATTTTCATTAACCAATCCCCAACCTATTTCATACCAGTCCAAAGAATTCCTCATATATTGAATAATATATTTAAGTCATAAACAATCAAATATCCACGTTGAGTAATGGAGACATATTTATCAATATTTTCCCAGTTAATTAAATTAAATTCTATTTATAAAAATCATATGTAAAAATGATGTATAGTTTAGGATATAATCATATCCATGATAAATAAAGCGGATATGTTGGAGGAATTTAATTTTTAGTGGTTATTGGAATGTGAATAGATCAAGGGGATGTTAATTACTACAAAATTGAATAATGAAATATAATGGAAATACCATCATTGGTCAAAATAATCATAAGTCATCCATAGGTTGAATAAGGATGGTATCAATACAGAAAATATCCCCAATTTAGGATAGGTAAAAATAAGTGTTCTTGACATTGATGAATTGAAATATAATTAAAATATCATTAAAAATAGTCTTGAGGAATCTAGTCTTTAACATTCCAAAGTGTCTCAAACCACATTGAAATATTTGAATCAAAAGATCCACGATGAAATAAAACAAAATTTAACTTATAATTTCATTAGAATAATTGTATTCATGATATATCAGTTCAAATTATATATATACACCTCATAAAATAACATAGGTGTATAACATAACCGACCTCTCAATGAAGAAAAATTATGACAAAATTGTATTACTGATTTGGAATGTTTAAAACAAAAACCATATGAAAGAGAGATTATATTATGGATATTTATTTCCACATTAATTTAATTCAAAGGATCAAAAAATTAATTCAATTTTATTATATACACCATATAATGAAATGATTCCGGAATGAGTTTTAAGTCTTGTAGAAATAAAAGTGAGACTATAAATCTCCTTACCTTGTAATTTTATTCGGTTGAATGATATTTAACCTCTTGTATAATGGTTTAAATTGTGTTATTAACTTATGAAATAACCATAATAATGTGTATAATATCATTTATGATCCATTTATGACATCTAATATCTTGTTTGTTAATAATATTTCATTATTTTATTGATACATGTGTTAATTACCTTTTTTTTATTATATTTTGAGTTGTAATTAATTTCCTGTTAATCTGATCATGATTTAATAATATACATAATATAAACCATTATTTATGTATAATATATATTAATTATATATTAATTATATATTAATCCAGAACATTTGGAGATAGGAAATGAAATACACTGTTCATGTAGACAGTAGGTCAAACGTACGCATGAACGTTGCCACCATTTTCATACAATATTAAAATAAGGAGATGTAAATTATTTATATGATTATTTTATAATTAAATTATAATTATTATTTCATATATATCTCATATTATTATTAAACACATTCTTAATACATTCCATTTAAAGCGTGAATGAATCACATCACTTTGAAGAGACGACGGTACATACATCCACAAATGATGTTACCATGTCCCCACCAGTTGAAATGCATGATGGTAAATGTTTTATAATTATTAAATAAGAATAATATAATTATAAATATAATATATATCATATAAAAACAATAATTAAATAAATTTTCCAAACATTGGGAGGTGTTAAAGGAATAACAAACTACATCGGTTTGTGGGGGGTATTCCGTGTACACACAAATGATGATTGTGCATCCCATTTGATTGAATTGTTTATAGGTGTTGGAAATAACAATAATATGATATAATATATTTATATTTAGTTTAATTATGTTATTATATAAATAAGATATAAAAATAATTGAATGGGTGGAGAAAGGAAAAAAGCTAAAGTGCCTATTAAATAAAATACCTCTTTTTTTGGGTAACTCCAATGGGTTCAAACCATAGATATTTTTTGGATTTATTTATGATAAAATAGATTAATATATGATTAAAAGAGGTATTTTTAGTTTATTTGGACGTAGGATGGATATTTTGAATGAATTTAGAGGTGTGAATAAGTGAGGGGGGTGAGGGCCCTTTTATAGTAGAGGAGTGACAATCTTGTAAATATAAAAAAGTAACCACTATTGGGAGATCATCCTTATAAAACGTGCCTCCAATAATTAACAATGTTATATAAAATGGTGTATCTGGTTTAAATATGTCTATAAAATAGGTTTTTGAAATCTTTTTAGCTCATATGGACACTTATTAATGAGTTTTAATCACTAAGTAAAATCATTTTAACGTTAATCACTGTAAATAATTTTAATTTATTTTACTAATTACATTAAAAAAAATTACATTATTTGAAAATATAAATTATTTTGATTCCAAATATAGAATCAATTTTTCAAAATTCCACTATTGTAATCTAGAGATATTAATTTAAATATAATTCCTCATATTAGATGATAAAGAATGTTTTTAAAATAAAATTTTTCAAAATTCTAGTATGTTTTATTTCTAAATTAAAATAAAATGACTAAAATAACCTAAATTTTTTTAATATATGAATCATTTATCTAATAAAACATTAAATCCATTTAAAATTGTAATTTAACTCTATAAATTAATTAGACCAAAAGTTAGTTCATAATTAAAATTTAGTATTTTAGCCTATTCATCAAAAAATGAATCTTAACAGAAAAATTCAAAAAGTTCACTATAAGTAAATTTTGAAATTACAATGTAATAAATGAATTTTATTTTTTCATATAATATTTATAAATGTGCCAAATTTTTTTAAATAGTTTTCTCTATTAAAAGGCAGCAAAAATATGTTTAGAAAAATATATATATTTTTTACGTAAAATTGGATTTGTTCTTATTACGTGTCTATAAAACCTATTGGTAGAATTATAAAAAATAATTTAGTTAATATAATATATATATATATATATATATATATTTCTTTAATATAATTAAATAATTTAAATTAAATTAATTAATTAATAAAAAATGTATTTGGGTCGAAACAAATAGTATTTTATAAAACATTTTCTTATTATTCAATTGGTTTTTATATTCATTTACAATTAATTGGTAATCAATGAATTTCACCATATATTTTCATAATTCAGTAATTCCTATTTATAACATCCAATTTAATGTCTAGTTTATGTCTTATTATATTATATAATAATATTTTCATAGTATATTGTTGTTCAGTGATACTCAGTATTGCATGTGACATATTCTATTGAACAAACTTAGTATTGTGTGTAACATAATAAAAATTTATGTTGATTGTTATAAGATATATTATTATTATTTTTTATATCATATAATTAACTTGATGTTTCTTATAAATCCTGATAGCATCAAAATTAAATTTATTCAATAATTAAAATATTTTAACGTCTTTAGGTGTTACATTGTCCACACATAAAATAAATTTTGGTCCTCACAGTTCCAAAAAGATCTTGGTAATCGAGGCATTGATATTTGAAAAAGATATTACTAAAGAACCCACATCATAAATAAGAATAATAAAATATCCTCTTAATAATAGAGAATAATATGTACAAATTTCATGGAGAATAATATATAACTAGGTTCTTACATAGGAGAACATTAGTGGAAAATGAAGATATGTTCTTGGGTGGAATACATAAATAACTATAGATATTGATTGAGCTCAAATATCACAAACAAGTGACTGATAAATGGAATATTTAATGCCAAAAAGCTGTAAATTTGTGATGATTTAATAGATAATAAGTTGAGTAAAAATTATGTCATTAGGAAATCATTTTTTTTAGGATAATATTTCTAATGTTGAGTAATTATTTTACTAGTTATGAATATGAGAAAATATATACAATTTCATAATCTCATGGTGCTTAGATCAAATTATAGTTCCTCTCTTAGTCCTAGAAACAAATATATAAAAATAAACTTTTATACCAAAATCACTAAAATTAGGTTTTAAAGGATCGTACAATATACAATTTTTTTTGTATTTGTATCTAACTTGTTTCCAAAACCAATATGGTTAATACATTAATAAATATACCTATAAAGTGACACTATTGGTTCATTATTAAAATTTATTCATCATGTTTTAATTAAAAACAATGAAATATTTACCAGGACATTTCATAGGCTAGTGGTTGTCGCAAAACCCTTATTTTCTTTGGCCATAGGTTTCAAGACCCATTGCCTCAACGGATAAGATAGATTATCACCCCAAAAGCATGTTTTACTTATTCTAATCTACATTAATATAATTTCTATAATTTTTTCAAATTTTTTGATAGACATACTTGAAATAAAATTAATCATTAAATAACCGTTTTACATGGGTTTTCAATACAACCATTTTAAAAGAACTAAAAATCCTATTTTAATATTATTAAAATCTCATTAATGATCATATTGACCACCAATATTATCAATACATTTAAAATAATATCTATAAAATTTAAATTACTTATACCTGTAATATTATTTTCACTAGAATATATATACATAGATTAAAATTCTCCCAAAAAGTCCTTAATATTGGTAGAATTCCATTAATAAAAACCTAAAAGAAAAGTTTAATACATAAAACATATGATAAACCATAATATAATAATCCGGTGATAGTATCCATAACACTTAATTTAATGAATACATATGTGCTTCAATTCTAATCCTCAAATACTTTTATAGTGTTATGGACCATAATATATGATTTTTCTAAATATACTTCCCCAGGAAGCTATAAAACTTCCTTTGATACCAAATGTAGTGACCTGACACCAGAAGCTCAAAGTTAGTGTGTACTACGATTACATCAATAAGATTACAAGGAAACAAATCCCAAACATCCGATCAGTTTAGAATTCATGGTAAAATATATACATACACGAGTCTAGAATTATAAATCAATATAAAAATTACAAAAAAACATCTTTAAATTAAACAACTTTAATAGATCTAGAATATAATTTCCAATAATTCTAAGTATACTTCTTGGAATCCATGGGAATGGAAAACATTGAGGGTGAGCTAAAATTCTTGGTAAGGGTTAAGTACAAAAAATTGTATAATGAATCAATAATTAATAATCAATATGGAAAAGAAAATAACTAAACAAACATGCCATTTAAAAAATAACATGATCATAATATGACTGGATTAATAGATTAGAAAATAATTCAATAAAAATAATCACATGGGCATGAAAATGAACCATGGATATTATAACTAATCAAAATATCACAGGGAATATCAATAATTGAATTCATAATGTTGGAATTCATAATGATGGATATCTAAATAATATCATCGAGTCTTAATGTAATGAATCTAATTATTTCAAGGATTCGATAAAAGAATCTAATACATTCAATGTTTCATTCTAAGAATCCAATACTATCAAGTCTTCATGATGGAAATATAATAAATGGTTAATGTATTTCCCGAAACCATATTTATTTTGTTTCATGAAACATACCAACACATCGATGGGATTTCAATAACTAGTCCCCAACCTATGTGACCCCATAAAAAATCATGCCTTATATATTTAATAACTGATTTAATTCATAAATAATCATATATCCATATTGGGTAAAGGATACAGATTTATCAACATTTCCCTAGTTAACAAAATCAAATTAAATGTAACCACCGTAAGTCAATATTTTATATGAAGTAGGAAATAATCATATCTATGATAAATAATTTTTTATATTTATGGGAAATGTGATGTTATATGGTCACTGGAGAGTGAATAACTCATCGTGAAATTAATAAATATTAAAATAATTCAAAGAAGTTGGTTTTAATATTATCCTTGGTAAAAATTATCACAATCCTTTCAAATGATATCTATGGATGATTTCAATACAAAATATCCCTAGTGGGGGATGACTAACAACTATAGTTTTTGAATTTTGTGAATGCAAGCACTATTAAAAGTTTATTAAAAATTTATTTATATAAATAGTCTTTAAACATTCCAATGTGTCCCATACCACTTTGAAACATTTGAATTATAAGCCCCATGAAGTAATTAAAATAATTGAAACATATATTATCATAAAAATAATGATATTAAATGATATATCATTTCAAAGGGGGATTATATACACCTTATATAGATACACATGCTTAACATACATGGATATTACATCATTTAAGATTAATCTTCAAAAAATTACAAAAAAAATTGCCTGAGGACTATAATAGTGTAGTGTCTTTGAAATCATAGAAAAAAATATTCTTACTTGGTGAAGGATCATTAATGTTTTTCACAAAAGTATTCCCATTTAGTAATTCAACTTAAAACATTTCTCCATAACCTAGGTAAAAGAAACATAAGAAATGGGTCAGCTCAGATTCACAGTATGGGGATAAATGAGATATATAATAATAACATGGTCTTAAGGGTATAAAAACACGAGAATAACATTTGGAGATCATACCCTACATATAAAAGATAATATACGCGATCAATAATATAAATATTCGCAGTTCATACGACCTTAATCATAGGGGAAACAAGAGCATAATATGAAAAATTCAAACATAGGAACAAGACATGAAATATTTGGTATACATAGAAGCATAGAAAATTATATATCAAGTATACCTACAAATACCTTCATAACATGATAGGTTTGAGAAAATAACCCACGTACCAAATTTGGGATTAGGTGTCCCTCCGATGTAACCTATTGTTTCGGGATTGGGATTACTACCTTTTTACCCTTTTATTTGGGGTTGGTATACCCTCCATTGTACCTTATTTTTTCAGTCATGTAATGTCCTCCTGTATTCCCTCTTGTTTTGGGCTAGGGATACCCTCTTGTTACCCTCTTGATTCATGTCTGGTATTCCCTCCCATGTATCTTCTTGAGATTTTAAAATTGTCAACTTTACCCAATGATTTTGATTTTTATATTTTTTTCCACCAGTCACATAATTTAATCATACATTCATGTTCCATAATATAACAAAACATTCATTATATCATGACCTATGAGATTAAATGGGTATCATTAACAATTTATCACGCCATAACCTATGATTAAGGGATACGTTTCATAATAGTTTCTTCAAATCATAACCCATGAAATGAATTGGGTTTCAAATAATTTAATCATAGGTATCATAAATAGAATTCCATGAAAACTTGAACCATTATGGAAATAAGAAGAATGGTATCCAAAAACTATGACAATGTTCATCATATTAGATGGAGAAGGATTCTGATAGATCAGATGGAACATTTGTTAAGAAAAAAACCTCTCCTTCAAAATTCTTTTCATAAAATCATTTTAAAAATTCATTTATTATTAAGAATAATTTACAATTTCTTGTAAAACATTTATTGAGGAAAATTGTTTTTATGCTAAAAACACCAGTTTAGTATATAAATATTTTTTAAAACAATTTTCATTGAAATAACATTGAATAAAAAAGGCATAAATTAATTTTGGAAATAAATTTATAGAAAACAAAATTAAAAACTCATAATAAAAACCTGAAATAATTGAAATCATTTCATTTTAAAATAATGCTTTTGAAAACATATAAATAGAGCTTTGAATATAGTTTAAAACATTTTTTAAAAAAATTAAATTTGAAAACCGTTTTATTTGAAATAAAATTTGAAATCAAAAAATTTACAAAATAGTAGGAACAAAAATTCTTTAAAAATAAAGTTATAAACAAATTGAAAATGAAAAAAATGAAATAAAGTTCATGACGATGGGTATGTCTATTCATACCAACATTTTATTTTCAATATAAATAGTTATGAAATGTTCCCTGATTAGAAAATGAAAAGAAAATTCCTTTTAAAACTATTTTGTAAAAAGTTAAAATATGGGTAAAAATTTATTTTCTACATCATAAGAGTAATTTAAATTTTTTTTGGAAAACATCCTTATTTAGCATAGTTTTTAAAGAACACAAATTTCCAAATGAAAGGATAATTAAAATTTGATTTTCATAAAAAACAATTCTTAACAATATTTAGTAAAAATGAGTTGAAAATGGTACTAACACGTTAATATATCAAGTATGACCATATTTTATGAATATTATTTAGTTTTATTTATTTATATAGACCAAAATATTTCTTTAATGCAAGGATAATCATAAACAATCTTGATAAATGATGAGATTGTTGTAATAAAATGTTACCCCTTTGGTAAGATTGAATTAAATTATAATGGAAAGAATAATATTAAACGAAGCTCACAATATCATGAAAATAAACATATTCATTTCATAATGTTCCAAATTCATCATATACACCACATATAATAATATAGGCACATAACATGGATTGTGTCTAAAATAATGAAAATTGAGACAAAATTACATTACTAATTTGGTATATTTTGAAACATAAAACCCATCATTTAAATATAATAAAATGGATATTTAAGTTCCAAAAAATATATTTAAACAAAAAATATAATACATCCATGGGTAGTATACACACCACACAATTTAAATGAGTGATGAATATGGCATGTATCTCATAGAAATAAAAAGTGAGATGATAAAAATCATTGCTTAATTCTTGAAAGTATTTGTACACATTAAAAAGTAATGTATAATAAACAAATTTTTATTATATATATAATATGAGACCATATTATTATATTTAATACTATATTTAATTTTTTACATATTTATATTACCCATTTATTAACAAATCCATGTTAATGTAACATTTCTGGTAATACCTTCTTCATTTTTCGTAGATGTTTGGACTTGTTGTTATTGATTATCCAACTTAGCTAAAGATTTAACTATTTCCATAATTTGAAAAATTATAGGAATATCATATATATTAGGTATATATGTTTTTATAATAATCTATAGAAGACTGAATTATGAAATAGAATACACCATTCTGGGAGACGGTAGACAATACATATTCTAGAATGTTGTTTCCATTTTACATTCATATTTAAATTAATTAAATGAAATATATGTAAATATATATAATTATTAAATTTGAATTATTATATCATATATAATATATTTTTAGTTAATCCATACTTATATAATTCCATGTAGAGGGTGAATAAATCACATCGCTTGGAGGATGTGGTAGTGCACACTTCTACAAATGAAGTGATCGTGTCTAAAAAAAGAGAAAGCCTAAGGGTATGTGTTTTATTATATTTATATAATTATAATAAAATAATAAATATCAGATATATCATATAAAAAATAGTTATCATCATAATTCTCATCAATGAGAGGTGGTAAAGAAAAAAATGAACAACATCATTTCATGAGGTGATAGTTCACTATAGACAAGAATAATAAGTTTATTACCAATTAGAAGAATGTGAGTGAAATTATAGGCATAAACCATTGAATAAAAAAATATCACAATATTTTTTATAATTAGGATATTATATAATCATGTAATAATAAAATTTTAGTGTGTGGATAATGAAAATAAAACAATGGAGGTTGAGGGAGGATGCCAACTGTCCTTTGGGTAAATCTTTTTGGTCTGAAACAAATGGATTCCTTGTATGAATTTATTTCTAGAGGGATGAATCTATAAAGGAGGGATGGATATTGGGAGATTATTTTATAATATTTTGTTCTATCCCATTTTCCTGAGATTTTTGAATAATGGGGAGGGTTGAGTTCCATTTTATAGTGGAGGTGGAGCAATATTCCTGGGAATTTTTGAAAATGGAATTCCACCCATGTTTTTCCAATGTAAAGCAGAACCAATAATGGAAACAGTAATATAATGTGAGTATAGTTTCTATATATTAACATGAAATGTATTTTGGAAAATTTACTAGGTCATTTTCTCTCTTAATATCATGGTTTACTCCCTTGTTAATGTAATTTTCCACTTAATTGTTATAATTAATTTTAATTACATTCACAAGTATTTTTTATCATAGAATAAGTTTATCAGATTATAAAATTTTAATTTTTATATTTCAAAATATATAATAAATATTTCTAAATTCATATCTCATATGTTTTATAAATTAATTTAAAAAAATATCATAGGTGTGATGACCACGCTTGCTATTAAAGTAAAAATATTCAAAAGGTGGTTAACTTTCATTATCTAAATTCAAAGTGGAATTTATCCCAACGAAATAAATTGGATTAAATAATGTATAATTTGTATAATTATAATTTAAAAAGAATAGTAAATATAATTTAACCTTATATGTTAATTAGACGAAAAAGATGTTTTGAATTAAAATTCATTATTTTACACTATTCATAAAAAAATTAAAATTCATAGAAAAATAAAACAAATTCATACTAACCTAATATTTATGTCTCTATTTAAAAAAATAAGTTTGTATTTAAATATAAAATTTAAAAATTGATAAAATTGATATTTAAAATAGCTTCTCCATTAAAAGGGGTAAAACTACTTTTATAAAAATATAAGTTTTTATGTTTAACATTGGATTTGTGCCTATCTTATTAGTATAAAATATATTTGATGAAAGATAAAAATAATTTTTTTAATATAAAAAAATTATAAATAATAAATATCTTTCTCTAATCGTAAATAAATAAATAATTTAGGATAAATTTTTTTGTGAGCATAAAATTTGTTTTTATAAAAACATTCCCATTATATTCAATTGGATCTTATAGTCATTTATATAAAATTGTTAACAACGGAATTCGACCATGTATTTTCATAAATTAGTTAATCCTATTCATAACCACCAATTTAATCTTGAGGTTATATACAATTATATTAAATAATAATATTATTACTTATATATAATTGTTTGGTAAAACATGGTCTTGCGTATTATGCAAGCCATCAAGAAAACTCAGTCATGCATGTAATTTAAACTATCCTCAGTGATTCGTGTAGAGAATGATATTCGTTATGTTTTATTTGGAATATGATTAACTTGGAGTTTAATTAAACACAATCCAAACATACTTCTTTAAAATGGAAAACTATATACAGTGTTGCATAGACTGAAAAATAAGAAAAAGATAAATTAGTTAAAAATAATAATTCGAAAAATATTGGGGATTACATTCTACCCCATCTAAAATGAATTTATCCCGATAAATTTGTTTGGGTTATCAATGGATTAATACTTAAATTTCAATTTTAGAGAAGACTACATTATAAAAATGAATACTAAAACATCATTTAAAAAGGGAAAGTAGAAGACATAATGATTACCCAATGTAATACCTAACTAGGTTTCCATATATGATAACATAGGTGGGAAGTGATAACATGGACATGTAAGAAAAATATAACTTTCAAGTTATGATAGAGAGTGATAGAGAAAATTTTTAGTATAAATTTAACAATCCCAAATCCATAAATCTGTAATGATCTCTATGGCCATTTGATTCATCATGAATGATGGCACAAGGATAAATTTTTTGGACTCAAGATACTATTTCCTATAGCTGATGAAATTTCATGAAAATATATAATTTCATGATCTTAGTATAGCCTTAAAATTTATTATTCCTTTATCAACTCCCACTTTATCTATCATCCCATGAATGAAATGTAATTTTTTTCATTCCTAAAGAATTAATAGATCATGAGGTCCATGAATATAATGACACATCTTTCCATGTGTTTTTATCAAAACACAAGGTTAGAAAAAATTATCCAATATAAAAACAATCCTCATATGGTGATTTAATTGATTAATCTATAAATCCTTATATAAATTTTAGAATATATGATTTCATAAATGGTTAACTTTGTAACCCTTCCATTATATAATTCACAATTTATTCCTTAAGTAATATTTTATCATTTACTAAGACATTTTAACTGGAAACTTTATTCCACTATTATATAGGTAGAATATAAAATTTGAATTAAATAATCTTGAATCCATTTATAGGGTGGTAATCACATGAACCTACACTAAAGGAAGAAAACTAATATTTTCATAGTGAATAATTATACAAAATCAAACATGCAATCCCTAACCAAGGAGGGGAAGATACATGTACCCTAATTATCATTATTAACATCATCCATTGTGGTGTAATAAGATTTTCCATTATCCATTTTCCTTAGAGGTTTTTGTGCATTATTTTCCATATTATTCCTCATTTTGGGTAACTTATTAGCAAAGTAGTTATATCCATGAAATAGAAACACTAAAGTGTGGGGGGTGCATTCTATGCGAATTTATCAATATTCACATCACTAGCTAACTTCTTCCTTTTACCTAGACATTCATCCACTCAATTACATTCTTATACAATCATAAAACATTTATTAGTCCACTTAATATAAATACATCCATGTTTCATCCCACACATTGTGCATAATGGAAGGATCATTTTCTTTTTTCCATGGCTTCTAGATTCTTACCGGAACTCTGTATTTATTTTCTTGTAAAAACTATGGGATTGATATAAAATTACAACCTCCATTTAAACCTTGATATCAAATAAAACAACTTATTACTAACTGCTGAAGTCTCTTATATCCAATACCATTCTAGGAATAGGATTCAATCCACTAATGAATTGATTTTTTTTTCATTCATGTTTTATGATAGTACTCAAAGTGTACCTCATAAGACATGTAAATTTTGATTCATAGGCACCAACCAATTCATCATACTTCTACTTAATCTCCATGAATTCATTTTCAATATTTTTATGAAGAACATCATGTAATTAATTACTAAATAATTAGTTCTTAAATTCATTAAAATAAATGGATTGAATTTCATATTTCTTCCTCATTTTCTTGATTATGGTCCACTACTAGTCGTCTTCACCTTCTAAAGGATAAATAACCAGATTGACTTTCACATTTTATAAAAACTAGAGGATGAAGAATTTAATTATATTGGTTCTGATCCATTGTTCAGCCACAACTGGATATGAAGTCCTACTAAAATAAGGTGGTATTGGCCTCATTAAGGACAGAATAGAACGTTTTTAACTCCATTTATTGTATGCATTTTTAGCATGATTCATATTATGAGAATTTTGTGTGATAATAGAAATGAATTTTTCTATTCCATATCACATAAAAATTGATTTATAAGAAGGAAAGTCATCTCATTTTCCATTTCATTCCTTATTAACATAGTTCTTTAATTTCTTGTGATCAAATAAAAATAAATAACATAGAAAATGAAATAGTCATCATATTATGGTGGCCCAAAATATTGAAAAACTAATTATAGTATGTCAAAATGATGGCTCCAAATATTTTAAACAATGAAACCACAAGTTTATCCTAGATTAGTCATAGTCTTATATTATTTAAATCCATCTTTATAGTTTTTAAAATGTTTGTGAATTACAAAAGTATTTCTCTGGGGAGTGTCAAAATAGGTGTACAGTCAGGACTATTTTCATGTACTATGTTACACTCAAGTCAAGAAAAACACACACTTTCATAGTTGTTACCCAATGGTACATATTTTTCAGATCCACAACCACTTATAGTATCCAATCAATGATGTATTTATAGGAACCAATCACTCTATCCTTTACCAAAATTCAAAGACCTTTTCTGGTACTTTTCTTTATAAATAGAATTATACTTAGATAAATTACTTGAAATATCCTTATAAATATCCCTAGGGATCTCAATAAATTTTAATCATATTAGTTTCCAAAGGTCTACTAACCATTTTCTCTGAGACAATCTATAAGGACCTAAGTTTAAAATATATTAATATTAAATCAATTTGTATCAATATTAAACACATTATATAAATATATACATGTGGGTTGTTATAGTTTAGTTTACTTCAACCATGTAATAAATTCTACTATGTATGTGAAAGATATTCAATGTTAGTACTTCTACTTAAAATTTTCCTTCCAAACCTTGGGAAATGAATCACTAGAATGGGATGATATTGGATTCTCAGTAACGTTAAACAAAGTAGATACATAAGAATAATATGATCATATGTTTCCAAAAACTAGAGAATGATATTTTATAATCATACCCTGCATATCAATGTTCATATACATGATTCATGCAACAAATATTTCTAGGTCATAAAACATGAATAATAAGGGAAATAAGTGCATAATCAATGAAAAATAACATAGGAACAAGATATGAATTTTTTTTCACACACATAAGAATAGAAAATCCAATGTCATAGATACCTACCAAGACCTTGATATTTTTATAGGATTATGAAAATAAAACATGTAACTTTTTTCACTTAGGATTCCCTCCCATGTACCCTATTGTTTCAGGCTTGAGATTCCATTCTATGTACCCTAATGTTTCAAGATTGCTATTCCATTCTATGTACCCTCTTGTTTCATTCTTGGGATACCCTCCCATGTACACTCTTGTTTCTTGCTTAGGATGCCTTCCTGTGTACCCTTTTTTTGATATTAGGATACCCTCTTGTGTACCGTCTTGAATCATGATTGGGATGCCTTCTCGTGTACCCCCTTACATCGTTCTTGGGATTGCCTATTTTGTACTTTATTCAGATCATATAACATTAATCATTTACTAATGAATTTGAGGGAGATATAGGGACTTTAGATCACATAATTAAATCAGTCATGCATTTTCCATAAGATTAAAAAACTGTCATCATATCATGACTCATGGAATTAAATGGGTACCATTAAAGTTTCATCACATCATGACCAATCGAGAAGGGAAAATACTCATAATCATGTCATCAAAGTATAACCCATGAATTTTTTTAAGAAATATAACCAGTTTAATAGATATGGGTATTATAAACATCATTCTATGAAAACATAAACCATTAACGAATGAACAATAACGGTATTCATAAACTATAACAAATTTCATCATCCTGGATTGAGATGTATTTTGAAATATCACATGGAACCTTTCATAATTAAAAAAACCATTCATAGAAAATAATTTTAATAAAACCATTTTAAAAATGCATTTATTATAATTATGTGTTTAAAATTTTATTTAAAAAATTTCTTGAGGAAAAAAATTTTCAAAAATAAAACAATTTAAAACATAAATAATTTTAAAAACATTTTCATTACAAAACATTGAAAACATAAAAATAATATAAATTCTTTTGGAAGGCCATTTCTAGATTTTTCATGAAAACCAATAATGAAAACATGACATCATTGTAATAAATTATTAAAAAATAACCCTTTCAAAAGAATATAAAGGGATATTTGAAAATAATTTAAATAAATTTCTAAACATAAATTTTTTAAAAAACTTTTCCATTAAAAACCAATTTAAAATAAAAATATTTCATAAATTTTAGAAAAAATTTCTTTAAAAATAATCATGTAAACTTACAATGAAATCATTAGGTAAATGAAATACATGATTCTGAATATTCCTTTTTCACCTTCAAAAGTTTAGAAAGGGTCCTTGATTTGAAAATTACAAGAAAATTCCTTTTAATTTTTTTTTTAAATTATAATTTCGAAAAAATGACCTTTGACATAATTGGATAATATTAAAACTTATATGAAAATATTTTTATATAACACTGTTTATAATGAACATAGATTTCTAACTGAAATGAGAAATAATGTCATATTTTAATAAAAAGATTATTATTAATCATTACTAATAAAGAGAGGAAAATGAAAATAATACATTAATATATCATGGATAACCATCAGAGAAGGAAATTATTGAATATTCCTGATCAATGGATAATAATAATTCATCAATTGAAGCATAATCACAAAGAATCTTGATCAATGATGAGATTTTAGCCATAAAACATTAACACATTAAAATATTGAATCCTGATAAAATAGAAATATTAACATTAAATAAATCTTAATATATCATGAAAATAATTAGATTCATTATATAAAATTATAAAGGTAGTAAATACACGTCATAGAAAATTATAGGTGCATAACCTGACATGAGTCCCAAAGAATGAAAAATGAGAAAAAATTACATTACCAATATGGAAACATTTGAAAATCAAAACCCATGACATAAAGATTGTAAAAAAGATATTTAAATACCCATAAACCTATTTTTAAGAGTCATAATGTGCATCTACCTTAATTATTAACACCAGAAAAATAGAATAAGTGGTAAATATGTTTTGACTAGTTATTTTTTATCCTTACTAAGATCATGATTTAATTTTTTATCGAATGTAAAATATGATATTAATATAATATAATATAAATTTATATGTATTTATAATTCTCTAATAATTGTATAAGTATAAAGTAGAATACACATTTCATTGAGATGATAAATAGTACGTACACATGAACATTATTTCTATTTTATTATCATATTGAAAGACATAAAGTAAATGAAATATATTTTTATATATTATAATTACATATAATTATTATCTCTTATATATCATATAATATTTCATAACCCATCCTTATTATATTCCATAGATATTGTTAAAAAATAACACTACAATGAGGGCGCAGTTGTCTACACATACCCGAAAAAATTATCGTATTTACATGAAATAGAAAGCATGATGGTGAGTGTTATATAATAATTACATAAGAAAAAAAGAAATCATAAATATCATATATATAATATAAAAATATAGTTCCCATAATAATTCCCAATAATTATAGGTGTTAAAGGAAAAATGTACAACATTATTTTGTGGCGTGATAGTTCACCGTACTGATGAATTGTATGTTCACTACCCTTTAGATGGAATAGTGTGTAAGTGTTGTCAAAAAACATATAATAAAAAAATATAATAATATTTTTCAGTACTGATGTTATTATATAATACTGGAATAAGATTATTTTAGGGGGTTTAGATTTAAAATAAAATAATGTGGCTTGAGGAAGGATGTTATCTCTTCACTGGGTAACTCTTTTTGGATTTCACCAAAGGGTTTACATGGATGGATTTACTCCCAAAGGGAGGTTTCTAGGATTGGGGGAAAGATATTTGGATCCTCTTGAAGTATATTTCTGTTATAGAAATGTTCATTATAGTTGTGTATAAGGGGGTTGTAGTGAGTTCCCTTTTATAGTGGAGTAGTTAGATTTTGGTAAATTTTGGAAATGGGAAATCCATGAACATTTTTTCAATGTAAAGTGGATAAAAAATAAAAAACAATTATATAAATGGATTATATTGTATAAATACTAAAATAAATTGTATTTAGGATAAGTTTATATGTCATTTTGGCCCTTATGTATAAGTTTTATAGGTGTGTATAAGGGGGTTGTAGTGAGTTCCCTTTCATTTCACTATTCATCAAAAAATGAAACATCACAGAAAAATACCAAAAATTCATCATAACCTGATTTTTATGTTCTGATTTAAGAATATAATTTTTTTTAAAAAATTTAATATTTATAAAATATCCAAAATTTAGATTTAATATATGTTCTCAATTAAAAGGCAGTAAAACTACTTTTTTAAAAATATTGGTTTTTATTTATAATATTACATTTGTTCCTATCTTATTCCAATAATTATATAAGAGAGATGTAAAAAATATTTTATTGAAAATAAAAAATATATAATTCATTAATATAATTCACCAATAATTATTATTTTAATTTTTCATGATAAAGTACCTTGTGAGAATAATAGTATCTTTAAAAAACGTCCAATTCATATTCAATTGGTTCTTATATTCAAATATAATTAACTTTTATCCAATGAATGAACCCATTTATTTTTATAAATTAGTTAATAATATTCATAAATACCAACATAATGACTAGGTTATATCTTATTATATTATGTATTAATATTTTTAAAAATATATTATTGTTCTAAAAAACTCTGTGTTTCATGCCCCACAACCCATCATGAAAAGTTAGTATTTCATGTAATTTAAGCTAAACTTGTTGTTTCGTGTAGAGGATGATAAAATATTTGTTTATTTTAGTCAATTATTATATTTTTGTTTCATATAATTCATGTCATACTTAGTTAATTTACATAATAAACAATATTTTGTGTTGCATAAAGTGAAAAATAACCAAAATTTTAATTTAATTTGAAAAAATAAGTCATAAAATATTAGGTGGTTACACCACATAAAATAATATTTGTTTATAAAATAATGTCTCAAAGAAAGAATATTGTAACAAAAATCCATTATCAGTTTGGTAACTTTTGAACTATAAACCCCATGAATAAGAGATATTAAAATGGATATGTAAATTACCATAAATTAAATAAAAACAATAAATAATATATTCATGGTATGTAAATAAACCATATAAATAAACAGGTGGTGAATATGACATAAGTCTGGTGGCAATAAATGTGAGACTTGAAATCCCATAACCATAATATTAATTTTGGTTGAATTATATTTAACCTATTGTATAATTTTTTAAGGATGTTATTACCTTATAGAATAAATATAATCATGTGTATACTATATTATATGATCCTTTATTTTATATCATCACCCCTTTGTAAATAATCTTTAGTCATTTTCATTATTTCAGGTCTTAATTACCTTCTTTTTAGAGTGTGTGTTCAGTTGTTATATTTTCATTTTTACTAAGAAAATGATTTAATCATATGAATAATGCAATATTTTAATTAAATATCACTTATATTCATTATATATTTATTTATAGTAATCCATTTTGTCTCTAGGTTGGAAATGAAATACACCATTCATGGATACGGTAAGTCATAATTACTTGTAAATGCTACTTCTATTTCATCAATTTATTAAAATCTCAAAATGTAAATGGTATATATATATATATATATATTATTGTAGTATCAATTTTATTTCATATATGCCACATAATATTTTTAAATCCATCATTAATACATTCAATGTAATGCATGATCGAATCACATCACTTTGAGGAGGTTGTAATAGACACATCACCGAATGATGTTATCATAGTCAAAAAAATGTAAATCATGAATATATATCTTATAAAATAATTACATAACAAAAATAAAATTAAATATATCATATATATCCTATAAAATAGTAATTCTGTCATTTTACCATCCTTGAGAGGTTTTAATGGGATAATGACCAACATCGGTTCACAAGGGCGTAGTCTTCCATACAAATGAACGATGATTGTGTATCCCTTTTGATGGATGTATTTGTAGGTTTAAGAAATAACCTTAATATAATAACATATCAGTATATTTATTATAATTTTTTTTTATATAAACAATATATGAGAATAATTGAAATGGTGGAGGAAAAAATTAAAACTAAAGCGCTCATTGAAGAATGTTACCTCCTTTTGAAGTCAATCCAATTTATTTTCACCAATATATTCATTTATTTACTTAAATAAAAAGGTGAGGTTTCTATGATGTGTATTGGGATTTTTATAGCTTATTTGGGCAGTTTTTTATGAGCCCAATGGCTTGAGAGGTGTGAAAAAGAGGGGTGTGAGTGACCTCTTATAGAGGGGGAGTTACATTGTTGTAAATATAAAAAGGTAAACATTATTGGGAGGTTCCTCTTAAATAATTTTCATCTAATAATAATTTTTTTTATAAAAGTTTCTATATGGTCTATATATATCCATTATATAGGTTTTTTATTATTTTCTAGGTCGTTTGGACACTTAAGATTTAATTTTAATCACTAAGTAGACTCATTTTCACTGTAATCATTGTAATTAATTTAAAATAATTTTGATCATATTTTAGGAGAAAAAATAATTTTACATTTATATACACTATAAATTATGAATATTCCAAATATTGAATCCTTTTTTCAAAATTCAACTCACATAAGTTGAATAAATTAATTTATAAGTAGTCTCGTAGATGAGACGACAAAGCGGGGTTTCTAATTGAAAATGCTCAAAAGTTTAATAAGTTTTTATATATAAATTATATATAAAAACTATTCTATTAAACTAAATAGTATTAAAATATATTATATTTATATAATTATAATTTAAAACTAATTAAAAATATAATTTAAAAATATAAATTAATTAGAAAAAAAGTATGTTTTCAATTAAAATTCTATATTTTTTCAGTATTCATAAAAAATGAAACGTTGGAGAAAAATTCCAAAATATCACCCAAAACTAGTTTTTAAATTATGGTATAAATAAATTTTATATATTTAAATAAAATTTATAAAATTGATCAAAATTAGTTTTAAAATAGATGTTCTATTAAATGGAAGGAAAACTGTCTTTAGACAACTATAGATTTAATGCACAATTTATGATCTATTTTAATATTATATCTATAAAAATATTGTATGAGTATTGAATATAATTTATTGGATATATAATATATATTTCATTAATATAATTCACTAATTTCTATTAATTTAATTTTTTTGGACAAAATGACTTTGGGTTCAAAAAAATTATTTTTTATATAAAGACACTTATTTTATATTTAATTGGTTTTTATATTCATTTATAACTATTTTATAACTAATTAAGTCATCTATATATTTTTTTATGTATGTTAATTATAGCCATAACTTCCAATTTATTGGCTAGGATATTTATTATTCAAGTAAATAAAAATATTTTCCTAAAATATGGTTGTTCTGTAGAACATGATCTTTCTAGTAACACAAGCTATTGAAGGAAATCTATATTTTTTGTAACATAAGAAAAATAAGTGTTGCATGTTTTCCATGATAATCGCTTTTTTTTGTATAGTGTAATCATAACTTGGTGTCGCGAATAATTAATTTTGAAAAAGTATTATATTAATTATAATTGGAAATATTATAAATTATTGTGTGTTAGATTTGAAATTGTACATAGATTTTGATAATTATTTTGATTGTGTATAGTTTGGTTAGAAGTGTTCAGCAGGTTACAATTGGGTGGATGTAGGTATGGTGGACATGTCATCATTTTTCAGGTAACAATAGTCACACTAGCTTTCCTGAGTAGTTCCAAGGGAGTTTTTATTCTTCCCAAAAACTACCAGTAAGTTGGAGGAGACCACTAAATAGTATATTGACACCTCATATAACCAATATGTATTCTATGAAGAACAAGATAGTAGTAGTTTCCATCAATAGGTTTGTGGAGACCACTGGCTCAATGTTGGCATCAATCAAACCCTATTTAGGATACCAAGATTATAGGATGTTTTTTGAAAAACCATCCTCTGATCATTTTTATTATGAATTTGGTTCTATATTAGTGCCTATTGACCTTGGAGTTTTATATAGTTATTTTAAGGGCATCTCTTCCTTCCAAACTCCTCCATTAGATACCCAAACAATAGACTGATCCTTCTTTCTAAATATATTAAACTAATTTTTAATCTAGAATAACCCCTTGTGTCCTATTTGGAGAAACCAATATATATTCTTGATATTTTTGTTAAATATTTGGGGTTTGGAATGTATCAAAGAGGGATTTACTAATCCTTGAAAGAATTAGCACCCTGATTCTAGTATATGACATCTACTCATCAATCAAAACTAGATCATTTTCCCAAGAAGAATCTCTCTGGTATGTTTGACTATGACCTACATTTTGGGATGAATTTCTTCATAAACCAGGATCCAATATCCCTAAATACGTTCAATTCAGTTTTGTTTCTTGGATATAATAGTTCATTTGGAATTAGACAATGGTTGTAGTCATCAATCCTTATTACAACCAACATTGGAATCTGTTGACTTTCACATATATTCTATATTGGTTTATTGAATGATTATTTTCCTTGAATTTGTAACCCTATGATACCAAGGTATGATGATTTATCATATGAGGTGTGAATTTATAGAACAAATAGGAATTATTTTTTTCTTTCATGTTGTGGTGATTATTATGATACTTTCTGGATTTTATGGGATGTTTGGTATATAATTCTTTTATTCTATAATATGTTTTGGTCTTCTATAATGTAGATTAGATAACGCAGTTTAATCTAAATGGGATATCCCACAAGATTTATGTGTTAGTCCAGAGATCCACATGTAGTGGACTACCCCACTAAGGTGATGTGTTAGAAATATTTGGGACTATTGCATCAATGTTGATTTCTTAGGTGAATGGTTGATGTTCCTTTTGGAATGGTACAAAAGAAGGTAGATATTGTTTCTAAGTTCCTCAAATATCTATTATAATTTCATTATATACACTTTTTGTTATCTTCACTATGATTATAATTATAAAATGTGTTGTTATATCTTATTCACTTTTTCTAAGGGTCCTTGGTGGTGACCTACTTAGCCTTGTACTCACACTGTACATTGGCATTTTGGTGTTCCTCTAAATTTCATCATTCCTGATTTAACAACAAGAAATGACCCTATGGTGAATGGTTGGGAATGAATATCCCACCTAGCATGTCGGTTGAATTTATTTTAAATAATTATTAATGGTTGTTGATTAAATAATAATATTTCATTGATGTCAATATGTTGAAGATGTTATTAAGAAGAAGCTGGTATGCATGAGATGGTGTTGGTAATGTTTATGACTTTTATTATCAACAATTATGCATTAGAAGGAGTTGATATCTCTGTAGTGTGATAGTAGAGGACGCTTCCTCTTGTTGTAATTTCTAACTCTGGAGTATTGTGGTAGGGTACACTACTTCTAATTTTTGTTTTTACTATGAGTTGAGTATGCTACCAGTAGTTTGGTTTGATAAATTAAGTCGGTTATGCTACTATCAGTTTTGTATGATACCTCCATTTTGGTATTCTCCTACCAGCTACTGCTACTAGAAGGTACCGTTAGTTTTGTGGTGAAAATATGAGTGTTTGGATTCACCTATAAGGAATGAGGTTTTACCTACCAGGTGCTATCTAAAAGATGATTCCATTTTTATGAAACATATTGATAAAGAATCGAGTAACTACGTGTTTCATGAAATTGAAAATACACTGATTTAAATGACTCAACAAAAAGTGATGTGATCTTGAAATGATTAATTGTCATTATAAAAGTTATCATGATTCTTGAGAAGAGTTCCAAATGGCCGAATGGCCATGTAAACAATCCATGTTTCCAAATGGCCACAGAAATGATCCACAAAATTAAATATTCATGTATTATATCAATGTTAAAAAATGGTAACAGTGGTGATTGATATAGATTTATAATCACATATGTTTTCAAAATAACTAAATTGTTACAATGGAAACATATTAAGATGAATGATCACCAAGGTGATTGGAATAACTGAGTGGTCTTATAGGTGATCAATATAGGCAATTGTTTTATAGAAATATTTTTATAGATGTATAATTTTTTTAGAAAATAAAGATTTCATCACATAGGGGATTTATAATATAAATTAAATCAGAGATAACATATACTGATTGCTGACAGGATTTTAGAGGAAGAATGATAAACTGGAATTTTTTGCGGTTGTGTCTCTATATTATGCTTGAATTGATACATACATATTTTTATAGTGTTGACGAAACATAGGTTTAATGAATATTGTAGAGGTTTTATTTGGAGACTTTGTTATCAGATAAAATATTTAAGAGGCTATTTAAAGAGTGTCATTAGATGAAGATGTTATTAAATGGAAGAATGGATAGGTTGTTTGTAATAGATTCATCAGATAAAGATGTCATCAGATGAAAGAATTTCATATCTTGTCAACAGCCATAAGAATCATCTTGTCATAGATTTTTATATGTTTCTTTAGTGATGAAGGAACACCATACATAGCTTCATCGAAAATAAGATATTTTATTAATATATACTGAGTGGAATGTTTGAAGGAATATTTGAAGGTTTCGAAAATATATTTACTATGGAGTTATAGATCTTTATGCTGAATATGTCAATATTAAAAAAAGGATGATTGTTATTCTATCTAATATTTTAGGGTGGTAGAAAATCTTCATTAATGATTTCATATAAGGTTACTTTTTATGATTATTGGTGAACTTCTATTTATTATAAAGATTTTAATATAGTCAACAAGAGGATGTTTTCATGCGGGTTTCTAGAAATGTTGATCGGGATGTTTTAATTAAATTTTAGTGCCTTACACTATGATTTTCGGGAACAACTTCCTGTATTAACTTGGTGCTGTTTCATTGTTAGTGTTTGATGACATATATAGTTACAAAACTATGCATTATTATGAATAATTAAATCATTGAAAAGAAATATCGGACCATGAATCATTTGACCTATTCTCATCTGGGATACAGTTTCAGTTGAAGACTTAATAGATAAAGCAGTGGTTTCAAGATAAAGGGAATTAAATGACTAGATTATCAAGAACTAGAAGTTGAAGGAAGGAATAGAATATCGTCTTCCTATTTGTTGTTGTTTAAAATTTTAGTTTCTTGGCCTCTACTTCAAAAGTATCATTATTGGAGGAAAAAAGTGAATATTAAAAAATCAATATGACATTAAAAAAACATATTATTTAGTCCAATAAATTTTATCATTACAAATTAAATTGAAAATATGTTGGATAATTTCTGGGTTGTACCATTAATAATAATAACAAAGCTATAGGTTGAACATTTTTATCACCATTCCATAGAATACAAGATTTATTCTACCTCCCTCTTAATGTGTAGAGAGGAAAAATTATGACAAGTATTGTTTTTTATTCACACCACTATAAATTTTGACACATTATAGTGAAGAATCTGGGTACAATTAATCACCATATGCAAAAAAATGACTAATTAATCAAATTGACTAGAGAACCCGAATAATAAATAGTTTCCCCTCTTTTACAAGATTTTACATACCTGCGTACAAAAAGGAAAATATAATATAATAATAAATATCCTAATAAGTCTAAGAGACTAAAGGATAACATTTTATAAATACAGAAAAATTTCCCAATAGTGACTCACCCTCCTCTTAGTGTTTATTATTTAATAAAGTGGTTTTAACAATTGGTATTATATTACACACTAACCTCTATTGTATTCCCTACATTGTAGTTATTCTATTTTTTAGGATTATATTTTATTTCCTATATTAAAAATTATGGTATGTTTTAGTAATTATTTTTTTATTTTAAAAAGGAATTCTATTTATACCATCACCATGATGATTTGGAGCTAGAACGATAAAAGAAAGATGAGGAAGAGAAATATCTTATCTAAGGAAAATTATGTATCATATTATCTATGACATGATAATATTGAAGTTATATGTATCTTGTAAATTGAAAACTAAGTTTTTTATGTTTCTAATTTGGAGACAGAAATCATTCCACCATCTAGTGAATCATGTTTTTTAATTGATTATGAGGTATGTGAAAAGTTTTTATAAATTTTCCATAAGATGAAGGTACTATCATAAACGGTGATAATGCTCAATATATAACATCATTAGATATATTTTTTCTTATATTTGAGGATATTATTCATTGGGATATCAACGAAAATTTCTATCTTTTTTATGGAGTATTTCAATGTATGTATGAAGGGATTACCTAGATAAAAGAAGACACATATTACATGGAGTTGTATTTATGAGTGAATGATCTAGAATTTATACATTTATCCAAATAGGTTGGATCATATGGATCAAGAATAGTGGTTCTTGAATTAATTTATCAAAAGATTGAATACATGTGGTTCAATGAAGATAAATATAAAGATACTTCCAAAAAGACCCTAGAAGAAAACAAAATGGACATGAAGACAAATTAAAAACTAGGATTGATATCAAGGATTTGGAATTTGAATTAAAATATTAGAATATCAAGGAAATTGAAACTTTGTTACAAAAAAAATGAAGTTTCATAAAGGGGAATCTGAAAGAACAGAATAATTTTGTGAAAATAAGGTGGGTAGATTTTAATGTTAGAACAAAAGAACCACACTATGAGTTTTATGTCATTTATTGTTCAATAAGAAAAACAGGATAATAAATATATTCCTTCTTAAATAAATAATTTCAATGTTTATATTGATAATAAATTCATATTAGAGGATTTTATGGTCAAAATAACTCCAACGTGTGATAATATAATGATGAAATCATTAAATTATATATCTCATGAAACTGTGAACGTATATGTATCATACATACCATCTTTTAATAATGTTCATAAATATTTTTACACAAAATTTTTGGGTGAAAAATTCCTATAAAAGTATAGATGCTGAAAAAAGATAAGAAGCTTACCCCCATAACATTGGTGGATATGAAAAAGAGTGAGGAATATAGTTCTCCATGAAGATAAGAAAAAGATAGAAACAAGATCCAAAAATATCATACAATTGAGAAAATAATAAAACCTTTTTCTTTGAGTCAATAATGGTGATGAAAAATATTAAGGCATTCTGAATTGAATTGTTAGTTCCATCCTATAAATGGCGAGTAACAAAAGAGCTCATTCTAGTGGGAGAAATTAAAATTTGAAAATGGAAAATACATAGTGGAAGAAAAATATTTAAACATACAATGTATTTGAATGTTTGGAAATACCTAAAATGTTGGAAAATGTGGGGGTAATAATTTTGGTTCCTGATTATCTCATCATATATTAAAATCTTATAAGAAAGTAATTTCATAGATTTTACTTAAAAAAATAAAAATCATCCTAGGGAATTAAATAGAATAAATTTTAAAAACATTTCTACCAAGAATATTACTTCTATGAAATCTAAGAAGTCTTTCATTTCTAAATCCAATAAGTTTGAGAGGAGTGAAAAAACCAAAATAACCAACAAGAAAAAATATACATAGAAGAATATATGTGGAAGATTAAAACCTAATTCTGATGTTCCTAATGATATAATAATAATATAGCTAGAATGTTTGAAAATAATTTTTAAAATATAATAATCCCATGAAAAGGATATTGTAGAATAAAAATAAAATATTCCACAAGAAGGTAAAAAAGTTCAATGTGTGGTGAGAAATAGGGCTCAAAAAAATATAGAAAATTATTCTACAATAGTTATTGAACGAGATGAATTAATTTGGAGGATTAAAGTTTAACTAGGTGAAACAAGTACATTAAAAGTTCATAAATAAAGATTATTCCCATATAAAGAGATTGAATAAAATATAATATACATCTATCCCCAATTATAATTGATGTTTAGATGTGAAGGCTTGAAGGGTGGTGGAAATATAGATACTTGGTTGGTAAAATCATATCCACATTAATATTTCGATTATGAATAAAAGAGGATACACATTATCATATTAATCATTTTGTATTGTATTTTTTATTGAAATTTAGGGAATCAAAAATAAAGTGTGTTCTCAGGGGAAGAATCTAATAAGTAGTGAGTGATGTCAATTCATGACGGTAATTTTGAAGTAGTTCCAATACTTGAATGATTTCTAATATGGAATTGAAATACAAATATGATAGAGAATAATATTTGATGAAGTTAAACAGTGAACTGTTATATCATAGACAATGAGAATAAAGAAGATACCATCTTGGTTTGATATTATATTTGGTATCCTGATTAATTAGTATTGAAGAAGATCATCCTTGGTGAAGCTCAAAAAGATTTTAAATAATAGAAACCAAAAGATGAATATCCATTTTAGTGTATTACCCATAGTTTAAAATCATGAAATCAATTTGTGAATATGACCATTAATATTATGATATTTAGTTGTGTTTCATTAGTGGGGGAGGTAAATAAATAATTAAAAATAATCTTTTAGAAAATATTGTTTTATATAATATAATTATTATTAAAATTGGTTAATGATCTTGTAATTAGAAAAGTTATATTTTTCTGATTCCCTCATCCATTTTTTAAAAAATAAAAGGTTTAATAAAAATGGAGAATAATTTAATTAATCTATGAAATAAGAATATTAGATGTATATATTTTTTTAATTGCCACCTTAAATCCTTATTTTACTTGATTTTTTTTGATTTATGCATTAAATTTAGTTCATGAGTTTCATGTTGATCTGTTATAAAAAATATATATCTCAATTAGTATCATTAGTATGTAATATAAGTGTAAAAACCTTGAAAACATGTTTATGAGTTCTAATTTGAAGAGTTTCCAGGATTAGTTTCTAATGGGATACATTCTATTTAAATCAAATCATCTTGTTTTCTATACTGATTATTTATTTTGTAGACATAGAATGAAATAATGAATGAAAATTTGAATATGTATGAACTAATACAGACTTCCCAATAAAAATATATATATTGTTAATATGCGAAGGGATAGGGAAATTGAAATGAATGATTAGAAAATTAAATTGGAGATAAAGAAGTTGATGATTCATATATCGATATATATATATATATATATTTGTAAATAAATTTAAAGGTATTTCCTGAAAATAAAAAGTGGTATATTGAAGTGACCACATTGTGTGTGATTTATTTTTTTATTAATTGTTTTAATTAGTTTTAAATGGGTTTCAATGAAATTACAAGACTTAATTATTGTCAATATATTGAAGAGTTTATTAAGAAGTAGGTAACCACAAAGTGGTTTTGGTTATGTTGCTATATTTTGATTTAAATACTTGTGAAATAGAAGAAGTTTCTACTACCGAAGTGAAATAGTAGAATATGCTATTTTGATTTTCAATTTCTACCACTAGAGTGTGATAGTTACAGATCTTTTATCCACTTATGGTTTCTTACACAAGGTGTCTACCACTGGTCTTGTATTCTACCATCTCTTATGTATTTTACAATCTTTTAGATATGCTTCATCCATTTTGGTATGTTGCCACCATGTTCTACCATCAACTTCCACTACCATTTTTTTTGGGTTCTACATCTAGTTTTGGGGTTCCACTATCAGTGTTGGAGTGTTACCATCAAGGTGATACCATTGAGGTGAAACAGTTGGTATAAAACCACTTGATGATGAACAATGTAACTATGATTTTCATGGTATTGAATTTATCTTTAATTACATTAGTCGAAGCAATGTCAATTGCTCTTATAATGATCAATTATCGTGATAAAAGTTATCATGATTCATGAAATGTGTTATTGAATTAATTTTTTTATTAAAGATGAAGGAATATACATGAGGATGATGATGTTTAGGAAGTCTGGAGAATCCATTTAGTGAATTGGTTATGTAAGTAATCCATATAGTGAAATGGTTATGTAAATTATCAATATATTAGAAAAATCACATAAGGGATCAATGTATCTAAATGTTCACGTATATTATAAATGTACATGTATGATATGGTAGGTAATCGATATAGCCAAATGGTCTTGTATGCGATCAATGTAGCCGAATGATCACATATGCGATCAACCAAGCCAAATGGTCATAGAGGTGATTGATATAGATTATTTTAACATGTATCCAGTTTCAAAAAAATTTATTATTATGTATCATAACTGAGTTCTTCATGTAGTGGATTCATGGTACTCAAGAAATGTGAACAATTTGGGATTTAAGGTGGTTTAGTTTTAAGAGTAAGTGTTACGTGATTGATTCTTACATGGTCGTGTATCTATATCAAACATTAATTGATACATACATGTGTTTTTAATGTCAAAGATACATTGATTTTAACAGGAATGGAGTTCTATTTTGGAGAAGGTAATATCAGAAAAAAAAATTAATAGGCCTCTAGATGAGATTCATCATATACAGAATTTTTCAGAACAAACAATTAAGAGGATATTTGTAAAGAGTCATCAGATAATGATGTAGTTAAGGTGAATGATTTTTGAAGTATGTACATGGTCATATGAAGTTTCATGTCAAATATTTCAGGATGTTCCTATAGTTATGAAGGAACTCTAGTGGTCGTTTAACCATACATAACACATGTAAAGAAGTTATACGAGATAGAATGTTTGAAGGTCATTATAAAATTATATTAATCATATTATTTTTAGTGATTATAAGAATTATGATCAATTTATTAATAAAAAATGAGATTTTGATTCTTAATGAGATTCAAGGAGGAAAATATAAGATCATTAACATTGAGATCAATGGAATCTTCCTATAAATATTTTTAACGCTTATTTTTATAGGGTTTTAATGTGGTCAACATGAGGATGTTTTAGATTAGGTAACTAGATAAATTCTATGAGACGTTTTAACTTAATGTACATAAATCACCTTGATATTACGGGAGAACCATTGCCTATAAAGGGGGTGGGTGTTCATGCATTATTTAAGTGGGATATATAGAGAGTTGGGAAGATTTCTGTTATTTATATGAATTCAATATTACTAAGAATTTTGTCAACTTGAATCTTGATATCGATACTTATATAATTTGAGATATCAGTTGAGTAGGTTCAAGATGCAGAAGGGGGTATTGGATGAATTGAAATCATCAGTTTTTGTAAATATGAACCTAATGAAGATTGAAGGACACAAGAATCCTTTAGTTTTGTACTATGATGAAGGTGAGTTTCTTTCCAATTTCTACATAAGTATTATTTCAATAAAAATAAATTGAATACCAATGTAGGACTATTACATACAATAGAATTATCATGTAATGCCCTGACCCCAGATGCTCAGAGCCATTGAATTATTTTACTACATTGGAATTATTACACGGAATAAAATCCTAAAGGACTAATCAGTTAACAGTATTGGAAAGACAGAATATATACAAGATACCCATAATAAATTTGTAAATATAATTTTCAAACAATAATGACAAATAATGAAATATACTGTATCCATGAAATATTAATAAAATTTTTATTCTTCAAAACCTGGTGAAATGAAAAATAAGAAGGGTGATCTTAAATTCTCAGTAAGGGTTTGTAAAAAAAGAAATAATAAATAGATACTAATATGCTAACAAGTTTTTGAAAATTACTAAAAACACAAGCCATTAAAATAACTGTATAAAGAAAATTTAATATGGAATTTTTAGAAACTGGTATAGATGACATTTAATCAATGCACAAAAATGAAATGTATACATATACATGTCAACTCAAAATATAATAAATGAATAACAATGAAAATATCTATGAAATAAATTATTAAATATTTTACATCGTGTATTAGGCACATGAGGACCTATACTATCATGTTCCATCTTATGGAGAGTTTAAAACTATAGGAAGAAGCCTATATAATTTTGACAACATAATTGTCTAATGATAACCTATCAATGCATCGATGAGAAATATAATGTCCGGGATCCAAAAATCACTTAATTTCTAACTCATTCCCCATATCTACAAATAAATTTAATCAATAGACAATATTCCTTCTCAAATATCCATATTGAATTAAGGGTACCAATTTATCAATAATTCCCCAGTTCATAAAATAACTATCAAATTAAACACCATATGTGAAATGATATACAGTTTAGGCAATAATAATATCTATCAAATAAAAATATGGACACTCTAGGAAATTTCCAATGAAAAATGATTACAAAATGAATTGATATTTCAAATATTAACATTATTTACATTCTTTAAGAGAATAATCATTAAAATTACAAAGTGACCCATTCCACTTTGAAATTTTGTAAACATAATATCTTTATTCTATGACATTAAATGAAACATATAATATCATGAGAATAATGGTATTCATGATTTAACATGATAAAGGTAATCTATACACAAAATAAAATTTAGTTAGCCCATAACATATAAATCTCAATGGAATAAAATTTTAGATGAAATTCCCATACCTTACCTTAATTTTGTTTTGTGTAAATTATCCTAATGAATAGTGGATTAAAATATGTTACTAACTTATAAAATAACAAAAATAATTTTTATATTATCATATCTTAACTTATTAAAATATTTTATTACACCTTTTGTTAACACTCTTTTATTATTTTATCTATTTTGGGTGTTATTTTCCTCATTTTTACAACTATGTTATGACCTCTTACTTGTTGTAAATATTAATTAGATCCTGATTTAATCATCTGTAAAATATAAATCATGAATTAATTATATTATATATTCAAGAAATATGTATTTAAATAATTCCATAATATTTAGAAATTACAAATGAAGTGCAATATTTATGGAGACGGTAGGCCATAAAGACATATGAATGCTACATTCATTTCATTGTTTTATTAAAATAATGAAAAATAAATAATAAATATGTATAATTTAAATATAGTATCATATATACTCGATATATGTTACATATTTTTATAAAAACAATCTTTTATTTCATTCTATGTTTGGCATGAATGAGTTATATTACTTTGAGGGGGATGTAGTCCACACTTCCTCAAAAAACATTATCATATTTACATAATATGTAAGGAATAAAAGAACATTCAAAAAAATTATTTAATAATAAATAAATTATAAACGTCACATTTATATATAGTTTCCATCATAATGGCCACTATTATTTGTGGTAAGGGAAAATTGAACAATCATTGTTTTGTGAGGTTGTAGTCGAACATACATAGAAACAATATATTCTTTACCCCTTAGATTGAGGCGTGTATAAGTGAAGGTAGATAAATTTACATAAAAAATCCTAACGCACTTAGGAAACTTGTTTATTTATTTAATTAAATAACAATAATAGTATAGAGAGTAGAGAGTTGAAATTAAACTAAAAAGACTGAGAGAAGACATTACCACTTAATAAGTTAACTTCTTTTGGTTTATTGAAAAATACTCCCTTTGATGGATTTATGCCCAACGGTATGCTTCATAAAATAGGGGAGGGATTTTAGGAAATTTTTTTGAATATCATGGCCTGACATATATGGTCTCATATATTCAAAGAAATGGGAGAGGTGGTGGCATTTTATAGTGCAGGAAATGGACTCACTTTGTATTTTTTGAAATGAAGTTCAGTGAGTGCCTGTTATTACCATAAAAAAGTAACAATAAAAAATAAAAACAAAATAATGGAATGTGTATAGAAGATATATTGGAATATAATAGGTGTTGTAGTACTTTCTAGTTCATTTGGGTTTTTATGTTTAAGGTTTAGTCATTCATTAAGTTTAGTTTTACTTTAATAATTGTAACTAATTTCAATTACATTCATTAATATTTTTGGTAAAAAAAATAATGACATTATTAGACAATATATATTATTATAATTCGTAATATTTAATTGATTTTTACAAATTCCGATCATATTAGTGGTAGAAATTAATTTAAAATTCTTCTTGTAGGTGGGGCGACAATGCGAGTTTGTGAAGTAAAAACATCCAAAATTTTGATAAATTTTTCAATTAACTATGAAATTAAAATTGACCCCAATGAACTAAATTATATTAAATGATATAAAATCCTCAAATTTAACATTAAAACCAATTAAGAGTTTAATTTATCATTACAAATAAATTATATGGAAAAGTTGTTTTGAACAAAAATTCAATGTTTTTAATTATTCATTAAAAAATTAAATGTTTTTGAAAAACATCTAAAATTAACCATAACCTAATTGTTATTCATATATTGAAAATATTAAGTTTTATTTGACATATTATATCAGTTAATGTGTCAAAATGTTAACTTAACATGGGTCCTCCCCTAAACAGTGGTAAAATTACCCTTTAAAAAATATAGGTTTTTATGTATAAAATATGGTTGTTCTTATCTAATGCATACAAAACATAATAGATGAATATGAAAAATATTTTATTCAATATATAACATACATATTTCATTAAAATGAATCACTTATTGTAAATAACTATGTTTATTAATACAAAACATCCTTAAAATCATATAAATAACAATATTTCTTTTTATATCCAATAGGTTCTTATTTTTATTTCTCATTAGTTAGAAAAACAATGAATTCATTTTATTTTTATACAAACCATATATATTCCTAAGTTAGTTATTACTATTCATTATGGCTAGTTTATATCTAATAATATTAAATAAATATTATTTTAATAATATATTATTGTTTAGTAAAACTCGGTCTTACATGTAACACAAGCTATCGAGGAAGGTCTCTCTTATATACAACACAACATATCTAGGTGTTTCATTTATTACAATATATAACATGTATTGAATTTATTTAAAATTATAAATATATATTAGAGTATCAGGATATTTTATTCCATTATTCACTTGATGCTTTTCTTGAATGCTATTGAATACAATTTTGTACTTTGAATTTTGGGGTATTCATTCTCCCCAACAAAATTATTATTCTTCCTAAAAATATATGCATAACCGCAGAAATCTCGGGATTGAAATTATACTATTTTCTAAAGACCAACAACTTAAAAATAGTTAATATCACATCTTTATAATAGAAGTGAAATGAAAGTAAAGAGATAACACTTCTAGATTCCATAACAAGAGATAATATGTTGGAAGTGGACACATGGATATGGAGGAAATGGTCCAATAATCTATTTCTGAGGGCGAGTTACAGTTAATTTTTTTATATGATTTTTTTAACACAAATACATAAACCATATGTGTGAATAAAATTCATTGATATCATAAATAATTATTATAACATGACATATTTTTTGTATCAAAATCATTTTATTTCTGTTGTTATGGATAATTTAACCCTATAAGAATTGATGTAAATACACATTTATACAAGAAATAATATTTTCCATTTATTATGCCTTGAACTATTTCGACTTCATATCTAATTAAATGATTCCTCATTTGGTAAAGTAATACATGGACCTCTAAAATGTAATCAAATTGTCATATTAAACCATTTTATAAAAGGACATGTTTTCTAACAGATTATGGTCAAATAACTTATGTATGAGAGTCATTAAATTTCCAAAATTATATTATCATTAAAATTTAATCAACATGAAGTTTCTATAAATTTTCCAATTCCAAATATATGAATAACTTAATCATGTATCCTCTTGAGATTTGGAAATAAATAGAATCACCACAAAACCTCATTAGAAACATGAATTAATCCATATTGCATAAGTAAGAAACATGTTATTATATATATTCCTTTAATCCATAGTATTGTAAACTCTATATATGACAGAGTGGACCACCTTTTTAAAAGTCATTAATCTATTCAAATTTAATGTCCCAAAATTCCATGTAATTTTTTTTAAAAATATATGGGATTATTTAGAGATAAGACGCTCAGATGACACAAGATTATAAGGCCCAGTGAGATTTGAATAATTGTTTTAACTTTTTTAGGTAATTAAAATGGTGTGCATGCATGGTTCTGGATTCATCTAAACGCATGCCTGGATTAAAAATTCAAGGTCACCATTACGTGAGGAACGATGACGTTAAATACCAGTGGTCCTATCCTAGACTTACATGGGTTGATGGAAAAGGTTAACATTCATACATTTTACGGAAAAAAATAAACTTTAAAAGTTTATTTTATTTTAAATTTCTTTGCTATGACGTAGTGATGCAAAGACTTTTCAATTCCATAAATGAAACTGTATAATGATGTTTCCAAGCTAAGTAACATAAAGGTTGTTTCCTAAATGAAAAATTGTAATGATGGTGCCTCAGTGTAACAGAAATGATGTGATTCATTTTCCCTATTTAATGGATAACAAGTATTAGAGATCAAATATGGATCATTCAAATCACTCTGAATATTTAGAGGATCACCGTTGATGAACGAAGAATAACATACGATGATCACCAACAACATCAAGCACTCCCCCTCCTCTCCAATATATACCTCCCCTGACGAAGGATCAAGGACATTCGTGAATGGATCACCATGAACAATGAATCCTTCCTTTGATAAAACTTTTTATCCTTGTAGATGTTTTGTTCTCAATGATTTGGTTTCCCCATTTTTTCTTTCTAAACAACGTCCATAGATCAACCCCCTAACAGGTTGATCCATGGTTCGTTTGGTCTAGAGGGATGGGATTTGACTTGCATTAATTTAAGGGAGTGGGATTCATGTGGTTTTATCATCCTTATCAAACCATCTAGAAAGGAGTAATCTATTCCAAAATGAACAACAGAGATGATACAACCTTCATTATTTTCTTGTGCGTTCTTCTCCCCCATGATTTTTCATTGCCTCTTTGTGGATTATGAATGATAGGTCATTGCACCATCGATCCATGGAACAAGGACCAGTTACCAATGATATGGCCCTGTGATGACACCAGAGTGATGCGACAACGAAGGGATGAGACATTCAGAATGACATGGGGCTGCAATCCAAAGGTCGGTGGCATGCTGTAACGGAGGATTCTTGGGCCAGCGTATCGCTGTAGTACAAGATTCCAGCGCTGGTTGGGAACTATGTCAAGCGAAGAAGGTAGCAGCCAGTAGGCTATTGTGGTGTAGAGGTAAATATGCCACCTGCGGTGCAGAACACTATGACAGCAGTCATGGGGAAATGACAGGGGTCGCCAGTAACTACCGGTGGTGGGGCTTCAGCAGACACAACACCATGAAATGATCCAATGGAACCATATTAGGAGGGCCCTAGGGCGAAACCACCGCACTAACTAAGGGAGGAAATGATGACCATCACTAATTTCAGGAATGAAAATTCTGCATACTCACAGCGGGCTAGGCTATCCTACCACCAGACCCATGGCCCAATCGGTTCGGGCAGCACTCAGACCCAACTGATCCGTTTTCAATACAATAGGCAAAACTTCCAAACTGTATGTCTGATTGATGATCCGTTTGCATTTTTGTGACCCTCGTGACAAGGAAATACTCTTGGTATACACTAAGAGTAATATCATTGATGTTTATATGTGACTGATGAATTTAGGGGTATAATCTCTCGGAATCAGGCACGCTGCGAGTAATAATCTTGTGTCTAGAAGTATTGATATGACTGTGATGAGAAGGTCTAAGAGATCTATGTGGACTAAGATACAATAGGGTCTAAGTGATCGACATAGCCTAAGGGAATATTGTTTCTAAATGATCCAGCTGGCCCAATAGACAAGCGATATAGGTGATCTAGCTGTCTTAAGAGACGAGCATGTCTAAGTGATCTAGCATGCCTAATAGATGAGTGAGACTAAGTGATCCAGTTGACCCATGTAAATAATGGGTCTAGGTGATCCATCGGACCCAAAAACTCTCCGGGATGACTGGTTTTGCAGTAAAAGGTTGTAAGCATTACGACTCTTAGTATTTCCTTACTTCCTTTATATTATTCCTTTGTGAGCTGTCCTTTACTTGGTGGGTACTTTTTTTCATGTGGTATTTCTTTGTGTTTTGGGGTACCTATTGAGTATTGTGCTACTCACCCATACATGGGCTTCTCCCTCATGTGTCGTGTCTTTTTTAGATTACCAATTCTTTGATAGAGACCTTGGTGGTCGAGGACCAGGCAATGCTAAGTGATATTAGATAGGTGGTGTGTACTTCTACAGCTTCCGGTAGCTACACTACACCGACTGTTTAGGTGTGGATTTATACAGATTGATAACTCAGAGAAAATTTTAGTTTCTAGTTTTCATCCTGTTTTTTTATTCTTGTTTTCATTCCACATTTACTTTGAGCTTGTACTGTTACACTCTCTATGGTTGTCTTAGTGACATACTAGTTTTCAATTTCAGTATTGTGGGCTAGGGTTGTGAGTGTGCATGTGTAAAGGTACTCGACAAAGGCCTTTCACGTGTAGGTTGATTCATTCAAAAGTAGTCACCAGCCTCTATCCATTGGGAGGAGAGCTTGGGGGTAGGCCCTGGGGGATGGGTCGTGACAAATTGGTATCAGGGGGAGGTTAGTTCTACCATAAAGACTGAGAGACATTTATTTTTGGGAAACAACGTTGAATGTTTCAAGATCATCATTAAGACTCGGGTAGTCCATTGTTGGTGCGGAGGCTAACATATCCATACACAAGGATACTAAATTATTCTTTTCGATTCGGTAAATGAAAATACTGGTTTCTTGCATCATATAAGAAATGAATATTTTTTAATTTCCTTTTTACTCAGAGTCAGTTCACTCAGTAAAACATTTTCACTTTAGTTCATCCTAATACCTTTTTGGATTCATCCACATGTATGGCCATTGATAATTATAGTATGTGGCCACGAGGATTGTAAACCAAGGGATAAGGCATCTGTTCAGGGACTAGTGATGGAGATGGTCCCACTGGGTAGTGCACCAGTGTCCCCAGCACCATCAAATTAACAGTTCCAACCAGCGTTAACAGTAGAGGAAACATGAAGGATCAATGAATTACATGAGTTTCAAAGGTATATACCTCATTTGTTTAGGGGTGAGACTGATCACCATGTGGTTGGGGACTGGCTCGAGGCAGTTTCAAAAGGATTCTATCTTTTGAGGATGCCCCTCAACTAGATGTCGATCTTAGAAGCGAGCCTTCTTCAGGGCTCGACATGGTGTTGGTGGAGTTTAACGATCCAGACACATGACGAGGCAACCCTCACCTAGAAATACATTGAGTTCCTCTTTAGGGAGGAGTTCTTTCCAGCAACGTTTCACTCTGTACACATATAGGTGCTACTACATCTACATCAATGTGGAATGACAGTGGCTGAGTACTCATTGAGATTCCCTGATCCTTTTCACTACTCAACAGATATAGTAAGAGACCTATTATTTTGGGCTCAGGATTTTGAGAATGGAATACCCCTAGAGATCATGGAATCTATGGAATATTTTGGCATTACTACTCAGGATAGGGTGCTTGAGAGAGCCCTTATTTTTGATAGATTCTTTTCCGATAAGGTGACAACCAAAAGAAATAAAAGTAGACATCATGAGGTGGAGTCTTCAGAAGTGGGTATATGGAAGCTCACATAGAGACCCAAAAGGGTCATTCCTTTCCAAGGATAACCCAAGGACACATGGTCGGTTGTATGAGGCAACCTGGGAAGCGAGAGTCAGCAGAGGATCAGGGTGTGCAACTAGTGTCGTGGGCAGGGACCCATGACTCATGAATTCCCTAATAGTCATGCAGGCGATCAGTGGATGGTTGAGGGAATGCTGAGGTAGAGGAAGAAGGTTGAGCTTGGTGGTCTGTTGGGAGGAGAACATGGAAGGGGAGTGGTAAGAATGGAAGGATATTGGAGGATCATTGAGGTGCAACCACAACCACCCCCAAGTGTTCCACCACAGGCTCTAGGAGATAGTAGATAGGGGCGAGGCCAGCTTGAGGTGATGGAGGCCTACAACCACAGTCCTGTAGAGATTATTAGAGGTATGATCTATGTATTATCAACCTTAGAAATAGTTCTTATAGACATAGTTTCCTATTACTCTTTCCTTAACGTAGACCTTGTTTGAAGCTTAGAGAATCCAGTGGAGCTATTGGATCAATCATTATGGGAGGGTATTCAATGATTAAACACTCATGCCGGAAGTGTGAGCTAACTCTAGGAAGAAATAGTTTCTACAAGGATCTCCTAGTAGCAGCATTTAGGACTTACGATGTTATCATAGGTATGCACTGGTTGTCCACAGTTCATGCTCTTATTGACTGTCTTAGGAAAAAATTATGGTGTGTCCCCGAGTATTGGACCCTGTTTTCCTTCACCTATGAAAAGGAACTCTTGTAGTGAAATATAGACATTCTAGGAGGAGGTTGAAGCTAATCACTCACAAGTTGGATATCCGTAACTATGGTGTGGTAGACAAGAGGAGTCCTCACTTTTAGTAGCGGTGGACGAGTACGAAGATGTCTTTCTTAAAGATGTTCTGAGATAACCTCCTCATAGAGAGGTAGACATCTACATTGATCTAACACTGAGATGACATCGATATCCACAACAGAAAATCAGATGGTTCACACGGAACATGGTTAGTTATGGGTACACCTAGAGTATTTTCATGAGAAGGGATTTGTGAGACCCATCATTTCACCATGGACAGTCCAGATTTTGTTTTCTAGGAAGGCAGGCGACAGTATAAGGTTGTGCATGGACTTCCGTAACCTGAACAAGGTGACCATGAAGAAAAATTATCCACTAATGAGTAGTGATGAACCCTTCGATTAGATTAAGGGATAGAGATGGTTCTCAAATATTTACCTAAGATATTGATAACATTAGCGTCATGTACGTGACTAGGACGTATCGAAAACTACCTTCTGATGTTGTTATGGACACTTTGAGTTCTCAAGAATACGTTTCATCATTGACAATTATTCAGTAGTGTTTATGGGACTCATAAATATTATCCTCTAGCACTACCTCGACCATTTCGTCATGTTCTTCATTGATGAAATCTTGGTGTACTCAGTGTTTGAGGAGGAGAATGTTACACACATGAAGATAGTCCTAGATACACTCTGAGAACACTAGTATTAAGGGAATACCTCAATGTTTCAGTTTTGGATTCAGGATATCCTCTTTCTGGGACATGTTATATTGGAGGCTCGAGTTGTAGTGGATTCATAAAAGATAGAGGCGGTGCTTTCCTGGGAGCCACCCAAGAGCGCGAATGAGGTACATAAATAATTTGTGTATGGATTAATACTACAAGATATTCATGCATGATTTTTTCATGGTAGAAGCATCCTTTTCTACCTTGACACATAATGGACAACCCTTCGTTTGGATGGAGAGGTGTCAGCAGAGTTTTGAGGAGTTGGGATAGAGAATGACAAGTGCTCCCATCATGTGGCTTCTAGAGGATGTTGTTGGGTATGTAGTTTATAATGATAAATCAGGATCTTGAATTAGTTGTGTCCTGACGTAGTATCAAGAAGTGATAAACTACGGTTTAAAGATGTTGTGAAAGCATGAGAATAAAAACATCACCCATGACAAGGAGCTAGAATCACAGGGTTTTTTCCTTGAAGATGTGGTGACACCACTTGATGGGTGTGCAGTTTACCGTCTACACTGATCACAAATTTCTCTGGTATATATTCTCACGGAAGGACCTAAATGTGAGGAAGCAGTGATGTCTAGAGTTCCTATAGGACTATGAATTTGAGATAGTCTATACTCATGGGAATGGGAACATCGTAACAGAAGAACTCAGTATGAGATCCAGATTGCAGTCACTATGTTAGGAGTCAGAGAATTTTTCCATGATGTTTATATCCTTCAGAGATGATGATGGAGAAGATTACCTTTAATCTAGGATTGCCACTCCCCCACTCTTATAGAGGGTTTGGGAGGAAAAACTTGTGGATGTTGAATTCGAGGACTGCCGCACTCAGTTATCCTCATGAAAAGATCCTGATGTAATTTCATTTGGTGGGAAGCACATCATCCTTTTCAAAGGGCGATCCATTGTGCTTGTGGAATTGCATGAGGAGGATCAGATAGAGTTCCACACCTCCCCTTTGGTGGGGCATCCCGAAGTTAAAAAGATGTACCAGTTTCTCCGATGTCATTACTAGTAGCTGTGGATGAAGAAAGTGGTGGTAGAGTTTATTCCATGGTGCCTCACTTATGAGAAATTGAAGGCAGAGCACCAGGTTCCAGCAGGTTGGACCCACCCACTTGAGGTGCCACAGTGGAAGAGGGTTGGTATCTTGATGGAATTAGTGACATGATTAGCACATAGATCTAGGGTTCATGAAACTATATGGGTGATTTTCAACCTACTCACTATCTCACCCCACTTCCCACCCATTTAAGAGTAGGGATAAGTACAGGGTTTGGGATGACACTACACAGAGGTGATAGTTTTAATCCATGGGGTTCCATTGATGATATTCTTGGATTGAGACAAATGGAATACATCGGTATTTTGGAAGGTATTGGAAGAGGAATTTGAGAATTAGTTTCGATTGAGCATAACATTCCTCCCTCAGATGGATAATCAGACGGAGGGGACCATCAAAGTTTTAGAGTACTTGATTTGTTCTTGTATCATGGACTTTAGGAATTTTTGGTAGGACCACCTACCACTGATGGAGTTCACATACATAAATAGCTACCACTCCACCATTGGTATGGCACCGTTTGAGGTGCTTTACAGAAAACCTTTCATATCTCCTCTATTTTTGAATAACCTAGGGGAGTCAGCACTCATGGGTCCAGAGTTTGTATTAGATACCAGTGAGAAAGTGTAGGTCATCCAGGAGTGGATTAGGACTACACAGAGCATGAAAAAATCTTATATCGACTGGATTTGAAGGCAATTAGAGTTCGAGGAGGGAGACCATGTGTTCATTTTTTTCTCAACTTGATGAAGGTTGTTGAGATTTGTCATAGGTGGCATGTTTTCTCTAAGATTTATAAGACCATTTAAGATTCTGAGTAGGTTTGTAGAGGTGGTGTATTTCCCAGCTCTCCCCACATAAGTGCACTAGGTGGATGATGTCTTCCATGTATCTTAGTTGAGGAGGTACATGCATGATCCAACACACGTCATTGACTAGGGAGATATTCATTTCTATGATTGGGCGATGTTTGAGGAGTTCCTGGTAGAGATTTTGGATCAAGAGGAGCATATCCTTCGGAGACAGTTGATTCCCTAACTGCACGTTCTATTGAAGCATGAGAATCTTTAGCAGATCACCTGGGATTAGGAGGATCAAATCCGTGTCAGTACCCCCATTTGTTTATTTATCCATTGTTTTGGATTACAGGGATGTGAATCCCCAAAGTTGGAGGTAATGTAATGTCCCAGAATTCGATGAATATTTTTAAAAAAAAATTAATGGGGGTTAATGTGAGACCACACACTTAGAAAGAACATTATTCCATTTCTCGGTGAGACCAAAATAAATGATTGAACTTTTTTAAGGTAATTAAAATGGAACCCATGTGCAGTTTTGGAGGCATCTATATGGGTGCCTAGATTTAAAATCTGAGGGCACTATTGCTTCCGGAAAGAAGACATTACCAAATAATGGGCCTAACCTCGACTAGTGCGGGTAGAGAGAAAATGTTAATTTTTAGATGTTTTATGGAAAAATTAAAGAATCATAAAAAGATTATTTTATTCATAATTGTTTCAATGAAACATAGTGATGATCCAACTGTTTCATTCTAGAAATAAAATAGCATAACTTTTTTACAACACAAAGTAACAAAAACGTTGTTTCTTAAATGAAACAGTGTAACAGTGGTGAATCAGTGTTACCAAAATTTTATGACGCATTTCCCCATTAAATGGGATAACATGAATTAAATATCAAATATGGATCTTGAAAATCACTCTTAATCTCTATAGGATCACAATGGATGAATGAATAATGACGAATGATGATCACCAAAAATTTAGAGCACTCCCCTCCTTTTCAAGAGATCTTTCCCTCAATGACGGATCAAGAACCATTGCAGACATATCACCGTCAATGAATAATTCTTGCTCTAATTGAAGCTATTGTCTAGGTAAGGATATTGTTTTTTATGATTTGTTTTTCTTTTTCTTTCTTCATAAACAATGAATATGGATCAACCCGCTATTATGTTGGTCCACAGGTCATTTGTTCTTATGGGATGGGATTTGGCCTGTGGATATTTAAGGGAATGGGATTCATGGGGTTTTTTCTTATTTCATAAACCATATAATAAGGATGAGTCTTTGCTGACACGAACAATGGATATAATTCATCCTTAATTCTTTTTTTTCCATTATTCTCCCCCTTTATTTTTCTATGAGTCTTTGTGGATTATGAATGAGATGTCATTGCACCATCGATCCATGGTGAAACAACCCGAGGCTGATGATCAGACACTGTTACCACACAAGAGTAGTGCGACCATGAAGGAATGGGGAATATGTGGTGACAATGGGCCACCATCAGGAAGGCCAACAATGGCATGAAGAAGGATTTGTGTGACAGTGGTGTGATGTAGTGGAAGGGGTTGTACCCATTTGGCCACAACATTATAGGGTCTCATTGCCAATGGGGATCCATTTTAGGCAATGAAGATCGCGTCCAGCAAGCCATGACAGTGTAGAGGGCGGAGCACAGGCAACGCTATGTGGTAGTTTTTGATCCTCGTAGAAACCGCCAAATTGTGGTGAAAGGGGCCACCTAAAAATTCCAACAGCAAGGATTTTGTATATGTTGTACTGAGCCACATCTTGCAGCTGGAGTGTCATGGTCCAATAGGACATCATCAAGAGGGGAAGACGCTGTGACCTACACTATGTCGAGGAGAGCCATGTGGGCCTGCTCATACCGGGATGGGATGCCCAGTGGGCTGGACGAATGATCTGTTCTGTCTAGGGTAGATGTGTTTTGGGTTTGTTAAGAACTAGGTTGGGTCGGGGGCCCCCTAGATGGTTTAGCTCAGGTTGGTCTGACCAGGTCAGACTCGACCCGTACCCCACTGGACCCTTTTATGTAATATGAGCATAACATCTATACCGTACATCTAATTGGTGATTAGTTTGCGCTATTTTTACCCTTGTGATGAGACGATCCTTTTAGGATACACTATGTAGACTTTTGTGGAATTTTAGATGTGACATATGGATGGAGGTTTAGAATCTCCAGGAATCAAGCGCGCTACGAGCATGAATGTTGTGGCTTACTTTATCAGGAAGACTATGATGAGTCATTCTAACTGATCTAGCTATCCCAAGAGATGATAGGGTATAAGTAATCCAAATGGGCCAAGATACTATCTTGTCTAGGTGATCGAGATGGACTAAGATACATGAGGGTCTAAGTGGTCCAGTTGTCCCAAGAGATGAGCGGGTCTATGTGATCCAGCTAGCCCAGGAGAAGAGGGGATTAAGTGATATAGTTATCCTAAGAGATGTGCAGATCTATGTGATGAAGTTGTTCCATATGAAGAGTAGGTATAGGTGAGGCATCAGCCCTAATAAGACATCTGGTATGAGTGATTCAGTAGTAAATGATTTTTTGAATTATAGTTGTTAGTATTTCTTTCCTTTATTTAGATTATACATGTATGGGTGGTACTTTTCTTAAGGTGTATTTTTTCCCTTGTGGTATTTCTTTGTATTTTGGGGTCCCTATTGAGTATTTTGTAACTCACCCCTGCATGGGATTCACCTACATGTGTCTTATCTTATGTTGATGATTAACACATTGATGGAGACCTTAGTGGTCCAGAACCAGGCAGTGCCAGGTGAGACTAGACATGTGGGGAGTACTTATATAGATTGCAGAAGATACTCTAAATCTACCCATCATGTAGGAATTTTTGCAGATTGATGACTCAAATGCATTTGTACTTTCTTCTTTTTATCTTGTTTTTGATGAGCTTGTATTCTGTCACAATTTACATTCAACTTGAACTATTACATTTCTTATGTTTTTATTAGTGGAATACACATTTTATTTTCAGTATTGTGGGCTAGGGTTGTGCGTGTACATCTGTACATGTACATGAAAAATGCCTCCCACTTACAGGTTGATCCCATCGGCACTAGATTCCATCCCCTTATCTTGGGTAGGCGGGCTTTGGGTAGTCACCACATGAGCTCTTGGGGACGGGTCGTGACATTCAAGGTAGTCATCATATATTCAAATCAATCATTTCTTCATAATTATCACATAATCTAGAAATTATTAAGGGTTTTATTTCCCTCAATAACATGTTTTTCGTAAATATTTGAATTTCTACTTAATAACATTTTATTATACCATTCAGTATATGATCTCAAATACTTAATGAAGATGTTCTAAAGTAGAATCCTCATATATTACTAAATTATTATAAATAGTGTATTTAAAATTAAATAATTATTGAATAGGAATATTAATCATTCACCTTAATCTGTGGCAGTATCATTACATGATCATTAAATAGTATCATCATTTAGGGTATATTCATTGGAAACTTGGGATATCGGTTTAAATAGTGTCTCATCACCTTATAGTTGTAGCATTGAATAATAGTATTTTCCTTCATTCCTTTTCATTATTTTTCCTAGGGACCCTTTTCTCTAAACTAATAACAAACCCCCAATCCAATCCAAAAATTACCAGGTTGATTCTTTCCACAGTTATGACGTGTTGGATAATCCTAATTTCCCTTACCTTATTTGAATCATTTCCATTTTCATGGTATCTAAAAGACGACTTCTTCTCTTGGTTTCCCATAAATCTATAGGACTTTGTGAATTATTTCATGAACTTGATAGAATATAAAAGTATTTCATCATATGAAGAAATGTTTGGAGACACTAGTTCCCTTCAGATACTTTCCTCAAGTCCTTCAAATAAGTGTCCGATATTTCACATCATATCGCATATATAATCTATATCAAACCTAGACAACCTTTTAAAGGTAGTTTCATAATCCGAAATACTATATTTTTTCCTTTTTGTAATCCAAGGATTCCAGTATTCATACCAATTTGTTGATTATGAGGAAAATATATATCAAAGAATGTATCCTTAAATATTTTCCATTAAATGAGTTCAATTTATTTTTACTCCCTTGTATTCTTCTTCATATACCACCACGGGTCAACTTCATCATTGAGACAATAGACCACATGTGTAACCATTCACTTTTAACTTCATTCCGAGGTCATAAATATATTCCATAGCGAATTTATCAATTGTTCACACTAGTGCAGAAAACGTTATTTACGTTGGTTATTTTTAATTTTTTACATCATTTTTTATCCGACGTTAATATGGAAGTTGTTATAAATAACATTTTTTAAATCAGTTATTTAAAAACCGACGTAAAAAACATAACATCATTGTGTTTATCACGTCTGTTAATTAATAATCGATGTGAAAAAACTGGGGTGGGGGTTTATAACGTCGGTTATTATATAACTGTCATGATAAACCGGGGGGGTTATCATGTCAGTTATATAATAACCGACATTATAAACATGTGTGGGGGAGTTTATCACGTCAGTTGTTAAATAAATGATATGATAAACCCCTGAGATATGATTTATCATGTCGGTTTTTATATACCCGACGTGATAAAAGGCCTGGGACATGGTTTATCACGTCGGTTGTCAATGAACTAATGTGATAAACCATTTCCTAGGACTTTCATCATGTCAGCTATTTAATAAATGACATATTAAACCATATCCCAGGTCTTTTATAACGTTGGTTATTAAATAACAGATTTGATAAACCATGCCACATGTGTTTATCACGTCGGTTATTAGAAAAACCAACGTGATAAACCCTTCCCAATTTCTTTATCACGTCGGTTATAAAATAACCGACGTGGAAGACAATTTTTTTAAAAAAAAAATCTAATGCAGTCCTCTGCTCTCCCCCAGAATCAACCAGAAACCAGATCAAGAATTCTTACCACCAAAATAAAAGGAGATCAAAACAAGAACTAATGAAAATTTAAGCATTTACATTGATAACATATAAAACTTACCCCACTCGACAGCCCTCCCCCACAACATTGGAGGCCCCACCACACCCATGGACTACCCCCCGACCCCCTGGACAACCCAAAACACCCCTCAACAACCCCCCCACCCTCCTGAATAGCACCCCTCACCCCTCACCCACTTGATAGCCCCACCCCATTGGAGCCCCCACCACACCCCTGGACTACCCCTGACCCCCTGGATTGCCCCAAACACCCCTCGACAACCCCCTAACCTCCTGAACAACACCCCCTCATCCCACTTGACAGCCCCAACCCCATTGGAGCACCCACCATACCGCTGGAATGCCCCCGAACCCCTGGACAGCCCAAACACCCCTCGACAACCCCCACCCTCCTGAACAGCCCCCTCACCCCCTCACCCCACTTGACAGCCCCCACCCCACCCATGGACTGCCCCCGACCCACTGGGAAGCTCCAAACACCCCGAGACAACCGCCCACCCCCATGTTTACCCCCCCCCCCCCACACCCTAGATAGACCTCCCTCACCCTATTGGAGCCCCCACCACACCCCTAGACCGCCTCCTGACCCCCTGGACAACCCCCCCACCCTCATGTATACCCCCACCCCCTGGACAACACATCCACATCCTTGGACAGTCCTCCCACACCCCTGGACTGCTCCCCACCCCCCGGAGAGCCCTCCCAGACCCCAAGACACCCCCAACCCCACTGAACACCCCCCACACCCTTGGAACCACTACCCCCAGACCAGAATCCATACCATAAAAACCATCATAAGTAGACCAAAACAAGATGTAGACAAAAATTAAACATTCAAATATATAACATTCAAAACTCACACTGTAAACTTAAAAAAAAAACTAAATCCAACCTAAACGACTACCAAATACACAATTACAATGACAATATTAAAAATTACATTTGACATTACAAAAAACTAAAATTCAATGAAACCTGTAATATAATTTGACCACTCAACTTGTAAGTGTTTCATGTCTTAAGAAGTATAGGGTTGAGGGTCATCAAAAAGATACAAATGAAAAGGATAGTAGTTAACATGTATAATGAATATATCAAATTGAAATATTATTTAAAATCTTAAGAGGAAATCTTACTAGGTGAAAATTCACAATTGTCCTAGTTGTTATTATTTCATAAATAAATCATAACATATAATATCTGCATTCGAAGACGCCTTGTTGTTCATGAAAATTCTGTTTGAATGAGTGTAATTTCAATAAATTAGTTTTATGTAATAAATAAATAAGTACAAATTATAAATGTATATTTAACTTCGCATTTACATATTTGATCTTTGCACTCCTTTTCTTTGTGTTTTTTCGAAAGTAGGCCCATGCCCTGTTAGAAAATAATACGAATGGGGTAAATTTAAAATTAATTATAATATATAAAACTACTGAGAAATTGAAACTTAATTTTCCAATATATTATTAAAACTTTCCCACACATCATCATGGATAGAGAATATTCAATAAAGTGCTTTCTCCCTTTGGCAAAAAACCCCTAACATCCAATGATCACTGATAAAAGAAAGTTTAACATTAGTGGTTTATTATGTTAAAAGATAATTAACTCTTTGAGAGAGATGTGTTTCATACCTCTCACAAAATGGAATCATCCAAAATTGTGTGACTATATTCTTTTCAAGTCTCTCAGCAATATAAAGCATTCTTTGTTCCTCATCCAATGCACATGCTTCAGGGGAAATCCATTGTGGGTCCATGAATCCATATACATCTGTCAGCTCATTCCTCTCACAAATTTTATAAAGATACCTAATACAAAACAAACATAACTATACATTTTTAATAAATATAACATAGGAAAAAGGTGTTAAGACTTACATGGAAAAAAATTTCACTACGTTGAAGCCCAACTTATTTCCAGTAACAAGCTCCATGATATCAGTTTTCATAATCCCCACACTTATTTCATGTCTACAAACATGTGCTTCCATTGGAAACTCATAATGACCTGCCAACAAATTTGACTATCTTGAAAATCTGTCACGACTTCTAGAATCAATATCTGATGTCATAGCCATTTGTATTTGTTGTTGTCTATACAGTATTTCTTTACCTTTATAGTATTCCTGTAAAAATAAATTGAAAAATATATTAGTTTTTAAATGATAAAAAAACATTAATAAAAAAATAAAATAAAATATATAACATTCATACCTCTATTGTAATGAGTCGAAGAAGTCTAGATGGCCAAATTAAAAAATGGCCAATACTATGTCCAACTATCACTACCTCATCTGTAGGTAATGGTACCCGATCTGATCTATCTATAATATCCTATACATTGACCCTCTGATTCTATACCTCTAATTGTTGATGATGAACTGCATCTCCTATACAATATGCCAACCCATATGCTACTATATGATGTTGAGGATCATCAACATATAACTCTCAATATGAAGGATGTTGTAAAGGAGGAGTATGATAACAAATGGGGTCTGCAGGCTGAGGTGAGAGAGTGAGAGTTACTGGCAGAGGAGGAGGATAAATAATGGGGTCTATAGGGGGAGGTGGAGGAGTGGGAGCTGCAGTCTGAAATCGTCTTTGCATGTCTACAAACATAGACTGCACTGATGCTCTAATCTTGTCCTCCATCGTCGCATTAATATTATGAAAATCAGCCTCCAAGGATTCTATTTTTTTATAAACCCCCTCAATGTTAGGAGTTGAAGAATGTGGCAACACTTTTATTAATGATACACCTGCTGGATATCCTCTTACAGGACCAAGATGTTCAGGCTTTCCCAATGCTACAGATAAAATATCGTCCCTCCCAGTAGCTGTAAATGTCCCCTGTGAACTCTTCTCCTCAAGAGAGTCCTATATTAATTAATTGAACATTTCTGTAATGATTGAAATTATATGAAGAAAATAGGTAACTTAAATAAATAAAATAGATATCTTACAATCCTTTCAGCTACGATTCTCGATTATTTCGAAAGATATTGTCCTTTATTTCCCTTCTGAGCTCTCTTCCATTTTCATGTCTAGATGGAGGGGATGGAGGGGCCACCTCTCCAGAGCTTGATGACCCATCTCTTAGTTGTTGAAAATTTTTCTCCATCATTTGTGCTTCCAAAAATGCATACCCTCCCCGAGATAAACTATGTGGGTACACATTTTTAGATTGGATCTCCTGATGACCTTTCCTTGTTTGCTGTAAATTAAGAATAAGAAATCATTAAATAAACATTAATAAGATCATTTATATAAGAAAAATTTTAAAAGATTACATTTCCATTACCAAAAATGACTCTGTTATTCTACATTCAAAAAACATTCTCCATGTGTCTTGATATCTAAAAGGATATATATAACATAGATTGTCATTACTCTTATGACCATAAATGAAATCAGATGAGAGGGTTGATTTGAAATCCCTCAATCTCCTGGCAGCCAACGATAAGAATTTCTTCCTGACTCCTCCAGTGTCAGGAATATCAATTGTCATCTGATAAAGAAGAGGTTAAACATAAATTATATACTAGAAACATTTAATGTATAGTCAAACAATAGCAAAAGATCTTACCAAAACCATCTTCCAAAACTAAGAGATTATTGCTTTATCCACAATTCTCCATTCATCATACAAAATGATTACTTTTCTCGTAGCCTGAGTTGCTAAAAAACACTTAAAATATTTTGCATTTGGACCTCTAGGAATATCATCATCAGCAAACTCAACGACTATCCTCTGATCCTACGTACATGCAAGTGATAATTTTGGTAAACGTGTTCACCCAAATTTACCAACCTTTGAACTCTTTGTCATAATAGGAGTATGTGAATGTTCCTCTCTAGAGGTATGACCAATATGCTCATCTCCAGAATCATGTGGTTGATCAACAAAATGATTGGTCATTATCCTTAAAAAAAACAAACTTTAGTTCACAAATATACAAATTCAAATATTTTAATACTACTATAATCAGAAAATAGAAAAGTGTACTAAGTTACGTAATAATAAACATTGGTAATATGGTAAGAATGTTAAACAATGTTAAAGATGGTAAAGATGGTCAAGATGGTAAACATGGTAAACATGGTAAAACTGGTAAACATGGTAAAGTAATTCTCATTGAACAAAAATAATAGATATATAATTCATGTAATAGTAAACATGATAAAGTAAACCAAACAAACTTAAAAGAAACAAAAACTTATAATTATTTTCTTTTAAAACATGTTTTAATAATTTAAAAACATACAATATCTAAAATTTATGAAAAAAATAAATGTAAAAAAGAAATAAACATATGTTACCTATAATTTTTGGAATGTACAAATGGATTGTTTTCCCAAATTCATTCGTCGTGATCATTCCTTATGGCACAACCCATGTCTTCAAAATGCTCATCGTTATTTTCTGTTAATCTTTCCATGGAAGTAGGGATCTCATATAAATCATCATCTTCATCATGTTCATCCTCACTGACATATTGTCTTTTACCCTGTAAAACAATATCCCACTGTATATCTAATTGATATACTACATAGAAAATTTGTTTTTCATGTGCTGCGATTATAAAAGAATCAGTTGTGTCTTCCAATCTATTCAGATTAACAAGTGTCATTCCAAATTCATTGTTTCTGACGCTGTTGTTACTGATAAAACATTTACAGTTAAAAATAGGAACTTTAATTTAAAAGTAATCAACCTCCCATATGTCTTCAATCGCTCCATAATATGTACTTGATGAAGAAATTGGGTTTTTTCCTTAACATTCGAAAAATTCATTGCTTCTGCAAACCCCAATACACCACTATTCTGAACTGCACTTCTGTTTTCTTGAGATTTCGTATGAAATGTATAGCCATTAATGTCATAACTGGTCGATGTTATCACATTTAAACATGGACCACCCACTATCCATTTTAATGTCTCTGATATATCTGATCTACCACGCAAGGTATTTTTAATCCACGACAAAAAATTTTTGTTGTGCTCAAACAAAATCCACATTTCTTTCTTCATTGGATGACATTGTTTCAACTCATTAATATGCAATGTGATATACGGTTGAGCATCATCTATTTCATTCAAGATGTGTGATTCTAACGTCTTCATCTATTCAGCAGACAATGATTTGAATTTCAAGCCACGAATCCCCTTTCCCTCATTATTAACTCGTTCATGGCGAGATGGAGGCAAACCTATGTGTTGCGCCGCAGCCAAGTAGATCGTACAAAACTCTGCTACCTCTTCAGAAATATACTTTTCAATAACGGAGGCTTCAGGTTGGTATGGATTTTTAACATAACTCTTTAATATTTTTAGATACCTTTCAAAATTATTCATCCAACAATGATATACAGGTCCACAAAGCTTTATTTATTGAAACAGATGAATCATTAAATGCACCATTATATCAAAAAAAGTTTGAGGAAAATACATTTCCAATTGACAAAGTATAAAAATTTCATCCTTTTCCAAAATTATCAAATATTCACATCAATCCCCTTGTTACAAATTGAATTGAAAAAATTACACAACTTCATTATAGTCTTTCTGACACGAATGGGAAATATTCTACGCAATGAAATTGGTACAATTTTTTGCATCATGACGTGACAATCATGTGATTTCATACCTATCAACTTCATGTCCTTCAATGAGACAAAATTTTTACATTTGAAGAATAACCTTGAGGCACATTGTTATCATGAAGACACTTACAGAAGATAATTTTCTCCCTCTTTGATAATGTATGACAAGCCGGGGGAAGAAATGTTCATCCTCCATTAGAAGTGGGAGCTAACTCCAAACGTATTCCCACTGATAGTAAGTCTAATATTGCAATCAACCCATCTTTTCTCTTTCTTTTAATATCTTACAATGTTCCAATAAAACAATCACATATATTCTTCTCCACGTGCATGAAATCAATATTATGTTTAACTTTATGATACCTCCAATATGGTAGCTCAAAAAATACTGACCTTTTCTTACAAATATGTCTATTATTACCAGATTTCTGTGTCCTTCCCAATGTCACATCATTGTATTTCACCCTCTTAAAATACAGATCAGGGGATAATGGTTTTGGAGTTGTATCAAATTCATGTGATCCATTGAATAAATTTTTAGTCTTCTATAAGGGTGATCCATAGGAAAAAACTTTAGATGACCCATGTACACCGTTTTCCTTCCTTGTTGCAATTGACAATATGACGTCTGTTGTTTGCAAATTGGACATGATTAATGCCCTTTTACACTATATGCAGACAAATTTCCATATGCTGGGAAGTCATTTATAGTGAACAGAAGAACTGCATGGAGTTGAAAATATTCCATTTAATAAGAATCATACACCCTAATACCATCAGCCCATAACAGTTTCAAATCATCAGTCAATGGTGACAAGTAAACATCAATATCATTGCCGAGTTGCGTTGGACCAGAGATCATTATACACAACATGACATATTAGCGCTTCATAAAAACATCAGAAGATATGTTTTAAATTACCAAAAAATAGGACATGAACTATGTGTGGTACTGAGGGTTCAGTATGGATTCATTCCATCTGTGCACAACCCTAGTCTGATATTTCTAATTTCATTTCCAAATGTAGAATACTGCGCATCAATTTTCTTCCATTTTCGACAATCAGCTATATAATGTATTTTTCCATCGCATACCCGCTCATCATCATCCCATATTAACCTTTTTTCATCATGTGAATTAGCAAATAAACGTTTGAAACGATGAATTTTAAGAAGATACCAAAATACCTTTGAAGGGAGATTTTTAATCTCTACATCAGCCTATGATTTTTATTTCACCTTATACCATGATGTCCCACATTTAGGACACTCTGACAGAAATTCATATTCATTCCTATATATAATGCAGTCATTTGGACATGCATGTATTTTCGTGTATTCCAATCCCATGGGGAATAATTTTTCCTTTGGCCTTGTAATGTGACTCTGGAAGATCGTTTTCTTTTGGAAGAATATATTTCATCAATTGTAGCAGCTCTGTAAAACTTCTTCACTCCATCAATGTTTCGTCTTCAGGTTAATCAATCGTAACACCACCGAAAAAACCATAAAATATGTAAAACTAGGATATAATGGTTTTTCAGCATCACCATATAGACGCGCAACTGTCAGTTCTATCTCAATTTGTTCTGCTACAATATCGCGAATCATTTCTTCAATTCCATTGGAGTTACCATCTTTCGAATCATCTTCATTAGTGACATTTCATCCAGTTTCACCATACCAAATCCAAGGGCTGTAACTTAGATTAAAACCATGAAAAATCAGATGATATTTTATCTCTCTACTTTTCAACTTCTTCATATTCAAACTTTTCAGGCATGGACAGGACAAAATGTCACTACTTGGAACATTTCGTTTAGAAAATTCCAAAAAGGCATCAACACCTCCCTCATATTCATTTTTCATTCGATGTACCATAATCCAACTTCGAATCATTATTACCTATAACAAATATCAAAAATATATATATTTATAAGCTATGACAAATATATCTTTATATGAAAAAATCATAATTTGAATGTAAAACAATTATGAAATATAAAACAAATAACTTCGTATTTAAAAAAATATGCATGAATATTATTTTTAAAACAAAATATTGTTAGATATAATAGTTTTAAATTCCATTGAATCAAAGAAAACCATGGAACCTACAGTGGTTGATAGAAAATTAGAGGAAATGGAGTAAATCTGAGAATCAAATCATATTTAAAATAAAAATTAAGATGGAGAAAATCCCAATGTAATGCCAATCAATACAGCACAATAATCATGTCATAATCTCAGAAACCACGATGCAATAGTCAATCCCCCTAGACACCTCCAACCCTCTAGATAGCCCCCCACCCCCTGAACAACCCCCAAAACCCTCTGGACAGGCCCCCACCCCCGTGGACAGCCACCCACACCCACCCACCCCCTGGAAAACCACCGGACACCCCCAACCCTCTGGACATCTCCCACCCCCTGGACAACCCCCACCCCTCTAGAAAGCTCCCCCACCCCTCCGGGACACCACCCCCACCCCCACCCACTTGGACACCCCATGGACACCCCCAACCCTCTGGAAAGACCCCCCACCCCTCAGAAAACCCCCAAAACCATATGGACAGGACCCCACCCCCTTGGACAGCACCCCCCCCCCCCCCCCACACCCACCCAACCCTTGGACACCACCCTGGACACCCCCAACCATATGGACAGCCCCCCATCCCTCTAGACAGCACCCCCACCCCTCCGGAACACCACCCCCACCCCCTATCCCCTTGGACACCCCTAGACACCCCAACCCTCAAGACAACCCCCACCCCTCGGACAACCCCCAAAACCCTCTAGACAGGCCCCACCCCCTTGGACACCCCCCCTCCACACACACACCCACCCCCTTGGACACACCCCTGGACACCCCCAACCCTCTGTACAGCCCCCACCCCCTGGATAGCCCCCACCCCTCTAGACAGCACCCCCACCCCTCCTGGACACCACCCCCACCCCTACCCCCTTGGACACCCCGCTGGACAACCCCAACCCTTTGGACAGCCCCCACCCCCTAGACACCACCCCCCTCTCCAGACAGCACCCCCACACCTCTTATACCCCACCCCCACCCTTGACCCCTTTGGACATCCCCATGGACACCCCCAACCCTCTGGACAGCCCCCACCCCCGGACAACCCCAAAACCCTCTGGACAGGCCTCCACCCCCTTGGACTACCCCCACACCCACCCACCCCCCATGGACACCCCCCTGGACACCCCAAACCCTTTGGATAGCCCCCACCCCCATGGAAACCCCCCAAACCCTCTAGAAAAGCATCCACCCCCTTGGATAGCCCCCCACACCCACCCACCCCCTTGGACACCCCTTGGACACCCCATAACCCTCTGGACAGCCCCCACCCCCTGGACAACCCCCCAAACAATGGTTTACATATAAAAACAAGGCATGGTGAAAAACTAAAAACACATGCATTTAATATATACTTCAGCATGAAATAGATGGAATTAAATATTATTTAATATGACTACTTAAATGATCGTATGATAATTAAATATAACCATTGATATTCAACTAGTCAAATGATCACAAGTTTTCTTGATAACTAATATCATAATTAGGTAATGAATAATTCTAGAAATCGTAAACATATTGTCAAGGCCTTGGCCAAGGCCTAAAAAAATACTAGGGTAAGCCCTCATTAGAACCCATTTTTATTTGGAATCATGCGATATGGCAATGCATCGAAGGGCTATAGAGGCCAACAGCCATTACATTATATGTCTAATATATTCTCATATAAAAGAGGATAAACATAATCAATAAAAACACATGAAATATCATTTCTGAATTCGTACATTCAATCAATAACTATTTTTTGTAGTAATATAGGTGAATGATATCATTAGTTGTCATTGTCAACAAAAATTACCATCAATGTCGGGCATTTGTGAAACAAAAACAAACTAAATATAAGTAGTTGAGTCTTACATGAATATTGAGAGTCGAACTAATTGATTCTTGGATGATAAATATGATGATGATGGAAAAAAGAGGTAAGAGGGTTCGAAATCAAAGAATCGTACCTAGTTTAAACAAAAAATCAGAAAACATAAATATAGACTATCCAGAAAAAAACGAACGAAATAAAGTCGTGGAAGGCTTACATGAGTGTTGCGAGTTGAGATGATAGATCCGAGGAGAGTAAAAATGATAAATGATGAAGGAAAAATGTGTTTAATGTAGTGAGATCAACAAGCTGATTAGCGTTTACCGCGCAAGAGGGACGAGCCGCCAGACTGTCAACTGAAAAATCATAAATGACAATCCATGGGGCTTGCTAATTTTTCAATGTTTTATAATGTCGGTTATTTAATAACCGACCTTATAAACTGTTTTTTTACATTTATAACGTCGGTTATTATAAAATCTGATGTTATAAATGTTCATATAGAGCTTTTTTTTACGTCAGTTATAAAATAACCGATGTAAAAAAATCCACGTGTTAGTTTATTACTTCGGTTATAGAATAACCGACGTAAAAAATTATGTGGATTAATTTGTTACGTCTGTTATCAAATAACCGACGTCAATGAGGCCTCAAAAGCCGATTTTTTACGTCGGTTATAAAATAACTGACGTAAAAAACACAGCACATTGGTTTTTTACGTCGGTTAATTTATAACCGATGTAAAAAATGAACGTGCGCGATTTGTAACATCGGTTATTAAAATAACCGATGTTAAAAATTTTCTCACCACATTTTTTACGTCGGTTATATATAACCTACGTAAAAAATGGTGATGTGAATAACGTTTTCTGCACTACTATCAACTACAATTGTATTATATTTACTACTAAACGATAGGGGATTCCGCCATATAAATCCTTCAAGAATAGGATATTCTCTCTTTAGAATAGGTTTCTCTATTCATAGAGGGTTATTTTTCATAACCTAATTATGCTTCCCTAATATATCCATAACTTTCTTAGATCCAATACCAATTGTACTTGTTTCCTCATTTGGTAAATATCTATATTTTTCATGAGTATTGATACCATTATTCCATCCAATAACCACTTCTTAAAAATAGCACACACTAGATTATCTCAAAAATTTCTGAAATTTGTATTACCCTAAATACAGTAAAACACATAACATAAATTTAGGAATCATGAATCCATGAATAATAATCATTGGTTACTTTGGGGTAGTCTTTAATTTCAAATCCATCATAATGGTAGGTAAATAAAATGTGAACTATCCTAAGAATATACCCTAGGAGTGTCAAATGAGGTGCACAGTATGACCCGTTTTCATGTACCAGGTTACTCTAAGTCAGGGACTGAACCGCTTGTTGGATTTATTACCCCATGGAACATCTATAATAAAACCACATACACCTATAGTATCCATACAAGGATGCATTTATAGGAATACTAACATATGCACTACCTTACCAAAATTATAGGATGTTCTTTTATATTTATCATCAATGTCTATCATATGGTGTTTCTCCCTAATTTTTGTTTTCTAAATATAGTTTCCATGGTTACTAGTAAACATCTTTTCATACAAACTATATCACCCAACCCTATAAGCCTGAATTCTGTGCATTATTTTATTATAATGGCATGATTATAGGGAATGAAATCCTGAAGGAACGATCAGTTTTTGTAGTCATAGAAATCCATATGTCCTAAATGATACCAAAAATACATTATGAAATAGAAATTACAAGCACGATACATAGTAAAATGAAATAAATTTTATCGTTGAAATTTTAATTAAATATTTATTCTTCCAAAACTTTTGACATTAATCATATTAAGGGTGAGCTCAAATGATCAGTAAGGGTGTGTAAAGTGGAATAAATAATGAATAAAGAGTAAATTAAAATTTTAAGTAAAATAACTAATAACACAATCCATTCAAAAAACTATATGATTAAAATTCAATACGGAAAGGTAAGAAACCGGTACACATTCCATTTAATCAATGAATAGAAAAAAAATGTATCCATAGATTCATAGACTAAAAATATCTGGTATGGATAAGAAATGTATTATATGAATGAAATTAATAAATATTATATGTCATGTCTTAGGCATAGGAGTACATATACATTCAAGATCCATCCTCCGGAATGTTTAAAAGTATAGGTAAAAACCTGTTTAGTTTGGCCAACTTAATCATATCATGGGAACCTGTCGATGCATTAAGGAGATATCTAATTTTTGGGATCTTACCATCCTTAAATTTCCAAATAATTCCTCATATCAAAAAATAAATTTAATCATTATATAATATTCCTTCTTAAATATACATGTTAAATAAAAAATATAGATTTATCAATAATTCTTATGTTCATCAAATAACTAACAAAGTTGACACCATATGTGAAATAATATACAGTTTTGGAAATAATAATATCCATTATATAAATATATGTATACATGAATAAATTTACTAGGAAAATGATTAGAAAATAAAGTGAGATTTAAAATATTATCATTAAGAACATTCTTGGGGAGAATAATAATTAAACATTTCTAAGTGTCCCATACCACTTTGAAACATTGGAATCATAATCTGCAGAATGTATGAAATTAAATAAAATTTATAATATCATGATAATAAGGGAACTCATGATATAAAATTATAAAGATATTATATACTCAAAATAAAAGTGAATTGTCACATAATAAATAAGTCTCAGTGGAAAGCATTTTGAGATGACATTACCATAACTTAACATTCCTTTTGTTGTGTGGTTTTATGCTCTTTTATAGTGGGTAAAAATATGATTATATCTTATAAAATAATGATACTCAATTTTATAATATCAAATATTATGATCCTAAAATATTTTATTAACATTTTGTTAACAGTTATTCATTATTTTTACTATTTCGGGTGTTAATTTCCTAGTTTTCTCAAGTATGTTTTAACATGTTAATTTTTATTCATACTTATCATATATTGATTTAATCATCTCTATAATGGAATAAATGACTTAATTATCTTATATATAAATTAAATATGTTTTTATAAAATTCCATAATATTGGGAGATTAGAAATGGACTACACTGTTCATGGAGATGATAGACCGTACGTACGCATGAACGATACTTTCATTTATTTGAGGTATTCAAATAATTAATAACAAATGAAACATTTTTATATTATAAATATAGTATCATATCTATCCTATATATGTTACATAGGATTATTTAAACCATATTTATATTTTCCATTTATGGCATGAATGAGTAATATTTGTTTAAGGTGGCGGTATTCGACACTTCCCCAAATGAAATTATCATATTTATTGAAGATGGAAAGCATAAAAGAATGTTATAAATAAAAATTATAGATACATTAAGAAAATATAAATATAATATTTATAAAGTGTTTCCATTATAATGAGACTAGTATAGTTGGTAAGGTAACAATGAACAATCACTATTTCATGAGGTAGTAGTTCTATGTAGAGAGAAACAGAATGTTCATTACCCATCATATGGAGTCGTTCATAGGTGTTGGTAGAAATATTAACATAAAAAAATCCTAGTATATTGAGGATACTATTTTTTATTTAAGAATTTAATTATAAAAGTATATGGAATGGATAATGTAAATAAAACTAAAAATATTGAGAGAAGATTTAGCTCTTAATCGTGGAATCTATTTTCTTCATAAAAAAAGACTTCCTTGGATAAATTTATGCACAAATGTAGGATTAAATTTCTAAGAGACGGTTTTTGGGAAGATATTTGTGACGATATTGGACAAACCTAGGTGTTTTGAGTGTTGTGAAGCTATGGGAGAGGTGGTGACCTTATATAGGGAGGTAAATTGACTCACATGGTATTTTTTAAAAGATTTTCTATAAAAATAGTTTTTATCTAAAATATTTCATAAGAAACATACCAAAATAAGTACAGTATGGTTTATGGATGAGATGCGGCCTTAAAATAGAGGTTTTACTTGTGGATAGGTAATTTGGGAACATAATTTAATGGTTTAGTCTTTTATTAATATTATTTTTTTGACTAACAATTGTAATTAATTTAAATTAAATTCACTAATATTTTTGGTAAAAAAATAATATGAACCTATTATAAATTATAAATTATGGTTATTCTAAATATGGATTCTATTTTTTCAAATTAAAATCACATAAGTGGAAGAAAGTAATTTAAAATATTTCCCGTAGACTGGATGACAATATAGGGTTTTAATGTAAAAATGTCTAAAAGCATGATAAGTTTCTATATTCAATTATAATGTTAAATTGATCCCAGTTACCTATATTTTATTAATTGATATAAATAAAATGAAATTAAAATTTGAATCCAATTAAATATATAATTATCCATTATAAAAAATTAGATCAAAAAATAGTTTGGAATAAAAATTCCGTATTTTTTATTTTTCAATTAAAAATAAAATGTTTCAGAAAAATATCATAAATTCACTTTTACCTATTATTTTGTTTATACATAAAATATGAGGGTTATTTTTAGTTATTAAATCAACTAATGTTTCAAAATTCAGATTTAAAATGGGTTCTCCACTAAATGGTGGTAAACTTTTCTTTTATAAAAGTCTAGGATTTTATGTGTAAAATATAGATTATTGTTATATTATTCATATAAAACATATTGGATGAATATAAAACATATTTTGTTTAATATATAATATATATATTTCACTAAAATCAGTATGAAATTGTAATTAACTATGTTTTTTAGACAAAATTTCTATAGAATCATATAAATAATAATATTTCTTTTTAAATCTATCTGGTTCTTATTTTCATTTCTCATTAGTTGGTATCCAATGAATTAATTTTATATTTATAAAAATAGAATCTTTTAATAAGTTACATAATACTCTTTATAAGGACTAATTTATATCTTATTATATTAAATAATTATTTTTTAATAATATATTACTTTTTTATAAAACATTTCCTTTCATGTAACGCATGATATATATGAAGGATAGTATTACATGTAATTTAAGCTAACTCATTATTTCATTAATTACAAGATTTATCATGTATTGAATATATCTAAAATATTAAATATTTAGTATAGTCTCAGGGTATTATATTCCCTTACCTCTTCGTGATGCATGTCATCCACACGACCAAATACAAAGTCGTATGTTTGAATTTTGTGGTTTTATGTATCATCTGAGCGAAGACTTTTTGGTGATACACAGTACCTTAAGATGAAAGTGATGACTATATTTAGTGGAAGTTAAATGAAAAATCAAGGAGATACATGTTGGACATGGTCACCACCGATCTAGGGAAGCAGGATTTTTCCACCCCCCATAATTATTAGGGTCAGGATAATGATTTTTTTCTATTAATACCGTTGTAACTGGTATCACGTTATAAATAAGAATCCAGGTATTCATTATAACCATAAATGTTTGGTAATCACTACTCATATTGAGTAGGAAAACATGTGAAAATATCATGTTACATATTTTACAAGATTTCACATACTTATAAACGATATGGAAACGATAATTAGATAATTAAAATCCTAAAAATTCTTATGAGGTAAATGGATAAAAAATTATAATTTGTGGAAATGTTTGAAATAATGATTCACCCCCTCTTAGTATTGATTATATCCTCAAGCTGTCCTAATATAAAATGTTTAACATGAGGATGTATATTTTTCTCGATAGAAATTACGCTGGATGTATACATATGCTTTAGTTTAGCAGCTTTACAACATAATTTGGACACTATAATTAGTATTTTTTTGTATATAACATGATACATTGTTATTGTATGGGATAGTTTTATTTTTATATACATATATATATATCACTAAATATTATATGTGTATTTATTAATTCTATATTTGTTGAATTATTATTATCATTTCCATTTTTTCTCTGATATTAACCCACACTGAGGGAATCGTCTCCCCAATTATGCTATGCGGGCTCTTGTTTCTAGTTGGAAATAACTTGTGTATAAGGTGGAATTCATGAGTTCATGTGTCATATCATCTTGGACCTAGTGGTTAGGGTGAAGGTGTTATTTTTTTTGAGAAAAAGGAACACTAACTTTTTTCTCTTACATTGATTTTGGATAATGTAGAAAGAAGATATGATAGTTGAAATTGAGGTTGGGTAATACTGCCAATGCCTAGACGACACTGTATAATGTACCTCTGAATTTCCATAAATTGGGAATTGTTGTCCTTCTTGTTTTATGTTTCATTTGATTAATATTCACCTAAGGGGGATAAAATGGTGTTTTATAATAACTAATGGGATTTTTTGTGAGTTCATGAATCATTTTAAACATTTAGGATCACATTATATATACCTATTATTTTCATATGTTAGAACCTAAATAATAGGATATCAACCAAAATGATGATATGTAAATTTGGCTCATTATTTATTTCATCATTTTATTTAATCCTATGTATTCTATGATAATGTGTATATATGTTATTATATATAATGTTTGGGTATTAGAGTCTTTAATTTGGCTATGGGTAGTGGTTTGGGGGTCATTCCTTGTTATTATAGGTTGCCTATTAGGTTGAACATTTCTATAGACCCATATGCGTGCCTTTGTTTCATATAATTTTTCTTATTCAGTGATGCTTCCCTTTTCTAAAGTTTTTTTCAAAATTTCATTGAATACATTCTCATATAACTATTTCATTTTTTGTTTCACAATTTTTTTTGTAAAAGTAAACACCAAAGCATTCTACCATTGTTTTCCCAATGGTCAATGATATAGAATTAGTTCCACCAATAATTTTATAACTAGTACCTCTTATGGGTATGGTAGCTCATAGGAGTGAGTCAAAGATGGTAAATTATGTTTGTAAATTTTAGATCCAGTACCCCCAAGACTCATGGGAATAAAGTCCACTAGGATGAAACCGATTGGATGGGGTTCATCAAGAATATTTTTGAAGTAGTGGTGAAGCAATAGGGTTAGAAGTTAAATCGTAAAACCAAATTTCTTTACGAAACTACTCAATGATGGATGGATGTCTTTCTATGGGGTATTATATTTGAGTGGCTAACATGGGTGACCTTATATGATCCCTACTTAAAATATTTCATTCCATATGAAAAGATATTGGACCGTGCAAAGTAGTCCATAATGCTTCTGTAGGTGATGGTGAAAGTGTCTGGATGTTCATCATGCTCTATAAATCTGATGAACATTAGTCCTTTTGTGGATGAAAAAGGCATAAAAGGATATAAATTTCAATATTATACATCATAAATAAATTAAGATATTGGTGAATAAATTTGACCAGAAAACCTATCGTATAGTGCTTTGTAAGGCGTGGAAGATCTAGATGGGATTGATAAAAAAGATCTATAGGTCTCACTCCTAATAAAACTGGTAAAATAAGTAACTTCAAAATTTTGGTACTATTAACGCATTCTTGGAATAATAATAAGAATCAATATGATGAATTCTATGATAAGTATTAATATTTAGCGTAATAAATATGTTACTTGGCTCTTTATGGGGGAGATGACTATTCAATGTGCTATAATATTGGGAGGAAGTGAATCTTTATCAAGGAATATAAATTTTCTTTGAAGAGTTTTCTAGGATGTGAAAAAAGGGCATCTTATGTGGTATTGTGATTTGTCTTCATGGATGCGCACATCATGTATAGGATTAATCCCTAAATAGCAGCTTTGGATCATATAATTGTTAGTGAACTAGGTTACTCATGTGCCTCTGGGTCAACATGGAGCGGTTTCTCTAAGGTCTTATGTTTTTTATCTTGATTTACCATATATTGGAGAAGTTCCTTCTATAATTCATGGTATGATCCTGATATCTTTGACACTCTCTATTGTTTTTTTGATACAGGAACATCACATTTGTTCATATATTATGAAGTGGTTCTTTTAAGATATTTTCTATAGATATGTAGCTTGGAAATAAAGTAGACCATATTTATATATTATAAAACTATACATTGGAGGTTATTTGATTGGATTATGTGTAGAGATTCACAATTCTAGTGATGGCATGTTTCCACATGATCATTGGCATGGACCAATTGACTAGCTACCACACACATATTTATTTTTATCAGAGATGGGTTACTATTAAATATCATAAAGGGGGGATGTTTGTTTTTAAAGAGTAATGGGATGTTGATGATGGTTGAGTGGGATAGAAACCATATTAGAGGGAAGTATATTCAGTATCACTAGCTCTTATGATCCTTGTAGTGGGTTAGTCTATGAGTCCCTCCTCCTTTAATATGGTAGTAGACTTGTACCAAGATTTCATTCTAGAGGATTCATTAGGGTTACCTCGACATAGGAGAGGTGGGATTGAGATAAAGATTATAATCTAGGCACTAATCATATAAATTCAACCATACCACATGTCACTTTTCGAGTTAAGGTATCTCAAGGTGTAGTTGGATGTTCTAGAGGCTAAAATATTCATCAGAATGTGAACATCAGGTTGGGGTGCTCAACTATTGTATTCCAAGAGGGATGATGGTATTATTCCGTTTTTATGGAGTTACAGAAGATGAATTAGGTCACTATAAGGAATAAGTACCTATTTCTAATGAATGATGGATTTTTTAATCAATTTTTGTGATCCTAATGGGTTTATATGATTGAACTACATTATAGATACCATTATTTTTAGTTTAGAGAGTTTGATGTACAAAATATAGAGTTTAGGAGATGGTAGAGGTTGTATGATTATATCTTTATGCCTTTCTAACTGATGAATGATTATGAAATGTTCAAGGATCTCATCAACAAGTTCTTTCACCTATACATAGAATACATCATCACTGGGTTCTTTTATAAAATCCAAATGTATTCCATTATGTTAGAATCACATACTATAAACCTAGAGGTTATATTTAGTTTTCTATGATCACATCTAATTTTACACCAAGTATTTAAAGAATAATTTTTTGATATAGGTGGCACTCTTTATTTGGAATGTGGTTTGTCATAAAGTAATATTAGTTTTTTTCAGGAGAATTTTTATGTAGTTATTTATTGGGAATGAAAAGGAAATGTATTTAAGATTCAGAGTTTTCATGCATGTGATTGGTAAAATAGGAGGTTCGTTCATGACTATTTTCATTGGGAAGTTCCCATGATTTGAATGACTATTAATGGAGTAAAATATCAATGGAAAGTACAATGTCATGAATTATTTTTAGAGATGAATATTTGGTTGATGTATGTTTTGATCTATTTTCTTCTATAGTCTGGATTTGGGTATGTAGTGTTTTTTGACATATCTAGAAATTTTATTGGGAGCTATTTTAATGTTGGGTGATAAGATAGTTACTTATGAGTCTCATAAACTACTTCCCCATGAGAGGAAATACACTAATAATTTCGTAAAGTGGGTAGTGGAGGTTTAGACATTTAAATGAAGGCGGCATTACCTATCATATGAGAGATTTGTTATGTTTACACACCACAAGAGTATATAGTGAATCTTCTCCCTTAATGACATGAATATCCATTAGATATTTTGGTTAGAATACTTGTATAAATTTTACATGGGGATAGTGCATGATCCTGTAAAAGGAAACGTGGTTGCAGATGCACTGAGAAGGAAGACCAAATAATTTGGTGAATCGATATTAGAAGAAAAATTAAAGCTGATGGATTATTTGATAGACTGAAAAGTGGGAATAGATAAGGATCAATGAGAAGTGTCTTGTGAACCCATGTTTACCATATCCTCATTGGTAGAGCAAGTGATGACCAGTTGGGAGATTTATTTAGTGTTTTTTTATTTTGAATCAAATATTGGAAGAAAGTGGTTTTATTCTAGGGTGCGACATAGATATATGAATGTTGATTCTAGATCATGGAATGGTGATTATTCCCAATTATGTGACATAGGATATAATAAGTGCCTCTCTTGCTTCATAGTGGTCAGTTCACCCATTATAGGACAAGATGTACCATAATATCAGAAGATAATTTTGGCGGATCAACCAAAAGAGAGACATTGCAGGATTTGTCTCCCAATGCCTATCAACTTAGATAATCAAGGATGAGCATAATATATCTTGAGGGTTAATCCAACCACTTCTAGTTTCTCTGTTGAAGTGGGATGTGGCAATTATATACTTCATGAATGGTTTTATTAGGACCCTGATCAGTCAAGATACCATTTTTTGGATGTAAATTAGTAAAAAAATGTGGATCAGTACATAAGGATTTGATAGACTAACTCAATGGATGAGCTTAGAAAGATCTAAAATATGGATATACAGTAGGTTCATAGAGTTCCTTCGAGAATGATATCTATTAGAGATTATGATTCATGTCACATTATTTGAAGGGATTGTAATAGTTGATGGTGACCCAGTTAAAGTTGAGACTGAATTTTCATCCTCACAAAAATGGGAAATATTAGATAATGATCCAATCTTTAGAAGAAATAATTCAGGCATATATCATGGTTTCAAAGGTTCATGGGGTGATCACATGGCTATTTAAGAGTTTCATTATAATATCAACTAACATTCCATAATTCAGATGGATATATTTAGGGACCCATATGAGAATCCATGTCATCCACCCCTGTCATATAAGGTAGATAAATATTCACTTATTGGTACATTTATCTTATAGGAGACCACATAGATTATATATTTGACTCAAAAATGGTTTGTTATGGGTTATAATATATAGAGTTATTATGGTGTTTGAAGGAGATGACCATTGGAAATTGTTGTAGGAAACAACTTATTCTTATGATTTTCCCGCTGGTTATGAAATATTCATTTGATTGGGTAGGGAATGTTGGCATCGTGGTACATTGAGAAATTTTATATCATGAAATTCATCAATCCATTGTACAATCAGTTTAATATTCCTCCCTAGTATATAGGTATGTAAAAAAAAGTTCGATGTGTGTTAACATGAAATGTACAATCCCTGTACTATGCTTGTGCTCACTGATAAAGATGTTGAAATGGAGCTTGACATATTTTTTTGCAGTGGCCTGTTTAGAAAATCGACCAATGTGAGAAATTGAGGTGGGAGAAAATTGTTCAGCTTTTTTCGGTGTAGTGGATTATTTTTATGAACAACAGATATGAGAGAAGGAAATAGATTTCCTTGGACTCTAGAATGATTTTTTTTAAAGAATGTATTTGGGGATTGTTCTCAAGGATGATAAGTCATAAGATATCGGTTATTATGAAACCTATACATATAGGATTGAATAATTTCAACATTAATTCAAATTCTGGAATGTTTTTAAGTGTTTACAAATGTTTTAGTGGCATTTGGTATGTTATGTATGGGTTGTGGAAGGTTTGGTGGATATGTGGTAGAAATTAAAGGAACAATAGTCCCATTGGCATATCAGTGAGAATCCACCAACTCAATATTGGGGTTCTATGGAAGAGGTGGTTCTTCCTAGAAACAACCAGCTAGTTATTAAGGGTCCTGGGCAGAACTAGATAGAACCAATATCAACCAGACTGTTATTATATACCATCAAATAATTAGTGGGGCTCTTGAAAGAAAAAACAAATCTTCCAAGTATCCACTACCTAGATGATAGAGGCCGCCAGATGGCCCCAAACATCAGTCTAATCCCAAAGAAGATACAACGATCATATATGTTTTTTAAAAATCCATAACATAAAAAATATTTCTTTTTACTTCATTTATCTATTGACTTGTAGTGACATATGATGAATCTATGGTGATTTTTCTACCTTAATCTCCATTCAAACTCCCATGTTTGAAACTCAAATAACAAATCCATATTTTATTATGAATTTGGTTAGTTTCTTTATATTCTCTATGAATTTCATTATATTAAAAATGATAAAAACCAATTATATTCTTGATTTATTGATTTAATCTAATTATTATGGAATGTTCTAAAAAGGAAATCAATATTTATTGATAGAATCACTCCTAAATTCTAGGTTTTCAAATTTTTGGATCAATCAAAAATATATCATTATTAATAGTGGATCTTCTAGGGTATTTTTGACATTTAATTACCTATAAGTTTGGGTTTCTTCTTAAAATTGATCATTTTATTAAAAATTCTACAGTTACAAGTTGTGTTTGAGCATTTAGTGGTTCTTATTAACTCAAATGATGATTGTATTCATCGAATGTTGTTTCACTTAAGGTTGGATGCCCTTTACAATAATGAGTGTTTTATATAGAAACTTGGAATGTATTTTTGGAATGTGTGTATAGCCCCATGATAACTATGCATGATGTTTATTCAAATGAGTTATGTGTGTATGTGGAACTAAGGCCTATGCTTCTGTTGCTTACATGTGGCTATGATGATTATGATACTTTCTTTATTTAACATCATGGTTGACTTATCATTTTATCTTGTATTGGTTTTACTAATCATTTATATTTTGGAGTTGATCATATAGGTTGTGCATAATGAACTACATCCCATTGGGGATGTTTGAGGAGATATAGATTCATTTGACTATCCCATAGTTGGGGTATAAAAAGTTATTTGATAATATCAATTGGAGGGGGTTTTGTTTGGAGCCTTATTGACATTACATTCAGTATAGTTCTAAACAAGGTAAATACACTCTCTTGGGATCCAAAATATGTGTTTTAATTTCATGGTATACATGTTGTTTTATGTACTCTATTGAATTTCATGGATTGAAAAAATATATCTTATGATGTTATATTAAGGTTCATTGATATTTCCCTATTATGTATTATACTCATACCATACTCTGGAATTTTGGTGGTTTTATAGATAACATGGTCAGGGATTATTGAAGTATAATGGTCATGTGGTTCCTAATTGAATAGGTTTAGTAGGAGGATGCATACATTTCCATTTTGACTATAAGTGAGATGTCTCCAACTTATTTTCTATCAGACTTACTTCATACATTGGATACTTTTATTAGTTTTGGTTTATGTATATGACATTATATACTTTTAGTTCATGTGATAGTTTAATTTGTGGGTGAAACTACTCTGATGATTATTTATATTTTCATTTAATCTCTATTTTTTGATTTTTTGGCCTCCATTTGCTTCAATGATGTATACGTTTTATTGAGGACATAGTATCCGCATGATGTTCAATATACCCTTGCCACTAGTCAGTATCCTATTGTATATGGGGAGGTACACATGAGGTCTTGTGTCATCCCATATCAATCGAGGTGTTTTATGCTATAGTGTTAAAAAATAAAACAACAAGAGGGGTGGTTATGGATAAATGATCTATATATTACCTTAATATTAATTTTCATCCATTTTTTATATCGATTGTGTGGTCCATTCAGTGGTAAATTATATATATATATTTATATTATTTTGAAAAAAATAGTAGCGGTTGGAGGTTGAAAATGATAGTGGTTTATTTAATTTCTGAAGGAAACCAATATGTTATTTCAAAAATGTTAACAGTAACCACATCACATTCCCATATATAAATCTTGGTCTACTAGTAACTCCATTATATATCAATATGGAACACTAAAACTCATTGATATCCTTTGGATGTGGCTTCCCAACCATGACCTACATTGTCGAACCACCTGTGTAGAAGCTGAGAACCATTAACCTGAAACACACCTAACATATACTTGTGCTTGAATAATTCTATTCCTCCACACCTACTTGAGGCTACTATCCTTTAAGCTTTCCCAAGAAGTCTCTTTGTGATAGCATTCATCTTTGAGTGGGGTTTCCTTGATAGGCTATATAATATTAATGTAATATGTGTACTTTATTTATACCATTATGACCTATTTATTTCCCCTTTTCATTTATTTAAATATTTCTCATATTTTAATAACCCTTCAATATGCCACACATCTTATATGTTCTATTTATGTATTTTTTTTTCTTTTTCATTATTCTTCTTTCAATTACTATAGGTGTTAATATTAAATAATAATCATTAAAAATATTCATTTCAATGTAATATTAATTATTATAAATAGCACATAAATTAAATTTAATATTAATGTAGACATTATAAAATGAATAAAATTTAAAACTAAATATATATTCTTCAATTTAACATGAATCATTAGTAACTAAATTTTTTTCCATGTAATATTTTATTTCCCTTAAAAATATTAGTTCACTGTTAAATTATATAATTAAAATTAAATACATTCATTTTAAATTTATATTTTATATCTTTTATAAATGTTTTATTATTAATAGAATTAATATTTATCAGATACTATCATTTAGAATCAACTAATTCCATATTAGCAATGATTAATTTTATAATCATATTAACCATAATTTAAAAAACATAATATTTTTTTTATTTTAGAATAGATATAACTTTTTAAATGGGAACATATACAAAATAAATTCATGTCTAACAAACATCTATTAAGGTATTTTCATAGAAATATAAAAACAAATGTAATTAATATATTAATTTTACAACATGAATATTTAGTATGAATTTATTCCAACTTTTTTTTGTATATGGATAAAATAATATCATTTTATAAAATATATATTATGATATAATATTTGACAGTTCGTTTTAGTTTTTAAACGATCCATTTAATAATTATTTATTGTAATGAAACAATTTACACTAAAATAATTGGGTATTATAATATGTAGCCACTTGGTATCGATTGTTTTTTCCTGGTTCCAACTACCACCACCCCTTGGTGGGTCATAATTAGAGTTTTCATTGAATTTTATTTTTTTTTTTGATTGTTAAAATAACATTGTATAACTATTTAAATATGTAATATATTAGTTTAAGTATATAATAAATTTAATATTTTTTATAAATGTATTTAATAAAATTATATAATTGGTTACAATATTTTAATAATATTAATAGTTATTCGGTTTTTTCAATAAATAATTAATATTTTTCATTTTATAGAAAAATATATCTCGCATTCATTGAATAACAAAAAATATAGTCATTTGATATCTTATTAGATAAATTAATTTTTTAGAAATATGGATTTTTTGAAATCATATTTAAATTTATTTTCCTCCCATTAATTTCATATACTGCCATTTTATATTAATTAATATTATTTTTCACATGTTGTCATTTTTTTTCCACATCAGTAGTTCATTGATGTTATCGTGTATTATAATTATTGTTGTTATTCTTTACAGTTATGTTACAAATTTCACAATATTGTTTCCAACATAATGATTGAATATCATTTCTAGCATACCATTAATTAAATACCATTACAATGTAGTATGTTCAACAAATAAAATTATATTGAGTTCAATTTATATTATATTTATATGTCTAGAATAAATATAAATCCAATTTAATTAATAATTATATTGTCATTAAATTTATATTTTAAAATGATTATAAATTGATAAAATTAATTAATTTAATTAGAGATCTATTCATTTTCAGCATAAAAATAAACTTCAAAAACATTGAAATTATAAATATATATTTAGTTAACCTATTTTTTAGTAGGGGAAATTTAGTAATCATTTTTTAGATTTGATAATTGTGTTTTAACTATGAAAAAAGGGAATAAATATGGATTAATCCCTTATATAGATTTTAGATACCATATTTTTAGAGAATAATCACTTTATTGATTTTATCTGGGGATTTCAGATCCTGTTTATTAGTTTTTTATTTGATTTTTCTGAAAAATATCTTTTCAAACTACATATTCTGGTGGAACATCTCATTTTGAATGGTTTATTTAAAATTATATGAATCTAATAAGATATAAAAAAGGGTTTATCTCTTGTCACCTGTTAGTAAATGTTCAGATGGACATCATTCAAATATCAGCTGATTAGATGAATGAAATTTTTAATGACATGATACACTAGTTTTTTATTAGAGATATTGACTTAGATAAGTATTATGATAGAGAGAGTAATCTATATTATGATGTAGATGGAAAAATTGATGTTCTTTGAAATTATTAATTATGGGTTAACCGAATTTCCTTTTAGATTCACCAGATTCATTAAATTATCATTCATCATTGTGGTTTTTTTGTGAAAACATATAATTAGTGAACATAAAACATTTTTATATGTTTTTAGTATTATTGAATAATATACTCCATGTTAAGTTAAATATTAAAGATTCACACTACCTTTCTCACAATTTGATTTACAACATAGGTTTTCCTAATGAGAGAATTGTTTATTGTCCCATGTAGTGACCATGACCCCAAAATCCCAGATCATATTCCTTCTTTATTATATTGGAATAAGATAAAAATAAGTACACCTTGGAGGAAATAATAGTTTAGTAGTATTGATAAACTAGATACATAACTGAAATTTGCATTACATTTTAAAACATAAAATACACAAGGAATTTTCTTTTATAATTCTATTATCTACCTTATCAAATCTCTATATAACAATCAAAATATACAACCTCATATCCTAGGGAAAATAAAACATAAGAAAGGGGTGATATCATATGATCAACAAGGGTAATTGTACAACATAAGGAAGGAATAAATAAGGCATTATAAAAATATAATGGAAAATAACTAAAACACATTCTATTTAATCAGTAATGTGTGAAAAATATTGAATGGATAAAATGTGATCAAATAATTCTATAAAAACTATCACATGAGCATGAAGCTAAATGATAAATATTCTACCTAGTTGGATAGTCACATTGAATAGCAACAATAGAATTCATAATGATGGAATGCATAACGATGGATATCTAAAAAAAGACTTCAAGGATTCTTTCTAATAGATATAATACCACCAAGGATTGATTCCATGGAATCAAATACCTTTAGGGATTCTTCCAAGACATCTAATAAATATGTATGGCATTAGGCAAACCATATCTAATTTCTCTGATTTATCCTACTGATGCATCGAGGGGATTTCATTAACCAGTACTCAACCCATATAATTCATTTGTATTGAATTTATCATATATAGAATAATCAATTTAATTCATTTACAATTTTCCTTATCATAAATATTCTATATTGGTAAAATTATTCATATTTATCAATATTTCCCTTGTTAATAAAATAACTTTAAAATCAAAAACAACATAAAAATGGATCTTTGTTTAGGAAATAATAATATCGATCACATAAGAATATGGATATTTAAAATAAATGTAATGTCTGATGAAAAATGATCACAAGATAGTGACTATTTCAAGTGAAATTCAATAATTATAAAAAATCGATTTTGAACAATAATGGATACCACTAGGTAATTTTCAAGTCAAATCCTCCAATATTAAATAATTCAAATTGAAACACAAAACATCAAGAATAGTGAACAATTCATGATATTACATGTCAATGGGGAAGTATATTCAATATTTAAAAGAAATTAGTTTCATAAAATTACAATATGACTTAGTAAAATAAAATTGAGATAGAATCTGTTACCTCATACTTCCTTTTAGTTATATTTTATTGATCCTCATGTATAATTGTATTACTAGGAAATTCCAGTATGAAGCAATGCTTCTGACTATTTGTTAAGAGGATAAAATTTCTCATCAAAGAGTGTATATGGGGAAGAAATCAAATGGACTCACCCAATGTAATCGAAATGACTTATCATAATAAGACACATCATCTCAATGACTATACTCATCAGCAAGTTTCCATGCATATTTAGAGTTACCATGATTGATGGTTTTCAAAATATCATAATTGACCTTATTGACACCTTGGAGGAGGATCTAGTAGATATGGTCCTCAACATGGTTGATTACTCTTTCATTCCTCATCTGTATCATCAGTGGCGGGCTGAGGTGGAGATGAATCCATCAGTGTCAATAAATTTCCACTACCCATGATAATAATGTCCTTGAATGAGGCTTTACCACATTCGAGAGTTGGGAGGGGCGCTGTTGATCACCCTTTTATAATCAGTGACATTTTAGAATTTATCATCAGTTTTTGAGTATGTATACAATTTGTAAACCTCCTCCTGGATATTATTTTTTTGTGGACCTAATATGAAATCACTGACCATTGGATCTGGTTCTATCACAATAGAGTCTCTATGCTGTTTAAATACTCACCAAATTAACTGAGGCTTTGTGTTGGTGTATTCCATAACCACACACTGGACTACAGATTCATTTTGATCCATAGGATATTCCATATTAATTTCATCACCCTTTCACTAATAGGAGAATCCCTTTCCATATCAGAATTAATATCAACTGTATGATGATCTGTCACATCTTTAATGTGACAACCCAAGAAAAATATATTACCCCGAGGCATCAATGGTACTGGATGATTCAAACCATTGATGTCACGTTCCATTATAGTAAATATATCTTTTCCTTTCAGATCAAGAAGCAAGGGTTGTGTTTACTTTGATCTCTCCTTGGTTACTTCACATGAGTTCAAAATAATATAATCCTAGATGACTCAATTGGAACAAGGTAAATCATGAATTTTAGAAGGTCTATTACAGTCTGCATTTAAAACACTATCATTATGAATATTCATCGCAAAATGGAACTTCTCAAATTGATTCATGCTCAGGCTAGAATCTTTCTCAACCAACTTTCCATGCCTGTAAAAATCGAGTTTGTGCCCGAGATGCTTGAAAACAAGACAAAAATCAGTAAATAATTAAAATATAATAAATTTTTTATGCCAAAATTCTCCATGAACATCCACCCATAATGATTTAGTAGGGGTCTTCCACACATCGATCTCAAAAAAATTCCTCAATGAAATAGGATGACAAACAACCCCATTCTGACTATCCAAACACAGGTATGACCCTACATGGTTCCCTAACGTGAAAAGAATAGATGGATTTGAAAATGAATAAGAAGTTATAAAAACTATACCCAAATCACCATATTTGGATTATTAATCATCATATCAAAATCATATGAGAATTTGAAGATTAGGAACTAAGTTTCATTACAAATACATGGTGTGCTCGACCAGGAAAGGACCATATCTTCCTCTAAGGATAACCTACCAAAGATATGCTTGGAGTCAAGGAGTAAAATGGTTTACTTCTATATAACATATATTCATTATAATTTTACTTATCAAATTCCATGTAAAGTTTGAATGGAAGACACATCACATCTCTTCGTGAGGCCATTATCCTCCACACACATGAGTGATATTGCCATATATCCTACATAATGGATGTAAAAATGATATATGTGATATAGTAACTCTAGAGATAGAAATAGGATATAAATATCATATAATAAATTATATCCATCATCATAACTATTATTTAAAGGTGGAAATGAAAAAATGACAGATATCAGTTTTCATGGTGGTAGTATGCCGTAGACATTAATGATGATTTCATGATCCATTTGATGAAATTAGAGATAATATTTGGTCTAAATTTTTTTATAAAAATATAAATATATATGAAATATATGGGAATCCTTATATTATCATGTATTAATAAAAATTAAATTAGTTGGATAACGATGTAAAATAAAGACACTCATTGAATAACATCCCCGCTTCTTCGGGTATCCTCTTTAGGAATGCACTGAATCCTTCCAAGGACTTCTTTATTCCAAAAATAATGATTATAGGATGAGAAGAGGGATGTTAGGGAATTTTTTGGGAAGGTATTCACTAATAAAATGTGGTTTTATGGTGTGATTATATGGTGATAGTGGATAACCAATATAACTGGATTGAGTGGCCCACTAATAATGTGTTTGATAAAGTGAATTTCACGCATGTTTTTTAATAATTACATGCACCAATAATGATATATTATAGTTAATATAATTGATATTTTTTATATATTTCCATAAAATGGGTTCTGTATAAGTGTTTTTTCATTATTACACCTTATATTGTTAGTTTAACCAATATGAAAAATCATTTTTACCTTAATAATAGTAGTGAATATTATCGGTTTTCACTAATTATTTCAAGAAATTATAATTTTACAATATTATAATTGATAAATTTAATATTTCAAAATATTGAATACATTTTTCAAAACTGAACCTAGAGAATTGGAAAAAAATAATTTTGAATTAATCTCATAGACATGACGAGAGAGCAGGTTTTTCAATTGAAAATGTTCGAAGGTTTACAAAGTTATTAAAACTAAATTCAATTTTTAAAATCACTCAAATTACCAAAATTAGATAAATATATGTAAAATTTATACTAATTATAATATAATAATAATTAAAATTATCATTTGGCTTTAAAAAATATTTTACCAACATGGCAGTTTATCATCAAATTTCAGTATTTTTCATTTTTGATCAAAAATAGAATCTTTTTAGAAAAATAAAAAAAAATCACATGGAGATAATTTTGTTATTATGAATTAAAAATAAATTTTATTTTATCATATAATTTTTTTAAAAATTGTAAAAATTAAATTTAAATTGTGCGTATAATGTGTGAATGAACAATCCATTAGATAAGTACAGTTTTTATAAATCATTTCTTTTCCTTTTAAATAATTATTATTTTATTAATAATAAATGGATAACTAATTAACATGCATAAATTTTTTATTAAAACAAGTTAGTTAATACTATTAATTCCCACAAATATAATGGTTAGGTTATAACTATTACATTAAATAATAACATTACTAATATATTAATGTTTGTTAAAACCCATCCTTGCATGTAATTAAAGCCATCGAAGAAACCCGGTGTTGCATGTAGCACATGCTAAACTCAGTTTTTCATGAATTACAGTCCATAAAATAGAGTGGTTTTATTTTCAACACCAAATATATTGTAATGTATCAGGATTTTATATTCATTTCAACTATTTCTTTTTTGTGAAATTTAATATGATTTTCATTTTATTAAATCTCATGGTGTTACATTCTTTCCACCTTAAATAAATTGGGTATCATCAATTTAAACATGATCTATATTATCTTGGGTTTTTTTATTTGGAAATTCCTTTGTAATAAATACCACATCATAAAAGGGTTATTAAAATAACCTCTTAATATGAGAGAATGTGATGTACAAATATGAAATGGAATAACATATGACTTGGTTACTATGTAGCAAAACATTTTTGGAAAGTGATGATATGAACATAGAGGAAACACATAAATAAATACAGAGAGTGATTGAGGTCACCGATATCATAAAAAATGATGTTAATATGATAAAATTTCATTTGAGATCCTTTTTCTTAAAGTTTTTAAAATTTCATGAAATGATATATTTACCTGATTTCAGTCCATTTTATAAGTAAAATCTCATCCATTGGTTATTTTTCGACTAAATTCACTGATATATATTTCGTTATGAAATGATAATGAAATTGGTATACCAGATGCCCTAATGGTTCACAAGATATATATTAGAATGATAAGTAATTTTTTTGATCGTTAGTGGTCATTATAAAAGAATGTCTTGGATAGGTTATACAATATGAAGATATATTTATATAGTGAACAAATATGTTAATATTTAAAATTTAATCATTGTTCAACTTAATCCATTTCACAAATTCTTAACCTTATAACCCTCAAAAGTAAAAGATCCAAAACATTGGAAATAAGGTCATTGTATTTCCAAACTTAACATGTGCGTAATTCCCAAGACTGCACAAAATAGTTATCAATCATCACATCCCAACATGTTAATACCTTTATCATGTATTCTATTTAAACATGTCAATAACCTGAAATACCAAACAAAATTATTGAAAACATTAATAATTCCTTAATTATTAAAAAAACACATATTATTGGATATATTAATTAAATCCAAAAATGTTGTAAACTCAATAAATGATATCATAAGCCACTTTATTAATAAATCATTAATGAGCTCAATGATATTTATTCAGATCTAAATTAAATTATCCATATCAATCATATCCTTACTGAAACATCATTATCTAAAAATTGGTGAAATTTTAAGGGTCCTTATTCCTCTGTTTTATAATATGTTCAACTTTCTGATGAATCATTTTTATTTTTCATCGGCACCATTGAAAATACTCTTTCAAATCCTTAATGAAAACATACAGCAGTACAATCATTAAAACTTCAAATTTCTTATAAACATTACATTGATAATAAAAGACTCAAATGAAATTATTATTGAATCTAAAACCACGAATATTAACCATTCATCTTCTTGTATTTAAGTATGATATATTTGACCATGAACCATTAGCCTCTTTTGAGGTCTATTACTTTGAAACATGGGATATTCATTTTTATAATGTCCCATAGCCTTTTAATTGAAAAATATTATATTAGAAATTTTGTTCTTAACCCCAAAATCACAAGAACTTTGTCTTTTGTCTCCCCACTTTTATAAAACTCCCATTCCATTTAATAAAGTACTAGGGTTCTTCTTTCAACAATTATCACATGTGGGAAAATACTTGGTTCACTTCCTTACATTATCCATAATTCTCACAAAAATAATCCGATTCAATTAACTCCTTATAAAACCATAATCATAAAGAATTCAATTTATATATTGTTGAAAGATGATATTATGTCCTCATATGACCATAATATTTAGGAGAAAATTCTTCATAGATATATTAGTTTATCCCCATCAAATAAGTGACCAATCAAACCCTTTAAATTATTTTCATTAATACTATTACAATTACTTTTATTAAGAAACATTTATTAATAATGGAATGAACTAGATTAGATCACATCTTTATGAAACATAGTGTATAATCAAAAATCTTTTTAAATAATTAACATAAATCGAAACATTTATTCCTAGGTATTAAAAAAACATAAAAAAGGTATATTTGAGATATGAGCTTTTATATTCCATTAAAATGTCTTGTATATAAATAATGAATTATCCTAATCATATCCCCTTGGAGTGAAAACCCATGTGCACAATAAGGAATTTTTTTAATAGGTAATGCTTGAGTCGACCACAAAATACCTTATTTTTGAGTTCTATTCCAAGCTATATTTGTTCCATAACCACATCCACTTTTAGTATCTAGAAAGGGATATATTTCATGGAATATCCACATAATTTTTGTAATCCCAAAATATTATATTTTTATTATATCCTTATCCATAATATCTATCCTTAAAATATGTTCCATATGTTATTTTTTTCCTAAATTTATTTTTCAGGGTTTCTAATAAATTATCTCTAATAACAAATATTGAAAAAATGTCCCCAGAAGCATGGATATGGTGCTTAATTTTTTACATTGGAATAATATTCTAGGAATTAAATCTCAATGGGAAAACTAGTTTATTTTTCATGGTAAACTAGATACATATTTTAATCATACCATAAATTTTTTAACATAAGAATCTCAAGAAAAGTTTTACGATAATTCCATTATTCCAATTAGAATATCCCTTTAGATAAATCAAAAAATATTTCCTCATATCATGGTTAAAATAAAAAATACGAAAAAGGTGATCTTAATTGCACAATAAGGGTATGTGTACAACATAAGAAATGAATCACTAAGAAAATTTTAAAATGTAAAGGTAAATAAATAAAATACATGAAATTTATTCAATAATTAGAGAATAATATGGTATAAATAAATGGTGATCAAATAATTACATTCAAATAATAAAAAGAGTTCGAAATTTGACCATGGATATTCTGACTAATCAAATAATCACATGGAATATCAACAACTCAATTCATCCTGATTTAATGTATAAAAATTAATATCTAAAAAGTTCCTTAAATTATTCATTTAATGATATTTAATACTGTCAAGGATTTATGAAAATATATCTAATACTATAAAGGCTTCTTTCTAGGACATCTAATAAATTGATAAGGCCTATGCCTTAACAACATGTTGTTTGTCTCTGTAATCTACTAATACATCAAGTAGATTCTATTATATAGTCCCCAACCCATAGAATATATGTTAAAATCAATCATTAAATATCTAATAATTAATTTAGTTCATAAACAATTTCCCTTATCATAATGTATCAATATTAAATGATGAATATATATTTTTCAATATTTCCCCAGTTAATCGAATAATTATCAATGTAAACACTATATGAAAAAATGGTACAAGGATTCAGAAAAAATGATAACCATCAAAAAGTTATTATTAATTTATAGAAATGTAATTTATGATGAAAAATGATTACAATTAAGTGAATGTATTAATAAAAAATCAACAGTCACAAATATAAGTATGATTCTTCAATAACGTTTACCACTTGGTAATTTTAATGTCAACCCCATTTGTGAAAAATAATTTAACTTTAAACTTAAAATACAATAAATAATTAATAATTCATGATATTACATGATATATGGTATGTATATAAACCATATAGAACAAATTTGGTTCCTACCATTATAATGCACCTCATTGAAATGAAATTAAGACGAAATCCCTTACCTAAGGATTTATTTTTTTGTACATGCATTAAAATATTGTATAATGGTTTTAATCATGTAAATATTTTATAAAATAACAATATTAATATTTATATTATCATATATTATCCTTAAATAACAACATATAAACTATTTATGAATTATCATTTGTTTTTTATTATTCTGGGTGTTAAATCACCTCACTTCCTTGTTATTCCTTTATTACAAAAGTTATAGATCATTCAAATATTATAATTTCCAAAAATATAATGAATGAAAATAATTAAATAATTATAATATATTTACATCAATTTTAATTTTAAAAGCAATAATTAATTATGGTTAGGAAAAATGAAGTACATCATAATCATTCAGATTGTAGGTTGTAAATACACATGAGTAACATTTTTATTTTTCACTGATCATTATGGAAAGAAGGTAAGAATTATTTTCACTTTTCAAAAGGATTGTAATATTATAAATATCATATTATATAATCATATATTTCAACCATTTTGTGTTTTGAGGAAAATAGAGTCGCGTCGCTTCGTGAAGGTTGTAGTCCACTCGTATATGAAAGTTGTTATCATCTTTATGTGAGTGAAAATGGTAGAAATAAAATGATTTATGTTATAATTATAAAATGAAAAATATTTAATACATATCATCCTTATTTCATTTATATAAAATATAATAAATAAATTTGTCTTCATAACCTTCCATGTGAAGTGTTACTAAAAGAAAAATCACATCGCTTCGTGAGGTAGTAGCCTGTTGTATATAAGAGCAATGTTATTGTGTCCCTTATAGAAGGGAAGGTAAACATATATATGTGATATAGTGACCCTATATATTTAAATATTAAATAAATATAATATATATTCTATATATCCATTATCATACACATCCTTGAGTGGTGGAAAGGGAAGAAAGAACTACATCGGTACGTTGGACGATAGTTCTCCATACACATGACAGATGATTTAGTGACCATTTTATTGATGTGGAGAAAGATGCAGGTCATGAAAATATTCCAAAAAGGGTCTAGTATACTTAATATAATGATTTTATTATATCATCATGGTTAAATACTAATTTATGGAGGTGAATATATAAGTGAAATAAAGTCACTCGTTGAAGAACCTGACCTCTTTTTTCAGCATCATCTTTAAGATTGAAATAATGACTTTCAAGGAATGATTTATAACAAATATAAGGCATATAGTATGGGGATAAAGTATTTGGGGAGTGTTTTGGGAATATATTAGCTGAACAAAATATGTTTTATGGTTTTCAGAAGAGGGGGAGAGTGTGTGGAATTTATAAGTGGGGTGAGTAGAATAAATGTAATGTTATGAAAGATTGAATTCCCCCGACGTATTTTTTATTCTCATAAGTCCAATATAATGATATATTATATATATTATGTAGGACAGGTTTTAAATATTTCTATAAAAGTTTCTTTTTAAATGTTTTTTTCAACTCATACACCATATATTCTATGTCTAACCACTAAATATACTAGTTTTACCATAGCCGCCGTAATTAATTTAAATTGTTTTCACTGATATTTTTTTTGTAAAAAAATTTGTTGAAATTATTTGACATTAGAAATTTTTATGATTAAAAAAATGGGATCTATTTTTTTAAATTAAATAAACAGAAGTCGAAAAAATTAATTTAAAATTAAACCCATATGTATGACGAGAGAGAGCTTTTAAAGTGAAAATGGTTAAAATTTTACAATGGTTTTATATGAAGATTAAATATGAATATGATTCCAATTAAGAGAATTAGATAACAATATTTAAAATTTATCTATTTATAATTTAAAAATAAATAAAAATATAATTTTATATTATATATTATTTAAATTAAAAGGCTGTTTTCAATGAAAATTCAGAATTTTTACAATATTCCTAAAAAACGAATCATTTCAGAAATATACCTAAAAATAATCCTAATCTAATTTTGGTATTAGGATATTAAATATTATGATTAATGTTTTGAATAAATTTCTCAAAGTGGAAGAAATTAATTTTAAATTGTGCACAACAAAGTGTGACTAGAAAGACATTTTGAAAAATAATGTTTTTTCATAATTTTTTTTATTTTAAATGATTTTTATTTTATTAATAAAAAATAGATAAATAATAAAACATTTTAATCTATATATTTTAATATATTATTTGATCCAATTCATTCCCTACAATTTAATTGATAGTATATACATATAATATTATATAATAATAATAACAATATATTGGTGTCTGGTAAAACTAGTCTTTACATGAAATTAAAACTATAAAAGAAACTAATAGTTGCATTTAGTTAAAGATGAATAAATTTTGGAGTTCATTTAAAGATATATAATTGAATAATTTTAATTTAAATAGTAATTATATCATAAATACTTGTGATGTTATTTTACTTTCTATACTTGGTGTTTTGCGCTATCATATATGACGTCTATATTTTAAAATTTTATGGTTTTAAATTCTTTCCACCTTAAATAAACTGTGTCCTTGTTATTTATAATTGATCATGGTAATCAGGGGGTTTAAATTTAGAAAAATCCATTTTTAAAACCCACATCGTAAAAGGGTTAATATAATATCCTCTTCATAAGAGAGAATGTCAAGTAAAACAGTCACATGAAATAACATATAACTAGGTTACTATGTAATAGAACATTTCTTCAAAGTGATGATATGGACATGGAGAAGAATTGTAAAAAAATTTAGAGACTAATTGAGGTCGTTATTTACATGAATATGGGTGATATTGATAATATTAACTAATGAAAAAAAATTAAATAAATACTTTGAAAATGTTCATTTATATCATAAAAATTAGGGTAATAGGATAAAATTTTATTTCAACTTCCCTTTTTCTAATGTTTATGAAATTTCACGAGAATATAATCTTACTTGATTTCATTCCATTTTATAAGAATAATCTCATCTTTTGGTTGTGCTCTGATCAATTACAACATCATTTCTCTCTCTAAGAAGTAAAGATGAAATTTCTAAACACAATATATTAAATTATAATAATATATATTTTAGAATGATATGTAATTATTTTGATCTCGAGTTTTCATTATAATAGAATGATTAGGGAAGGTTATTCAATATGTATGAATCATAAAATATTTAATTCAAAAAAAATATTAAAATATTTTCAAAATTTAATCTTAATGCATTTCATAAATTTATAACCTTATGACCCTCTAGAATATTAATATCCATAACTATATAAATAAGGTAACTAAATTTCCAAAATAACATATCATTAATTCCCCAATGAACATGAAGTTGTTCTTAATCATCACAAACCAACATGTGAATATCTTTATCATGTTTTGTTTTAAAACATGGTAATAACCTAAATTCAGATAATAACTTATTGAAAACTTGAATGCTTCATTAATTCATAAAAAATATTATTTTATATATACCTTAAATCCAAAAATATGGTAAACTCCATCAATGATATCAAAAAACACTTTGTCAATAAATCATTAATCTGTTCCATGAGTGTCAGTGCTATCTAATATGGCTTATCGATATCAATAATCTCTATTTACCAACATCTTTATCTCAGCATTAGGATCATATTAAGGTTCCCCAATCATGGGTTTTCCAAGATGTTCAACTTACTAGTAAATATGTTTTCAAGGTCATCAGTACTATTAGACATATTATTTATAATTCTTATTGAAAAATCAATATACCAAAATCATTATATAATTCATAACATTTATAAATGGGACAACACTAATAAAATACTCAAATTACATAATTCTTGAATTCAAAAAATAATATTAGTCATTCCTCATCATATGTGGTAGTAGCAAATTGCTGAGCATGATCCACTAGCCACTTTTGAGGAATATTCCTTGGAAACACGAGATATTGATTTACATATTGTCCAATCCCCTAACAATTAATGAATTTTATATTGAAAAATTTTATACCCCTATAATCAAAATCATTGTATTTTTTATCTCCACATATTTAGAAAGCACACATTAATTTTTATGAAAGTACATGTGTGTTTCTTTCCACAATTATCACATGAAGGAAAAGAATTTTTTTATTCTACCATTTATCCATATTTCATCTATCCATCCATTTTTCTATTTCCCCCCTCTGAATCCATAATACATAGATAATTATTTACCCATTAAATTATTTCATGATACAAAGTCCTCATCAGATGATAATGTTTAGGAGACTAATTCTTGTCGATAAATTCTTTTATACCCATCAATGAAATAATAATCCTTACCATTTCAATTATGTACTCTGATTTGGTTCCAATTATTTCATATATGAAAAATTTATAAACAATTCAATAAACTATATTATATCATATCATTATAAAACATAATGTATTGACAAAAATATTGTGAAATAATTAACTTAAATTGAAAAGTTTATTCATATCTAATCACATTATAATAATCATGGTTTCATTTGTGGATATATCATTTTTTTGAAAACATTTTTTTGTTTTCTAAAGAATATATGAATTATCTCAATAGTATCCCCTAGGAGTATAAAACTTTCTGTGATGTTTTTAACATTTTCTGGTACCAATTAATACTCAAGTGTTTACTAAAACCCAATTTTTTGAGTTATTACTCCTAGGTACCTCTGTGCCAAAACCACATTAATTTGTTGTTTGTAGACATTGATTAATTTCTTTTAATGTTCACAGAATATCCTCATTCCAAAAAATTTATGATTTCATTATATTCTTATCATTATCATATTCCATTGGGATATGTTTCATAATCTATGTTTTTCTTAAATCAAGTTCCATAGTTTTTTACTAGAAATTTCTGATACTAACTGTGGAATCCCCGCCCCTAGAAGCCCAAATCTGGTTCCTTCTTTATTACATTGGAATAATATACAAGGAATCACATCATGATTGAAGAAATAGTTTTTTAATCATTATAAAATAGATATATTATTAGATTTTACATTATATTTTAAAACATAAAATACACAAGGAATTTTCTATTAGAATTTCATTACACCTTATAATATCCATGCATATAAAACACAAAATATAGCCTCATATCATAGTTAAAATAAAACATGTGAAAGGGGTGAGATCATATCCCCAGTAGGGGTAAGTGTATAGTGGAATCTATGAATAAATGAGAAATAATAAAAAATGAAAGATAAATAAATGAAACACATTTCATTTAATCAAAAACTTGATACTATCATGGTAGGAATGAATTTTGAAAAAAAATTCCTTATAAATAATAACATGATATTGAAACATAACGATCAAAATATTCTGACTAATTGAATTATCACATGGAATATCAATAACTAACTTTATAATGATGGAATTTATGACTATTGATATATAAAAACACTCCATGCGGCCTGGTTTCCAATAAATCTATTACTGTCAGGGATTCATGCCAAGACATCTAATACTGTTAAGGCTTCTTTCCCAGACATCTACTAAATGTGTAAGGGGTCATCCAAAACATTATATAGTTTTTCTCATGACGCCAACAGATGAATCAAATGGATTTTATTAAATGGTCCCCAACCCATTTAATTCATATCCAAAGAATTCCTTGTATACTTAATTATCAATTTATGACAGAAATAACATTAATTATCATAAATATCTATATTTAGTATGTAGAAAAATTTATCAACATGTCACTATATAATCAAATAACATTCAAGGTAAAACCCATTTGTAAAAAAGGTATAATATTTTAGAAATAATAGTATCCATAAAACATGAAAAAATATATTTAAGGGAATAGTAATGTCCTAGAAAAACTATCATATAAATGTGGTTGTTTAAACCAAAAGTTAATAATCAAAAAAATAAATGAGATTGCACAATAATGTTTACATATTGGTAATTTTAAATTAAAATATGATTGGATAAAATAATTAAATTTGAATAATAAAATACAATTATTAATGAAACATTCAAGATATTACATTTCAAGGGGATGTATATGCCCCATATAAAATAAATTTGGGGCATAACATTACAATATAAATCAATGAAATGAAATTGGGATGAAATCCCTTACCTCAACCTTCCTTTTAGTTTTACATGTTTTATCATCCTGAATAATAGTTTTAATGAAGTTATTATTTTATGATAGAAACATATTCCTTTTCAGATTATCATACATGATCCTTCTAAAATTTCTCATCACCCTTTAATTAGTAATGTTCAATTATTTTCATTGTTTCTGGTGTTAATCACCTTGTTTTCTTAGCAATGATTTGTTATGGATGTTTTGGTTATATCACATATTATATGGTTATATAATATACTGAATAATTATCATGAAATAATTATTATATTTTAGTATAATTTTTACTTTTAAAACAAAAAATGTGTGATGGTTTTGAATAAGCAAGTACATTACAATCATGGATATGGTAGACCATACATACACATGAGTAACATTTCCATTCTTCATCGACCATTATGGAATGTTGGTAAAAAATATCTTACCTATAAATAATTATAATAATATAATTATTATAATATTATATAATTATATATTTCATCTATGTGTTTTTGTGATGAAAAGAGAGTCACATCACCTCGTAAAGGTGACAGTCCACACGTACAAGAATGATGTTATCATATTTTCGTAACTAAAATGTAAAGCAATAGAATGAGGTATAGTATCATTAAGGAATAATAAAATTGTAATTAATATCCAAATAATGTGATTTATATTATATTTAATCATTCTGTTTATCTTTATGACCTTATATGTTTAGCATTAGTGAAAGAAGAATCACATCACCTAGTAATGCAGTAGTATTCCATACGTGCGAGTAACATTATTATTCCTCTAATAGAATGGAAGGTAAAAAGATATATGTGATATATTGACTATAGAGGAATAAATATTTTATATATATCAAATATATACTTTATATCCATCATCATACCCAACCATGATATTTTTAAATGTTAAAAAGAATAACATTTATTCATGAGGCGATTGTCTTCCATAAACATGAATGATGATTTCATGACCCATTTAATGGTAGTGGAGATGGTTTAGGTCGAGAGAATGTTATAAAAAAATCATATTATATATAAGATAGTTACTCCCTTAAATAATAATGGATTAATAAAAATTTAAGTAGGTGGATAAAGGATTAAAATAAAGGTACTGGTCGAATAACATTACCTCTTCTTCGGGTATTCTACATAGGTTTTCACAAATTCATTCCATGGTTTTATTTCATCACATAATTAGGATTCTAGGATTATGAGATATAAATTTGGGAGGGTTTTGATAATTTTTTGGCCAATGAAATGTTTTTTGAAGTTGTAAAGAAGAGGGGAGAGGGGAAACCTTCTATAAGTGGACTGAGCGGTGCACACTTAATTTTTTGAAAGAGTGAATTATTTACACATTTATGGAAAGTGAAAAAACCCAATAAGAATATATTATAGGTTTAATACTGTAAATAGTCTGTATGACCATAAAATGGTGTTTTTAAAATATTTTTTTAATTCTCCCACCTTATATTCTAATATTTAATCACTAAGTAAACATGTTTTTTTACATTAATCCTAGTCATTAATTTTAAATGTTTTCACCAATCATTTTGGTGAAAATTAATTTCTAATTTTAGACATTATAAATAATTATGATTCGAAATATGATATACATTTTTTCAAATTCAATCGACATATGTGAGAAAAATTATTTTTAATGTAATCCCTAAGACATGATGAGGGAGTGGGTTTTTAAAGTGAAAATGTTCAATGTCATTTGAAGTTTTTAATCTAAATACAATTTGGTAATGATTATAGTGACCTAAATTGAAATAATAGATGTAAAATTTAACTAATATAACATTTATATTACTAAAAATATATGATTCATCATTATAAATGATTTAAATTAATATACATTTTGAATTAAAATTATGTTTTTTCACTACTATTAAAAAAATAAAAAGTTTTTAAAAAAATTCCAAAACAATTCACCCAATGTTAAATTTTTTAATTTTCCTTAAAAATGATTTTTATATAATTTTTTGTAAATTTTTAAAATTTAAATTTAAATTTAAGTTGTGTGTGCACAGCATTACTAAGCCATCCTTTAGAAAAATACAGTTTTTTAAAAAACATTTCTTTTTATTCATAATTATTCTTATTTTATTACTAATAAATATATACCTAACAAACATGAGTAAAATATATATTTTTATAAGTTAGTGAATCCTATTCATTCTAACCAATTTAACGAATTGGTTTTAACTGTTATATTAAACAATAATATCAATAATATATTATTGTTATGTAAAACACTACTTTCCGTGTATTGAAAGCTATATAAGAATCTCATTGTTGAATAGAGATAAAGAAATCCTCAGTATTGTGTGAATGAAAATATATATAATGGATTTCATTTATTTAAAAATTAAAAATATCATAATGTATAGAGTTTTTATATTTCTATTTGACACTTGGTGTTGAGTACTATCGAATAAGATTTTTATATTTTAAAATTTTAGGGAATTATGTACCAGTAATTATATTCTCTTAAGAAACAAGAATACCTAAATAACTACCTATACTATCAATGGCTCATCTAATTCGACTAGTAATGAGGTATGACAAAGTTGTCAGATTCTTCATTGCTGGGTCTTTAACTGTGGGATGCATATTGTTGCAAAAAATGATCTGTTCACTTCCATAAAATTGATGTTGAAGAGATTATTCACGTAATATAAAATCATTAAAATCAAGATAATTAATTTAGTGGATAAAATCACAATTGATAACTTAAATCACCTGATATATTTTTTTTACCTGAAGAGATTTTTACAAGAGACTAGTAACTTTTTGAGGATAATTGTAATATTTTCAAGGTTTGGAAGCTAATTGTTTTAAACCATTAAAATCAAGGATTTTTGCAATGTGAACTATGTTTCACATGGTTTTAGATATTTTTTTTGTATAAAACAACAATTTTTATACTTATAAATATTGATAATTATTAATTTGGTTTTGATGTTAATGTTTATATGTATCCAACTTTTTTAATTAATGTTCTAAATCATGATTTTGCAGATGGTGTGATGAATTTTGACAAAGTGTGCGATGAAAAATTTTAATTGTTTGAAGGGTGTAGAGAACATGAACCAACACTCAAAAATATGATAGGAATTTATATTTTAGTATAACATAACCATGAAAACATTTTCACTATTTATGATATTTAGGTTTTTATGGAACATAAAACACTCTCCACTTCTATTATAAATTGATTATGTAGTGATAATTGAAAAAATAGATGTGATATATTTCAATTTTTATTTGAAATATATCTATTTAATAAACAATTTTTTCGATCACCCAGGTAATATGTGCAATAAAACAATCTTATGAATTATAAATATTTATGTTTTGGATTTATATTCCTCATTTTTTTAAAAATAATTCTATAAATGGTTTCCATATAAGAATAATAGTTTTGTATAAGTAATTCTTTCTATAAAATATAGATGTTTTAAATAATTCAATAAGTTATTTAATTGTAATGAGTTTATAAATTATTCCATTGAAGGATTGATATTTTTTCCTAAATTTGATTATAAATATGATCAATAATACAATGTTTCAAAAATGTTTTATCAGGACACTATAGTAGATTCTAGACCCTCAAATAAAGAGTTGATAGGTACATTACATGTTTATTTAGAATATAAAAATTTATTTCTGGATTCAGGATCAGGAATAAATTTTTTAGGTAAGAAATGTTCATCTAATATGGAAATATCATCTCAAGAAATGAATTTTTAACACTTGGTAATAACTCATAGGTGAAAAATAAGGAATCCATAATTTACTAAAATCTTCATGTTATCATATGTGAAGTGTTTTTTTCCTATAAAACTTTTTTTATTTTCCATTTTAGAGTTAGATTTCATTATAGTTTTAGATTAGATTTTACATTATCATTATAATATAGATAATACATTCAATGAATCCATATTCAATTTTTATAGTGGGATTACATTTGATTATAATTATGAGCTTATACCTTTAAAAGATATCATGAATTTGAAAATTGATATAATATGGTCGTGAAATTTATCATGCACATATTGTTGAAAAAAAAGAACTTTTAAAATAATAGATATTCTTGTAGTAAATTAATACACATTTGTATTTACTGATAATTTTTCTTGTGTTATTCGTAAATAGGTGGTTGAGTTTACTATTGAATTTTTTCATGAAGCTGGGACGATTTTAAAACCATAATATTGAATAGTTCTTCTTGATTTATTAGAATTGAAATATTAGTTAAAGGGTTTTCCTAATAAAGGTTTCATATTCCTTAATAATTAATTATGGAGTGCTCTAACTTTTTATATTAAAAATGATGATGATTCTATGAATCCTTTCATTAATTCCAGTGCAATAAATAACATCACTCTTATGAACAAGTATGTATTCCATCATATCGATGAATTTTTTGATCAAATATAGGGTGAAAATATTATTTAAATATTGATATTAGGTTTGGGTATCACCATATATTGTTGGAGGAGGATGACATTATAAGGATAGAATTATATAATATATATATACATTATGAGTTTGTGTGTTTTCCATTCGGGTAAAAAACAAAGGTATTACATTGTTTCATTCAATTAATAGTTTGTTCCATGAGTATTTAGATAAATCTTATATTGTGTTAATTAGTGATATCCAATTATATCTAAAAACTATGGAGATAATGATAATTACCTAAGGATTGATTTTAAAAATATAAAAGAATACAATTTTAATGTAAAATTAAGTAAATATAATTATTTTTCAATTAAAAATTTATTTTCATGACAATATTGATTATAAATATGTAATATCTATTGACCCTTATAAAAAATAGTGACTAAATATTGCAGAATACCTATAAATTTTAATGATATTTTACCATTTCTTAGAGAAGTGGGTCACTACTAATGCTTTTTTGAGAAATTTTATTATTTATCTAGAACAATGACCAAGTTAACTTGAAAAAGAATTAAATTCATATTGAAAGAGTATTTCAATGAATTCATTTTAGAATTTAAAATAAATTTTTTTAATTACTATGTCATATTCCTGAAAAATACTTAATATTTTATTTTTAGTGATTCCTATTAAATGTGAATCGGTTGTTTCTTGATTTAGAATGATCAGGTTATCGCATATGCATCCTTTAAATTTAAATCTAATGAATAGAATTGTACTAATGTTGACCTTAAACTAGACATATTATTTTTTTATTTAATAATCTATAGGAATCATTTATATTTGGATAAATGTGAAATATATACAAATCATTAATGATTAAATTATACATTCACTAAAAAATTGTTGATGATGAGAATAATATGATAGCGAAAACTTATTAAGTATCATGATTGCACTATTTAAAATCAGTAAAGTAAATTTGAAAAATGAGTTGATTCCATGAGTTAATAAGGTAATGAATCATTAACTCTATTATAAAATGAACATAATATTTTGGTTATCTATTTATTAAATTTTTTCAAGAAATGGTATAAGTATAAACTTAATCTATTTTGGATCAACTTGTAGGGCATTAATGTTTTTCCAAAAGGATTACATAGGCCCATAAGAATGTTCATATCTTTGAAATAAATAGTTTAATAAGTCAATAGGGGCATGTTTCATGAGATATATAAATATAAATAATGTGTAATTATATGTTTAATGATTTTTATGTGCCTAGTGATACCCAGTTAAAGAAATAATGGTCAAGTGACATATAAAGCTCTCCATTGTATATTTATCATGGTATAACTAACATGTACGTATACCATAGGGAATATTTTGTCTGGATGTTGTTAAGAAAGATATTTCTAATTTTAACATTAAATATTTGAGTTTTAAATAGGTTAATGTTGAGAAAAAACTATCTAAGGGAATTATTCATCCTTTTTCTATAGTAGAACAGAAATAGGAGAATAAGAAAACTATTTTTTAAGGATTATGAAATTCAGCTTAAAGTAATAACATGATTTGGTTTACTATTTATAGATTCAGTATATATTTGTATTTTTTACCAATAAAATATTTTATATATTTTGATAAACATTCAAGACTTTATGTTATGGTGATAGTTAAGTGAAATGAAATTTCCCACTCCATTGTATCTAACCATGATCCCATCTTTACAAAAAAATATTAGAGGAATACAAAAGTTGATTGGAATTGAATATAATTTTAGCATAGTTTTCATTATCATTATGATGGAAAATTGGAGCATAAAAGTCATAATTTAGAGTATATGCTTCGATATTTATCCTTAATTTACCAAGGAAGTTGGTAATAACAACTTCTTTTGTTTAAATATTATTATAATAATTGTTTTCATTCTAGTATATAAAAAAACCTTTTGATACAATATATAGAAAACAATTTCAAAATCCATCATGTTTTTAAGAAGGCAGTGAAATAATTTTTATAGTAATATATGTTTTAGAAAAAAATGCTAGAGAAATTAATGATGATTCAACACCACATTAGGGTATCATAGAGCATGCAGAAGAATTTTTAAGATCAAAGGAGGAAAAATACTCTTTTATGAGGAAGGTATACATGTTTTTCATAATGTACATCAACGGAAAAGTGTTATGAATTTTAAAGGAATGGTATATATAATTTTTTTGTCTATGGGTCTATATTAGATTCTGGAAAAGGTAATATCCCTTCGTAATTTTTAATCCTTACATCTGAGTTTTTATAAGGTACATGATTTTTCAATGGTATATTTACTGAGAATGAACTCAACTGATGAATCTCAAGTATTGACCCATGAAGTGGTTTTTTTAGGAAATAAATATAATAATAAAAACTAATCTTATAATTTGTATCATAGAGAGGAGATAAAACAAAATAATTTAATTATAAAATTAAATGTATTATGGAATAATTAGATTATTTTTGGAGCAACATGTATTTTAGAATATGATATGAGGGAAACATAACCTCACTTGTTTATGGAATGAATAAAATTTTGATTCAAAATTTATTAATGGGGTGGGGGTTAGAATGTAAAAAATATAGATACCCAGGATAAAAAAGACTAAAATAATTCATCAATCACAATATTTAAATATTATATCCCACAATAGTTTCATAATCCATGAATGTATTGTTTTTGTTTCTTTGGAATGTTTCTACATTAACATATAATTTATTACACTTATGATAAGTTATCAATTATCATTATACTTTATACTCTTTTCATGATATCACACATTATAAAATCATCTTTGTATCCTTGAGATTCGAAACATAAGAAAGGGGTGCAGTCAGTCACTAATATTGGGAAAAAATTGAACAACCTGATGGAAAACCTAGGGGAGACATAAATATCATAATAAATAAACCATGGACATCATATGATAGAAATAAAACAAGTTTGAGGAATATGATATCATAAAAATATCAACAAGGAATCAGAAATGAAATTCAATTTCAAATAACACATGTAGATAATCATATAACATGTGAGCATGACCTAAAAATGTAAAATACTTAAAAAATACACAAACATGAATATATATAATTTCATAAAAATGAAATGAATCTAGAAAATTTAACACCAAATAATGAAAAAATGAATTTTTTTTAAAAAATATAATCAAAGGAAAACTAATGTTAGGAAAATCACTATTCCAACACTTTTTTGAAAAAACTCATTTCCCCCTGAAAAGGTAATTAATCCCATCATGTCAACATGTGAACAAGAAACTCATTATGTCAACTCCAGACATTCTCATGATATATATTATTAATAAATACACTTAGTTATGATAATATGGACTACTATAAATCATAAACATATATTTATGCCACTAAAAAATAATCGTCATCATATCATAAATTACCAATTGGAAATGAATCAGTTTCATAATTATTTAAAAACATTTCATGATCGTAAGAAATCATATGATTAAAAAAATATTTTTTTGTAAAGTAGTCACATTATAATAGCATACATAGGGTGAAAAAAACACCAATTCATTAATAATAAATATTAGAGGCTAAATAGATGTATAAATAATTTCTTTTTCAAAAAACACTTTTATACATTGAACTAAAAATTATATTCAATTTTTTTTAAGTTAAAGATAAGCCTTTTTAAAACATCATTTCCTGAGGTTTGTAATATAAGGTCCTTGAAAATTTATAAATATTTTTAAAAAGGTCAACTGAATATACTTTTATTGATTATAATTGTAAAAAGAATCATTAATAATGGAACCTTTAAAAAACATAAATTCATTAAAATGAAATGTTTTGTGGATGATAAAAATTTTAATTTTTAATGAATGGGAAACCCATATTAACAATTTAGTATAACCTTTTTCAAAACCCACATCATTAAAAGGATGATTTAAACATTTCATTAAAATGAATGTAATGTGAAAAAATATCATCAGAGATAATTTTTTTAGAGTTTATACTAGATAAATTAGAATATTGTATTAAAGTTAGAACATAAATATGAAGTAAAAAAACATTAAATAAATCAGAATTTTTTTTATTAAATATTCATTTAAAAAAACAATGGAGTTATTGAGGATGAATAATTTGTTATAAAACGTAATTCCCCAACACAATAAGATGGAATTATATATTATAATATTTATAGGACATAAAAGATCAATTTTGATAGATAATAGACAAATAATAGTGATTAGGGCCCTTTTAAGTGGTTGGTGTAATGAAAACCCCTTTTGGATTTATAAAATTCCAAATAAAAATTATTTTGAATAAATAAAATCATATTGTTAAGTAAATTCAATGAACTAAATGATATATTATTCAAAAATATTTTCTGGGGGTGGGGGTATATACACCATATAAATAATAAATTGGTGTATACCATAAAAACATTTCTCAATGAAGAGAAGTAGAGGTGGAAAACATTTTCCCTTTTTCTTTTCATAGTTTATGATAATTGTCTATAAATTTAATAAAGATACCTTTATAATATATTTAATTACATTATTAATTCTGGTTTCCTTTTATATCCCCCACTTATAGTTATGTATTATGGTTATAAAGGATAGTTATAACTTTTTTTCAATTGCCAGGTGTTAATTACATTTACATTATTGAAAGCTACATAATTATCATATCATTTCCCATTATTATATAGAATGTTCATTGTTTATATATATTTTAAGATAAAATAAAAAAAAATTATTTATTTCTAGTCTCTCTTACCGTTCCATAATTTTTGGGGTTACGATGTGTGAAAATTAAATTGGTGTCGGCTTATTTTAGTGATTTTAAAAAATGGAAAAAAGTTTATAAATTCACAATATAATATTTATAGAATAATATAACTATATTAATTTTATTATTATATTATAATAATATAGTCTTCATGTTCCCATAGATGTCCATAATATCATTTTATAAAATCATTAAGATATGTGATTAAACACACCCAAACATAAACACACTGTAACTCGATTGGTGAGTATGGTTAAGCAAGATTTTATTTTGAAGCAATATAATTATTATAAACAAATATTTATATTATTTTATTAATTATTGTGGTCAATATTAAAATAATATTTGATAATTAATTATAAAATAGAGTAAAAACAGAAAAATGGTTCTTCGTGGAGGTGGTAGTGTGCACATGAATAGCTGATTTTCCTTAGTTTTCCTGAGTGGATAAAAATAAATAAGTATGGTTTGTAACATTAACATAAAAACAGATATGTATACTGATTACAGTAAATTAATCATATTATTGTGGTTGTAAGATATTCGGTAGGGTAACTTTATGAAAAAACATATCAAAGAGATAATAATTTTGTTGGAGTCTTGATTTTCTTTGGTAATCTCCTTGAAATTGGAGGGATCAAGATAACTGTGAGTGACTAGTGTATTATGTCCATGGGATGGGGTTATAGGGAATTTAATATTTGCAAGTTTCAATGATAAAATCATGGATAGTTAAGTCTTTATGTGGTGAAATTATTATGTTTTTGTATATTAAGATAAGGGTAGTTTTGGAAATACCCATTGAATTTCAATAATTTAATTTCACTATTAACAGAACAATGGAATCAAAAAGCTACTAATGAGAAATGTGTGTGATTTTTGGGGAATTCACACCTCAACCATCCATTTGAAAAAATGTTCTTAACATGTTTTGGCCTTAGACCCATGGTAATTGTATTTTGTTTTTCACTTTTTACCAGTGTAACTGATTTTTAACCTTATTTATTAATTATAATTATTTTTTTAGTTAACCTGATTAAATAATTTAATCCTACTATTATAAAATTTGAAAAACATTTTATCATATAAAATTTCAAATTTTATTAAATGTTTTTTAAATAAAACCAATTAATCATGTAATGGAATTTTTGGGTGGAAAAATTACATTATTTTTTTTAATTTAAATTTATAGATGATAAATGTAGAACCTCAACCCAGGAAAACAGATTTGAAATAGAGTTCCACATAAACTCTTTTACATATCCCAAGAAGATAAATTCTACCATTAATTAGTGATGGTCTATCTCCACTAGTGGGTAGACTACACACTCAATATCATTTCATAGAAAATGTAATAAATAAATATATAATATAAGTCAAAATTAGAGTAATAAGGAAAAAATAAAAAATAACATGAATGAAATATAACAAAGATAAATGGGCTCCCAATGAGTTATTATAATTTGGATTATATTCAAAAGATAAAAAATGGTATCCTCTACTGTCTATATTGGTCTTCCACACACTCAATTCTCTGGTACTGGATGATTAGCTATTAGTCCCCTTGACCATACTCAGATCCCTATACATAAAGTATGCACATGCATCAAGATTAATGTGAAGGATGTGAGAAAAAATTATAGTAATATACCACCAAATGATTTTAAATAAAATTTCACATTCATAACATGTTTAAAAAATGATAATAATAACTATGTAAACACACTTATCAAACATACAATCATGAGGGGTTGGGTACTGGCTAGGATTCTATAAAACCCTAACCATTCATATATCAGCTCCATGCTGGAAGGGAAAAAGAGGATACATCTCAAATAACAAAAAACTAAACAAAATTATTTTATATATGTTAACCAAAATCATCATGGAATCTAGTATACATGGGACTCAGATTCCCTATGCCTTGTGTAAAAAAGTAATTCTAATGAATTACTTGTAATTGGGTGCATCAACAAAATGAACTGAAAATTCGAAATATCTATGCATCATGTAGCTTGATAAATGGAGTCATGTTATTTTATACATCCCCAACAAAACATTCTATTGAATCATCCAATCTCAATTCAATCGTAGGTCAATTATCCCAAATCATGAACACTCCTCCTCTAAGGGATATTCATTTCATTATGGTGCACTAGTTTTGTAAACCAAGAATAAAACACCCCATCATGAGGTAACATATACCACATGGTATATCATATAAGGTTAACATATCAATGTGATAATATTTTTAAAACATACACACATTCTATCATTATTAAAAATTGAAAAACAAGACAAAACATTACAATTGTAATCAAACATAATAAACATGTATCATGGAATACACACACCCACATGCGATCAAAATAAATTAAAGTAATACATGTATATTAATAAAAATAATTATTCAAAGTCATATATGTGTATATGAAAGCCAAAAAATGGAAAGGAACTTCCAACCTGGAAATAATATCAGACATTAATTTCACTGAGAATGGGGAAAATGAAGGTCATTAATAATTAGAAACTACTAGACTGGTTCTTATTGTTCATATTAGACTTCACCAATCTCACACAAAGGAATACCAAGGCTTCTCAAACTCAATAGGATCACTAAAATCAAATGAATAATGGTTAAAATATTTTAAGGATGTCACCATTTTACAGGTTCAAAACAATGAAGATCTCAAACATAATATTTTCAACTGCATATATTCAAATATATGTTATTTATTTTAATTGATTCAAATGATTCCCAAATTTTAATTCATTTAAATTAATTTTCTTCATCGTTTAAATGTTCACTAAAATTCCCTATAAACATTAGCTTCAATTATCCACACAATATATATATTCCTTCATCCACACATCTATCTTCTTGAATAAATTCCACAATTTAAACGTATTTCATACAATAAAATATGTATTTAAAACAACTATATCGGTCGACTATGTGGATAAATCTTCTACATGCGTTTCTTATGTTTCTCGACAAGCTGTCTGAATCAAATACATGGCTGAATCAGCTATTTTAAGGTGATATGTGAACCAATCAGCTATATGAACTAGTTATGTGGATCAATCAATTTCATTTCAATTTAGATATGTGAATTAGTTATGAGAAACGTTACGCTATTTGAAAGAAACCACATGTATTATTTGTAGACCCTGAAACATTCAAATACGTGAAAAGGGTAAAAGTATCATTTGAATACTAGATATAAAAATGAGTTGATAATAACATTTAAAGGTAGATATTGTTACTAATCAACCCCTCTAATGAATTATCACTCTCAAGAAGTGTCTCTAGTGGTATTTCTAAAAAAATCCCACTGATCTCGACCATCAGACTCCTACTCCTAGATATCATCCTAGAACAGACCATGCTTCATCATGATATAGATAAGTGATTCCATATAACCTGAAATTTATTTCTTAAACTGGTCTACAATCTTACTAGATTCATCTTATAATATGTATATGGCTCCAATTCAAGTCCTCAAATTATAAATCATGTGTAACATCAGTAATGTATCTCTGATGTGGAGAAACACAGAACACATCATACATTCCTTGATAACATGGATGAAGGAATAGATGGTATAATGTTGTCCCAATACATTGTATGAACTTCATGGGTCTAACAAACTACAGATTCAACTACCCTTACTTTAAATAATGATGATACCCCAATAGAAGTGAAACTTGTAAGAAAATATGGCCACCAATAGGGAAATCCAAAGGTTATCTCCTGTTGTATTCAAAAAATATTTTCCTACGTTTGAGGGTAACCAAGTACATATTGATAAATTTATCCCACTATGAGGTTTCTTATACCATATAATTCCCAATAAATACTACCACACCTAACTCATGCGAATACAGTGTTGAGCGATACAACAGTCCATAGAGAGGCTCAAGTGGTTCCATTTGTATAAAATCATAGAAACTGCTATCTATGTAAACACCACAAACGTTTTGTGATATTAAAAAGATATAACAATGTCAAGGAATCAATTTTTATGAATATCCTAAACTATGAAAATTTACTGCTCTGACTGTCTATCCATCTAAGGGTTGTACACTAGGCTTAATCTCAGCTATGTCCCTAGGGATTTTTATAGGACCTTCCAAAACAAAATTTTAAAAAGTGTATCTATTTTACATACAATTCTTAAGGTAACATCGTATATATATAATATCACATATAAATACTACATTCACAGCTTATCCACAGAGTAACTCTCTTAGATCGGTAAGAAGTTATAAAACATTGTAAACTGACTGACAAACACACAGAGAGTTTCACAACTACAATGGGATTCTTGGTAAACCCTTAATAAAATCCATCATGGTGTCACCCATTTCCAAATAATCCCTTTAATTAGTTAGGGAAAACCACTAGGATGTTATTTCTTAGTGTTTACCCTCTAAAATTTAAGGCATTAATAAAAATAATCTAGGATCACTAGATAGTAGAATTTTCTCCTAGTGTTTTTGTCCTTTTTTATCAGACCATCGTGTACCACCCATATTGAGGTATGAAAGTACCACAATAGTTCTTCTCTTATATAATTCATGAATACTACTCTCTGGTGCATGAGTGTTACATCATCTTCTTCTAATGACCATCATACTAATGTGTCACCTTCATCTATATGATCCCACGTCATAGAACACACAAAGTTAGATTCCTTCCCAACATTTAAATGATTTACTTAATTATATGTTACCATAATGGACCCTAAATCACTGATTCACAATCCCTTGAATAATTCATCCTCTAATCGTCCAACACACTCACTAGAAGTGACTTATCATTAGAAATTTTCCAACAATGTTCTTTATCGACCAACATATTTTTATAAGAGAAAACTCTTCTATATTTCATGTACCAGGTGAATACTCCATATAAAATTCAAATGTTAGTAGATACTCCACCCACCACCTCTACCTCATTTTTAGGTCCCATTGTGCCACGATATAATGAATGATCTTATGTCTCGTGTAGATTACATGTCCCTTGTTAAATAGATAATGTCACCAAAATATTGGGGAATAGACCATGATTACCAGATCAATGATATGAGTATGTTACTTCAACAGATTATGTATCTACTGACATGACCCATAAGAAAATAAATTTCTCATCATCATCAATATATCTTAAAAAAAATTCATTATACTACAATGTATAAAACCTATAAGATAATAGTCTTTTCAAATATAAAAAATGGGTATATAGTCAACCTCTTATTCAGCTCATGAAATTCCTATTCACACTACTCAAAACCATAAAACATCACTCCCTTCTAAATTGACACTATCATGGGTGACCATAATTAGAATCACTCCTCAATAAAATATCATTAATGTGCAGCAAAGACCAACATTTCATAATCTTAAACACATTCCTAATATTTTTCTAGTAAATCACTACCTTATCTTTCTCTAGGTCCATGCATTTACCTCTCAAAGACACTAAATTCCCTAAGAACATAAACTTCTAAACACAACAGTTACATTTTTATAGCTTGAAATATATTTATAATTCTAAAAGAGTACTCATGAAAATAAAAATAAGCATATTATTACACTCTAGTGCCATTGAATTGATGAGGAGTTTATAAAATAACACAATGATGAAAAATTCGAAGTAACAGTGGAAAAAATTAGTAGGGAGATCCATAAACATTATAAACAAGTTTATCAGTCGAAAAAATATCTCCATGTACTCTAATATTATATAAATACATCATAATTACATATTTGAGACATCCTCTTATCTAACTCAAATGGTTTATGACCTAATTAAAGATCAATCTTGGAGAACCATTGAGCTCTGATAACTTATACAAAATATTATCTATCTACAGAAAATGAATTATATTCTTCATCGTTACTTGGTATAGATTCTAATAAAAAATATAGAGTAAAATAATGCAATATGAAATCACATTGAAAAACTCAATATCATCCAATCATGAAGTTCTTATCCTAATGAAGGCCATTTTCTCCAACTCATCCAGCTGCACTTTGATCTCCTTTAGCTCTGTTGATTCCACACAATATAGTGAGATCAAGATAGGCTAACCACATAGCATGATATCAATCTCAAATCCAAATCCTTCATTAGGAGTATATCCTATGAATTCACTTGGAAATAAATCTCAATATAGTTTAATGATTGGAGTAAAATTCCAGGGTGCTACCACTGGTGGTACTAAAATATCCAAGCCCACGATCAACACCACGATCATCATGAGCTACCAAAATTCCAAGACACGTATAATTTCCCCCACCTCCCACTATCTTATATTCATGAAAGTTACTCCACTTGATTAATTGAGTTAAACTAATATCTGATAGAAATAAATAATAGATCAAAAGTTTACTAACTAGTCCATGCCGAGCATCACATATAATCTTTTTCATTAATTGTACCATGAATTCCACTGTATTTCTATAACTAGAAATTATTTAAGGACACCATGTGCATCATTAAATATTATACACTTCAATTAAAAAAGGTGTATAAATGAAAATTATATCAAGGTTTAACATGACTGTAATGTTGATCCTAGAAATAAATTGTTTTAATATGAAGTAATATGAAGCATTAGAAAAAATAAATCTATTATCTTAAATTTCTGATCCATCAGAGTCCATACTAAGTTGAAAATTCCCGCAATGATTTTAACCAATTACTCTTTATCTTTATAGACTATAGTTCCATGGTTGAATTAATAATTATGGAGATATATGTAATGGAATATTATACCATAGTTACTGAATTCAATGTTTAACATAATAACTTAACGAGAGACTTCGGGAGGAAAAGACCATGATTCCTAAATCAATGAGTAGGTACAAGGGTATAATATGACGCAGAATCCTACACATATTATAGAATAGAAGGAACATATTCCACTATGGAAGCATTATAGTTCATATATGAATGTAATTTTATTAGAATACATTGGAGAAATATATTCTTATAAAAATTAGAGTTCTTAGGATAATCCTTAATTCTTCTTTGGGATAACACAAGGTTATCCTAAGAGTTTACCCAAAACCCAAAGTATTTGCCTCTATACACTAACCATGGTAATGGAAATAATTTTTACTCATAGTCATATATATAAAAACATATCATTAGGAAATTCTAACCTAATTAATTTATATAGAGATATATCTTAAAAGTAAGGAAAAATATATATGTAACATAACAGTTAATCTATCCTGAAAAGATATCACAAATGGAGGAATGAAATTAATGAACTAATGTTCTAAAAAAACATATATATATATATATATCTAGAATTTGTACCTGAAATCCTAAATATAAGGGATACATTCACTAGAAATGACATGATATAGTAAAAAAATCATGTCCACTGTAACTTGTAGGATTGTTGCACTAGTCCTGGCCAAGAATATGGAAAATCCCCCACTCAAGTTTAAAAAAAATATGTCCATTATACCGTGGAAAAAGTAAAAATGAGAAAAAATAAGAAAAATATTCTATAATACCATTTTTTAATACCAAAATGAAAAAACATGAGGTCTAAATCAGAGTTCAAGATTACCTCTTCCTTACACCCCCATATGTAAGAGGTTGTTGTATAGATTCTAGGTTCTTAGTACTTAACTAGTGAGACTGTACCAAAATATAAATATTATTGAAAATGTAATAATTAAATAATCAATATAATTAATAATTTGAGTACCATGAGGAATCTAATAAATGGAATACAATACATATAATAATAAAAAATGAGCTCCTAAGGTGGAATTCCAATCCATAGTATATGTAAATAATAAAAATCTACATATTCTTTTGTTTTGTATCCCAGTCCACCCCAAACTCTATGCTAATCTAATCATCCAACATCTATGGGACCCTTAACCTTACATAGATCCATATACATGATGTCTGAATGCACTTCAGGATTGCCGTGAATTGTATAAGTTAGAAAAACACAGTAGGACACCACTAATACATACTTAACTAATGTGAACATGTATAATATATATATATCCAATTATAATAATAAAAACATAAATTAGAATATCAAAAATACAATTTTGTATTGATCATTTTGTTTAAAACATATAATCCAAATAACCATGATAATATCTTCTTCAGATCCATTATCAAAGGAAAAAAGGAGATATTAGAAATAAACCAAAACAGGCCCCATGACTAGTGAATATAATTATAAAAAAAACCATGGTTTCTTGCACACATGTGATTGGATTATATAGGCCACATATATGGAATGATTCTCATGAATCACTTTACAAAGAGTGCTTTCTAACCTTGGGAGGCTACTCAAAATCTCTAGGCATTGAGTAGCTCGATTCCTAGAATCCATGCTTCAAGTGAATCCACAACATGACATTCCATGTAATCATTGTATATTCAGCTCATGATCAGGTCTATTTTTTCTATCATCACCACCATCACAAGTCACAATAGTCTTCCAGTTTAGAGTACCATGAACAAATCCTTAGAGGGTAAGGTAACATATTGAATAAGGTAGAGAATTTGAGGAAACCATATCATCATGAGAATAATGTAGTAATATAAATTGTTATGATCGACATGAAAAAAAATATAACAATACTAATGGAACTATGAATAATAAATAGATATTATGAGATATAATGGGTCATATGTGATCTCAATAAATCATAGTAATCAGTGTTTATTAATAACATGAACTGTACCATGTCATATATGTGTATTCAAGATCCAAAAATTTTAATGAACTTCGTTCCTAGATATAATCTTTTACAAGTGTTCTGCCAAAGGAAATATGAGGGTGCTCAAACTCAATAGGATCACTAATATAAATTTCATAATCATTTAAAGAATTTTTAAGAAGTCAACTACATATATTGTAGGATCGTAATATAATATATAGATTATCAATTACAAGAGGGGCAGGGGTTAATTTAACATTTAAAACATTTTTCTTTTATCCTTAAGAGGAAAATTTTGTAAAAAAAGTTAAACAAGATAGATTCACAAACCCTCTTTAGTTCTTAACTAAGAAAAAAACATTCTTAGGCTCCAAAAATATGGATCTGGAAAATTGACATAAGAAAAGTTTACTCAGGGAATGTTTCAAAATTAAAGCCTAAATAATCATATTTATCAGAGTAAGTAAAAGTACAAGAAAGTATAAGAAATATATATATTTTTTCATTAACAAAATACAGTGGAAATAAAACTTGAATCAAAAATATAGTAAACCTGTAGGAAATATTTTAACCCAAAGAGTAAGGTATCCCAAAACCTTGGATAATGTTCCCTTGATTTATACATTCAAGAATGTATATCTTACCCACACTAGGGTAAGGCCTCAATAAGAATTTCAAAGTATGTCTTGCTATCCACGAAATCTAGCGAACGTTAAGGCAGTCGACACCTCTATATTTTTATCCCCTTAAAGACTCGAATATTAAGGTAGTTGGTAGCCCATTCGTCCCATCTCCGGAATCCCTCGATTGTACTCGGCAATAATCAGAGTTGAAAAAGAAAACTGAACACGATTTTAATGGTTGAACACGATTTTCACCAATCACATAATGTGCTAGAGTCTTTCTCTCTCTATATCACTTCACAACATGTAATCTCTAGCATCATAGAATGAGAATGATATCATTCAAATGAGATATTCTTTATAGTAAAAACATTAACAGTTAGCTCCATCTTCTAAGGGTCGTATTTTTCATTGAATTTCGAACGGACATGTATAGGGGTCAAAAACGCATAGTAAGAAACAGATTGTATGACATTATTTCATGGAAAAAAACATGTATAAAGAAATTTTATCATATTAGAAAAACATTCTTATGTTTAATAAAATTATGTAAAATAGGATCCGATAAAGTTGCAACAATATTTTATGGAAATGCCATGACTATTTGGAAAACAGTTAATCATATTCTTAAGGATGTGAAAAAAATAGAGTCTAAAAAAATGATATTCATATTGTGTTTTATAAATAATTTAGAGTCTGAATTCGATAGAATTTAGAGTCTAAATTTTGAGGAATTTGGATAGTGAATTATGAGGAATTCAAAGTCTAAATTCTGAGGAATTCACAGACTAAATTCTGGAGAATTTGGAGCTTGAATTATTAGGAATTCGAAGTCTGAATTCTAAATAATTCATTTTCTAAATTTCATAGAATTCATAGTATGAATTTCAGAGAATTGAAAGTCCGAATTTCAGAGAATTCAGATTCTGAATTTCAGAGAATTCAGAGTCTTTATTTTAGAGAATTCAGATTATGAATTTTAGAAAATTTGTAGTCTGAATTTTAGAGAATTTAGATTCTGAATTTAAGATAATTCAGAATCTGAATTTCATAGAATTTGGTGTCTGAATTTTAGATAATTTAGAGTTTGAATTTCATAGAATTCAGAGTCTGAATTTCATAAAATTCGTAGTCTAAATTTCTGAGAATAAAGAGTCTGAATTTTAGAGAATTTAGAGTCTAAAAATAGAAAGAATCTATATCAAAGGATCTATAAGATTCCAAAGTTTTAGATAAAGATCCAAAAATTTTATTTAGTAAAAAAATGGTTAGACTTTGTTTTGAGAAGAATTTGAGTAAGGCATTGAAAACCAAGTTAAAGATAAATCTTTTCAGAGAAAGAAAAACTTTCCTTAGGAAAATAATTCATATAGAATGGTAATTTTCCTTAATAAAGTGGTTTTGAGACATTAAGAAAATAGAGAAGTGGATATGTCATATGGAAACCTTATTGACTCAACAATTTCACCCTTTTTGTAAAGCACAAACAGATTTCAAAAAAGTATATAATGAATAAAGACTTTTGTTTTTTGAAATAAAAAAGAAGTACATATCTCCCATTACTTATGACATAAAATGAATATGAATAATTCCCACTTAGGTTTTCAAATCCATAAGGCTCATATTCTTGTATCTCGTAGAGAAGATAGTTTTTCTTGCTTAATAAAACCTTCTTTATGTGGGCTCCTCTTTAATTAATCTCCCCATTCTTAGGGAATTTTTTTGATCAATATATTCTCCCCCTTGTGATTTTACAAAAGGAGTAGATGGAATGAGAAAATTGTACTTGAAATATTAAAAATATACAAGAAACAATAATGAATGAAATATTTCATTATTATAGGAAAAATTCTTATAGGAAAAAATACATCAAAAAATCTAATTTTCGGGAAAATCCATCAATCTTATTTTCCATCGGCATGAGATTTCTCAGGGTATACATTATTTTATTCTTCTCTTTATGATCATACTTAACCCTTTTGAGAAACTGTTCCATATCATGATTCTTCTTTTCTATAGTATTGATTCTTTCTTTTAGAGACATTAAAATTTATGCCTCAGGATTTACTACCTCTTCTTAATATTTGAAATTTTCTTCTAACTCTTCCACGAGTTTCATTTCTCTCATTAATTTTAGAGAAAATTAATTCCACTTACCATTCAAATATTTATCCCCTTTCAGATGGGAATCAATCTCAAGATTTAGTTTATCTGAAAAACATGTTGTATGGTTTTATTTTTTCATCTGACTTATAAAAATAATCTTTTACTAAATCTTGAAATTAACCCATTATTTTCATATCATCAATCATTCTCTTAGACCATATGGTTATTTCCTTACATGATATCTTTTGACCATCATAGCCAATATGAAAAGTCTTGAATTCAAATCCATGTTTGATAATCTTTTCCATGAGAATTCTTATTGAATGTTACATTTAATTTAAATAATGATGAAACAAATATCATCGTGAATTGATAGTTTGAAATAAATGAATTGTGTCAACTAACTTCTTCAAATAATGACCAACAATATCCTTAACCATCGAAGATGAATATTTGGAGGCTGATTCATTTGCTAGTGAGGAATCATTATCAAGATCTTCAACATCTTCCTGTATGTTCCACAAATATCTTTCATTGCATTCAAAAACATTTATTTCATGGGAAAATTCCAAATATCATTTTTTCCTTTAGAAGATCTAGAGATTTCCTTCCCAACATTCGGAGTCTGATGCTTACTATCTGAGAATTGAATTTTCTTATCTTCATTAACATATTATTTCTCCACATATTTTTTAATATAATCTGGATGAAAGAAATCATGGTTTTTTCTCTCATTATCAGATGGTTTATCAACCTCATCATGTCCATCATCATCATTCCATTGAGATATTTTTTTGGTTGATTCAACCTTGGTAGTTCTGAAAGATAGCTTGTCTTCAGGTCTATCCTTCTCATGATATTTTTTCACTTGTTTGACCACATAATATATCTCTCTCTATTCATCTTCCTCTTCTTCTTGTTACTAATATACCACCACTTCATTCACAATAGGATCCAGTATTGATATTTTCAATCCCAAAGTTTCTAATGGAACTGAGTCTTGGATGAAGGATTCCATTACATGGATATTTTCAGATGATTTCTCAGTTTCTTTAAGAAGGGTTTGAACGATCTCAAATTCTGAAATTTTCTTCTTCAACCACATATCTTTTTCTTTATTTTCATGTTCTTTAAAAGCTTTGAATTTAAATTCTTTTACCGCATTAGGGTCTAAACTGAATATTGCATCTCCTTCCTTCTTCCTCTTTTGGGGTTTATTGGATGTTTCTCTTACATCCCCTTTCTTGATTAAATCCTAATCATCACTTTTAGAATGATCATAAAACTGTCTGTATTTGTTACTGAAACCAAAATTTATCCTCCTAATGGTTTCATCAGTAAACTAAATAATATTTAAGGTTATGGGTTTTGAACTATAGGGAATTATAAAGAATTCAAAATAATGAATGATGATCTTTGACAATATCCATGGATATATGAGTATCTGAGATCTGAGGGATCCATTACTTATCTTATTGATTATCATAAGAATGTACTTGATCATGTTTACATTACCAAGATTATCCAAAAATTCATCATAATGATATCTATTATCTTAATAGATTCCTTGTCTCACTTTCTTGGAATAAAAAAACGCTGCAACTACAAAGCTGACAACTTTAATTTTTTCAAAATATGGTTGATCATTGGTGACATTACTCCCCTGATTCCAAGGATCCTTATTTCCTTTTCCTTCTCATAACATCCTTCCTTTTCTCAAAACGTATGAGAACAAAATATTTCTTCACCTTGATAAGGAATACCACGAATTCTTTCATCCATGTTAATGGATAATGAATAGGTTTCTACAAAGCTCTTGAAGGAGAACATTTCCCTTCCACCTCCTTCATAAAAACTAACTGAATCATAAAATTCTATAATAAAGTCAGGATAAATTCGATCATGACTCTTTTTTTAGATACACATAAACTTTCCCATCCTTTGAGCTTGATAGTCTTCATAATTAATGAATTATATTTGGAAAATATATTTGGTTCAACAAACCATTCCTTACTGAAATTCAAATCCTTGATTTCATTGTTTGAATTTATCTGATTATACGATTAAACATCATGTGACATTCAGAATGTAAGTAAATGTAGAAAATTGAATGATTTATTTGTATATCGTAAAATCTTAGTTAAAAAACTATTAAAAACCAATGTGGGACATGGATTATGGTTCCTTTATTTAGGCTTCATGGTGAAAGGAAAAATATTGAATTCAATACAAAACATAATATTACCTTGATCTGATCTGACGATTGAGATGAATTCTGAAGAAGAATTTTGTTGGTTCTGATCTATTGTAATTTTATGGAAAAATCAGATCTAAGGAAAGTGAATCTGATATAGTTTTCTTAAAACTGGATAAAAATACCAACATGTAAAAAATTAAATTATTAATATTTATGTAAAGAAAAATACCTATGAGATTTCAAAGAAAGAATTTTCATTATTGAAAAGGTTCTTATTGAAGAACATAGATTATGGAAAATTTTATTAGGGAAAGGATATTTTAGGTTCTAGAAATTTGTGTTCTGTTATAAAGGGAAAAATAATTTGGATAAAAAAAATAAACAAGGAATAAAAAAATGTACCCCCCTATAAAAAAGTGTTTCTTAATGGAATTAGATTGGTTTTAACAAAGATATAATAAGAAATATTACTTAATGGTTATCATTACTGCCTTTTTTAATATATTAAAATCTATCATATCATTAGGATTTTGTAAAAATGTTAGCAAGTTGATATGGAGTTCTGAAAAAATGATGAATGATATCTACTTTATGTCTATGATCCTTAATAATGTGATGTCTAATATCTAATTTTATTCATGAGAGTGATGTGGAGGGTTTTTTCATAGGGAAATTTCACTACTATTACCACACAATATCTATTTCTTATTAAAACTCAGGTCATAGTCTGTTAGTTTGTGTTTAATCCACAACAATTGAGCACAACAACTTCCAACTGGTATATATTCATCATCTGCAGTGGAAAGTGATAATGAGTGTTGCTTCTTATATGAACAATAAATTAATGAATCTCCTAATAAATGACAATTTCTCGATGTAATCTTTCTATCCATTCTGCATCCACCAATACCAGCATCAGAAAAACGTTTTAAAACAAAATCATATCTAGATGAATAGAAAAGACCTAAATCCATGGTTCCCTTTAAATATATAAAAATTATTTTCACTTATTTTAAATGAGATTACATTGGATTAGATTTATATCGTGAAAATAAACAAATAGAAAACAATATGTCTAGATGACTAACTGTTAAGTATAATAAACTTCATATCTTGCCTCTAAAAGATGATTGATCTACTAGATTCCTAGCTTCATCAAGATCATGAGAATTTGAGGTACTAATTGGAGTCCCTATACTTTTAGTATTGGCATATACATTTTTTTAAATATGATCATTAATATACTTATGTTGAGATATATAAGTTCCTTCTAGATTTGGAGAAATTTAAAAACCAAGGAAAAATGATAAATCACCCATAATAATCATTTGAAACTAATATTTCAAAAGATTTTCGAATGAAACAGTTAAAGATTTCTGATTTGATGCACACATAATGTCATCAACATAAATTTAAACAATAAAAATATTTTTCTTTTATTTATTAATAAAAGTAGTTGGATCAAAATTTTTCTTAACATAATTATTTATTTACAAAAGACTATAAATCTGCCATACTTGTCTCTATGGTCTTGTTTTTATCCATATAATGATTCTGTAGGACTGAAAACATGTTCAAATTTTTTTGTCTCTTTAAAAATAGGAGTATGTTCAAAATAAACATCTTCTTGAACATATCCAATAAATAATTCACACTCCACATCCACTTGAAAAAATTTTAAGTAAATGAATGCAGTAGAGACGAGTAAAATACATATAGATTATAGTCTAGCTACTAAAGAATAGGTTTTGTTCAAAGCTTATTCCTTATTATTGATTGTATACTTTTGAAACTAATATTTTTTTATTTCATACTATGATTCCATTTTCATCAAATTTATTTCTAAAGACCCATTTTACTCCAATTACATAAGCCTCTTTAGGTCTTTCAACCAAGGTCTGGACTTCGTTTCTTTCAAATTCATTAGCTCATCTTGAATAGCTTCGATCCAATTATCATCACTTAAATCTTCATCAGTGTTTTTTGGTTATAATTTAGAGAGAAATTATATATGTTATACCAAATTTTTTAATGAAAATCAGGTCTTTATAGGTTTATTTACATCACCAATGATACAATCAATGTGATGATTCTTAAGAAATAACTTATATGGGTTTTGTACAATATGTTCATCAAAATAATGTAGAAAGTATTTTGGGGTAAATACATCAAAAAAATTCTTGAGTATTTTCCTTTTTAGATAGATTTTCCATAAAAGGGTGATAATCAGATTTTAAAAACACATTTGAGGACATAGGTTGGGGTTTTTTAAAAATAGAAGTATCAACTTCATTAAATTTAACATGCATTATTTCTTAATCAGTACATGAATTTTTATTAAAGACTCTATAAACCATAGAAGTAGAGGAATAGACTATGAAAATCCATTCATTGGATTAATGTGGGAATTTATGTAATTTATCTTTATTATTCATAAAGAATACATTTCATCCAAATACATTGAAGTAAGAAAGTATAGGTTTTTGACCAGACCAAAATTTTTAAGGTGTTTTGTTAAAAAAAATTCTAATTAAAACTTTATTTATAGTATAAAAAGAAATATTGACATCTTCAGCCAAGAAATTTTTAGGAATTGAATATTCAATCAATATGGTTGTAGTTATTTTGTGAAATATTCGATTTCTTCTTTCAACAACACAATTTTTTTAGGAGTTCTTGGGGATGAGAATTTATGAGGAATTCCTTTCTAACTAAAAAAATTTTCAAATCAAAATTATGAACTTCTCCTACATGATAACTATAAATAATTATAAATGTAAGGTTTTTATAATTATAACTAGGGCTCTAAATGTTTGAAAATAAGAAAAGGATTTCGTTTTCATTACAAGAAAATAAACCAACATAAATATGGTTCAATCAAAAACTAAAAGATATACATAGTATTTTCCTCCAATAATTTTAGTTTGTCTTGTACCAAAAAGATCTATATGTACTAGTTATAATGCAGTAGAAGTTGAGACTTCACTGATTGATTTAAAGCTTAAATAAAGTTTCTTTTCATGTTGACAAGGATCAAAAACATTAGAAGAATAAAATCTAAACTCTTGTAGATCCTAAACAAGTCTTTTCATTAAGATTAGTCATTGGTTCCTAAAATTATAGTGTCTGATTATTATATTACATAACCAAGATTGATCATCCACTATACTAAGGCAAGGTAGATCATGGTTCATAAGGTCTTCAATGTTATGTTTGTAAACAATATCATACATATGGGTAGAATGAATAAAGTCTTCCTTGTAAATTTTTAGTAATCAATTATCATTCCTAAATTTGACAATGTAAACATCTTCACAAAATATTATTATTCTAATAAGTATGTTCTTAAGAACTTTAACAAGTAAAAAATTTTAAATTAATATTTTTCCAAGAAGAATGTTGTTACCTATACAAACAATCTGTCCCTACGCTTTATCTCTAAAAGTTACTTTTCATCATTTTATCTTGATAATCTTTTCAATTAATTTTTTTACTCGGAATGTTCTGAGAACAACTATTATCCATGTACCATATCTAGTGGTTGGTACATCCATTATTTACTTGAAAATAAATGAGTTTGAATTTTGGGATCCAAACCATATTGGACTGAGAAATTTCAGAAATTAAAATATATGGAATCAACGTTTTCTTAGTTAATAAAGATTCATTAAAACCTAAGGATTTCATTTTATTTAAAGAAGTATTTTTCTATCAATGTAAACCATGTTGAAACTTAGTGTAAAAGGGAGCAAATTGGGGAACAAAGTAGTTTTTAATAAAAACAAGTATTAAATGGGTATAAACTATTGATTAATAATTCCTAGGAGGATAAATTTGTGAATACGTTTTATCAAATGCATTACTTCCTGAAGTAAAATTTATTAAATGTTTCTTTAAGGATTTTTTTTTGGATTTTAGTATGATCACCAAATTTTTAACCTAAAATTCATTTGTTTCAAAAAATTAGTTAGCCTCAAAAACATTTTTCTTAGAAATAACATTTTGAAAATCCTTAGAATGTTTATCCTTCTAAAAAATAATTTAATTAAGTATTTTTGAAAAAATTTAAAAATCAAGAGTTTTTATCAAGATCTTTAGAAAGATATGATACTTCTTTTTTTAAAATAGAAGCTCCAGAATTTTATTTCTCTAATTTTTTTCTTATCATAAAATTTTCATTCTCACGTAGTTTAAAAAATCTTGAAACTTCTTAAAATGAAGGTATGATATAATATTCGGATTAAAGAGATTATTCATCGAAAGATACATTACAACTTTCATTTGAAAAATTGGAATTTAAAGAAATATAGGCTAATGATTTAGTATTGTGTACCATAGACATAAGAAAATTATTTTTAATAGGTATTATGGATATAAAACCAATATTATTTAGACCAGAAGATTCATAGTTTGAAGATTCATCTGAAGAGTCACCACAACTAGCACTCTAGGTGTTATTAGCCTTCAGGACTTTCTTAGCCTTTGATTTGTAATACTTATTTCTATTTCTTCAAGAATTATTTTCCTTACTGTATTTTATCTTAATCATAGGATAGTCATGTCTAATATGTCAAACCTCTTTTCATTCATAATAAGTGACTTCATAATCTTTCTACTCATTTCTTTCTTTATTATTATATTTGTAGTAAAAATATTTCATTCCCAAAATCTTGTTCAGCCTTCGAGCAAAATGAGATAATTCCTTCTCATACAGTTCACTGTAACTTGATTTAGATATAAAAACCGTTTTTACTTAATATATAGTTACCGTTTCTGATGTCTGGGTATAGATGTAGTAGTGAAATCTACACTTCCATTAACAATAATTCATTTTGTTGAAATTATCATTACTCTTAATTATTTTGTCATTCTGAAAAAGAGTTCCAAATAACTCATTAAGTATAATGTTTGAGACTTTTCTATTCTCATCAATATCTTTCTATTTAGATTCCCATTCATTGGGTATGAAATCAATTATATTATCCATAAGAACATCTTCATTAAGACCTTTCTCTCCCATATATTGAAGACTCTTGAAAATGGTCATAAATCAATGTTGTACTTTTCAAACATGTTCTCCATAATAAAATAAAAATCCATGGTATTCAGATTTTAACACATCTCTTCTAGTTTCTACAACTTTTGTTGTTCCAAAATGTGTAACTTAGAGTCTCTTACAAAGATAGTTTTCATATTCAAAAGAAGATATTTGACTATATATATTTTTTTTATACAACAAAACAATGTATGGTTTACCATGTAGTTTAATTGATATTCTGTTTTCTCTTGGTTGGTGAAGGTTCTTACATCCTTATATGGTATTTTTTATTCTCTAGTGAGCATAAATAATTTTTCTAATCTAGTATTTATAAGAAAAGTCTTCATCTTATCTCTCCAATACTCATAATCATTACCATCAATGATTAGTGGTATGGTAGGATTAAGGTTTTCTATTGAAAAAATATTCATACCTACTATTCAATAAGAAAATACTATTCCACAAGACCTGTTAGCTGTAAAATTTTATATAAAAAGATAAAGATATTTTAGTAAAACATGAAAAAGAAACGTTAAGAAAGATAATTTAGAACAAGAAAAACATGAGCACGAAAACAAATATGTATGTAAAAAAATTTCAGAGATCCCCTCGAATACCAATTCGAAGATTTGATATAGAATATATAGATGCTCAATTACTAGAGTGGGGGTGAATTTTAAGTTAAAAACCATGCAATTTTAAATGTAACAGGAAATTTATTTTTAATGAAGATAAAAAATATAGATTCATAACCCTTCTTTAGTTCTTAACTAAGAAAAAAATTTATTAGGATATAAAAATATGGATCCAGAAAAGAATCATTAGTAAAGTTTACTTATGGAAAGATTCTACCCTAAAGAATATAGAATATTATTTATCTACGTAGGTAAAATTATAGGAAAGTATAATAAAATTATAAATTCTTTCTTTAAGAAAATACATAAAAAATAATACATGAAACACAAATCATGTAAAAAAATTGGATATAATTTAATATAATGTGTAGGGTATCCAACAAACCTTGATAAAGGTCCCATGATTTATACATTCAAGAGAGACTATCATACCCACACCCGAGTAATCCACTGATAAGAATATATGAATCTGTCTTGCTATCCCTGCATGCCCTCAAACTTTAAGGTTGTCTGGACCTCTGTCTTCTTATCCCCTAGAAGCCCTTGGTCATACACTGAAATAGTTGGAGTGTCCCAATGAAAATTGAACAAGATGTTCATGATTGAACTATAATATTCATAAATTTCACAAAGAATGTTTTTTTCTATCTATAGAAATAATTTGACAACATGTAATCAATAGGATAATAGAATGAAAATGAGATCACTCAAATGAGATATTATTTATAGGAAAAAAATTCAATGGACATCTCCCTCCTCCAATTGTCATATTTTTCCTTTAATTTCGGAGGAACTTGTATTGGTGTCACATAACCATCAGTTAGTTAGAAATAGATTTTATAAAATTATTTCATTATAATGAAAACATGTGTAATGAAATTGTATTATGTTAGAAAAACATTTTATGTTAAATAAAATTAATAAAAATATTATTCGATAAAGTTGAAACAATACATTAAGGAAATGAAATGAACATAATGAAAAAAAGTTAATCTGAGACTTAAGTAAGTGAAAAACACCGAGTTTAAAAAAAAATTGATATTCTGATGGTGTTTTGCAAAGAATTTAGAGTCTAAATTCTATATAATTCAGAGTCTAAAATATGAGTAATTTTAATTCTAAATTATGATGAATTCGAAGTCTAAATTATGAGGAATTCATCATCAGAATTATGATGAATTTGGTGTCTAAATTTTATAGAATACAGAGTAGAAATTTTAGATAATTCAAAGTTTGAAATTCATAGAATTTAGATTCTCAATTTCAGTGGATTCAGAGTCAGAATTTCAAAGAATTTGGAGTCTGAATTTCTTAGAATTGAGTTACTGAATTTTAGAGAATTCAGAATCTCACTTTCATGGAATTTCGAGTCTGAATTTCAGAGAATTCGGAGTCTAAAATTAGAAAGACTTTTTATCCAAGGAACAATAAGATTCAATGGTTTTATATAATGATCCAAATTTTTGATTTAGTAAAAAAATGGCTACACTTGGCTTTGAGAAGACATTGAGTAAGGCATCGAAAAAAAAGTTATGGATAAAACTTTTTATAGAAAGGAATATTTTCCTTAAGAAAATAATTCTTATAGAAAGATAATTTTCCTTAATAATTTTTTTTGTGATTTTAAAAACATAAATGAATAGAAAAGTCATAAGGAAACCTTATTGAATCAATAATATCCCCCTTTTTGGAAATCACAAACACCCATTAAAAAAATAATATAAGGAATAAGGAATTTTCTTTTTTAAAATTTAAAAGAAATAATTATCTCTTGTTACTTATGACATAAAATGGATATGACTTATTCCCCATTATGTTATGAAATCACTAAGGATTTTATTCTTGTATTTCATCGAGAAGTTAGGTTTTCTTGCATAAGAAAAACGTATTTAAGTGGACTCCTCTTTACTTAATCTCCCCCTTTCATAGGGAATTATTTTGATCATTGTTTTCTCCCCCTTTGAGATTTTGAAAAAGTAATAGATGGATTGAAGAAATTTTATATGAAATATTAGAAAAATACAAGAAAAAATAATTAATGAAAAATAACATTATGATAGGAAAAATTGTTACAAGAAAAAATACATCAAAAAATTGGATTGTAATAGAAATTAATCATCCTTATTTTCCTGCAGTATGAGCTTTCTCAAGGTATCCATTAATTTATTCAGCTCTTTGTGATCACCCTCAACCCTTTTGAGTAACTGATCATGATCTTGATTCTTATTTTCTAGAGTATTGATTATTATTTATTGAGGCTTGAAAATTTATTCTTAAGTATTTACTAACTCTTCTTATTATTTGAACATTTCTTTTAACTCTTAACTGAGTTACCTCTCTCTATTTAATTTTAGAGAAATTGAATTCAACATAACATTTAGATCTCCATCCTCTTGCACTAGGGAAACTATCTCAAGATGTATTTTCTCTAAAAAAAATTATGGTGTTTCATTTTTTCATATGTCTTATCAAAATCATATTTTACTAAATCATTAAATTCCACCATGATTTTCATATCATAAATAATTCTATTAGTCCATTTGGTTATTTCCTTACATAATCTCATTTTAGAATCATAAGTAATACGAAAATTCTTGAATTACGATTCAAGTTTGATAATATTTTTAATGTGCATGCTTATTGAATCTGACATCTAATTTAAATAATGATGAAAAACTGAAATATTGAATCGATTCATGGAAATATGAAATTTTATCCACTAACTTCTTCAAATGTTGAACAACAAAGTCCCGACCCATCGAAGATGAAGATTCGGAAGCTGATTCTTTTTATGGCGAGGAATCTTTTTCAAGCTCAACATATATCCTCTTGGATATTCCACTAATATCTTCCTTAGCTTCCACAACCACTACATTCTTGGGAAAATACTCAATCACATTCTTTCCTTTATCAGATCTAGATATTTCCTTCCCAAATTTTGGAGTATGAAGTTCACTATTTGAGACTTGACTTATCTTATCTTCATCAAAATATTCTTTATCTACATCATCGTTAATATCAATAGGATGAATGAAATCAGTGTTGTTTCTCTCATCATCAGATGGTTTATCAACACCATCATGTCCATAAATGTCATTCCATTGAGAGATTAGTTTGGTTGATTTAACCTAGGTAGTTCTCAAGGATATATTTTCTTAAGGAATTTTTTACTAAAAATATTCTTCCACTTGTTTGATCAAATTATCTCTCTCCACTTTATCTTCCAATTCTTTTTCTTACTGATAGACCACCTCTTCTCCCATAATAGGTTCCGGAATTGAAATTTTCATTCACAAAAGATTCTAATGGAACTGATTCTTTATTAAAAATAATATTTATTTGAAAAAAATCAATGGTTTTCTCCATCATCCAACATTCATATTTTCCTTGAATTTATGTGGGACCTATATACATGTCACTCAACCAATGGTTAGTTATAAACAGATTGTACAAAATCATTTCATTGTAACAAAAACATTTATAAGCAAATTGTATCACATAATAAAAACATCGTTATGTTTAAGAAACATATGTAAAATAAGGTCTAATATAGTAATGAGAATAGTTTATGGAAATTAAATGACTATAAGGAAAAAATATAACCAGATTCTTTAAGAAGTGAAAAACATGGATTATAGATAAAAATGATATATGAATTATGTTTTATGACGAATTGAGTGTCAAAATTATGAGGAATTTGGAGTCTAAATTTCAATGAATTAATATTCTGAATTTTAGAGAATTTGGTGTATGAATTTTAGATATTTTTGACTATGAATTTTAGAGAATTCGAAGTATGAATTTCAGAGAATCTAGAGTCTGAATTTCAAATAATTCAAAGTCTGAATTTCAGATAATTTGGAGTCTGAATTTCAAAAAATTCAAACTCTGAATTTCATAGAATTCAGAATATGAATTTCAGAGAATTTTGAGTTTATATTTTAGATAATTCAGAGTCTGTATTTCAGAGAATTTAGAGTCTAAATTTTAGAGAATTTGGAGTCTAAATTTTAGAGAATTTAGAGGCTAAATTTCAAATAATTCAGATTCTAAATAAAGAAAGACTTGATATCGAAGGAACTATATGATTTTTCAGTTTTAGATATGGATTTGAATATTTGATTTAGTAAAAAAAGTATAGACCTGTTTTTTATAAGAATTTATGTGAGACATAGTTAACTATGGTAAGGATAAAACTTTCTATAGAAAGGAAAATTTTCCATAAGAAAGTAATTCATAGGGAAAGATAATTTTCCTTAAAAGTTGTTTTTGTGATTTTAAAAATATAGAGGAATAGAAAAGTCATAAGGAATCCCTATTGACTCAAAATATATGTTCAAATTAATGAAGAACTCTAATTTATTCTTCGTTAAATCATATAACCACATATCAGTTATTGATTATTATTTAGTCAAGTGATTCATGAATTATCTATCATTTAAAATATTTTTAATTGAAAATCATTAATTAAATCCCCTGAATACTCTATCCTTAATCATCCACATGATATATAAATATATATGGCCCCAAAGTTTTTTTTGCGATTAACAATTGAGATTTCAACATCTTTCATGCAATTAGATACATCACTAAAATGACTATCGGAATTAGATTCATCATTGAATCAGTTATTTTACCTACATAGATCACTAAATTAGCTACATGAATTGGCTATGTGTTTTAATATCATATGTGACTTGGATGCATGAACCACTTACCTATGTCAATCAGTTACATGATTGAATTAGCTACAATAATCCTCCATGTGACCATTCAGATACATGATGTGGTTATGTGAATCATTATACCTTATCAAAATAGGTATATTGATCATTTTTTCATGTAACATCATTTGGATATATGAAAACCACTTAATGGATCATTTGGCTAACCAAAACAAGAAGTAAATTTCAAGATAATTTAATGATTGAAAACATTACAATAAAGATACCATGGTAATTGATTTTAGTTCCACAGATTTATTTTTAGTTAATTGAATTAATTCTATGAGGCCGCTAAAGAAATCTAAATCCAAACCTCACCATGAATGTTTTATGAACCCAGATATTCTTTTCAGGTATGTTTTACTTTTCTTGTCATTTTTTAGGAAAAGAGGAATTTCTGTAAATTTTTGAAGTAAATGACGTGTACTTTAGGTGTACACGCTGTGTAATCGATTACCGCGGGTAGCCGTGTGCTACCCATGTAGCGGTCATGCGCGCAGCAATGTGAGGGTGACATGGAGACTGCTTAATGTGCAGTACTAAAACAGAAAGTACACATCATGTACTTTAAAATTACACACCGTGTATTTTCGTTTATTCATTAAATGTACCAAGGTCACGTATAATCCCCAGAAATGTCTTCTTCTATGTTTCATTTGACCAAGAGCTCCCGCACGACAACAATCATCTTTCGAGCCCCCGAACAATCATCTGAACTTCGATTCGACCACCGTCGATTGCATTGGGATTCCCTTGGTGAGCTCTCTCTTCTTCTTGAGATTCATTTCATGATTCCTCCACTTTCTCAAGTTATCCTATGTTGAATGTTTTAGACATTTTCGTATATCGTCAGTGTTCTAAGGTGATTCATGCCATGAGACTCATGAATATTGATCTCCCAATGCCGAGGTAGGTGATTTTTTCCTTTCTGTTGTATGTCTTTGAGTTGTCTATGCAAAACCACCAATAACCAATAATGGAGTAATGCGTGTTATCCATTTTTCCCTTTTTAATTACTCGTTATGATTGTCTTCTTGAATAACGGTTAATTGAATTTAAATACGGTAATTTTATATGATTTGGATGTATTTTCCCATGCTTGTACAATTTATGACCATTTGGTCTTGCTTTGCCTGTTAGGCTATTGCGAGATTACCATGACTAGTGTTGTAGGATGGAGTGATATCTTGTTTTCTAACTTGTTGTTATACTATAGACTATTAGGAAAGTAGTTCTTACGATTTACTTTGGTTGATCCACTTTGCAATACTTGTTGACTTACACGGGGCCATGAGAACCCGTTGTAGTAGACGATAGGGATAATGGACATAAGAGCTTCTCCAAAGTGTCTTTTATAGTTTTTACGATATGAGACCACAAGGGGAATTGATGTTGAGTACTTCCTCAAACCGTCTGTAGTTCCTCGACGTCAGTCACAGGGGGAATGAGATGTTTAGTGCTTCCCCAGAGCGCCTTTAGTACCGATACGATACTATAGGGGGAATTGATGGTGAGTGCTTCCTTAGAGTGTCTATACTTTAGCTAAACCAGAGTGGTGAGACTGTCTGTGCTTCCCAGAGGGTTTGTTGTGCTAGTTTGGTTAAACCATAGGGGATAGGTTGTGTTTAATTTCAAGAAGGTTACCTACTTTGATTATCTTCTTACATGATTTTAATTGAATGCCTGAAACTCTTGATTGTTACCACTGAGTACTTTCTTGTTTAATGCTTCCTTTTACTTACTAACTATTATTTACTCACTGACTATTAGGCATAGATAGTTTGGTGGTTTCCTATTGGTATTTAGTCTCACATCCTATTTTGGTCATGATTTTCATCCCAAATAGATTATGTTGATGCATGCATATATAACGGTAAGCTACCTTTTACTTCAGGTACTTGATTGCATTGGAGCTGGAGGGCATGGGACCAAGATGAGGCTTGTGATGCTGGGGAGTTTCTTATTTGTTTTCCTTTTGTACTTGGATTAGTACTGTATTCAGAATTTTTACTTTTTTGGCTGGTTTCCTATACATATATATATGATGCATCATTTATATATAAGCTCCAGTAGTTTCATTATCTGTATTCCACTTTTTACTATTGTTTTGTATTATTACTGCTTCCGTTTTTGTATATTTTTTACTTCTATTGTGTACTCTACCAATGAGGGAATATTTTCCCCACAATAACACCCATGGCCTGCACTGCTAGCCGGCAGCCTCTGGCATTTGGGGAAACACGCTTGAGGGCATGTGACCAACCAGGTACGGGGTGCCTCAAGGTGGCTTCTGGAACCGGGATGTTACAAAGTGGTATCAGAGGATTATTTTCTTCTTGATTTATAGTTTTGAGCCTATAGGTAGGGATATGATAGATTTGGTACTTAGTAATAAATTGTGCCTAAGAGTAGCTAACCCGTGTACAGGGAAAAGAAAATCTACCATGTTTATTGTAATTTTTCCTAGTTTTGAACTTTACAGTTTATTTTATTTTCACTTTTGGGTGAATCACATGTATTTTTTTATTATTTTTGATGTTATTGAGGGTCTATTTCTTTTTCAACCCGATGAGATGAGGATATTCCATCTCATGCATCACATATGAACTTGCTAGTAATCACATGTTATGAATTCTTTCCATGCCATTTTGGGTGCATTATCAATTGCATGTAGTTGTGATAGGTGTTGTGCTAAATATTCATGTTGTCATGATAGATGACATGATAGAATACCTACTGTATTTTTTGTGTAAGGGGTTATGTAGATGAACCCCATAATTTTGTTAATGAGGTGTTATGGGCCCTCATCATCCAGAATCTGTTGGATCATTGTATTTTTATCCTTTTGTATGACTTGTATAAGATGTCAAACATTGATTCGTGGGGATTATGGGCCCTCACAGATTGAAATTTGTCACTTAACTTTTTTTTTCTGTGTTTTACTGGGATTTAGAGTAGTTTATGAGGCTTACTGTCCAGAAAAACCCAGAATACATGGCGTGTAATGTTGAAACACATGCCTTGGGTCCTTCTGTTCGGGAAGGAATAGTTTTTCTTAAGTACACTCCGTGTACTGTATGTACACACCATGTAGTATCTCACCATGTCACTGACTGTTCAGGCAGAGAGACGGGGTTGTGGAATCTTGGTAGGACACACCGTGCACCTAATTTGAAATCCGTGTGTAGAGACCTTGTGTCCTCCTATGTGACTAACAACACGGATGGATGGAAAATTAAGTTATACACACCGTGTCACTATTGAACATGTCGTGTAGTGTAAACATGCAGCCGACCGTGTAGCTAACAACACAGGTTAGTGGAGTCTCTTCATATAGATGTCGTGTCCACATGGAACACACAGTGTAGTGTGATCCATGTATCTAATCAGGTCACTAACAACACAGGCCAGGGAAGCTTGACTTCTACACATCATGTTTGGCACGAACATGTCATGTAGTCTTGTTTTGGGAGAACAGTGTGGGTTAGTCTTGTAAGGGGACTCGGGAAGGGGAAAAGTATTCAAGTGCACACTGTGTGTTGGGAAAACACCTCAAGTGTTTGGGGTGTTACAAGACCAGTTGTGGTAGGAGTACACACCCATATGAATGGATTAAGGGAACACGCCGTGTAGGGGACATACACACCGTGTAGTCATGTTTTGAAAAACTTGAATGCTTTCTTTATTCAGTTCCCTTCTTATCCTTCCTATTATCAGCCCTTGATAATCATGATCTATGGTGTGAGTTTGACCTAACAGATTCAAACCCCTGAAACGTCCTCCGGTTGTCCACCAGTTACAGGGCAGTGATTAGATGTCGGATATTGCTAATCAGGGACTTCCTACAGATCCTCTTATTGTGCCAGTCATGGCACCAACACATATACCCGATGTAGGTGCTGATGCAAAGTTCGTGGAAGATTTCATAAGGATGATGTCGAAATTCTAGGGAGAACCGCCTCCTGCATTGTCTATGATAGATTTGATGCATGTTTTCCAGTAGTATCATCCTCCCACTTTCATAGGAGAAGGTGGACCCCGGGGTGTAGAGTCATGGCTAGAATCCATGCTAACGATCTTTGAGCATTTAGAGATGCCTCCAGAGAGGCATTTCATGAACGATAAGTACATGCTATGGGATTATTCCTAGAGATGGTGGGATGTGATCTCACATGTGGGGCATTAGCAGGTTATGGCTTATGAGGAGTTCCAGCATATCTTCTATGACTACATCTATCCAGAGACCTTGAGGGCCTATCGAGCCCGAGAGTTCATGAGTCTGTAGAAGGGTACTCTTTTTATATTGGAGTACTCCTCTCATTTAACTAAGCTTCATCACTTTAAAACCTTCCTAGGGGGATATGGGTTGTTCTTAGAAAGGAAGCTTGAGTATAGTCTCGGACAGGACATCCACTCACAGGTGAATATATTCAGTATGACCTCTATCACTTCTATAGTCAACCAGGTGCCGTTCATGAAGTGAAATATAAGTGATTCTGAAGCTATTGGCTAGGGATGTTCTGTATCCAGAGTTAGTACTTCTCCAGCTGGTAGCAAGATGTGCCACGGGGAGACTACTTGAGGAGATCCAAGTATGATGGATTCTTCTTCTGGTATCCAGGTGGTGTGCTACCAGTGTGGGAGGAGCGGGAATACGAGGACACTATTCCGGATAGACCCAGTGGAGTGTAGATCTTGGGGCAAGATGGGACACCATCACCATTTCTGTCAGGTCTTCTCACCCAAAACTAGTGATAGGGGATCATCAATGACTCCCAGTCTAGGAGAATATCCATCTGTTTCTCACCAGTCTAGGAACTGGAGTTATTTCGGATGTTCCGGACGAGGTGTAGGTCATGGCTGTGGTGGTCCGTTGCAAGGATATCAGCGACAGTAGGGTGGATCAGCTCAGATTGGTCAAGCATGATCACAGGGCCGCGGTATAGGCCAGGCCTTTGTAGTAGAGCAGACCTAGCAGGAGCAGGATACTGGATCCTCTAAAGTTTGAGGTATGATCCGGGTTTCCTTAGTTTCATATTCTTCTCTTTTTGAAACAGGGGCTTTCATAGCTTTATATCTATTATTGTTGTGAATATCCATGGGATCAGTATCCTTTATTCATCTAATATCATGACACTAGACACTCTGTTATGGATGAGAACATCTTCTGTACATCAGTTCAAGGAGTGACCTCTTGAGGTTGGTGGGTGTCACTTCCTTTGGGATCTCTATGACCAAGAGATGACATGCTATTATGTCATTCTCAGAATCTATTGGTTAGTTCCCTTATAGGGTGTTGTCAATTTCTATCACCTTAGGGTGAGTTTCATATCACCAGTGGGTAGATCGTTTCTTCATAAGGGCTAAAGGGTTGTCCAGGCGAGCAGAGCAGGACCATAGAAACATGGGTTATGGGGAGTTATAGCACATATTTCTAGTCCATATCTGGATGACTAGGGGAATTCACAGATGTACTTTCCTCAAGCGGTGGATCGTTTCAGGGATGTCTTTCTAGAGGACTTTTCAGGTTTTCCTCCAGAGTGAGAGGTAGAATTTTCTACTGAGATTATGCTAGGACTGGCATCAGTGTCCATTCCTCCTTATAGGATGGATACACCTAAGTTTTAGGATCTCAAGAAGCAACTGGAGGAGTTACAGGAAAAAGGTTTCATCCATCCCAGTACATCTCCTTGGAGTTTGCCTATTCTGTTTGTGAATAAGGGGGATGATATGCTCTGAACTTACATGGATTATCTGAAGTTGAACCAGTTGAAGGTCAGGATCCAATATCCCTTGCTGAGGATTAATGATCTCTTTGATCATCTATGAGGAGACCGTGTGTTCTCGACCATTGACTTGAGGTCCGGTTACCATCAGTTGCACGTTAGTCAATCTGATATACCTTTTACAGCCTTCCAAAGCTGATATTTTCTATAAAAGTATGTAGTTATGCCATTCGATCTCATGAACGCGCCTACAGTCTTCATGGAACCGATGAACTGTTTGTCCCATCCATACATGGATTCTTTCATGGTTGTCTTTGTGGAAGATATCTTGGTGTACTCTTACACTCGACACGACTATGCTACACATCTTCAAATCATTTTGAGTACACTAAGAGAGCATTAGTTATATGATAAGCTGTCAAAATTCCACTTTTGGATAGATCAGATTCACTTATTGGGTGATTTTATCTCAAAAAACGGAGTGTCAGTAGACCTAGAGAATGTGAGAGTAGTAGTTTCTTGGGAGCATCTGAAGAATGTCTTTTAGGTGCAGTGCGTTCTAGGTTTGGCTGGATACTACAGAACTTTCATACAGTACTTTTAACATTTAGCATCACCTCTGACTGTTCTGACTAAGAAAGGTGTCAAGTTCCTGTGGTCATGTTCTTATGAGTCAACCATTCAAGATCTGCAATAGAGGTTGACTTCAGCACCGATACTAGTATTTCCAAAGTCATCCAAGATAAATACTATGCACTGTGATGCATCAGGTATCAGGCTGGGAGTTGTTCTTATATAGGTAGAAGTAGTCGTTGCGTACGAGTCTCAGTAGTTGAGGCTACATGAGAGGAACTACCCGACACACTATCTTGAGTTGGTAGAAGTTTTTCATGCCTTACACTATTTGAGAAATTACCTTCTGTGAGAGAATTTTGTGGTTTTTTACCAACCACAAAATTCTCAAGTACATCTTCACTCAGTGTGATCTAAATTTGAGACAGCGAATATGGGTTGAGTATCTTCTGTCCATTGACATTGAGCTTGCCTACATGCCAGGGAATGGAAACGCAATGGATGATGCATTGAGCAGGAGGAATCAGATACAGGCAGTTCAGGAGGCCAATAGTGAGTGGAAGCTTGTGGCTCTGTTCTCTAAGATGTATTTGGAGGTTCACGAAAGGTAGGGGAATATGTTTCTTTCTTCAATAATAGTTACCTCTACTCTTCTTGATCGACTTCTAAATAGGCATCTATCAGATTCTGAAGGCCAAGTCCTGCGGAAAAGCGTGTTAAGATAGGACCCCATTCCTGGTAGGACCATTGGCGAGGATGTTGTATTGAGTTTCTAGGGGAGAGTGTGGGTGTCCGTAGACATATGTAAAGAGATGATCTGGGACTTTTATTCCTCAGTTTGGGAAGTTCATTGTGGCTTCACCGAGACGTATGGTGATCTACACCGCTAGTATTGGTGGCCAGGTATGAGGAGAGATGTTGCTGGTTTCGTCATGAGGTGTTCCACCGATCAAGAGGTAAAGGCAAAGCATCATCGACCTGAAGAGATTTTTCAGTAATTACCCATTATCTAGTGGATGTGGAATGACACTACGATGCATTTCATGATAGGTTTATCGAGATCACCTTGAGGTAATGATGCGGTTGGGGTTGTCATTGACAACTCATGAATGTTTCTCACTTCTTGCTAAACAAGTAGACCTTCAGTGTTGATGAGCTAAGAAGGTTGTACATATGAGAGATTGTACCTCTATATGGAGTTCCACACTCCATTGTTTCATATAGAGATACACATTTTACTTCTCGGGTCTGGAAGGGGCTTAAGAAGGCTTTGGGTACACAAGTAATTTTGAGTACAACATATCACCCTCAGATAGATGGTCAGTCAAAGGGTATGATTCAGCTGCTTAAGGACATGCTCCGATCATGCATACTAGATTTTGGAGGTTCTTGGGATAACCACATACCTCTTGTAGTGTTTTCCTATAATAAAAGTTCTCAAGAAACTATTCAGATGGAACCTTATGAGGCTTTGTACGGTAGGCCATGCTGATCACCCTTATGTTTGCTGGAGGCAGGAGAGTCAGCTATGTTGGGAACTCGTCTTTTCTAGGAGAACACTGAGTAGATTGAGTTGATTCACAATAGGATGGATACTACACAGTCTCTACAGAAGCATTATGTTGATGGACAGAGACAAACACTGGAGTTCAAGGTTGGGGATCGAGTTTTCTTGCATGTCACACCATGGTTTGGATACATAAGGATTAGGAGATAGGGTAAGCATTTGCCGAGGTATTTCAGACCATTTGAGGATTTGAAGAGAGTTGGACCGGTTTCCTATCAGTTGTAGTTACCTTATAGGTACTGGGATATTCATGACGTCTTCCATATTTCTCAGCTTTGAGGTTACTTCTCATACTCTTCTCTTGTCTTTCAACCTGAGTAGGTTAATTTAGAGGAGGATGTGTCATTTGAGGAGCATCCTATCTGGATCGTTGATCAAAGTACAAAGGTATTCATGGCTGGTTTGTTCCTCTGTTATGGTTTCTATAGCAGCACAGGTGAGTACATGAAAAGACTTTGGAGATGGAGGCTGATGTATGTTTGTAGTGGCCGAAGCTATTTGGTGTTTCAACTTCTACAGCACGTTGCTAGGGAAATTCGTGGAAAAATTTCATTAAGGGGGGAAGTTTGTAAGAACCTGGATATTATTTTCATGTATGTTTTCCTTTTCTATTAGTTTTTTAGGAAACTAGGAATTTCTAGAAATATTTGAAGTACATGCTTTGTACTTTATGAGTACTCGCCGTGTACTCAGTCACAGCGGGTAGCTGGGTGTTGTCTATGTAGTGGCCATGAAAACGGCCACGTGGGGGTGGATTACAGGCTGCTTAAATCGAAGTACGGAAACAGAAAGTAAATTCCATGTACTTTTAAAGTACACACTGTGTATTTTTTTTAAATTAAAGGCTCTAGGGTCCTTTATAATCGCCAGAAACGTCTTGTTCTAGGTTTCATTTGGCCATGAGCTCCCATAAGTCCGTGATATTCCTAAAAGACCCAGACCATGCATCCAAACATCAATTCAACCATCTTTGATTGCATTGTGACAACCCTGGTATGCTCTCTCTTCTGATTGATCTTCGTTTCAGGATTCATCCTCTTTCCCATGTTATCCTCTGTTGAACGTTTTTTACGTATTCATAGATCTTCGGTATTTTATGGTGATTGAAGCCCTGAGACTCAAGTATATTGACCTCCCAACATAGAGGTAGGTGGGTTGTTCCTTTCTGATGCAGGTCCATGAGTTATATGTTTAAAACCACCAATACACAGGAACAGGGTATTGCATGTTGATCGTTTACCCTTTTTAATTTTCCGATATGCTTTTCGGCTTGAATAGAGTTTAATTGCATGTCAATAGGGTAATTTTCTTTTCTTTGGATGTGCTTTCCCATGATTTTACTCTCTATGAATATTTTTTCTAGATTTTCTTATTAGGCTATTGTCAAATTCCAATTCCTAGTGTTGTAGGATGGAGTGGTATCTTGTTTTCTGACATGCTATTATACTATAGACTGTTAGAAAAGTTGTTTTTAAGGTTTACTTTAGACGATGAGATTTTCAAGACTTGTTGACTTACACGAGATTGTGAGAACCTGATGTAGTATACCATTGAAACAATGGTCATAAGGTATTTTCCACAGTGTCTTATAATTTTTACGATATGAGACCACATGGGTAATTGACGTTGAGTGATTCCTCAGAGTGTCTCTAGTTCTTGATGTAGGCCACTGAGGGAATGAGATGTTGAGTGCTTCCCCAGAGTGCCTTTAATACTAATTTGAGACTATTGGGGGAATTGGAAATGATTTATTCCTTAGAGAGTCTATACTTTAGCTAAACCAGAGGGGTGAGACTGTGTGTGCTTCCCAAAGCGTTTATTGTGATTGTTTTGGTGAACCAGATGGAATATGCTATGTGTACTTTCTAGAGGGTAACCTGCTTTGATTAGCTACTTACATGATTTTAATTGAATGATTGAAACTATGGATTATTACTGCTGATTACATTCTTGTTTAATAATTCCTTTCACTTACAACATGATGTTTACTCACTAACTATTTGACATAGATATTTTGGTGGTTGCCTAATCAAATTTAGTCTCACACCCTATTTGGGTCATTCTTTTGGGACCAAACAGAATACATTGTTACATTTAATATAAGGTTATGTGCCCTTCTACTTTAAGTACATGATTACATTGGAGCTGGAGAGCATGGGACCAAGATGAGGCTTGTGATGCTGAAGAGTTTCTTATTTGTTTTCCTTTTGTACTCGGATTAGTACTGTATTCAGCATTGTGACTTGTTTGGATGCTTTCCTAGATATATATGTATCATACATCATTTATATAAAAGATCTAGTTGTTTCATTAGGACTCTTTGGTTGTTTACTGTTGTTTGGTATTATTACTGCTTCCGTTTTTGTATATTTGTTTCTTCCACTGTGTACTCTGCCAATGAGGGAATAGTTTCCCCACTATCTCACCCAAAGCCCTCACTACTATTCGGCAGCCTCTGGCATCTGGGGAAACACGCTTGAGGCCATGTGACCAACCGGGTATGGGGCACCTCTGGGTGGCTTCCGAAACAGGGACATTACAATTGATTTTTATTTAATGAAAAGACAAAAAACAATTTTATTTATTTTTATATTAATATAATATTTAACTTTAGTTTTGAAAATATTTAGTAATGTTTTTCTATGTTCAAAGAACATTTAAAAATCATTATTTTATTCCCTAATTTTATATTTTAATTATTTAATGGTTTTGAAATATTTTTTTTTATTTTTTAGTGATAAAAGAATTGAAAATACTATTTTTCAAAATCTCACATCTTCTAAATAAAAATTACCCTTTTAGAAAATGATAAAAAAAAATCATATTTTTTATACTATTTTTTAAAAAATGAGTTTAATTTTAACTTACTAAAATTGTAATTTTTTTAAAATTATCATTTAATGGGAAAATGGAAAATATAAAAAATACTATATTTATTGAGAATTCCCTTTTTCAACATTAACTCAAACTATGTATTTATCCTCTACAAGTAACTATATAAATTGATTACCAATTAAATTAATGTTAATATATTTATATATTTTTTATTCAATAAATTATATTCATTATATAATGTATTTAATTTTAATTAATTAGATATAAATTAACTAACAAAACAATTATATAAAATAAATTATTTCACCATTATCGTGGTAGTTAACATTAATCCCAGAAATCTAAAATCTGTACCCAGAAATGAAATTTTCAATGTTGTATAATTTTATTATTGTTATCTCAAATATAAGAATCATTTTATCATACAATCTTTTTTTTCAGAAATAGTCTTAATGTTAGAGCATGTAACATATAATATCATGTCTTTCAGAAAAGTGTGTTTTTTTTGTATAAAGATCATGTATTAGAGAAAATTGAAAATTTTACTTATTTTAATTATATTAATAAGGTTATAATTATTTAGAGACGCATGATTTTACATTAAAATAAATCATAAACCAAATTTCACCTTGCATAAATATAATCAATTAAAATGATGAAAGAACAATTTTCATATAATATTACTAGATATTCAAAATGATTTTTATAGTTTTTATAAATTGAAATATTATTTTAAAATTCATTATTTTAATTTATAAATATATATATTTTAATATTGAAATGTTTTGTAAAACATCAATGTCATATAAAAATGGGAATATTAGAAAAATCAATATTATTTACTATTCACTTAAAAATCTATTATTTTATTAAAATATAAAATTAAAATCCTAAGATAAATTTTTTTTATTGATTAAAAAAATAATTTTACATTATCAAAACTATCCTAAATTTGTAAATTTAGATTTTTAAAAGAAACTAATAAATTATAATTGAATTTTATTCAAAATAACCTTGTCAATATTAACTCATGCTATTTATTTACTTTATAGATGTAATAAATATTAATGATTTACTCTATTAGTATTTATTATGGATTTATTAATAATTTAATATAATTATTTTTAGGGGATTAAAATTGGATTAAGCATATGGAACAAGTTAATGAAAAAAGTATGTATTTTAATGGATCAAAAATCATAGGTTTTTTCATTCTAATTCACCTTAATAAATTGCATCCTTACAATGTAATTATCATTTAGATTCAATAATAGATAAATTTGGTGAAAGTATTTTCATTCCCCATGATATTTCCTATAACTACATTTGATCAAGAAAATTATATGGATGACAAAAAACACTTATTTTCGATAAATATTTTAAGTAAATGTATCTCATTGCTTGACATTATAGCCCATGTGAGGGATTAAATTTTTTTTTTGACAATTCAATGTTATCCTTGAACTGGTATAATTCCATAGTCAATTTAGATGTTTTTTCCTTAATATATATATTATCATGCAGTCAAAGTGGAGATAACCATTTTATATTAAAAATAATGTCTATTATTTTTCACAGAGGATATTATGAATTGACAAAAAAATATTTTCATAAAATTTTATCAAACCACTAATTATTTTCAATAATATAGAAATCACTAATTTTGATGACTTGATGTTATTATAAAACAGCCTATATATAATATTTTTGTTATAAATATAATACATCCACTAATCTAGAGTGGATTGTAAGTGAAAGATGAGTTCCCATATTATCTTCTTCGATAGTCATTATATATCATCTTATTTTGTCCCACGTTCTTGGAGTTTTTGGATTCCCACAATCCATATAAATCATTATATTAGAGAAATTGAAACATACTTCCAGATATCTCTATACAAAAGACATTGAATTATTAGTGGTTCCCTTGGATGAGTTCTGTATAATTTAATCATATTATCTGAACTCTTAATTTTTACTTGAGAGTTTATTGAATGATGGACTCCTTCACCGTTGGTAAATAATATTCCAATCACCTGGACGAAATTCATGTGATTCTTTTTTCACATTTCTAGAATATAGAAATTTGAATAATTTTTATATAATAATATTCATCACATGATCATTAATGTGGATATATATTTCTTGTCATCAGTATTTTTGGGATATTGACTATGTTCACATTCTCAATCATATTTCCTGAAATCTGGTTTGACATAATTAAATTCTTTCTCATGTTATCCATTATTCTTATGGGTTTTTTGTTGAGGGTAATCTTCACATATGTAGCATCCCAAACTTTATCAAATGAAGATAACATTTTCTTAAATCCCTTTTGTGTCCCTAATAAATTTTTATAAGAGGGTTAAGGACGTTTTGGGGGGTGTCTTAGGCTTTTTCATAGGGAGGATCCCTGAAATTATAAGATTAAGACTGGGTTTTATATTTAGGAGAAACTATGCTCCCCATCCTGGATGGCTTCCAGAAACCATGGAACTTCAAACAATGGGGTTTTAGGTGATGCATGATTTTTCTAGAACGTTGTTCTCCCAAGGTAATACTCATGTGGTCCACCTACATCTTTTAACACAGGGGTTTTCATAGTCTACCCACATTTAACCAAACCCTGTTCCTAAATTATGTAATGGTCCTCCTTAAACCAACCATAAAACACCATCTGTGTGGGCGATTTTACAATTATTCACAAAAAAATTGTGACTAAACCCCTATAAAGTCCCTTATTTCGCTAGAAAACTATCCTCTTATCCCATGATCTATCTATACTCCACCAATAAGGTATGGATTTTGATATATCCTTCTTCTGGTCACCAAATCATATGATGTTAGATCTAGAAGCAATCTTGTTTTAGGCTCTACACTCCTCATGATTCTATTTCTATTTGATTTCTTCACATGTTTCTATATTTTGGTGGAATATCATTTTCCCCATTTCAGGGAAGTTATATTATTTATTTATTATCTCTCCTTATAGCATGAATCAAAGTCCCATGATAGGAATGGGAATTTCTAAGACACTAAAGTTGGTGGTCTAGGTTCCATGCCCTTTTTTTAATTTATATATTTTTTCATTGTTCCATGAGTCAAACCCTTTCAGAGTAAACTCTTCTTTTCGAAATAAATACAAATGATTTCTTTTAAATTACCATTCTGAATGTAGTTGGTAAGGATTCATGACCAAGATTTATCTCCTTGACCTAATCCACCCCTTTGGGTTTCCTAACTCCTTAATGGAGGACCTTAAACTTTTATAATTTGAGTAACAGTGATTGAATTGTGTTTCCCCTATAATGGATGGCTTAATGTTATTGATTAAATTTAATCGAATTATGCACCGTATGTTAGGCCCTACACCTTACTACGAAAGTGTCTTTCTTAATGAAATTAAAGGGTTTCCTTGTTATATATTTTCATAAATGATTTATTTTCTAGTGGTATGGGTTTTCTAACCAAATTTTAATTTTTTTTATTTTTTCTATGGTTTATACTATGGGCTTTTAATAATGGACCCATTGAATGAGCTCATTGTTCCTTAGTTAGAATTTTTTCACCCTTGTAAACACACTAGGGGATGCATGAGCTACGTTTGGGATAGGAACACTATGCGTATAGTTTTAACCTACAGAAAACTTACACCAGAACCCTAGTAAATATATCATGGATGAGATCAGGGGCGTGATGGTTGTACCACGCCACTAGAGAGACTTAGTCCCTTATTCAAGATATGAGGGACATATATGGAGGTTAGTTAATGATTTTATCAAACTATGCTCTAAGTGACATGTGTGATCTCATTCATGTGACACCATAGAAATTCTCCCTTGTCATTGAAAATATATAGATCCCCTTCAGCGATACGTGAAAAATATATTGGAAATTCCATGATCAATATCACAAAATATATTAATAATTCATATTGAGGTTAAATAAAGTAAAAGGAAGTGAATGAATTTAATTATGAAATGAAACCTTGAAATTGGGAATTTAGGGACATGTCTGCTAAGAAAAATCACGAGATTGGGGACAGTCTATCACTTTATATATATTATTCTACTCCCCTTACTTTTGGAGGATCCCTTAGTTCGGACACTCCATATTAGATATAATAGGGTATAATTGGATGGGTGTCCTAAATATAACCCATTATAGTGAGATTATTTACTTATTTATACACATTTTTCATTTATTATAAATGAACCACTACTCATTTAATATTTCACAAACTGGATGGATCTTTTCACAATTGGTGGTGGTATATTGGGATTATATCTCATACTCTGATTGGGTTGCGTTAGTACCCAAACAAATTTCATGAATAAATGTATAGATAAAGGAAATCAATGAGCTCTGTTTATTTATTATTGGTTCTAGGATGGAGTTTAGGAGAATTAGATCGAGCCGATTCCTATGATGCTAGCAGTGCCAATTATTTTTTTATTTGATAGCATGTGGTATATTCCTATATCTCATTATCCCAATATAATAATTTTTTTATAAATACTTGAGAATCATTATCAATTTGAATATTTTTATTATTGAACTTCCTATTATTATTTACTAATCCTACATGTTCTATTATTATTGTTCATCTATATATGTATGTTGATACTACTTCCTCTATGATGAGTTACTGGTCCAATCTTGTAGTGTATGTTTTGTTGTGTCTTATTTATTTTATATTTCAACAATACACTCTAATAAATGAGGGAATATTCTCCCCATGAATAAACCCTAGTCCCTCGTTACTAGTTTGTATCCTCTGGAGTCCTAGGGGGAGTGCATGAGGACATATAACCATCTTCTCTGGGGATATATGACCTCAGGCAGTTGAGTCATTGATGGAGGTCAAGCTTTCTTCCTTCGAGAATGTCCAAACGCCTCCAGTGTAGAGGTTCAAGATCATAACCTATATACATGGTAACTCTACTATGATGTGGTGGGATGTCCATAATGTTGTTGGGAAACAATTGGGTATGGATTGGAAATACATCCATTCATTATTATTCAAAATATTATTTCCCCATACCTATAGAGAACTGATCAAGAATAGACGTTCATGCACCTTCAGCATTCTGAAATGAGAGCAATGAAATATTCATCTCAAATCAAAAAATTAAATTGTTTTTTTACATAACATCTCTGGTGCGAGTTGATTATTGTGAGGAGATTTGAGGATGGTCTTGTATACTCCATACAATCAAAGGTGAACACCATTTGGATGACCACAATTTTAGAAGAAGGGAAAGAAGACCTCATCATTGAGTGGAACCAATGGTAATTAGGAAATGTGGACCTAATAAGTTTAGCTTCTGGTAATCGGAGTGAGTTTTCTAGTACATGTGTCATATTTTTGAGGGTATACACAGGGGAAGTTCCAACCATGTGGCACACATCGAAAAATATGTGGTGTGTCACCAGTGTTGTAGGGTGGGATATAAAGAGCCCCCTGTTTATGAGAAACCCGATCGAGTGTCGATTTTATGACACGATTGGTCCCCTTTATCATTTATAACAATCCTTTCATTTGGTTCATAGTGAATCAGGTTTTTTTTCAAGAATTAACTGTAGGTGTGATATTTGTGGCTCTATGTTAGGACATAACATTATTTTCTATACGCCTTTTACTCCGAGAATGTAGTAATGGCCAAGGTAGTCATACCTCAGAGTTTTGGAGACAGCAGAGTAGACATACTCTGGCTATGTAAGAAGTATCTCAAGGTCTTGGTTCAAGGCACTTCTCTGAAGTTTAGCCAATTCTAGAGGATAAAAGTCTATGGACGTTTACAATTAGGGGTACCAATATAGAAGACTTTTCTTTAGTATGTTCCTTCTTTTATATAGGTGTATCACACCATTTTCTATCTACCGCAAGTATGGAATGTGTAGGGCTTGTGATAGAGTATTACAATGTCATGATAACCCCACGACACATTGTTAGGATTTTACATTGAGGGTATACTCATGTGAATGGATTTCCCATTGAGATTATAGCTACCATTTTTTGTAGAGTTTCATTATCCTTGATATGATCAGTTTTGACATCATTCTTTATAAAGACTAACATATTCCTTATCTAGACTGGCTAGATTTCTATCATAATAAGATATCTTTCACATCACCCAAGGTAAGCACAAATATTAATAAGGGTGAATGGGATATCCATGCAAGTCGAGCTGCAACCAATCATACTGGGCTTGGAAGAGTGACATCCCAGATGAAGTGTCTCTTTAAGAGTGATCATGGAATGATGTTCACAGTGTTCACTCTTATTTTGGATCATTTTATCGTCATATTCCTTGATGATTTATCCTCCTTAACTCATGAGGGAGAGATAGAATTCACAAAAAATCCTTTTCCAAGTTCCACCATGTTGTCCATTTCTCCATATAAGAAGAAACCTATAGAGATATAGGAACTCAAGAAGTAGTTGGAAGATCAATATGCAATTGGGTTTTTCCATCCCAGTAGAACACCATGAGGTGCACCTATCATTTTTTCCAAAAATTATGATGGTATCATTATATTATTCATTGATTTACAATGATTGAAATAGATTATGCTGAATAATAGATATCTACTTACTTGTATAGACAACTTATTTGACCACCTTCAATGAGGAATCATTTACTCTAAACTTTATTTGAGGCCAGTCTTCCATCAGGTGAGTGTGATGCAATTAGACTTTCCATGTACAACATTCCAGAGATGGTATGACATGTACGTGTATCTGGTTAAACCGTTCAGCCTGACGAATTCATTATAAATCATTATGGATCTGGTGATTGGGTCTCTCACCATATCATGATTTCATTTCAGTAGTCTTAATAGATGATATTTTAGTGTATTACCAGACAAGACACAACCATTCCAAACATCTGGACATCATGCTGAATACCCCGAAAGAGCATTATCTCTATTTGATGATTAGAAAATCCATCTTTTGGACTGAAAAGGTTCACTTCTTGGGAGATATAAAATATTATTTAGGTGTTTCTGTTGACACAGATATAGTTATCACCATGATTTCATGAGAATACACCAAGAATTTGTTTAAAATAAATAGATTCTTTGGGATATCTGGATATTAGAGGGTATTAATATTGAATTTATAATTCATAGAATAACTTCATATAGAGTTAATTATAATGGGTGTGAAATTTGATAGCAATAAATCATCTGAGATATATTTTCATGAATTAATGTGAATATTGGATTCATTACTGATGTTAATTTTGATTGAACTGGGGAGAATTTATTGTTTACTATGATGCTCCTAGAATTTAGTAGGGGGTACTAATAATGCATTGATGTACTATATTTGTGTTCGGGTCCTACCAGCTGATACATCATGAGAGGAATTATCCTATGCATGATTGTTATCTAGGATTTGTGAGTCATGCACTACAATGTTGGTGGAACTACTTATTGGGTGAGTAGTTTTATTTTTATATAGACCATAAAAGTGTAAAATATATATAATCATAGAGATACGTTAATATTAGGCTTTGAATCTGGGTTCAATTCCTTAAAAAGTTTGTCTTTGAGTTTTCTAACACACCCATAAAGTGTAATTCCATAGATGAATTCATGATACAAAAGTGTCTTACACAACACACAAAAGAGGCTAGTGGTGAGTACAATTTTATGGCTCTAAATTCTAAAATGAACTTAGAATTTTTGGAATAGTATATAAAACTATTTTCAATAGCTCTTATAGTGACATCCACCCTTATAGAGTGGGTTTTGATAAGGAAGTTTTTTGATTTGAGGGTCATTATCTTGAGGGATGTTGTCACACACGATGACCCACATATGGGATGGGTTGCTGGGGAGAATGAGATACTACACTTCTATTGGGTTACTTGGGTGCCTTATTATATATAGGAAGAGATGATGAGAGAATATCATTCCTCAATTTAGGCAGTCTATCATGGTATTAACAAGATGTACCAAGCAGTCGCCTTAAGCATTGTTGTCTAGGTATGAAGAAACAGGAAACATATTTCACTACAAGTGCTCCACCTACCAGCATGTGAATATAAAACTCTAGTGACCAGATGTACTTATATAGCCTCTATCAGTTCCACATTGGAAATCTAATGAGTTCCCCATGTATTTTGTGATGGGATTGCAAGATCCCCTTAAGGAAGCGATGCAGTATGGCTGACCGTCAACCGGTTGACCAAATTTGCGCACTTCCTATTATGTGAAACTTTCCCTATTGAAGATATATGAAGGATCTACATCTCAATGATAGTGTGAATTTATGGTGTTCCATATTATTTTATTCCATTATTAGACAATATACATACCTCATACTTCAGGAAATGGTTATAGATGGAACTTGGTTCACAAGTGCTCTTGAGTACAACATATCACCCTCATACTGATGAGTTGTCCAAGTGGAAGATATGAGTGTTGGAGGATATGCATCAATATTACATCCTTGAATATTGAGGTTATTTGAAAAAATGTATAACTCTTATTGAGTTTTCCTACAACATTAACTTTTAAGAAATGATTCACAAGGCTTCATAAAAGGCACTTTACATTAGGCCATTCTGTTAACATATGATATATTTAAAGATAGGTGGGGTAGCACAACTAGGGCCTCATCTAATTTATGAGACATTAGAGTAAGTCCCATTGATTTAGATTCATTTGGGTACAACTCAGTCTATATGGAAGTAATATAAGGATATTCACCATCAACCTCTAGAGTTTTAGGTGGGACAAGCGGTCATTATATTTTTTTCACCTAGATTTTTCCATATACAAATCATGAGAAAGGTTATGTTATCACATAGATATGTCTGGCCTTTTGAGATATTGGAAAATGTTGGTATAGTATCATATCATTTTATATCACCTCATAGGTACCATGCCATGTCATATGTCTACCACATATCACATATTAGTTGATATCATCTAGACCAATCTCATTCATTTGACCTTTAAGATATTGAGCATCAGGAAGAAGCATCCTTTGTGGATAATTAGATATGTATCACTGATCGAAGAATGAAGTCTCTTCGAGTCATGTTAGTTCCTATTATCCTGGTGATTTCGAAACATGGTAGAATACAGGATGAGACCTGGAAGTGGGAATATGATGTGCATTCCCATCAGATAGAACTATTCCATAATATTTTATTACGACCCTTATAAGGGAAATTCAGGGTCGTGTTGACATAAGGAGGGGAGATTTCAATGTATAAACATTTCTCAGTGGTACATAAATTTTTTTATATTAAATTACTTTCTATGGAAAAATTAATGATGCCTAATGTAGTCAAAGAGGTTTTAGGGGTGTCTCAGTCTTGTTTTAAGCCCAACACCCTGATATTTTAATTAGAAGACCATGTCGCACAATTAAGAGAAACCATGACACCCAACCCACATGGTTTCACAAAACGATGCGGCTTAAGATAGTGGGGTGGATGAGGAAGCACAAATTATCTGAAACCATGAGAACTGAGGAACATACTCTTGTGGGCCACATGTATCATTTAATAGAGGTAGTTTTCACAGCTTTCTCATGGTTTACAAAACCATGTGCCTAGCCCATGTGAGTTAAATCATTGGAGAGTTTATTGGTGCATTGTTTTTCCATGGTTAGACCAACTTTATAGCCAACCATGAGATTTTATCCATGTGGATGATTTTAAAGTTCCTCATCTAAAATTCATTATGTTTAAACCACTGATTCCTGACTTATTTCTCTTATGAAATTTCATCTCTACCATGCTCAAAATTTTCTACCTTCACTAAGGTATGGTTTTCAATATCTCCTTCATCCCATCACCAAATCACTCACCATCATATATAATATAAATATTGATGTAGGATATATACTTCTCTTCGTTCAATATCTAGTTTCTTCCTTCCCCTATTATTATATTTATGGTAATACTCATTTCAATAATTTTATTTTGGATTTTTATGATTTCTTCATTATATCCCACTAAATCTCAAATCAAAGGCAAATGATGGATAAGGGAAGAAATAAGGGACTATGGTTGGTGGTTTATTTTCTTTCACAATATTTCATATCAATGTATAACTTGTACCAGTGTGCAATGAGATGGAATATTTTGGCTTCACATGATACTTTTTATATAATTTCTATTGAGTGGTTTTCCAGTTACATTTTAACTCTAATGTTTGGGGAATTACCTCCTAGGTTTCTCACCTATTCCTATTCCACCACATTAGGTCCTCCAGCTCCATAATAACATTTCTTCCCCTATTATATTTTGATAAACACCAATTTAGTAATGTTTCCCCTATAAATGATTCTTTTTATTGATAAAATAAATATAATAGAACGTTGATCCATGAGTTTGTACTGAAAAACTATGCCATTAGTGGATTTATTAAAAAAATTCCATGTAAAATAGGTTGAAACATGTTATAAATGATTTCATTTCTAGTTTCATGGTTTTTATAATAAAATCATACATCTATATTCTTTAATGTGTGATAAAATTTGTTCCAAATTACGTAACCTTTCGATGGGATCATTGTATGTTAGTTATAATTTGTTCATGATTTGTAAACATGTTGGGGGTGGATAGTAGCTATGTATGGGATGCGATCTCCATGTGTTTTATTTTTTACCTATACAAAAGTGACACTAGTTCTCTTGGGGAGACCCCATGGATGGACTTAATGGAGTGATGGATTTACCATTCCTGAAGAGAGGCTCATGCCTCTATATGTGATACCATGGTCAGACTTAATGTTTAGTTCAAACTATCATTATATCTTGCATTGAGTGAAACTTGTGATCTCTTAATTGGGTCACCTAGGATAGAATCAAATAGAATTGGACCTATATTTATACCCTCCGATGATATTTAGAAATTATCATAGAATTGACATTAAGAGGCTCATGGGACTCTTTATAATAAATATATTTTTTGACAACATTAAAAAGGAAGAGAAGGGCTTTATGTATGAAATAACCCATTAATATTTGGAATTTAGAGAAGTTTCCTTCAAGGTAGATCACATGCATGGTGACATTCCAGCTCTTTATATAAATTATTCTTTTCATATTACTTTTGAAGGATCCCTTGGGAAGCCTTTGGAACCCATGAAGATAGTATAAATATAGGTTTTAATAAAGGGAAGTGGCCCACTTTTGATGCTCTATTGACAATTCTATAGTGCCGTTCGGGGGAAATAGACTGATAATATTCTCTTGATGCTATTATTAATTGTTATTTTGTATTATTTTGTATTTTTAAATCATTTGGTATATGCCTATATTCCATGATCCCAACATACCCATTATTTTGTTTCTATATAATCATAAAAAAATTATTTATATTTATTATTATGCTTCTCAATATAATTTATTTATTTTACATGTACTGCTATTACTTATACACTTCTATCTATATGTTGATACTACTTTTACTACGGTAGGTTATTGTTCTAGTCAGGTCATGTATGCTTTTGTTGATTCTTCTTCCTTATATATTGATATTATCCACTATGGTGAATGATGTCATAATCTCCCCATATACACACCTATGTACATCGATGATAGTTGGCAGCCTCGAGAATTTAGGAAGATATGCTTGAGGCCTTGTTTCACTAATCTCAAGGAACTACTAAGTGGAATATAGGTAAGGACACAACAACTAGTCCCTCTCTCCCATGGTTTCTTCTAGTTCAAACCATTACTAAAACCAACAATGTTGAAATGAGGGATGAAACTTTTACTAAATAAGGATATTATCATAATCTAAACATTTAATTCAACCTTAAAAATTCATATTCCATTACATTTTCACTTTTTCACATTCTTTATTAATTTTAACATATATCAATATAGTTCATCATAAGTAACATTTTGTTGTGTTATCTCAAAATCCTCAATTAATCTAGGAAATAAATCATTTATTATGGCTGATAATGTGTATAAGTTCGACCAAATTATATCCTCTAATAGTTTCAAATAGGGGTATATTTAAAAAACTTTTTTTATACCAAGTGATGATTCATTTTATAACCCAGACACCCCTTTCTATTTTATTATGCCTAGGGACAAATGTAATATAGAAAATATCCACATGTATTTATAAAAAAGGATTTATTTCATTGTAAACCCATAAAATTAATACACTACCAACATTATATGAATTCATCATATACTTATACTCAACCATAGGTTATTATACTAAGGTTATTTAACCCTATAACCACAAATAACAAAATAATATCCCAAAATAACAAAACTAGTATCCAAAATAATTGAAACAGACTCTGATACGTACTATATAAACCTAAGGTAAACATGGATTAAATAATACATTAGTCAAATTATTTTAATATTATTTCTCAAAGTTATCACAGAACCGATATTTATAAAGGTTTAGTGTCTTGTAAATTTTATATATAAACATATTATTTTATTACACTTTTTAAAATTTCATCATAGTCATTATACTCTCTATATTTTTATATATATAAAAAATGATGTAATAATCTTCATAAACTGGGAATTTGAAAAAAAACAAGGCGGTGTTCTCAAACACTCACTAAGGGATAAAAATTTCATAACATGAAGGATAACTTGAGTGAGGTAGAAATATAAACAAATTATCAAAAGACAATAAATAAAAATCATAAAACCTGTTATAGTCACTTTATATAATAAAAATATCATCAAGGATGTATTTAATATATTTCTTTTCATAGAACTCATCAAAATAATCATATAAAAATATGCATGGAAGAAATGTTCTAAAAACTTAATGAATAAGAAATAATATTAGAAAAATGGAATTTCCTCGAAATTAATTGTATCTTGAAATTTTAATGTAACATGATAAGAAATATGTGAATGTGGAAAAAACATAAAAATAGGAAAAGTGCATGAATAAATGATTATTCCCAATATTTTGTGAACAAACATATTGTGTCCATTCCCAAAAATACGAGCAAAACCATAATGGTCATGCCTATGCGACCAAAGGCATTAAATACACAACAGTTTGTCTCATGAACTATAATAATAAAGAATGATGTGGTGGGAGACATTAGACCGCTATCATCCAAATATATATATATGTTTTCCACAAAAAATCAATCATCAACATATCATAAATAACACAAGAAGAAAAATCTATTTCAAAAACCATCCAAGAACATCACATATCAGAAACATAATAAATTATTAGATGTAAAAAATTTTCATTTTACAAATGAGATTATATCATTATAAAACATATTAGGTGATCAAATCATCACTTCATGAAATATAAAACTTGGTGGGTAAATAAATTTGAATATAAATGTTTTCTCACAAAACCTTTTAAAACCATCCAGTAATAATTACATTTGGAAAAAAAATCTAAATGGAAAATAAGACATTTGGTAAAATTATTATAAATAATTCCTCAAAAATAGACCAAGATATCAAATAAAGGTTTGAATAAGTTTAAGTTAACATAACATGAATATTTATACTTTTAAAAATAATATTTAACAATAGATCCTTGAAAAAGTCATAAAAGTTATCAAAAGAAAATGTGGTCTATATGATAATTTTTTTGAAAGGATGTAAAAACATTATAAACAATTTGAAATACCATTACTGAAAACAAAAAGTTTAAACAAGATGATGAAAACATATTTTTAAGTTAATAAAGATGTATAAGTATCGTTTAAGAAAATTTATTTGTGATTACACTAGATAATGGATATTATTCGTGTGAAGTAAAAACATGGATATGGATGAAAATTCCAATAAATGAAATAAGAATTATTTTTAACAAAAAATCATTTTCAAAAAACTAGAATCATCATGGAATAAAACACTACTATGAAACATGATTCCACCATAAAACAATTTTTTCTTAAATTTCAAAATCTTCATAGGTTAGAATATATTAATTTTGAAATATAATAGACAAAGAAGTGTTATTATGACCCAACGAAGATAATTTAGTCTCCAAAAACCCTTTTAAATTTAGATTTTTTTTAATAAAGTGTAATTTGAATATAGAAATTCATATTGTTCTATAAATTAAAATAATTAAATTATATATAATTCAAAAATACATTCTATGATTTAAATGAAATATAGGAATATTAAATTGGTCCATAACATCAAATAATATCTCTATGAAGAAAACATGGGAAGAAAAAAGCATAAAAATAATAATTTTATTATTATATAATAATAATAACATTTTTCTTATTATTTATTTTTCTATAATATATTATTATATAATTGTTCATATTTGTGGTTTAAAATATGCAAACATGAATACACTTTAACTCAAACGTTCCTTGGAATTCCACAAAAAATCAATGGAATTAATCTATCTACGAGTGACTATAAGATTTTCTTTCATGGGATTCTGTTTTAAGGATACTGAAATGGAATATATTTAAGGATTTATTTAAAGACTATTTGATTCATGAAGTGGTGTTAGTGTTACCTTTTTATAAGTGAAGAGAATGAGAATTTACTGAATATCCATTGAATTTAAAATTTTAATTTCACTATTAAATTTAAAATGGATTTTGAATGTAAATATTAAGTAAAGGGGATGATTTTTGTTTGATCCAAACCAAAAAATCCATTTTCATGTATGTTTTAAAATTTTTCTTCCTTTCTACTTTGTGAATGAATTTTTACCATTTTTACTTTTTAACATGACAACTAATTCTCATCCATCAAAATTAATTTCAATGTCCATGATTAATATTAACATAATCAACTAATTATAATTTAATGATTAAAATTTTAAATTTTTTATCGAATAAAATTTCTAAAGGTCTGAAATGAAAATGATAAAATTGAAGGATTCTTATGTGTAAAATATTTTATTTTTGAAAAATAAAATTAATATGATTTTAAATTAATATCTGATAGTGTCATTATGATTATTTAATTTAAAGGAATAAATATATTTAATATAAACATAGAAAAAAATTTCTGGATACCAAGGAAATTAAAAAAATAGAATCTCATATTGAAAAACTTTATTTAGTGAGAATACCAAATACATTTTTTGAGATTTTATATTAAATTAATATCTATATTCAGTACTGAAATTGTTTGAAACAAGATTTATATCTACAATTAATATCATAGAATTAATATTTTTATTCCTAAATTTTACTTTTTTATTTCATTAATTTTTTTAAAATATTCATACATTTTTATAAAGGCATAAAAATTATAATCGTCGTAAATCACATTTTTATTAAAAATAAATCTTCTATAAATATCTCAAAAATTCATAATAAGATAATTTTGATATTTTTAATTAAAATTTTTTTGATAAATTTATGTAATTATAATTATAAAATAATTAAATTTATTTTTTAATATATATAAAAACATATTAAAAAGAATTTTTTTTGAAAATACCCACATTGAATATTAATATATATTTACTATTTTTCTTCAAAAGGTAATGTTGTTTAATTTACTACTAATTAAATTTGTGTTAATATATATATTTATGAGTTTATACTTTATATTGTATTATTTATTTAAAGAATTAATATTTAATAATTCCAATATAAATTCATAAATAAAACATTGATTTTAATGTAGTTATTACTCTATTTTCATTGTAATTAGCAATAATCATAGAAATATAAATTTTACACCAAAAAATGTAATTAAAAAATTACATAGTATAAATTGTGTTATCCAAAAAATTTATATCATTTTATCAAATTTTATTTCTATGTATGTGTAGGTTAATTTTAATTCTAGTACCTGAAACACATAAAAACTCATTCTTATAAAAAATGTATTATTTGGGAATAACATATATATATAGGAAAAATTATCGATTTTTTATTATAGTGATGCTAATAATATTATATTTGTTTGAATAATAGTTATTTGATATTAAAATTAAACAAATACTATATTTTAATTTATGTAAATTTAGTTAAATAAACAGATGAAAAATTAATTTTCATAAAATATTAATTAATTTTTTTTAAAATATTTACTGTTTTCATAAATTGACATAATATTTTATATGTTTTATTTTAGTTTATAGTTTTATAATTTTTATATCGAAAATGTTACAAAAACATCCATGTATTATAAAAGTGACAGTATTTTAAAAATATGTATTGATGACCGTTAGTCTAAAAATATTTCATTTTTTAAAAAAAATATGAAAAATAAATCTGATGATGATTATGTTTTTTTGGAATTCATAAATTAATTTTCCATTATAATACTGAAATTATAATTTTTTTAAATTTATTTTTTTTAAAGGACATAATATAATGAAAATTACATTGATTGAAAATAAAAATTTTAATATTAATTCACATTAATTATTTACCTTATAAAGATAATAAATATTAACAGTATACAATATTAGGGTCTTCTATAGAATTATTAATTATGTATTTTTAATATGTTGTAGTTTTTATGTTGGTTCCAGCATGTGAAACATGACTTAGAAAATAGTATGTGTTTTAAAAAATCTACAATTTCTAGTAGCTAAAATAACCTATGTAATAGTAGAAATGAATAAATTTTTTATTTTTAAGTATTATTTTTATAGATTAATATTTATTTCTATTTCAAAAATAATTTTATAAAAATTTTCAGTCAAAAAATGAAGAGTATTATTTTCCTAAATTTTTTTCAGTGATTCACAAGGATTTAATAAAAAGCTAAATTAAATATTATTATAAATTTAATTTTATAAATAATAATTTTTTTTAAAATTTTAATATTACATATATATTTAGATGGTAATTTTGGATTTTTATAAAAAGTTATTTTTTGAGCGAATAGTAAAAATACTGATTTTTTCTAAACTGTCTTTTTTTTATTACATAATGTAATTTTAACATAAAATTATATTTTAGATTTTATTTTAATACAAAATAAGATATATTTTATTAAATTTAACATGTATAATTCCAAATGAGTCAATACAATTGATTATTTTGGTATCAATTCATTTATATGCTTAAAGACACAATTGTCTTAATACTCTTTTTATTGCATTTTGTGAAAAATATTAAAATTAATTTTTTCCACAATTAAAAGGGGCATATTTTAAAATTTATTCCATACTTCAAATTTGGTGGTTAAAATTTAATAATGAGTTAGATTTTATTTTTTTCATTATGAATAATAACAATGGTAAAAATGAGTCACAACTTAGAATGGGGAATCATGTTATTTAAGGTAAAAACTAATTGGTGAAACCCCAAAATATTATCAAAATTTTTATTTTATAATGATATATATATGCCCTTATCACATTATGAAATATATTTCTTAGTTTTGGATCCACATTACCTAGTTAAATACTCTATAATAAGTAATATTTTAAAAAATTACTTGTGTTTCACTCCCCGAACCTATAAAACGAAACCACCTCTCATCCCATCAACAAATATTTTAATCAATCAGGTTATAAAAATACCTACTCAAAACTCTCCCAAACATCCATATTCATTTTATAGAGGTATTTTTCTTTTCAAAAGACCAATCTATAATGTCTTAAGGTGTAATTCAAATGGATATATCTAAGGAGATGGTATATGTCATAACCAATATATTTCATGTTTATTTCTTCTTCTAGATCATTGAAATATTTTTCAAACATTATGAAAAAATAAAATTTTCATATTCAATATATTTAAATGTTATTTTTTTATTTCCATTTTAATCTTTTTTCCTTTTAATGAGAAATTAAAATATCTGTTGTACGTACACATGGACTACCACAGCTATGAAACAATATGTTTCATTTGACATCATTGGGTCATATAGATGATTAAAATGAGTGGAAAAATAAAAATATATAGAATTTATGATATAATTATGGTTGTATAAATAAAATATATTACAGACCTTCATACTCTTTCCATCTATTGGAAATTGAAAACACCTCTTGTGAGTGTGTGTGTGTGTGTGTGTGTAATACCACCATGAAAAAGCAATGTGATTCATTTTTCACTGCCACCTCAAAAGGATGGCCATGAGTATGGGACAGACAAATAAATAATGAATTTATAATACATTTATTTTAGTTTTATATTAATAAATAGTATAATTTATTTCATTTTTCACTCATTTGATGAATTAAAACTTCTTTTTTATGTACGTACGGACTGTCGTCTCTGGAAAATGACATGGTCCATTTTTCATGAATTCCATTCAGGGATAGTTATAAAAGTTTATATAATATAAAAATATGATAAATATAACCTTTTTAATATTAAGGAAAATATTTAATCATAATACCTTTGACCAAAATCAATTCCCAAATGTATTTCTAAAATTATAAATTGAACAACCCTAAAATGTCCAACATTTACATAAGGATTTTATTACTTAATAAGACATATAAATAGATGAAATAAAAGAAAACATTACAGTAGAATCAATATTAAGAATTTTATTAGTAATTTAGAAAAATAATATAATTTTATTATTCTGTATTAAGTGAACATATGAAGCATTATGAGGACTAATGTAATGTATTTCCCTTGAAAACATTATTTCAAATGTTTTAAATTCATTTTATTCCATTTCCATGATCATAAAATGATGAAAGATTGTTATTATTTAGTTTTTAATGGTTGTTAAAATTAATTTTCAAATAATTCTCTTTTTTGAAATGGTATTAAAAGATCATATTTAAAAAATTTACTCTAAGGTTCATGTTCATATTTTTTACCAAATCAAAAAAATTGATTTTTTAACCTGTAAAAAATAATTACTTTTTATGGATACCATAGATATTATTTTTTATTAGTATTCCAAAATGTTTCCATTTTTATATTAAAATGAATTATTTCCATAAATATTTTATGAATTTTTAGTTTTATAATATTTTTCTAATGGAAACAAAAACCTTTTCTTATATTTAAGACATAACTAAAATTGTTATTTTTATGGTAATAGATTTCAATAAAAATGTTATTTATGATTAAATAGGAACCCATATGTGTTTTATTTATTCTATAAGTCATGGAAACCTTATAATAAAGATGAGTGATCTAGATATATATATGATATTGGGTGTTCCCAATATAGCTCTCAATTTCTTCTAGTAAAGTGGCAGAGTATACAAATGATGTGTTAATTTTAATAGATATGTGAATTATTAGGATATATGATTCCATTATAAGGGTACTTGTATTGTTTTATGTTTGTATATTGTCCCCATAAAACTATATAATATAATTTTATTACATTTTCTATGAAATCATTATATTTTAATGGATAATAAAATGGATTTTTGTTTTTAAAGAAAATTTTATGGCCTTTTAGAAACAAACAATAAATAATTGTTTTCCAAGGATAGTTATAACTATGATTTCATGATTTATAAGAAATTCATATGATTATGATTTTAAATTATGATTTCATATGAAATGTTTCATGAAATATACTAAGAAATTGTTGTGCTTTCTCAGAAAAGTAAACATATATATGATGTCAAATGCACATTGTGAAAAAAGAAAACTTTCATGTGGTATTTTTAGGTTTAATAATAGAATATTACAATTCCTTTCATTTATTTCTCTGAGGCTTATTTTTATAATCCCATAATTGACATTATTTTTCATTAAAATTAAGGATGAGTAGATAATTTAATATGTCAGAGTTCCATATATGAGAGTTACCTAAAATGATGCAAGAATGTCTTCTTAAATAACATGTTTTATTGGATAAATATATAATGATTGTAAATTTACACATTTTAATGAAATTTTTGACATAAGTATTTAAAAATAAAAAGAAAACTGTTCCTAGAAATTAAATAAAGTGAAACCATTTTTATAAATCATATAATTGTTAGTTGAAAAAATAATAGGTGGCATAACAGGGATGGAATTGACATTTTAAAAAATGTGTTTGGTAATTTATTATGGTATATTTTTGGAAATAATCTGAGAAAACATAAATATTCAATTAATTATATGACTTAAAGGTAATGGAATTGAAATCCAATTTCCTATATGTTTTGGATAAATTAATATTTCAAGCTTTCCATATGTATGATATAAATATTTCTAAAAAAAAATTAATATTTTCTTTCAATTTCTCGTATTATTATGGTGTTCAATAGTTATCATTTTAATATTTTCAATTATGTGATCATTTAATGTTATAATATATTGTTGTTTAAATTTCATGAAAATAAAAATATAGTCCCTTTTAATTTTAATTTAAAATTGTTATTTTTTCTAACCATCTTGATAATCCATTAATTAGATTTTATAGTTATTTTAAATAAATATGTTCTTGAAATAATTACTTGACTGATTTAAAATATATTATAGATAGAATTATTTTCATGATTGTTATTAATATAAATTTCATTGTTATCATTTCCATGTAATGGTACAATTGACTAAACATTTAATAGTGGATTAATTTGCGGAAATCACATACAATTTAGATGGATGTAAAAAATTGAGAGTTATCATAATACATTGAAATGATATGTGTGTAATAGTGATCTTCAATAAGTATTAATATATAAGTGTTATTTTATAGATTTTTGCATTATATTTTCTTCCTCATTCCATAGTGTTGTTGAAAAAAATTATAGAAATCCTCATAGATTAATGGCAACCTAATTGGATGTGAGACAATATTTGATATGGATAATGTTTAATGGGATCAATTATTTGATTTATATTTTTCAACACTACATTATATTCCTATTGAAAGATTATGTCTTCTCATTGAACAATTATTTGCTTCAAATTAAAATTTTATTTATTCATTATCTTATAATATTCAATATTTTCAGACACATATTATGGATTTGAAAAAAGAAAGGCCTTGTGGGCATTATTATTTAGTCCATAAAGTTTAATTCAGCCCATTTAATGAGAAATTAAAGATGTATATGTGTATGTATAATTAAAGTTTTTATTAAAATATATCATAATTTTACTTTTTCACTGCTTCCTTCGATTGTTTTATGTGAAATTTTGTGATCAACAAATTGTTTGAATTTTTTACTATTATAGTAATCGTTGAATTTAATCAACTTGATAATGGTGAATTTATTATTCCTTAACATAAAAAATAATTAATCTTTTTAGATTTAAATTTTTAATCATTGATTCACATCTGAATAAATAAATTAAATAGTGGTATTAGTTATCCATCCATCACTAATTTTTAATTTTCGTCTGTAGAATTAAATAGAGTGTTCTATAAAGTTGAAAGAGCATGCAATGAACGCTTTCTTATCGTTATAAGAAATATATATTTTAAATGTTATCACAATATGAAATTGTAAAAGTGTGTTGAAAATATATTGAATATGTTTTTTACTAATTTAAAATGTGAATTCTAATAAAAAAATATAACCAAACCATTTTACTGTATTATAAGAAGATATTTAATGGGTCTAAGAGACCATTGATGAAGATACAATCAAATTTTATGATTAGTCAAAATATGCCTATAATTATTTTAATAAATTATACTTATAATTGTTTTTGATTTTTTATGATTACGAAATAATTTTTATAATTTTACTCAACATTAATTTATTTTTTTTTATAAATTTTGATTTATCACTACAATATTCATCCAATAGTTGTGTATGTATTATTTTTGATTTTATGATAATGTACCATATTTTTATCCTTATTATTCCCTTCATAGGATGTGGTTTTAAAAAACAAAAATTTTACATCATAATGTTTTTAATTTCTAATTAGTAGGATCTAGTTTACTATTTAGCAGATGAATTTTACCTTTTTATAGATTCATGCTTGATATTATGGTATGTAATTTTATATCTTATTTGTTGACTAGTTTCATTTAGTTAAATAGAGAGATGATTAAATTATTTTCAAGATATATCATATGATATGATAACCCAACAGATTCCCTCAAATGAAACATGAGTGGACATAACTCCCACCAGGGCAGATCACTGGGGTCTCGTATCATATGTCTCTTCTAAAAAATCAGTGAACTCACCCTTCTTCAATTTGGTGAATCATGTCATCAAATAAAACTTGCAGTCTGGTATCAATGATGTAAAAATAAATCAATTTACCAGGAACTCAACATCTTCTACAAGATACATCATATCATGATAAGAAATTAAAATTTTTACAAAATGTAACTTATTTTTTTTTAAATAACCTACACTTATCAGAGAAAAATATTTCTATAAAAATTAATTCATGAACATAAAATTGAAATTTAATATACTACCATCAATGAAAAGATATCCTTGTGAAATATGAAACATTATAAATACAAAATTAATTAAATATGAATATATTTTTAAAATAAATATTAAAAATTTAAAATAATTTTATATATTTTATAATATAACAACAACAAAATTACAGGCAACATGTAATTGAACATTAAAATCATTCATATCTACTAAATTGGTATGAATTATCCATTGATAATTTTCTTTGAATATAAGTATTGTGAACATATGAATAGTTTTCCTAGAAATAATTAACATCATACTTCTTGGATTTAATTTAAAAGACTCTCATTTTGATCATTTTAATCTGAAATTTCTAGTTTAAATCAGTGATAACGATATAAATCTACTCTTCTTAAAATACTCTTTTGAATGGATAACTCCTATGTTTCTCATATTTATATAACCTATTATTATATTATAAAAATTTAAAATTGGATATTTTATATGTATATAGAGCAATATTATTATTTTACCTTTATCGATGTAAATTAATATCAATAATGTAAAATCTATATTCATTATCATTTTACGACTTATAACCTTAAATAATAATATAACTAAAACATCTAGTTGATTAAATTTTTCAGTCAGTATATGAGTACATTATTGAAATGATTTATTGACCTATACAATTTATATATGCTAATGTTATGAAGTGGTGTTCAAATGCTCCATCAATATATTTTTATAAAAAAGAATGAAATTATATATACATTAATATGTATTTAATTATTTATAAATTTTTTTAAATGAACTTTTTATATCTGATAATAATTAGTATAGAGACATTCCCATTTAAAATAAATAATATATATCCTAAAATGTGTAACAACAAGTGCTACGGTTAATGTTTAATATGAAACAAAACTCATAATAGTCCAAATTTTAATTCCTGATATAAAAATAGAGTTTTGATAAAAAACATGTTTCAATGAGATTAAACCCACTAGACATTTAAAATATTATCTTTCCCTTTTCTAATTGGTCCTTAATTAATCGAGGAGGGTATATCTGATTTAATTTTAATATCATTAAATTATGTAACATAAAAATCAGTACACTCCTTAATTAAATATCCCTTAGGTGTTGATGATTCAATAAAACATAGAATTGAAAAATATCATTTCAATTTATTTATGTAAATATTTTTTGGAAAAATCTACTTGAATTTGATGGAACCTATAAAAATTAATTCACTTGTAAAATGTGTGCTCAAATTTTAAAAATATTAAAAAAAGTGATGAAAGTGTTTATCTAAATGTCCTAATGGGACCACAACATTATTCCTATATTTTTTCAAATCACTCACATGATGATTTCATGAATTTTGTATTTAAAAAATTATAAAATCATGTCAACTGTTCAAATACACATGTATAAAAATCTAAGTTATATCAATTTGAATAAATTTTTATGTAAAATATATTTTTCAATACTTCTCAACCTTAGTCTTCACATTTACATTATTTGATCTATTTAAAAAATTACCACCAATCACTGTATCAATGTTTAATATAATTAAAAATTTATCAAAAACCCATAAATATGAGTTTAAGATCAAGTATTTCACAATCATATATTCCCATGATATTTATGATTTAAATTTTTATATAATAAAGAATAAAATTACATAAAATGATGTCATTTCCATATATTGTACATTTTGTTCAACTTAAATAGGGATTTATGTTTATAAACATGTTTTAATTAAGAAACATTTGTTTAATTTATATTGGTCCCAAAGGAAAATGTTTAGCATTTATTTTTTTTAAAACAGTCCTTGTATAATAAAAAAAATATTTTAAAATGTCGGTTGTGAATAAAAATCATATTAATAAAAATATAAATAGTAGAATATACTTTGTCTAATGAAAACATAAAAACCCAATAAAAGGATTATCTTTTTCCTAATAGTGTAATGAGCACATAAAAGAATAATTTTCACAAAATAAAATAAATTTTTCCCAAATAAAACATTTGATATCCCATTATTAATCATATGATTCCCATTAAGGAATATTGTTGTGTGTGATAACTCATTAAAAGATTTCATTGAAAAATAAACCATTCTCCTTCAAAAGTTCATAAAAATTCTATACATCATAAATTCCATAAATTTTCAGAAAACTAATTTTTGGATGAATAATATATGTATCATGTATTATAATATTCACGACCCATGTTCACTCATTTTTAACTCATGTTGGTGGAAATGTATCCCTGTTAATTACATATGACTGACCAACACTATTTTCAACCTTAATTTTCACATTCAAAGATTCAATAATTACCGATTGAATTATAGAGATATATTATGTTCAAATAACATCATATATAATTATAATGTAACATATACTAGACAAAAAATTTTAATCCAATACTTTTTCATAATGAAACACTTGAAAAACTCATTTGAAACTATAGGAAAAACACTGTCTTTTTTCACTTAATTATAAAATGAAATATAATTTTTCTTATAAAATTCCTTTAAAGGAAGAATTTAGAGAAGAGTGGTAATATGATGTAATTTAGAAAACCATTTTAACATGTATATTAATCTTGTAAACAAATAAAAAACATTTTTGAGGGAAATGGTGGAGAAACCACATACATTAAAAAAATTATAATTTTCACAGTTTCTAAAAAGATAAAAATATTCTTTATGGAATACATTGAAAATATTACATTTCAAACATATTAAAAGGAATACAAATATAGTTAAAAATTACATTTATGGACATTTTATTAAAAAATAATAATATTCCTTAAACATTATAAATAACACATACACAGTTGAAAATGATTATTAGGGAAAAAAATAAAATAATATTTTTATAAGAAAGCACTTTTCCTCAAGTCCCATATTGCATCATACAATATTTAATTCTTTGGTAATAACATTGTATTATTTAATTAAATAAATATAAATGTATTTAATTTCCTCTAAATGATCATTATTCCCTTTATTTAATTTATTTCTCTGTTTTATTTAGTTACTAAAATTTTTATGTTCATGTGGGATGTTTAGGAGTCGTCAGATTTATATGTTCAAACCAACATCGGTTCATTCATAACGGTAAAAGGATTTATGGTTCCATTACATCCAAAATCTTAAAATTTTCATAGATATCATATTTATAAATTAAAAATAATTTTAAAGTGAACCATGTAACACCATTATGAAAAGTGAATCTAGTTTTTTTATGAAGATGGTAGTTAGAATACATGCGTGAATGATGTTTTAATTTTTATTTAGGGTGGAAAAGATATTTGTTGGATAATAGTTTAACTTCATAGAAACCTATTAATGTTTTATATTTTAGTTTAATTTATTGGTTCCATCCATAATATCATCTTTGTAATGTGCAAGAGAAAAATGAATCACATCCCTTTATAGAGGCGGTAGTGTACACACACACATGAGAGATGTTATTTTTTTCCAAAAAATGGCATGTTAATAAAGAAGTTAATATATTATATTTAAATATTCATAATTATTTCATAAATATAATATATATTTGTTTAATCCACATTTTAACTATATATGTGATCAGGTGAAGAAAAATTAAACACATCAATTCTTGGATATGGTAGTCCTCATGTAGAAATGATTGATGTTTTCATTTACTATAAGGTGGAAAAGGATATCCAAAAGGGTTATAAAATCAACATAGTAAAATTTTAATAAAATGAAAAAAAAATTATTATAATATAATTTTTTAAGATGAGATGATGTAGCAAGAATAATAAATAATCACAAAACACATTATTTATAATTATACATATTATTTTAGGGCATCACATTGATTACACGTTAATTAATCATTGGATGGTATTTTGATGATAATATGAACTATATGATGTGAATATATATTTTGGGAAGGTATTTGATTAGATGTTGGTTGATATTAATGGCCCAATGAGTGTGGGGGAGTGAGAAGATCATGTGACCTTTTATAAGTGAGGGGACTGACTAAGTCATAAATACATAAAACTTTTAAATATATTATATGTATTATTCAATGAAAATTGGCCCCAAATTAATAGATTTTGAATCCATGATGATGAAAAATTAAAATTAATTCATCCACTAAATTTCTTTTTAAAAATTATTATATTTTTAACTTTATATCTTAGCTTTTACCACCTGGTTATCTGTTTTTTCCTTTAATGTGGTGGTAAGCTTTTTTCAAGGAAACTACTCATAATGAACAAAAAAATTCTTATGAAATTTTTTTGTCTTATAATTTTAAAAAATAATTTTCACCATATTGATGTTTTAAAACAATAAAAAAATATGTTTTTTAGAAATTAAAAAACAAGAAAAAAAATTATTTTTAGAAAAAATCACTCATAAAGAAAAAATATTTATACCAGAATAAATTAAATTTCAGATTAATATTCAATTAATTTTAATATTTTTTATTAAATTTTAATTCATTTTACTTTAATACAAACAGAAAATAAAATGGAAATTTATAAATAATTTATATGAAACCAGAGTTTTAATAAAAATTCTTATATTTTCCTTATTCACCAAAAAATAAATATTTTTTGAAAAATATAGGAAATTAACCTTAAGATAATTTTTCTATAAAGATTAAAATATATTAAATAGTACTAAAAATGTTTCCTCACAATGTTTTTTTAATTAAACAGATGAACATATTTTTCATAATTTCTTTTTTGGATTCCCTTATTTCTTGGTCAATCATGTGATTCTTCCATAATATCATAACATAGAGAATCAAATTATTTTTAATGACTTCCCTATTTAATCTTTAATCTGATATATACTTTTTTCATAAGAAAGGCTCTATTCAAATATAAATAGAATCAGTATTATGATAAGAAATTGAATAGGTACATCATTCCATATCAATGAAACTGAAGTGCCCAGATCAGTGTGAATCACTGAGAGGGGGAGGGGGTGAATCAGTGATCCCTTAAAACTTTTTACTAATTGATTCTTAATCAATTAAACCTCTATGGCTGGTTAAAGCCTCGATCTACTCTTCTTGTATCTCTCACCTTTCCTTGAATGATGCAGTAAATATAAAGGCACAGGACACAAGGATTTACAAGGTTCGGCACCAAAGGCCTACATCCTTGCCATGCTCTCCCAGCATGGATTCTCCATTATAACCTGTTAAAATTACAATGGTCGATACAGAGTCCCACTGTATCTCTCCTGAGTCCCACAGGAGGGTCTTTATACTGCGTCCCACAGTGTTACCAGAGTCCCACTGGCCTGCTCCAGAATCCCACTGAAGACTTCTTCTCCCTGAGTCCCACAGGGTCTTCTCCTGGCTCCTCGAGTCACACGAGTAGCTCTTATTCACTTTAAGTTCTTCAAGTATCCTCAGCAGCCTGGGATAAAGGCTGCTGGCCTTGCTCTTCTTCTGATCACTTGTGGTGAACAGGTCTTCTCGTCTTGCTCAGGCTTTATCACCTTCTTCTAAGGATGACCTGGCCTTCACTCTTCAACTACTGAATACTCAGACAACTGATATCTTTAACTTCAGTCTGGTCCAGTCTCACTTCAACTCTACTTCATGCACTGAGTGCATGGCCTTCTCAAATCTTTAAGAACCTCTGGTCTTGGACTCCTCAAATGCACACATCCATATTTAGCTTTGTTCACGTGTGCACGTGCATGCATGCATGCATGCACTTTCCCTTTCCTCTTCTTGGTGCAGTAGACCCACAAAGGGTGTAGTCACTTTAAGAACACACCTTCACTGAACTTCACACACTTTATCCAATTTGTTTACACACTCTTAAGTGTGTTTTACTTTGGTGTGAGTTGTCCTCTTCTTCTACTTCTAGGTGTTTACACTTTTAGTGAACACACTAGGTTCGGCCAAATTGTCTCTTTGCACATACTTGTTTCATTTTGCACACACTTGAAACTTGGCCTCTTCCCACTTCTTGTTGCACACCCTTAACCCGTAGGTTGTTCTTCAATTTTGCACACACAAAATGTGTCTTCACATGGTGCACACACAAGGTGTGTTCTCGATCTCCACTTCCTTTGCACACACACAAATCTTGGTGTAGTTCTTTGTGCAAGCCTCGGCCAATCCCTTCTTTGTGCACACACTTAGCCAAAGGCACTTCCACTTTTGTGCACACACTGCCCGTAGGTCCTCTTCTTGTTTTGCACACACAAAAGGTGTGGTCTTCTTAGCACTTGGCACACACCACTTGGTGTTGTTCTTTGTGCACACACATGGCCTCGGGTCTTCCTTCACTTAAGCACACACACACAATGGTGTGGTCTCCTTTGTTTGCACAAGGCTACGGCCTTTCTCTCCTTTTTGCACACACACTGCCCACGGTGCTCTTCCTTCACTTGGCACACAAGCAAAAGGGTCGGCCTTCTCAATGTTCACACACGAGGCATGAAATCCTCGGGTCCTCTTCTGTTTTTGCACACACCCAAGTTGTGGTGGTCTTCTTGTTTCACACACACACAAGGCTACGGCCTTTACTTGCACACACCCGAACTCAAACTAGTCGCGCAAGGGGGTGTGTCCACTCTCAACAGCTGTGCAAGTCCTCAGTGCAAGGGGCAGTCGCGCAAGGTGCATGAGCACCTCGGGGCGCTTCCTCCTGTCGCGCAAATTCACGAGCAGAGAGGGTGACAACCACGGGCGCGCAAGGATGCTGTGGCCCTGGGTACTTCCTGCCGCGCAAAGATTAGCGCGTAGGGGACCATCGAAGCCTCGGGTGGCTCCGGAACCTTCAGCCGCGCAAGTTCTTTGTGCGGGGCTTCAAACCTTCGCGAGGCAGAGAGATGCGCTCACAGGACTTCAAAAATTCAGCGCATCAGCAAGCTTCTTTGGAGCCTTAGGCTCTTCTTTTATAGGCGAGGCAGAGGAGGTTTTATCCGTGTGAGAAAAATCTTGAACCACCGAGATTTTCGGATCTCAAGTTTCTGTAAAATCTCGTTTCTCTCCTCAGTTTCCACCGCGGGTTCTTTCCTTATTTTTCTCCGGTCTTCTTCATGTGCATGCGACTTTGAACGCATGCACGGCCTCTCTTCTTCCACTCCATGCAAATCACGAACACCCAATGCCTCGGCAACTTCGTTTGCCTCGGCCTCGTGCGAATTTCTTCCAAACATTGCATGCATGCCTATTTTATGAAAGATCGTGTTCAGTGTGGCCAGACGAACTCATTGGAGCCTTCGATTTGATCGGAGGTGGCCGGATACTCAAAATCTTCATTCGGGATGCTCCTGGTTCGACGGAGGCACGCGGGGAGCCTTCGGCTGAGCTCGAGGAAGGAGACGAGCTCTCGGCCGTCGGATGCGATGTTAAACGGCCAGGATCAGATCATCTCGCGCGGGATCAGATGTGCGGCCGAGATCTGGCGCGCGATCGATCGTGCGGCCAGGATCGCTCCCGCGGAAAAAATCTGCGTCCCACATCGAAATGGGGCACGGTTTTGCCGCGGCTTATAAGCCTGGCGCTGCCCGCTACTCCGCAATTGAACCTCTCCCTCCACGGTGCCGCCCCACACCGTGTTCTCCCTGCGGGCGCGCTCTGCGCCCACTCTTGCTCCTGTGGGCGCGCTCCTAGCACCCACTATGCTCTCCGGGTGCGCGGGTTTCACCACCGCGTGCCCTCCGGGGCTTACACACGGCCCCTCTGCGCTCCTCCGGGCGTGCCACAGGCGCCCATGCGGTTGTCTTGGGTGCGCCCCTGCCTCAAGGGATGCTGCCTTGGCCTGAGGGTTCCCCATGGGCGTGGTGACCTTGAGTCCCACATGTGCCTTGGGTGATGACCCTCGGCTGGCCTCCTTGGTGGACTATCTTTTTTGCTAAGGGGAAATATTAGGACTTTGTATATAACAAAGTAACCAAGTTTCCAATGCCATGTGCCACTTCCCAAGCCATTCCTTCTCTTCTCCATTCTTCTTCTTCTTCAAAAGAATTCCTCCATTATTCTTCAACACTTATTTATCAATTAGGAATGGAATTCCCGAAGGGTCTTCTTCTTCAACCGAACTCCTGAATCACATAGATCTTCAATGTTCTTTATTGATCTAATCAGAGATCAAGTTGGATCATCTTCAAGTTCACATGCACTAAGTGATAGTGCATGGGCTTCTTTAGCTCACTTCATCCACTTAGAGATTGTGGATGGATCTTCTTCACCTCCTCATGCATTGTCAATACAATGCATGGTCTTCAAACAATGTTGTGACTTTGTATCATTAGGATACAAGTTCTATGAACTTAAAGAGCAGCTCAGCAATCGTCAGATGTCATGATGCTCCATCAGCATTCTTCAAGTGTTGTCACTTAGTATCACCTTGATACAAGTATTGGAACTTTAAGATCAGTTCTACAATCGTCTGATGTACATGGAGAATGTTTCAACCACAATTTCAAATACCACTTAGTGAATCTCCTAAGTGACATGCATCTTAGTACCATGGCCATTCTCCTTCATCACCATCACCATCACATCCTTTGACATTCACATCTTGACTCCTTGACATCCATTCATTCCAAGACAACTTCATGCCTCATTGACAACAAATGCAACACAGTGCACTTCAATCTCCCCCTTTGTATTTGTTGTCAATACACTCCTTTAGCACATATGAATGGGTCAATATGTGTGCCAGTATTTTCTCCCCCTTATTGGCAATCAAATGCAAAGGTGTGGTGTGGTACTCTTTCACAATATCTCTTCCTCCCTTCGAATAGCATCTTCTTGAAAAACACTAGGAGAGGGATGATTCCACATGTTCTTCTTTAGCAAAGAACCTCTAGTTGATCAGCTCTAAGTCTACTTGGGCTAACCCGGTGTAGAAAACAAGAGTGATGTAACCAGGGAACTCAGTGCTGTCCACATTCACTGTAAACATGTGAGATCATGCTTAGGGGTTGAATTTTTTTAGATATTCAATGAATTGATGAATCCTGCACATACTTCACAAAACACATTAGAGTGTTCAGGTTCAAAGATAAAGCTCCCCCATTCATCCATTTTCTCAAGATGATATTAATTTCAGAACATCATCTTCTCCAGATTGGCTCCCCCTCAAGGGGTGCACTCCATTCTTTCCAAACCATCCTCCAGTTGAGAATGATCATCATCTTTAATTCCCTGCAATGTCAGCACATGTAAATACAAGTGATTAGGGAATAAGATGGAACCTTCTTGGTTCATCAATGTGAACAACAAGGTTGAGAAGATTCTCTCAACCGAGATGTCCCATTTTCACCATTCTTCACACTTGCACATTTGATCTTCAATGATGTTTGTGCTGGTGTGGATCTCAATACATCTTCATGTGAAATCTTCTTCTTCCCTTTTGCCTTAGCAATTTCCAGAACATCATCTTTAGCTCTTTGTAGATCTTTGTCAAGTTGCAACTGATTTGGCCATATGACTAGTAAATCATTTGGAAGTGTGGCCTCAGTTCTGGAAGTTCCACATGGTTCTTTGGATGCTGCTAAGCTACCTCTCTTAGGCAACTTATTTTCAATCAATCCCTTCTTCTTCTGGATTGATTGTCTTTTGGAGTTCAGTCTGCTTCTATTTAGTTTCATGGCTTCTTTACAAAGGTCCATGATGTGTCCTTTCTTTCCACAGTAGAAGCATTTCTTGGTGGTCCTTCTGGATGCATCACCCTTCTTGGACTCAGACTCCAAGGACTTCTCTTCATTTCTCAAACACTTCTTGGGAGCATTTTCCACTTTCTTATGCTTGCTTCCCAAGGATTCTTTCTGAGCCAGGTTCTGTGATCTTTTCTTCTTTTGAGCTTTGGATGCAGTTGGAGATTGACATGTATCATTTTGACCACTTTTGCAATCATCCCAGATGTTGTCAAGTAATCCAAATCTGTTAGCAGTAAACAGATGTCTCTGGACCTGTTGATGTTGCTTCTTTCCTTCTGGATTGCTCCCCCTTGGCATGGGCTTCCTCTGTGCTTTGGCATTCAGTGGATTGTACCAACAATCCTTTGCACAATGCCCATACTTGTTACAACACCAGCATTGTCCCACGAATCTTGACCTCTTTAGTCCTTCTGATTGTAGGGTACTTTTCTTGACCTGTTGTGCTGTTTTAGGAGAGCTCTCTTTCTTCATTGTCTTCATCCATACTTGTTTGGAATTATTCTTCCATCCTGCACTTTTTGTGGAAACACAATTAGAAGCATTAGTACAAGATGGTATGGATGGTACCTTCTTTCTAGAAGATGATGCACTTTTATTAGAGGAGGTCTTTCTCTTAGGATCATCCTGCTCAAAGCTCACTTGAGTGGCAACATTTCTTCTTCCAGCTGTCTGGGAGGCTTTGGCTTTGGGTGATTTCTGATTTTTCAAAATCACCTCTAATTCTAAACACTTCATGTTAAGGGAGTTCTTCTCATCCTCAACAGCTCTTAGCTTTCCTTCCCAACTTTCTTTCAGCTGATTCATCTGGTCATCATGCACTGTCTTCAATTCAAGCAATGAATTGTCAAGCTCCTTCACCCTTTTTTCCTTTGTCTTCAAGTTGAGCATCTTTGACAACCATTGAAACTCTATGTCTCTTTTCCAGTGCACGGAAAACATCTTTGATCATTATCAAAAATATTTCTTTCTCAGAAGAGCTCCTTTGCAATTCTTCACAAGTATCTTCATATCTATCATTGCAAAGAGAAACTGTTTCTTCCTTAGCCTTCACCAGCTTTCTGAGAGTGTTGGTTATGCCAACCCTTTTTGCCAATTGGACTTCCAGAGAATTGGCTTCATCCTCTAGCTGTAATTTTTCTTCTTGAAGATCAAGGAGGCCTGTAGCTATACACATTGCAACTTCCTTGGGGACTCTCATCTGAAGATATTTGATTGCATTTAGAAGATCATTGTTTCTTCCATCTTCATCACAGCTAGAGCAGGCTTCATCAGAAGAATGATAAAAGGAATTGTCATCTGATGTGAAATTCACATTTCTTTCCATAGAAGGAGTTTCTCTGATTGCACCAGCCTTCTTCTTAATCTTCTTTGCCTGTTTCATCATTTTGTTTTTCAGAGTCTTGGCAGATATCTCCATTTGAGGCTGTTCTTTCATTTCCTCAAATCTGCACTCCATATAGACTCTCTTGGATCTTTTAGAGGAAACCTCCCTCTGATACCAATTGAAGTGCCCAGATCAGTGTGAATCACTGAGAGGGGGAGGGGGTGAATCAGTGATCCCTTAAAACTTTTTACTAATTGATTCTTAATCAATTAAACCTCTATGGATGGTTAAAGCCTCGATCCACTCTTCTTGTATCTCTCACCTTTCCTCGAATGATGCAGTAAATATAAAGGCACAGGACACAAGGATTTACAAGGTTCGGCACCAAAGGCCTACATCCTTTCCATGCTCTCCCAGCATGGATTCTCCATTATAACCTGTTAAAATTACAATGGTCGATACAGAGTCTCACTGTATCTCTCCTGAGTCCCACAGGAGGGTCTTTATACTACGTCCCACAGTGTTACCAGAGTCCCACTGGCCTGCTCCAGAATCCCACTGAAGACTTCTTCTCCCTGAGTCCCACAGGGTCTTCTCCTGGCTCCTCGAGTCACACGAGTAGCTCTTCTTCACTTTAAGTTCTTCAAGTATCCTCAACAGCCTGGGATAAAGGCTGCTGGCCTTGCTCTTCTTCTGATCACTTGTGGTGAACAGGTCTTCTCGTCTTGCTCAGGCTTTATCACCTTCTTCTAAGGATGACCTGGCCTTCACTCTTCAACTACTGAATACTCAGACAACTGATATCTTTAACTTCAGTCTGGTCCAGTCTCACTTCAACTCTACTTCATGCACTGAGTGCATGGCCTTCTCAAAACTTCAAGAACCTCTGGTCTTGGACTCCTCAAATGCACACAGCCAGATTTAGCTTTGTTCACGTGTGCACGTGCATGCATGCATGCATGCACTTTCCCTTTCCTCTTCTTGGTGCAGTAGACCCACAAAGGGTGTAGTCACTTTAAGAACACACCTTCACTGAACTTCACACACTTTATCCAATTTGTTTACACACTCTTAAGTGTGTTTTACTTTGGTGTGAGTTGTCCTCTTCTTCTACTTCTAGGTGTTTACACTTTTAGTGAACACACTAGGTTCGGCCAAATTGTCTCTTTGCACATACTTGTTTCATTTTGCACACACTTGAAACTTGGCCTCTTCCCACTTCTTGTTGCACACCCTTAACCCGTAGGTTGTTCTTCAATTTTGCACACACAAAATGTGTCTTCACTTGGTGCACACACAAGGTGTGTTCTCGGCCTCCACTTCCTTTGCACACACACAAACCTTGGTGTAGTTCTTTGTGCAAGCCTCGGCCAATCCCTTCTTTGTGCACACACTTAGCCAAAGGCACTTCCACTTTTGTGCACACACTGCCCGTAGGTCCCCTTCTTGTTTTGCACACACAAAAGGTGTGGTCTTCTTAGCACTTGGCACACACCACTTGGTGTTGTTCTTTGTGCACACACATGGCCTAGGGTCTTCCTTCACTTAAGCACACACACACAATGGTGTGGTCTCCTTTGTTTGCACAAGGCTACGGCCTTTCTCTCCTTTTTGCACACACACTGCCCACGGTGCTCTTCCTTCACTTGGCACACAAGCAAAAGGGTCGGCCTTCTCAATGTTCACACACGAGGCATGAAAGCCTCGGGTCCTCTTCTGTTTTTGCACACACCCAAGTTGTGGTGGTCTTCTTGTTTCACACACACACAAGGCTACGGCCTTTACTTGCACACACCCGAACTAAAACTAGTCGCGCAAGGGGGTGTGTCCACTCTCAACAGCCGTGCAAGTCCTCAGTGCAAGGGGCAGTCGCGCAAGGTGAATGAGCACCGCGGGGCGCTTCCTCCTGTCGCGCAAATTCACGAGCAGAGAGGGTGACAACCACAGGCGCGCAAGGATGCTGCGGCCCTGGGTACTTCCTGCCGCGCAAAGATTAGCGCGCAGGGGACCTTCGAAGCCTCGGGTGGCTCCGAAACCTTCAGCCTCGCAAGTTCTTTGCGCGGGGCTTCAAACCTTTGCGAGGCAGAGAGATGTGCTCACGGGACTTCAAAAATTCAGCGCATCAGCAAGCTTCTTTGGAGCCTTGGGCTCTTCTTTTATAGGCGAGGCAGAGGAGGTTTTATCCGTGTGAGAAAAATCTTGAACCACCGAGATTTTCGGATCTCAAGTTTCTGTAAAATCTCGTTTCTCTCCTCAGTTTCCACCGCGGGTTCTTTCCTTATTTTTCTCCGGTCTTCTTCACGTGCATGCGACTTTGAACGCATGCACGGCCTCTTTTCTTCCACTCCATGCAAATCACGAACACCCAATGCCTCGGCAACTTCGTTTGCCTCGGCCTCGTGCGAATTTCTTCCAAACATTGCATGCATGCTATTTTATGCAAGATCGTGTTCAGTGTGGCCAGACGAACTCATTGGAGCCTTCGGTTTGATCGGAGGTGGCCGGATACTCAAAATCTTCATTCGGGATGCTCCTGGTTCGACGGAGGCACGCGGGGAGCCTTCGGCTGGGCTCGAGGAAGGAGACGAGCTCTCGGCCGTCGGATGCGATGTTAAACGGCCAGGATCAGATCATCTCGCGCGGGATCAGATGTGCGGCCGAGATCTGGCGCGCGATCGATCGTGCGGCTAGGATCGCTCCCGCGGAAAAAATCTGCGTCCCACATCGAAACGGGGCGCGGTTTTGCCGCGGCTTATAAGCCTGGCGCTGCCCGCTACTCCGCAATTGAACCTCTCCCTCCACGGTGCCGCCCCGCACCGTGTTCTCCCTGCGGGCGCGCTCTGCGCCCACTCTTGCTCCTGCGGGCGCGCTCCTAGCGCCCACTATGCTCTCCGGGTGCGCGGGTTTCACCACCGCGTGCCCTCCGGGGCTTACACACGGCCCCTCTGCGCTCCTCCGGGCGTGCCACAGGCGCCCATGCGGTTGTCTTGGGTGCGCCCCTGCCTCAAGGGATGCTGCCTTGGCCTGAGGGTTCCCCATGGGCGTGGTGACCTTGAGTCCCACATGTGCCTTGGGTGATGACCCTCGGTTGGCCTCCTTGGTGGCCTATCTTTTTTGCTAAGGGGAAATCTTAGGAGTTTGTATATAACAAAGTAACCAAGTTTCCAATGCCATGTGCCACTTCCCAAGCCATTCCTTCTCTTCTCCATTCTTCTTCTTCTTCAAAATAATTCCTCCATTATTCTTCATCACTTATTTATCACTTAGGAATGGAATTCCCGAAGGGTCTTCTTCTTCAACCGAACTCCTGAATCACATAGATCTTCAATGTTCTTTATTGATCTAATCAGAGATCAAGTTGGATCATCTTCAAGTTCACATGCACTAAGTGATAGTGCATGGGCTTCTTTAGCTCACTTCATCCACTTAGAGATTGTGGATGGATCTTCTTCACCTCCTCATGCATTGTCAATACAATGCATGGTCTTCAAACAATGTTGTGACTTTGTATCATCAGGATACAAGTTCTATGAACTTAAAGAGCAGCTCAGCAATCGTCAGATGTCATGATGCTCCATCAGCATTCTTCAAGTGTTGTCACTTAGTATCACCTTGATACAAGTATTGGAACTTTAAGATCAGGTCTACAATCGTCTGATGTACATGGAGAATGTTTCAACCAAAATTTCCAATACCACTTAGTGAATCTCCTAAGTGACATGCATCTTAGTACCATGGCCATTCTCCTTCATCACCATCACCATCACATCCTTTGACATTCGCATCTTGACTCCTTGACATCCATTCATTCCAAGATAACTTCATGCCTCATTGACAACAAATGCAACACAGTGCACTTCAGAAACATGAAACAAAACTCATACCTGAGATAAACTCGGTGGTAAGGCTAATCAGTATGAAATAGATCCGAATTTCTGTATAATTTCATATTCAATAATTAATCATGGACTAAAGATTCCATTTTACCAAAATGAAAAACACTTTTATAAAGAGACACTTTAAGAAAAATGTGGTCTACTACCTCAAAAAATTGATAATTCCTTTGATTATCTGAATAAGATTTATTCTAGTTGTAATTTACCTCAATATAGTGCTTAATCATCATTACCTTTTCCACAGTCCCTTCTACCAACTCTGATCGTAGAATCTTTCTATCACTATATTCTTCCCAACATGTTATTGTTTGAAACCACATTCCCAATAATTCCCCAAAATATTCAACATATATAATAGAATAAAAGTTATTATTAATAGAAAATTACCCAATTTGAAGAAAATGATCCCAACTACCCTAATAATATAAATATGAATCCAAAATAATATATTACGATGTTTATGTTTTTCTACATCTTTACATTAGTTTTATGATGCAAATATTTAATTTAATTTAATTAAATACCCAATGAATTTTAATTTCCTTTAAAAAAGATGAGGTAAATATATGATCATGGTTAGATAAAATAGAGGTACTCAATATAATTTTACTATCTCCTTAAGATAAATATGAAAAATATGATCCAACCGTATATAATCTAAAATTAGAAGAAAAATCATTGATTTACTCAATGAATAAATAATCACTAAAAACATATTTTTACCTTTACATGTCATTGGAAATTCCTCTAGGAAATCCACGTAAATATCATCCCATTTCCATTTAATAATGGGAAAATAATGATACAACCCATTTGATAGTTTTCACTTATCCATAACCTATTTGAATGTAAAAAATTGATTTGTAAAATCAGTAATTTCATTCTTCATTCAACTTCACAAAATAATTTTGAAGGTATATATACAATTTTCTACCACTGAAATGAAAATATAATTATGACCAACTATATTCACATAAAAATTACTTTTTAAACATTGAACCACTTGGAATACACAACCTATTTAAAATTATAATAACACTCTAATTTTTAATATTAAATTTAGGTAAATTTCCCCTATTAAACAATTAGACCATTGATTAACAATAATAATATTTTTTTTAATCATGAACAATTATCTCTGAAAAATATGACATTACCAACATAATAAATAAAATACATGGAATTCATGTGTGTATAAATTCTTGGACAAAATTTATCAAATCATTAACAAAATGATCATGGTCAAAACATAACATGGCTAATGTATCATTATATTTTCAAATCAAGGATATTGATACCTTATTTTCATTACCTCGAAAATAGTGGATCAGGAAATCATAATAATTTTTCACTTCCAACCATCTTCTCTATCACACGATCAAAACCTTTTTAGTAAATATGTACTTTAATCTTTTATGATCATTATATATTTTATATTTTACCACCTATAAAATATAAAACCAAATGTTTAAAGAAAAAACATCTACTATAAGATTATAATCATCTGTAGTTTAATTTTACTCATAGTGTTTTTATTAACATAGAGAATATAAAAACACCTGGTCACATGGAATCAAAAAACAACACACTCCCTTCAAAGAAGAATCACTATAAATAAAAAAATTCATTACATCTTATTTTCAAGACAATCACTCAATTATTAAATAATATTCATTTAAATTATTGAAAAAATTCATTTATATCTTATTCTAGATGGATTTAACTCATTTTGAGTTAATTTTGTATGTGGGATAGATATCGTTGAATGTCTTTCAAAAAATTATCGATAGTAACCCAAAAATCAATGAAAATTTCCAATCTCAGTAAAATTTTAAGTTCATGTCTACTCTTCCACCACTTTAGTTTTATCCATATTAAATTTTATTTCGCCTTTTTAATCAGTATGACAATGTGATGAAATTTTCTTTAACCAATATTAATATTTTAAATTTTTATGTACTTATATTCTTTATTACTATTCTAAAAAATACTTATATTTATTTTTTGATCATTATTACTTTTATAATAAATTATAATTTAATTAATGAAAACTAAATCAAATTTATTTTAATTATCTTGGAAAAACTATTCATGATGTGGATACATACAGATTCCAAATTCCTTAACCTGAAATCCATAACCACTAACTCATAATTACTATTCCCAGTACAGAACACCGTTCTAATAATATCCACCTCTTTTACCTTAATCGAGCGATACCTTATCTTTAGATAAATATTTGAAAAATAATAATCACCCCATAACATATAAAACATTTCATATATATGAGGAAACAAATATTTCTTCTTAATAGTGATGTTATTGAGTACTCAATAATAAATGGAAAGACACCTGGAATGATAGTTCATATAAACAAAAAAGTAAATGCATCCACTTATGAAGTGGGTTAGTGAAGGAAACCATTATCAAGAAACTCTTGAAACATATTTTTCAATTTATAATGTTATATTTTATCCATTCGTGAAGGGGTTTTTGAAATTTGGTAAGTATTTGGCACTAATTCAGTAGTAAATTCAACATCTTGATCAAGAAAATCAATAAGAAATATATCTGGATATTAATTTAGTACTTATTTTTCACTAATTTGAAAAAATAATTTATTTTTAAAAAAATGTTCAAGATAACTTTTAAAAACATAATTTTTCTAGTTTCTTAGTTATGAATTCATTCTTATATACAAAAAAACTCAAATATAAAAATTAATTTACTAACTCTGAAATATATATTGTCAGGGTAAACAAAATGAACATCCATACCAAGAATAACATTAATATTTATAATGGGAAAGAATAAAAGGTTTTTATGAAAATTCGTACATTAATTTTAATAGTACTATTTATATAAATTCTTATTTCTTTTATTTGAACACCAAGAGTTTTTACCATGACTTCTGACATAACAAAATGAGACTATTGGTAATATTTCTTTTTTTGACATGTATATGGGTTTAATTTTATTTTGACTTATAAAACATATGTGATTAGAATATGATAAAATGGATTCCATATTTAGAATCAAAATAATTTATACTATCCAATAAGATCAACATGAATTTTAACCATAATAAATTAGGAAATTAGCAAAAATTATTTACCATGGTTAATGAAAAAAATAGGTTTATTTGTGGTCAAACAGAATGGATAAAGGATAAAATCGAGACACAATATATATAATAGCTATTGTAAGTTATGTTTATCATTATATGTTTTAAGGTTGAAAATGGAAAATTTTATAACCTTTTGGAATGAAAAACATGCTGGTGGAATTATTTCTTTTAAAAAATTATAGGTTTTTCCTCTTTCCCACTTATAAAGGACACCCCCTCTGCTCTCATATCCACACATCCAATAATCCTTATTTTGGACAGGACCTTCCCAAATAAGTTACCTTATTCACTACCTCATCTTAAAATCCATCCATTATTCAAAAAGCCAAACTAAGAATGCTTTTGGTGAAAACCAAAATAAGTTTTACGAAGAAGATGTGAAATCCGAAAATAAATATTTTATTTTATTTTTTCTTCTTCTTCCTTCATATTTTTAAAAAAAATTATGATATAATATCCTTAATATTTTCAATATACTAATTTTTCATTATAATAATGGAATGATCAATAACAATCATTTCATATCCATATTTTTAGTAGTTAATAAAAACACTCTTATTGTTAAATTATATGTTTATTATGTGAAACAATTATTTATTATTGAAATTTAATTAATAATTGAGTTAGTGTAATTGGATAAAGAAAAAATCATAGCCAACGCTTTGGAATATTTATTCGAATATTTTTAGAGTTAAAAGAAATGTTATTGAGAGATTCCAAGGCTCATAAATCCTCAAATAAGGTGAAATAAAACTATTAAATATATTATATTAAGCATGAGAAGTTTATTGAAAATAATTTAATAACTCCAAAAGTGTTCCTCGAATGGGAAATTTGAGATAGCATTTACATGGGGAATGTGATTTTTGCACTAGACAATGTATAAAATTTGTGAGAATTGGAAGTCTAGATAACTCACTAGTGATAAAAAACATTATTTATATTTAATTAATTATTTAATCCTTTATTAATTAATAAATAATTATTATCTTTGAAACAATGCATCAAATGTGAAATCTGGGATCACTGTAGGGACCAGAATTTGGTGTTTACTCTTGGCATGGTATAACTTTTAATCACCGGGAGTGTTTGGTGAGATCACTATTATTATTAAGGTGTTTAATGTTAATGTTAAACAATAATAATTATATTTATTATTTTAATAAAGTAATAATGAGTATTTTTCATCTTCCCTACCCAAAAAAATTTAACCCACTATATTTAACACCGGATGTAATGCCCCGACCCCAGTTACCCAGAGTCGGTGCATTACTTCGTAACATTGGCATGATCACAAGAAAGATCAAATCTCGAAATACCGATTGGTTTAGTAGCCTTGGAAACACTAGATATATTCATAAGTTTTACATTACATCATAAAATGAAAAACTACTACAACAACATAATATCTCTATATTCCACACTCATATCCCCACATAATATCCCTGCAGGTCATTCATAATTTACTTCTTCACTTCCTGGGAAAAATAAAACATAGAAAAGGGGTGAGCTCAAATGCCCAGTAAGGTTAACAATATAGTGGAACATTCAAAATAATCATAAACATTTAAGGCAATGAATTACTAAAACAAAAGCCTTTTAAAATTGAACTTCAACATAGTATGGCAAAAGTAAAATGAAATAATGCCATTTACTTATTCACATGGATATTCTACTAATTGAATAATCACATGCAATATCAATAACCACTTTCATAATGTTGGAATGCATAATGCCAGACTATAATAACCACATAGCCAAGGCCTCGTGCCAAGACTACAAATAAGATTTTGTCAAGGCCTTGTGCCAAGACACTAGTTTGTCTCATGAGACCTACCGATGCATCGAGGAGCTATAGCGGGCTCCACCCGTCACTTATTAAGTCCAATGCATTCCCATATGAAAAGGTTTAAACATAACATAAACATTCGTATTAAAACTAGCATACGAAATGTCAATAATTTCACCATAAACTATGAATGGTATAAAAATAGCACATCCATAGTCAAACATATCACAAATCCTTCAATACAATATATAAGTTTTGTATCATAATAAATCAACTTCAAATAATCTTAAAATCCGTCAAAGGATGTTGACATAGATGAAATCAAATTTTTTTAAAGAAATATCTCCTTTTATTTTGAAATCATTTAAGATCCATATAAAATAAAACATTTTCTTTGAAAATATTCTTATAAGCTTGTAAGGAAAGCTTTGAAGATTTTATAACGGCGTAAAATAACCGCACCCACCATATAAGTTAAAAAAAACATTCTTACCTTAATTCTGTCAAAAAGGTTAAAAAGGACCTTGTTTTGAAAACGACCGAAAGATTCCTTTATAAACCACTTATAAAAGTCAAAAAGGGTATAAATGACTTTAACTCATATTATAGTAAATAGTAAAAATGTTTTTAAATGCATTTTTAAGAAACATGGATGTGGATGATAAAGAGATCCCAGTAGATTATAACGTATAAACAACCTTGGATAATGAAGAGGTTGTAAAGTAAACCCTTACCTTATACTTTTCCTTTGTTGGGGTAGGTTAACCTCCTGTATAATGGTGAAATAATTGTTATTAAATTATACAAGAATCATAAACATTAGTATGATATCATATATGATCTTTTAACATTGCTTTATTAATAATATCTTAGTATTATCGTTGTTTCGGGTGTTAACTTACTCGTTTGCTTTTGTATGTTTTTTTACGTAAGACATGTTTGTAAGGGATAGGTTGTATATTATTCAAATCCAGAATGGTATTAAGTCCTTAAACATCATTTTTAAATCATCAAATGATAATTATACTTGAATGGATACGATGGAGAATGAATCTCATCGCGTTCGTGGAGACGGTAGTCCGTACGTACGCACGAACGCTACTTCAATTTAATTTTTATTTTAAAAGAATCAAATCCAAATGATACATAGGTATATTACTATTCCAGTATAATATAATATTTTATATATGTTACTTAAGTTCATTAACACCATCCTTTATACGTTCCATGTGTGGTATGAACGAGTCATATCATTTTAAGGGGGCGGTAGTCCGCACTTCCTCAAATGAAATTATCGTATGTATATACAACATGAAAAGAATAATGGTATGAAATAAAATGGAATTACAGAAGCTTATATATAAAATATATATCATTAATATCATATTTAATTACAGTGCCATCATAATGACCACCATGAGAGGCGGTAAGATGTTTTTGAACAATCATCATTTCGTGAGGCGTTAGTTTTCCATCCACAGAAACATTATGTTCATCATCCATTAGATGGAGTTGTGTGTATGTGTAGTTTGAATCCTTATTATAACAACATCCTAGTATATTTTGAATACTGTTGTTGTTACAAAAGAAAGGAAATAAAAAGAGTTTGGGGGTTGAAGAAGCAAAATAAATGAAAATAATTTAAGAGAAATCGTTACCTTTAATTTAGGTAACTCACTTTGGTTGGAACCAAAGGACTTCTTGAAATGCTTTCTGCCTAAGGGGAAGCTTCAAGGAGGAGGAGAGGGATGTGGGGAGATTATTTGGGCAGAGTTTGGACGAGCCAAGTGGCTTGAGAGGTGTGAGGAATGAGTAGAAGTGGTCTCCTTTTATAAGGGAGAGGAGGGACTCTTTAGGAAAGTGTGAAAGTATTACTTTATAATATATTTGTATTCGGTTTATAATGGTCCAAAAATCATTGCGGTCGAAGATAAGATGACTCATATTCTAAATAACATCAACCAATAAGAATTGGACAGGTTTTAGATAATATTTTAATCATTATAATCTTATTTATTTAAATGATTTATTAATGAGGTAAACATTGCATCATTATTGTGTCATTAATAATTTAACTTATTTAATGTCTAAAAATTATAAATAAAATATCATCATGTAGGAAATCTTTTTAGCTTTCTAATGAATATTTATAATCGAAAATCCAACATGTATAACCCTATGTAAAAATTGTTCTTCTAAAAGATGTAAGCTTATGCCATTTTTATTTTTATTTTAGCTTTATTAATATAATGTGTCATTATCACTTACAAGTGGATCCATGGGGTCCCAAAATAGACCCAAAGATGCCCATGGTCGACCATGTATCAACCAATATGGTTAAGACACGTTTTAGGGTAATTTAGTATTATTATAATATTATTTTTTAACCCTTATTTACCGGATTTACCCTTAACCATGGTAAATAAAATATTTACCGCAGTAATTATTCAAAATGTCTAAAAATAAAAGTTACCTATTTACACAATTTGAACATCCTGATTCCAAATATGGAATCAATTTTCCTAAATTCAAAACACAGAAGTGGCAGAAATTAATTTAAAATTAATTCCCACTGTCAAAACAAAAAGCGTGTTTTTAAGAGATAATAACTATCAAAAGATTGACACTTGTTTATGTTCGGTTTAATTGTAAAATTATATCCAATGACCAACATTATATTAAATGGTAAAAATATATTCTAAATATACTTTAAAACCACTCAAATTCATAATTTATCACTATTAATTATTTTGATTAAAAAAGTTGTTTTTAATTAAAATTTAGTAATTTTCACTATTCATCAAAATATGAAAGTTATCCGAAATGTACCAAAATTTCACCTTAGGCTAAATTAGATATTCTGAATCCAAAAATGAAGTATATTTTGAAATATAAAATATATATGATTTCAAAAAAATTAAGTATTACTATTCATAACGGCTAGTTTGATCGGTTGTGGTGTGTGTTAAAACTCGAAGTTGCGTACAACACACGCTACTGTTTTATTCAAAGGAAAGCGTACCGTGGAAGCTTGGGATGTTTTATTTTAAATTTTTTGATGTCCCCATTTAGTCAAAAAGTTTAAAATATTTTCTTTAAAAAGGTTTCACTATTAAAAGTTGGTAAAACTATAATACTGAAGATGAATTTGTTCTTACATTATGTCTAAGAAACTCATAATATGGATTCTAAAATTATAAGGATTATATAAAGATTAAAATTTAGTTAATACTATTCATAACCTTTTTTGAACGGCTTGTTTGGTAAGTCATGGTGCGCTTGAACTCGGTGTTGCGTGTAGTGCAAGTTATTGAATTATTTTGAAGAAATAACACACTATGAAATCTTAGGGTGTTACATTCTCCCCTCCTTCAATAAATTGCGTCCTCGCAATTTGAAATTGTTCTTCGAAAATAAAAGGTTGAAAATAGAAAATATATTTGTGGGAAAACCCACATCGGAAATTGGTTTACTAAAATTTAGTATTAATATAAGGAAAAGAGAAATGAAAGGGTCACCACCAAATTATGATCTCGATTAGGAGAACATTGGTGGCAATTAGAGACATATAATTGGAGGAAAAACGTAAATATTTATAGGTAGTGGTTGAGGTCATCAATCACAAACAAGTATAAAATTGAGGTCCTTAAACTCATCAATCTATGATGATTTGAAGTACCATCGGTTCAACAAAATATAGGGTATTGGGATAACACATTTTTGACGTTTCAAAATATCTTAGTTGAAATCCCACATCGAAAAATGAATTAACGAGGCCTCTATTTAAAATAAAGAGTCGAAAGTATGAAGATTACCGAAAATAACACATACTAGGGTTCCATGTAGGAAAATATGGATATGGGAGAAAAATCTAGCCATCAATTATCTGATGGAGAGTGGTAGAGAACATGGCTATGAAAAGGCCAACAATCCCAAAGCCATAAATTAGTGATGATTTAAGGTACCATCTAGGAAAACATTTTTGTTCTAAGTTGCTTTTCTTAATATTGATGAATTTATTTATGATATTGGCTAAGATCATAAGGAGATATACTTACTTTATAATTAGAGTTTTATCCATTAATAAATTTCTACCACAAACTCATCTTTCACTCTAAAAGATAATAGAATGTAAAAAAAATTCTATTTACACTATTCGTATAGGGTTCCAAAATAAACGAATTTATAATTCATCTACAAGATCTTTTAATAAAAACTACATTATTTAATCCAGGACATCTCGTGGGCCAGTGGTAGGTGATACACCCTTGTCGCCCTTCGGTTGCGGGTTCAAGTCTTGCGGCCTTGCCGGACGCGACGGGTTGCCGCCCGACCTCCAGGTTGCCCTTTTATGGCAATCCAAAATAATCCAAACTAGAACTATCAAAAATACTTCTATCCAAACTCACAGTCCAACATTTATAAGTAAGGTAAACATAATGTAGAACCTTTTTACCCCGTAATAGCATATGAATACCTTCATCATGTATTCTTTTAATACACCGAAACATCCTGAATTACCATATTTTTTATTGATTACATTCATGCTCCCTTATTCCATATAGAAAGCTGGATATACTTCATTAATCCAAAAATGTTTTAAACCCCAACAATGATGGAATATCATTAATCAGTTCCAGGGTAGTCAAGAATATCCAATATAATTTATCCAAAACAATCACATATTATTCCAAAATCACTACCTCAGTATCAGAACTATATTATGATTTATCATTCTCTCAACCATATATTTTCCAAAAATTTATCCTGCTATTGAGTCACTTTTCTTTATTCCACACAATCTCAAGTCCTTAATGAAATAGTACTGCAGTACAATCCTTATATACTCCATGATTATTGTAACAAGTACATTGTTGATACAACACTCAATTGACATAATCAACATAAGAACTCTAATCATTCCTCTTCATCTGTGGTAGTATCATAACTTGATTATTATCCAATAACATCATTTGTGGCATAGTCTGATGACTGGGACATAGGTTCGCGTAGTGTCCAAACTCCTTGCAAATGAAGCATTGTACATTTAAAATCATTTTCTTACCCTTGGAGTCACGTACTTTGTGCCCTTTTCCTCCACACTTATAACAAACTCCCATTCCTTTCAAGAAAGTTCCAGGGTGTTTCTTTCCACAGTTACCACATATGGGAAAATTCTTCTTTTCCCTTTTCCCTTTATCCATCTTTCTCTCTTCCATCCTTTTCTTCTCTTGATTCCCTTCAATGCCATAGGACTCAGTAAACTCTTTACTTATCTTATCAACACATGATATTATTTCTTCATATGATGATAATACATGGGAGACTATTTCTCTTATAAATTCTAGCTTAAGACCATGAAATATATGATCCTTCCTTCTCTTTGAATCATGTGTATTTCTGGAGTTCTCATTCCTTCTACTGGGCGCCATTTCTAAACAATGGCATAAACTAGATCAGTTTATGAATCAAAATACATAATCCCATACTTATAAAACACTTAACATAAATTGAACTATTTATGGATATAATCCATAATCATAAAAATGTTTTCTTTGAGGAAGTTTTTTTTTTAAAAGAAAGAGCCCATGGATAATAAAAGAAAACAAAAGTTTACATGAAGTGAAAGGAAGGAATTTTATTACAATCTCTTTCATAGAGGTGAAGAAAATCAGCTGGCAGCGCATCCAGCCAAGTCATGTTCTGGTGGACACCTTTATTGGCAAGGGCATCAGCAACTGCATTTGCTTCCCGGTAGGCATGTGTAGCAATGTAGTCGATCTTCTGAAGCGAATTCAAACAGTTCATCCAGCGCATAGTAAGCGGCCAGGCTAGATGAATGACTCCGTTCCAAATTGCTTGAACAATGGTGGTAGAATCACTTTCAATCCACCGTTTACGCCAACCTCTTTGCAGAGCAAAATCAACAGCATGGATGACTCCAAGAATCTCTGCTTCAATGGAAGAGGCGATCCCACAACCTCCGTAGAAGCAACCATGACAATGGTCATCAGAGTCTCTGTAAATGGCCCCACAACTAGCAGGTCCAGGATTGCCTTTTGAGGCGCCGTCGACATTCACTTTAATCCAACCCGGCATCGGAGGTTGCCAGAAAACTTCAAAGGGTTGCTTGAGCTTCGGGAAAATACCCGGGACACGGATACGTCTAAGGATCTCGAAGTCTCCAATATGATTGCTAGAAAAATCTTTTTGAATTGATGCAGCTTCATGAATCGCAATGAGAATTCGACCTTTTCCTGCATTAAGACTGAAAGAGTGATTATTATGGATAAGATCATTTCTTGCATACCAGATTTCATGAATGAGTTCAGCCACTGCTGCAAGAAAAATGTTTTTGACTTGCCGAGAGGCGCCATATTTAGTACATTCCTTCAAAAGTAAACAAATCGGGTCAGATAAGGACCATGAAGAATTAAAAAGATCAAAAATATAGTTCCATAAAGTCGTGGCCGTAGCACAAGACAAGAAGAGATGATCAGAATCCTCTCTGTGTTGATTACATAAATGACATTTAGAACAAAGTTGAATGCCAGAGGCTTGAAGCCGATTTTCAGTGGGCAATATAGTGTGAGCAATACGCCAAATAAGTGTGAACCTGGAGGGTTTAATCCAAGTCTTATTGAAAGTACTCACCCAGTTATAATCAGATTCATTGTCAGAAAAATTGTGCATGTAGAAATTTTTTGAATCAAGTATGCCATTGGGAGCAGCTTCCCAAACAAGGAAGTCCCCAGATGTGGAGAAGGTATAATTTTCAATAATTTGAGCAATTTCATTGGGGAGATCATGCTTATGAAGATGCATAACATCTTTAATAGTGTGGGTGGTGTTTATAGAAGTGTTATTAGGGGGCAGCATGGAAATTAAAGGAGTACCTATCCAGTTGTCACACTAGAATTTAATGTTAGAGTCAACGCTGACCATCCACCTGGAGTTAGCCATAATCTTCTGATAAGAGTTTCTAATAGAGGGCCAGATTGAAGAGTTGATGAAATTAAGATTTCCTTTTAAAAGTTTATTTAAAAATCTATATTTTAAAAAGTCAGTGGCTTTAGAGTTGTTATTAATAAGGCGCCAAGTGAATCTCGCTTGCAGAGCATCGTTGAACAATTTTAAGTTTTTGATGCCAATGCCTCCATTATCAAGAGGTTTACAACATGTCTTCCATGGGATGGTAACAAGTTTCCTTTCAAAGATACTTCCCGTCCAGATGAAATTTTTTATAAAGGTATTGACTTTCTTGAAAGTACCTATGGGCCATTTATAAATCATGAGCGAGTAGACCAGCTTAGAGACAATGGTAGATTTGACAAGACAAATTCTACCAGCCATGGAGAGGGATTTCCCCTTCCAAGTAGAAAGTTGATTAATAATTTGATCCGTGATATTAGAGAAATAAGAGGATTTAGGACGTCCCCAGAAAATCGGGACGCCCAAGTACGTAAAGGGAAAAGAGCCCTCCTTAATTCCAAGATTATTGGTGATAATGGATTTTCTTCTAACATGAAAATTTTTACCGAAGAAAATGTGAGATTTGTTCCAGGAAATAGATTGACCAGAAAGGTTCTCGTAATGAGAGATAGCTTGTTTAAGACATTGAATATTTCTTTGATCTCCCTTAAGAAACAAAATAATATCATCCGCATAGAGGAGGTGAGTAGGGACAGTAAGGTTTCTACCGGCCTGAATGGGTTTAAGTTTATTTTGATCAACCAGATTATGAATGAGTCTGCTGAAGTAGTCTTCCGCAATAACAAACAGAATGGCCGAGAGGGGATCGCCCTGTCTGACACCTTTAGAGCATTTAAAAAATCCACGAGGGGTGCCATTAATTAATATGGAAATGCTAGCAGATTGAAATAAAGTCTTAATTCTCTTGATAAAAGTCTCATGAAAACCAAACTTTTTCAAGACTCTAAAAATAATGCCCCAATCAATGGTATCAAAGGCTTTTCTAATATCAAGCTTGATGGCCACACAACCCCCCCTATTATTTTTATTAAGGATGTTGGTACATTCTGAGGCGAGACAAATGCAGTCTTGGATGGATCTATTCTTAATGAAACCAAACTGATTCCATGAGACAATTCTGTTGCAAATCGGAGCCAATCTGTTGGCAATGATTTTAGTAATGATCTTGTAAAGGGTATTGATAAGAGCAATTGGTCTAAAATGATGAATTTCAGAAGCATTTTCAACTTTGGGTATTAAGGTGAGGAATTGAGCATTGATACCCCGAGGGAGGGATCCGTGAATGAAAAAAGACCTTATCAGCTTACAAACATCTGAACGAAGAGTGTCCCAGTGATTTTGATAGAAACCAAGAGTGCAGCAAGGCCCGTTGTCGTGCACCAGTTCCCGTTCGAGTCTAGCTCAAAGCGGTGTTTTCGGGTTTTACCCCTAGGTACATCTGTGCCAGAGCCGCCTCTACCTGCTCGTATCCAGACAGGGATGTATTGCTCGGAAAACTCACAAAATCTCTACAATACCAAAATTCTAGGAAGTTATTCTATACTAATCCTCAAAGTTAATCTTAGGTCTACATGCTCTAATCAGAGTTTATCTAAATCTAGCTTCCAAGGTTTGTACTAAACTTCCTCTGATACCAACTGTAACGCCCCGACCCCAGTTACCCAGAGTCGGTGCATTATTACATAACATTGGCATGATCACAAGAAAGATCAAATCTCGAAAGACCGATTGGTTTAGTATCTTTGGAAACACTAGATATATTCATAAGTTTTACATTACATCATAAAATGAAAAACTACTACAACAACATAATATATCTATATTCCACACTCATATCCCCACATAATATCCCTGCAGGTCATTCATAATTTACTTCTTCACTTCCTGGGAAAAATAAAACATAGAAAAGGGGTGAGCTCAAATGCCCAGTAAGGTTAACAATATAGTGGAACATTCAAAATAATCATAAACATTTAAGGCAATGAATTACTAAAACAAAAGCCTTTTAAAATTGAACTTCAACATAGTATGGCAAAAGTAAAATGAAATAATGCCATTTACTTATTCACATGGATATTCTACTAATCGAATAATCACATGCAATATCAATAACCACTTTCATAATGTTGGAATGCATAATGCCAGACTATAATAACCACATAGCCAAGGCCTCGTGCCAAGACTACAAATAAGATTTTGTCAAGGCCTTGTGCCAAGACACTAGTTTGTCTCATGAGACCTACCGATGCATCGAGGAGCTATAGCGGGCTCCACCCGTCACTTATTAAGTCCAATGCATTCCCATATGAAAAGGTTTAAACATAACATAAACATTCGTATTAAAACTAGCATACGAAATGTCAATAATTTCACCATAAACTATGAATGGTATAAAAATAGCACATCCATAGTCAAACATATCACAAAAACTTCAATACAATATAGAAGTTTTGTATCATAATAAATCAACTTCAAATAATCTTAAAATCCATCAAAGGATGTTGACATAGATGAAATCAAAATTCTTTTTAAAGAAGTATCTCCTTTATTTTGAAATCATTTAAGATCCATATAAAATAAAACATTTTCTTTGAAAATATTCTTATAAGCTTGTATGGAAAGCTTCGACGATTTTATAACGGCGGAAAATAACCGCACCCGCCGTATAAGTTAAAAAAAACATTCTTACCTCAATTCAGTCGAAAAGGTTAAAAAGGACCTTGTTTTGAAAATGACGGAATGATTCTTTTATAAACCTCTTATAAAAAGTCAAACAAGGGTATAAATGACTTTAACCCATATTCTTGTAAATAGTAAAAATGTTTTGAAATACATTTCAAAGAAACATGGATGTGGATGATAAAGAGATCCCAGTAGATTATTACGTATAATACAACCTCGGATAATGAAGAGATTGTGAAATAACCCTTACCTTGTACTTTTCCTTTGTTGGGGTAGGTTAACCTAATGTATAATGGTGAAATAATTGTTATTAAATTATACAAGAATCATAAACATTAGTATGATATCATATATGATCTTTTAACATTTCTTTATTAATAATATCTTAGTATTATCGTTGTTTCGGGTGTTAACTTACTCGTTTGCTTTTGTATGTTTTGTTACGTAAGACATGTTTGTAAGGGATAGGTTGTATATTATTCAAATCCAGAATGGTATTAAGTCCTTAAACATCATTTTTAAATCATCAAATGATAATTATACTTGAATGGATACGATGGAGAATGAATCTCATCGCGTTCGTGGAGACGGTAGTCCGTACGTACGCACGAACGCTACTTCCATTTAATTTTTATTTTAAAAGAATCAAATCCAAATGATACATAGGTATATTACTATTCCAGTATAATATAATATTTTATATATGTTACTTAAGTTCATTAACACCATCCTTTATACGTTCCATGTGTGGTATGAACGAGTCATATCATTTTAAGGGGGCGGTAGTCCGCACTTCCTCAAATGAAATTATCGTATGTATATACAACATGAAACGAATAATGGTATGAAATAAAATGGAATTACAGAAGCTTATATATAAAATATATATCATTAATATCATATTTAATTACAGTGCCATCATAATGGCCACCATTAGAGGCGGTAAGATGTTTTTGAACAATCATCGTTTCGTGAGGCGTTAGTTTGCCATCCACAGAAACATTATGTTCATCATCCATTAGATGGAGTTGTGTGTATGTGTAGTTTGAATCCTTATTATAACAACATCCTAGTATATTTTGGATACTGGTGTTGTTACAAAAGAAAGGAAATAAAAAGAGTTTGGGGGTTGAAGAAGCAAAATAAATGAAAATAATTTAAGAGAAATCGTTACCTTTAATTTAGGTAACTCACTTTGGTTGGAACCAAAGGACTTCTTGAAATGCTTTCTGCCTAAGGGGAAGCTTCAAGGAGGAGGAGAGGGATGTGGGGAGATTAGTTGGGCAGAGTTTGGACGAGCCAAGTGGCTTGAGAGGTGTGAGGAATGAGTAGAAGTGGTCTCCTTTTATAAGGGAGAGGAGGGGCTCTTTAGGAAAGTGTGAAAGTATTACTTTATAATATATTTGTATTCGGTTTATAATGGTCCAAAAATCATTGAGGTCGAAGATAAGATGCCTAATATTCTAAATAAAATCAACCAATAAGAATTGGACAGGTTTTAGATAATATTTTAATCATTATAATCTTATTTATTTAAATGATTTATTAATGAGGTAAACATTGCATCATTATTGTGTCATTAATAATTTAACTTATTTGATGTCTAAAAATTTTAAATAAAATATCATCATATAGGAAATCTTTTTAGATTTCTAATGAATATTTATAATCGAAAATCCAACATGTATAACCCTATGTAAAAATTGTTCTTCTAAAAGATGTAAGCTTATGCCATTTTTATTTTTATTTTAGCTTTATTAATATAATGTGTCATTATCACTTACAAGTGGATCCATGGGGTCCCAAAATAGACCCAAAGATGCCCATGGTCGACCATGTATCAACCAATAGGGTTAAGACACGTTTTAGGGTGATTTAGTATTATTATAATATTATTTTTAACCCTTATTTACCGGATTTACCCTTAACCATGGTAAATAAAATATTTACCGCAGTAATTATTCAAAATGTCTAAAAATAAAAGTTACCTATTTACACAATTTGAACATCCTGATTCCAAATATGGAATCAATTTTCCTAAATTCAAAACACAGAAGTGGCAGAAATTAATTTAAAATTAATTCCCGCTGTCAAAACAAAAAGCGTGTTTTTAAGAGATAATAACTATCAAAAGATTGACACTTGTTTATGTTCGGTTTAATTGTAAAATTATATCCAATGACCAACATTATATTAAATGGTAAAAATATATTCTAAATATACTTTAAAACCACTCAAATTCATAATTTATCACTATTAATTATTTTGATTAAAAAAGTTGTTTTTAATTAAAATTTAGTAATTTTCACTATTCATCAAAATATGAAAGTTATCCGAAATGTACCAAAATTTCACCTTAGGCTAAATTAGATATTCCGAATCCAAAAATGAAGTATATTTTGAAATATAAAATATATATGATTTCAATAAAATTAAGTATTACTATTCATAACGGCTAGTTTGATCGGTTGTGGTGTGTGTTAAAACTCGAAGTTGCGTACAACACACGCTACTGTTTTATTCAAAGGAAAGCGTACCGTGGAAGCTTGGGATGTTTTATTTTAAATTTTTTGATGTCCCCATTTAGTCAAAAAGTTTAAAATATTTTCTTTAAAAAGGTTTCACTATTAAAAGTTGGTAAAACTATAATACTGAAGATGAATTTGTTCTTACATTATGTCTAAGAAACTCATAATATGGATTCTAAAATTATAAGGATTATATAAAGTTTAAAATTTATTTAATACTATTAATAACCTTTTTTGAACGGCTTGTTTGGTAAGTCATGGTGCGCTTGAACTCGGTGTTGCGTGTAGTGCAAGTTATTGAATTATTTTGAAGAAATAACACACTATGAAATCTTAGGGTGTTACACCGGATGAAACCAAAATCTTGTAAATCATCTATTTTTTATGATTCAAATTCAAAAATGCCCTTATATGATGAATTATTACATTTTATAATCTATTTAATGTTGAAAAATATCTTTAAATGGGGTATTTATGTTTCCATTTTTCAGATTCTGTAAGGGTTTCATATGATCCAAATAGGTTTAGATTTTTTGGATTTTTTTGAGATCAAACAATCCTGAAACAGCATTTCCCATGACTAGGGAACTCTATTAATCTAATATTATAATATTGTCTAGTTTCAATAACTACAATGAGCCCTTTATTTTGTTCCTCCTGTGCAGAACTCCCATATACCCAGGTTTGTTTATTTTTTTATTTCAGTATTCTTTAGTAATTATTTTCCTGTCTTCTCTAATAATGAAAATTATGTTTTTAAATTTTTATTAAAATTATTAACTTGTATTTATCAAAGACAATATTGAAGTAAATTATCAATGGTAAAATATGTAAAATTATGTAGGTTAATTAGACCAAAAATAGTTTATTGAAATTGTCAAGCAATAATCCCACATATTAACATATGGTAATTATTAAAAATATCAAATGATACTTTCTTGAAATTATCAAAAGTTAGTTATTGAAGAATGTTTCACTATATAAATGAAGATTCCTGTTAAAAAATAACTAAATTATATTTATATATATTAAAAATAATAATTATTCTAAATACCACCTCAGTATAAAATTATTTTATGTATACAGATTACTAGAAAATATTTAAAATTATTTATTTGGATAATTATTACGATTGAATGTTTTGACATAAAATGAAAATCCAAATATTATACAAGGGAGAGAAGGTATCATCACATATAATAATTTATTTATTTTTGAAATAAAATAGCTATTTTAATGCTAGGAAACCTTAATGAACTTCGAGTATCAATGTTTCTTTAATAAGTCCATGAATATTTTTTCATGACTCGATATTTTTTGCCTTTTTACGTTCATGATTTTTTATGTAGGAAGTTCCTTAAATTATTGGGCTTGCATTTACATTTATTTATTTTATTATTATATTTGTTGGAATTTAAATTAGACATGGTTGATTGATATCACATGTGAGTGTGTGTATCCCATAAAAACTATTGTGACTCCTTTAGTGATATCAGTGAATAATTTATCAGTGTTTGATTATGATCACATATTGTTTTGTATGAAATTATATGCTCATATTGCTATACTATGGATACTTTTGTGATGGCCGTAGATATGTATAACTATTCCTTATTTTTTGTTAATGGAATTTGAGAGATGGGGAAAATTGTGACATATTTATTCCATAGTTGGGGAGAATGATTGATTGAAATGATAACTATGAGGAACATGAGAACATGGTGGAGGTATGAGGATGATATGACGTCATGTTGAGTATATTCTTGAGGATGCCTTGATACCATGTGATATACACAATAAGAGAGCCAAGTTTAAGTAAGTACTAGTTATTCTCGTCTAGAGGACTAGGGTGACATGATACACTTGAGCGATATATGAAATTGGGTATCATATTCAGAACACCATAAAGACACCATACAAGGGAAGGTTTACTTCTTATGAATCATTTAGTGATCTTCCATGATGGAGCTGAAGCAAGTATGTCCAGAGGTTATGGTATCCTGGTTAGCACACTAATGATCAGTTCTGGATTCTATGATTATGTGATTCATGTAATTATTATTATCATGGTACAAAATTGTAAACATGAGAATATCAGGTAAATGATGAATTGGTGATGCCCTAGTCAGTCTTTTACTCAAACTTTATCCATGAATTTTTATGTTCTTTTAGATTTCCAAAAGGCCTGAGGAATGGAAAGGACCCTATGGTGAATGGTTGACCTAGTGGATCCTAGAGTTGGGGCAGACTGGGATAGACACTAGAATGACCTATATTTCTTTTTTTTATCATTTTTTATGTATTATGGATAGGATTTCCACAATAGGGAAATATTTTAAGTTCATGACTTGTTTTTCAATTACATTTCTCACAATTACTCTCATTATATATATATATATATTTGTGATCCTATGACATTATACTAAGGTTATAGTCTCCCTAATGATAAAAATAAACCCTCACTTCTTTTCGGAAGCCTCTTTTATATGAGGAGGTGCGCATGAGTTCATGTTCCATTCTAGATATGACATGAAGGATGATACACATCACCACATCACTTAAATAGGAAACAAAATATTCGATCAGTTGTAAGTTGAATAACCACCTGGAAAACTAGCATAATTCATTTTCGAACACCGATTCTCATAGATGAATATAATGGTATATTTAATATATATATTATATTAATGGTATAATTATTCCTCCAGAATTATAATATCACATACACAATTTTATCTTCAATTCTATAATGAATACAATAATGTCTCTTATGTTTATGAAGGACTACCAACTCATGTGGCGATTCAATTATTTTATGGATACACATCACATGGAAGGTAATGAGGATTATTTTGATATCATAATATTATATTCATTAAATATAAATAATTATATTAAATAAGTATATCTTATATTGTTTCACATTATATTCCATTGAATAAATGACAATGTCCACTTCTTTCAGGGCACACTACCGCCTCATGAAGTGATCTGATTCATTTTTTACTAATTACATTCATAGAAGTTAATAAAGGATATATTTAATGAATATTATATATATATATTAAAATATATTTATTCTTTAATATTAATATACAATCAACTTCATTACCCTTTTATCCATTAAAAAATGATGAAAACATTCATGCATATATGCAACCAACCCTCTCCATAAAGCGATGAAATTAATTGTCCATGTTCAAAATTCAATAATTTTTATAAATATGTATCAAATGGGAAATATTATTTTTTATAATATAAATATCATTCTCGATATTATTTATCTATATCCTATATTCAGGGGCTAAAACATTCATGGTAGATCATATAAGATAAAATAAGGTATTTACAGCAAATACAATTGTGATAATGACATATTATTAATTAAAAAGTAATAATATGTCATAAAAGGTTCATATATGACATTATAAGAGTTAATTTGGTTATATTATAAGTTAATAATATTTTAAAGTGCATATACAGAAGTTGAAATAATTCTCAACTAAAGGAAGCACGAGGTAAGGTGTTTCTTAACTCACTTTTCATTCATTAGGTTATATGAATTCTTCGTTGGTTATAAAATGCCAAATTTTAATGAGAAACAATTGATTAATTAATTGTATTTTATTTTCCCATTATTTTGTTGGATACACATTTGATACATAAAATCATCAAATTTTTAATAATTAGCTCATTAATATGAACTTTCTATGGGCTTCGTCTCAAACTGCCTAATTTGAGGGACAAGTTATTTTATGAACCTAATTTATCTTGATTGGTTTATATAATCTACCTTTACATAATATATCATGAATCATTACTCTACCATGATATTTTATGTTTCAATTAATCTACTTCAATCATGGGGGTCATTAATTCATAATCATCCCAAGCTGTAGAGGTTAATGTTTCAATCTCATTTTAATTAGTATTTCTGATGATTGAATTTCCAATGATGGAAATTAATTGGTAAATGTATTATAAAACCCTATAATGTTATTATCCTTTGGATATTTAGAAATTTATTTTGAGAAAATATTGTTTCATTTCTCTCTTCAGTCAAAAATCCATTTTTTTTCCAAATCCATGTTTTAAAACAATGTTTTCAAAACTGTATTTTTGTAATTGTTTAATATAATTTTTACCATTATTTTTTTAAAATATTTTAAAATTAATAATCCTGTTCTTTTATAAATGGGTTACTTTTTAAATTTTCTTATAAAATAAGAATTAAATTTTATATTTTTACCTTATTCAACATTAATAGATGTCTTAATCCATTATGACTAGTAAATATTTTAAAGATTCATATTTATGATTCAAAGGTTACTTTAAAAATGATTTCTTTAATATTTTAAATGGTTTTAGATTTTAAATATTGGTTTTCAATAAATAATGGATATTTTTCTCATGAATGTTCAATGTGATATTTTAGAATCATTTTCTATCTAAGATGAAAAACAGTGATAAAACTCAAAGTTAATATGTTATTTTTCCCAATAATTTTAAGAATATTTTTCAAAACTGTTTTCATGATTGAAAAATCATGGATGTTATGGATTTATTCAAACTTATGTATATATTTATTACACATATATGACCAATTTATTCTTCCATATATATTAAGGGAAATAAATTCCATATATTAATTTTAGAAATGAAGTCATTATGAAATAACCATTTAATGTGATATGAATTAGGATTAAGAAACACATTTTTCCATCTTTAATTCTTATATTATTCCTTATAATTGATTTCAATTATGTGGAACACATTGATCATGAACATGAAACAACAGGTATTCCTAGATTTCTCTCTAATGAATTATGTAATGTTTTAGCCTCATGAGAATTCATGTGTGGGATTAGGGAGTAAACCTAATCCATTATGGGATATTTTCATCCATTTGATTTATTATATGAATTTAATCTTGACTCTTTTTTTCCATGTTTTATATTTAATCCACATTTCCTATACTACCACGAACATATGATACATTATTTTATGTTTTATTATTCCATGTGGTTACTCTTGTGAATTTTCTTTTAGGATATCTTGATATACCTCTAGGTCACATGATATGATTCTTTATCGTGTCTATTAGATTAATGGGATTTTTAGGTCACCGATTTCTTTTGTTAATTCCATATTATAACCACGAATATTTTAGATATCTAATAAATTTTTAGAGATAAATATGGAAAATAAAATATGGATTCAATGTTTTATGTATCAAGATCCTAGTATTCTAAATACAATATGCATTTACGAACATGAGGGTCCTCTGTCGACTATATTAGTGGAAATAGAATTTTTTGAAAAATTATTTTTCTGATATTGATGATTCCAATAATTAGTTACTACTGTTAGACATGAATTAACATAATTTACCAATCATTTATATGAGATCATCTTACTACTGGACACCTATTTTTTGCATTACTTTTCTGATCATAACTCTTTACATTCTATTATGAGATGAATTATTTATCTTGCAGAAGTAGTAAATAACATAAAATAATAAAATATTATTTAAAAATAATTGTTTCATATTTTAAAAAATAGGGTGTCTTATTTCTATATTTCTTCATTGAAATATTCTTTATTGTGTTCCACCTAGTCCAATTCTTCTTCTTTTTCTCATGAATTACATAAATTACTGAAAAATCCATCTCAAAAGTCTCATCATTAAAAAATATCCTCCTAAATTTTATTTTCATGAGTATCCCAAACAATTCATAAACATTGTTCCGAAACTCTATAAATTCTATAAATTTTACTGTCTTGGTAATGAACAAAATTGGATGCATCTATGGTCATCCTAGAAATAGTTTCCTCATAAGTAGTGACTATGTTCTCTTCCTTTTATAATATATCTATAAATTTCCATTCCATTTTAGTTTAATGAACAATAGGATAAAAATTCTCTAGGATAAGGTCTTTATAGAAAATCTAACCCATGGAAGAAATATTTTCATTTTTAAAATATTCCTAATTAGATAAAACCATCAATTTGTTTCACATTCAATGTAATAAATCTTTTGATTTACCTTCTCATTTATTTACATCCAAAAAATCACGTACTTATTCCAATTCATTTATCCATGCTTCATATTTCACTAGTTCCAAACATCTAACTTATGTTATCAAGTGAATATTAAATGAAAGAATACACCATAAACATATTCTATAATGAGGAATTTAATTTTTTATTTCATTGGTTCCACCATTAACTTCTCAGGTTATCAATCTTAACACTGTCACAAAATTTCCTCTCTAATAATTTCTAGTTGTTTATATTGAAGGTTATTTTAATATTTCTGCATTCCTACTATAGATTTGTTGTTTCCAGTATGGTAGAAAATTATTAATTGACATGGATTAGATGAATAAACATGATTAACCGTAACAAGAAGTGTCAGGATAATATAAATATAAATAATAGACTTTTATAAGTTTCTTTAATCAATATTCTAATCTTTAATGGTATAAAAATTATTCTCTAATACAAATGATAACAACCCATTACTTTAATAAACCTTTAATATGGTTTAAATAGGAAGGATTTCAAAATTTTAAATTAACATGATCTTTTGGGTTTAGATTTTTTGTGAATTATGAATGACATTACATAAAAATTTGGACATTTCCCTATTGTATATATTTTATTTAAAATAATAATTCATTATGTATACATTCATGTTTTATTCAAAGAACTTATTATTATTATAATTAATTTTACCTAGAGAACAAATTTTGACAAATTATTTGTATATAAACATCCTTACATGCATTAAAAAACATTTTAAACACTAGATGAGCACAAAAATCATTGTATGGGACAAAAAACTAATAAAATAAAATTAGTCAAAATACTTGAAAACACATTAATATGTTTTCCTTTTCCAATGAAAAAATTGAAAAATTAAATTATGAATTTAAACATATTAAAAAAATCATTCCTCTAATGAATTTTTTTAACATAATATTAATCAACATAAAACCATGAAGGTTTATAAAGTCACGTGAAAACTCATAATTACATTTCATTGAAAAACAATACATTTAAATTTATAAGCTCATTGATATATATTTCATAATTAAATAAATATATTTCAATATTTTATTAGGAAATCATAATATATTTATTCTAGATAAACATATATTTAATCATTTTTCACTCATGTTTACCCCCAATCAAAATAATTAAAGCCTTGTTAATTCTATTTGAGTAATCATCCATGTTATCACTATCATTATTTTCTTTCAATGAATAATTGATTACCTAATGCATTAATGAGAAATATTGGGCTCACCCATTACCAAGATCAATATTAGGATCAAAATTAATCATATATAATTTTATGGATTTAACATTATTAAATTCCATTGATTATTTGGGTTTGTAATTTTAGTGGACTCGAAAAAATATTTTCTCAAAATATAGCCACATCCACATAGTGTATCATTGGTTCCACTCAAATAGGGTGTTGTTCTTACATCTATGATTCATTTTATAATGCTTTCCTATTACCACCTTCCAAAAAAATACCCCTCTTGGAACTGAAATATGAGAAGAAAGATAATTACCCATGAGGCTAGGCTCCAGTAAAATTCAGGTTGGAAACTAACAATAAGGGTATATTAAACACAAAATGGTAAGAGTTACGCTCTTTGAGAACAAATGTGAATTGAGAGAAAAGAAAGACACAAAAAAACTCATTCTTAGACTAAAATATAAAATAAATATAAAATACACATACGTATTTTCATATAATAATTACTACAACTAAAAGAAAAAACATCAACTACCAAATGGATGTAAAAAAATAGTGACCACGAAGCCCGAACAGCTCCTGCAACCCAAAGGTAGTATTAGCTAGACTGATCTCTAAGCTTATATAATTGATGTAAAAATACTTTATATAATTCATGGTGAGTATAGCAGCATACTCCGTAGGATCCCACTAGGAGCCTATTGTGAAAAATTAAAGAAATCATGAAAAATCACTGTGAAAAACAATTGAAGAAAACTTATTGGCTAAATAGGTATATTATGGTCCTAACCTCACCATGGATACTCTCACAAAGTATAATATATAAGTGTATATAATTTATTACAGAAAATCAAGTGTACCCAAAAACCACTTCCCCACTACTTTACCGCTTTACCCAAATATCCCACATCTTGGTCATCTCTCTCCAAAAAGGTTATCCTAAAAACACATTGGAAATGAACCACAACTTTCACCTCTTGCATCACACCACACCCACATCCACATAACCAAATGTACCTAGGTATTTTACAGGAGCCACCACATCCCACATAACATGTACCAAATGGTGGGTATTATACCTCAATCTACTTCAACGCATACACTGAGTAAGGATCCTCAAGACATCATAGTCTATTCAGGTTATACCTATAGCATCACATTGGAAAATAAATCCTAAATTTATGCATCCAAAATTACCACAAGCCATTACATCCCTCTACACACATATATGGGGGAAACTACCCATAATGCCTACCATAAAAAGTAACTACCAAGAGAATACAGTGGGAAAAAATGGGGAAATCATCCATCTACCCTCTCAATAAGTTGTTTCGGAAAACAACCAGAGAGATTAGAATCCTTAGGTTGTTGTTTTCCCTAAATAATAGGGAAGAGTATAATATAGAAACACAAAATGTAATTAATATAGTATAGGTCATATCCACACTATGGGTATAACCTAGTCTTAGACTCAACTGTAGTTAACGTTTCTCAGACTCCGAACTTCCACTCCTATGAATTAGTATCTTATAAGTACACAACCATTTATATAACAACATTAAATTGCATTATCCCTTTTATCAGTTTAAAATTATGTTAATTAACTATTTAACCCTTAATTAACCATTGTCATTTCAATATTACCTTTTATTATAAAAAACACTATGTTTCTTGCCCTCGAGGTATAACCTAACCAAGGCCACATCTTCTTATAAATATTACCACGACATTAGGTTCCACAAAGATCCAACCCCATTGGTTAAAATCATTTATTAAATATCTTTTTAATAGAATTACCACTTTCAATATTTCATGGAATTCTAAGAAAAAATTCAAAGCTACCAAACACCTGGGGATCTACATGGTGAGTTTATGAACTACATGACAAATCTTTTCCACCAATTGTAGGAGTATAGAACCATACATCCTTGAGAGGCTAATCACAAAAAGAACATGTAATACCCACACATATTTTTTTCCTTTGGAAGGAATGTAAGAAAGACCTTCTTCTAAAAATAGGGTAAAAAGAAGATAAATTGACAAAAATATTCATCAAGGATCCAACATTCACATCCAACCCATTTCATCATCTGTGGTCTCCTCCTCGATACCCACATGCATAAAACGATGATTCTTCCCTCTCTAGGTTTCAACTTCTACCACCACGATTGGGGATCCCAACCCCACATACAAAAACTACCATCCTATCCTCACACCACAACACAAGCACTAGGAAACAATCAAAAAAGAAGTTGGGATCTTGGATATATACAAGGGATTCCGATTTCACACACAATGAGCACCCAATACTCTAAAGAATGAGGTACACATCCTTTAAAATAAAGAGGGTATCTTAGAAACATTTAAGGAATTATCTCTGTCTTACAACTGTTCATTTATTCCATATTGTATTAACCGATTCAATTAAACATGCTTGACTGCATCCATTTGATTTATCCCGAAGCACAACAACAACAACGAGAATATTCATTTAGCATGCCACTTTTTTCATTAGAAAATTAATTTATAATTAATCCTAGATATATATTATTTACTAATTCCCACTAGAACTGAAATGGTACACATGAAAATAATAGACATCACACAGTCTAGAAAATCAAGAGGCAATAACATCACTAAGAAATTGATACAATTATTAAATTCAGTTTATGTTTATATAATAATTTCATTTTTATACAGTGAATAAAACATGATAAATATAGGATTTCACATAAAATAAGAGATATGACATGAATCCCCTACCTTAAAAGGATTCTAACATTATTTGTATGTGAACAAGCCAACATAACTGCTCACAATAACCTCTCTTGCAATGACTGCATCCACTCGAGGATGCTGCAACACAACTGCATCAACCAACACCCAAGAAAGGTCGATTAGAAATTTGGAAATAACATATCATAACATGGAAAGGAGAATGGGAGTAAATAGCTACAGGAACCCAAAATAACGGTGTTATAACATACCTTGTATCAAAGATAGATACACACTTTATGGTTACACCGAGGCAGGGGGTGTGTATGCAGTAGGGAAAACACCACGGACAAATGTTCCAAGGTTAGAACAATCACACAAATCATCATGAAAAATGATTTTAGGAACCTCACACTAATAGAAATGTTAATAAAAGTACATGTGAAATGTATCTTTGACCTTTTAAAAATCTAAAGATATTAGCGGTTTAGATACTGTTTAGATTCTCAATTAAAGGAGAATCTAATCAAGAATAAACATTTGGACTGAGTAAAGGCATGAAGACCCTTAGAAATAAGAATATAGAAGTTATGGACTCTTAATAATCATTAAAAAAGTTAAGAATGTCTTTTAATTCATTTAACATCAAAGAGAATGTCAATGGTGAGAAACTATAGGAAGACGGATACACAATTCCCAAATGTCGCACGGATGAAACTATTGAAAAATTTATCACCAATGACACTATTCATAAATGCCTTATTGAAAACATTGTGAAAAATGTCTTATTGAAGACAATGTCAACAAATGTCTCACCGACGACACTATTCAAAAATGCCTCACCGAAAACACTATTCGAAAATGTTTTACTGAAGACACTATTCACAAATGTCTCACTGATAAAACTATTCACAAATGTCTCACTGACAATACTTTTCACAAATATCTCACCAAAAAAATTGTTCACAAATTTCTCACTGAGGAAACTGTTCACAAATGTCTCATCGAACACACTTTTCACAAATTTTTCACCGATAAAACTCTTCCCAAATGTCTCACGGAAGAAATTTCCCACAAATGCCTCACCCACAACCATGTTCACAAATGTCTCACTGATGAATCTATTCAAAAAGGTATGACTGCTGACACCGTTCACAAACGTATCCATGAGGAAACTGTTCAGAAATATATCAAGGACAAAACTATTAAAAAATGTCTCAACCACGACCATGTTCACAAATGTATCACTAACGACACTATTCGCAAATTTCTCATCGATGACGCGATTCACAAAATTGGAAACACTATTCATAGAACATGAAACACTATTCACAGAATTGGAAATTTGTTAATCTGTTATAAGTGGGTCACCTTGACCTCCCAAAACACCTAAATCTCTATATTTTCATAAAATAATGGACTAAAGAGGTCCGGGCCAGTATATTTTTCTTCTTTTTTCTCAATCCAAAAAGAAAGATGTTTATCCATTATATAGTTCCATAATATTCATAGATCCAATGAATTTTTTTCTAAAAAAATTGGATGAGTACAAAAATATTTTTAAGGGATATAAAAATAAATTCATCTTGTTAATCCAATTAAAAACAAAAAAACCCATCAATACCTTTACTTTTTTCCTTATAACATTTTGAGTACACAATTAAAACGTTCCTACATTTAAAAATCAACCTTTAATCAAATAATTTTTTTGAGAATACATTATTAAGTATATGGAAACTATGAAGGAATTCTGAGGGATGGCAGTACTCATAAAAAATTTCATTAATAAATAAACCTTTAACCATTATCAGATATAAACAATCATTACCACTTGAAATAAAAAAATCCACAAAATAATTTTTTTTATATGATTATATATTTAACTTGGAACATTATTTTATTAACCCATGTTCACTCATGTTTAAACCATTACAAATAACTAAATTCTAATTAATTATAAAGGAGTTACCAACACATTAATATCCAATATTTTTCACATTTGTATACTAAAACATTACCCAATGCATTAGAGATCTATATTAAGATCACAATTTGTCATCTAAAAATCTATTGTACTGTATGATTAATAAATTTTTTATAATTATGTAACATTTCATCATAAAACTGTGAAAACTCATTTTAATTCATATTCAAACCAATTTCAATTTTTACATAATTATACTGAGAAATATTATTTTTATATGAAATCTCTTAAAAATGAAATATTACTAGTTGAGAGAGAATATGACCTATTTTTAAAAACCACTATTAACTGTATAGGAATATTGAAAATAAATAACAATTATGATTGAAGGAAATGGATGTGAATATGTATATGTTAAAAAAATCATTTTACACTTTTGTAAAATGTTGGAAAAAACCATTATAGAAAACCATGAAAATAAATCATTTTTATACTTTTAAATTAATGTTAAAATATTGTAAAATATTTTATTTAGAGACCCTTACAGAAAAAATTATAACAGTCTTGAATTATTTAGTGTAACATGTATATGGGGTAAAAATAGTTGTAAAGATATAAATAAAATTATTTTTTTGAGAAATTTTGTTACTTTTACTCTCATCACTCTTCATACATTATATAAATTATGGACAATAAAATTATATTTTTTATTTTAATACATGAAGTAATTTTTCCTTTTTATTAAATTATAATTATTCCCTTTTTTAATTCATTGCCATAGATTCAATAATTTCTAAAATGGTTTACTTCATATTGGATGTTTTGGGGTCATTCGATTAATATCCCAAAGATAACGTCAGTTCACAGACTCTGGTAAAAGGGGTTTTAGTAACATTACCTAAATAATATTTATAATTTTATACTTATCATATTTTTAAATTTAATAACCCTTTTAAATAACCCATATAATGAGGTCATGAAAAATGAATCACATCATTTCGTGGGGATATAGATTGTATATACACATGATGTTGTTTTCATTTTTCTACTAGGTAGAAGATAAATTAATTTGATAATATATTAGTTTTATAGAATCAGAAATAAGATGTAACATTAATATTTATTCCCCACTTATATCCTTATGAGTATCCTTGTAATGTGGAAAATCAAATCAAATCAAATCACTTCTTTGATGTTGTGGTCCACAAATACCCATGAGCGCCATTGTAATTTTACAATCAATTGAATGGTAAGAAGATAATGGGTATTTTATCTTTATAGAATTATCATTATCTCATTAATATATATATATATATATAATTGTCTAAGGATTCATTTTCTCTATCCATATGATTCAGTTATAAAAAATGAAACAAATAGCTTCATGGAATTAGTAGTCCACATGTACAACTAAGTGATGGTTTCGTTTCCCATTGGATGGAAAAGGAAAAGAAAAAGGGTTATGACATATACATAGTAACATTTATGTATATTTAATATAATAAATATTTATCATCATAATGTTAAATAATGGTAGTGAGGAGAAACAATAAGAAATAAACAATAAACAATCAGTTGGGAATTTTACATCAATACTGGAAGAACTCCCTTGGTTTAAACCTAACTCTTTTATAGGCTTGCCTTTGGGTGGATTTGGAACCTCTAGGTAGAGGGAATGGAGTTTGGGAATGTATTTGGTCAGGACATGGTTGAGCTAAATGGGTCAATGTGTTTTAAAAATTTAGGAGAGTAGGTTCCCTTTTATAAATGATTAGAGTGACAAACTTGTAAATACTTTTAACATTGAAATATATTATATATATTTCACAATAAAATGTTTTCCAAACTGTTTTGTATCAAGGATGACTATTTACCAAATTTAAATCATCTAATAAAATTTATTTATTTTTGTAATATTTTATAAAATTTATCTTAGTTTTAACTCTCTCATTACATATTTTAACCATTACCATAGAGGCAATGATTTACAAAGGTTACAATACATAATGATTAAAACTGAAAATGAGATTATTTCAAAATTTTAAACCCATTATTCCAAATTTTAAATAAAATTTATATATTCAATTTCAAAAAGTGGAAAAAATTAATATTAATACAATACGCAAAGCATAACGAAAACAAAAAATAGAAATATTCCCTTATTGAAGCATAATCATGATTTTATAAAAAACATAAGTATCATATGGATTTATAAAAAATTAATTGGTTTATTATTAATGTTTTATTAATTTCACTTAAAAAATAATAAAAAATAGAATTTGACTTTTTAAATACATTAAATGATGTGGTCTTTCTAATAAAAATTTACATTTTTGTGTAATTCACTGAAAAAAATCCATTTTAAATAATTTCAATAATTTCACCATTATAGTAATTAATATTTAATAATAACTAAATTAAATAATTTTTATTAAATTAGAATAAACAAACTAAAATAAATTATCTTTTATTTAAAGAAATGTAATTCATGGAAAAACAATTTAATTAAATAACACTATTTTTAATTGATTGAAAAATTATATAATTTAATTTATAAAAATAAGATGAATATTTTTCATTAAAAATAAATACTTATAAATCAGTAGATTAAATTATTTCAATGAATACTTTGGTTTTTACATTTAAAATGCCCTAAAATTACCCTACCATGATCCGACCTAATGGGGTCCACCTAGCTTGTGATATGCCAAAAACGAACACCCTAATCCCACCACAAATGGGGTCGGAGTAGGAATCTTACACTAAGTAGGAATATAACACACATTGGATGAAATATCGTTTAAAAACTACACATACACACAAACTCATCCATCTTCATGAAATCTGTCCTAAATAAAAATATGACTGATACTAAATTCATTTTTACATTAATAATTCAAAAAAAATTATGAAAAAGTATTGTAAAGCATTAGGGAATAATAAAATCCCCCAAAAATAGAAAAAAGTGTCTAACTTTCTTAAAATGAGGGAATTCTGGTCAAATGAAACCATCAAATCACATCCCAGTCTTTCTTGTTCACTATGATCCACCTTCTCCTGGTCCACCTCCTCCTAGTCCAGCTAACACTCTATCAAAAGGCCCTTTCTATGCATAATAATATATTTGTATGGGTATATCCCATGATGGATTGAGTATTAAAATACCCAGTAGGTACCCAAAAACCTCAAATAATGATGGATAAAATGAAAGGAAATAAACCAATCAACCCATAGTTAGAGGGTACAGAAACCCACGCGAGTGAGAATGAGAATCTCTATTTCCAATGCACACCTATACATGAATAGTTAGACCATCATCAATGGGTATGAAATCAATAATATGAGACATAACCACAATAATTCTCAAAACCACCCAAATTTATTCATTATAGGCTCCATGCCTCATAGAGTTAGAAAAAATAAAACAATCCTCAAGATTATTCATGAGTCTCAAAAGTGTCATTTTTTAGGAGTACACAATCCACGAGCCTTGAAATCCCTAATTGATAACTTTAGATAAATCTTCTATATATGATCCCACTGAATCAATCAAACATCCCTAATATCCCCGATGGCATCTATTTTAGAGAACACCTCATTGAGTCTTTTCCCACGATATGTCAATATCAAGCCCTATGGATCTCAATATTAAGAGAGGGAATCAAAACAATGTCTCGTAGAGGACACTATGAACTATAAATGAACTCATTGGATCTCAAAAAATGGATTGGGGATCACTCCCAAGACAAAATGGGGAAACCATGAACTAAATATGATACTCCAGAGATCACAACACTTAGATATGGGATCACACATTAGACCACTAAAGGATGCCACTAACCCCCTCTAGAATACTCTAATATATAAGGGATCAACACTTATATATGATAGCCTTGTCTTCCCTAAAAACCCCATCTATGGAAGATGATATGAGAAGGATCCCACTATATGATTCCCATAAGGATAAAAAAATTCTATCTAATCCAACCCCATATAGGTGATCTAAATACTATGATTAGGACTTAATGACACATTATACCCTTAGATGGATGGGCTAGGGGAAGTCACCCAAATGGTACTGATCTATTTTTCACTAATATAAGAGTTCTGTCATAATCACCTTACATCACATATCTAATTTCAAATCTATATCCACCATCAATTTCATATGTGGAAAACGATATAGGAAAATCTAGTCATGAGCCTCTTTTAGAATACTAAAAAGGAAGATGTGTAAGGGAGATGTCACAAATGGGAGTAAATGTCATGTTCTATATGTTACATGGTGTTGCTATCACATCTAACCCCTGGTCCTTTACCATCACAATAATTATTATGTATGATAGTAAACAACAAGTATATTTAGTTACACAACATGTTACTATTCTTGACCAGTTAAGTATTTAACTTCTCCCACTCAAGGCTTGATCGGTCAGATATCCCAACATTGTGTGTGCACTCGGTAGATGACTTGTACCTACAGAAATTTCCCATGACATTTTCCCTAGAAGTAAAATTTTAAAACAACCCATTCCTATGTACCACAGCTCATGCCTATGTACTTGGTTGTGTCCTCTTTCACATGTATACCCAATGTCTAGCTGTGTACTTCCATAGGACCATGTCACTTACCTGGAATTTCTACCTTTTTCCTCAACCACCCATGAAACCACAACTCCAAAGTGTGTACCCCATTTAGATGATGTGAAGTCCCCAAAAATCATATTCCACTAATATGAAGAACACATTAGGTGTGCTCTATAACTATGCACCATGTGATTGGGATTTCTGACCAAAAAGTCAATTTGGTCCTTCTATAACCTCAATTTTTCACTAAATACACATTAATTTAACCCATGGGATCTACAATAGCCTTATATGGTCCTTAAATACTTATAAATATTCATATTATGTGATTGGGAGATCTATTATAAAATCCACATACCATATGCTGAAAAACCAAAGATTCAGGTCATACATGATTCCCCATATGTGTTTCACCTCGATCCAGTGTCGATCACTATAAAGGAAGATGTCTAGTGAATCATCATCCACTCTCTCGCATGGTTCTACCATCCATTTCCATGGGAGAAAAAATCTACCCCCTTCCATATGAAATAATCCAATTGGGTTGGGGAGAGTTGTTTTATTAATTAATTTTAGTTAATTAATAAACCACCATTATTTAGAACCTCACTAATGGTCACCTCCATCAAGGATCCCAATTCCGAAAAACATTATGTGATGCCTAGGGACAACTCTACATTTTAGATGTAAGGAAGTTCTCATATTTCTAATCCATTCATCTATTCTGGTGATAAACAAATTTTTTTAAAAATTCCAAAGCATGATATAAAACAGTTAATTTTGTAACATCCCCACACTGAGAATCTCTATGCATGTGAATTCAATAAAAACCTCGATCCTAACTTCAGAAACAGTCCTATAAATTATCCATATGTCATACACAAAAAAATAGTTTCATTTCACTCTCTCAAACATCAAGTATTTTCATCCAAAGAATTGAAAAACTACACATAAAGGTGGATAATCAGGCCTCACCAAGTATTCCCACACCAAAAATCTCTATAATATTTCATCATGTCATTCAAAAAGAAGAACCCATGGAAACTACATTCCCATGAATGGTATTCTATTGAAAGATATAAAATTTCCTAGAGTACCATGAACATGAAACCACATATCCAACACACTTCTCATCAAGTTTGACATTATGCAATGATTTGTGCATATTTTTTCTCAGCCACACCATGTCACAAACCATCCCCGGTACCCTCATAACCTGATAACTGAACCATCCATGAAATATTTTAAAGGGAAGTCCTGATCCCCATGGGTCGACGACTAGCACTTGGAATCATACAAATACAAGTGGGAACTATTTAACCACAAGAGTGCATAAGAAAAATAAATCAAGGTATCATGCATAACAAAAGAATCTCCAATAGGAGTGAAATACCAGAATACAACAAGGCATAGAAATCCCAAAGAATTATAACCCATGTATGAAAATAGGGAAACACAACCCAAACCTTAGAGGACACAACTCACCAAGGCCGAGGGTCAATAGTTGGATCCACCTCCATGTGATCCATTCCCATTGCTCGAACCTAGAGGATGGATGTCTACAAACACCCATAGGCAAAAGTTGGGTGTGAGCTAAAAATCCCAATAGGGTCTCACCATGGATTACATAACAGATGCCAATAACAAATTAACCAATAAAGTGCTTTCAATTTTATAAGACAAAAAATTTTAACATTTTAAAGAATACTTAAACAAATCATGCTATAAATTTTAAGTCATGAAAATAAATATCTTAAGAAATGATTTTTAAAATGGTAAAATATTTTAACAATAATGGCTTTAATTAAAAAAAGTTAAATAAAACAGTTTCTGTAAATTCAGAAGTCATGTAAGTAGGTTAGACAAACAGTGGCATACATTTATATAAAAAATATATGTAAACAAGCAAAAAACATGGTCATATTACAAAGGGAATGATAGTATTAACTAGTTATAGGATTCAAAACTCTCTTTGTGAAATTAGAAAAATGTATATACACACGTCCCTATGACACTGGTCAAAGGAGACTCGTCACCATCCTGTCATGGATATGACCCTCCACAAGTATATTCTAGAACGTATTTATAGCATAGAGTGTATCCAAATAACCCACTAACTACCAAAGGCGTGAATGTGATCTTACATGATGGGAGAACTCTTTTAAGACTGCTTAAAATATGATCAATCACATTTTTTTCATTTCAAAAGTGCCAATTTATTTCCATTTAAAACCAAATAGGTTTTATTCAAAAACATGCATTTTTTCACTAGATAAACCCACTTGGTTTCTATAAAATCATTTTAATCCATTTTCACCAGTTTGATATCCATTAAATACCAATATTATCATTACACAATTTATTTCCACAATTAAATTCATCAATTTCATTGAAATCATTTCTACCAATTATACAATTTAAATTAAACAATTTAAATCAGCCAATTTCCATAAACATAACAAATTCAATGGAATTAGGGGTTTTTTTAAATTTCCATGCCAATACCATTTCAAATATCTCAATTCACTAGAATCGAGTTTTTATCAATTTAATTGAAAGCAGATTTGAGCAATTGAATTTAAATGATCAATTGTAATAAATCAATCAATAAAAGGATAATCAATTTGTCTAATTAGAATGGAACCACCTACCTCAAGGTCTTCAATGTTAGCAGTGGAGATAAACCACTCTATGTGGTTCAATACACCTCCTCACGACCTTATTATCATAAGCATCATCACACCAATGGTCAACATTCGTCAAGGGTTCCAAGAACCAATACCAGTTATTTTATGTAAAAAAGAAATAAAATATCACATATGATGATACATTTTATCTCTTGAAAAAATATTCAAATTATTAATTAAAATATAACATGTGATGATATTTTCTCTCTCTTGGATAATTTTCAAATTATCGATTAAACTATTACATGAAATAATATTTTATCTCTCTTGGATAATTTTAAATTTATCGATTAAAATATTACATGCCATAATATTTTATATATCTTGGATAATTTTAAAATTAAAAATTAAAATATTACATGCGATAATATTTTATCTCTCTTTTATAATTTTCATATTATCAATTAAATTACTACATGTGATAATATTTTATCTCTCTTGGATAATTTTCAAATTATCGATTAAAATATTAAATGCAATGATAACTTCTCTCTCCACAATAATTCTTGATTGTAGATTTAAATTTTGACATATGATGATAATTTATCTCACCAGGTTAAGTTTCAAAATACATATATATTGTCACATGCAATAATATTAATCATTAATGGAAAATTATACATTTTATCGTTATATCAACGCATGTACTCACGTTTATCCATCAAAATAATTATCTTTGATAACCTCATAATTATCATATAATAATATTAACAATTAACCTATGATAAATCTCAAAATTTTCTTCTTATAGTTATATTATTTCTCCAATGATAATATATGTAAAAAAATTATATTTGATATTTCATGCAAATAAATATTGATAATTTCATATTTAATAAAATAATTATTAACATACAAAGTAATTAAAAATATATATCTAACTATATATATATATTGATAATTGATTATATTTTTACAATCCACATAATTATGGTTTAACAATTTTAAACAATTATTCATTCAATAATTTAATGAAATTATCATTTTATAAATCAACCTAGTTATTGTTTGACAACATCACCTAATTATTTATTGCTTGATAATTCATTGAAAATATCCTTTCTTTTAACAAGATTATATTCTCAAAATAAATTATTGTTATATATATCATTTGATAATTATTTACAATTACTCTTTGATAATTTTTGTTAAACATCATTTTATATCCAGGTGATATTATTATTGATAATTCAATGAAAATTTGATTTCATAATTATTCATATTTATCTATGGATAATTTAATGAAATTATCTACAAATAAATTTTACATCTATCTTCTAACATTTTTTACAAACCAACCATTGATAATTTAAGGTTTAAAACATTAATAAAATTCAACAATTTATTTGTGAAATTAGTGGTGGGAGGATAAAATAGATAATAAAAAATGACAACACAACTTTCCATGTTCACGCAACGCACATGCAAGATATGGGAAGACCACTTCCATATATAACTGGACCACCAGAGACTTCAAAGATTGTGCATTAGTGAGTTTTGAGATAATTGGAATCCAAAAAGATCAAAAAACAAAGAATACAAAGTTTTTTGGTGATCTTTGGACAAAAAAACATGGAATCCTAAACCCATTTTTAAAACACCCATTTCAACCGTTAATCAACCCGAAAATCAATGCTATGTCTTTGATTTTCATTTATTATTCCATTACTGATTTAATCATTGTCCAACAGTTGGTAAATAGAGATTTTAAAAACCTCCTCTTTTAAAAATGGAGGTTCGGGCATTATTTGGAGGAAGAAGATGACCCGTTAAAAAAATGTCTTATTTGAACTAAATATCGGATTAATTATTGAATAAATTAATTATATAATATTAAAACTAAAATAAACTCAAATTATCATTGCATAAAAAATGTACCCTACCTAGGGTAAAAGCCACATTCCAAACATAACAATTGTAATATATTTCTCATACGATGAACCGTTTAAAATAAATTAATTATTTATTAATTAAAAATAAGAATAAATATGTAATTAAAATAAAAAGTGTTGTTTTTTAGAGTGAGGTTTCCAAAAACCTGATGAGAACAAATGTTATATCTTTTCTAGGGTAAACGCCATGTTCTGAACCCATCGGTGGACTCAAATTTCCTATATGACGCAATTTTTGAGATATATTTAATTACACTTAATAAAAAATATATTAAATAAAATTTAATTACATTTTCTCACAAGAGAGATATCCAAATGTCCAATGCCATTGAATGTTATATCCCTCCTAGGGTAAACGCTAGATTTTGAACATAATAGTGGTCTCAGATATCTCAAATGATGCATTATTTTGGAGTTATTCAAATATTTTGAATAAAAAGTGTGTTCTTAATATATTATCTTTAATAATTTTATTCCATTTTTTCCAAGATTTTGTGGGCCTCGAAAACTCATATTTACTTAGTGTTTAACTCAGAATATATTTAATTGAATATTATGGAGTGTAAATTTGGTGTTTAATAATCCAAAATTTGTTTAACAAAAACGAAACTTTTCCCACATAAACCATTTTTTTCATTTAATGTATGATATTAAGAAATTTAAAATAAGAGACTTTATCAATACCTGAAATTGTAACAGAATGTTACAACCTAACCACAATAAGAACTTTCTATCCCCAGAAAGCCTACGAAAAAACCTTCACCTAAAATAGTAATGGTCATTGTTCTCTTGTCAGTGCCTCCCTCTCTCATGTCTTATGATAATTATAACCATGTTCCATATCACACGGACCAGAGGAATCATCCTCCCATGAATTACCTTGGTATCAGAATCAACAACCTTAACTGGTTGACTTGGAATAGATAAAACGTGTTCCACTTCGAGATCACTCCAACTCAAAACATGATAAGGGTCAGATAATTATTTTTTATGATAAGATAAATGAAACACATTATGTAATGACATCAGTTTTGGTGGTAGTTCTAAGTGGTTAACAACATTCCCCACATAATCAAAAACCTCAAAAGACCCCAAAAAATAAGGAGTAAGCTTCTATTTCCTCCCAAGCCGCCAATTACCCAACCGGGGTGAAACCTTCATGAATACATGGTCACCAATATTGCTGCTTCAAGTCGTAGAACATCTTATTGCCTCCTGGGAGCAAAACCCATTGGAAAATATGTAAATCCCCTATTATATCCATCCTTGTCCCTAATTATGATACAAAAAGATTCCGATAACATAGAACACCCTCTTTGGAGATCAACCACTAATCATCACTATCTCCACCTAAAGAGAGTATCTAATGCATGAAGAATGCATTAAAAACCATCTATTCTTGAATAATCATCTCGAAAAGATAATATGTTAGAGAACCATTAGTTCTCATGGTAGAGAGAACCAGAACCGCCAGAGGTGAAACACCTGGGTGAATAAAGTCTTTCCCAAGAATATCTTCAATCTAATACATTAGTTCTCTTAGTTCTATTAGAGACATTTTTTATGAGAAAAAGGAATCTGGTTGAGTATAGGCATCAAGTCAATGGAAAACTCAACCTCTCTTACTGGTGGTAAGACAAAAAAAAATTAGAAGAAAAAACAGAGGGAAACTTGAAGACAACTATAGGGAGATCACCAGCCAAACAATCTCACTCCAGATTAAAAATTGATATCACTTTTCCCAACTCTGGATAAGAAGGTCCAACTCTGCTTGACCATAGGTCTCATTCTCCTGAAAAGAAAAGAAGCACCCCACTAGGTGTAGTAAGGTAGACCCATCGAAGAGAACGAACAATATGGGCTTTATTGTCAATAATCCAATCCATCCCGAATGTGGAATCATGAGGTTCCATATCAATTATGAGAAAACTCCAAGAAAACACGAAATCTGATAGAGATAATACACATGAAGGACTTCAAAGACCTTGATATCTCTTCACACCAAGGGCTGTATTAATATCTATTTCATAAGATAAAATCTCCATATAATGATTAAGAATATTAAGGATATGGGTTGAAATAAACAAGTAAGATGCACTAGTTTACAAAATTATTGTCACTAAAGACGAAGCTATAGCAATGATACCTATTGTGGTCATTGGAAATGAATTAGATTTGTTTGGAGAATCTTTCATTGCATGAAGAATCTTCGTTCCGGATGACTATGTCTAGAATTATTTTGTACATGAAGCATTTGATAGCCGTATAGTTGTTGAAAGTTCTGATGATCTTGTGCCATTACATGAAGTGGAAAAAATTTGGGAGAACTTATGCAAGTTCCCTAATCAACTATAGGATCCATGGTTTTGTCATCCTTCTCAAGATTAGAAAACTCCAAAGCCTTTGAAAACACCATGGACTTTGGATTGAAGTTTTCAGTGAAATGAACATTTAAGTCCTTCCACTATAATCCCCCATGTTTCTATTCTGTCACTATCATATCCCACCAACTCCTACTTGGACCCTCCAACACGAAGGTGGAACGTTTCACTATGATCTCATCTAGTGTCTCTAAGAACTCAAACAGTCATTCAATCCTTCCCAACCACTCCTCATAATGTGGAGGATCAGTGGAGCCTTTGAAAAGCGTTGGTTTCTGATGAAATAACTCTTGAGAATAATTTCAAAGATAATCCCCAATAGGTTCCACAACTGGATATTGAACAAAGACTGGTAGTGGTGCCTTCCCCAAAGATTGGGAAGTATTCTTGAGCTTTACTATTATGCTTGGGTCCATATGAGGATCTGCTCGCTAAGGTTTAGAAGTATCCCATTCCTAGATCTGATTCACATGTCTTCTCGGAGGCATGATTTTGTAGAACATTAGCAGACAGTGAAGAAGGCATTAGATAACGCTCATACAAAAAAACGAGGGAAACATGATCCCAACTAGTAAAACATAAATGATTTTAATTTCACTATATCCAAAACAAAATTGGGAAAATACTAAAACAAATCCACAATACGACTTTCCCTTACCTCGCCTAGTGACTTAATGTTCATTTCGGTGAGAGCTTGCCAGACACTCATTCGCCACTACCTCCTAAGTCCCGACAATAATATTCAAGTGCATACTGTCATCAAGGAAAGATGCTTAACCTCACATTGATACCATTTTTTCACGAACCATCTTGAGTACCCTGGTAACTCGATAACTGATCCATTCTTTACATAGCTTGAAGGGTGTTCCTGATCCCCACGGGTCAGCGACTAGTACCTAGAATCATACAACACACAAGTGGGAACAATATTTTCAACAAGAATGTGGAAGAAAAAGGAAATAAAGTAGTATGTAAAACAAAATAAACTCAACTGGGAGTGATGTACCAGAATACAACACAACATGAAAACCCAAATTAATACAACACATGTACTAAAATGGGGGAAAAACCCATGGTCCCTAAGGACACAACTTACCAAGACCAAAAAACAATAGCTGGATCCACCTCCAAGAGATCCCCTCTCTTTGCTCGAACCTGGAATAAGATAGTCTACAAACACCAAGAGGAAAAAGTAGGGTGTGAGAAAAATCCCATTTGGATACCACCAAATATTCCATAATAGATTCCAAATATATATTATCCAAATAAAATATTTAAATTTTAAAGTAAATAGTTTTGGAAATTCAAAATCATATAAAAAAACATGTTATTTATTTTAAAATGATTGAAACACCGAGTACCTATTCTATTTGTTGTTATTGTATTGAAAAATATTTGAACAAGATTACCCAAATATTGTATAGAGTAAGGGTTTGTAAACAATGAGGATATATTTTTATCTTAGTAAAAACCCCTACCATCATCATCCTCCCCTAGAATAAAAACACCCTTAAAAACAATAACTGGCACAAACTATATGCCCCCAAATGATATCTCCTACTTAGTCTAAATATCACATTGGTGACCTTCACTGTGTCCAAAAATTGGCCTTGAATGGAGATATTTTGATGGTGGATTAGAAAATTCTATGATACAAGAACTCCACTATCGGCAGGTCATCATCCAAGCTATGGCCCTAATCCAACACAAAAACCTAAAGCGTGTTTTCTAAAAAATAAATGGCCACTATTACCTGGAGATTAGTATGGGGTAAAAAACACTAGGATTGACCACAACAATACCCCATATCATACTTCACGCACAGTCTTTCCAAGATCTTCCATAATCTTTAATCTCAGATGGGTATGAATTTGGACAACCAAGTGAGTTAGTATTTGAACAGTCAAATAGTGTTGTGAATCTCACCAATCATGAAATCCCCATCATGAAAACAAAAAATTATCCTCTCGATTTTTTCTACATTATGTTCAACTCCGTATTTACCTTATAATATGTGAGACATCAAGAACCTACTAAACATAAATAAACAACATACATGGAATCCAAAATCAGAGCCAAAGGATCTCAGTATGACCACACCTCTCCTGGGTGCACTACAAAGGGAAAATAACCTCCTCAACACCTTTTCTCATAATGGGACTGGTTTCATCATCATTACCTAGTAATATAAAATACTCCCCACCATAGTATAACATATATAATTATGTAATGTCGATATTTTCTCACATGATAACCCATGAATCATATCTTCAAACCATAGCATCCAAAATCACTAGAAAAGATAATAGGTAACAGGATTCGAACGGAGCTATGGTGCACCATCCTAACAAGAAGGGGTCATTTAAATGTATTCAAATTCCCTATTCCATATCACAATTAATGGAAAAAATAATTTGGAGAATCTTTGGCTATGAACACATGCTCAAATGGACATCAATTTAGAAATAAATCATCCTCTGTTAGGTCCATTATAAATCCATGTTTAAGAAGAAAAATCCAAAGGTGGGGAACTCCTAAATCCTAAAATAACAATATTAGAGATTCCAATGATACTTTTAATCAAAGATAATTTCTATATACCACCTCATGGGTCTCATATGAAATTATGGTGCTGAGTACTTGAGGATAAAAAAATAAGGCAACAACTAACATATTTAGAAAGGGTTTTAGGATCCAGTTTATTTGTATCACTTATTCTTCATTTGAGAACACCATGCTAACATGGTGATGACATTGGGACTTATAAGGCCCTTCTTCTGTAAAAAATAAATCTTTACCACAACTCATGTGGCACTTTGGAATCCATTCAACATGATATTGAAGAATACTGGAGAATTACTTGGGTTTCAATCTATACAGATCTCTATCTCTCGGTTTGGAGGTAAACCTAAAACACATTCAGGAATGATTTCATTTTACTCTACCACTACATCAAAAAGTGAAATATCATATCATCCAAAAAACCAAGCATAATAATATACAATTGATAAGTATTCATCATTACCCTCATTTACATGATCTCATCCTGATCAGTCAGGGATCACTTTTCATCAACGTATAAAAAATACATCCTAAAAGCTAGAAACATTTCCTTAACAAATATTAGAAACCAATTATGCGGGGATAAGAGGAAACTAGTCCATAGTATGAAATACATCATAGGATATCTCTTCAGTTATCTAAATATTCTATCTGAGGTGTGATCTTATCTAATGTTGTGTCAAAATTCCAATAAGAGTGTATGAACTCAAATCTTCTATGATGGATCCTTCATGCATAAGGTTCGATCTACAAGTCTACACTGATATCACTATTCCATAAAAGGGGATACTCATAAGGAAAAGTGTATCAAGACTCTAGATGGAAACTTTATCTATGTTAGTAAAGACATGTATCATACCTCGAATCATAATCAAGACTCCATGATAGAATACAATTCATTTTGATGCAAAACCTTTCCCTTTCCCACCTATTCACTTCAAACATTTCCTACCCTGACACCTCATTACACCAAACATCCATGAATACACCTTTAATAAGAAGAAACAAACTATACCATTATAGTATCCTCTTTGAAAAAAATTGACTAAAACAGCTGATTTTTGATCTTGTAATAATAACATGAATCTTTTGAGGAATGACTCCTATCTCTTGTGAGTCTGAAGCTATGTTAAAAATCACCATAAAAGGGATCCATCGATCCCCTACATCAGCCTAAAACTGACTCGATCAATAAGTGTAAATAAAATATTAGTACAACCCTATGTCTTTCAATACTAATACAATATTTTAATTGATAAACATTTTAATATTATCCTTGGAGCTTCTGGTTCATAGGCCTATATGGCCTACAATTATCCTCTATCATATCCTCCATCTCCATGATCATAGTTCATGCCACTTGAAGGTCATTGGAGAAATAGAATGATTCATATTCCAGCTCCTACCACTCTTCCCACTCAACTAAAAAGTTTGAATTGATAGAGAAATTTCTAATATTATTTCATATATCAGGGTGATCCATCAAAAAATTTTCTTGTATACTTCATGGTGGATTATTAAACCCCTAAAGATATGTCCACAACCATCACATGAAAACTACCATCTCTCTAATGGCTATCAAGAACCATCCTCTAATCCCTAAAACACAAACCATCTATCCTGGGATCAAATCATAATGGGTCCCACATTCCCAGATCCCAAATATTGCAATTTTTTCTAGATTATGAGTTCTTATCTCTTATGTTCCCAATTATATGTCCAATAGTGGGTGTATACCAATCCATAAATCTTTCTTCTATCAAGTCCCACTCGATCATTCTAATATATGTAGGAATAAGATTATATATCACTATAGCCTTGATATGTTTTTGTAATCTACAATAAATGGTCTATGATCAGAAAATATGATCTCCAAACATATCAAGGTGTATCAGGAAAGGTCATTGAACCTCAGTAAAAACACTTCAATGGGAATTCTACCATACTAATGGAGTATAATCTCCTAGATACACACTACTCACAATGTGTCTAGATGAAACTCTTACCTGAAGATCTGCTAAAACTATGTATTTGTTATCATCATCTCATCATGGAGCTGAGTCACTATAATACAACATTTCACCATGGTTCTATAATGAATACTTTTTTTCTAGGACCACCATATGATCTGGAGGTTTCATTTGAAGGAGATAAATGATGACGACTCCTTAATCTAGTCATTTTCTAATTGGGGATCTGGATCACCCTAAGAACCAGTAGGATCCTTCCAATGAAACTCATAAAGTTTTATCATATTATGAGAATCGTCATCTTTTAAACATGATGTAACAAGATTCTCAATAGGTGGTGTATAAACAATAAAACCAACCAAAGGTTTCACATCCATTGTAAACCCTGTACTGAATCATCATTATTGGGTAGATCAACATCTTGATCACGGTGTGGATTCCTAGATGGCTATCATTATATAGAAATCCTAAAATAATAAATACATACCGTGGTTAAATAGTATAGCTGGGGATATTACTCCAGAAGGAAATAAAAACAATAACCTTTTCCTATGTGATTCATATTCCAATGTTCTCTAGAGACCAATGTTCTCTAGAAACCAATTTTTACATGTTCTGAGTCAACAAGAAGGTTATTAAAGTCCCAATGAATGGATATGTTAGCCTCCACAAAAATATTTGAGTCCCTATGTTGATATCCAAACTCAAGGCACTTAAATATATTTACAAACATCCCAAACCAACACTCATTGAGAGAAAACTCAAAACTACGGTCTATATGGTGACTTACTCTAATACCACTCTTAATGACATGAATCACTAGGTCCAACCTAGCTAGTGATACAATATGTTAAAATACACCAAGGAAGATTCCTATTGTCAATGGGATTTCATTAGGCTCTATGTAGATATATCCCATTCCTGGGATTCAGTTACCTATGGGACATGTACTCATGAACACACATCCATATTCAGGATACATTGTAGATATAACAATGAAAATGATTCCAAATACATAAACACATATATATCCCAAAAATAGAGAAAAGTATTTTACTAGAAAGTTGAATAAAAAAATAAAATCCCTAAAAAACTACAAAATATTCCATCCTACTTTGAAGAAGGGGAATGCTGTCAAATAACACCACCAGTACCCACCTCGGAAAATCAAGTTCACTATGCTTCTCATACCCCTAGTCATCCGAGGAATCTATCAAAAGTAATTTTATCTAATTGAGAAATGGCTTGTGAAGGAGGATACAAAGCTATTTTGATTATATAATTACTTAATAGAAACCCAAAAAACCCATAATAAAAAGGGAAAATTGAAAAGAAATAGTATACTCAACCCATAGCCATTGTTTCTATAATCCTAAGAGATAAAGAGAGGTCATGAATCTAAATCTCCACTACTCAGATATATAGGAGTAGTAAGCTCATCGTCATAAGCTATATCAATAAGGATATAATAAATAAACTAAAGGATTCCAAGAATCATCCTGGAACAATGATCATAGACTCCATGTCTTATAGAGGTCCCAATCATATAACATGCAATATGAATCAACTCATGGTTCAAAGGTCTCACTCATCCATGGGAACTCACTCCATTAGGAATTCTATCACTGATGTCACCTTTCCAATAGACCTCACTCAATGGTTATCACATGGTCGATGGAACACTCTCACCATTCTTAATAGCATCCATCAAAGAGAACATCATCATCGACTATTTACATGAGGTAATCTACACTAGATCCCAATGAATCTTGTTAATTATATATGGGATGACAACCCTATCTTATGGGGACACTAAAACCTGACCATAGATCATATGATCTCAAAAAACATATGGTATCACACCTTGGACAATTGGAGGCCACCACGAAACGAATCTAAAACTCTAGAGATCTCAATGGTCCAATATGGGTTCTCACCCATGACTGTTGGGGGATAGCATTAACCCTGTTTTGAATAACACACCATGTAAGGGATCAACACCCAAATATATTGGTCATGTCGATACAAAAAACCCCAGCTGGGGATGATGATTGGATATAGAAGATTTCTCATGGATTCTGAGATCGATACAAAAACTATATCTAAACCATTACCATAGACAAGATTGCAATCCTATGCTCATGATGTAATTCCATAATATACCCTTAATGGGATAGATCAGGGTAAAAAATACAACTGCAAATTATATATGCATTAGTAAAAAAACAATATCACTATTTTCACATTTCATCACGTGTTTAATGCTAAAACCATGGACACCATCATGTTATATGAGGAAAACTAGTTTGGATTGGAAACTTATAGGCCTCCATCCAGGTGTATAATATCAATACTTTTATGGGATAATTCATTAATGGGAATAAAAAGCATGTATTCCAGGATAAACGATGTGTCTATAAAGGATGATCCCATGCTTTGTCCCAATGCTGGACTCATCGTGTAAGATTGTACATGGAATTTACAAGAGTTTACAGGGCATGCGACCACACATGATCTCCTTGTAATTTAACTTCACCCACACATGACCTATATGGCCATGTTTCCCTACACGGCGTGTACACCCAAAGCAAAAAATGTGCCTCTTAACCTTACCGAATCACATGACCATATCTACTCCTTTATACCGTGACCCATTCCCATGTACCATGGATCATTACATTTTCTATGACATTGACCAACATCCCATGTATACGTAGGGTTTAGCCGTGCACTTACACACAACCATGATCCCAAACATAGAATGCCTTCCCACGTACATGGACACCTGGAAAAGTCTCATGACACAATATATACCCACCGTATAATGCTTGAAATTACCTTATATCCTCATCGCCAATTTTGAATAACACATGATGTCTTCTCCAGCACCACATGTCTTCTGATTAGGATTTCCAAACCATAAATCACCAAGACCCACTTGTAACATCCAGTTTTCACCAAATACACATAAATATATCAGAGTGGATATCTATTAGTATTAAAATTTTAAAAAATAAATATAGTGTTTCAAATTAAAATATTTACACATAATGATTATAAAGCATTTTTACCATATGGTTAAACACTAATTCTTCAGGTCCAACATGATGCTTGGAAGTAGCTGCACCTCGACTCAGTGTTGATCATTATAAAGGATGTTGTTTGATGGAAGCTACTCTATCCCATTATATCTATACGTGGGTTTGTCTATCCATTTCGATGGGGAAAAAACTTCACTTACCATCTAGATGCTGGAATACAAATTGGGGGGGGGGGGGTATGGCATTAGGCAAGGTTAATTAATTAATTTTTTTAAAAAAATAAATCAATATAATTTTTCCTATAGCCAACGGTCACCTCCATCTGGGAGCCTGATGCTGAAAAACTATATACCATTCTTTGGGTATACCCCATAATCCATCCTCAGCCATGATATCATATTTCTAATTCAAGTACCCATTGAAGTGTTAAACAACATTTCCATAAAAACCAAAAACACATGATATAAAATTGATTAAATTATTAAAATAATATCATGGAGGTTCTACAAGACCCATAATTCCACATTTTAATAACCCCTGGCTTAAAAAACATTCCATGAAAGAGATCATTTTATTACATTAAAAAAATTGAATCATTACAGATGCAATGATTTTTTTACTCGTAAATTATTATTTGAAAGACATGGATGTCTTATTACTATCACCCAATTGTAAATTAAATTTTTTTATAAATCTGATTTTTAAAATTTCATATCACACATTATTACTATCATTTTAATGACTCATTGTTGTAAAATATTATGTCATTATGTCATATAGTTCTTTCTTATCTTGATTTTTGGTGATATGTTGTGTTCCTAATACATGTTAAATGACACCATATGTTTTTTTATTATAGACTAATAAATAATATATGATTAAGGTATTCCTAATTTTTCAGTTCTCAATTTATACTGGATTTCTATTTAATCTTCTCTATGAAAAGTAAAATTATCCTTTGTAGTGCAATAATAACAATTGGGATTTAATAAAAAAATTAAACGAGGTTATTGAAAAGGATCAAATATTTCTCATTAGCACCAGTAAAGAATATATTGTCGTAAAAATCGTTTAGTGTAAGATCATATAGAATGATTGATTTAAGGCCTCTTTTAGGTTTACCTGTACATATTTTAACAAATTAATTTTTCATTAACTTTAATTTATTGACTATTTTATACCTTGGTATTTTTATAACATCTCCAAATAACCTTAAAATATTATCATAAATCACCTTACCAATCAATGCCACAATAAAATTTTCTTAAAAAAATTAATTTCTAACCCTATTCATATTAGTATACCCACATGTCTATCTTAAAAGTTTTATTTCTATTAATCTTATTTTCTTTTCAGGGTTTCTTATTAAGGGCCACCACATACTATGATATATATTATATAATTTAATAATAAAATGACAAAATTTACACCTCAATTTCAAAAAAAAATTAATATCATAAAGAACCATATAATCATTTTTCAATTTTATTGATCTATTTTTAGTCCAAGGAGATATATATTTATTAATAACTCTATGAAATTGATAAAATATGCCTTAATATAGCACAAGATTAACATTTGAAATAACATTTGATCTCAATATATCATTCATAACAATATTATATTATCTCTTTCTATAACTTCACGTGATATATTCAATCATATCCCCACTCAGACGGTAACATTTTGATTCCAAAGACTCTCCACAAATCCAAATTTAAATCGATAGCCTCTTTGTATTATTCGATGAGAACTATATCATTAAAAAAATACTGAAATTATGTATCTGATGTTGAATATTTTTTTAGTTCATATATGACCAATGAAATTTCTTTTTCCATTAATCAGAAACTTGATGTAGTCCTATTAAGACAAATGAGTATGTAGTATCATCAACAAGATTTATAATTCCAATCCAGAATCCTCTGTTTCTGTCTTGGATTATTTTATTTATTCCACCTACACCCTATTCTTTTGAGATATTAATATATATCAGAAAATATTTGTAAATAAATAAATTAAATCTATTAGAAAATATTAAGAATTATTTTGATAATACTCTATTATAACTCTAATCAAATAAACTACTTCTATGGTTGAATGTGTATGTATAAAATAAAATTTATTATAGAAAATCTGAACTTCCATTTGAATCCTCTATTAAATCACTCTCTCCAAAGTAACATGGTAGGAATTATAATATTAATTTCTCCATAACTCCCACAATAAAAAATTCCACATTTATATTTATACAGAGGTACTAGTGAAATATTCCTCCAATTATCTTGATGGTGTAAGGTTTTAAAATACCCTTTGTAAACATTAACTATTAGTTTTATTTTATCATTTTTACCATTATAATTCTATTCATAAAACAAATCTTTGAATACTTATAGAATAGAAATGGTTATCTCATGAACTCTTTTAAATATATTATCCCACATATAGTTGGTGGTTCGTTTTACTTTATTATTCATTTATGTCAATATATTATTATTAAATTTCATTATTAGGATATCCTTTAGGTATAATTATATGATTATAATATTCCATAATTATTAAAAATTTCATAAATAATTCTAAATGTGTGGGTATAAAACTATTAAATAATAGTTGGTAGACGAATTTCAGTTGTTATAACCTTACAATCCTTAATAAATCATTTATATGATTTTTTAATTAGAAAAGAAATCAATTGAACTTCTTGAGAATCTGATATTATATGTAATATTATGTTCCTATTGTTTCTTAATTACTTCATTTTCTTTGAGAAAACCACATCTTCTGAAAAAACTGATATAATAAACCCCTCATAATTAATTACACCTAAACTAAATCTTCCATTTAAAACTATGTGATCTCAATAAACCATTAGTACATGCACATTTATGTCACCACCTATATAAATATTAAAATATTAAGGAAAATTCAGAAATAAATTTTCTACCTCAAAAATATATCTTTTTATTAATTCTAGACCAACATGAGGTATAGAAACACAATGGTTACGGATAGACTATTTTTCAAAAATTATTAAAAAATATTAAATTCGTATGTAAATATAATTCATTAAATTTTCATAACAAAGAATCCAATGGTTTAAACATTTAACTACCATATATGTTGAAAATCATCACACAATTTACTCAAATTTCATATGGTATATCAATCAATGGATTTATATAAACATTAATTTATTTATCAAGTTATATAGTTCCATCAATAAGAGTGAAAAATATAAAATGTTTTTTATTCATACATAATCATGTGGGTAGTTTGTATAGAATGAACATTGTGGGTTGTCTAACATGGGTTGCACCGACTACAAAAATTAGTGTGATAAAAACCTATACTGCCAAACTCTATTAGATATTACAAATATCTGGGATACACTGTAACTGTCAGTGATCAAACACTTTTCAATAAAAATAATCCATTAGATGGGTTAATTTATTATTATTCTCTTTCCCTATATAGAATATAATATATTTTACATTATTGGATTATATGATTAATTTATTTAACCATGGGTTTAGTTGAAATAAACACATCTATTTAATATTCATTTTAGTTTAATGGAACTCATTTTCATCACAATGAACTTCTTCCAATGGTTTAAGACCATACAATAAATTATTCAAGGAATTCAATATACCTTATTTTCCTTCTAGATGGGTAATTTAGTGGTATGAGAAGTGTTAGGTCCACTAGGATAAATACCCTGAGGGGGGGGGTGAATTATGGTATGAATATTAAAACTACTACCCATTGATATCTTCTTTCTTCATTTAAAAAGGACACTTATCTCTTTCCCCTATAATAATATATGAAAAAAATTAAATCATGCATGGGACATGGAAATTTTACTTGGTTCAACCACAATGGGATACATCTTAGGAGTATAGAACAACAATGTGATGATTTCACTAAATTCACTAAGGATCACATACAATCATGATAGTTTGATCTATATATCATATATACCCATGCACACTAGCTTTATAAGGTTTATGGTCTACTCAATGCATTCCTATGGGACACTCCATATGTCCCTTTCTCTAGCTCACTATCAGTGTAGAGGATCGTTGTCTTCCTCTTCCTTTTATCACTACTCTTGGAAGGAATCAACACTCAGTTCATGGACTTGGAGGTCCCCTAATTTTTATAATATATTCATCCTCAACTATACATAGATCCCCTTTTGAAGTTCCACTTCCATCCACTCAGGAATACTTCTTTATAATAGATGTACTCGAATGTCATGACCCATCCCCCATGGCCCATGCCTTGACTACCCCGAGCCCGCCTTCCATAGGCCATGGGTTGGCGACTAGCACCGAAAGGCATATTCCCTATAACCAGGAAGGCATTGCCTTTATAACCTGTAAACACACGTAAGAAAGAAAACAATAAGATACGAACACAAGTCATCTATATAGAAAAAAAGTGTTGAATATAAGAGGGGCTAGAATAAAAGCCCTACAGTAAAGGTATAAGTACAACTGAAATACAATACAACCGAAGAAAGAAAAAGACAAGTACTAGGTTATCCTCTGAGGTTCCTACATGAAGGGTAGGTACTTATCGCCTCCTCAACACTCCATGTCCACCCGACTCCTCTAAGTACCGACACACCGTGTGGTCCACCTCTTAGCACCGTCTAGTCCTGGTACTCTCAGCCTTGATTAGCGATGTCTGTCATCTGAACCCAACACAATAAGGTGTGGGTATATCCCATGCAGGGGTGAGTATAACAATAAATAGCTGGGACCCCGAGACCCTCAAGGTATCACAAATCCCCGAAGGATAAACCACAAAGCACAAACCAACTGTCAACCCTACTTAGCTATATTTCCATACATATACCTAGGTTTTCAAGTAAACCCATCTCAATCCTGAGGAAACACAAGGCCTAACTCATTAGCCCAAATCTCAACTATTCAACAATGAAAGGAATGCCAAAAAGGAAAGTACCACACAGGTATGCCACACCAAAGAATACAACCAAGGTATTACCACGAAGGAAATTACCACATAGGTATGGACTCAACTCACACCAGGTATAACTTAGGTATAGTAGTAAAGATGATTAGATCTAACTACAGAATCATCTTACTATGTTAAGCGGTAGACCCATGAAGGATCCTATCTCCTCATCAGACCCACACATGATCTCTATGTGCTGAACCACACAGGATTTCGTGGTGATGACCCAAAGAGAATCTCTAGGTACTGATCCACACAATATCGCTCGGTGCTGACCCACACAGGATCGCTCGTTGCTCACCCACACAGGATCCCTCGGTGCTCACCCACACAGGATCACTATTCATTCTTCACGTAACACCGAGCTCCTTGGTTCCTGCACTATTCTCGCTTATCTCCGGTAGGGTCTGCTCCAAAATCAACTGTTCAATACTCCAACAACCACGAATTCCAATGAAGAAGTATCTCAATGGGCCACCATATCATAGGGGTCTCAACGCAACAGATGGTGTGTCAATCAGACGCACGGTCTGTGAGTTATTAGCCTTTTAGACCCTGGGGCCCATTTGGATTGGTGCTCGATCCAACCCGACCATACCACATATTTATCGAAATATCTAGTGGGTATACCAAAGGGATCGTCTCTCTCCATGGTTTCCAGTGCCACTGACGGTATGTTAAATGGTCGCCCGGTGCCAATGTTATGGCCAAGAGAGATTATAGGGTCGAAACTTGTCAGGGTCGGGTCCGACCCGGTCGGACCGACACGGGTCGACCTGACCCAAACTGTTGGGTCCAACTCAGCCCACTGTGTGGCTTAGCCCATTGGGTCTAGTAGGCCGCGAGGGCCGTGAGGCCTTGGGGGTTGCGAGGCAACGAGGGCAGCGGGTGCCGCGGGGCGGCGTGGCCGCGGGGCGGGGCGGCGACAGCACGGGGGGTCACGGTGGGGCTGTGGGTGGTGAGGATGTCGGGGGCGAGGTATGGCCGGCGGCGGTGAGGGCATGGGGTAGTGCGGGGTGCCCCGGGGGCGAGGTCGCAGGGTGGTGCGAACAGCTGCGAGGAGGCGCGAATAGTCACGGGGTGGCGAGGCTGCGGGGCATTGAGGCCGCAGGGCAGTGTTGTAATGCTGTCGCCTTTTTTGCGGCCAATGTTGTTGCCGACCTCTATTCTCCTACCTCATTTGTGCTGAAAACCCCACTCTTGTTTCCATCTTCCTCCATCGCAATATTTATTATGAAAACACAAGATTTTCGGAGAGGTCAACCATGTTTGTTTGGCCCTCACTCTCCGCGTTAGAGTGGTAGCAAAAGGTTAACAGTTTTTGAATCATTAATGTGTATGGAAGCTATTTAAGAACATAAATCAACACAACCTTTGTCGATCACTATTCCCAGTCCTGCAAAAGAATACATATGCGGATCAACTACTTTATGAGAGTTGATCCACGTACTTTGTTTTAGAAGGGAAGAACCTGGGAATATAAAATAATACACAACTAAACTCCTGCCTTGGAGGATTATTGACAGAGATCGTGAGATGGAAACAATGATGGAGAAGAGAGTGCCAACAATCATCGCTTCCGCAATCTTGCATCCAGAGTAAGTTTCAACGCCATCCGTGTTCCTCAATTCCCGAGTGCATTCTTCGTTGGAGAGATTTCTCCCAAATTCTCCACCTTCTCTTTTTCCAACAAAAAATCCCCTCCCATGAAAAGAGGTTCCAACCTAATAAAATATGTTTGTCTAATTTTGAATTTTTGGAACAAATTAAGTTATCTTAATTAATTAAACGGGGTGGCATAATTAATCAAGAGGAATTTCAAGGGACTTCCACGCATTAAATGGGGGGTTCAAAGGGGTTTTAATCTCAGGTGGTCCCCACCACCATAACCTCTCATTAGAGGTTTTAGGTTTAGCGTTCCCCACCTCCATAACCTTAAGGGGATGTTTAATTATGGTGGTCCCCACCTCTCAACCTCAACAAGGAGTTTCAAATAAAAATAAAAATGTTACACAATTTTATTTTTATTTTATTCAATCAGGAATATGTAAAAAAGATAACTTCCACCATCGTCATACTATGGTCGAGGTGAAGGTATACATAAAAGAATAATGGCATTGTAGGTTCATCATTTCCTTATGATTTAAATTCCATGAACCTTTTCAAAAGATTGAAAATACCACTCACATGTTTACTGAACCTACCCCAAAATAAAGTTCATAAGTTAATTCTGTGCCCTCCGGGACTCAGAATCATGAGCCTTAAATTTTCACAGAATTGTAAAATTCCCATATATTAAAAAATTTACATATAAATTTCTGGTATTTAAATTATCCCCACCTTAGGGCATTATGTCCCCATAAGACATAACTCAAAACTAAGGGAACAAGTAGGGGTACTGAGCACGCATCTGAGTCTCCCATTCTACTGTGCTCTCTGGTAGGTTCCCGTGTTGCCAGTGAATGCGCACCAGAGGTATCAACCGCCCAATTAGGACCCGTTGTTGTCGATCCTCAATATCCACTGGAACCTCTTTAAAAGTCACCCCATCGTCGATGTCCAGCTCACCGTGGTCGATGATGTGAGAAGGGTCATGCATGTATCTCCTCAACTGTGATACGTGGAAGACATCGTGCATCCGGTGCAACTGAGGTGGAAAAGCTAAGTGGTAAGCCACCTCACCAACTCTGTTGAGGACCTTGAAGGGTCCATTGAATCTCAGAGATAACTTACTGCCTCAGCTAAATCTTAGAAAACCTCATCGTGGTGTGACTCGTAGAAAGACATGGTCCCCATCCTCAACCTCTAGAGGTCTTCGTCTCATATTGGAATACGACTTATTCCTACTCTGTGTAGTCTTTATCCACTCCAGGATGATCTGCACCTTCTCCATGGTAGCCCGTATCATCTCTGGTCCCACAAGTGCTGACACCCCTGGGTCAGTCCAACTCAAAGGTGATCTGCAAGGTTTCAGTACAATGCTCAAAATTTGTCTTCCCAATGGTGGTGTGGTAGCTGTTATATGTTAAAACTATACCAAAGGCAAGTTATCCTCCTAGCTAGGACCAAAGTCAAGGACGCAAGCATGTAGCATGTCTTTGAGGGTCTGAATGGTCTGCTCAGTCTTTCCATCCGTCTTGGGATGGATGGCGGTGCTCAAATGAAGATGTGCCCCGAAAGCATCCTACTACCTCTTCCAGAGCTGATAAGTGAAACATGAATCACAATCAGAGACAATTGTTGAGGTACTCCATGTATCCTCACAATCTCTTGCATATAAAGGCATCCCGAGTTTTCTACTAAACCCTACTCTCTGATAGGTAGGAAGTGGGCCGACTTGGTGAGTTATTCGACGATCACCCAAATAGAATCATGACCTTTGGATGTATGTAGAATTAATATCATTATGTCCATGGATATCCCATACCACTTCTACTCTAGGACCTCTAAAGGCTGAACCAAGCCTACTAGTACCTGATGCTCCTCCTTCAAATGATGATAGGTGATGCACCGAGAGACAAACTATGCTACTACTTTCTTCATTCTCGTCCACCAATGCTATCATCGGAGATATTGGTAGGTCTTTTACACACATGGATATACCACTAGAGGGGAAATGTGGAACTCCCTCAACACTTCCTCCTGATGTGACATTTGTACCATGGTATGTACTCTGAAAAGAATTATGTTCTCCCCACCTTCAAAAAATCCATCAGGTGCCTATCCTGAATCTCTAAAGCTGGAAAAGAGACCCTTGTCAAAGCAATCATCCAGGCTATTCACAGTTACTTTATGTCCCTATTTAAGATCCCGAAAATCATCATCGACCAGATCCTCACACGCATTTCCAATTTCTGGTGGGGGAAGAATGATGGAATGAATTGACCCCATTGGATGTCCTAGGAGAAACTCTGCAAACCCAGATCAGAGGGAGGGATGGGATTCCAGAATAATATTCACTTCAATGATGCACTATTAGAAAAGCAAGGATGGAGCCTTATTAACCATACATCGTCACTATGTTCCCAGGTTCTCCGAGCTAAGTACTTTCCCCTCACATACTTCTATGCATCCTCTCTTAGTCCTAGTCCTAGCTTCCTCTGGAGAAGCAATCGAGGGGCAAAAAAACTCTTAGATAAAATACTGGGCTATAGGATTGGGTCTAGCGCATCTGTCAATATCTAGACAAATCTCTGGCTGATCGATAAGGAAGGTATACAGGCCACGTCCCCCGTCCAACTAGGTCTTGAAGACTCCACTGTCAGCTGCATCCTTTCCGACTAGGGATAGGGGTGGTGTTTGGAAAAAGATCCATGAATGGTTTAACGAAAGGGATCAACAAATTATCATGAGCCTTCCCTGGGTCCCTGAAGAAGACCCCGAACATCATTTCTGTATCAATGAAATCTTGGGAGAATACACAGTGATATATGGCTACAGTCATGCACTTGGAAACCACTCAGTCGCCCGGGATGTGGGACCATGGAATTAGATTTGGACTCTCAATGTTCCCCCTAAAATATGCCAATTTTGGTGGCAAGTTTGCACATGTACTCTCCCAACCATGAGCCTTCTCTCTTACCAACATATGGCCATTACTCCATTTTTTCCTTTCTTCCAAAACATTCCAGAAACTTCTTTGCGCACCATCATTCAATGCCCGTGAGCTAATGAAATTCGGAATAAATGGGGCCCAGCTTCTAACGTTTCACTGGCATTGGCCTCTGACCTTACTGATACTCTGACGCTTTGGTGCTCCTCTCTGTCCTCGGCTCATTCATGTTCACCTTTAACTTTGTCCTGGATTATTTGGGCCCAGCATAACGATGTTGTTTTTCATCAAGCTCCGAACCCCCCAGAAATTTATATTGAACAAGTCACTTCTTGGATTGAGGGCTAGAAAGACCAGAATTGACATCATATGCCAAGTTTTACACCCTCCTATCCCTCTAATTGGAATCCCCCAAGAGAAGGGATTCTTAAGATTAATGTGGATGCGTCTCTTCCAAAGGATGGGCATGCTACCCTCGGACTCCGGGCCCGAAATCATCTGGGGAAAATCCTTGCTGCAAAATATGAACCACATCAGGCATTCTGGGAACCTTCTGTTGCTGAGGCCATGACCATCCTTTCCGGTATGATGCTTACCTTGGAATGTGGATGGGGTGATATCATCATTGAGTCTGATTTCCTTATCTTAATCGATTCTATTAAACACAATGATGGAGGGCTCCAGTCATTTGGGCTCATCATCTGTAAAATTCACTCACTTTGCCAATTCTTCTCATTATGCACCTTCTCCTTTACAAAAAGGGAAGGAAACCACACAACGCATCAACTAGCGGCCTCAGGCCTATTCGATACTGACCATCTCTGGTTGGAAAATTTCCCTTCTTGGATTTTTATATGTACATCTGCTGATCTTCATCATTAATGATCTCTGTTTCTAATAAAAAAAGATAACTTCAATCCTTTATGGGTAAATATTGTTCTATAATTATTAATGGAGTTTAGTTGATATGGTATTTATCTGTTCTTGTTATTGATGTCTATGAAATAATATTGGTTATGGATTGGTAGATAATGTTTAAGACCCACATCGACTATTATATGTGGAAGGTTACTTTTCTACGTGAGGATGGAATCAAAAATGTCTAAAGAGTGTAACAGAATGTAATGAAAGGTGAAATGACCATGTAATAACAATAATTTTGAATTATCTCAATCCATTTAGTAGTTTTGACTTAGCATCGATGGAAGAGATTGAGAATAAAAATTTTCTTTCGATTATTGATTAGCGTACAGATTTTTTACCCAAAATTTCTCAAGTATGTGACCAATAATAGAAGTCGAGTTGACAATTTATATCCTTCAAGGGACTAGAGATACTTACCTTTTGTCTTACTAGATGAACCCAATTGAATTAATTAATAAATAAGTGCATTTGGAAGTGATGGAGATCAAATGTTTCATTCACCATAGTATATCTTAGTGGGTAGCACTAGAATTTTTCATCAAAATCAAGGATGGAACACTTCAGATTTGTGTAGATTATCATTAGATTTTAAACATTATGATAAATAATAGGTGTCCACTTATACATATATATGATTTTTTCAATCAATTTAGTGGATCTTAGTGATTCTATAGGATTGAAATTTTCAACGGATATAACTAATTGTGGATTCAGAATGTTGGTATTTCAAAAATAGATTTTAGTAATATATATGACCATTACTAGTATGTTTTTATAGCCTTATGTATTATGAATGCATGGAATTAATTTATGGAATTGATTAATCATATTGTTTAGAGGTATCTAGTTTATTTTAAAAAGTGTTTGTGGGTGACATATTTGTGTATTCAAGGACATGTGCTAAACATGATCAACACATGGAATAAATCTTGAGAAAATTGAAAGACCATCTTCATTATTCCATATTACCAAAATATGATTTTTGGATTCAATAGGTACGTTTCCTTAGCTGTGTAATCTCTGAAGGAGCTGTTCTTTCGATACAGAGAAGATCTAAGCTATTATATCTTGGAATCTGCCAATGAATGTATTTAAAATACGTTGTTTCCTTAGTTTGGTTAGTTATTATGTACAATATAATCATTATTTTTCATGACTATTTTCATATATGACATCTTCTACTAGGAAGAATTTCTAAATCCTATTTAATTAAGAATATTAGAAGACTTTAATAGACTTAAAGGTTTACCTCACATCCACATAGATCATGATATTAGTTGAATTAGGACAAGGGTGTGTGGTGTATTTTGATGCTTTGAGATCTCGTTTGGTATGTTTTCTCATGAAAATAGATAATGTGGTTGCTTATATCTCCATTATTTTATGGGTTTCTGAGAATAAATAACAAGAAATTACTTGATGTTTTATTTCTTAGTCCATACTTGGATGAATTGGTATCATTTCCTCATTTGTGATAAATTTTATATGTTTACATTAAATATGATCTTGAATCCTATTTTCACACAATGTGAGTTGGATATATGAAAAATAACATGGATGGATAATCTCTATATTTTTTACATTCAGATAATGCATACATTAGGTTATGGAAATTCACCTAAAGATGTATTAATTAAAAATTAATATTCCCAACTGGAAAAATAGGCTATAGATTATTGGTAGTTGATGTCTGTCCTAGCTGACATTCCCATGTAATTTGATGATCATGGTGAAGTTATGATATTCTTTACACTTTCCTTTATTCAATTTTAGATGAGATAATTGAATAGGAATTGAAATCTAATTCATAATGTGATTCTATAAAGAAGAAAATCAATGGAGAGAGGACCATTGATGGAAGGAAACTAGATGTCATTCTATTTTTTGGTATTGAGATCATATGTTCTTACTTATAGATTTTAAAGAAACACTTATTTATACATTCAAGCACTCAAGATTGTATGTTCATCCTAGAATACAGAGGATTTATAAGGAATTGATATAACAGTTTTGGTGGGTTAGTTGGAGGAGGAATATACTGAGTTTTATTCGAGATGCTTAACATTTCACCATGTTAAGGCAGGGTATCAGTTAAATGACAAGATGTTGTAGTCATTAAATATTTCTATATTTAAATAGGTTAAGATATCCATGAAATTTATAGAAGTTATCCCTTATAAAATTCGGAAACATTTTGTCATGGGGTGATAGTCGATCAAATCACATAGTTAGTTCATTTCATACCTATTTAGTAATCAAGTAAAGTGGACGAATATTACAAAATAAATATTAGATATGTAGTAATAATTAATGGAATACTAGTTCTAATACATTTATCTAGAGATATTAGGTTCATATCTCATTTTTTCAATCCTTACCCCACTCCCTTTGGACTCAGTTGACTATGAGTATAGACTATAATCTATACATGGATGGATAATCTGATCAACTGTGAAAATATTCAAAGATATGATGTGAGAATGTGTAATAGATTTAAGTGTAATATGGGAGGATCACATACTATTATTTGAGTTCTCATATAACAAATGTTATCAAGAATCTATAAATATGTATCCTTTCTAATCGTTGAATCGGTGTCCTTGTCATTATCCACATTGTAGGGTTAAAAAAGATGAGACATCACTAGTTGGGCTAAGAAAAGTCAAAGAGAAAATAATAAACATTTAGATGATCATTAGATGAATGGAAATGGTTCAGAGTCTTCATTAATCATATCTGTATCATCGTCAATGGATATTTTTTGTGTGAGGTGATTGATCATGTATTCATGACAATAAATCCAATTATCTGGAATCATCATTTTGTGAAGCATGGAATGTTATCTCCTTTGTACATGGTCCCTTTTCAGCTACTTTACTAGGTTAGTGAGGTAGAATACCAGTTTTAATTCCCCCCATGTTTTATTTTAGTGCACAATTTGTTTCACATATTGTAGTTGTAAAAGTATCAACCATATCCCAGGCATGTGATTTTATGGGATCATGTTGACCAAGAGCCACATGATTCTGTGGTGCATGTTCTAGTGCATATGGTGAATAGGAAAAAGAATGTATGGAAATAGAAAATCGTATTTCTAGTGCAGGTTTTGTGGAATAAAAGTCATATTCTCAATGAACCAGGGGAATGGTAGAACAAGATGATTGAGAAATGGCAAAAAACTTTTATTGGAGCACTAGTTTTCTACTTTCTACAGATGGAATGAACAATGGTGGGGAGAATTTATCACCCACCAATTTATAGTATGTCACCCTTTAGTGATGTATGCTAATTATATATAGTGTTTGGAAAATATTTAGATGGGTTTTAGAGACATTAGAAATGTTTTTTGGGATTATCCAAAAATGAACAGTTGGAGCACAATTAGTGGAAACTTTGAAACTCTTACAGATAATACTGCAATGTGAAACATTGCTTTTGGGTAGGAACACTATTAAGTGCATGGTTTGACCTGGCCATTTAAAAACTAAGATAAATCATTTAATATGGGATAGAGGGACTCTACATGGTGGAATCATTGTTTGTGTAGTATTGTAGGCCAATCTTTCTAGGTGCTCTTTAAGACAGTAGCTGGTGCATGTTCATCGAACAGTTTTCCTAATCACATGACAAACCATGAATGGATTAAAATTGAGAACCTACCATTATAGATCTCATTATCTTCCAACCATATGCCTCTCATTTATCAGTAATTTAGGACCAAAGTCTGTTTCTCTTCCTACTAATGATTATTGAATCTATCCCTATTAAATCATAAGTGATCAGATGACAATTCTTTGTGTGCTGAAGCCCGACTCCCATTGTAAGACAAAATATTTAGAATTTTTAATTACATTTACTTATATTTCCTATTTATGATAATTTGATCAAGTTCTATTTGGATTTATCTATGGTTTTTTATTCCATTCATGATGTTTTTCCTCTGTTGATGTTATGGATAGAGATTCAAGGATGGATTTTTGATATTTAACCATGTTTTGTTGAATAATTCATCTTGTTGTTTGGTTTTTACATAATTATTGAGATAGGTTGATTAACTATTAACTCCAATTAATATAACTCAGTGAACTAGTTTCTAAAATTTTTAATTTATTGAAATTTTTTGTTCAATTTATTTGAAAACTATGGTAGAAACCTTCTTTAGTCTTGGTTTCCATATTTGTGTGTTTTTGGAAATTGGTCATGAAAAATTATTTGTTTTCATGATACGAAAAAATTCATTTTTAAATATGACACTTTTGGATTTACTGAAATGGTAGGTTTCAATTCTTTTAAAAAAATGGTTTTAATTAATTAGATGGGAATAGTTGACTTGAAATAGTTTTATCACACATAAGGTGTGTGAGTTCATGCTTTTGACGTAACCCTAAATGGGAGGTGTGTACCATTGGGGTAAAAAGTGATGTGAATCTGGATAAGGGGTGTGTGTTAGTAGGGAACAACGAGATTATCAATTTTGTGACAACTTTGTGTATTTACTAGAAACATCTCACTATTATAGAACAATCATTGAATCAATAATGTGTGGGTGTTTCTGGGAATATTGGAATGGGTAGGGAAAAAATAAAGTAAAATTGTTTAGTAAATTTATTATTATCTATCTTTTGAAAAAAATAGGTATGAAAATATTTGAATTTTTTATATATTTTTGAAAAATATAATCTTATATGTATATTAATTTTATTATAAAAATTTTCTAACTTGTTTTATACTAGTATCATGGGTTGGGAAGTTATTTGGGGAATGCCTGTCAATTTTTGGTACTCTAACCTTATTTGAACCCGTGGTTATTTTGTAGATATTATATATAAATACATTGGTCATTTGAATGTACCAAACTTCTTTAGCAGTGCCTGATTATAATTGGTCATGGATTTTGGATTTGGATCAGGGATCTTGTGGGGAGATATATAGTTGTGTCATTGGAGTTTGAGTATTATTGATTTAGTCATCCACATTATTAGTTAAACTGTGCATATGGTGTATTTTGGGGTCATTGTGTTTTAGTCTTATAGTGAGATATATTACATTGATATCTATAATTATATTGTTTTGTTTTTATAATGAGTTACTTGGTTGTGGATGTTTTATTTAAAAAAAAGGTAAAATAATCCCCTAATTGAATTGTGGCACTTGGAATTTATGTCTAGCCTTTGGCACCATGTGGATGTATCTTAAAGACTAGTATAAATACCACCTTGAATAAAACCAATTTGTTTTGACAGAATGTTACAAAAACCAATATATTAACTTGTTCTGATGAAATGGAATGATATAATGTAAGTATATTTCCATATAATATTAGATTGTAAATTAATTCCTCAACATTAGGAAATGGATCCTGAAATAAAAAATTTATTATATTACCTTTATATACATTGTGTTTAATAGTATTTTTAATCATCATAGATTTATGGGTTTTAGGGTCCATACCATAACATTCATCATTCAGTTTACTATGATCAATTATCTCTATCACTCTTTCTAATAGTTTATTCTTTTCTTCATTTCCTATATGTTTTCTTCGTCAAAATGTTCGCCATGTAGGAATCCCAGAAATGTGGTGAATTTTAATGTACCATTTTCACTTATCAAGAGCATCTTTTATTAACACTGTTTAAAATTTGATTTTTAGTAACTGTATTTTCAATTGTAAAAACTATAATTTGTATGTCCAAGATAAACTTTTGTGGTTGCAATTTATTTCATGAGGGTGGAGTATAACGCCTTATGTTTGTACAACTGGAAAATCATGTTCTATAGTATAAAATACATGAAATACCATTTTTATAAGACAATGAAACACTGTGTATCTTTTTAATACATATATATATTCAAAAGAATAATTTTTTAAAATATTTTTTGTATCACCGTACATTTTTTTTTGAAAAATCATGATATACTAATAATATTATTGTTTAAAAATTACCATTATAAACTTGAAGTTAATATTGAATTTATGAATAAGACAAAATATATTATGAAAATTATATGTTCTAAGCATTTATAAAATTAATTCAAAAGTTATTTATTTATTTGAAATAAATTTATCATAATTTGAATGAAAAAGAAATATTTTTTAAAAAGCATATTATTTTCTGAAAGGTTGTTCAGTAAATCTATTTCACATATATAAAAATTAAATTTAACCAATTTTATAAAATTAATTTTAAAATATAAACATAACTTTTTAAATATTCATGTAAATGTTTTCATTGGAATAATTATTGAGAATTTTAAAAAGAATTTATTTTTTTAATATGGATAAATACCGATTTTTATTTAATACTTCCATTTAATTTATATTAATTATAAATAAATAATATATCCACAAATGGTCTCAATTTACCTTTATTTCCATTATATTAAATTTTAACCATTTTATTTCTTTATAATAGGTATAATATTGAATTCAAAAATACATACTTATTAATGTTTTGAAACATTTTCTTTGATAGTCTATTTTTAATGCATATGTGGGTTTAATTTAAAATTTAATTCAAACACTACATTGAACATAATAAGGAAAAAATGATTCAATATTTTAAATTTTAATATATATTATTATCTAATTATTGGAAATTAATTTTCTTAATAAAGACTGTTAATAATAAAAAATATTAATTAGTGTGGTAAAGGTAAAAATGGTATTACTATGAAGTTAAACAAAAAAGATAAATGTTATAATTCCAATAAAACATATCTAAACCCCATTTATAAGACATATTTTTAAATGTTCACCTCTAATTATATATAAAGACCAATTCTGGAGGCCTTTAAAATGAGAAAAATCATGGATTCATTTTATCATTTCAAAAATTGCATATGTCTCATGCCCCGCACATATAAAATTCCATCCTCTCTTCTCCCCTATTCACACATCCAAATCCATTTAGATCAGAATGTAATTATAAAAAAATATTTTTTTATTCCATTACCACATCCTAGAATCCTTAATCTTATTATAAATTTTTTTATGAATGATTTTTGTATAATCAAAATGATGATCTCTAAAGAAGATGTAAAATTTTAAAATGTGAATATATATTTAAATTCTTCATCCATATCCCAAAAAATAATCTTAAAATATGATAATATATTAAAAATACTATCTAATATATATTTATATGTTTTTACATAATTAATTAACTGATAGCCATCTCCAGGTCTATCAAATAGGAAACAAAATCTATGATCATGTGTACATTGGACTACCGCCTCAGTAGATGATGTAATCAACTATTCTTCACAATCTCTCAAGGGTGGATATAATAATTAATTTAAGTTATATATAATATAATTGTTAATCTATTATACTTATTTAATCATTATTTCATATATATTATCTTAGTTTCAATTATATGGGGGAAATGATAGTGTTTCCCATGTGTATGGAAGACTACCACAAATGAAAGAAATGTGAAGCATTTTTCTCTTATGCATTAACTGGAGGTAGTCATATTAAAATATTGTAATATATATTATATTTATTACCTTAAAAAGTTTTTTAAAATATTATACCACATCTAACGTTTTACCTTACAATTAATAAGAAAATAATATCATCACTCACGTGTACATGTGGACTACCCTATCCACATAGTGATGTGAAATGGTATATATTTTTTAGATGGATTGTAATTATGAATGACATGATTAATAGAAATGATATGTATGAAATAATATTTACTCTTTAAAGGTTAATTAAAACTTTTCTACTTATTGTCAATTGATTTAAAAAAATGGAAAAGTGATCACGCATATATATGACATACCGTCTCCATGAAGGGTGTAATCCATGTTGTATTTATAACTTTTATAGATTAATGAAAAAATATATATATGGAATATATAGTAAATTTATATCAAGGGTAAAATTTTGAAGATAATTAATCCAAGATAAATTTAAAATGAAAAAAGATAAAATCTCAATACCTAAATGAGAAATAAAATTATTATTACCTGACATAGTAATTTTAAAAAGGAATTATTAATGGATGGGTGATAAACACCATAATTAAGTCATATATCATATCAAAAATATTAATATGGTTATTTAGTTGATATATGATAAAACTATATTTATTATATTGAAGTATTGGATACATATGAAGGATATTGAAACCGAGATAACGGTTTATTGTCTCACTTTTACATCCATTAGTGGTAAGCCATATTCACCACTAAGTAATATTTTGTAACTAATTTACTTCCAATTAGATATATCATATAATTAATTTATTCATTTATATGGTATATAATATTTCATTCTATGTTATTTCTTTAATGGGTCTTATTATTCAAACATTACCAATGAGGTAAGGGTATATTTCAAAATATAATCTTTATTCGTGATTATTTATATATAAGGCTACCTTGGGGTAAATATTTGATATATATATATATATTAATCCTATTCTATTTTATTATCTAATTTTTTATTATATTTTCAATTAATAGTACAATTGTTTCTGTCATTGGTACATAAATTTATTTCGGAAACATTTTAAAAAAAATACTAGGCTATTAATTTATTCGGTCAAAAATCATTTTCCATACAAATCCATTTTTTTTAAATTAATTTTAAATTTTTTTCTCATTTTCTATATGTTTTTTTGATGTGGATTTTAGCCAATTTTATCTTTCATCGATTTTTTCTGAAATTAATCGACATTTCTTATTCGAATAAATTTTCATCATGATTTCACCAAAAAATGTCAAATAAATAATTTCTTAACATATGAAACATGTATATAATTCCAAAACATCATGGACACTGATTTTTTATGATTATATTAATCGTTTCCAATGATATTTTCAATGAAAAATATTTTTAAAACATATTCTCTAACATTTAAAAAGATGTTTTCCAAAAATTAAAAATATTTTTTCCTAAATAGTTTTTTAATATACTATTTATGGTATTTATATTTTTAAATGATAAAAACCATAATTTTACCATATAATCTATTGGGAATATGTTTTAATGATATAATAATAATAATTTATATGGATTTTTTTACCATTAGACTGAGAAATAAAATATTGATACCACTATTAATATTATTTTGAATGGTTTCTGATTATGTTTATTGATTTAATATATATTAACATTTCTAATGCTAGGGTTGGCGGAAAAATATATTCATACGGAATGGATGCAAAGAAGAAACTCATCCCAAAGGGGCTAACTAGAGAAGCTCGTTCACAAAGCCCCTTATTAACACACCGTTCGCAAAGCCTGGCAGTATCACGGTCGACGCGAAGTCGAAGCCCCTTCTATGGTTTCCACAGAGTAAAGAGGTCGGAGGCTCTACAGCTATGACGCACGTGACTGGGACCATCATGTTGTGGAGGGAGCCGAATCGACCTCCACGAACTCGTCAAACTGGTTGGAAGCCTCTGCGAGCACAACGCAGAGCACCCGAGAGTGCTCCAAGCCGAGGAGGGGATGATAGTAAACTCCACAGTTATGATGAACAAGATGCAATATGCAACCGATCACGAAGTGCCACACAGCATCACGTCGAGCTGTCCATACATTATACCACCCCTCACCTACAAAAACGAGGCTCCCCTTGAGGCCAAAGGACGGATACTCTGACCATTTGACTTCTCTGCTCTGAAATCACCAAGAATCTCCTACTTTGTGAAGCCTTGAGAAAAATGATCTCTTCCAGGTACTTGAGAATTTTGAAGTACCCTTCCCTTATCTCAAATACAACCCCTCTTCAAGTAGAAATTCCCTTCAAAGATCCCATGGGACACCGCGAAGGAAACATATCCCCAAGGGGACTCAAGACATCCCCAAGCACTCCCGATTCTAAAAGTACCCTCCATACACATGTGAACCATATGCTAAGGAAGGGTCACTATTCTTTGGAAAGAACATTGCTTTGCAGTGCTCTAGTTTGCGATATGCCCATTCCTTATGAATTCATACTCTACAAAAGCCATTCCACATTGCGAAGAACCCTTCATATGTACCTATACCCTATTCCTAGGCTTGCCCACCCATCTTCATGAAGCATACCTGTTTCTGACGCTTTCGCCGGGGCGCGCGCGCATCCTTCCGCGGAGGAGGAGGACGTGTGGCGCTTGTTTCCCCGAATTCCCACTTTCCAAAGGTGGGCGGCATTCGCTCCTTATTCAGGGACGTCTTCTCCTTGATCGAAACGGGATGATGGGATGTCGGTTCTTCCTTCTGTGAATTCTTCCTCAGAACTCGTCACCTAGTCCGGGTCTCCCTCATAGATTTAATACGTAGTTTGTGAAACTCTTCCCAGTGCCATGTTTCCATGGACTCCGGTTAATTCCACTACTTTTTTCGGGACATTCCAAAAGGTCCAGTCAGGGCAGCAACCGTCAGTCGGGGAAGTATTCACGTTGAGGCATCAGTAGCGTTTCTGGATGCTGGGGAACCTGGAATGTCTGTCTATTATCCCTGGTCACAGGGATTCTCGAGGGCGTGGAAGCCCGAGGCATCCCACATCGAGCGCGGGGAATTATATGTCATAGACACATATCTGAGGTTTTCCTCAGCTTCCCGTGTTTAACACAGGGTACGCCGTGAGTTTAACGTCCAGCGGAGACGGATCAACCCAATCAGAGCATTATCTAGGATAGATCAGATTGAGGGATTCCCCTTGAAGTGATGCCGATACCGGGGCCAGCCCATGGACGGTTGTGAAGAGGAGCGTACCGACATGGTCTCACCGAGGTATGACGGTCTGGGCGAGAATCAGGATGGGTGATAGGTGGATGAATGGAGTGTGGGGGGAGTGAAATGGGACCATCGCAGGGGAGACGGTGAAGTTGGGCTTGAGCCTTGAAAAGGCCTCCTACGTATCCCCATGGCAGGGAATCAAATCTGCGTAGTTCGGGAAGGTTCCGGTGAACCGACGTGAAGGTGGACCTTGGCCCGATGGATGTCGTCGGCGAACCCACATGAAGGTGGACCTTGGTCCAATGAGGGATGTCGTCAGCAAACCAACATGAAGGTGGACCTTGGTCCAATAATAGATGGGCTTGAACCTCAGGGAGGCTTCCTACGTACCATGCCTTAACATGGATCAAAGACCTCGTAGTTCAGGATAGTGGAGTACAGTTTAACATCATGCGAGATCGTAGTGAACCCTGACGTGAATAAACGATGGGCGGTGGGTGTCGGCGAACTGATGTAAATGAGGGACCTTGGTCCAACGGGGGATGTCGTCAGCGAACCGACGTGAAGGCGGACCTTGGTCCGATAAGAGATGGTCTTGAACCTCAGGGAGGCTTCCTACGTACCATGCCTTGACATGGATCAAAGACCTCGTAGTTCAGGTGGGAATGGGTGTGCAGTTTAATGTCATGTAGGACAAGGGGGACATACAGTTTAACTTCATGCTGGACGAGGGAGAAACTCGACGTGAATGAATGACCGAGCAATGTGGCTTGAACCTCATGGAGGTTTCCTACGTACCATGCCTTGACATGGGTCAAAGTCCACCTAGTTAATATGGGATGAGTCGCAACGGCTTTCCATCAGACCGGAATGCAGTTTAACGTTATGTTGGATGAGGATGGGACCCGTCGTGAATAAATTACGGGTGGGCTTGAACCTTGTGAAGGCTTCCTACGTACCATGCCTTGACATGGATCAAAGACTTCGTAGTTCAAATGGATGTGCAGTTTAACGTCATGCTGGACGGGGGCATACAGTTTAACATCATGCTGGACGGGGGCATACAGTTTAACGTCATGCTGGATGACGGCATACAGTTTAACGTCATGCTGGACGGGGGCATACAGTTTAACGTCATGCTAGACAAGGGAATACAGTTTAACGTCATGCTGGATGAGGTGTTGTCATGCCCAATGTCAACTCTAAGCCCACGTGAGTCATGCTCGGTGTGAGAAACAAGAGGCAGCAAAGACCTGACAATCACGCCGTGAAGGGTGCATCCGTGAGAAGCAAAGAGGGGCTTACGCGTTAGGCAGCCAATTGTGCTGGGACTTACTCCATGATGGAGGCCCAAGGTCGGGTCACAGTTTAACGTCATGTGTTGAGGACGTGGTTCTTGTTAGTTTACCGTCCTACAGCTCGGACGAGGTGGGTTCCCTCCGCACCCCTAGGACTTACATAACTGGTACCCTCTGGTCCTTGGGGAAAGGAATGTACCAATAAGGCCATGGTCAAGGGGGGTTGTGGAACGAACCATCAAGGGTTCCACGTTATCATGGCTATGCGAAGAGACAATAGCAGTTAGTGTGCCTATGCGGAGAGGCATTAGGTGAAGCAATGCTATGGGTGGTATTGTCCATGGGACTTTGAAATCACATCGTGCAAACCTGGAGGGTCGCATGAGAAGGGGAATTGATATGCAAAGGAGTATGCTTCGCGAAGTGGAGTGCCTTGGCCTTAGCATGGGGCGTAGGTGTGATTGGAAGGTTCTTCGCGAAGTGGAACAGTGTTCACGGATCACTGCCTCGCGATGAAGGGGTGCCTCGTGAAGCAGGGTCCTTCAAAGCAGTGTGCTTCACGATGTGTAGCGCTCCTACCTTAGCATAGGAATCACTAATAGGGGTTGGGTGTTTCGCAAAGCATAAGTTATCCGCGGCTGCCCGGGTTCCGTTGGGAATCCCCTTACTTCACGAATGCCCTTGAGCTTCGTGAATGGCATCCCTCTCGGAAGAGGGTCTCAAAACTAGACAAAGCAATGGTGTCTCGCAAAGTAGAAGTACCTCACGGAGCTCATGATTCCCAGGGCAAAGAATGCTTCAAGATTCGGGATAGGAGAATCCGAAAGGTCGGATTTTCAATCTTTGGGACTCAAGGGGAGTCCAGTATTTATAGGGAAGGGGCGCCGCGAAGCAGAACTCACGCGCCGCCTCAGGTGCTTCACGGCGCGCTCGTGAACGTCAACGACGTCCACGAAGCGTTACCGCCTCTGGAGCTTCGCGGTGGGCTCGCGAACGTCAACGACATCCGTGAAGCGTTACCACCTCTGGAGCTTTGTGGCGGGCTTGCGAACGTCAACAGCGCCCACAAAGTGTTACCGCCTCTCTAGCTTTGCGGCGGGATCGCGAACGTCAACGACATCCGTGAAGCGTTACCACCTCTGGAGCTTCGCGGCGGGCTTGTGAATGTCAACGGTGTTCGCGAAGCGTAACCGCCTCTAGAGCTTCGCGAGGTCACGATGTTCGGGACGCTTCGCGTCGGAGCTTCGCGTCGGTGCTTCACGAGGCAGCGCGCCAGCCTTCTTTTTCGTTCCTTTCTTTCGGGCCAAATTTTGGCGCCAACAAATTCCCCCCTTCAGAATTGGAGCCACAGATGGTCAAGGGTCGAAGTGTGAGGGAAAATTTCCAAAATTTTCGGTGGTTCGTGATGCAGCTACGTGAAGGGGGCCCGCGGTGCTGACCGGGGCCACGGATCCGGACGAGCTGTGATGCTTCGCGCGGGTGAGGCGCGCCGTGATGCTCCGGGGTCGCCACCTATAAATAGGGGGGTCGACCTATTTTGTCTTCATGTGACTTCCTTGTCTTTTCCTGCTCTCGACTTCGCGAAGCTCCACGTACTCCGCGACAGCCCTCCGCGAAGCGAGCTCCGCGACGAACCATGGGTCTCTGACTCCGTGACTGCGCCAAGCGAACTTCTGCTTGTTGGCCTCGGCCAGACTTCGCGGCTTGGTCTCGCGACTGATCTTCGCGATCCGTCTTCGCGATTCATCTTCGTGGTCCAGCTTCGCAATCCGGCTGAAAAATTCTTTTCTGAGGGCCAGAATCGAAATGACCCATCAAGAGGCTGTGTTGTGGGTGCTTTCAGATGCTGCTCGTCGGGATGAGATGGCCAACTGTCCAGGCCTGGGGGAGATGGTCCGAAGCCACTCGGACCACACTTCTTTGACAGAACTGCTATCGGAGGGGAAAAAAGATTATCCGAAGTGCAAGAAACTTCCATTGTACGGCTTCGGGCTGAGGGATGACGTCTTCATCTCTGAGGCGAGTAAGGACGAACCAGCTTGCTGGTTCAGGAGCACACCATGCCAGCACCAATGGTTTAGGGCGGCCGATGGTCATGCGCGGGAGGACATCACACCCATCACCACTGACTGTCTCTACAACCATGTGAATGATATTGATGGGAGGCCACTGCAACCGGAGACGTCCCCTCCTCTCTACCGTACCATGCTGAACGCGGCTTTGCAGGACTCGAAGAAGGGATGGTCCGATGAGTGGGACCTACGCCAGGGTGACAACTTTACTGATGAATGGGCTTGGGCCTACTGGGTAGGCACCTCATGCGAGGAGATCAGGGCCGAGCTGAGGAGATTGGGGTTGTATGAGGCGGCATGGGCCTCCCAATTCCACATTTACCAACCAAAGCAACTGATGCCGAAACTGCTGAGCAGATGGTCGTCTAGGACCAATACCTTTCACCTGCATCACGGGGAGGTGGGCATCAGCCTCTGGGATGTACACCAGATTTATGGGCTTCCAATCTTGGGGTCCATGTATGTCGAGTTCCTCCCCGTCATCAGCGCATGGGAGGATACGGAGCACATGCCGCGACTGGCATTAGCACTGATGGAACTCTTCCCTGGAGAGGACAAGGAGGCAGTGAGGGATGTTCACTTTAGTAAATGGTTCAAATGATTCCTGAATTTCCCAGAGAATCGAGAGTTCCCTCCGAGGCCTCGAACTTGTCCAAGGGAGGCCCAACGGGGAAAGGGGCACTCGTATTGGCGGGTGTTGGAGGACAGCCAATGGAAGACTTGGGGTTTCAGTGTTAGTACTGAACAATAGCCGATAGTCAGGCTGGCGGAATTCATCGCGGCTCTCATTTTTGGTTGGATCCTACCGGTGAGGGATACAAGCATGGGGGTGCGGCCCAACTCGTTTATCATGGCGTCGATGTTGTCCAGGGGGTAGAGGATCAATCTGTGGATTCCGATGCTCACCAAGCTGTACAAAATGTTGCGGCACATTAGCGAGGAAAAGAAGCCGCAAAGTATATGTGGGCCCTTCCACCTCCTATATGGGTGGATCGCAGCGCATATCAGGGGGATTTACGAGTATCCAAACCCCATTTCGCCGCCGGGATCGAACTTCCACCCCTCCATCCTGAACGCGGTCGGGAGCTTCCCGTTCAAACTAGCTGTTCTGATGGTGCTGGATCGGGTGTGGAGAGCGGATGAGTTTAATTTCCACCCCTTCCCATTGCGGACGAGGATACTTACTGATGATGGTCGGGGAACGGAAGAACATCGGGCTTACCTCCTGGCCTTTTGAGGTGGATTTTTGGTGGCACGGATAGATCATGAGCCAATCTGCGAACCGTAGACCCCGCATCAGTTTAGGAGGCAGTTCCGGTGCCTCCAACGGCTGACCCTGCAGGTCTACTGGGAGGTGCGTCATGAGGAGAACCCATGTGTGATGAGGAAGCTGTGGCTCATGTTCACACGGGAAGATGGGAAGATGCGGATTGCATTGCCTCCATCCACCGCCGCTTTCGGATTGGTGAGGGAGTACGCCATCAGTTGGGAGGCTGCTTACCCAGGGGAGATTCTGAAGCAACCAACTATTCGGGTCGGTGACGGTGGGCCTTCTCGATCTCAAGGTCGGGGTCAGAGGGTAGCTAGGGCCGCTCGCGGTAGCGGGGCTGCCATGGAGGCGAGACCAACACCGGCCGAGGTTATGGCAGCAGCGGTGGATCCGGTGATTCAAGAAGAGCAGGGCCATCTGGAGGGGCATCCACCGAGGGGATATCGTAGGATATCCACTCAGGCTCCGGGGAAGCGCCTGCGTCATATTGACATGGCAGAGGACACTGTCTTCCCGGAAGCCTGGGACATTTGGGATGTCAACCAGCAATTCCTCATCCCACCCGAGATATGGGCCCACCTGAATCGCCTCAGTATGGAATTACCGGGCATAGGCCCAGTTCGGGCTGGATTCATGGTGTCTTCGGTGGAGGCAGAACAATACCTGGACGAGTTGGAGGATTACGTCCACTCCAGTGGTTTCCCTCGCCCAATGACAGATCGGGTGAGGGTACTGTTGAATCAAACGGTCCCCCCATAGTTATTGGCTGCCGATCTGAGGGAGTGCTTCCCCCTGCCGGAAGAATCAGAGGACTCCTCTCGGGAGGATGAGGCTGGAGGAGGGAGCCCGTTGGAGGAGGGCGAGGTTGGAGATCAGGGCTCAGATTCTGACGATTTCGCAGAGGCTCTCGAGGTAGCCTTCTGAACTTCTTTCCTTACGATCTGTTTTTGGGTCCCTATGGACTTCTCACTGATGTTTGAGTCATGCAGGAGGAACTTGTTCGTAGGCCTCGTTCTCGCCCCTCGGCGGGTGATGATGGGGGACCTTCGGAACCCGCGCCTATGGCTACGTCCAGTTCCACTTCTGGTGGGACCAGAGCACCCGTGGAGGCTCTAGCGGAATCTCCAGACCTTCCAACAGTATACGGAGGGCCTCGCCTCGGGGTCCCGTCAGTACCGGCTCAAGAGCAGCGCCAGGAGGTCAATCTCTGTAAGTCTCCTCTACCGGTTCCCCTGTCGTCATGTGTAGACCATGCCTGCCAACTAACGTTTATGTCCCTCTGTGTCGCGTAGTTCTCCGACTCGCATGGGCTGCTGCGGCAAGACTGGTTGGGATGTCTGGTGGTGTCCCTCCTAGGGGCATGCCGGTGATGGTGATGATAGTCCCCCCATCTCCTCAAACTGCGACACACACCATCACCGGCGGGACCACCAGCAGTGTCGTTCCCGAAGTCATTGAGGTGGACTTCGAGGAAGAGGATCAACCGGTCGGTCCTAGTCTTGTCACGCCTGCTTCGGCGCCAGGTGTCGCGCCGGATTCAACGCCAGATGCAGATCCCGCCGAGGAATTCTTGCAGGCGTATCCTGCGTAAGAGCCTGCCAATCGCGCAGACTGGGACGAAACGGCCTCCGACTAGGAAGAAAGAAGCATAGTCCGCCGCTGATCATGGAAGCTAATCATGTGCTTTATTAAGGACACCCCCCAAGCACAATTAATAGCCGAAATGGATAGACTCCGCTCACGGTTGCGCGAACTGTGTGCTGGGGGAGTGGATGCCCAACTTCCTTATTCACTCATCCGAGATCTTATGGCTGAGAAGATCCGGGAGAATGATCGTGGGCTCAGCATGGGCTGGCAGCGGAGGAAGGAGACCATCATCAAGAAGCTCCAGGAGGCTGAAGATGAGGTCCAACAGATGCAGACCCGGGCAGATGAGCTTTCAGCCTCTCTTAATGCACAATCTGAGCTGGTCTCACGGTTGAAGGCTCAGCTGGCAGAGGCAGAAGAGCATATGGGGAAGGCCTCTGGAAAGATGGATGTCGTTCAGGCCGATGTAGAGAGGGCCATGGCCAAGGTTGACAAATTGTGCCTCGCCGCTGCTGAGGAGGAGTGCGAGCTAAGAAAGCAGCAACAAGCCTTGGATGCCACAAACCAACGGGTGGCAGAGCTGCAACACTCTTTTTATGGGGCTAACCCATCCATGGGGGGGGGGTCGACCCCCGGATATTGTAACAAAACCCAAAACCCTTTATTAGTTCTTTAGTGCTTTAATATTTTTTCCTTTCTTTGTTTTGAATGTCATAGCGTGCACGATTTCCACTATTTGAATTTCCTTGTTACATCCCTACAATGTTTGCGGGACGTTCGGCGAAAATTCCCCAGGCCCATGTGGGTCGAGCCTGATGTGAGAAACAGGAGATAGTTGCCCTCTTGTCCCACCTAACATAGGAGTGGAGATCAGGCTCCGGACATCCGAGATTCGGATTACCAGTCCGGATTTCTGAAAGATGGGAGAGGCTTGATCGGAGAAGGGACTTCCAGGATAGCCGAATTACCGTTTCTTCATCGTGATCTTATGCACGAATGGGGCAACTCCATGGGCACTGAAATCGGTCCAAACAGATGAAAATGGAATGTGTGAATCACGATACCCATGATTCGAAACACTGTGGGGATGGCGTGACAATAAGGGACAACCATTAACCTTGGAGGAGAAACGGTATCCTTACTGCGTTATCCTGTAATGGGGACAACAAATGAGCGTCAACCATTGACCTTGTTCAAAACACGGGACCATGTCAAAAATGTCATCGATCAATCCTTCGGGACGTTGGCCCAGGACAGTTGGCGGACCATAGGTCAGACATCCATACTGTTAGGGGGTCCTTCCAGACATGACCGGTCTTCTGGAACGTTGGCCCAGGACGGTAGGTGAGCCGATCCGGCATGAGACCAGGCCGTTAGGGGGTCCTGTGAGACATGAAAGGGGACGAGGGTCCGAATAAGGGGTACGCGAAGCATGGAATATGGAGTGATGGTTTGTCCGAAAAGAATACAACACTTAGGTAGTCACACCATCATGGTGGGAGTACACAATATGGGCGCATTGGTTTGATCATGGATCATTCCTTCTTTCAGACAAGGCCTCTCTGACGAGGGGATCTGTCACTTCCCAATGGAATCTTGGGGCGTCCTGAACTTGTTCAGGGTAGAACCGCAGTTTAGTGTCATGCGTTGGGGACACATGGACTCATGTAGTTTAACGTCATACGATAGGACGTGGAATAAAAGGGAAGATCCCAGGGAGCGTGTGGCGCGGTAGATATGAAACCGACGTGAATGAGGACTTAGAGTCCAAATCATACCACATTCCCCTGGAGGAAACTATTCAGGTCGAGGGACCAAGAGTAAGGATTGGGCTAGGCTCGAAGCAGATCGGTCGGGCATTCCTACGTACCCCATAAGGATGGGAATCAAGTCATACATAGTTCTGGAAGCCCAGTTTAACGTCATGCAGGATGAAGAGAAGTCTGGCCGTGTTGGTACACATCCTTCCAAAACTACTAAGCCCACGTGAGTCGTGCTCGGTGTGGGAAACAAGCAGTAGTGGTGGAAATTTACCGACACGGAAAGGGGCAGATTAGGGAAAATGGAAGCTCGGTGAATACCGGCCCAATGATGCTAACACGATCATTTAGCGCACCTAGATGCGCGAAGAGAAAGAGCCGAGTATGATGGAATTATAATTGAACATGAGGAAGTGGAAATGTGTGAATCATGGCGCTCAAGATTTAGATCACGATGATGGCGGCGTGACGATGGAGGATAACTGCTGACCGTGTTCGCAACACAGCACCCTGTCACGTTAGCCTAGAATGGGTACAGACAAAAGATGGTTGACCATTGACCATGTTCGAAACATGGGACAATGTCGCAAATGCTTGTCAAATATCCGTAGGGATGTTGGCCAGAAACGATTGGAGGGCCCTTAGGTCCAGCATTCATGGAGAGCCCTTAAGCCTAGTATCCATGTCGTTCGAGGGTCCTTTTGGGTGTGGAGGAGTATGAGGATCCAAATAGCAAGTTCACGAAGCTTGGTCATGGGACGAGGGGAATGTCCGTATGAACATCCCACACTTCGGTCTCTTTGTTGAAACACATCTGAATACGACAACGAGACGTATTAGAGAGAGGGAGTATATTCCTTTCCCATGGGGAGATCTTAGTTTAGGGTCGTAGAATTCAGACCATGGATGGGTAAGGGGAGCAGGGGATACATGGAAAGGAAGTTACAAAACCCGATGTGAATGAGGACCTAAGCCCTACTTACCATGCATTCTCTGGGGAAATGCTCGAGTCAATGGACCGAGCACGAAGGTTAGGTTGGGCACGCGGGGAAGTTCTCGGGCGCTCCTACATATCTCATAAGGATGAGAATCAAGCCATACGTAGTTCTGAAGGATTCCTTTTGATGTCATGGCAGACAAGGAATAGGAGAGCAGAATGGGGGTGTGCGTGGTGCAGCCATTGCAAACCCGACATGAATGGGGACATAATCCCTCACCATGCCACGCGGTCCCGCAATCGAGGTCCTGAAGGCAGGACCAGAGAGGTGAATTTGCTGAACTCAAGCTGTACCCAAAGTCAAGGGGTATGGGAATTCCTACGTATCCTATCAATATAGGAATCAAGCTGAATGTAGTTCCAGATGAGAATCTTAGTTTATGGTCTTAGAGCTCGGACCGTGAATGGTGACAACTTCCCGAGTAAGCACAGATGTCAACCCAATTCCTAAGCCCACGTGAGTTAAACTCGATGTGGGAAACAAGGGGGGTATCCTCATCGCAATACTTGGGGTGAGTCAAACGGTAGTTGGTAGAGAGCCCTGAAGGCCACCTTCAACACGGCTTGTTCCCCCAACGTGCAGACGTGCACAGAGGAAAAGTACCAAAAGTTCCGAGACTCCACTTGTACACGGTGACGTGATGAAGGACGTGAATTGTGCACCAGAAATTTTGGGCTTAATGGGTTGGCGTGGCGAGAGAGGAAAACTGTTAACCATGGTGGAAATGCAGCATCCATATCACGGTTGCCTGAGGTGGGAACAACAAACGAGCATCGACCGCTAACCATATTCGCAACGCTGGATTTTATCGATTTGTTGTCTGAAACCCTCGGGGGCGTTGGCCCGTAACGGTAGGACAGCCCTTGGGTGTGGTATCCAGGACGTTCTTGGGGGTCCCTCCAGGTGTGAAAGATGATGGAAGCCCTGATGCAGGGATACACAAAGCCTGGAGGGCGGGTGTGGACGTGTCCGAGTAAATCTTGGCATTCCGGGTAATAAACCAGAGTGCTCCCAGGCACATCGGTGAACTGGCAAAAAGGGATCGATGAAAAATCTCAGTAGGGAGAGGTACATGGCGTGGTCATTACGAAACCAATGCGAATGAGGACATAATCCCACACCACACCATATAATCTCCTCATGGAGGTAGGGTAGGCCAAGGGGCCAAGAAGGGATGAAGATTCTAGAGGGATGTGGCTGGACCTGAATCCTAGACATTCAGGTGGTCCTACGTATCCCATGAGGATGGGAATCAAGCCACACGTAGTTCTCCAAATGTAGTTTAACGTCATACGGGATGAAGAGGGGAGTAATATACCCCTAAATAAGGGAGGTGTACGGTATGTCGAAGAAGCCGACGCAAATGAGGACGTAGTCCTACACCACACCATACAATCCTATAAGAGAGGACCTAGGCTGTGGCCCGGAAAGGAAAAGGGGCCTGATGGTTAGACATTGGTCAGGAAGGCCTGACCTGCTTGTAGTTTAATGTCTTGTAATGAGGACGAGGGTCAGGGACCCGAGGAGGCCAAGGGGCCTGAGGCTGGGCCTCGTAAAGGGAGGGTGTACGGCATGGTACCTGATCCCGACGTGAATGAGGAGGTAGTCCTACACCACACCGTACACCCTGGGTAAGAGATTGGGAGGAGGGGCCCAAGAAGGCCAAGGGGCCTAAGGTCAGGCATCAGTCAGGAAGGCCTGACTGGTTTGCAGTTTAAAGTCTTACATGAGGATGAGGGTCGGGGACCCACGAAGGCCAAGGGGCATGAGGATGGGCCTCATAAGAGGAAGGCGTACGACATGGTACATGACCCCGACGTGAATGAGGACGTATTCCTACATCACACCGTACACCCTGGGTAAGTGGGGACCTGGGCCGAGGGGCCCAAGAAGGCCAAGGGGCCTAAGGTCAGGCATCAGTCAGGAAGGCCTGACTGGTTTGTAGTTTAACGTCTTACATGAGGACGGGGGTTGGGGACCCAAGAAGGACAAGGGCCCTGAGGCTGGGCCTCATAAGTGGAAGGCGTACGACATGGTACATGACCCCGATGTGAATGAGGACATAGACCTACATCACACCGTACACCCTGGGTAAGAGGGGACCTGGGCCGAGGGGGCCCGAGAAGGCCAAGGGGCCTAAGGTCAGACATCAGTCAGGAGGGCCTGACTGGTTTGCAGTTTAACGTCTTACATGAGGACGGGGGTCGGGGACCCAAGAAGGCCACGGGGAATGAGGTTGGGCCTCGTAAAGGGAGGGTGTACGGCATGGTACATGATCCCGAAGTGAATGAGGACGTAGTCCTACACCACACCGTACACCTCTATGGGGAATCGGGGTCGTGGGCCCGATTGCTAGCACCACCCGGGGGGAAGTTTGTCACTTCGAGATGGGGCAAAACAAATCACTGCACTCGATGTCTGGGACATCTCGGGGTGGACCCAAAGATCCAGGACACTGTTGACCATGTTCAAAACACAGCATTCCTATGGTGACCAGATATGGGAGCAACAAATGAGCGTCGACCACTGACCAAATTCGCAACGCGGGACTTGAATTGGCTTGTTGCTTGAAAACTCTCGGGGGCGCTGGCCCGCATCGGTAGGAGAGTCGTTGGGCGTAGTATCCAAGCTTTTCTTAGGGGTCCCTCCGGGTGTGCAAAAATGATGGAATCCTAGTCAAAGTGTCGGTGAAGAATAGCTGTATCCATCCATGAAAGAGGTAAACATCTCCCGGGGGGATGTACAGCCGGGTCAAGACTTTCTCGATGTGAGTTGGGGCGAGAGTGTGCACCCTGCCTTGTCTTGACCCGAGGGGAATATTTTGGCTTTTGGGCTAGGACAACGGACGAAATGCCCGGGCGTTCCTACGTATCCCATTAGGACGGGAATCAAGCCGTACGTAGTTCATGAAATGCAGTTTAACGTCATTCAGGACGAGGAGAATCTCATTTGGGGATATGTAAGGTACGGCAAGTAACGCGACATGAATGAGGACGTAATCCCATACTATACCATACAATCCCACAAGAGGGTAAGTCGGGGAAAAAACCAAGGCCATGGGGCCACACCGCGGTCAGGGAGACCTGACCATCTTGTGGTTTAACATCTCGCGGTGAAGACGGGGGGCCAGGGGCCCGAGGAGGCCAAGAGGCCTAAGGCTGAGCCCCGGTCAGGAAGGCCTGACCGGCTTATAGTTTGACGTCTTGCAGTAAGGACGGGGGGCCAGGGGCCTGAGGCTGAGCCTCAGTCAAGAAGGCCTGATTGGATTGCAGTTTAATGTCTTGCAATACGGATGAGGGGCCAGGGGCCCGAGGAGGCCAAGGTGCCTGAGGCTGAGCCTCGGTCAGGAAGGCCTGACTGTCTTGCAGTTTAACATCTTGCAGTAAGGACGGGGGGCCAGGGGCCCGAGGAGGCCGAGGGGCCTGAGGATGAGCCTCGGTCAGGAAGTCCTGACTGGCTTGCAGTTTAACGTCTTGCAGTAAAGACGGGGGGGGGGGATATCTTAGTTTAAAGTCATAGAGCTCGGACTATTTTGTAGTTTATTGTCTTGCAGGACGAAGATGCAATTTAAGGTCGTGCAGGACTTTACATTTTAGGGTCATGTTGGACCATAATGTGCAGTTTAAGGTCATGCGGGACTGCTTCACAGTTTATCGTCTTGCAGGACGAAGATGCAGTTTAAGGTCGTGCAGGACCAACTTGCAGTTTTGGGTCATGCAGGACCGTTCCACAGTTTATCGTCTTGCAGGACGAAGATGCAGTTTAAGGTCGTGCAGGACCAACTTGCAGTTTAGGGTCATGCAGGACCGTTCCACAGTTTATCATCTTGTAGGACAAAGATGCAGTTTAAGGTCGTGCGATACCATAATGTGCAGTTTAGGGTCATGCAGGACCCTTTTTCCCTAGGCAAAGTATCGCTTAAGGAACATGGCATTGGTAGGAGGAGTTATACGCTCTCCATCCATGGTCACCAAGGAGTATGCTCCATTGGGGTAAACCTTATGGATGATATAAGGCCCTTCCCATTTGGGTTCTAATTTGGGCGGTTTCCTACCGGGAATCATTGGCGCTCGAAGGGCCAGTACCAGGTCGCCCTGTAGGAAAGAGCGGAGACGAACCTTCTTGTTGAAGGACCTCACTATCTTATCCTGATGCCTTTCCAGATTGTGCAGGGCACAAAGCCGGTTCTCGTCCAGTGCTTCCAATTCAGTTAGACGGATCTCAGCTACCTCATCTGATGTCTGGTTATCATAAACTGCAGTGCGTAATGATGGAAGTTGGATCTCAATGGGTAGGACGGCCTCAGCTCCATACACCAGGGAATATGGGGTCACCTGGGTAGAGTTGCGAGTCGTCGTCCGGTAAGCCCAGAGGGCGTTGGGGAGCTTGTCCGGCAAACTCTTCTTGTTCTGACCAACCATCTTCTACAGAATTTTAGAGAGGGTTTTGTTGAACGCCTCAATCTATCCTTTTGCTTGTGCGTAGTGGCGGGAGGTATGGTTCGAACAGATATCATACTTGGCGTACAATTTCTTTAGTTCATCCGCTCGGAAGTTTGTGCCGTTATTGGTGAGGACGGCGTGAGGGACCCCAAATCGGTGGATAATGTTGGTGCTCACAAAGTCAACGATGGAACGGGCCTTGACCTCTTTGAGCGGAACTGCCTCTACCCACTTGGAGAAGAAATCTGTAGCAGTCAGGATGAACCTACAATGGCGGGCTGTTGCCGGTGGATACGGTCCCACTACATCAAGTCCCCATATCGAAAATAGCCAATAGTACTTCGTGGGGTGGAGGGGCTCCAGCGGCTAATGTAGGAAGTTGGCGTGAACTTGGCATGCGTGACATCTCTTGGCTTATACAATACAATCATGGATCATAGAGGGCCAGAAGTACCCCAACTTCCGGATTTGATGGGACAACTTCGGCCCAGCTTGATGGGCGCCACAGGAACCGGTGTGAACCTCTTGCATAACTTGAGGTATCTCTACTCCTTGGATGCAACGGAGGAGGAAACCATCGAAACTCTGCTTGTATAGGATCTGTTCAAGACTGGGGCTGCTCTGGAGGGTAAATTGCAGCACGCGGCATCGGATTCGCTCGCGCTCGGCCCGATCGTCCAGGAGGCGACCATTTTGAAGATACTCAACAAAATGTGCTCTCCAGTCGAGAGTGGCTTCAGCCACTATGTCTGACGAACCCGGGACCCCTGAAGTGGAGGGTCCAGTAGATAAATGACCCACCCACAGGCCATCATTGTCCTCTTGGGTGACAGGGGCAATGACTCTCCGGTGTGCCACATGTATGACTAAATCATCTTGCTCGGGTTCTTCGAGCAATGCAGCCAAGCAATCCAAGGCATCTTCTTGACTGTTCTGCGACCGTGGGACATGGGTAACCTCTGGTCGAGAAGAGAACTGGGCCATTAGAAGGAGGGTGTACTCTAGCAACGGTGCAAGCTCTGGCTTCCTGACGACGTAGTCACCATTAACCTGTTTCATTACCAGCTCGAAATCTCCCCTCACATGTAGATGTGGCACATGGATCTCAAGGGCCAACTCGAGTCTGGTGATGAGAGTCTGGTACTCTACCTTATTGTTCGTACAACCTTATTACAATAGGAACGAGTATGGAAGGACGACCTACGCCAGGGTAATGAAGACAATACCCAGGCCCACTCTGTTGAACTTGGGATTGTTGAGCCTAGTGGGGCTCCGGGAGGCGCCGTTGAAATTCATTTCCCAACACGGGACATCATGATCAACTGAGAGGATCGTTTCATCAGGAAAATACAGGTCTAGGGATTGATCCGCGGAGGTTGGATGGGTAGCTAAAAAGTCTGCCAACGCCTGTCCCTTAATGGCCTTCTGAGGTATGAACCTGATATCAAACTGCTGGAGAATCACTGCCCACCGTGCTAGTCGTCCAGTCAGCATGGGGCGGTTCAGGATGTACTTCATTGGGTCTACCCGGGAGACTAATTGCACCTCATGGTGCTGCAGGTAATTTCGCAACTTCTGCACGGCGAAGACAAGCTCAAGGCAGCTCTTTTCGATGGGTGGGGGGGGGGGTATCTGACCTCCGTATCGAGAAGCATGCGGCTGAGATAGTAGAGACTGTTCTCGGTACCCTCTTTATTTTTCTGGGCGAGCAGCGCACCGAGGGATCTCTCCAGGGTGGTCACATAAAGGACCAGTGGCTTTCCGGAGATGGGTGGCATCAAGACCGGAGGTTGGAGCAGATACTGCTTGATTTCCTCAAAGGCGGTCCGACACTCCTCATCCCATTCGTAGGCGGCGCCCTTCTTCATGAGCCAGGAAAAGGGCTTACATTTTCTAGCCAGATTCACGATGAATCGGCATATATAGGCTAAGTGGCCTTGAAGGCCTCGAATCTCCCGAATGTTTCTTGGGGGAGGCATTTGGCTGATGGGATTGATCTTCTCCGAGTCGATCTCGATACGTCGGTATCTGACAACAAAGCCCAGAAACTTCCCATAGGTGACCCCGAAGGCACACTTCAACGGGTTCATCTTTAGGTGACAGGAACGGAGGAAACCGAACACTTTCTCAAGGTCTTTGAGATGGTCCTGGTGCTGACATGATTTGACTATGAGGTCATCCACATAGCATTCCACCAATGTCCCGAGAATCGGTTTGAATATGTGATGCATGGCCCTCTGATAAGTGGCACCTGCATTCTTCAAACCGAATGGCATTACCTGGTAGCAAAAGGTACCTTGGGGAGCCCTGAAGGTAGTGGACTCCTCGTCTTCGGGGGCCATCAGGATCTGGTTGTACCCGGAATATCCATCTATAAAAGAGAGGGCTTGGAACCCGGACATGGCATCAATCAATAACTCCGTCACCGGGAGTGGGAAGTCATCTTTTCGGCAGTGGCGATTAAGATCGCGGAAGTTGATGCAGAATCTGATCTGCCCATTCTTCTTCCAGACTGTCACAATGTTGGAAAGCCACTTGGGGTACTGGACTTCCTTAATGAAGTTGTCTTTGATAAGCTTTTCGACTTCGGCCTCAGCCCTAGCACCATGAGAAGGGTGCATTTTCCTGGTGGCTGCTTAAACCCACTATGTTTTTTTGGGAGGCCAAGACGGTGAACGACAAACTAGGGATCCAGTCCTGGCATCTCGTTGTTACTCCAGGAAAACACGTCACAATGTTGTTTGAGGAAGTCTACGTACTGCTGCTCCTCCTCGAGGGACATGGCTGCAATGATCAATGTGGGTCTCAGATCTGCCTCGCTACCAAGGTTCACCTGTACCAATTCATCAACCGTGGTAGAGACGCCTTCTTCAATGGTGGGGGGAGCATCCTCTAGGTCTTCCTCCCCACCCACGGGGGGATTTCCTGTGACGGAAGATACTTCTGGGCTATCAAAATCTGAGGGGCAACTGGTACCAGCTCGGGCAGCAGCGGTCATCATATCAAGAGAGTCACTTGCCATTGAGACCATAGCAATGAAGGCAGTCGACCCTATCCCATCTGGCCTTCAGCCTAAGGGGCCCTGTTTGATGATATCAAAGTAGTGGTGACGTGTCAGCCTGAGTCGGTTAATTCCATCCCGGTGTAGGAGACACGTATGGTGCACCGCCATTGTCATAAGCTTGACGTCCTGGTACCGTACATGGGTAGGAGGTTCCGGGATCACCTGAGCTTGGTTGATTTATGAGTACGAGTTGATTTTCCACCGTCACATGGACACGAGAACATGCCTTCCTTGCGTACTCGAAACAACAAAACATTTCCCCATGTCGGGGGTCGTGGCCTCCAAATGGTGGATCGATAAGACGTAGGTGTCATCCATGCTTGCCCAGGGATCACTTGTGACCGGGGCGGGTTCATCCTCACTAGGATCTGTTTATCCTTACTTTTTTAATAACCCGCATCTAGATAGCGGGCCTCACAAGTAGCGAAAGGGGACGCATCTCCTTGGAGCACACCTACTCGACCGTTGAGCGAGTACTTGAGGCACTGGTGATACGACGAAGGGACCGCTGCATGCAGATGGAACCATGGCCTACCCATCAACGCGTTGCAGGCAGTGTCCTGAGAGACGGGAATGAACTCAGTGCTGAAATTAAGCCACCGAACTAAGTCTTCAGGTGGATCTTTCCGACTGGGGTTTTCTCAGTCCTATCGTACCACTAGATTCTGAGTTCAGAGGGAGTTAAATCACCTTCAGACAGACCCAGCTTTCACAATGTCCGGGTCGGAATTAGATTGATTCCGAAACCTGTGTCAATGAGGCAGCGGCGGACTTCCATGCCATTGAAGTGGCCAGTGATGTACAGCAGGAGAATGTTCCCCTGTATAGGAGGGTCCTCGTCTTCACCGGAGAACTATATAACCGCCTGACATTCGGCGTTTTCAATCGTCTCGGTATGGAAGGCTTCTGCAGCTGCTACCTCTGTCTCAAACTGGAGGGGGCTCCTTAGGGCCTCGGCAAGTGCCTCACACATTTCGGATGACAGGAGAAGTCCCTCAAGGATGGAGAGCCTCGCTGGAATGCTGACCATGTGCTTCAGGACATCATACATTCATTCCAAACGCGAACCTCTTCTTATAGGAGGTCGTTCGGAACTTGGAGGCATAGCGGGTCTTGCCGGTTGAACCGGAGATCAGCTAGTACTGGGTACATCCTGCTGCCTGCTAGTAGAAGCCTGGAGAGTAGACGCCGGAATAGGATTGGATAGCAGAGGCTGGCCTGTAGCCGGGCAAGACTGACTGTGATACGAAGGAGGCAGCTCTCCCTGATCTAGTAGCACGTACGGCGGTGGAGGTAGAGCTGAGGGCGTTAGATGGGGTTGCGCATGCTGAGCTCTGCGCTGAGCCTGCTGTCTGGTCTCAGTAGCATGCACGGCTTGACTGAAAGTGCCTGCTGATGTACCTCGATGACCGGAACGGTTGCGATTCTGCTGACGTTGACATTGGCTGGAAACTTTGGGGAGGTTCGCCTGGCATTCCCCCTCGTCGGGGGTCATATAAGGCTTTACCAGCTCCACGGTGTTAACCGAAGCGTACCCCTGACTGTCGCTCGAGGAGTCATCCACCGCTGGGCGGATTCTGGGAGGAATCCCCATTTCAAGGGGCATAAAGTCTCCGAGAGTGCGGGATGATGACGACACTGGCGGTGCGCGTTGCATCTTCTTGCGTCGCTGCTGCTTTCCCTTTTGGGAAGAGGTCGACTGTGAAGACGACGCGGAGGCATCAGATACTTCTTCAGAAGGTTCTGACTGCTTCAGGCGCGCCTGGATGATACCATGGGCACAGACGATGGTTTTTCGAGCCGTCCATTCATCGTATTTTCGGGATCCGCGGTTGGGACCTGCTGCCACTCGCCTTCGCTGTCACTGCCGATCTCTGACCCTGGAAAGACACCCGCCACTTGTGCTGGTGTTGGGACCAACTTGACTATGTTTTTGTTGACCTGGTCTTGAAGCCAGTCTTTAAACACATAGAATTTCTTGAGGGTGTGCCCTATAATTTGATGATAAGGGCAGTTGTTGGGGTGGTCGGTGAGATTCTCCTCTGCCGGCCTTCTGCACTCGGGCAGGCGTACAGTCCCTTGCTCTAGAGCGCTTCGGAAGTAGCCAGGGACCTGATTATCGTTGAACGAATAAATGTGGTGCCTTCTTTCCGGATAGGGGGCCCTGGGGGCCTGGCCCTGATGAGCGGCCGGATGGGCCTGCTGAGGAGGCGGCGCCTGATTGTCTCGCCTAGGTGGCGGTGGCGCATTGAGCGGGGGAACCTGTCGGTTTTGAGGCGGTCACTGCTGGGCAGGAGCCTGTGCTTGAGGTGGAGGACCTCTTTGGGGTTGTGGGGGTGGTGCCACTGGTAGTAACTCCATCTGCCTCGGGGCTTCTATTTGGGCCACCGCGGTGGGTTCATCCCTGGCGGTCCTCCTGGCTGGGATCATAGGGGGCAACAAATGTACCTGACTAGCATGTTGCAGGGCTTCCTCAAGGCATTGAGCCTTATCTGAGAAATACCTGAACCCTCCAGGGTAGTTCTGGGTAATCAGGGAGGGTACTAGCTCTGTTTTGACGTTCCCCACACACATCGTCAGTAATTGATCCTAAGTTAGTTGCATATTGAGGGAATACGTAAGTCCCTTCCACCGGGCGATGAAAACTGTAACCCGCTCATCAGGCCTTTGCTTGCACTTGAAGAGCTCTACAATGCTGGTCTTCCACGTGGTGGAGCTGAACTGGTACAAGAACTGCCAACAGAGGTCCTCCCAACCTGTCACTAATCCGATAGGGAGCTGGCTATACCAGACGAATGCTGGACCTTCCAATGTCTGTACGAAACACCGGAGTTTGGCGGCTTCTTGCTGAGCCGGGGTCCCCAGCATGGGGCCACACCTAGAAGAAAAATGTGCCAAGTGCTGTGGCGGGTCTCCTGTCCCGTTGAAGGTTGATAAAATGGGGTTCCCAAAACCCGGAGGTGCGGGCACATCATCTACCCACGTGGGATATGGCTTTCCATCCGGTGGGACTGCCACCTGCCGCGTTTCCAACGCTTCGAGGCGGGCTGTGAGTGCCGCAATAAGATCATCCAGGTGGGGGTCCCTATCTTGATATGGATCCCTAACCAGAATTGAATTTCAAGGTTCTTCAACAAGGTAGACTGCTTCGGATGCTACTGGATCAACTGGCGGAACGACCTGCGGGGCGACTGGGGGAACCCGGGCCGGGTTCTTCAGATTGCCCCGTCACTCAGGGGGGTTTGGCGAAACGTATCACGCCCTCTTGCCATACATTCTGGTTTCTGCCCTGTTTGCGGCAGTAGCATGATCAGGGTTGCCCGGAGGCATCTCACCGGGGGAAATTGTTCCTGCCCCTACTACCCCGGCCAGGGATTACCATAGTCGGGTCGCCGCTCTGCGGCGCGCTCAGCCAAGAGTTCGTCAACCAACCTCTTCTGCTCAGCAAGCGACTGGTGTAACGTGGGATTCTCGGGATCTTCGTCCATTTTCTGCACTGAGGCGGATGTTTCGGAGTGCTTGACAGTTCTGACGTGCTCTTTACCCTTCTCGGCGTTTCGACCGAGTACCATCGACTCAGTGGGTACGGGGAGGCCTAGCAGGATCCTCTGCTGACGGGTAACCCTCCCTGTTGGGTCCAGCAGTGGTGGTACGCCCTCGGGGGGGGGGGGGAGTCTCCATCAAGGAGTTCAAGCTCGTCTTCCTTGTCCACAACGTCGGCCATGTGGACCGCGACTCCTCTCGAGGGCATGTCCTCGATGTCACATAATGAATCGGGATGCCGTCGGATAGGGTCGAAGAGGAGAGCGGCATAGTGTCCCCAACCACGGACTTGCACATGGGGGGTAGCTTACCTGACGATCCTGCGGAGTCCTTTAAAAATCTGAACACATTTCGATTGAAGGGCGCTCTGACGGCCTAGTAACTCGGGGTGCTGGGCCACAAGGAGTGCGGCCGCAACAATCAGGCGGCATTTCCCGCCGATTTCATCGAAGTGCTCTCGACTGATGGGGTATTCCACCCGCTCGAAACGGAGGCGGAATTGTGTTTCCAATAGGGTTCGACAGAAACACCCCACTTATTCAGGGGTAAGGGACTCCGGTACGTGAAAGTTCAGCACTTCCATCGGCCAGAACTTCTCTGGGAAGTAATCTGCAGCAAGAATACTCCAGAAGCTCCTGGGTTCGGACTCAGGGTTTGGCCCTGTATTGCCCCACTCATCAACCGGGGGCAGCTGAGGGACCGGTAGCGGTACCGAGGCGGACCTCTGGGATAACAAACTCGACGGCGGAGAATACGTTGAACGAGATGACTGGCCGCCGAATTCCGGGCCATCCTTCGAAGAGTGAGGTGACCTAGCCATGATGTCACAGTACGATAGGCTGATAGCCATAGCTTCCGGCACAGGATTTGCGGCTACTGGTGACTGGTCATTTCGTCGTTCTACCGCCGCTGGCCCCCAAAACAGCTCTCAGTGATCTATGGTAGAGGTAGAGGGTGATTCCGGTGATGATGGCGATGATTGTCCGGTCGAGACCTACAGAATTCCCAAAATTTCTTCCTCCTGGATGTACCTGCGGAGAGAGACGGGAATCTGGTGGACCTCATATTCCAGGTGAATGAGCCTAATGCATCTGGTTCCTGCCCCGGTCCTTGATATGGAGAAGCGGGGAGAAGGTTCCATCGCTGAGTCGCACTCCGCTTCCGAGTCGGAGAAGCGGGCAGGTTTGATCTCCACCCGGGCCTTCCCAGGATTCTTCTTGTGGCGGCGACGACCCGCTCTCCTGCCCCGGGGAGGCTCTTCAGGACAGGGTTGATCCCTATCAGGCAATTTCGGGGCGGCGCTGGCGCCGTGACGGAGAGGGCCCCCACTCGAGATTGCCGAGGTGCGAGGGGCACCATGGAAAATGTCGAAGGGTACATGGGGAGAACCTCCATGAACAGTGCCCATGTAGGCGGAGCCTCTGTTGGAATCGACAGGATCATAGGGAGGACCTCCATGGTCGATGTGGGAGGAGCGAGGCTGACCTTCACTCCTCGAGTTACTGGGGCGAGGAGGACCTTCACCGGTTGCAGAGAGGACGTAGGGAGGGCCCCCACGTTGGAGAAGGACCGGATGGACGGTGCCTTCAGATCGGCAGTTGGGGGCAGGAGGATGGACTCCATACCCTGTATAGTGGGTGAGGGAAAGGTTTCCGCGCTGAGCGTCACTGCCGCGGGGCAGGTCTTCCATCGGGATGTGGGTAGCATGAGGCATACCTCCATGACGAACTTCGGAGTGGGGGAGGCCAACTGTCTATGGAGTAGTGGTACGGGGAGGACCTCTGTACGGGGTGACATCACCGCGGGTTAGTTCGCGGCGATCACCACTTGGGCCTACAACCTAGAGAGCCAACCCAGCCTGCCCGCGGGGCAGTTGGGGTCTCGATCCTAGTTTGGTTAAGGAGTTCCCCTGCTCAGTGTATGCGGGGGCTTCATGATGCATGTCGGCGGTGGCTCGGGCCACTGTAGCTATCGACGTCGATGTGCCTAGGCGAGCATCCTCATCCCGGGCCCGTCGCTGACGTCGGGTCAGGAGAGTTGGTGCAGGTGGTGTAGGGGCATGGACTGCCTGCTCTTCCTGTTGAGCCGGACGGCGGCACTGACGCAGCCGGACAGGAGCTCTCGCTTGGAGCCCTTGGGTTGGGACCCTGAGTGGGTTGAGCCGGAAAGCGCCCGCCTCTTCGGCGTAAGGTGAGGAGTCGTCAAGGCATTCCAGGGAAATGCTCCTGAAACGGTTGAATGTTGGGGTGGGGAGTAGGGGCTCCCTGCGCGGCCTATTAGGGTGGCGCTGACGGCGGGGCCTGGATGCCTCCAGGTCCAGGCGGGCCATATCCCTAGTTGGGATGACCCCTTCCTCCTCGTACCTGTGCACGAGGTTGTTGATCACCCTTCGCTGGATGACCTCTGATGGGGAAAGGGGACGTGGGCGCCCCGTATTCCGTGATGTGGCGGCCGTCGTGGCGGTAGCGGCGCCATGTGGGGTGGCTGTGGCGATGTTGCCCCTGCCCCTGCGTAGGCTAGCGGGTGGTGATCGCGTCTCTATAACAGCAACCTGGTTCCCAAGAAACAAAGGGATCAACTCATCAGCACTAAGAGGGAAAATGATTGACAACCAGTGCCCCAGCGTCCTTCCATTCTCCACGTCTGTAAGAAAGATCCACACCAACACACTGCAGAATGGAGTGCCCCATGTTCTACTGCCCCGACTTCTGGTGAGTTCACGACAGGCCCACTATTTTCTTGGCGGGACTAGGCGCCGGATATCTGGATCCGGTGACACGTCGATCTACTGGTGTCTCGAACTCTACTAATCTCCATATTGAGGAGAATAATTTTACGTCGGGTTCACCATTTCTGTTTCCGATGCTTTCGTCGGCGCGCACGCGCATCCGTCCGCGGAGGAGGAGGATGCGCGGTGCTTGTTGCCCCGCATTCCCTCTTTCCAAAGGCGGGTGGCATTCGCTCCTTATTCATGGACGTCTGCTCCTTGATCGAAATGGGATGATGGGATGTCAGTTCTTCCTTCTGTGGATTCCTCCTTAGAACTCGTCACCTAGTCCGGGTCTCCCTCATAGATTTAATACGTAGTTTGTGAAACTCTTCCCAGTGCCATGTTTCCATGGACGCCGGTTAATTACACTTCTTATGTCAAGACATTCCGAAGGGTCCAGTCATGGCAACAATCTTCAGTCGGGGAAGTAGTCACATTGAGGCATCAGTAGCGTGTCTGGATGCTGGGGAACCTGGCATGTCTGTCTATTATCCCTGGTCACAGGGCTTCTCGAGGGCGTGGAAGCCCGAGGCATCCCACATCGAGCATGGGGAATTATATGTCATAGACACATATCTGAGGTTTTCCTTAGCTTCCTGTGTTTAACACAGGTTACGCCGCGAGTTTAACGTCTAGCAGAGATGGATCAACCCAATCAGAGCGTTAGCTAGGATAGATCGGATTGAGGGATTCCCCTTGAAGGGATGCCGATACCAGGGCCAACCCATGGGAGGCTGTGAAGAGGAGCGTACCGACATCGTCTCACTGAGGTATGATGGTCCGGGCGAGAATCAGGATGGGTGATAGGTGGATGAATGGAGTGGAGGGGGAGTGAAATGGGACCATCGCAGGGGCGATGGTGAAGTTGGGCTTGAGCCTTGAAGAGGCCTCCTACGTATCCCTGTGGTAGGGAATCAAAGTCCGCGTAGTTCGTGATGGTTCCGGTGAACCGACGTGAAGGTGGACCTTGGGCCGATGGATGTCGTCGGCGAACCAACATGAAGGTGGACCTTGATCCAATGAGGGATGTCGTCAGTGAACTGACGTGAAGGTGGAACATGGTCCGATAAGAGATGGGTTTGAACCTTAGGGAGGCTTCCAACGTACCATGCCTTGACATGGATCAAAGACCTCGTAGTTCAGGATAGTAGAGTACAATTTAACGTCATGTGAGACGGTAGTGAACCCTGACGTGAATAAACGATGGGCGGTGGGTGTCGGTGAACCGACGTAAATGAGGGACCTTGGTCCGATGGGGGATGTCGTCAGCGAACTGACGTGAAGGCGGACCATGGTCCGATAAGAGATGGGATTGAACCTCAGGGAGGATTCCTACGTACCATGCCTTGACATGGATCAAAGAACTCATAGTTCAGGTGGGAATGGGTGTGCAGTTTAATGTCATGCAGGACAAGGGGGACATACAGTTTAACGTCATGATGGACGAGGTAAAAACTCGACATGAATGAACGACCGAGAAATGTGGCTTGAACCTCATGGAGGCTTCCTACGTACCATGCCTTGACATGGATCAAAGTCCACGTAGTTCATATGGGATGAGTCGCAACGGCTTTCCATCGGACTGGAATGTAGTTTAACGTCATGCCGGATGAGGATGGGACCCGTCGTGAATAAATAACGGGTGGGCGTGATCCTCGTGAAGGCTTCCTACGTACCACGCCTTGACATGGATCAAAGACTTCATAGTTCAAATGGATGTGCAGCTTAAAGTCATGCTAGACGGGGGCATACAATTTAACGTCATGCTGGACGTGGGCATACAGTTTAACATCATGCTGGACGAGGGAATACAGTTTAACATCATGCTGGACGAGGGCATACAGTTTAACGTCATGATCGACGAGGGCATACAGTTTAACGTCATGCTGGACGAGTTGTTGTCATGGCCAATGTCAACTCTAAGTCCACGTGAGTCATGCTCGGTGTGAGAAACAAGAGGCAGCAAAGACCTGACAATCATGATGCGAAGGGTGCGTCCATGAGAAGCGAAGAGGGGCTTATGCGTTAGGCGGCCCATGGTGCTGGGACTTACTCCTGGATGGAGGCCCGAGTTCGGGTCACAGTTTAACGTCATGTGTTGAGGACGTGGTGCTTGGCAGTTTAACGTCCTACAGCTCGGACGAGGTGGGATCACTTCGCACCCCTAGGACTTACATAACCGGTACCCTATGGTCCTTGGGGAAGGGAAGGTACCAGTAAGGCCATGGTCAAGGGGGGTTGTGGAAAGAACCATCAAGGGGTCCACGTTAGCATGGCTATGCAAAGAGGTAATAGCCGTTAGCGTGCCTATGCGGAGAATCATTAGGCGAAGCAACACTATGGGTGGTATTGTCCATGGGACTTTGAAATCACATCGCGCAAACCTGGAGGGTCGCACGGGAAGGGGAATTGCTAAGAAAAGGAGTATGCTTCGTGAAGTGGTGTTCCTTGGCCTTAGCATGGGACATAAGTGTGAGTGGAAGGTGCTTTGCGAAGTGGAACATTGTTCGCGGAGCACTGCATTGCGAAGAAGGGGTGCCTCGCGAAGCAAGGTCCTGCGAAGCAGTGTGCTTCGCGATGTGTAGCGCTCCTGCCTTAGCATAGGAATCACTAACAGGGGTTGGGTGTTTCGCAAAGCATAAGTGCTCCGCGGCTGCCCGAGTTCCCTTGGGAATCCCCATCCTCCGCGAATGCCCTTGAGCTTCGCAATGGGCATCCCTCTCGGAAGAGGGGCTAAAAACGAGACAAAGCAAAGGTGTCTCACGAAGTAGAAGTAACTTGCGGAGCTCATGATTCCCAGGGCAATGAATCCTTCACGATTCGGGAGAGGAGAAGCTGAATGGTCGGATTGTCCGTCTTTGGGACTCAGGGGGAGTCCAGTATTTATAGGGAAGGGGCGCCGCGAAGCAGAACTCACGCGCTGCCTCAGGTGCTTCGCAGCGCGCTCGCGAACGTCAATGGCGTCCGCGAAGCGTTACCGCCTCTGGAGCTTCGCGATGGGATCGCGAACGTCAACGGTATCCGCGAATAGTTACCGCCTCTGGAGCTTCGCGGCGGGCTCACGAACGTCAACAGCGTCCACGAAGCGTTACCGCCTCTGGAGCTTCGCGGCGGGCTCGCGAACGTCAATGGCGTCCGCGAAGCGTTACCGCCTCTGGAGCTTTGCGATGCCGCGATGTTTGCTGCGCTTCACGTCGGGGATTCGCGTCGGTGCTTCGCGAGGCAGCGCGCCAGCCTTCTTTTTTGTTCCTTTCTTTCGGGCCATATTTTGGTGCCATCAATACCCCTTCACAAAGGCCCTCCACTACACTGAGCACCAGAGCTTCACAAGGTCCCATCCTGTGAACCCATTTTCTTTGCAAACCCTTTTCCCGAATGACTCTCTAGGCTTATACGAAGTGACTTCAAGGTCCCTTAAGTGGTGAATTATGTTGCGCTGCATAGCATCATGCTTCTTGGCATAGGTATGCTAAGAGATATTGATTATTTTCATAGACATGCTAATGTGAGTCCCTCAATGGATCGCTCCACAACACCCCCTCACAAAGGCATTGCTGATACCTTCCCATCCCCATGTGTGGGTGGGTATCATTTATGTATATCCAAGGGGTGTAGAGTGAACCCGCCTCATTAGAGCTGTAGGTCATTAAACTGCCCAGAGCCATCATCCCCAGCACTTGACGTTAAACTATGGGCTCGCACCGTGCAACACACATGAGGTGCCCCATATCACAAATTCATCATGACCGCTCGTCTCCACGAGAGTGAGATATTCCTCATGTGGAATTAGATACTCTTTTCTAGAGTAGTGTCTCTCCATATTGAAGAGAAACACACTTCGTTTAATCCCCTAGACATACTTGTGGGAGGTAGAACCCCTTATCCTCCTATCTTCTTCATGCCAAATACTAGAGGAGATATGGGCCCAAGGAACTTCATTACACCATCCCTGACCCAATGGGATTTTTCCCCATCAGGCCTCCATCATGTAGTAAGTCCCAATCATTATCTCCATGGCTGATAATCATGCATAAGCCCCAATTTCCTCATTGGGTCACTAACCACATGTAAGCCCCTTTCCACTTCGCATGGACTCACCTTTCATGATGTGATCTTCTTGTCTTTTCTTCTTCTTGTTTCTCACACCAAGCATGAATCATGTGGTCTTAGAGTAAGCATTGAACATGGAATCCTTCATGGCCCACCTTAGTATGTAAGCCCCAACCCATTCTGAACTATGTGGACTCTGATCCATGTATCCTATGAAAGGTAAGTAGGAAGTCTCCCTAAGGCTAAATTCCCACACCTCCATTGGTTCTGACCCCCTTACACGTCAGTTCATCTTCGTCCCACATGATGTTAAACTATATCCCTCATGTCGAACTATATAGACATTGATTCTTGTATCCTAGGTGAGGTACGTAGGAAGCCTCCATGACGTTCATTCCCAAAACCCATCACTCCAGACCACTTCATATTGGTCTACCCTAATCCTTCATGATGTTAAAATGTACAACACTTCTAATCCTTCATGATGTTAAAATGTACACATTCAAAAAATGTGGGATATTATCCTTGTCTTCTAGACATGGTACGTAAGAATCCTTCATGAGGTCCAAACCCAATTAACGGTAATCCGTTGTGTTCCCCTATCGATGGTAAGCCATTTTACCCCATCCGGTGGTATACCATTGTACCCCATCCAATGGTAAGATATTGTACCCCATCCAGAGGTAACTCATTGTACCCCATCCAGTAATAATCCATTATACCCCATCAAGTGGTAGGCCTTTGTACCCCATCCAATTGTAAGTCCTTGTAACCCATGTAGCGGTAAGTTGTTGTATCCCGACCAACGGTAATCCATTGTGACCCCGAGCAGATGTAATCCATTATCATCACCACACGATGGTAAAACAATTTAAGATGAACTACATGGGTTTGATTCCCATATCCTAGAAATGGTACAAAGGAAGCCTCCCTTAGGTTCAAACCCAAACACTAGTAAACATTGTTACCCCATGTTGGGACCCACGTCTCTAGTCTTCCCCTCGAGTTTCAGACCAGCCCCGGGCTGCTAACCATGTGTAGGCCCCATTACATCATGAGGTTGTTGTCCTATGTGTACACCCTGATTATATACACCCATCCTGGACTACTTGGTACTTTATTCCCTATAACAGGGATACGTACGAAGCCTCTCTGATGTTCAAGCCCATCACCCATGTCGCATAGTGGCCTCTCTCCCTCGAGCCTATGTGTTTCAAGAAGGTCATGCCCCAAACTGGAGGTTCTACTTCCTGTGGGTCCCATCAACATGTCCATTCTCACGTGTCACCTACTCAAGTTCCCCATCTTCCCACCGAACTATCTGGACTTAGATTCCCTGCCATAGGGATACATAGGAAGTCCCATCGAGGCTTATGCCCAACATCATCATTGTCCTCGCGTTGGTACCATATCATTTTCTATCCTCTCTCAACCATCCATGTCAATCTGGATTCATACCCAGGCCACCACATCTTGATGAGGTCATGTCACCAGCTCTATCGCTACTCCAAGTAGTTACCGGGTAACTAACCACGCATTTTCCCTTGCATCAACGATCCCTCTCAGGGTTGCACAATCTGATCCACTTCCATCAGTGTTCTGATCAGTCTGATCCATCTTCGCTAGATACTAAAATCATGGAATACCCTATGTTAATCATGGGAAGTTGTGGATAATCATAGATACATGCTAATGGAATAATATTCCATGCATTTGACATGGTATTCCTCAGGATTCCACACCCTCGAGAAGCCCTTTCATAAGAGGAAGAATCCTAGATGCATCAATGTTCCAGCTTCCAGACATTCCTATTATTTCCTTCATGACTACTCCCCAACTGAAGGTTGCTGTCCCGACTAGACCCCCTGGAATATCCTAACAGAAGAAGGTTAATTAATCGGTGTCTATGAAGACATGGCACTTGGACAATTTTAACGATCATATCTTTAGTCTATAAGGGAGTCCCGGACTAGAAAACAATTTCCAAGGAAAAATCCATATAAGTAGGAACAAACATCCCATCATCCATTTTCGATCAAGGAGAAAATGTCCCTAAATAAGCGACGAATTCCTCCTATCTTTTGAAAGCTAGAATGCGGGGAAACAGTTGTCTGTCCTCTACAAACAGCTGCATGCTCTGATGAAAGCGTCATAAATAAAAATTTTGAACCCAACATGATTTTCTTCTCCTTAGTATGAAGATTAGTACATTTCGATACATCAGTGTATTAGAATTCAACATGATCAATCAATCTGATACTAGGTCCTATAATGAAAATAGTGGGTATGGTGTGAAACAGACCAAATATTGGGGAAGTTAAACGTTGGGCATCCCGATCTGTGACATTGTCATTGTGGATCCTTATTACTAACCATGGAAAATGTAATGGTTCTAAGGCATTGGTGGTCGCTTTCCTTCTTTCATAAATAATGGTTAAATATCCCAACTTTTTAGGACCCAAGTTGGCATGACTAGAAACCAAACACCACCCACACACCGACACATGGGTAGGGGAAACGTCAAAGTGGCAATCCTGTATGGCCTCATCTCCCCCATGGCAGACTCCATATCCACGAATGATGGGAACACATGACCCATATCCCCATCTGAATTCATTCAGATTAAGGTAATTAACGATCTCGTTCCATAACATGAGGTGGCTGGGATTATCCCAACTCGGGATACGGCCCGATAAGACCTAGAGGCTTCTGTGCCTCATCTCCAATGCCACCCCAAGGGCCGTGGAGGGAGCCACTGCTCCCCACATCGACATATAATTGTTTTGAGATCCTCTACCCACAATGTCACGATGAATCCTTCCCCTATTCCAATGAGGTGAAGGATGTCTGGTCCATTCCAGATGGAATCCTTCTCCTGGGGATCCTATTGAGGGCTTCCACCAGGCTGTGTCAGCACCACCACCCGACCCCACGAGCTCTAGCACAGGTGAGCTATGCACTTGGCCTGTCGGCCCTAGTCCAGTTAACCTGATGCTAGCGTCAGGTGTAGGATGAGGAGGACCCCAACAGAGGGGTGTCTACATTAAAAACTACTGTGCCCCATGAAATTGCTATTGCATACCATCAATCCCCTATTTATGCCGATAAGGGGCACCCATACGCCTGACTTAGATCGAGGTCCCAACCACTTCATTGGAAGGTTGGGTCGACTCTCCTGGTCACCAACACAGGTGGCGCCCATCGTGGGCCGACCCACGGAAATCCAAATAATGGTAAGGAGCACCATGGAGCAATCAAACCCTCTGGCCAGTATGGATCTGTGAAAAAGATGTAGTATGATCCTCAAAAATTCGTACTTCGAAAACATCTTGCAGAGCCTATGAATATGGTCGTTGACCTCCTTGTTGAATGCACTACGGAGCGGCAGCCAGACTACAGTGATCCTCGTTTGGGGTAGCAGGGGAAGCTACCATAGTCTCTCAGAGAATTTCTTTTGGGTGACCCTAACCATCCTACCCACATTTACAGGATAGAGGCTGAAACATATGGCATGTGGGAGTGGTACGTTTAACCAAATCCACCTGAGCAGCATGATAATCCCCAGGACCCAGCTCTGGTTCCCCAGTCACTCCGCAGGTCATCCCACCAGCAGCTCCATGAGCCACATGGCCTTCTTATCTTGTTGAAGAGCCTACCAATGCACTGTGGGTCAGGGATCCTTGTCAAGATAAGAATCCCCATTCACATGATCTGTTGGTAGTTCTAATTTCTCACATCGAGACATTGGAAAATTGATAGGTGGAAATCCAGCCTAATGGCAAGCCATATTCGGCAGGGTTCGATGATATTCCAGCACCCTCAGGTTTCAGAAACCCAACCTTTTCCCCCTTTTAAGGGATGGGTGACCCACTACAGCATCTGACCCACTTCATTTCAAGGTATGAACCCATTGGGTCTGTCACCAACTGGGATGTTCTCGAAGATATTTTCTTTACTTGTTTATCTCTACCACCTAGAAGACGAGTATTGCAGACCTCTCCAATTGTAAGAAGAGGCTTGACAAGCGCATCACGGACTTTGTTGCCCAGTGTAAATGCCTCAAATTCTCCTTGGATATGTCATTGACAAAGGAACAGTTGCTGAAAATTTGTGTGTGGAAAGTCATGACCTAACTGTTCCCCTTTCTCATTACTCAGAATTACCTTGGGGGATTCTGAGATTTTCTTCATAAGGAACATCATCTAGAGGATGCCTCAAAACATGCCAATCAAGCATGTCTGATGCCTCCTTTAATTACCGCGATAAGAGCCTCTAAGGCTGATCCCACCGCGGTCATCTAAATAGAGGCCCCTAGAAAATAGTGTTATTATTAGTGGATCCACATACAAAGCCATGTAGGGTACCTCCAATATAGTTGCGGCCACCAGCCCAACAGCTCCCACCCCATAATCAGTAGGCACCCCCACTTAACATGACACCACCTCCAATGAGAGATAACCTGTTTCCACCTCCTCGAAGGCTCATGTTGCCCATTTTTCAGGGCCATGCTCTTAGAGCCCCTTTCCCAGATAAGAGAAACTGTACCTACTCATTCAAATAGTCTCATGTCCCTAGTTACTTCTTTAGTTCCATGTTATAGGGAATTATACGGTTGCCAGAATGCAGCAGGCCTGAAGAGGCGGATATCACTGATCACCCCAATTGCATCCCCTATCAACGGATTCTAGGGCACACCCTAAAACAATACTATGTGTTTAAAGAAAAGATTCAAGATCAAGCTGATAACAACATATTCAGATTAGGACCAGATCCATCACACATGGATTGTGTATTCGTGAATCCAGACAGTGGCAATGACATCGACGGTGAGTGGCATCATGTTTCAAACCATGGGTCCTAGAATTATGATGACTGGATGGCTCGTAAGATAGTAATTTGTTCCCATGGTATTATCTCTGCATCTCTAAATCAACATGATCCTTTAAAGTTGTAGCATCACTCACAGCTAGTACCTCTATGTCAACGGCTCAGCCTCCCTCTTCTAAGAAGAGCCAGCATCGGCGACGTAAGGTAAAACAAAGACCTCCACCGATTTCGTCATCATCACATTCTCTCAATGAATTAAAGACCCTGGATATGGTGAATTCTACCAAAATCCATACAATAGTGTAATATTGTTCAATAGACGATCAAGGGAGAACATCAGTTAACATTATGTAGCTGGTAAACCGCTACATGATTTCCAATGGTTAAGAGCACCAGAAGGATCAACCTAATGTCCCCAATTTTCTCCAGCGTCGATGGGGCCATGGAAATATGGGTCTTCAGAGTGCCCTGGTTAGTACTCCAAGTCAGGATGTGCATGCCACTGAAACTAAATAGAAGGCCCAGTGCAGAGTTCAGCATGCACATCCTTACCATCTGATGTTATCGGGTCCACCTTCACAGCTGTTTGTGTTACTTGATCAGGCAGAGCCACCTCGACCGCATCTCAGTCAGCCATGCGATGTTACAAAATAGCCTTAGCAATCTATACCACCTCTTATGGTCACTCTATGAGATTAGACTAGTGAGCGGCATGTCAGTTCATGCACCATCCAACCGTCAGCTCAACTGGAAGGTCCCATCATACCCCATGTCGTAGAAGGACATTCTGTAAGTAGAATTTTATGCTTGGTACAGAGGTTTGATATCTTTAATAATATTTCTAGCATTACTGCGAGGCTCTGCATCATTTATGCCCTATTCCTGTCATCGGATATGCGTGAATTCATCGCCAAATCATTAAGAATCCCCTTCCAGTTTGAGACGTATGTAGCAGCCGCAGAAGCCTTCCATGCAGAGGTAGTCAAGCGTAATGAATTTCGGGTAATTATCTCTTTCTCTAGAGAAGATTATATATCTCCCATATAAGGGAACATCCGCCCATTGTACGTCACCAGACACTTCAATGGAATGAAGGTTTTTCACTGTCTTGTCGACACATGATCTGGGATTAAACTAATCCTGACCCAGACACTTCAAAAAAGTGGGTTTTCCAAGGATGATCTAAGACTCTCTATCATGAAAATCTCTGGATATGATTTAAAAAATAGACATCGGTCCAAAATATCCTCTTGAAGACCGAGTTTGGTGATATTGTATCCAACACCGAGTTTATTGTAGCCTCCTAGGACACCGTCTGTATCACATTGATGGGTAGGTCATGGTTTCACCTTCATGCGGAGGTCCCTTAATTTTATCACAGGTGCCTTAAGTATTCCCATAATGGCTGAGTGGGCATACTCCAAGGTGATGCATCTTTGTTTTCCTCGTTCGAAGCCCACTACTGGGATGTTGATTATAAAAATATCAAGGACAACCAGATTCAGGCTAATGAGGTTGAACACGCTAAGGTTGTGACTGACCTATATACTGACCTGGATGATGCCTAATTTTTTTTGATCCACATATTAGAGGATACGACACCGGATATGGGTCAATGCTTCATTGTTACAGGAGAAAGGGGGAATCACATTCCCACGTCTAAGAGACTACCGAATCCCGCATCGCATTCCTACATGGATTATGCTTGGGTGATCCCAGAGCCCCCTACTCTCATAAGGTATCGGGATGTCTACCCCAAGGTATCGGTAATAAGCTATATTTTCTTGTTCTGATAGGTTGGTATAAACAAGAATTGTCAGACAAACCTCTATTACTTTTACATCATATAGCGTGGACCCTGGGCTGGATACTAAATGGGATCAGATTGACGACATTCATCATTATGGATTCAGTAGCGCAGGAGTCCCCCGATGCAGTTTCTACTACCACTCAGGCTGGCACCAGCTTCCCATCAGGATCTATTAACTCAGAAGAAACATCCCTTCTCATGGAACCCTCCTACATAATTGAATAAAAGGATTTGGAGGATACACCTCCTATATTCTCAGAGGGTGTCCCCACCACAATCGATGAATTGGTACAGGTGGACCTCGGTAGCGAGGCAGGTTCAAAACCCACATTGATCAGTTCCAAAATGTCTGTCGAAGAGAAACAAAAATAAATGGAATTCACAAAGAAAAATCATGATGTATTTTCTTTTAGTTGTGATTAAATGATAGGGCTAGATCCTCAGGTTGTCGTCTACTACGTCGGTCTTCCAAGAAATCATTGTGGGTTCAAACAACCTCCCAGAAAGATGCACCCTTTTCACGGTTCCATGGTCAAGGATAATGTTTACAAGATCATCCGAGAAAATCTCATAAATGAGGTCTAATACCCTATATGGTCATCCAAAATTGTGCATGTCAGGAAGAAAAATGGACAAATCAGAGTCTCCATCGGCTTCTGGGATCTCAGCCATCACTGTCTGAAGGATGATTTTACCCTTCTCGTGACAAAGCTTTTGATTTACACCACCACTGGGATCCAAAATTTCTTCTTCATGGATTGTTTTCTTGGTATATACAAATTATATTTGTCCCTGTGGATGAGTAGTCTAAAGAATTCAGGTCACAACAAATAACTTTCTGCTACCAGGTAATTCCCTTCGGTCTAAATAATGTAGATTCTATCTATCAGTGTTCCATGCACCGCATATTTAACCCGATCCTCGGGACAATAGTGGACTACTATGTGGCCGTTATGGTGGTCAAATATCAATATCATCTAGAACATCTATGAGACCTTCATAAAGTGTTCAGCTTCCTCCGTTAACACTATCTGAAGATGAACCCATTGAATTGAGGCTTCGGGGTCACCTCCAGAATGTTTCTGAACTTCATTGTCAGAGATAGGGGCATCAATATTGATCGAGATAAGATTATAGCCATCCGTTTGATGTATCCTCTGAGGAACATTTGGGAGCTATGGGGCATTCAAGGAAACATGTCCTACATACATCGATTCATCGTGAATTTGTCCAGAAAGTGTAAGACCTTTTCTTGGATCATGAAGAAATGCTCTATCAATCAGTGGGATTAGTAATGCTAGACTCATTTTGAGTAAATCAAGTAATATCTGTTGTATCCCCCAGTCCTGGTGAATCCCATTGTCGGAAAGCTGCTGGTCCATTATGTGATCACCCTGAAATGGTCCCTCATAACACTTCATTCCCAAAAGAAAAATGAGGGAATAGATAATAGTCTATACATTCCCAGTCACATGCTCCTAGATACGGAGGCTAAAAACTCCCCTTTCAATAAGAGAGAACTTGAACGGGAATTCACAGTGGAAAATTGAGACATTACATGCAGCACCATGAGATACATCTAGTGGCACAAGTAGATCCGCTAATGTAAATCCTGAATCGCCCCATGTTGAAAAGTCTTCTAGATCAGTGGGTAGTGATCCTATAGGAGTTCAAAATCATGGTTTCCCCCAAGAAGGAAATTAAAGAGAAAGAATTGGAAGACTTCCTTTCCACCCATCCATCACACACAGACTAGTCCCTGGACCTTGATTTTTTGGATGAGGTGATCTTCTTGGTAGACCAATCCATTTGGTGTTCGAAAATGCACTTTGATGGAACATCCCAAATCCCTACCAGAAAAAGACTCAATGACCACAGACTCAAAAGATTGGGACTAGGTATCGTCTTTATCACTCTGGCATAATATATTCTACAATATTTATTCTTGGTGTCAGAAAGTTGTACCAACAATGAAATAGAGTATCAAGCCCTCACTACTGGCCTCAATCTGGCCCTCAAGATTGATGTTACCCACTTTCATGTGAATGGGGACTTCAAACTAAACACCAAAACTATCATTGGTGACTATGTCGTCAAGATGTGAGAGGTCATACCACATTTGTAATATACCCTCAAGTTGATGGCCCAATTCCAGACTCGGCCAGAAGATACCCATGTCCCTTTATACTAGAATGGTCAAGAAAAATCCTTGGATAGCCTACCTGCATCTCATGTGGATCCTGATCAAGATGATTTTATTATTCAGGTGGAACATTAGAGAGTTATCACCCCCATCAATTCAGACGATGATGATATCCCACATGTAAGAAAATATACCACTGATTCCTCCACGTAAGGACCCCCAAATCCCCCTATTGTGGTGCTGGAAGTGACTCTGGACTAGAGGAACTCCTTTAACGAGTACTTCCAACATGGTAATCTCCTAGCAGATCGGGCTGAGCGTGAGAGAATCAGACACCGCACATTACATTTTACCCTCCAGAGTGGTCCAGTTCTTGAGAAAATCCTCTACAACCATGGATTTGAGGGGGTTATCATATGATGAATTCAAGGAGGTGATATATCTTATGTCATGCAAGAATTTCATTCTAGTTCCTGTAGTAATCATCATACTTGGATAAAATTATCACTCTAGTTTCGAAGCCTGGGGTATTTTTAGCCCTCCATGATCTGGGACTACATCGAGTATTCCAAATCCATGCCCACATTGTAAATTGGCCACCATAGCAACTCCACAATAACAATTACTCTTTTCCCTTTACAGTATGGGGACTCGACATCATGGGACCATATCCACCGATGACGGCTCGCCATAGTAGATTCATCATGACCGCTACAGATTTATTTCCCATGTGGAACGAATTAGTTATGCTCAAGGAGTTCAAGTCCCATTCTATCATTGAATTTATGAGCTCCAACATCATCTACCAATTTGGAGTCACTCACGCCATCCTCACCGATAACACAACCATGTTCCAGGTAGCCGAGTTGAAGAAATTGTATGCCAAGTACAACATATATTATAACCATAACTCCCACTATCACATGCAATAAAATGGATAGATTGAGGGGTTAAAAAAATATCAAACATCCGATATAAAATGATTGGTCATAACATGAATGGTTGTCCAGAAAAACTCCCCAACGCAATCTGGCCCTATCGTAAGACGACTCGAAATTCCACTCATGTGACCCCATACTACCTGGTGTACGAGATATAGGTTTTCCTACCCATCTAGATTCAATTTCCTGCATTATTCATAGATTTACTCTATAAAAAAGAACCATATATGGTAGATGAAATCTATCTGGCCAAATTGGAAGCACTCGACGAGAATAGGATTCGATCCATGCACAATCTGGAAAGTCATTAGAACAAGATAGCCAGATCTTTCAATAAGAAATTTCACCACCATGGTGACTAAGTGCTGGATCTGAGAACATCGATGATACTCTGTAGAAAAAATCCCAAGATGGTTCCCAAATGGGATGGACCTTACATCATTAACAAGGTTTTCCTAAATGGAGTGTACTCCCAAGTTACTATAGGTGGTGAGAGTATAACTCCTCCCAAATGTTCCAAATTCCTCAAGAAGTACATTGCCTTAGTATGCGAGGGTCTTAAATTACAATAAACTATTACGTCCTTCATGACATTAAAGAACTTTTCCATCCCACTTGACGATAACCTAAAGAATGGTCCGAGTTTTGCAACCATAAACTAAGGTCTATATGGTCCGACATGACTGTAAAGAATTCCTTCTTCACCACCTGACGTTAATTTGTGTAATTAATCCATGATAAAAGATGTAAAACTACTTATCACTCGTCCTGAATTCTATTAAAACATGATCAGAAGATACACCATTATGGTCTGAGGTCTATGACCATCAACTAATATCTCCCCATATCCATTTTCTCATAATATGTTAAACTGCACTTTCAAGAACTATGTATGGATTGATTCCCATAATTATGTGATACATAGGAATTCCCAATAATTTCATCTGTAGGATGATCCCCCAACTTTAGGGCCTCCCATTGGGTTGAAACACTTGGAGCGGTGCAGGAATTTTCCCCCATTCACATTGAGTTCATCATTAATGCATCGTGTATACATCTCCTTGGAGATCTCCACCTATTTCATCGCCTTTCATGAAGTTTAACAATACATGAACATTCATGCTTCACACACTCCCTTTATTTGGGTCATCATCATCTTTAATATCCAAATGTACCCCTAAATGGAATGCATGCAATGCTCTAGGTAACTCCTACCAATTTGGGCCAATGTCCTTGGGGATCTTAAATGACAAACTGACAAACATCCCACGGTGAAAATAGGGCCAGCAGTCAACACTCATTTTTTGTAATTATTTCATGTAACACTATGTGAATGTTGGGTTTCAAATGTAGTCAACATATTTCCCCCATCGTTGTCACCACCCCTATATGTTCCAAATATTGGGTGTAGTGAGTAATTTATTTGTATTATCCCATAAAACATATGTCTTACTCAGGTAGGAGAGTTGATTTCATTGGCATCGACAATTCTTGATATCCTTGCCCAATTTTTGTACCTTCATATTCTAGGGAGATCCTGACCATATTCCTTGTTTCCCACACCAAGCATTTCTCACGTGAGAATTAGGAGCATTGATTAAGAAAAAACCCACATAAAGGGTTGTGTATCTGTGGTCTGAGCCCTATGAACATAAATTATGATTACCATCATCCTCACCACAAGATGTTAAACTACGAACTGGATGGGACTTACCATCTCATATCCCTCATACTTTTTGGCCCCCTAGCCCATGTTCTGATTTAGGATTATATGTTGTGGTTTGGGCTTATGTCCTCATTCACATCAGGTAACTCGCCATAACGTACAATTTCCTTGTCAAGATACCTCGCACCTATCTGTTTCGTTTCCACAAGACATAAAGTTTCACAAAATCCCCTAGAACTATGTGTTTCTTGATTCCGATCCTTATGGGATACATAGGACCACCCGAAAATTTATCCTTCAAGTCCATCCCTATTTCTTAGAAACCTCCTTATCTCCCTACCCTCTATCCTGAGTTCTTCTAGGAGAGGGGTATATGGTGTGGTATGGGCTTATATCCTCATTCACATCAGGTTTGTAAGAACCATGCCCCATACCTATTTTCCCTGATATCTCTTCATCCCCCAGTTCTACACTATTCATTTCTGGTCAACTACTCTTTAAATGGGACACGACCCTTTTTGGTAGTTCACTAATGTTCCCATGAGCACTCTAGTTCAGCACCTAATGTGTTGGATTCTACAAAGACTTGTTATATCCCATCCTCAGGATTCATGCTCCCCTTCATTTGGTATTTCATTATCTTTCACCCCCAAACGTACCCCCCAACGGCATGGATTTTTGGCCCTTGTCTCTCCATCCATTTCAGCCCAATGTTATCGAGGGTCTAGAATGAAAAATTGATACAAGTCCCTTGTTGTGAATATGTTCATTGGCCGACACTCATTTTTCGTTCCCCTTTCAGGTCACACAATATGGAGACTATGATTTGAACATGATCAACAGTTATCATCCATTATCATGCCAACCCCAGCAAGCTCTATGTGTTGATTACATGATTCACATCCTATTCCACTACATCATGCCCAAGTAGAATTTCGACACTCTTGGTACTATCCCTCAATACACATTTTCATATTAGGAGGACAAAGCTTCATTGAGGCATCATTTGGGTCTCCACACTGATTTATTTATTATGTATATTACATGGGTTGCAAAGTCCTTCTCTACCCTTGTTTCCCACATCGAGTGTAGATCACATGGGCTTAAGGATTCAGTCGTGGTTTTAACCCACTTGGAGGAGTCTTTCTTTTCTATGGTCCGAGCTCTAAGACCATAAAATAATATCTCTCTATAACATTTTTACAAGGCATAGGAAACACATAACCTAGAACAACATATATCTTGATTCACATCCTCATCTGATACGTAGGAACGCCCTAGCATCTCATCATCATGTCTAGCTCATGTTCTACTAATTACCACTTATATTCGGCCTTTTGTCCTTGACATTAATAGGATTTTGTGGTGTGGCGTTAATGGTATTATGTCCTCACTCATGTCAGGTTTGAAATAGAAACACCTCATACTCTCCTTCTAGGAGCTAGTCTCTCCTGCCTCTGGTCATGTATGATGTCAAACAAAACTCTCAAAACTATATATGTCTTGATTCCCATCCTCTTGTGATACATACGAACACCTATAAATTTTGTCCATGGGACCATCCCTATATTTTATATCCTTTTATGGCCCCATAGCCTGAGGATTCTTCACTGGAATTGTGTGTGGTGTGGTATGGGCTTATGTCCTCACTCAATTTGGGTATGCTTTATCACACCATGCACATTCCCTTCAAAACCTCATTTATTCTTTTGTCCAATCCATCAGACCATAAACTATGCTTCCTTGTCTCACATGAATTTAAACTATTATATCTTTATTGGAAGATGTTAAAATATAGGGGTTTGTCTTATCATACAACCCTAAACTATGTCATTATTTTCCTGGACTCACAACGAAAAACGGCATAGCATTGTGATGTCCTCACTCTTGGGGACATCATATATGGTAGTGGTTTTCCACCATACCATTTTTCAATGCCTCCATATGGCTTTATTTCTATAAGGAGTCATGCATTCTCTATCCTAGGTTTATCACTTCACAAAAAAATAGTCCTCCATCCAAAAGAAAAAATAGGATTTATCAAATGCTGATTCTTTTGGTGTGTGGTCCAGAACCGCCTGACATTATTGACCCTAGATGTGGTACCCTACAATTCTGCTTCTTGAACTATGCATGTCTTGATCCCCATTATCATGTGGTACGTAGGTTATCCCATAAACTATTCCTTGGGCTCATCCCAACATCCATTTTCGGTTCCTCAACCTAAAAACTCCCTTAAGAGCTCATAGTGGAATATGAACTCCTACCATCCTCATTCATTTCGGGTTTTTTAATTACTGCACCATATGTCTCCCTCCATCCTTTATATCTATGGTATGAGCTATTAGACTTCCAAACTAAGATCCGATCATCCTCCCCGCATGACTTAAAACTGCATCGACCTTCCAGAAATACGTATGGCTTGATTCCCACACTCATGGGATACATAGGAATGCCCAGATATTCCATCGGCAGTTCCATCCCCATGAATCATAAATACATCTCTCCCCTTCGGTCCGTTGGCTCGAAAACCTTTAGAAATGTTCTCTGATAAGCACCTCTTGGGTTCTCATTCATTTCAGGTTTTGTGACAACCACACCATGTTTCATCCTCATCTCTTCTCATCCTAGTCTATGTTCGATGACACTAAACTATGTTCTCCCATGGGGAACTACGCATCGGGTTCGACTACTTTACTACCCTGTAATAATTTCATTAAATCAAGTCCCCTATTAATGCTCCACTCTACGACATTAAGTTAGGAACATTCAACAACCAAAACCCTTTCCTTGGAAAGGGGTTTGACTACCTATTTCTGATATGTCACATTTTCGTACTCAAATGTTTCATGAAAATGAGACCAATGTGTGGAATTTTCACATGCTCATCCCCTTGTTTCATGTACAAGCATCATGAGCCCTTTATTTGGATCCCATCCTCATCAATATCTATAGGGACCCCTTTATAGGCAGGTCTCTTCCCACATTAGCTCACCTACCATATTGGGCCAATTCCCTTGAATACCTCAGACAACATTTGCGATCGGTCCCATGTTTTTAACAGGATCAGTGATCAACCCAAATTTTTCTATCTGCATTTCAGGCTAATGCAAAATGGATACCATGTTTTGAACATGGTTAGAAGTTACCCCCTATCGTCACACCACTATCATTGTGATCTAGATCTCGACCATCACGATTAACGTATTTCCACTCTGATATGTTTAAGTGGAATTCGAAGACACTCAATTCTACCCCCCCACAGATGTATCTACATTAAGAAGGCAGATCAGTTATAGAGGAATGAAAAACACCTAGTTTCCCTTCGCTCATAATGGGTTCCTCCCTACACAAGGGAAATCCCATCGCTACTCCTTGTTTCCCACATCGAGCAAAACTAACATGGGATTATTAGTTTAGGTGGAGAATGTACTAGTGTAGCTGTGAAACGTAGGCTTTTTGTCCCGCATGACGATAAACTGTGATCCCAGAACTACGTTTGTCTTGATTCCCATCCTCACGGGATACGTAGTGATGTGTAGGCAATTCTCCATTGGAGTATCCCCATGACCATAATACTATGTGCACCGTCCTCAGCATATGGCAGTTAAACTATGGGTTTATCATCCTTATTGTGGTGAAGTAAAACTATACCGCATTCCATGTCTATACTAGAGAGGTCCTCTATGGAATTATGTGTAATCCATGATCATACCGATGTGTCCACCCAATGTATTTCAACCATAGTGGAATAATTTCTAGAGTGATAGATTCCATTCGAACAACCCATCACTACACCGGACACGCCTCTGTAACATTTATTCAATCCCTCCTCACCTTAGATGTCTAAAGAATCCCCCTAACAATTTGGATTCATGGCCTATGGATTGCCTACTGTCCTGGGCTAACATTCCGTAGGACTATACGATGAAATTTTGAGTTAGGCATTGTGTTTCAAACATGGTCTTCCATTGTCCCTCATTTTTTATCCCCATTTTAGGCTAACGCAATAGGGATACTGTGTTTTGAACATGGTCCATAGTTATCCTTCATTGTCATTCCATACCTACAGTGTTCTGAATTTTGGGTATCATGATTCACACATTCCATTCCCCTCTATTCGGATTCATTCTAACGCCTCTGGCGATACCCTTCTCAGGCACCAAGGCACATTGGGAAAATGGAAATTCAACTGTTCTAAGAACCTTATCTTCTACTCAGGCCTCCCTCTTTCTTCCTAAAAATAAGGATTGGTAGTTCAATCCCGGGATTCCCCATGCTTGGTTGGCACTCTCATATTCAGATGGAATAACGAAGAAGTCATCCCTTGTTTCTCAAATCAGGCACGACAGACATGATCTTAGGGATTGACCGCTAGATATTTCATGAATATGATGGAAATGAAGTAAATGAAAACCAATAAATTCACCATAAATGATCAAAGCCTGAAAGTGTGTTTAAAAGATTACACACATTACAACACCCAAGGATCAACCCCTCTCATGGACGGGTTGACTTCTTTAATAGAGAATTCCTTCATCGCCACACTCTGGCTTGTGGCATCCCGAATCCATTGTAGCCTGTTTAGCTCCTGCTACTCCTTGGTTGCGATGAGGCATAGTTCATCAGCCATAATCCAGGCCCACTCCTCATTGGTTCAGATGATAGCCATATCCTTAGAGGCTCAATCCATCCATTCATCAGCCTCCATCAACTAGGCATCCAGGAGAAACATGAGATCTGATTATGAATTGAGGAAATCTGAGTGCTCGTTCACTAATGCCCGAACCCACTAAACCTACCTCTTGGACTCCTAGATACCCTTTATGTTCAAATATTACCTCCATTTCCAGTCCACATCATGGATACAGTCTTTTTCCCGAATCTTCTCTTCTATGATGTTTCGGATGAGAATATGTGGACGCTGGTCATCCACTCCTCCAACGCATAGTTCACATAGCCATGAATGAAGCCTCCCAATATGGTCAATCCATTTAACTTGAGAGGTCTCCCCAATAAATCACTTGATCAACTTCCATGACCGATGACGAAATGTTTTGATATATTCTTCATAAGAAGTCGTGTAGTCTGAGTCTGCAGGGTCAATAGGTTCATAGGCTTTGATGCCTCCAATAACTAATTATAAGGACCTCTATTTGGCATCTGGTCGGGTAGTTATGGACCCATTTTTTCGGGTTGATCCTCATTTTCTGACACCACCTCAATGATTTTGGGATCGGTTATAAAGATGTCCCCACCTGTGATAAGGAGAACTACAGTTTGGTCAGCTTGGGAATCTGCTTCCATGACCACTGACATTCCCCTGGGAAAGGCAGTTTCGGGAGATCCAACCAACCTCCCCAAGGTGGCCGACACCATTTGAAGAACAATGCAAAAAAGAGGTACACATACATCAATTAACCATATCAATGTATGATAGTTAAAAATTCATTGAATAATTCTTATAGAGATCAAACATTTTGTCTCCCTCCTGAGTTGTTGCGGTCAAAAACCTGAGGCATGGCCCCTTGTGTATTTTTTGTAAGTCCCAAGGATCTAGGAGGACCACCTTGGGTATCGTGGCCCTGTTAGGCATGATGATTGCCGTAGCCACAGGTGCAGATCCCAAAGTCCCCATTGCTGCATCTACTGTCGATAGAGAATCAGATTTGTGTTTCATCCCCTCATGCACAGGCCAGATGTTAGTTTAGGAGTCCTAAATGACCCAGGTGAAGACTATGGGGAAGTGGTTTAGGGTTTAACGCAAAGTCCAATGCAAACTCTTCCAACTCCAAGTCTAGGTTACCGACCTCAACCTCCACCAGGGGGCTCCCTCCACCGGCCTCCCCCCCCATGAGGACTCATCTAATTCTTCTAGTAGTGGGAATCACTCTTTCATTTCGGTGGCCAAAAACTAGGGAGGGTTCGTTCGATTGACCAGCACCTTTACTCAATCTGTCATTTGGTGTGGAGCACCATGGGAGTGAGCAAAGTCCTCCATCTCAGCAAGGTACTACTCCCCACATCACCAAGGATACCGCAATGATGGCCCTGATAGGACCAATTATTATAAAATCCATCCCGGGATGATTCAAATGTTTCCACATCTCGGATAGGTTGTGGAATTGTCTATTGACACCCCAGATTTCCCAATCCTCTAAGAAGAAAACAATCTTAGGAATGTCTATGTGGCGTATCCGCTTCCCCATAGCCTAGGTGGGTATCTTACGGAACCCCCAAGGCCGCCTTCCCTCTGGATAACTTTTCTCCACAAGGACCACTGAGTCTGCTACTGCCTCTTTCATTTAGATTTTTGTGGGTTTCGGTACCACTATAGCCCCTCCACCATGGGATTCCATCCGCACCTTCCAACACCAACCTCGAGGTTGGGGAGGCACCCCTTCACTGGCATGGATTATCTGATGCTTCAACATCTCCCCTAGGTAGGCAGCCTCCTAGCTTGTGGTGTATTATTTCACCATCCAACAAACAACAGTGGGTGGAGGTAGCTCATTCGACATTTTCCTTTACTCCCATGTGAACTTGAGCCAAATTTATTTCATCACACATGGGTTATCTTTGTTGTGCACTCCCAAGTAGACCCTTGGGTCCAACCTCTGATTGCACAAGAACTACCTCGCAAATAGGTTCGGGGTGTACGAATCAGAGAGAGGCTCTTGGTAAACCCATGCCACTAGGAATCTTCCATAAAAGGCCAAGTGGTGGGACTGGTGATCCTCTATTCCCTACCCATTGTTTGGTGAACATGCCTATCGGCAGTGTGAACGGGTGGATGTTGAGCTCCTCCACCTTCTATATCTTCTTCAACACTAAATGCAGGATCACCTTGGTTTGGAAACTCTCTATCATGTTTAGAATGGCTGGTCGTAAGTCCGAATCTGGAGGGGATATACAGATCATATATTCATACAAGCCCCTAATATGTGTCGATATCCACCCATAAAAAACCTGGAACAACCCACATATCCTCTGTGGTTTTTTCCATTCACTGATGTTCCATAGCACATTTTACAGCTTGGCGAGTATTGAGATTCCCAGGTTGACCCACTCCTCAGTTGCCAATGGTGTTGATAGGATTAACATGATTGGTCACACGCCCGTGTTTGTGTTCCTCACTGGAAGAATCTTTTTGCAAATAAGCACTGAAATTATTGTAGCTATCCTATCAACTAGTTTCTGATCAATACTGACATTGAATCCCCATATCTTCCACTGGGTTTCATCCAAGAGTCGCGAATATGAGTTCTCCTTTCCATGTTGAACACCCTTGTGGAAGGTCCAAGGCCTCACATGAAACTATACATATTCATGTGAATTTATGAACTACCTGAACAACCACATAAATTGGATATCCCTCACTGACTACTTGTCCTCCCCTAGCACCAGGTCCATCAATGCCTTTTCCATTAGAGACATATGCTCTGGGTCTTCCCATATATTTGAAGTAGAAGGGAAATCTTCATACATTTCCCCCAGGATCTGGACCCCCGATATTTGGTGGTTTCCGAGAGGTTGATACCAACCTCCCCATGGTGAATTTGAAAGGTATTGCTCCTCGACAACCACCTACTAAACAACTCTGGCATCAACTTCTTCAGCTGGTAGATGTGAGATTGAGAAACCCAACCTGCCTCATACAAACTCACTCGCCTCATATCCACACCAAATTCCCCACATGAGTTGCATACCAAGTAGGCACATTCCCATTCATACATAAAGTTTCCGCCCGAATGTAAATACCACTCATCAGTCCACCCCTTCTCTAGGATCCCCAGGGTTTCCTTCAGAATGGTGTGGTATGGTGAGGGGATGTCTCCAGTTGAAACACCTTCCATTTAACTTTATTCATGTGGTTATATAGTCAATCAATGTTGAATGGTGTGGAATCCTCCCATGTATGGTCGTCATCCACCCTAAACCCCTGGCTCTTGCACGACATGCTCTTGAACCATAAATTCGGCTCGTCCCTACTCACTTATAGATTAAAAACGTCATCCCACTGACTAAAGTCATACAGAGGAAACCTTTTGCACAATACATATTTCTTATGACCTTTTGAAAGCACCTACACTAATGAATAATGATCTGAAAGGATCCATACATTTCCCCTGGTACCAAACTTATTCGTCATTTCTTCACTCTGGGCAACATTTGCAAGGACCCCCTGGTATCTCCCTAGTGATCCATTCAGTTACCAATGTTTTTTATTTTATTTTTTGGATCACAGAGGTCGTTCACAAATCTCATTTGTGATGGTATTTCACAGATCCCTTCCATAGACCTCATAGACGCATGCTGTTGAGTGAACACTTGTGAAGTCAAAAGACTTGCTACTCACTGTGAAGTAGAAATGCCAGATTTTCTGAGAGAGATCAAAGAGCACGCAGAGCTACACAATCCATGAGAATAATTTACAAAAAAAAAAGATGAGAGAGGAAAAAAGAGTGTAAGCCTCCTTCTATAGGTGAAGACCTCTTATGATTCGCGGCACATTAGGCCATAGTGAGCTTTGTGGTGCACCCACCCTGTGCATCGCCACTCTAAATCGCGACCCTACTTCCTCATCGTGCATTTCAATTCACCTAAACATTTTGGGGATTTTCCATCAGAGTTCGACCCTTGTTTTCTCTTTTGATCTAAGTATGATGTGGGAACTTTTTGGTGCTAAAATATGTGCGTAAGGAATAGGCATGAGAAGAAACTCATCCCAAAGGGGATGCCTCATGAAGCCCATTTTTGGACCCCTTAGAACAACACCATTCACAGATCCCGGCCACACCGCGGCTGACACAATGCCAATGCCCCCTCTACAGTCGTAATGGAGTAATGAAACGGGAGGCTCTACAGTTACGATGAACTTTACCGGGAGCTTTACACTATGGAGGGAGCAGAATAAACCTCTAATAACTCGTCAAATAGGATGGATACCTCCACAAGTGCAACACATAGCACCCCAGAGAGCACCATTCTGAGGAGGGGATGATGGTTGACTCTGCAGTTATGACGAAATTGACGCAATTCATGGACAATCACGTAAAACCATGTGGATTCAAACTGAGATGTCCCCGCTACGTGCTGACCCTCTCCAATAAATATTGGGCTCCCCATGAGCCCAAAGGATGGATACTCCGATCTTACGCCGTCTCTTCTATTAAATCACGATGCATCTTCTACTCTACCAAGCCTTGATAAAAAATTAACTCATCCAGGTACTTGATCATTTCAAAGTACCATTCCCTTAGCTCAAATACAACCCCTCTCCAAACAGGGCGGCCCTCTACAGAGCCCAAAGGCCACCGAAAAGGAAGGAGATCTTCAAGGGGATTCTATTCTTCGCAAAGAACTCCTTCTTTTCAAAGTACCCTCTATACTCATGTGAACCACATACTAAGGATGGGTCACTGTTCTTTGAAAATCACATTGCTTCGCAGTGCTCTTATTTGCAAGGTACACATTCCTCAGGAAGTCCTACTCTGAGAAATCCTTTACACTTCACGAAGCACCCTTGAAATGAACATATACCCTATTCCTAGGCCTTTCCAACCCACTACGTGAAGCATTCCCCATCACAAATCCCCTCCACTACATGGATCACCAAAGCATCACAAGGTCCCTTCTTTTGAACCCATTTGCTTCAAAAACCCTTTTCTCATATGAAACTCTAGGCTCTTACAGTGTGACTTTAGGGTACCTTGGTTAGTGCTTTTATTTGTATTGGTTAGCCTCATAATTCTTTGTAGAGGCACTCTAACAACTATTGATTCTTCACATAGCCACACTAACATGATCCCATCAATGGATCACTCCACAACACCCCCTCACAATGAAATTGCTGATGCCTTCCCTTACCCAAGGATGGGTTGGTATCAGTTATATATTTCCAGAGGGTATAGAGTGAACCCGCCTCATCTGAGCTATTGGATGTTAAACTTCCAAGCACTATCATCCCCAACACATGATGTCAAACTATGGCCTCTCCGCATGAAACACATGTGGGGTTCCCCATATCAGACATTCTCAAGGCCCACTCCTCTCTACAAGATTGAGATCTTCCTCACATGGATTGACATCCTCTTTTCTAGAGTGGTGTCTATCCATGGGGTAGGGAAACAACCTTCGTGAAAACCCATATCCTTTCTTGCAGGTGTTATCACCCATAATCCTCTACTCTTCTTTAGTGAAAAAGACCAGAGTAGAGATATGAACATAGAAATTCATTACCCCATCCATCTCCCAATGGGATTTCTCTCAATATGGCCTCTATCCTGGATTAAGTCCATGTATCCATATCCCTTGGCCACTAACCATGCATAAGCCCCTATTTCCTTTTTCGGCCACGAACCACGTGTATGCCCCATTCCACTTCTTGAAGACACAGAATTCACAATGTGATCATTAGGACATTGATGGCTCCTGTCTCTCAAACTCAGCATGACTCACATGTGATTAGAGTAAGCATTGACCATGGAATCCATCATGGGGCACCTTAGTGTGTAAGCCCCATCACATTCCGAACAACATGGAAATTGATTCTTGTCTCCTAGGAAAAGTACATAGGAATCCTTTTTGAGGTTCAAGCCCCACACCTCAACTTGTTCTGACCCCCATTCTTGTTGGTTCATCTTTTTCTGAAATGACGTTAAATTTTATCACTCATGCCGAACTATGTGGAATTTTGTCATTGTCTCATATGAAAGGTACGCTGGAAGCCTCCCTTAGGTTCAACCCCAACACCAATCTGTCCTGACCACTTCACGTTAGTCAACCCTTTTCCACATGATGTTAAATTGTACACCCCTTTTCGTCCTACAATACATTAAACTATACCCATTCAAACTAAATGGGATTTTATCATTATATCTCAATCAAGGTACGAATTAATTCTCCGAAAGGTCCAACACCAATCGACTATAAGATATTGTGTTCCCCAATGGACATGAATTCGTTGTACCCCATCAAGTGTTAAGCTGTTGTACCCTATCTAGTGGTAATTCGTTGTGCCCCATCCAGGGAAAAGTAGTTGTAACCAATCCAATGGTAATCCATTGTACCCCCATCTAGTCGTAATCCACTACATCCTATCATGAGGTAAGCCATTGTACCCCATCCAGTGGTAAGCCATTGTATCCCGACCTGCGGTATGTTGTTGGCACCCGACTGGCGGTAATCAATTGTTAGCCCCACATGATGGTAAGTCATTGTAAGATGAATGTTGTGGGTTTGATCTATATATCCTAGACATGGTATGTAGGATGACTCCTTGAGGTTCAACCCCAAACATTGGTACACTTTTTTGTCCCCACTCCTGGGACTCACATCTTTGGTCTTCCCGTCGAGTGTCAGACCAACCCCAGGCATCTAACCACCCGTAAGCCCCAATACATCATCGAGTTGTGGTACTATGTGTAAACCCCAATTATATACCCCCATCCTGATCTAAGTGAACTTTGATTCCCTACCACGAGGATACGTAAGAAGCCTCCTTGAGGTTCATTCCCATCACCCATGTGTCATCATGGACTCTCTCTCCGTATCCTTTGTGATTCAGGAAGTTATTACACCAACCTGGAGGTTAAACATCCTCCTTGTCCCACCCACGCATCCATTCTCACTGGTCTCCTCTCAGGTGACCTATCGCCCCACTGAACTACATGTAATTTGATTCTATATCACGTGGATACAAAGGAGGTCTCATCGAGGCTGAAGCCCAACATCACCATCATCCTCACATCGGTTCCATATCATTATGCATCCAGCCTCAAACATCTATATCCATCATAATTAGTTCTCAGTCCACTACATCATGATGTGATCATGTCACCCTATTTCTCGATGCTCCTAGGAGTAATCGGGTAACCAAAAATGCGTTAACCCTAGCATCATCATTCCCTCCAGGGGTTTCACCCATCTAATCCACTACTGTCATAGTTCTGATTAGTCTAATCCATATCTTATAGGTGTTAACTCACCAAATACCCGATGTTAAAAATGGGAATATGAGAAAAACCTCAAAGACATGACTATGAAAAAAAATTCCCCACATTCGGTGTGGGATGCCTTAGGCTAACGCACCATCGAGAAGCTCTATCATAAGGGGAAGAAACCTAGACACATAAATGTTCTATCATCCAGACACACCAGAAATGTCCAACATTACTAATACCTTCTCCATAGATTGCTTCTTTGACTGGAACCATTGGAATTTCCTAACAGATGTAGCGTAATTAACTGGTCCCATGAGGACATAACATTGGGAAGAGTTTCACGAACTACCTCTTAGGACTATGAGGGGGACCCAGACTAGGAAATTAGTTTCGAGGAGAAATCCAAAGGTGGAACTGACATCCCATCATCCCATTTTTATCAAGGAGAAAACATCCCTGAATAAGTGATGGATTTAAAAAACTTTGGATATAGGGAATGTGGGGAAATAGTTGTCATCCTCCATGGAAGGATACACGCCCCATTGAAAGCATCAGAAATAGCTAGTTTTTCAATATTTTATTTTCCATGTTGAATATGTTAACTACTTTCATACAAGGAATAAATTTGTCTTGATATGTGATGATAATGGACCACAATATTCCATCAATGCATCAGTAGGTATAACGAGTTTATACAGTCTGGGTTTTGGTTAGGTCCTTTACACTTTATATAAGATGTTTAGTAATAAGTCCATGACTGTATGCTAATAAGGATTGGTATTTCTCATTGTCCCATTTTTATATTATTAATTGTTTTCCATGTGATTTTTCAATTAGTTATAATATCTGCATAAAATAATCAATTACATGTGATTATGTATATGGAATTCCTTGATCACCATTTATTATTTTTATATTTTGGGGGAGTTATTTTTTAAAGTTCTCGTGTTTTAGTTTTTTACTTTTCCATATTGATTTTTAGTTATTCCATAAATATTATTTCTACTATATTCATACCCTTAATGAGAATTTTATCTGACCCCTTTATTATGTATTGTTCTTCAGGATTCCAAGATGTGTATTATGATTGTTTTATAGGGTTATTCTAGAGGAAATATTGATGCACTCAAATAAAATTGAATACTATATTTTATGGTTTCAATTTAAAAATAAAATTCATGTGTATATTTATTTTAACAATAATACTAATGTGTTTGATTTTTCAAGATTTTATTCATTCTATCTTATTCCAATATAATAAAGTAACCAATGACTCCAGGATAATAGGGTTGTGGTCTATATGAATTACATGAAAACCCCATATTTACGATATGATACCTAATTTTTACGAAGTTTTTGTTAGGTAACTAGAATATATTTTACACAATTAAAATGTGGAATTCACTATCATAATGATTTATAATGGTATGTTTGGTTTTGATGGCTCAGGTAAGGGTCTTTCACCATTACGAGAGGGTACATAGGGGTTTCTAAACTCATGTTAGGGTCCTTCCTAAATCGCATGATGATTGTATACTTTTTATTATTCTTATTGAAATTACTTTTTCTTGCATTATTAGGGAAAATATGATTATTCATATGATGCATAATGGTAGCTTATTACTTTCCCGACATGCTTAATGATCTTTCCATGTTCTGCGGAGTTGCATAAGTTTACCAGTAAATTCATTAATCATTCTAAATGGTGAATCTGAGTTTGAATCTTCTTTGTATGGGTGTCTATCCAAGTAAATGTAATACCATGATTCCTTTTCCCAACACAAGGTTGTTGCGTATATATAGAAAAATATTTAGGGAATTACACATTTCCTCCTAGTTATACCAATAAATTTTTAATGTAAATTAAGGGATTAAATGTATAATTATAATGGTTTTGAGACAATATAACTTTTAAAACACATTATTTTAGGATATATACATTTTTGAGTCTGAAAATGAGCCTTTCGGAGGAATGAAATTTGAAATTTAATTTGAATTTTTATTTAAATATCTATTTTTAGTGAGTTTTATGGTAGTTCTCTAAGAATAAACTTTTGTAATAAAAAAATATTTATCTATTTGAATAATTATACTTACCTTATGTTTATTCTAGTTGATCCAAAACCCTTTCGTTCTATTATTGTGAGTATTATATTAAATATCATAGGTTTCAAATATATTTTCTTGACCTATGTGCATAACCTCCCCCTCAATTTTTCTTAGTGTTTTTCTTGAAACTTGTTTTCAGAGGTTGCGAGTTTGGTTCTCTCACATTAATTATAATTATTTTAATTATGATTCTTTTTTCCTTCCATTTAGTTATTTTTTTAAAATTTACTTAATAATGAAAATAATTCTTGAAATTGAAATTGAAATGGAGTAGTGTGATATGTATGTGGTAACCAATTATACATGACATTGTTTTGAAAACTTTTAATAATAGAAATTATTTAGGGGAGATAACACCCAGTCGTTACATGGTGGGAGAATCAATTCATTAAAAAATTATATCATGATGAAGAATAATTATAATCATTATGGTAATTATATGAGATATATAAATAAATGATTTTATTGTGTAGTCTAATTATAATTTTATAAAATCAATCTGACCACATTTTGATATGTTAAATTTTTAAATAATATTGATTATATTCATTATATAAATCTAGATATTTTAGAGTCTAAAAGTGTATAATAGCTCATTAATGAAGTTTAGTATTACTAGTTTGGAATTAAATTATTTTGATGGACACTATAATCGAATGTGTTTTATGGTTCCTATTGATATTTACTAGAAAGTGTCTAATATAATTGTTTCATAATGTTTTTTTTTGTTTTTTCATGATGTATTCATTTTATAGTATAATTCCATATAGTAATGGTTATATTTTGGTAGCACTATTAAATTTTTAAATAAAATAATCTTATTAATGAAAAAATATTTTTGTATTAATTTTATTATTTATTTGTTGTTTAAATCTTCATAAACATTTTTTATATACCATTATTATATATTTTGGTAACTTGATAGAGGTTAAGAAGCACTGTAATAATATTAACATACATAATTGTATTTATGGAAGAATGATTTTAAAAAATTAAAACTAATTAAATAAAACAGAGTGGACGATCATTGAATTAAAAATGGATAATGTAACATAGGTTTTGCCACATTTTATTTATTTTTCTGGTTTGATGTTTTAAAATAGAGGCAATACTTGATAGAGTGATATTATTTGAGCTGAGATGATGGTTTTAATATTGTTCCTAGTGTGAACACATAGATGTGGTATTTTCTGAGGTTAATTATAATCCTATATTTTTATTATGTATTCTTACATTCCCCACACATTTTAGGTAACCTGATCACACACCTAGACATTTCATGAATTTTTTTTTCAAATAAATTTAATTTCTTTGACTGATTGTGTAACATGCACCATAAATTTTAAAAAAACTATAATATAATATTACTAAATTTGTGACCACATTTGGGTAAATATGTATGGATAATAATAATTTAATTATGAATAATTCATTATTATATGTATAAAAAAATAATTAGTTGGTTATTAATTTATTATAAATGAAAATTAATAACATTCAAACGAAAAAGAAACAGTTCTATGAAAAATAATTTTTATCTACGCAATATATTTTTTGTTAAAAATAATTAATAACGATTAGTGAATGAATTTAATGAAATTTATTTATTATATATTCAATAAAATTATTTAATATCCATTGAAATTTTTTCTAATCATCGGATAATAAATAAACTTATTTTATTCCTACAAATTTAGTATTCTAAAATATTGGTTTCATCCACTAGTTCATTATTATATTATAATTAGTTTTTATACTCTTAGAAATAAAATTTGATAAAATATATTCCACTTTTTTTCTGAAGGGTTATATTTTTTAAATAGGCTCCTTTTATATTTTGTCATTATGAATAGTAACCATGGTAAGATTTATCTTCTTAGAAAAAGGTAGATCAGATTAATCTTGATAAAAACATTGTGATATAGAAACAAATTCCATTGTAATTATTTCAAGATGAAAAAAACATTACCCTTAGAATATTATAATTTAAATTGAACTTTTTCATAGACACTTTTCAATTAAAATGACTAAATATAATATTTGAATAAAAATTTACAATATTTCATTCTCTTATTTTATGTATCCCTTATGGTTCCACATAGGGAATAATGAAAGAAATGAATGAATATATATAACTATACTGACCATAAAGAAATAATTTTAATGATTTAAATTTATTTCTATTTTTTAGTAAATATATAATGAAATTAAATGAATATCCAACATTGATATTGTAATGTCATGTGTCTTTTGAACTGGGTTAAAATTATGAAGGTTTTCGAATGTTTACAGTTTATCGATGGCTCGGTTATTAAACTCTGCTCTGGAAAATTATTTCATGTGTTGTAGCACTTAAAGGTGTTTTTTTAACTTGGGTGAATACCTCATAATTTTCATTGGTGTCTTGATAAGTCTCGGGATCACCAGATCCGGAAAAGTTCACTTTAATGGATCTACACGGGCTATGCACGGTTGTGATTCAACAATTGCAGCATACCCTGTCTAATATTATATTTATTTTAATTAAATAATTTTAAATGGTATAATATTTATTAAATAGAAGAATTTTCAAAAAATAATAATGATATTATTGTTATTATAGTGTCATAATTTTTTTTTGATTCTATATGTTTTTAATAGCATGTTTAAAAGAGTGTAACATTTATGAGAATTTATTGTGGATTTTGAGAATTTCAAAGAAACATTTTCTTTCAGCAGGGTTAATTAGTGGTTATGGTTATATTTTTTGGTCTATATTAAATAAAGATTAATTAATGGGTTTTATTTAGTTTTGAGGCTAATAAAATAAAAGAAATGAGGAAAAGCCTTGTCCCCCCTCCTCCACACACAAGAGGCACGACCCCCTATGTAACCCTATCCGGTGCAGGCACTAGGGCGCTCCCCTACACATTGACTTGACCTCCACTCCTTGTCCGGAGCTCCCCACTATAGCTTGATATCCTCCCTATGGTGTGACCCACTAAGGCACGATGCACCCCCGGACGACCACCAGCAGCAGCGCGTGACCCCGGTGGCATGACCCCCTCTTTGTCTGCAGATGTTTTCCTCCCAATATTTTGGTGGGTTTGGACTAATTCAAAGACGTATGAACTTTCATCAAACTCTCCTTCATTTATTTGGTGTTTTTTCATTTTTTTGGTGTTTGAATTGGTGTTGGCCGAAACCCTATGATTTAGGTTTAATCAGGTTGTTGTGTTCTCCTATTTTTAAGGAATGTGGGTAGTTTATTGTGGCACATTGGTCCATGTTCAAGAATCCACTGCCAAGGTCAAGGTAGATGGTCTCTTTTCTCTATGCATCCATGTTTCAGGAAAGTTTATTTAACTGTGGTTTTTTCTTTCATCATTCATTTAAGGTGTTGATATTTTATTTGAGACCCTGGTATATAAATGTATGTGTATTGACCATTACTGCACTGTTTATGGATTTCTATTATAGGTTTTGTTGATCAATGATACAGTGCACGAATAAATATATATAGTAACATATGTATATAAATGTTGTACATGCATGAGATGGAGGACCAGTTCTGGATTGGTTTCTGACATGTGGTGAAGTGTGGAAAGTTTTGATTCCACCACGAGGTAGGGTACCAATATCTCTATCACATTTTTGAAGAATTATTTGATTTATCAAATATTTTTAGAATATGTGTTTTGTTGATGATGAGAGTGCAAAATTTTGATTAAATGGAGATTAAAGATAAACTGTTGGTTGGTGGTAATTACATATCATGTGTGATTATGGTTGGGCTTTTTTATATATCCCTGATGATGAGGATACATGATAAGTTGATTCAAGACTTCTGAAGTTATTTAATGATGTTTTACACATTTGATAAATGAGGAAATGATTGTGTGTTTGTTTTAAAAATGTATTTATGGCTATTGAAAATATGTTGAGCTTATGTAATAATATTATATTGTTAAACATGAAGCACCCTTGTGTCTTCCTTATAAATGTGGCTTAAATGGCATTGGACTTGGACACCCTTGGGAGTTCCTTTTTCACCCATGTCATAGAATGTTAACTATGAAAATGATAATATATTAGTTTGATCATTGAAGGATTGAATCGGGAGGGATGGGTAATAGGGTAATTAATTGAATAATTAATTATCAAGTCATGAGATGGAAAAAAATTGTAGCAATTACTGAATATTGTGAATATTGAATATTTTGAAATGTTTAGAATATAAATTGTAAACTAGTAATAAGTAATGGGTGGATTAATTATTACATGGTAAATAGTTAATTAGTTGATCAACCGGTTAATGAGATATGATGTAATTAATTAATTATTGAATTAATTAATTTTCATGAATTAATTTAAGATTTTTAATTCATTGAATGTTATCATTATTCATTAAGAATACATTTTGATGCATTTTTTTCATGCATTAAGTTATTTAGGATGAAATTTTTTAAAAATATGATATGTTGTGTGAGATGTTTTCTAAATATCATGGAATTGTTCAGATTGTTTTACTTGAGATGTTTAGGATGTTCATGTTAATTGTTAAAAACCTAGACGAATCACCACTTGAGTGGATGGGTTCAGATTTATTAATGAATTTGGATATTTAAATGTTGAGTTAATTACTTCATTGAATTTATTGATGTAAAGAATAATTGTTCATTAATTATTTACTAACATTGAGGTGTTTTATGGTTAACTAATTGTTGGTATATTTGATGAGAGATTTATGTTGTTCATTAGTTATAGGATTAATTAACAAATTTGATTACATAATTTATGAGTTAATTAATTGATTGTTTTTGTGGTGTTTTACATGGAATTCGACACCAATGATAAAAATATAGTATGATCGATAAATGGGCTTTGAGACAAGGACTGATTCTTCAAATACTCATGGTGTTCTACACCCGGCTTCTATGAAAACTCTCTACTATCAGATAGGGATTGATGCTCCAAATACCCATGGGTTGTGAGACAAGGACTGAAAGTCCAAATACTCATGAGGGTTCTAAACATGAAGATCTAAACCCATTATTTGAAGTTGGACTATGGGTACAATTGGTAGAACATGATTTTAATTAATTGGTTTATGATAGATGATGTGATGTTATGATTTGTGAACTGAATATGAGAAAGGCTTCAAACATGTTAATGAATTTGGTGAATCACTGTTTAGTGAAGGAACCTAGGATCGAATCACTCTTCGTAGTGGACGGGCTCAGATATTTTGTATTGGTTGTGCGATTTACTAATTATTATTAGTGGTCGGGCTTAGATATAGTAATTAAAAGATTAATCTGAATATCTTCTGAAATGTTAACCAATCTAAAGAACAATATTGGATCCAGTCTTTACATTGATTGCTTAGATGTTCTTTAGATACATATGATGTGTGTGACTTATAATAGGGATTTTGGGTATAGGCTGAATCTTGAGACATTCATAGTTTAATGAGGGTTGAATAATTAATAAATGAAAATGAATGTGTAATGACTGTTGTGTATGCATGAAAAATGAATAATGTAGGTTCATTCACTAACTGATGGATGAAGTAGGTACATGGGTATATAGTTACATTGTACTACTTACTTCATTTATGAATACATTCACCCAATTTAAATTATTTATTAAATGTTTATATTTAGGGTAGAAACTGGTGGTCCCAGCCTAGTGAGATTTATATGTCACACCATACATGGGAAACCATTGCACTGGGGTACCTGAGTAGATTCTATTTGGTTGCAGGATTGTGATGTTTGCATATACATGGGAGATAGGAGTAGAGGACCGAGCGGAAGCTTGGGATGCTCTAGGAGATCACCCTCATGTATTTGATTCATTAGTTTTTTATTTCTTTATTCACATGTAAATTAAGATGTATTTTTTACTGATTTAATATATGTTTCAATAACATATCACACATTCATCTGTTATATGAAATCAGTCTTCCACTACTTTTTAAATTCTATATTACTACTTTCATTATTGATTGTCATTTACTATGATATGCCATTTTACAAGTCTGATAAGAGGGTATAGTCTCCCCACTAAAATTCCTTAGACCCCCTTTGATAGTCGCCAGCCTATGGTGTATAGAGAGATGTGCTTTCGGTCATGTGGCGATTGTTCCTGCCACCGGTTCCGGGGTGAGTCGGGTTGGGACATTACAAAGTGGTATATGTGGCTTCTTTTCCTTTGTATTAATATTTTTGGGTTGATATTCTAGTGACTGGGAATGTGTCTTCACTTGGGTTAATAGCCATTCATGGGACTAATGACCCCATGTACAGGAAATTACCAAGTGGCCATGGATGGGAATTGATGTTTGTAGTATTTGAGGTTACAGTTGATATCATTTCACCTAATGTGGCTAGATTATTCTTTACTACCTATTGATTATGATTTTTTTTTGAAAATATACCATGGTATGATATGGAAAGGATGTTACATTACATGAATCATATTAAGAACTTTGGGATTAACTTTCCATGCATATATTCCATGTCAGGTAGTTGCATTAGTAGGATTCCTGCTAATATTGATTGTGTGCATTGAATATATGTCATGTCTTATACTAATTCAGCAGTCATTTTTTCATAGCATGTTTTTTTATATAATTAACATGATTGAGTGATTATATGAAATTCTTATAGGTCATCCTTTTATGTTATAGCATGTTTTAGTGATTTCAGCATGTTGATCTATGTAAAATACTTGTAATGACAAGTTAACTTGCTGATAAATGGTTTTTTTCATTGGATAAAATTATTTGGTAGTAATTAGGAAGAAACCAGTTTTCTGTTGTAATGTGTATGACTGCCTTATAACTACGGAAAAGGGTAACCAATGTTTTCAAAGAATTAAAAAGGGATTCTAAAGAATAAATGTTAAAAAAAAAATTGGATATCTTAAATGGGTTCCAAATGCCAGCGGTAAGGTGTATGGTGTTGAGTCAATAAGGTTTTCCTTATGACTTTTCAATTCCTTCTTGTTTTGAAAATCAAAAACACCTCTCTTTAAGGAAAATTTCTTTTATAAAGAAAATCACTTTTATAAGGAAAACTGCTTTTGTAAGAAAAAATATCCTTATCATATTTTCATTCATATATTTATTAAGTATAAGTTTCGGATTCATTTCTATATTCTCGGAATCGTTTGAAACTTTGATATGAAGCATTCTATTTTAGTTTCCTAATTCTGGATGAGAACTGTAATAAAGTTCTACTCCGAGTTCTGGATACGAATTCTCATTACGAATTCTGATGATGAATTCTCATTACGAATTCTGATGACGAATTCTCCTTACGAATTCTAATGATGAATTCTCATTACGAATTCTGATGACAAATTCTCATTACGAATTCTGATGATGAATTCGCATTACGAATTCTGTTGACTAATTCACATTCCGAATTCTCATTCCGAATTCACTTATTAAACAGAATCTGATCATCTTTGTTTTAATCACTTTGAATTTATTTAGACTCCGAAACTTATTTTTGGTTATACTCCGAACATTCATTTTGCTTACATTTTTATTATTTGTCTAATCTTTAATATTTTTTCTTTCACTCCGAATCTTCACTCTGAATCTTCACTCTGAACTTTTTTAAGTCAAAAGTTAAACGATTTCGTACATTATGTTATACTTTTTTGTTATAAAATGATGTCATCTATTCTGTTATAAACTAACCGTTGGTTAAGTTACACGTGTACAGTTCCCTCCAATTTTTAAGGAAAATATGACCGTTCGAAAGGAGGCCAACCTTGCCTATAAATAGGAGCTCATTTGAAAGAGCTCGATGATGGCTGATGAATGACTTCTTCGACATTTTGCATACATGCTGTTGAAGTGATTTCTAGAGAGAGAGGCTCTTATTAACTCTCAAGGCTTCGTGTGACTCCGAATGTTGGTGATTACATTCGAGGACATCTTGGGATAGGAAGACAGAGGTTTCCAACACCTTGAAGTTGAGGGCTTCCTTGCTGAGGAAGACAGAGGTGGCCAACTACCTTGAAGTTGAGGGCTTGCAGGGATAGTAAGACAGAGACTCCGATCTTCATATCGAGGGCTTACCCTGGTGTGGGTAAGACAGACTTTCTTGAAAGTATAAATCAAGGTACCTTTATACAAGGTTGTTGGATACCCTTCTCTTTGGGTTAAAAGACTTATATCTTGTTACTTGTAGTTATACTACTCGTTTGTTTCTGCTGCATTTTGTATTATACGAAAAGTATAACTTTCTTATACTTCCTTAATTGTACTCTGTTTCATGTAGATTCTATACGCTTTAAGGTAGAACCTCATATTGTAATCTTTTGTTAAGTTTCAATTTTCAGAACTGTATTTTTGGAACCTACTTTCGGAATCTCTTTCCAAGTTTTCATTTGGTGTTAGAGGTGTTGGGAATTTTCTTAGTATAACTTTGTTAAACATAGCCCTTTCCTTTGCTTAAGAAAAACATAGTAATTCATAACTAACTTTAAAGGTTCCAAAGGAATTTTTAAAGTATACAATTTACACCCCCTCTTATATATTGAGAATATACATCATTATTTCGATCCTATAATTGGTATCGGAGCAGGTCTCTGAAATACTTGTACTCACGTATAAGTTTTTCTTGCCCAATTTCCCATTCTGAACTTTCTCATTTCGGATCTTTCTCATTCCAATCTTTGTTATTACAATCTTTTTCTACTAACAAGTTTGTGTGCCAAAAGTTATTTTAAGTATGACAGGAATTAGTGTTGGTTCCATTTATAATCTAAATCCTACAAGACCACCAATCTTTGATGGTAATGATTATGAGTACTGGAGAGATCGAATGAAGACTTTTGTTATCAATACTGGAGTGGACAACTTTGTTATGCATACTGGAGATTATAAAATTCTTGATAAGGGAGTTAGAACTTTTACTAACCATGAAAAGCAAGAGTATCAACTCAACTATAAGGTACGCAACACTTTACTTTGTTCAATGACTAGAAATATATATAGCCAAATTTTTTCTTGTGAAGCAGCTAATTGTATCTGGAAGAAGTTATAAGTTACACACTTTGGAACTTCTAAAGTGATTGAGACTAGAAGAGATATGCTTAGAGCTGAATACCATGGCTTCAATTTTCCTTATGGTGAACCAATTTGAAAAGTTCAACAGAGATTTATGACTATCGTCAACAGTTTACAGTCTGTGGGAGAGAAAGGGTTAGATGATGAAGCACATGTGGATTCGATAATTGATATTATGCCCAATGAATGGGATTCCAAAAGAACAGCTATAGATGAGAACAGGAAGGTCACTCAAATTTCTATTGATGAGTTATTTGGAACTCTTCTACAACACGAGACAAGAATGAAGAGTGATGCTAACAACATTAAAAAGATAAATAGGAGTTGTACTGTTGCTTTTACAACAACATGAAATCATATGAAAGCTAGGAATTCTGAGAGAGTAACCAGATCCAAGTCTAAGAAGATGGTTGTTCAATTAGATTCTAGTGAAAGTGAAATCTCTAAAAATGAATTAGCAAATCTTTCTCGAAGGATTAACAAGATTGTTGGTCATAGAAATTTCCAATCCAAGTATAAGAAAAAGTACATGAAAGATGAGAAAGATGGAGAAGTCACATGTTATGAATGCAAGAGAGATGGACATATTAGACCAGATTGCCCTTTGCTCAAAAATAAAGAAAGGAAAGAAAAGCATTCAGACAGGAACATAAAGAAGTATTATAAAGCCAAATCTAAGAAAGTTATGAAAGCTAGTGATACCTGGAGTGCCAGGGGTGGTGACTCTTCATATGAATCTTCTGATTATGAATCTTCAGGAAAGATGTATCTTGGTCTTACAGCCAGATTACCTTTTGATAATAGTTGTTTTATGGCTAAGGTACGAAATGATGAATCATTGACCAGTGTTTCTTTAAATTCTAATGATAGTAAGTATTATAACTCTTCTGATGAAGAATCCTCTTCTGATGAAGAAAATACTTTACCTACTTATGAAGAAGTTTCTAGGATTGCTGAACTTCTTGAAATTGATAATTCCAAACTCAATAATAAACGTCATTAGGAATACTCTAGGAATTTTATTCTTAAAAAAGAGATATTAGATCTTTCTAAAGATCATGATAGGAAAAAAGCTGATTTTGAAAGTATTTCAAAAAATCTTGAGGAAGTAAGTTTTGAGAAGAACAAACTTTCTAAAGAGTTAGAAAAAGTAATTTCTAAGAAAAATGTTTTCGAGCCTAGCTCTAGTTCTAAATCTAATGATTTTGAGGATGAAAAAATTGTTATAAATCTCAAGTAAGAAATTTTTTCCTTAAAGAAGTGTTTATCAAACTTTACCCATGGTAAGGAAAATTTTGATAAAATGTATTCCCAAATACGACTTTTAATAAATAAATCCGGATTTGGTTAAACCCATGCAAAACCAATTTTTAGTAACAATTATTTTGTTCCTCAAAGTGCCCCATTTTGTACTAAGTGTCAATGTGGTTGTCACTGGGCAAAGAATTGTTCTTTAAACAAAACCCAATCTATAGGATTTCACAAATATTACTTTTCTAAGAAGATGTGGGTTCCTAAAATTTTGTTATCTAGAAATCTCAGATCCAAACATGTTTGGATTCTGAAAGTCTAATTCTCTTCTTGATTTCAAGAAAATAAAGAGAGTACCAGCAACAATACATGGTACATGGATAGTGGGTATTCCCGGCACATGACTGGTAACAAAAGCTATTTTGAAAAGATTATCAAAACGAAAGGAGGAAAGGTAACTTTCGGAGATAATGCTAAGGGGGAGATTTTTGTTATTGGTAATATTGTTATTTTAGGTAAAAAGTTGATTTCAAATGTTCTTTTTGTTAAGGGTCTTAAGAACAACCTCATTAGCATAAGTCAGTTATGTGATGAAGGTTACCTTGTGAATTTTAGGAATGATAAATGCTCAATTTAAAATTCCAAGGAAGAATTTATTCTCTCAGCCAATAGGAATGAGAATTTTTACACCTTAAACTTAGAAGACCTCAGGAGACAAGATTTACCTTGCCTATGTGCAATGGAAGATCATTCCTGGTTATGGCATAGAAGTCTAGGTCACTGTAACCTTAGAAACCTATGTAAACTCGCTAAGAAGAAACTAATTAAGTATCTACCGGAGCTTAGATTTGATTCTTTTATAGTATTTGATCCTTGTAAATATGGAAAGCAACATAAATCTAGTTTTAAATCAGTCGGTGAAGTCTCAACAACTGATGCATGACAGTTAGTGCACATGGATCTTTTTGGTCCAACCCAAATTGGAAGTATTGGAGGCAAATACTATGTGTTTATTCTAGTTGATGATTACACTAGATTTACTTGGGTTTATTTTCTAGAAAAAAAATCTGAAGATTTTTCTTATTTCAAAAGTTTTAGAGCTCATGTTAACAATGAGAAAAACCTTCCATTGAAAACTATTCATACTGATCATGGAGGAGAATTTAAAAATTCTGACTTTGAAACTTTTTGTAGTAAAAATGATATTACTCACAATTTTTTAGCACCTACAACTCCTCAACAAAATGGTGTATTTGAGAGAAGAAATATAATTCTTCAAGAGATAACTAGAACCATGTTGAGTGAATATTCTATAGCTAGACATTTCTGGGCTGAAGCTGTAAGTACTGCTTGTTATACTATAAATCGAGTTCTGATTAGACCTTTTCTAAATAAAACTACTTATAAGTTATGGAATGGTAGAAAACCAAGACTATCCTACTTCAAGGTTTTTGGTGGAAAAGTATTCATTTTGAATACTAAAGATAACTATCATAAATTCTCACCAAAATTTGATGAAGGAATTTTATTAGGTTATTCCACAACTTCTAAGGCTTATAGTGTTTTTAATAAAAATACTTGTACTGTTGAAGAAACAGTACATGTAAAATTTGATGAGTCTGATCCTTTTGATTTTAAACCATCCCAGCCAACATCCTCAGGTGTGTTTTCAAAAACTGATTTTCAACCTTTGATAGAAGAACCATCTAATAAGGATAATGTTCAAGAAGATATTTCTGAAACATTTACCCCAGAAGACTTTCTACCCTATGTTGATGAACAGGCTTTTCAAAACCCAAATCAGGCATTTCTTAAGAATCATCCCAGTGATAGTATCATTGGTGATGTAAATCAACCTGTAAGGACTAGAAGTACCTTAAGAAATGAAGTAGAACATCTAGCATTTATTTCCCAATTAGATCCTTAAAGCACTGATTAAGCTTTAACTGATGATGATTGGATCAAAGCTATGCAAGATGAACTAAATGAATTCGAAAGGAATAAATTCTGGACCTTGGTTGAAAGACCTAAGGAAACTTCTATTATTGGGGTAAAGTGGGTCTTCAGAAATAAATGTGATGAAAATGGAGTCATAGTAGGAAATAAAGCTAGACTTGTTGCTAAAGGCTATAATCAGCAAGAGGGAATAGACTATGAAGAAACCTATTCTCCAGTAGCTAGACTTGAATCTATCTGTATTCTACTTGCCTCTACAGTAATCTTTAATTTTAAGCCTTTTTAGATGGATGTGAAATGTGATTTTCTTAACGTTTATGTCCAAGAGGAAGTTTTTGTTGAACAACCTCTTGTCTTTGAAGATACAAAACATCTTTGTCATGTTTTTAGACTTACCAAAGCTCTGTATGGTCTTAAACAAGCCCCATGAGCATGGTATGATATACTCACTCGATTTTTGCTTCAAAATAACTATGTTAAGGGAAATGAAGATCCAACCCTTTTTATAAAGAATGATAGGAAAAATGTTTTGATTGTTCGAATTTATGTTGATGACATCATATTTGGTTCAACTCAGCAATCTTTGACAGAATCTTTTGAATGTCTAATGAAATATGAGATTGAAATGAGTATGATGGGTGAGTTAACTTTTTTCCTTGGTTTTCAAATTTCTCAAAAACCAAAAGGAACCTACATATCTCAACATAAGTATATTAAAGATCTTCTTAAAAAGTATGGTTATGACAACACTAAGAGTTTAAGTACACCTATTGTTACCTCAAACTCTTTAGATTTTGATGAAGCTGGGAAACCAGTAGATCAAACATCTTATAGAGGTATGGTAGGAAGTTTACATTACTTAACAGCCAGTCGACCAGACTTAATGTTCTCATTATACTTATGTGCAAGATATCAATCCAATCCTAAGGAATCTCACTTAAAGGTAGTAAAAAGAATTTTTCACTTCCTTAAGGGAACCATGGATCTAGGATTATTTTATACTTCTGGAAATGATTTTGTTCTAAAAAGATTTTCTGATGCTGACTTTGGTGGATGTAGAATGGATAGAAAGAGTACATCCGGGACGTGTCATTTCTTAGGAGATTCATTAGTTTCTTGGTCCTACAAGAAGCAACATTCTGTAGCACTCTCCACTGCTGAAGCCGAATATGTAGCATCCGAAAATTTTTGTGCTCAAGTGTTGTGGATGCAACACACACTCACAGACTATGGCATGAGTTTTACTAAAACTCAATTTTTGTGTGATAACACAAGTGCCATTGCCCTTAGTAATAACCCTGCACATCACTCTCGTGCAAAGCACATAGATATTAGGCATCACTTTCTTAGGGATCACCCAGAAAAAGGAGATATCATTCTTCAGTTTATCGGAACGCAATATAAACTTGCTGATATTTTCACAAAATCTTTTCCTAATGAGAGATTTGAATACATTAAACAGAAGTTAGGAATGATAATCGTAAGGTAATCCTTCTTAATTAACTTTCTGTTGAAAAAATGTCCTTAAAGTAATAAACTCCTTTTCACAGGGGGAGTACATTTTATTGTTAGAGTAACTAAGTTTTTTAAATTTTGTTTTCAAACATTTCGGAACTAAAATTCTGGAATGGAAATTTTCAGAACTGAAATTTTCAGAATGGATATTTTCGTATAGAAAAATTCTGGAATGGAAATTTTCGTATTGAAAACTTCCGGAATGGACAGTTTCGTACTGGTATTTCCATAACGAGATCTTCACACAGAGACTTTCATAATGAGTTTTTCATTTTTTTAACTTTTGTAATGAAATTTTCATACTGAAATCCTTATAATGTTTTTCGTACTGAGTTTTTCGTACTGAGTTTGTTTTTCGTAGTGAGTTTTGTGATTTTTTTTCGTAGTTTTTTTAATATTACCCATTACGAATAATCCTCCTAAGCCAATCCGAAAGGTATGATTCCTTACTCAAAGTTTTCGTAATCATACTTTACTTGCTGGTATTTTCTTATATTTTGTTTTTGGATTATAGTTTTCTCAAATCTTTGTTTTCATAAAAACCTCAAAAGATCGGATTCAAGTTTTCTTGAGAATTGGTTTTGAACTGTCAGATCTGATCTCAGCTTGTCACAACCGTTTGATCAACTGAGGAAGTTGAACTGTCTTCTCGTTGCCCATATAAAGGGGAACTCAAATGGTTGTCCCACATCGGTTTTCATGCTCCAGCATCCCAAAGCTCTACCTCTCTGTTTTAAGACCATTCCAAACATCAGATTTCTCCGTTCCGAACTTCTCAGAGGTCTTCAGATCTGAATGTCTGTGGAAGTATTTTCTCAAGAAATGTCTTCCTATAAGACGATTTCGAAGGGGTTAGTATATAGAGAAGGTTGGTTCATCCTGATTTCTTCAAAAAGTATGATTCTCTTATATCCAAGAATATTAAGCTCAACGGATGGGAAGATGTTGCTGTGTCCAAGACAGGAAATAAAGATGAAGTTTATTCAGATTTTCTTGTAGAGTTCTATGAAACATTTTCCTTCCTTAAGGAAGATGGTAGGGAGAAGTTCTCATTTATGTCTTATGGAATGACTTATAAACTTTCTTATGCCATGGCAGCCAGCTTGGTAGGGCTGAACAATGAATGAGAAGCTGAGTTCATTTCTCATGTTTTTTTGGATTCAAAAGGAAGATTATAAAAGGAAAAGGCTTTGGAAACTCTCGAACTGTCAGATGATAAGGCTCCGAAGATTGCTTCTCTGTCAAGAAATTTCCGAATTCTAGAATTATAGGTACAAGGCCTTATCGTACCGAGAAAGGGTGACAAAGAGAGCTTAAAGAAGAGTGAGATCTACATCCTAGATTTTCTGATAAATCTGAGGATTTTTAATCTGATGAAACACATTCATATTACCCTTGAGAATGTTAAGAAAGGGAATCTGAGAGCTCAGATCATAATGTATCCATCAATCCTCTCAAAGTTGATAGTTCGGTGCCTTGAGTCTTTCAAGGAGGCTTGCAATTCTAAGCCAAGACTTTGGAAGATCATTTTGGTGAGTGATGGTACTCTCAAAAGTATGGATGTAGCCTTCGACAAGAAGACTGGTCAGTTTATTGATTTACCTACTCAAGAAGAAGCGGTTCTGAAAGTTACTGACCCAGAATCTTCAAAATCAGTGAAGAAGAGAAAGTTGAAGGATGTTGTAGTTGAAGTAGAGAATCCCAAATCTAAGGAAGTTCATTCTCCACCTCCTAAACCGAAGAAGAAGAAAGCTTGCCTAGATGAATTAGTTTCCAAGTGGAGGGAAATAAAAGAGAAGAGAGTGAAAGGGGTTCCTCAGTTTGGATTGGATCCCATGGAGGCTAAGGCCTTGAAGGAACGAACTGTGGATGAGCTAGAAAATCAAGTGAAAGAAAAGAAGCATAAGTAGAAGATGTCTGAAGCTGAGATAGCTCAGGATTTGTTAATGTTTAATGAGATGGTTTTAGAAAACATTCCTGTTCTGAGATCTTTTTCTTTAGAATCTATACCTGAGACTTCAGGAAGAAACATTGTTGTTCGGGAAGAGGCAGTAGCTAAGCCTATTGAGGAAATAGAGCAGATTGAACAGGTAGAAGAAGAAGAAGCTGTTGCTGAAGGAAGTGGTGAAACCAGAGATGTTTTAAAGCAAGTAGATGATTATAAGGGGACACCTTTGGAACATTTGTCGCTCCGAACTTCAGAATCTGAATCATCGAAGATAGTCACTCCAGGGAAGGATGTGAAGTAAGGAGAAGTAGAGGTATCTTATCATGCAAAGGAAGAAAAACTTCTACATGATATTTCTCAAATGGAGAAAGTAGAGGATGGTGCTCAGAAAGCTGCTGATGATGAAGACAATGTTGTTCAAGTGTCTGACAGTGAAAACAGAACTCTGGAACATGACTCCATTCCGAAAAGGGACAAGGGAAAGCAACTTGTTGTTGATACCCCGATCTCAGTGGTTGTAAAGAGAAGGGAAGTTGTTGATTCTTCTAAGAAGAAGGTTGAGAATCTTGAAGAAGAAAATTCAATATGCTTTGGGATGACTTTGTTGTTCAGTAATTAAAGAAGTTGGTAGGTACTATTCCGACTTTCTCAAGTATTGATTCAAGATGTCAGATCATCCAATATGCTTTGAATCAGAAAACAGACTCCGTATCCATGGTTATGGACAAATGTGTTGAGATAGAGGCTCAGTTCAAAACTTTCTTTGTCGGCTATGAAGCCCACAAAAAATCTTGCAGGAGGATGACTATCTGGTTGAGGAAGACTGTATAAGAGATTAGGCTCTTTGATGAATTCCAAGATAATGTGAGGGATGCGTTTGAGACAGAAGACAGGAAGATAAATGAAATTACTTCATCCTTTGAAAAAAAGTTGATAGATGAAAAGAATTTCCGGATTCAAGACGTCAGAGATCTGAATGGTAAGCTGAATTCTGTTTCTCAAAAATGGACGTTTGAAAGGGATCATCAGATTGAGTTTGAAGAAAAGTTGAAGGCTCAGGAAGAAAAGCTTAAAGCTCAAGAAGAAAAGCTTAAAACATAGGAAGAAAATATTGAATCTCAAAGTGCATGAATTGTTGTGTTAGAGAAGCAAGCCGAGGAAGACCATAAAGACTTGAAAAAGATAAAGACTATTCTTAAGGGTATCATGGAGAAGGAAAAAGATCCAAAATAGACAGATCCGATATTTTGTTGTATCTAAATTTCATTGTTGTCGATCTTTCAAACTTAATGAAATTTTTGCTTGCTCGTTTCTTTTGTGGTTGCTACTAATTTTTCAGGTACTTTTTTATATTTTCCATTCCCATGAATTCTTTTTGAAAATCACAAAGGGAGAGATGGAAAAAACCCCTAATAAAAGGGAAAAATAATCTTAACAAAGGGTGAGAAAGAAAACCAACTCTAATAGAGTTCATCTAAGGGGGAGTTTTCCATTAAATAAGTCTTTCTTATTCTTAATGAAATGTCATTCCGAAAATCTAGAATATGATCCTTAGAGTTTTAAAGAAAATGGGGGAGTTAGTCATATTCATAAACATCCATAAGCAAAGGGAGATAAGCTTTAATGTTTTCTTTCTTCTTAGACTTTATTTTTTGTAAGGATGTTTGTGCTTTCCAGAAAGGGGGAGATTGTTGAGTCAATAAGGGTTTCCTTATGACTTTTCCATTCCTTCTTGTTTTGAAAATTACAAACACCTTTCTTTAAGTAAATCGCTTTTATAATGAAAATTGCTTTTATAAGGAAAACTGCTTTTGTAAGAAAAATTATCCTGATCATATTTTCATTCATATATTTCTTATATATAAGTTTCGGATTCATTTCTATATTCTCAGAATCGTTTGAAACTTTGATATGAAGCATTCTGTTTTAGGTTCCAAATTCTGGATGAGAGCAGTAATAATGTTATACTCCGAATTCCGGATACAAATTCTCATTATGAATTCTGATGATGAATTCTCATAACGAATTCTGATGATGAATTCTCATTACGAATTCTGATGATGAATTCTCATTATGAATTCTGATGACGAATTCTCATTACGAATTCTGATGATGAATTCTCATTACGAATTCTGTTGACCAATTCACATTCTGAATTCTCATTCCGAATTCACCTATTAAACATAATCTGATCATCTTTGTTTTATTCACTCCGAATTTATTTAGAATTCGATTTTTTTTGTTAGACTTCGAACTTTCATTTTTCTTACATTTTTATAATTTTCTAATCTTTAATTTTTTTTCTTTCACACCGAATCTTCACTCTGAATCTTCACTCCGAACATTTTTAAGTTAAACTTTAAACAATGTCGTACTTTATATTATACTTTTTTTGTTATAAAACGATGTCGTCTATTCTATTATAAACTAACCATTGGTTAAGTTACACGTGTACAGGTCCCTACGATTTTTAAGGAAAATTTGACCGTTGGAAAGGAGGCCGACCTTGCCGATAAATAGGAGGTCATTTGAAAGATCTCGATGATGACTGATGAATGACTTCTTCGACATTGTGCATACATGCTTTTGAAGTTATTTCAAGAGAGAGAGGCTCATATTAACTCTCAAAGCTTTGTGAAACTCCGAATGATGGTGATTACATTCGAGGACTTCTGGGGATAGGAAGATAGAGGTTTCTAGCACCTTGATGTTGAGGGATTCCTTGCTGAGGAAGATAGAGGTCGCTAACTACCTTGAAGTTGAGGGCTTGCGGGGATTGCAAGAAAGAGACTTAAATCTTCATATCGAGGGCTTACCCTGGTGTGGGTAAGATAGACTTTCTTGAAAGTATAAATCAAGGGACCTTTATCCAAGGTTGTTGGAGACCATTCTCTTTGGGTTAAAAGACTTATATCTTGTTACTTATTGTTTTACTACTCGTTTGTTTTCGATGCATTTTGTATTATAAGGAATGTATAACTTTCATATACTTCCTTACTTGTACTCTGTTTCATTTAGATTCTATACGCTTTAAGGTAGAATCTCATATTTTAATCTTTTGTTAAGATTCAATTTCCAGAACCATATTTCCGGAACCTACTTTCAGAATCTCCTTACAAGTTTTCATTTGGTGATAGAGGTGTTTTGAATTTGATTAGTTTAACTTTGTTAAACTTAGCCCTTTCCTTTGCTTAAGTAAATCATAGTTATTCATAACTAACTTTAAAGGTTCCAAAGGAATTTTTAAAGTATACAATTCACCCCCCTCTTGTATATTGAGCATATAAATCATTATTTCGATCCTACATATGGGTGCCATATCGACTGGTAGATGGAAATCCATGTGACTGAACCATATAACCATAATATGTTTGAAAAATGGCTACAAATGTAAAACAACTGAGTTTTGATTTAAATTAACTCATGTTGGATTGCTTTTTTAAGAACCTAGATTGATGAAATGGGACCTTTGGAGGTCTCTTTTTCATTAAAAGGAATTTAGATGCTAAATTTACTATTTATATTTGAATAAAACAAAATGATAAAGGGTTAAAGAAAATGTTTGTTACAGCATGACTATTTTTCATGTGGGGCAATGATTGAACACCAAGTTACTTTTTGTGAAAAATGTAATTGTGAGTTTGTTGAAATTAATTCAAATATTTAAGTGTTGAAATGAAATGAAATTAAATGGATAAAAGGAAACATGTATTTTGATATTAGGGACCATATTTTTTATTGACCATGAGAGAGGGTCGACATTTATGTTTCATATGTGGGAAAACATGTGGTAGGTAGTACCCTTGGAATGTTTTGGGTGTTAAGGTAAGTTTATCCCATAACACAGGATGAATTTTTGGGACTCAAGTGTTTTGACACGCTGATAGGTTTATGTTACTGGTTTTATAATCAATTTTTGACATGGTGATTATGGTTTTAGGAAAATCAGATGCATGGGTTAAGGTGTTCTGAAATAGCATGTTAGTGAGATGCTAACCTTTTATTTTTACATCTTGGAAAGTCCTATGGCGGGTAGTGCAACATCATTTTCGGTAAACATGTCAGTAGGTGACACTGATATTTTTGAATAGTGTCTTCTGGTAGTAGTTCAACTGATCTATTTAGTGACATTGGTTTTCTCTTAGTGCACTCTTCTGAATGCGACGAGCATGTCCCCTATCATGACCTCATTTTGGATACAGTAATATTGTGTTGGTCTTATGACACACTAATGTTTTAAATTTTTTTAGCATCATGAGTGGTTTTTATATATGTTGTATGAATGATGAGTATTTTCATTGAGCTACACCTTCGTTCATGTTGGGTCATGATATTTTTTAAGCAGCCATGTGAATTATTAACTTGGGAATTTCACCCGAAGTCAAGGAAGGACTTTGATGTATATGAAGATGATTTGCAATGTCTTTTGAGTAAAGCACACACAAACTATTTCTATTGGTTGATTGTGATTCGAACTTTTTCATCAATGAGGTCCCTATAATGTCCTCAGATGTAAGATCTATTTCGGTATTGAAATGGAAAAATCTACTTTGAACCAGGTTTAAAGTAATTAAGTGGTTGGAGTTGTGTTTGGATAAAAAGCATGTTAAGCACTAGATAACATGACATGTCTTGAAATGAAACATCTAGACCATCGTAGGATAGATTCAGTAATATTATTTCCCAATGTCTTGTTGGGGAAAATATGTTTTTATGTTGGGCAGACTGTAATGTCCCATTTTTTTGAACCTGGTTAAAATTTCAATGGTTTTTTAATTTTTACAGTTCAACAATGTGTCAGTTTTTATACCATTCAATAGAACGTTATTATATGTGTTGGAATAGTTAAAGGTGTTGTTTTTGAACATGGGTGTATAATTGATAACTTCCATAGGTGTCCTGATAGGACTTGGGAGCACTAGATCTGGAAAAGTCCACCATAATGGATTTACACAAGTTGTGCATGGTTGCTGTCCAACCTAGGCAACTTACACAGTTTAATATTTTATTTATTTAATTAAATAATATTATATGGTATATTTGTTTTTAAATTGAAGAAATAATAATAATTTTATTATTGTTATTGTTGTGTCATAAATTATATTTATGCAATGAGTTACTGATTGCATGTTTAAAGGAGTGTAACATTTTTGAGAATTTTGTATGGCTTTTGAGCTTTTTAATGAAACATGTTTCTTTAAGAAGGGTTTATTTGGGGTTATAATTCTATTATTTGGTCTATATTAAATAAAAATTAATTAAGAGGTTTTATTTATTTCTTAATTAAAAAAATAACATAAAAGGGGAGGAACCTTCTCCCCCTTCCTCCACGCACAAGAGGTGTGACCCCCTCTTTTACCCTATCTGGCGCATGCACCAGGGTACTCCCCTCAAACTCACTGAGACCACCTCTCCTTGGCTGGATCTACTCCCTGTGGTGCGATCTCCTCATTACGGTGCATAACCCACCCTAGTATGACCCATGACCATAGTGCACGACCCTCGTGGCGCGACCCCTTCATCGTTGGTGGATGTTTTCCTCCAAATTTTATTTTTGGTTTAGTATGATTCAATGATGTATGAACATCTCTCATACTCTACTTCATTTCACTGATGTTTCTTCATGTTTTCTATGTTTGATTTTTTTTTTGTAAGAAACCCTAATATTCGAGTTTAATCCATTTGTTGCATTCTTATAATTTTAGGGTCTTTGGGTAGTGTATCATGGACTGTTGGTCCATTTGCCCGCATCTTCCAAAAAGGGAGAGGTAGATGGACACTTTTTTCAATGCCTACTTGTTTTTTGTAAGTTTATTTAACCATGGTTTTTTCCTTCATCATTCATTTAAGTTTTTGATATTTTATTTGAGACCCTGGTATATATATATAGGTTCATTAACCATTACAATACTATTTATGGTTGTTTATTATATTGTTTGTTGATCAACGATATTGTTCTTTCATATATATATATATATAGCTACATATATATATTAAAGGTGTGAATGTGTGTTATGGAAGACATGTTCTTGATTTGTTTCTGACATGTGATGAAGTACATCATGTTTTGGTTCATTCCCGAAGTATTGTCGCAAAATCTCTATCACTTTATTTAAGAATTATTTTCTTCTTTACATAATTTGAGAATATGAGTTTCCTTGATTATGGAACTGCTAAATATTCTATATATGATTATTAAAGATAAGTTGTTGGTTGTTGGTAATGTCATATCATTCTTTCTTAGGGTTCGTCTTTTGTTTGTATCCCTGATGATGCAGATATAGGATATGTTGATGCAAGACATTTGATGTTATTGAATTATGTTTTCCATGTGTGATAAATGATGAAATAACCATTTTTTGTTGTTAATAATGTATTTCTAGGTGTTGAAAATATGTTGATATTTTTCCCGGAATAGTAACTGGTTAAATAGGAAGCACCCATGGGTCTACCTTGTAAATGAGACTTAAATGGCGTTGGACATAGACACCCTTAGGTGTTCCTTTTCGACCCATGTCACAGAATGTTAATTACACAAATTATGATATATTAGTTGGTGAACTAAATGATTTAATTAGAAAGGATAGGTAATAGAGTACTAAATTGAATAATTAATTATCAATTAATGAGTTGGAATTTTTTTAGCAATAACTAAATATTGAGAATATTGACTATTTTGACATGTTATGAATATAAATTAGAAACTGGTAATAACTAATGGATGGATTAATTGTTACCTGATAAATGGTAAATGGTTAAATAATTTATGGACTAGTTAATGAGATATGATTTAATTAATTTTTTATTGAATTAATTATTTTTCCAGAAATAATATAATATTGGAAATTGATTGATTGTTATTATTATTTGTCCAGAATACATTTTGATGTGTGTTTGTTTTCCATGCCTTATGTTTTTTTGTATGGAGTTGTTTAAAATATTATATGACGTGTGAGATGGTGGCTAAATATCTGGGCCTTGATCAGCATGTCTTACTTGGGATTCTTAAGACATGCATGTTAATTGTTAAAGTCCTCGAAGAATCACTGTTTGAGTAAACAGGTTCAGACATGTTAAAGAATAGGGATAATTAAATTTTGGGTTAATTACATAGTTTAATTTCACGTGGTTAAGAATAATTATTCATTAATTAATTATTAACTATTGAGATATTGTACGGTTAACTAATTACTAGTTTATTTTAAGGGTGAATTATGTTTTCCATTAGTTTTTGTATTAATTAAAGGATTTGATTAATAAATATATGAGTTAATTAATGGATGGTTTTATAGTTTTGGAAAAAGCGTTCCACACCAATGTTAAAAATATATATATAATTGATAAAGGGGTTGTGAGACAAGGATTAATGTTCCAAGTACTCATGGGGTTCTAGACATGGCGTTATACACCCATCATGCATTAAAACACAATTTTATGAGATAAGAACTAATGCTCCAAATACTCATGTGTTGTGAGACAAGGAATTATGCTCCAAATACTCACTAGGGTGCAAGACATGATGTTATACACCGATTAATTTACATAGGACTGTGGGTCCAATTTTTCGAACATGATATCAATTTAATGGTTAATAAAAGACAATGTGATGTTATGTAATGTGAACTGAATATGGTAATGGGTTCATACATGTTCACAAATTGAGGGAACCACTATTTTGTAAATGGATCGAGGAGAAAATCACTATTACCAGTGGAAGGGCATTGTTTTTTGGTATTGGTTGGGCGAATAAATATTTATTATTAGTTGATGGGATCAGATATAGTACATAAAAGATTAATATTAATATCTTAGGAAACATTATCCAAGATAAAGAAAAATATTGGATTCAGCCTTTACATTTATTACTTACATGGGTTTTAGAGACATCTGTTGTGAGTTACTTATACAGGGGATGTCGGGCATAAGACGAATCTGGATACTTTCATAATATAATGAAGTTAGAATAATGATAAATGAAAATTATTGTGTAATGACTGTTGGGTATGAATGAAAAATGAATAATGCAGGTTCAAACACCATCTGAGGGATAATGCATGTTCTTGGGTATATAGTTACATTGTACTTATTACTTTATTTATGCATGTATTCACACGTTTAAAATTATTTATTAAATGTCTGGGTTTGGTGTAGACACCGGTGGTCTCAACCTATCAAGATTTATATCTCACACCCTACTCGGGTCGCCATTGTAATGGGGTACTCGGGTAGATTCTATTTGGCTGCACAACTGTGTTTTTTTCATATACTATATAGATATGAGCAGAGGACCGAGCAAAAGCTTAGGATGCTAGAAGAGATCTCCCATAGGGCTTTGATTTATTATTTATTTATTTGTAGAGAATTATGTATTGTATACTTCATTCATATATGTATCAATAACATGTCATGAATTCAACTGTTATATGTAATCCATCTTCCACTGCATTGTCAATTATATATTATTTCTTTTGTTGTTGATTGTTATTTACTCTGATATACCATTTTGCAACTCTGATAATATGGTATAGTTTACACACTGACATTATTTAGACCCCCAATCCTAGCCAGCAGCCTCTTCCATATGGGGACACACACTTGAGGTCATGTGTTAATCGGTCTGGACACCGGTTCATGGGTGAGCCGGGTCGGGACATTACAGATATATTATTTATCACATTAATAAAAAATAAATTGATGGTTATTAATAAAAATTAAAAGTGATAAAATTATTTTTTTTAATTTATAAATTTAGTTTTAAATATCTATTTGAGATATTATGTTTTTTCTGAATAATTTTAATTGATATTAATTTTTTTCATGATGCACATAATTTAAAATTAAATGAATAAAGAAAATTGAACATAATGATATTTTATAATATAAAATATTTTACTAAAGATTATAAAATTAATTAATAATAATATAATAATAATAAATGGTTTCATTTTTTATAAAATAATATGTGGTCCATTTATGGGTCTTGTTATAGTTTATATTAACATTACTAACCCTTAAATAGTAGAACATGTTAATATTATGGTAATCATTAGAATAGCTAATAAAGGTATAGGATAATTATATGATGGTAAAAATTTGATCAAAATGTGTCCATAATTTCTTGAATTATACTATTTCATGTCATTATCATATTATATTAATATAATATCAGTTTGGAGTCTTTTGGACTAAAAAAATTAATTTATATTACATTAATGTTTTAGGAAAGTTGAACACTTTCCCTCTCCCAGTTATATATGGGATTCCATCCATTCTCAAATCTATACGAAAATCAAACCATTAAATTAGTAAAATTGATAAAATAATTCTTCTACAATTCATTAGACACATTAAAGTGGTGGTAGTCTTCCCAAAATTCATACCCAAAGACCTTAGTAGGTGTTTTAAAGATGTTATTTCAAAGGAGACAGAATATCCTTAATCAATCAGTACCTTTTTAATTACTCATTCAAATCCACCTAATCTATTATATAATTTAAAAAATAATATCTTTAGTATCATAAATATTCATAAATGTTATTATGGTTTTGAAACTTATTTTATTCAACATCTTTCCTTCAAATTGGATTTGAAAATATCCTCCTTGCGTACATATAGATTATCACCTCCATTTGTGGATATAAAAAATTTATCAGCACCATATTTTATGAATGGGTATTATGAGGGACTTCATTTTTACATAATATTATCTAATTATAATATCATATATATTTCCTTACCATCCAAATCATTGGAAAATGATAATGTTGTTTGTGCATATATGTGAGCAACAACATCTATATAGAAATGAAATTCATTTTAAATTTATGTTTTATATGAATTGTCATATGGATAGTATTGATGAATATATATATATATATATTATTTTATATTTTTTAGTTAATATTTACATTTTTTCATCAATTTATCAAATTAAAATAGTGTTCTTGCATACGTACGACCTACTGTCTTTATAAACATTGTAAATCATATATCCTTATATATATATTAAATGAGTATTAAATAAAATTTAAAGAGTATTTATGAAATTTATTTTTGGATTATAATTACAGTGTTTATGGAAATATTATTATAGAATAATTACTGAAACTACTGAACCAAAAAATTCATGAAAAACAATGCAGATATTGTCTCAAACGATGAATTTATTAATGCATTATTAATAGAAAGGTGAAAATGTTTATAAGTAAATCATATATTGTATGATATATATTTTTATGGTTATAAATTATATTTATAATGAAAATAAATTTATTATATAGGTTGTCATAATTTTTATTAAGGAAGTCGGACTTAAGGTATGAAACATTAATCTCACTTTTATTTTTCTTAGACACAAGAATTATACACCACTTATCAATTTTCTATTGTGTAAATATTGAACATGATATTATTTTATGATGATTAAAATTCAAAAAAATTGTTTTACATATCCATTTAAAGCACCCTATTTCATAGGTGTAATGATTAATATTTTCCCAAAGTGTTAAAGGTGTTACGATACAATATAATTATTAAAGATATTGGTTATAACTATGATGTTGATGATGAAATAATATGAATTATTCCTCATGGAACACATTCTATTACTGTATTATATTTATGTTATGAAATTATATTTTCCCCTTCATTTTCCTGTTTTTATTTATATAAGACAATGAAAATATATTTTTAATTAAAAGTTACTCTATTCCTATCTTGCATATATAAACATTTTCATTACATATCTTTATTTTCTAAAAAGGATTGAAATGGTATTTAATATTATCCAATTATTTTTTAAAACTATTTTACCCATTTTTTCACATTATTAAATAATTAAAAGAAATTATATTTTTTTTCCAAATGAGGTACTTTTTACTTTTTAAAAATTTATGAAAAGATTTTATTTTAACTTATACGATATGAAACAAACATTCAAAAGTTATGAACACTTAGTGTATTAAATTTTAAGTTATAATTATCCATGTTAATTTATCATATAATTTTTTCCCATAATATTTTCTAAAATTTTAGACATCAATGAATTGATTTTCAAATGGAATGGTTATTTTACATAATAATGTTTACTTGTGATATTCTAAAATTATTTTCCATATAAGATTAAATTTTTTGTTATTAAATAAAATATTTTTTCAATATAATACATTGATACAATACATGTTATTTATGTCTATGATTTAGGTTTCTAATGTCTATTATTAGAGTCCCAATCTATTTTTCCATGGGTAATATTTTGTTGAAATATTTATGTATCCAGATTAATTTGAGGGGTGTGAATATTATGAAAGTATTATGATAATGTGATAAATATATGAATTATTTTAACTTATAGATGTGGGGTCCTATATATTCATTAAATTAAATGGGTAAATACGGATGACACATGAGGTTAATATTTTATGCCCAAAACTGGTTTTATGATCACAATATTTTCAGTGCACATTGTTGTCATGTCTATAAGATCAAGTGAGTCTCTCATTCTCATATCCAAAATTCCATGTATTGACATGGTATTTACTTCCATTAGTTTAGGCATAAACCTAGTTTTCATGTCCCTATGATTTAATTTTTACCTACTGTAATGACCTAGGAGTTTATTAAATAATTTTTTTCATTATGGAATTAAAAAGTGAAATTCCTTATGAATGAACAGTTAAATAAGTGTTATTTATAAATATTAATCAATATATAATAATATAATAGTATCCTCACCTAATAAATTATAAATAAAATTAATGTTTCTTATATTTGAAAATATGATTTATTCATGTAATAGAATATGTAAATAAATGTCTTTAAAATTAGACATTATGTGTTGGTATTTTTAGAACTCTTAAATATTTAATTAAAATTTTATAATTAATTTATTTAAATTAAAGAATATTAAATGTAATAAAATATATTAAACAATTAATAAATTATTTACTTATTATAGTAATATAATTTTATAAGACCTTATTTAATTTTTTAAATTGATATAAAATATGTTATAATTATCAAATTTTTATTTTTTTAATAAATTATGATCTTAATTAAAAATAAAATTTCCATATTTTGAAAGTTACTTTCATAAAATTTAGTTCATTTTTTAATTCTACATGACTAAAAATGGATGGGTGAATTTTTTTTATTTTTCTAAAATACTTGAATTTTTTAGTGAATACTGAAATACAATAATTTAGAGTATATATACGTTATAAGTTAATTATATTATTCCATGAGTCATTTATGAAGTAACCACCATAATCTAATACATCCATTAATTTTATTAATATATTTACTGATAATATAAAAACTACTCATAGTCTTATTAGATAATAATAAAAATATGAATAAAATAATAAAAAAGCAGTTATATCCCCCATTGTAAATACCACCCATCGCCTCTTCTACTCACTCCTCAAATCCTTTAATAATGTTTAATTTCAGACTAATTCCCTTTCCAAGATCTTCCTCACATCCAAGACATGTTTTCTCACAAAAAGGCAGAAACTAATTTCTTTTTGGAGGATCCCAATGAGAAGAATTCAAGAGGTAAAATCCTCATTCATTTTCTATTATTTTCCATTTAATTTATTTTATTTTTTTCTATTATTCTCAATTAACATACCCTTATCCAAGATGAAGGAAAAAAATAATATCTTATATATATTGTAATTTTTTCATGTTGATGGAAATATTAATCATCAAACTCTTTCTCCTCTCCCAATTATTCTTAAAATGAGAACATTATCTATGATATGTATATTTATGGCCATCATGGATGATGCAAATTCACTTTACATTACCAACATAAAGGATGGTTAGAAAAATATTATAATGGTTGAATTTTTTTTCCCAAGTCTATTATTTGTAATTTAATGTTATGTACCAAATATATAAACATTATATTGAATACAATTATATAATTTCATAATAGTCATAAAACTTCCAAAATAACTTAAATCAATTTCATTGATATTTTATCTAATGAGTCATCCTCATATAATAAAAATTATATATGGTATAATTTATAGTTTTGTAATATATTAACATCATTTCATTACACTTCTCTGGTTTTTCATCCATATCACACGAAAATCCATAATGTAAAACCCATGAAAACCATGAAATAAACAGATTTGGGACAATGTAAATATCAAAATATTATAATTAAATGGGTGGAAAGGTGTTATAATTATATCATATAAGTAATTTTAATTATTAATACTGTTTTTTAACAATTTAATATCACTCATTAAAACATTATACATGAGGTTTTAAAATGGTTGATGTAAGATGACCAGGAGTTAAGGTCAATTTCATTGAAAACCCTATATTAAAATTCAATTTCCAAAATAATAAAAATGTAAGGTTTTTATGATGCAAGTAATCTTGTTTTATGATTATTATTTCCTTCTTTGGAATTTTTTTATCAATGGTGGGACCTATATCTCCCTCCAATTCATTGGGTGTTATTTTTTTAGTGGTCGGTTTTATAGTTAATCCATGTGTAACAATGGTAGTTACACTGTAAGGTAGTCATGAGGGTTACATTGTCAGGTAGATGTGAAAGTTACATTGTAATGTATCCTTGAGGTTTTAAAATAATATGCAAGGAACGAGGGATAAACTATTAATTAATTAAGTCACTACATTACCTTTATATTTTTATATATGATTTCTATGTTACATAGAAATATCATGTTTTCACAAAGTAATTATATGTTAAATATTTTTCTGAAGTAGGTTTTTATGAAAATTATTACATATGTTTATAAGTATTCAGGGAATAATTGTTTATTTCATTCCTTTTATGTTCCATAATCCTATTTTTGTGCTAATCTCATGTTTTATAATGTTTTTCAAAAGGATTATGGATGTTCAAGTGGAAAGAAGAATAAAGTTGAATGTTTTGAAGAATATTCATTAAAAGACTTCCAGTTTTTTAAAAAACAATGCTATTATAGAAGAATTGAATATTGTTTTAGTATTACCCACATTTTTTAATTTTGGGTTGATATCTATTAATTATGAACTTAATTTATCAAACACTAAACCATAAATTTATATGCCAATGTATGAACGTAAATTCTAAAATAATTTCCATATTATGTAATGTATATGGTAAGGACCTAATAGATGGTATTAGATCAGGGTTTAGATAAAACTTTTTTTTGTTATGGTGATGTTAATTGAATACAATTAATTAATTTTAACTTATTATTATGTTTAAATGATATATAATTTGGATATTTTCATGTTGATTCATCTAAGATATTTCTTATTACATTGGTTTTTATAGAAGTAACATGCATGATTAAGTAGTAAGTCACTGAGAGGATGATATCATTCTGAGTCTACAACGTAAAACAGTGGTAATTGGAACCAAGAGGTTTTTGGTTGTGATGGTTTAGATGATACAGACTATATATGGAGGTGGTATCCATAAAAAAGATCGTCCAGGGCCACAAAAAATTAACTTGATCATAGTGGAACATTTTACGATAAAACACAAACCTTCTATTAGAGGATCTTAAGACCTAGTGGTGGTTGAATGATGTACTAAGTCCCTTGAAAACATATTTTATTTCATGGGGTGTTTATATAATCAAAATTCTAATCCTTCTATTTATCATTATGAAGGTGAATCTGATGTGTGGTGGTAAATGGTAAACCATATCAGGGATAGTGATTGTATTTATTCCTAGGAATGGGATGAATTTAATAATATATTCCTTGAAAAATATTTTCATAGGGTCATTTTAATTAGGATGGAATTATTTTTCATTATGTTGAAACTGAAGGATGAAGATTCAGTGGCTATGTATGTTGAAAACCTTACTCGACTATCCACATATTCTTAAAATCATATTAGGGATCTTGATAGTAATATCATTCATTTTATCTCCAGATTAAATCCAAGATTCCAAATTTCTTTTTCCTCCCATCAATTAAAATGTTTTTAGAAACTTTATTTATTTGTTGAGTGGGTATAAATGGAATTTTCTAATGATCATATCTACTTTGAAAATAAGCAGATGAAAAGGACCTTATGGAAATCAATGATTAATAATAACCCAAAGAAATTTGATTTTATGATTATCCATTTTTTAGTTTGTGAAATCTGTGGAAAAAATAACCATGTTGAATTACATATCAAAAAAATAATGTGTTTTTTATGTGGTATGTTTAGAAATTTGTCTTGTTATTTCAATGAAAATTATATTATGGATAATTTTATTACAAAAACTGTAATGTGTTGTAAATTATGTGATATGGGGAATTATGAAAACACATTCACAAAGAAATATATGAATGATGTAAGGAATCTGGATTATAAGAATAATGGTGTTGTGAAATCCTATGAAACTACATAAGTATATTCCGGGCCATACGACGAAGTGGTATTATCTAATTGTTTTTTAAACCATATTTTTCTAAAGTTTTTTTCATATGGGGGATACAAATTCCTTTATTTCAAAAATATTTCTGATATATGGTAAATTTAACCATATAAATGAAACTCACACTTATTGTAAAAACATCAGGGTAAATATTATAACAAAAAGGAGTTTTAATAATCTTCCTATAGTTTTATTTGAAAAAACATTACCTAAAAAACTTTTGTTTTTCCCCTAGTAGAGTTTAATGTTATTCTTCAAAAGTATTGGATTTTAATTTTTCATTCTATGATTGATTATGGAGCTAAATAAGTTTTTTTCCTGAATGAATTTTAGTTTGTACATTATAATGAACTCATACCACTAATAACATATCAAGAAGCCGATAAATTTTTAAAAGATAAAAATAAATGTAATCATTCACACATTTTGAAAATAAGGGATGTATTTAAATATTTGATGTTTTAGTGGTAAATGAATACTTACTTTTTCATGATGAATTTCTTGGTGTTATACATAACTGTGAAGTATAATTTACAGTCAACATAGTTACAAATTCTAGGGTAATATCATTACTCCATTTTCTAATGGATCGTGTTAAACTTATAAAATTGAAAAGGACGTTTCATGAGTTGGTTGATAATGATTTCATTCTTCCTAACACATTTCCACAGGGTGATCTTATTCTTTTTGTTAAAAACAAATAGTGTTCTAGGATGATTTGTATTTATTAAAGGGATTTTAATAACATTTATCTTAAGAATAATTATACATTTCATCCCATAGATTAAATTCTTGGTGAGCTCTAAAGAGATTTATATTTTTTCAAGATTGAATTCGGATTTAGGTACCATAAAATATTTGAAAGGGGGGATGGAATCCAAAAAACATCTTTTCTTACTAGATATTTGAATAATGGGATTGTTATTTTTCACTTTGTTTTGAAAAAATCACTTATATTATTCATGTATCTTATGAATAGAATCCTCTTTGATTATTTGGATTAGTTTTTTATATCTTTTTTGTTGATGAAATTTTGGTTTATTCAAAATATTATCAGTCTTAGGAAAATTATATATGGATTTTCCTAAAATACTTAAATAAAAGAATAATACTTGATATTTAAATTTTTTTTCATTCAAAAAATATATTTTATTAAAATAATTATAGATAAAGATGGAATAACATTTGATACTTGCAAAACAAAAGTGGTTGATAAATGGTCAAGTCCTCCAAATGTTATAGATATTCATAGTTTTTTATTACTAGTCTATTACAAACGATTTGTTAAAATCATGGAACAATTATTTATCATGATTACTAAGTTAAAAAGAAAATGGGTAAAATTTATTTTTGAAGCAGAATGTGATGTTCATTTGTAGGAACTAAAAAATAATATAGGTGAATTATCTTGTTTTGTCCTGGACCTATAGAAATGGATTGTTATTTCATATATATTGATGTTTCTTTGAAGGTAATTGGTTGTATTATGATTCATAATGGTCCTTTAATTTCTTATGATTTAAGAAAATAAAAACCAATATTGAGTCAATAAGCATTACTTCTGACTTTTCCATTCCTCTATGTTTTAAAAATCACACACTTTATCTTAATTAAAATTATATTTTTCCTTAAGGATTATTTTCATAAAGAAAGTTTCCATTCTCTATGGAAATTTATATCCTTTTATTCATTTTCATTGTTTGTTCAATAATCTCTCTAAATATAACTAATTTTATTCCTATGTATAAAATTAGATTTCACATCTAAAATATCAGAATCCTATAAGTCCTTAGATATAGAGTATTCTGAAATTTAGATTCCAAATTCTCTGAAATTCAGATTCCAAATTCTATGAAATTGACTCTGAATTCTCGAAAATTCATACTCCAAATTCTTTGAAATTGAGACTCCGAATTCTCTGAAATATAGACTTCGAATTCCATGAAATTATGACTCTAAATTCTCTAAAATTCAGACTCCTAATTCTATGAAATTCAAACTCCAATTCGTTAAAATTAAGTCTATGAATTCTTTGAAATTCTGTCCCCAAATTCTTGGAAATTTAGACTCCGTATTCTCTGAAATTTAGACTCCTAAATCTACGAAATTAAGACTCTGAATTATCTGAAATTTAGACTCTGAATTCTCTAATATTAAATCACTAAATTCCTCATAATTCCGACTCAGAATTCGTTAGAATTCTGACTCCGAAGTCCATAGAATTCACACTCTAAATTCCACATAATTCCTACTCCAAATTCCTCAGAATTATGACTTTGAATTCCTCAAAATAATTAATCTTAATTCCTCATAATTTTTACATGTAATTCCCCAAAATTTAGACTCCAAATTCCTCACAATTCAGACATCATGTTCCTAAGAATTCAAACTCTAAATTTCTCAGAATTCAGATTCTGAAATCATTGGAATTCAGACTCCGAATTGTTTTTAAAATAGAATATGAATATCATTGTCTTATAGGCTTTTAATGTTTATTTAGTTAGACTTTGAATTCCATTTTTCTTCATACACAGAAAAATATATTTGATTATGTAACTTCACTTTCCTTAAACTTTTTATGAAATGTTATTGTACAATATGTTTCCAACTAACTGTTGATTGAGTGACACATTTATATTGGAAGAGAGAGATGACTATTGGAGAAGTTCCTATAAATAGTATCTCATTTGAACGATCCCAAACGGGTTTTCCATCAATCTAGAGATTGCATGCCGCTGAAGTGATTTCTAATGAAAGAGACTCTCATGCCTTGTGCATACTGAACATCTTGTTCATATTTATTTATTCGACATCAATTGTTGTTGGGTACAACCGAGAACTTATGAGGATATTAAGATAGAGGTGACGACTACCTTAATGTGATAGGACTTCTTGGGATAGGAAGATAGAGGTGCCAGAAACCCTAAAGATCAAGGGCTTGTGGGGATATCATGATAGATTCTGATATTCCAATCGAGGTCTTACCCTGGTGTTGGAAAGACAGATACTATTGAAAGTATAAATCAAGAGATCTTTATCTAAGGTTTTTGGGTACCATAATATTTGGGGTAAAATATTTTGATACTTGTTACTTGTTTTGTTTCAGGTTTATTTCTACTGTATTTTGATAAAATAAGAAATCATAAACTTTTTATTCTTTTTATATTCTTTTATGTACTCTCATAAGTATGATTCTATACGCTTTATGGTAAAATATTTTCCTTGTAATTTTTCATTATGTTTCATTTTCAGAATCATATTTCCAAAACCAAGCGTGTTATTTGGTTGAAATAATAGATGACTTGTGAATTTCCCTTGTTTAACATTGTTAAAAATAGTTTTCCTCATGTTTAAAAACAAATTTTTTAAACATTAAATTCAACCCCCAAGTAATTTAGCATCTAAATTTAATATTTTAATCCTCCAATTGGTATTAGAGTAGGTATCTGAAATATTTATATTCACATATATGTTTTCTTTCTCAAGTTTTCTTTGTTCTAAATTTTATTTCTTAACTTTACTCGCATAGGTTTTTCTTATATATTTTTATCATTGATTGAAAATATTTTCTATTAACAAGATTTTATATAAATTAATTTTCCTTATTGAATGGAAGGAATAAATGTCATTTCTATAGAAAATATAAATCCTACTAGACCTCCAATTTTGATGGTAATGATTATGAGTACTATAGAGATCGAATGAAGACATATTTTATTAATACTACAATGGACAAATTTTTCATGCTTACTGGAGATTACAAGATTCCTAAAATGGATGTCAAAACCATCAAAAACCATGAAAAGTCAGAATATCAACTAAACTTCAAGGTAATAAATATATTATTGTGTTCTATAACAACAAATATATATACTCAAATTTCTTATTGTGAAGCTGCAAACAACATCTAGAGGAAAATTGAATTTACAGATTATGGTACTTCCAATGTGATAGAAACTAGAAGAGCTATTCTCATAGTTGAATATCATAGATATCTATTTACCAATGGGGAACCAGTTTTCAAAGTGAAACAATGATTTAAAACCATTTTAAATAGCTTACAATATATGGGAGAGAAATTTTTATATGATTAAGCTCATGTAGACAAGATTATTGATATTATGCATAATGAGTGGTAATCTAAGAGAAGAGCTATTGATGTGAATATGAAAGTATCTAAATTCACTATTAATGATCATTTTGGAACTCTTCATCAACATGAGACAAAAATTAAAAGTGATTATTATATAAATATGGAGAATAATGGGAAAGAAAGTGTAGTATTTACTACTACTAAAGTCATGACTGCGGAAAGGATTACCATATCTAAGTCTAAGAAAGTTATTATTCTATATGAATCTAGTGAAAGTGAACATTCTGAAAATGAGTTAGCTAATCTTGCTCGAAGGATGAACAAGATAGTAGGAAAGAAAGACTTTCAGTATAGATATAAGAAGAAATAAATAAAAGACAAGAAAGACTCAGAAGTCACTTGCTATGAATGCAAATGATAAGGGCATATAAGGAAAGATTGTCCTACGAATAAGAAACATGATAGGAAGGAAAATAATTCTAAGAGGACTAGAAAGAAATATTAAAAGATTATTGTTAAGAAATTATTTAAATCCAATGACACATGGACTGATAGTGGTGGTGACTCATTAGACGAATCCTCATAGTATTAATCTTATGAATACAAGATTCTTGGTCTACTAGACAATCTACCCATTAAAAATCAGTGTCTAATGGATAAGGTGCACAATGATGAATCAAATCACTATTATATATCTGAATGAAAATTATACTGATGATAAATATTGTGAATCTACAGATGATGAATCTTCCTCATTAGAAGATAATACCTTACCTACATTTGACTAAGTTTCCATATTTTTTAAACTTCTTGAGAATTAAAATTGTAAGATAAATAATAAGATAAAATTAAATAATTTCTATCTTATTTAAATAAGTATCATATATTTCTAAAGATCTTGATTATAATTTTTTATATTTTGAATGCATATCAAAATACTATAAGTAACATAATTCTAAAAAAGATAAACTTTCTATGTATCATGAAAGAATAATTTATATGAAAAACATTTTAGAGGATAAATATATTTCTAAAACTATTATTTTTTAGGATAAATAATTTGTCCTTAAACTAAAGTATGAAATATTTTCCATATGGAAAGTCCAATCCAAATATACCTCTAGTAAGGAAAACTTTGACAAGATGTATTCCCAAATTCATTCTTTAATGAATCATTCTGGTTTTGGTTATACCTATTATAAACCATTTTTTGCTAATAACTATTTTGTTCACCAAAGTTCTCCATTTTGTACTAAATGTCAGTGTGGTGGACATTGGGAGGAAAATTGATCTTTAAACAAAACTCATTCTCTATGTTTTCATAAAACTTATTTTTCTAAGAAAATGTGGATTCTAAAAATTTTTATATTTAAAATTTCTAGATCCAAGAAAATTTGGATTCTGAAACTATATCTCTTTTAATTTTTGGAAAATAATGATAGTAACATCAAAAATACATGGCACCTAGATAGTGTCTATTCTTGTCATATTACTGGTAACAAAAAATTCTTTGAAAAGATTATCAAAACTAGAGGAGTAAAAGTATCATTCATAGATAATGATCAGGGAGAAATCCATGGTATAGGTAACATTGTTATTTTTGAAAAAACATTAATTTAAAATGTATTATTTGTTAAGGGTATTATGAAAAACCACATTAGCATAAGTCAATTATGTGATGATGGTTTTCTTGTTAATTTTATGAATGAAAATGGCTTAGTAAAAAATTACACGGAAGAGTTTATACTTTCTGCCCATAGGAGAGAGAATGTATATAATCTAAACATAGAATACCTTATGAGCCAAGATCGACCTTGACTTAGTGCAATGGAAGATAAATCTTTGTTATGGAATAGATGGTTATGACATTGTAACCTTAGGAACCTTTGAAAAATATCAAAGAAATTTTTTTAAGGGTCTATTGGAGATTATATTTGATTCTTAAAAAGTATTTGATCCTTTTCAATATGGAAAGAAACATAAATCAAGTTTTAAGTCAATCAATGAAGTCCCAACATCTGATGAATTACAGTTAGTGTATATGGATCTTTTTGGACCAAAAAAACATAATCTATTTGAGCTAATTATTATGTATTTTTCATAGTTAATGATTATACATGATTTACATGGGTCTATTTTCTAGAAAAGAAGTCTGAAGCTTTTTCTTATTTCCATATTTTTATAACCCTTGTTAAAAATTAGAAAAACCATCCATTGATAACTATTCAGAGTGATCATAGAAGGGAATTTCAAAATTTAGATTTTGAAACTTTTTTGTACTAAAAAAGGCATTACCTATAACTTCTGAGCTCCAAGAACTCCTCAATAGAATGGTGTTATTGAATAAAAATATTACATTCTTCTAGATATAACTAGATCCATTTTGAGTAAATATTCTATAACTAAATGCTTTTGGGTTGAAGCTGTAATTACTGCCTGTTTACTATAAAGTAGAGTTTTGATTAGTACTTTTCATAAAAAACCCCTTAAGAATTGTAGAATGGTATAAATTCTAGACATTCCTACTTCAAGGTATTCAGTGGAAAATTATTCATTCTGAATACTAAATATAATTTATATAAATTTTCTCACAAATATGATAAAGGAATTTTCCTCTGCTACTCCACAACTTCCAAGGCTTATAATGTTTTTATTAAAAATACATGTACTATGGAAAAAAGTGTACATGTTATATCTTATGAAAAATGGCCTTTTTTTAAGAACAACATCCTAAATCTTCAGATGTGTTTTCAAAAACTGATTTTCAACACTAAATAAAAGATACTTTTGACAAGGAAAATGTTCATGAAAAATTTTTCTAAAGCATTTACCCTAGAATATTTCCTACCATATATCGATGAACAAGCTTTACAAAACCCAAATGAGTAGTTTCTTAAGATTCATCAGAGAGATAGTATCATTGGTTATGTAATTCAACCAATAAGGACTATATGTTCCTTATGAAATGAAGTAGAATATTTGGAATTCCTTTCCTAATAAGATCCAAAAATAATTGATGAAGTTCTATGTGATAATGATTAGATTAAAGCCTTGCATGATGAGCTAAATGAATTTCAAATGAATCAAGTATGGACCTTGGTTGAAAGACTAAAGGAAACAAATGTTATTGGAGTAAAATGGGTCTTCAGAAATAAGTGTAATGAAATTGGAATCAATGTGATAAATAAAGATAGATTAGATTGTAAATTCTATATTCAACATGATGGAATATACTATGAAGAAACCTATGCTCTAGTAGCTATACTTGAATCAATTCATATTTTACATATTTTTTCAGCATTCCTTAATTTAATAGTTTTTGAAGTGGATGTAAAATGTTTTACCCTTAATGGATATGTTCAAGAGGAAGATTATGTTGAAAAACATTCTAGTTTTGAAAACACAAGACATCCTAAACATGTATTAAATCTTGAGAAAGAACTATATGGACTTAAACAAGCCCCTAGTGCCTGGTATGATATGATTGCAGGATTTTTGGTACAAAAAAAATTATGATAATGGAAATTTTGAACCAACCCTTTTTAGAATGATAGATAAGAAATATATTTTTACTATTTAAATTTATGTTTATGACATTATATTTGGTTCAACTCAGCAATATTTAACTGATTGATTTTCGAATCTTATGAAATATGAGATTTAAATGAGTATGATGGGTGAGTCAGCATTTTTCCAAGGTTTTTCAATTTCTCAAATACCAGAAGGAACCTACATATCTCAATAAAAGTATATAAAAGTTATTCTTAAAAAGTATGGATTTGACAAAACAAAAGGTCTAAGTAGTCCAATTGGTACCTCAAATTCTATTGATCTTGATGAAGTTGGGAAACCAGTAAATCAAACATCATTTATAGGTACAATAGGAATTTTACAATACATGATAGCTAGTCGTCCATACTTATTGTTTTCAGTAATATTATGTGAAAATATATCAATCCAATCCTATGGAATCTCATTTAAAAGCAGCGAAATGAATTTTTTCACCATTTAAATGGAACTATGTATTTAGGACTCATTTATACTTCTAGAAATTATTTTTTAAAAAAATTTGTTTGGATGCTGATTTTGGTGGACATAGAATGGATTGGAAAAGTATTTCATGAACTTTTCATTTATTAGGAGATTTATTAGTTTCTTGGTCATGAAAAAATCAAAACTCAATTGCACACTCCACTACTGAAGCTGAATAAGTAGCTGCTGGAAGTTGTTGTGATCATGTTCTGTGGATGCAACACACACTCACATACTATGGCTCGAATTTTACCAAAACACAAATATTGTGTGACAACACAAGTTCCATTTACCTATGTAAAAACCTTGCACATCACTCTTGTTATAAACACATAGATATTAGGAATCAATTTCTTAGGGATCACACAATCAAAGGAGATATAATTATTTAGTTTATCAGAACACCATATTATCTTGCTGATATTTTTACAATATCCTTACAATTCAATACATTCAAATACATTTAAAAAGTGATGAATAATCATCATAACGTAATCTTACATATAATATTTTTGTTGAAACCTATCTCCTTACATTATGTATCTCTTATTCATAGGGGGAGTACATTTTCCTATAAATTAAATTTTGTGTAATCAAAATTTTTCGTATTTTAAATTTTCTTAATCAAAATTTTTCAATTTCTAAATTTTTGTTAATCAAATTTTTTGTATTCTATGTTTTTTGTTATCAATGTTATCATAGTAAATATTTTTCGTAATCAAATATTATTCGTAATCAAATTTTTTTCCAAAACCCAAAATTATCAAATCCTAAATTTTCATTCTTTAAGAAAATTTTCTAAATTCTAATGTTCTTCAAGAAAAATATTCCTTATTACAAAAAAGTTTCCTAGAAATCAGAAATATATGTTTTATTAAATTAGGTTTTCGTTATTGATCTTTTTATGGGTATTTTTATATTTCTTTAAAGAAATGTTTTGGATTCACTTTCCATATATCTGTTTTTTTAACGTAAAACCTCAAAAGATCGGAATGTATAAAAATATTTTTTTGCATTTCATCTTAACCATCATATCAATTTTCATTTGTTTCAACTGTTGGATCAAACTATGAATACGAATTGTCAGCTCAATGACTATATAAAGGATCCTTTAATGGTTGTCCTGCACCATTTTTCTAACTCTTGTGTGTCGAAGCTCTGCAGCTCTATTTTAGGTTTGTTTTGAATTTGTTGGTATTCCCAAATCCAAATGTCTTTGGAAGGATCCCCTTAGAAAATAATTTAGTTAGTAAAAGAAATTTATAAACAATCTATCTACATAGATAGGTTAGTAGGTCCGATGTTTTTCTCTACATATGATTCTTTTATTTCGAAATATATCAAGTTGAATTGATAGGAATGTATATGTGTAGCTAAATAAAGGGCCAAGATTTGGTATATCTGGAATTTATAATCGAATTTTACAAGAAAGTATGTTTTTTTAATGAAGGAGGAAGAAATAAGTTTTCTTTTAATATTTATTGTAAAACCTATTCCATTTCCTACAGTATGGAATCCTACATAATTAGAAATTATTTATGGGGGGAAGCTGATTTATGCACCCACAATTTACTGGATATATGAGGATGTTTTGATAAGGATGAGCCCATATATTGCTTTGGTTAAGCAGGGGTAAAGACACTGAGTATTTTTCATCTCTCTACAAATTTCTATATTCTTTAGTTATGGGTTCATGGATTTCTCATTCTAACAAAAGGTGATAAGGATACCTTGATGAAAAGTTATACATGAATTCTAGATTTTCTGCTGAACCTCATGAAGATTAATCTGGTGAAGTATTTCTTTCTTACAATTATGAAAATTATAATGGAACCCTCAAATTTCAAGTCATTATTTATCCATCTATTCCTTCAAAGATCAAATTCCTTTTTCTATAATCGTTTAAACTACCATACATTTATATGCCAAGGAATTTCAAGGTTATGTTTTTGAGTGATGATATGCTCAGAAGGATGAATCTGGGATTAAATAGTAAGTCTAGAGAATTTGATGGCTTGTCAAAAAGAGAGATATATGAATTATATATGGGGGGAATTAGCCAAGTCTTCCCAAAAAGGTCATAGGAAGAGAAAGAAGAAAGAACTAAAATCCAATGAAAAAGTTTTTGTAGTCCTGGAAACCCAATCAACACCACCAAATCTGTGAATCAAAAGACATATCTGGATTAAGTTGTTTCCAAGTGGAGAGAATATAAAAAAATAACAAGGAATGAGAGACTAGCTCTGCATTGGACACTACTGAGGTAAAAGACTTTAAGATTAACGGTGATGAGGAATATGAGAAGCAAGAAAAGAAAATGAAGAAAAAAAGAGGATAATTGAGGCTGAAATAGATAAATCTCTTCACCAATACACTGAGAAAGCTTATAAAAAAATCCAGGTACCATAATCCATTCTACAATAATCACTTCCAGTGGCTCTAGGAAAGAAAATAGTCCTTCCAGAACCTGTTGAAGAGGAAGAGATTGTGCAGGAAAAGGAAGTGGAAGTAGAAGTAAGGGAAACAAGTGATGATACTGAGTATATTATAAGGCATGTTGAATAATATCATGAGAAAGAGAGTCTATCTATGAAATTGACGATCCAGACATCCCAAGACGAGTATTCTAAACATACATCCCCAGGAATAGAAAAAGAGGGTCAAGAAGATGAAAACAAACCATTCGAAGAAGAGAGAAGCAACCATGAATTGGTTCTACCAAAAAATCTTATGGCTGATGTGGAAAAGGAAATATTTGGGTAATATAAGATATTCCAACTATCAGATAGTGGACATGAATCACCAATGGAATCAGAGATCATACTGAAAGCTAATAAATAAAAATAGGTGGTAGCTGATGCACCTAAGAAGGAAATGGTAGATAAAAATATGTTGGTGGATCTTACAAAATAAACAATGATGTGATTGAGAAATATTCCTCAGCAACAAGAGAATCTAATTTAGAATCGTCTTCTATATTTCATGATTTTTTAGTCCAATCCCTGAAGAAATTGGTTGATACAGTTCCTCTACTTCCAAGTGTTGATTTGAGATGTTAGATGCTTTAGCATTATTTCAATTAGAAATCCTATTCTGTTTCCATGCTAATGGAAAAAATCATCATGCTTGAGAACAATTTTAAATCATTATACATCAGATGGGATTCTCACATGAGGTCATGCAAGGTAATCACTACGTTGTCTAGGAAGACAATTGAAGAGATGAGAATATTTGATTACTTTCAAGATAATGTGAAGGATTACTTTGATACCAAAGACATCAAGATCGAAGATCATACTACATGTTTCAATGAGGAATTCAATCATGAACAAACAAATCATTAGAATGAAGACAATGATTTGAATGGGAAACATAATCCAGATGCATTGAATCCAAAGAGGGAAAGAGATCACTTAATCGAGTTCAAACAAAATCATAGTAACCAGAATTTTTTAAGACTCTGGCAGTAATTCATATGGCTCAGGAAGAAAATATCAATTCTTGGGAGAAGAAAAATGAAGATCATTATGAAATTCTCATCCTTTTTAAAGCGGACCATAAGGAGCATAAAAACATGATGACAATTGTTAAGAATCTAATGATAGTGGAAAAAGAAAGACTTTTTTTCTTAACTCTGATCTTTTGTTATATTACCTTTCGTAAACAAATTTTTACAATCATAATGAAAATTTTGGTTGTTCTTCATGTGTTCTTTTGTATAGTAATCATATTTCAGGTACTATTTTTTCCATTCCAATCATTTCTTTTTGAAATTCACAAATCGGGAGAATGGAATGATAAAAGGAATACTAAGTAAAGAAGATAATTCCCTATGTAAGGGGTTGTTTATATAAGGGATGATTTTTTCCAAGAAGATTCCCTTATGCAAGAAAAATCAAATCCTCTTTAAGGAAGTCAAGAATATGATCCTTATGGATTTTCAAACCTAAGGGGTAGTAAGTCGTATTCACCATGACTCATAAGTAATGGGAGATATGTTTCTCTTTTATGTTCATAATACAAAATTCTTAGTCTTTATATTCTTTAAATAAGGTTGTTTTTTCTTTCAAAAAATGTGGGGATTGTTGAGTCAATAAGGTTTCATTGCGACTTTTACATTCTTCTATGTTTTGAAAATCACAAACACATTATCTTAAGGAAAATTATATTTTTCTCTAAGGATTATTTTCATATGGAAACTTTCCCTTGTCTAAGGAAATTTTTATCATTATCTTTGTTTTCATTGTACATTTCATAATCTCTATAAAATTGACACATTTTATTCCTTATTCTAAAATTTGGTTTGACATCTAAAATCTCAGAATCCTATAAATCCTTGGATATAGAATATTCTGAAATTCAGACTCCCAATTATCTGAAATTTAGGCTCCAAATTATCTGAAATTCAGTCTCCGAATTCATTGAAATTCAGACTCCAAATTCTATGAAATTCAGACTCTGAATACTCTAAAATTCAGAATCTGAATTCTCTGAAATTCAGACTTTTAAGTCCCTGAAATTCAGACTCTGAATTCTCTAATATTCATACCTCAAATTCTATGAAATTCCATATCCAAATTCTCAAAAATTGGGACTCCAAATTCTCAGAAATTCAGACTCGGAATTCCTCAAGATCCGGACATCGAATTCCTCACAATTCAGACTCAAAATTCTGTAGAATTAGTAATCGGAATTCCTCACAATTCTGACTCCAAATTCCTAATAATTCCAAATCTGAATTCATCAGAATTAGAACTCCAAATTTCTTAGAATTCTGACTTTGAATTTCTCAAATTTCCTACTCCGAATTCTTCATAATTCGAATTCTGAATTAATAGAATTTAGACTCTGAAATCTATAAAATTCAGATTCTGAATTCTTTGTAAAACTAAATTTGAAGAACCTTGTATTATAGACTTTGAATGTTTATTTTGATAGAATCCGAATTCCGTTTTTCCTTAGACACCAAAAAATATATTTTACAAAGTAACTTAATTTTCCTTATACTTGTTTTAAAATGATTTCTTGAAATCTTTTTCTAACTAACCATTGGTTGAGTGACACATGTATAGGTCTCTCTAAAATTCAAGGAAAAATATGACCGTTGGAGGAGGGAGCCAACCATTTTAGAAGTGCCTATAAATATGATCTCATTTGAACGATCACAAAAGACCATTCCATCACTCTAGTGATTGCATGCTGCTGAAGTGATTTTTAGAGAGAGAGACTCTCATGCATTGTGTGTAATGAAAATCTTGTTCAACTTGCTTCGTGTGACTCTGATTGTTGCTGATTACAATCCATGACTTCCAGAGATAGGAAGAAAGAAGTTCTAACAAGATTAATGTTAGGGGACTTCCAGGGATAGAAAGACATAGGTGAAAACTTCCTTAATGATCGATGGATTTCAGGGATAGAAAGATAGATTCTAAAATTCTTTTAGAGGGCTTACACTCATATGGGTAGGATAGTCTTTCTTGAAAGTATAAATCAAGGTTAATTTATCCAAGGTTTTTGGATACCATACTATTTGGGTTAAAATATTTTAAACATGTTAATTTTTTTGATGAAAGGTTTTTTTGCTATATTTCGATAAAGGATGAAATTATAAAATTTTAATACTTTAATATTTTTTATATTCTCTGATATGTAAGATTATATATGCTTTAATGTATAACCTTTTCATTGTAAACATGATTTAATTTTCATTTCCAGAATCATATTTTTGGAACCTATTATGTCTGTTTGGTAGAACTAAAATAGGTCTTTTGAATTTACCATGTTTAACATTGTTAAACATAGTTTTCCTTATGGTTAAAAACGACTATTTTTAAACTTATAATTCACCCCCCTCCTCTTGTAATTGAGAAACTACCTTTTAGATTTTGATCCTATAACCAAATGATATAAATTATCCAATGAATGATATGAAATTATCTCTTCTTGTTTTCATGTTAAAATATTTATGATTCTATTTATATTGATCTAGATGTGGAATACATACTTTCTATAAACGTTTAAGTTATATATTAATTCAAAAAGATAAAATTTTGTTAGAAAATATTTCTTGAACTGATAAAAGATTATGACTTCATAATCAATTATCATCCAAGAAGGGAAAATAATTTGGATGATACCTTGATTTGAAAACATCAGGCATCATTAACCATGTTACGTTTATAACTTGACCACTTGATTAATGATTTGATGAATTTTAGTTTGGATGATGCTGGTGTAGTAAATTCCACTATTTTGTTTCATGTTTTAATACAATCATCAATGTTTGATATAATTAAGTAAGAACATTACACATATTTTGAGTGACAAAAATGGTATAGAGAACATCAGGAGTATTACAAGTGGGATGGAATAGTCTTTAAGTGAATATCATAGTTTTTAATTTTGTGTTTATCTAATATTCACTATGTTGTATAGAGAACATCAGGAGTATTACAAGTGGGATGGAATGAAAATAGATATTTCATATCTTTCTATAAAATATTTTTCTTATCAATAATTTAATGCTGAGAAATAACTACAAAAGGGGATGATTTAGCCTTTTCTAGTTCCAGAGTAGAAATGGGAAAATAGATCCCTAGAATTTATTGTGAGAATACCAATTAATCCTCAAGGTAATAATAATAATTTGATCAGTTTTGACCAGATGACTAAATTTACACCTTTCTATTCAATATAAGACACACTTTCTCAAGATCATCTATCTTGAATTTACCTCAAAGAAATTTTAAAGATACATGGAGTTACTCATTCCATTGTATCTGAAAATGATACTAGGTTAATTTAGAATATTTGTGAAGGGATTTCTATGTCTTTGTGCATAAGAATTAATCTTTAGCATAGCATTTAATTTATAATCTATTGGACATATTGAGAAAGAAATTCAGACCTTGGATGAGATGTGACATGCTTATTAAATTGATTGCATTAGAAGTGGGGATCAAAATCATTCTTCATTTGAATTTTATTTTAGAAATAGTTCTCATTCCATTATACAAATGGGATCTTTTGAGAATGTATATTAAATTTGAGTTCAAATTCCATAATTTTGGAATAATGTTGGTGAATGTAAGTTGATGGGACCAAAATTAGTAGATGAGTAGTGGAGAAAATGAATATTATCCAAAAATAGAAGAGGAAAGATCATAGTAGGTCAAAATGTTATACAAATAAAAGAAGAAAAGCCTTTTCTTTTAAGGTAGGAAACAATTTTTTCTGTAATTTCACTCCATGGAAATTTTTCATTTTGTTAAAAATTTAATGCTAATTCCATGGTTTATTGAAGTTTATGAAATTTTGTAGAATATTGGATGAGTTTTCTATATTTTTCTTTTCCATTGATTTTTCCCATAAATATAATGTTTATAATGATTCAATGTGAATAATGTATGTGGAATATTAATCTCATTTTTTCTTGTAGGAAGTAGTTTAGCTAGAAAACAACTTTTATTATGATAAAAACGTGTTCATATTTTTGATCATATGGAGATATTATTGCAGAATATGTTAATTGTCCCGAGTGAGGTTTTATGGAGAAACCACATGGTTGAAGAAGGGACATGGGAATATATTATGTCATTATGGGAATGTAGTCCTCAATTATTTAACAATTAAATAAAAATTGTGAAGATGAAATATCTATATAGGGGGATAATGTAATGACCAGGTACTTATAAAATAATTTTTTTAATTATCGAATTTAATAGTAAAGTTTATTATAAATGTGTAATGAAATACCTTGAATTTATCAAATATTATGGATTCTATTGTAATAGAATAACAGCCTCACTGATTAATGTATAAATAATATTTATATATATTATATGTGAAAATATTTTGTAATTATATAATGTAATAAGTAAATAAATGGTTTGAAAATGATAAATTAAGTGTTGATATATTTATAAGCCATAACATTTTAATTAAAATTTTATAATTTTTTAATATAATAAATGGAAAAATTATTTTCCTCAAATATATTAATAAATTAATATTTTTTTCTTATGATTATAAAATCATTTAATGAGTCCTTTATTAATTTTTCAAAGTGTCATAAAATTAATCATAGTTTTAAATTTGTATTTTTTGAATAAATTTAAATTTAAATAAAAAACTAAACATGTCATGTATTTAAAATTATTTTCCTAAAATAGATTTTATTTGTTAAATTGACACATTAAAAAATTGTTTGGGTGATTTTTTTTGAATTTTTTAAAAATCCGTGATTTTTTTGTGGGTAGTAAATTACAATAATTTATGGTTTAATTACATAATTAGTTAAATAAACTATTACTCAATTCATTGACAATATAATAAAATATACTACAATTAAAATTAATTATTTTTATATATTTTGTGATAATTCTCTATCTATTTATAATCTTGTGCCAAAATAATAAACTTCTATGTAAAATTATCCAAAAACAGTCCTCTCCTCCCCTATAAATACAACCAATGTCCACCTCTTCTCCTTACACCTAAAATACATGAATATTTTTTAATTTCATCATAACAACCTTCCCAATATTCTTATCCATGTACAAGCCCTTATAGTCTAACCAAAATTCCAACACCCAGGTCCTTGTGGATTGTATCAAGGTATGTAATCCAAGAGTTAAAAGATTCATTCATTTTATTTTCTTTTCCTTTATATTTATTTTCTTTTCCTTTTTTACAATCCCTTTACCTACCACTATCTGTGTTTCATTAAAACTCTATTATAATATATAGAAATTAATTTTATCATGTTGAAGGAAAAATCATTCATCAAACAAATTCTCCTCCTCCTTTTATTCTAAAAATTGAAACATCACCAATCAGGTGTCGATTTTCCACTGTCATGGACGATACACTTTAATTTTACATTACCTCCATTAATTAATGTCCAAAAACTAATATTTTGGTTAAAAATATTTTCATATCTATATTATAAGTTATTTAATGTTACTTAAACAATATATAAACATGATGTTGAATAAAATAACATATGTTCATTATGGTTTTAAAAGCAATCCAATAAATTAAATCATTTTCATTAATGTTTAATGTAATGATTCATCCTAATATTATAAAAAAGTGATATATGGTATCAATTAAAACTCTTGAAGAATACTACACCATTTAATTATACATTGATATTTTTTTAGACATATGACATGAAAATAAATAATTAATAAACCATGTATACCATGAACCAAACACAGCCAAAACAATAAAAATAAAAAATTATTGTCATTAAATAGGTGGAAATTAGTTAAAATTAGAAAAAAATAAGTAAAAATAAATAAATATATTTTTCATTGATATTTTAATAAGACTCTTTAATCCATTATAATGGAGTATTTAAAATGGTAGAAGTATGATGAAACCAAGGTAATGTTATTTTATTTAAAAAAATTCAATTAAATATATATTTTAAAAAATTGAAAAAATCTTTTTAAGATGCTTCTATTCAAGGTTTATGATCATGTTCTTTTTCTTTTTCATTATTTATTTTCAAGGGTGGGAAAAATATCTCCTTCTAGTGAATTATGTAAATTTATAAGGGAGGTAACCTATATGGTTACCTCAAGTGTAACTGCAATGGTTACACCATAAGGTTTTAGTGAGAGTTTCATTATAAGGTAGCTCTGAGTGTTACACTATAAGGTAGCTTAGAGGGTTAAAAATCATATGGTATACGTGATGGTAATAATATTATGTATGTAATTACCTATGATAATTTTATGATTTTCATTAGGTTCATAGTGTTTTATGGAAATATCATGTTTTTAATAAGAAATTATATGATACATATGGGTGAGAAGTATGTCTTTGTGGAACTGATTTCACATGTTATTTGTATTCATGGAAAAACAGATGAATTAATTCTTTTTATGTTCTATAATGATTTTTTTATACATACCATGTTTTAAAATGTTTTTGAAAGGGTTTAATAATGGGTTGGACAATATAAGTAGTCAACGTAAATTTTAGGAATATTTTTCTTGAAATAATTTTATTTTTTATTAAAAAAAATGTATTATGGAGTAAATGGATACTATTTTAGTAGTACAATCTTTTTATGATGATGGGTTGATATGTATAAATTATGTCCTATTCATTAAAAATATAAATCGAAAATATACATGGGAATGTAATAAATTGAATTCAATTTTTTTTTCTAGATTATGTGATGTTTATGGTCGGGACCTTATACTTTATATTATGACAATAAGTTTATGTGAAGGGAAAATTCTGTTCCCTTAATTTAGTTATTATAATTATTTATATTTACAAATTTTAAACATGTTATCATATTATATGGGTCACAGTGTCATGTCTTATGGTAATTTTATATTATCATAGGTCATGTTATATCATTCCAATATGATTTATGTCATTTCAACTATAAATATTTATGTCAAGACTCTCAATTATCATATTATTATACTTATATAATCATTGATATCTACCTAATTTTCCCTTACTAATTATCACATCCACCCATTTAGTTAATTTCATTTTAACATGTTATGAATAATGGATTTATGAATTATATGTCTTAGATGGATCATAGTTTTGAAAAACATAATTAGAGACACTTATGAACTAGTTTTTCATGTGTCCATGGTTCCAGTGATACAATAAATATATTATACAATAATTGGCCATTATATTATGTAATAAATATTCATACTTTATGATGTAATATATATGTATATAAATTATGGATCACTATAGTTAGTATTACAGTAATTATTAGTTAACCTCTGGGAACTAAGATGAAAAAACATTACTAATAACCATGGGGATTGTTCTATATATATGATGACTTCCAAAAGTATTTTTAATTATAATTGATTACATATTATAAACATATGATGTCATATAATGAAGATAAGGTTATATAAATTAGATATAAAATCAATTATTTTTGAAGATAATGTGGTTTTCCATTATCGCTATCAATTATCCTACTATGATTTTTTTAGTTAACGGATATAACCCAGTAAGAATATTGTGAAAAATTAGAGTTGTGGATATAAAAATGAAGAAATAAAAGAGGAACTAAATGGAATATGTTCTAAGATGACATATTTAGTGATAATTTTTACACAACGTAGTCAATCAATTGGTGGGAACAAAGATCATGGTGAACATCTGAATACACTAAACATTGTGAAACAATTTTTTGAATCTTGAATACAAAATAATACAACCTTAATAAATGGGTCCCTAGATACATTAGTTACTAATAAATGGGTCATTATAGTGGAAAATATATTTTCTATTTAATAGTGTTCTAACCATAAAATATCTAACTAATAAATTTATCATCCAAAATAAGTAGAATAACAATGGTGGAATATTTTTAATAATATGAGGAAATATGGGGAACTTGACACCATATAATGGGAAGTGATTATGGGAATATTTTTCATTAAGTATATCCCTCATATTCTTTGTGAAAAAATAAAAAATAGTTTTATGATCTTAATAAGAATGGGGATGATTCCATTTGTAATGATGAGATAAATATTACAAGACATTGGATTTATGCTTTAGGATTAATCATAATCCCTGAATTAAAATTAATATTTTAATTAGTTGTTTTAAATCATATATTAACTCTATTTATCTGTAAAAGACATTAGAATCTATGAGGAAATTATTTTATGTAAATTGAATATGGAAATAGATGTTGGAAACACTCAAGGTTCTAGTGATAATAAATAGAATATTGAAATTATTTTAATCTCTACTAGTTTTTCATCTAAGGGGTGAAATAGTATCAATATCCTACTTACCCAAACATTTGGATGGAGAACTCATGTGTATTCAAAAAAGAAACAAGAAAATTTATTAACTATGTGGATTGTGGATATTTTTTGAAATTTTTTGTGAAAGTCATATAAATATTTGATTCAATGAAATTAATAAAGAGAGAGGTCAACAGAATACACAACTCACACTTTAGTGCTATATAATTAAATATTTTGGTAATTATGTGAAAAATATCCCCAATCCAACAGCTTGTAAATATAATTAGAAATGAAAACATCTTAAGTAAATGGATTAATTTAAATCATAAACAACGAAAATATTTTTTATGAATTATGATAGTTATGGAACACTTATCTTTTTACCTAGAATGGGAAATTCTGTGTTGATGTTGATATGAATAAAAAATGAAAATATTATCCATTATTGATATTTGATGAGATTCTTATCACAAATTAGATATCCTTATATATATTCCATAAATATTTCTTAATTTAATGTTTCATATTTGATATTCCAAATCAACATATTACCATCTATTAGTACGATATTGAACCAAAACCAAAAAAGGAATTTTGTTGGCTAAGTTGAGATATTATTTTTTGAATAAGGCATGAATTATCTATTACAGTCATATAATATTTTTTTTGAGACTATATTATGGGAAATTGTTAGAATATATCTGAAAATTTAAGGCAAAGTGTTCAAAAAGATTTTATCAAGCATTATCAGTGTTTAAAATTATTATTATATTGATCATGGAAAGATGTGAGATCAATTTATCATTGGGTTTCCATTTTGTAGACATATTTTTGAATATTATTATGTTTAACTATTTATGGAATAGATTATGATGAAATAAATGATTAAAGTATGAATTATCATAACATGAAAAAATAATTTTCAGTTTATTATGTATATATTTTTTAGGAAGAAAATATCATTGTTTTATATATGTTATGATCCATTAGATGTTAATATTGGTGATTCATGTAAGAAAAAATTTCAACTCAAAAGCTCATCATTTGGAGAAACTGATTATATAGTGTTGTAAATTTATTAATTAACCTAATTATAAATTTTTTGTATGTATATTACCTTGTGTTATTATTACTGATTGTATAGGAATTCCTCAACACTAGAAAAATTTTATTAAGACACAAATGTGGTCATATTGTCTTCAATTTCTATGAATTTACTGTCATTGGACTCATTGTTGATTTATGGTTTTATAGTGGTTAACATTATCATATCAATGTTATATGTCACTTTATATCTGTCCCAAGTAGTAAATTTTCTATTCCATTTCGAAATTTTAACTTTCCTCTAATTTTTTTATCTAGGAAACCAATTTTATGTTTTTTATTTTTTATTATGTTTTCCACTTTCCCATTTTATGGGATGTTTTATTATTCCTTTGAAAGATGACAGTTTTGAAATAGGAACATTCAAATATCAAACCATTAATGATAGGAAAATATTTTTATGCAATAATTTATTTAAGGATGTGTGGGAAAATTAAACACACCAATATTTTATTTCTTTTTAAATAATTTTTTTATTCCATAGATTGTGTTATATACAGCACCATGTATAAACGAAATGAGATATATATTATTTAATATCTCATATCCATTATATTTTATGTTATTAATATGAACAAAAAAATAATGAATAATTCATGGTTACATATGTAAAAAAATTCATTAGTTATAGATTGATCACAATGGAAAATAAATATATTTTGAAAGAAAATTAAAAAAAAATTAGGAAAATTTCTTTTATGTGTGTAATGTAATTTTATCATAGTGAGTTAAATTTAGAAATATTATTGAATTTTTTATTTAAATATATACTTCTTATATTCAATAAATAATTCGATATTAAATTATTATTATTCTAATCAATACTTTAAAATAAACTATTTTTTATGTTGAAATTATTTATTTTCATGCAGGTTTGGTCACGCGTTTGTGAGATTATATTAAAATTAATTATCTATGATTATGGAAATTTAATTTGAAAAAAAATTCCATATTTGAAATAATAATTTTTCAACTTCAAAAATTTGTCCCTTCGATTTTTGGTTATCATGAATAGTAATTGAAGATAAACATATCACCTAATTAGAATGAAAATTCTTTAATCGAGGTTTAAACTATGGGTTAAGACACTAATATTTCATCAAATTTATTAATTTAATAAGGTAATTTGTCAATTATAACTATATTCATTAAACATAATTTCTTTACGGACACTTTTCCTTGAAAATTAACTATATTATATTTATGTCAAACAAGATACAAAATGACCGTCTCAATGTTTTAAATGTCACATATCTATACACATATAGAAGAATAATTTTATGGGTGAATGGTGGATTGTTTTTTTAATAATGTATTTATTTTCTTGATAGTAACTTGTTTTAAATTTTTAATAATTATTATATGATTTTAAATGTTTATGAAACACCAATGAAATATTTCTCCAATTAATAAAAACATTAATGTATATGATTGTAAAAATACTAGTGATATTATATGAATGTGTTAATGTGTCTCATTATTTTTCTATATTAATGAGAAATATTGGGGATAATTTAAATAATTATATTTTAATTCAACCTTTTTCATGATATATATTAATACAAATTAAATGAATAGTGAAAAAAATGAGAGTAAATTATATGTTATAATAAATAATGTTTTTTAAATGATTGAAACATCATAAAAATATTATATCCATATAAATTAATGTAATAATTTTTTAAACATAAACCATGTTAGGTTGAAAATTCCATTAAAATTTTATATAAACATTATAAATGATTAGTTTTTATATAAATTTATTATTACAGTAATTATTAGAAGGGTTAATGAATGGATAAAAATTGATAAGGATAAAAATGTGATCCACATTTTCAGAGATTTTATGGAATAAATGGATATTAAATTATCACCCTATTATTTTCAAATAATAGCGGTTTGGAGATATATTTTATTAAAAATTTAAATTTTATTAATTTATTATTTTATATAATTTCAAATGTTCCCCTCCACTCTGTTATGGATTATGTTGATCTTTTGACCTCTTAAAATAAATTTGTTTCTTATAGCTTTAGAAAACTCTTCCATGTAATATTTAATGTCACTAGAAATATTGTAGAGATACTAGAAATCCCAAAATACAAACAATAGTGCCTTTAAATGAAGATCTAATGGAGTTATTTCAACGAAGATGTGATCAACTTAATCGATCACTCCCTTTTTAATTATGATGTTACTATATATAAGACATATAATATTAATCATTAAACAATAAGTTCATTATAATAAATAAAAATATTTTTTATTATTATTTTCAAACCACCTTGATTCATCGTATTACAATGAAATGTGTAGTAAAAATATCTCGCCTTTGTGTGTACGACTTGTCATCTGAACACAGTGATACAATTAATTTCTCATAACCATTATTGAGGGATTAATATTACAATGTATTAAAATTTATATATCAAATATTAAACTAATTAAAATTTTATAAATATAATATAATATATACTATCATAACTAAAATAGTTGGAAAATTATAAAGGTGTCTGTGTGTACGTGTCGATTACCAACTCCATGAAATAATGTGAATTGTAATACATTTTAATTTTTTGTTATGGTAATTAGGAAAGAATTATTGAAATTATATGATATTTAGAATATTTTAATGAATAATTATTGTTTATATAATATTTACCTCACTATCATTCAATCCATCAAAAAATAAAAAAATCGTTCATGCATGCATAAAACCTATTGTCTCTTAGAACAATTTAGTTAATTTTTCTATATATATTATTTACGAAAATCTCTAAAAAATTATATTGTATATGTATAATATTTATATCATTATTAAAATTATTTATATAATTTAAACATGATGAAAACATTAGTGAAAAATATAATGAACCAATCATATATGACAATTGAGTTAGATATCACCAGAAAGAATTATTTGAATAAATAATTAATAAAAAACTAGTGAGAAAAGATTATATTTCAATCAAATATTATAAGATATATTTTATTATTATTATATAGTAGATATATAAATAATACATATTTATTATACAGTCGGTTACAATGAATACTAAGGATATCAGACCAAATGAAGTGGACAATCAGCTATCATTTATTTCAGTGGCACATATGCCATATGCACCACTTATTTCTTTTTTGTAGTGTGTATATTTCACATAAATATATATACTAATAATTATTATTAACATTAATCTATATAAATATCTATATATGATTCATTTTCAATGGTTTTATGATTTAAATGTTTCCAAAGTGGAAAAGGATTTGTGATAAAATTTAATTATTAACAGAATTTTTTATGATTACTCTCATGTGGAATAAATATTTTAATATATAATTCATAAAACACATAAATTATGGTATGATATTATTATTTCATGAAAATACATATTTTTCTATCATTTTTCTCACATTAATTACTAAATATAATTAAAACATTTTTCTATGTAAATCAAATTAATTTATCTCTTTGGCCAAAAAACCATTTGCATCTACATTAATGTTTACTAAAAATATTTTTATAAAATATTTTGAAATATTATACATGAAATTTTTAATGACATTTTTTCCAATTTTTTCATTTAAAAATGGTTTTAACAGGATTATTCATATCATTTTTAACGAGGTAATTTTTCATTATTTAAAATAGTTTGAAAGAATATTTTTTATCTTCTATTGGATGAATAGAACTAAACAATGTCCTTGTCATTTAATTCTCATGTTTCATTTAAAACATTAAATTTTCATTTAATACGAAAAAAATCTCTATTATATTTTCCAAAATATTTTATTTTGACTAATTTATGTTACAATGGAATGGTTATTTTCCTCATGAAATGTTCTCGGGGATCTTTGAAAATAATTTTCCATCAAAGATAACATATTTGGTTGTTACATATGATTTAATGAAAATAATACTGTACTATATAATCCTTATTCTTTATCTGAATGTTTCATGATTATTAGGATAAGATGTTTATGATTCCAGTTCTGTTTTTACTTGGGTGACATTATGAAGAAATTTTATTGAAACCCATTTCAGTTTAGGGGTTTCATATTATTACTTATTATAATCTTGTGGAAAATATTTTTATGATTTTAGTTATGTGTAATGATGTACCTATATATCACACTAATGAATTGGGTAAATATGGATAACTCATGAGGAAAATATGTTATGTGTGAACATGATTTCATGTTAACAATATTATGCAAGGACCTGGTTTTCATGTCCATTATATTAGGTATGTACATGGTTTTTATGTCCATAAGTTTATGTTTGGACCTTTTTTTCATGTCTATATATTCATTCATACACCATGATTTTATTTCCATAAGATTAAATATGGTCATGGTATCATTTTTAGAAGTCTATGTGAGAGACTAATTTCATTTCTTTATGTAAACAAGTAAACTTGTTTATATTTATACAAGTTCACAAATTTATAGGATAATGTATGCCAAAAAATCTTTTCTTATGGACGTGTTATATTCTCTTGGATTATGTATTTTTACGCCACTATTATTCATGTCCTATGAAATATCAATATTTATTCCATGACTATTGACTATGGTTTTTTATATGAAGGGTATGGTTTTAAAATGTTAATATCATGTTCATATAACCTTATTCTCTTATTATGAATATATGATCTTTGATATCACCATTTTTACCCATACTAATCATTTGATATCACACATTGTTATGTTTCCATTTCTCAAATGATGATGAATTGATTTAGAAATGACATGACTATTCATTGTTATAGTTATGAATAAAGAAATCATAGAATCTTATGAACATGTTTTTTATAAAATCCTATTTGCAAAGATACATGACCTATTGGACTCTAGAAGGTATAATTTTTTTACTTAATAATTATTTATCTATTAAGATTTTATATCTTTTCATGAAAATTATGGTTCTCTATATTGACCCACGTCTAGATAACCTAGGTGTTTTTTCCCTAACATCTAGTATTGGTGGATATATATGGATCAAAACCCCATTCCCATAGTCTCCAATTAGTTCAATGAACTAGCAATACTGGTGGTGGGTGATATTATATGTTGTTGGGTTACTGAATGGTAGGTTTAGGTAACATGGTTTATGTATCACAGATTCATGATTCCCTACATCCATGGTTACATGATAAGAGATGTTTGGTAGGTTCCAAGGGATTTGATATGGGGAAGGTGACATAAGATATGATATATGGTTAGTTCTATCATCTATGGATATGAATGGGATTTTAGAAAATTTTTTCCTTTAATTGGGTGGGAGTGGAAATTTTTTTGGTAATTGGTTTCACACCACCGTTATCAACATTAAAAAGATTCAACTTTACTGATAATTAATTATTTATTTTCATAGAGATCCTTGGTCTATATGTGGAGGATATATTTACCCCCATTTAGTATCAAGTTAGTTATAATGCTTGTTCATTAAGGAATTAGAATTCTGTTTTCACTTTTATATGATGGACCTACAGTTTGAACCCACGTGGTATACAAGTTATTTTCAGCCTTTATTTATATAAAAATTAATTAGGATTCCAATATGCATTTATTGATAGATCTAGTCACTACTATCTCAATTATTTTGTTCTTGTAGTCACTATAACATTATTTATTTTTTATTGTAAAGACCTGAAACTCCCAAGGAATTATTATTTTTAAATACATTGTAATTTTATGAGTCCGCAGAAACAGACGACGATTGATTCCGAGGCTCGTTGTGATCGTAATCAATTTCTGATGTTTTGTTTAGGTACGTTCAGTAAACGTTCAATAGGGATTTTAAACCTTATGAACCGGTGCTCAGAAATAAAATATGAGGGCATCGTTGAACTCACAGTGCTAGTATTTTCTTAATAAGACTTTTACCTCGACAATAGTTGGTCTAGAATGAATGTTAGCTTCTGGGTTTTATGTATAAATTTAAAAAAAATAATGTTTTGGATTTATTTTTATTCTTGTTGGTTAAAACATCCAAGAGGAGGTTGGAGGTGGGGACCACCACACTTTAACCTCCCTTGAAAGGTTATAGAGGTGGGACCCACCTGAGGTCTAAACTCCTCTTCTTGTTAAATGTGGTAGGGACCACCTAGGCTTGTAACCCCTTGGAAATCCCCATTTAGGGGAGGGAAACTATTCCACTCCCTTTAATTAATTTATTCCAACACTTATTCATTTAATGGTGAAATTCAAATTAAAATTTTAGGACATAATTTAATTTAAATTGTCCATTCCATAGATGGGAGAGGGGTTGGAAGATCTTGGAGAAAATTATTCTCCCAATGAAGAACACTACATCTGCCAACGACAAACATCCTCATCTTTTGATCTTCAACCAAAACAAGGGAGGAAGTTTCGTCCTTGAAGAACGCCGACGACGACATCCTCGACTTCTTCATTTCTGATGTCAATGAATCAACATCCGCCTTTCTGCGACATCTTCAACGAACAACGAACCCGAGGTAGGGGATTTGAGTTTGAATTTGTTCTTGTTCTAAATCATTCAATCTTGGGTTATGTTTATCAAATTGTTATCACCATAACACAGAGGGTGCCAGCCACATGAACACGGCCCAAACCCCCTCTGTTTTTCTTCGCTTTTTGACGATGGCGGTGGCACAACAACACCGTCGGTGGAGCGGCCGTGGCAGAGCAACGACGGCCAGCATCGGGCTGGCCGTGAAGGAAACCGGCAATGCAGGGCTGCCAGGTCACTGGAAGGGCGCGACAACGTCGCGCCACGCGGAAGAACAGGCCGTGGCCAGTGGCCACGGCCGTGCACATGGTCAGCCGCCAGGGCGCCTGAGGGGTGTGGCGCCGTCGCGCCGTGTAGTGGAAGAAGCCGCAGCCAGGGGTGCCATGACGGTGGAGCAAAGGATTCCAGCTAAGCCAACTGCTGGTGCAGAGGAAACGGGTGGCCACTCGGCCAGCCGTGAGGGCTGGGACCCAGCGGGTCCCTCTTGATGTGGCCTGGCGCCACCCGGCGCTGGTTTAGCTCCCACCCAAATTGCATAGCTATTTGGGGTTTCCAAGGGGCGAGAGGACTCCCCCTTTGACATGACTTAGGCGGACCCTCGTGAGCCACCGTGCCGTTGGGTCGGACCCAGTGTGGGCCAGGCCGCCCCTGAGGGTCGGGCCGCCCCCTCGGGCTAGGTCGGACCCACAGAACGGGTCAAACCTATGGACCAGGTCGGACCCACAGATCAGGTCGGGCCCGTGGATTAGGTCAGACTCCAGTTCAGACCTGGGTCAGGCCGGGTCGGTCTGACTGGGTTGGACTGGACCCTGACCCATTTTGGCCTATTTCCACCTTTTCACCCATAACAAGGGCTACTAGTGTCTGATTGGTGAACCATCTACGGCGATGGAAATAATGGAGCATGGTTGTTTTTTTGGAATACCTCACTTAAGTATTGGATGATATTTGGGTATGGTCAGTTTGGATTGAACCTAAATCCAACCGGGCCCTCGGAATGGAAATGCCAATAACTCTCAGATCTAGCATCCAATTGGCGCACCGTCTGTCGCATTGTCTTCATTTTGACGAGACAAAACATCGGGATACCTAAAATTTGGATGAAGTGGAATTTTATTTATCGAATCTTGGATTGAGGAGATAGACCTCCTGGAATAGAGCATGCTTTGTGAAGACCCTACGGCTGGTTGTGCACTATTGACTATTCCAGGATCATGTGTTGGTCTGAAACTTCTGATGACTGCTCTTGGATCATGTGTTTGTCCAACAATTATATCTTCTATTCAGGGATCATGTTTTGGTTCTACAGAATAGCTGGACCTGAATCATGTGTTGGTCTAATAGCTCTGACGACTGTTCCTGGATCATGTGTTCGTCCAACAGTTCTGATTTCTGTTCTTGGATAATATGTTGGTCTGATAGAATAGCTGGTCCTGGATCATTTGTTGGTCCGACAGATCTAATGATTCAGTGGCTATATTTGATCAACACTATCTCTCAACATAAGTTGTATACATGTGTGAGATGAGTCAGTGACATCTTTGTTTTCCTCATGATTGAGATGGGTTACTTGATAACATAGGTATATTTATGGGCATATACCTAAGTAATGGATATCCATTGATTTCATACTCTGTGGTTTATACTTGTTTTATTTTGAGATACCTTGAGGGTCTCGGGGTCCCTAATGAGTATCATTATACTCACCCCTACACTGGTTATGCCTGCACCTCGGTGTGTTGGATGCAGATGACGGACATCGCTGACTGAGGCTGAGTAGCAGGACTGGATGGTACCCAGAGCAGGACCTTACGAAGAGTCGGTACCCACAGGAGACTGACGGACGTGGAGTAATGAGGAGGCCATTTCTACCTACCCTTTAGGTAGGAACCCCAGAGGATGACCCAGTAGCTTCTTTTCTTTTTCAGTTGTAATTTTTTTTTCAATTTTACTTGCACTTTCTGGTTGGGATTGTATTTTTGGCCCCCTTACTTTACATCACTCATTGGTATATAGTTTTTATTAATGTTTTACTTCTAGATCATACGATGTTTTGTGTGTTTACACTTTACAATGGTAATGCCTTCCCAGTATTATGGATTTTCTCCTTTGGTGCTAGTCTCCATCCCCTGGCCTATGGAAGGCAGGCTTGGGGTAGTCACGAAACCGGCCCTAGGGGATGGGTCGTGGAAAATTGCTATCAGAGGAGTCGGTTCTACCATAGAAGTTAGGACTGTGATATTTTTTGTGAAGTAATAGTGTTATGTGTAGTGAGTGTGGTTTTTAGTTGAGGGAGTCTAGTGTTGGTGTGGCGACCGACGTATCCATAAACCAGGACCCTAACTTCTGATTTCTGACCTAGTGCATGAAAACACTGATTGCGTTTATGTTTCAGGAGTTTTCTTTGTGATCTATTTGAGTTATCTCACCAGGTATAACTTATTGACCATGGTGTACCTGTTTTTTTTTCAGGATGCCTCCACGCAGAGAGCCAACCAGGGTTCCGAGAGATGTATGAGATGGTGGCCCACCAAGAGACGAGGCCTTGGTGTAGGACTCATCACAACAGAGGCACCAGCGGTACCATTGCCCGTTCGGCCACTGATACCACTAGCCTCAGCAGCATATAATGCACACCGCTTGAGCGCATTTCACGAGTTCCAGTTCTAGAGGTCGCCTAGGATCAGGGGTGAGACGGACCTGAAGGCAGCTGAGGAATGGATGGTTGGTGTGGTAAGTGTTTTCAGACATGTAGGGACACTAGCCGACCTTATGGTGATCCTTTTCGTGAGTCTCCTTTAGGGAGTAGGAGGAAGATGGTGGAGCATGATTCTCTAGGTGAATGATGAGGAGACACTACTCTAGGTGGAATTCGAGAGCCTGTTTCGGGAAGAGTTTCTTTTATCCACCCTATGTTTGGTGCAGATACAGGAGCTATAGCATCTACAGTAGGGTAGCATGACGGCGACATAGTACTCAGAGAGGTTCACTGACCTCTCGAGCTACTCCACCGATATGGTGCAGGACCCATGCTTCAGGGCCCGGACCTTCGAGCAGGGGCTCTGGCGAGATATCAGAGCGTCGATGATCTCACTCAGCATCCCGATGTAGGCGGGGGTGTTAGAGAGAGACATTGTACTGGATAGTTTCCATGCTGAGCAGTCACCATCAGCGATACCCACCACCGGGCATCACGTAGCGAAGTCTTCTGCAGCTAGCAGCAGACAGATGTCGCAGAGGTCCAAGCGGACCAGACCATTTGGTGGACTACCATTGGATACTGGTTCAGTTTTGCGGGGCACACAAGATAGATCCAGTCATGCCAGGAGCAGGCAATGTTACTCTTACGGTGGGTAGGGTCACATGGCTCGTGACTGTCCGGCCCACCGTTCTGATGATCAACATATAGTTGAGGGACCTCCCAGGTAGAGGTATAGGTTCGATTGAGGTAGACTGTCGTGAGCAGGCAGACATGGCAGAGGATCCGGCCGTGTAGCAGGTGGGGGACAATGATTCAAGGTGTTACCGCCACCACAACCAAGAGGTCCACCCTGACCGCAGGGAGCAGGTGGACAGGGGAGAGCTCAGCTCTAGGAAGTTGAGACATATGACCATGTCACTCCAGTGGTGATTTGAGGAATGATCTGTGTCTACTCCACCTTAGCTACAGTTTATATAGACATAGGATTCAAACCCTCATTCATTTCCACTGCCCTCGCTCAGAGCTCATTGATTCTAACAGAGTCGTTGGCTCAAACATTACTGCTATAGACTCTTACAGGAGAAGACTCGATGATTACGCAATAGTTTTGAAAGTGTGTGACTACTCTAGGAGGCAAGAGTTTCATCTGGGATCTCATCGTAGCAGTGTCGAGGCCTTACGATGTCATCTTGGGTATGGAATGGTTATCTCTAGTACATGGTCAGATCGACTATATTTGGCGCAAAGTGCTGTGTGTCTACATGGATGGAACTAGTTTCACGATCACCAGTGATAAGGGAGCCTTTGTATCACAGGACAGACTTACTCGGAGGAGGGTGCAGCCAATCACTCATCATTTGGCATGCCTTACCCTCAGAGCGGTAGATGTAGAGAGTCTAAGGTATCCTATATTGGTGGACCAATACATGGATGTTTTCTCTGATGATGTCCTAGGTCTACCTCCACGCAGAGAGGTGTATTTATACATTGACTTGTACCCTGGGATGGCACCAATATCTACACCAGCATATCGGATGGCTCCTGCGGAGCTTCGCGAGCTGTGGGAACAGCTAGAGGACATGCAGGGGAAATGATTCATCCAACCTTGTTTTTCTCCCTGGTCAGCCCCAACTCTATTCGCCAAGAAGGCGGACAGAAGCTTGAGGATTTGTGTCAACTACCGTTATCTTAACATGGTGACCATGAAGAACAAGTAACCACTACCGAGGATTGATGTCCTCTTTGACCAGCGAAAGGGAGCAGTGTTATTCTCAAAAATAGACCTCAGATCAGGCTATCACCAGCTCAGAGTTCGATACGAGGATGTGTAGAATAAGGCCTTAATATGTCAGTATAACCACTACGAGATCTTGGTAATGACTTTCGGTGTAACCAATGCTCTAGCAGTGTTCATGGGAGTCATGAATTGGATCTTCCATCCTTACCTCAATTACATTGTCATATTTTTCATCGAAGAAACTCTGATCTACTCGACTACTGAGGGGGATCATGCCTACCATTTATGGGTAGTACTGGACACACTCCAAGAGTTCCATCTATGTAGTAAGCTCTCAAAGTGCCAGTTTTGGATTCTTGAGGTTCATTTCATGGGTTATGTCATCTCGAAGGCTCAAGTTGCAGTGGATCCAGTAAAGATTGAGGCGGTACTTCCTTGGGAGCCACCCAAGAGTGTGAAAAAGGTACAGAGTTTCCTGGGTTTGGCTGGTTATTACCAGAGATTTATGCCAGACATCTATAGAGTTACAGCCACACTATCAGCTTTGATGAAGAAGGGGCAACCATTTGTGTGGTCAGAGAGCTTTCATGAGTAGAGGCAGAGGCTAAGTAGTTCCCCCCATCTTGAGGCATACATACGAAGGTGTAGGGTACGTAGTCTACTATGACACATCAGGGACCAGACTCGGGTGTTTCCTGATGCAGGAGCGAGCAGTGATAGCATAAGGTTCTTGGTAGTTGAGATATCTTGAGTAGAACTATGATACCCATGACCTGGAGTTAGCAGTAGTGGTCTTTGCCTTGAATATGTGGAAACACTACCTGATGGTCGAGTGTTTTACCATGTACTCTTATCACAGGATTCTCAAGTATACCTTCTCCCAGAAAAACCTGAAACCGAGATAGCCGCATTGGCTTGAGTTCTTACAGGACTATGACTTCGAGATAGTCTATACTCATGGGATGGTGAACGTCGTTGTAGATGCCCTCAGTAGGAGAACTAATATACAGCTGCTAGGTGAGGCGGCTGAGCAGTTGGATGCCTAATTGATATCCTCTGTTGATCAAGATGGAGCAGCCTTTCTTCAGTCTCTTACAGTGACTCTCCCACTTCTTCAGCGAGTCAGGGAGGCACAACATGGGGATGCTGACTATGAGACACGACGAGCATAGATATCCATAGGGTAGGCACCTGAGGGATTTCCTGAAGGTGGGGAGCAAGTCGTACTCTTTAGAGAATGTACTATCGTACCAGTGTCACATCAGGAAGAAGTGTTGATGGTGTTCCACGAATCCCCTCTAGTGGTACATCCAAGAGTGGTGAAGATGTACCAGGACCTTCGACAATAGCACAGGTGGCCATGTATGGAGAATTCTATAGAGGATGTTGTCTCTCGGTGCCTCACTTTTCAGCAAGTGAAGTCGGAGCACCATCTACTAGCAGGCTTGGTTCATCCATTATAGGTCCCAATGTGGAAGTGGGATGGGATATCCATGTACATTGTGACGGGTCTTCCACGTACATCCAGGGGACACGACATGATTTGGGTGATCATTGATCGACTCACCATGTCGGCCCACTTCTTACGGATCAGAGATCAGGGCTCCGTAGAGAGCTTGGGATGCCTCTATGTGTAGGATATTGTGAGGCTACAAGGAGTAAATTTTTCTATTGTCTTCGACCATGATGCACGGTTTACTTCCCGGGTGTGGAAGGGGATGCATGAGGCTTTCTGGATGCAGATACGTATGAGCATCACCTTCCATTCTCAGACAGATGACCAGACTGAAAGCACTATTCAGACCCTTGAGGAAATGCTGCGTGCTTCTATCCTCGACATCGGTCGCAGCTAGAATGATCACTTGACATTGGTGGATTTTGCGTAAAATAATACCTATCACTCCACCATAGAGATGGAACCTTTTAAGGAATTGTATGGACGACTTTGTAGATCACCCTTTTACTGGACTGACCTAGGGGAGTCGGCACTAGTGGGACCAAAGATGGTACGAGATACCACAAAGAAGGTTAAAATCATCCATGAGTGGATGAAGACTGCACAGAGCTGGAAGAATTCACATACAGATAAGAGACGGAGGCCTCTGGAGTTCGAGGATGGGAACATGTCTTTTTTTGGGTCTCACCTCGATGAGGTCTACAGAGATTTGGCCGAGGTGGCAAGTTATCTCCGCGATTAATCAGACCTTTCTAGTTCCTCAGTAGAGTACGCGAAGTGGCTTACTGCCTAGCTCTTCCACCTTAGTTGCACCGGGAGCACAATGTCTTCCACGTATCTCATCTGAGGAGATACTTGCACAACCCTTCCCACATCATCAATAATGGGGAGATGGACGTCACTGATGGGGTGACTTTTACAGAGGTTCTAGTGGAGATTGAGGATTGATAAGAGCGGGTCCAACGTGGAAAGTCAATACCTTTGGTGCACATTCTCCGGCATCATGGGAACCTCCAGTAGAGCAAAGGGAGTGGGAGGCTTAATTGTGTGATCAGTACCCCCAATTGTTCCCATAGTTCTATTTGTATCTTATAGTGATGTAAAGCCCTGAAGTGGGGAGAATGTAATGAACAAGAATTCCCATGGAATTTTTTTAAATACATAGGTATTTTACGAGTTCGCGAAAACTGACGAAAATTGATTTCGAGGCCCAGTGTGCTAAGAATCAGTTTCTGATGTTTTGTTCAGGTATGTTGAGTAAATGTATGAGTGGGATTTTTTAACTTTTGAATCGGTGCTTGGAATTGAAATAGGAAGGCACCCTTGAAATCACACCGCCAGTATTCACTTAAGAAGACTTTCACCTCGAAGACAGTGGGTCGAGAATGAAAGTTAGTTTTTGGGTTTTTTATGAATAAATTTAATAAAAATAATATTTTGGCTGTATTTTTAATCTTGTTGGTTAAAACCTCCAAGATGTGGTTAGAGGTGGGGACCACCACACTTTAACTTCACTTGAGAGGTTATAGATGTGGGGCCCACCCAAGGTCTAAACTCCACTTCTTTTTAAATGTGGTGGGGACTAATAGGGCTAGTAACCTATTGGAACTCCCCATCTAAGGTGGAGAAACTCTTCAATTCCCTTTAATTGATTTATGACAACACTTCTACCCTTAAAGGTACAATTCAAATTAAAATGTTAAAACATAATTTAATTTAAATTGTTCATTCCTTAGTTGGGAGAGCTGTTGGAAGAGCTTGGAGAAACTTATTCTCCCAACAAAGAACACTACATCCACCAATGATGAACATCCTCATCTTTTGATATTCAATCGGAATAAGGTAGGATGTGTCGTCCTTGAAGAACGCTGACGACGACGTCCTCGACTTCTTCATTTCCGACATCAACGATTCGATGAAAGCCTTTCCACGACATCATCAAAGAACAACGAACTCGAGGTAGGGGATTTGAGTTTGAATTTTTTCCCATTATACATCATTAAATCTTGGGTTATGTTTAGCCGATTGTTATCACCATAACGCGGAGGGTGTGGGCCACAAGAACGCGGCCCTCCCCCTCCCCCCCCCCTCTATTTTTCCTTGCTTGTCGATGATGACGGTGGTGTAATGGCGCCGCCAGAGGAGTGGGCCATAGGAAAGGGTCCACGACGGAACAACAGAGACTAGCCTCAGTCCTGACAAGAAGGAAACTGGGGGCACTGGGCCGCCAGGTCACCTGAAAGGCCCGACGCCATCACGCCGCACAGAAGAAGAGGTCGCGGCCCCTGGCCACTGCGGTGCACACTGGCGGCCAGCAGTCCGTCGAAGGGGCACACCACTGTTATGCCGCGCAAATGAAGAATCTGTGGCCAGGGGGCCACAGTGGGGGAGAAAACCTAGCTGGCTGGGCCAACCGCTTGCGGAGCAGAAGTGGCTGCCTGCTCGGCCAGCCGGGAGGAGCGGGTCCCAGCGTGTCCCGCGTGATGTGTAATGGCGCCACCTGGCACCGGTTTGACTCCCACTAGAATGGAATAACCATTTGGGATTACTTGGGGGCGTGTGGGCTCCCCCCTGGACACAGCTTAGGAGGATCCCCATGGGCCGCCGGGCTGGACCCATCGTGGGCCGTCGAGCCAGACACAGCGTGGGTCGGGCCGCCCCCTCCGACCGAGTCGGACCTGTGGACTGGGTCAGGCTGGGTCGGACTCCATTCTGGACCCGGGTCGGGTCGGGTCGGACTCCAGACTGGACCCGGGTCGGGCTGGGTTGGTCCGACTGGGCTGCACCGGACTCGAAACCGTTTTGGCATATTTCCTCCTTTTCGCCCATAAATTGGGATTAGGGTGTCTGATTGGTGAACCGTCAGCGGGAATGGAAATCTTGGAGCATGAAGGTTCTATTGGCATACCCCACTTGAGGTTTGGACGCAGTTGGTGTACAGATGGGTTCGATTGAACCTAAATCCAACTAGGCCCTAGGAACAGAAATGACCATAACTCTCAGACCGGGCGTCCGATTGACACACCGTCTGTCATGTTGTGTTCCTTTATAAGAGATAGAACTTCATGATACATAAAATTCAGATGAAGTGGAATTTAATGAATCACTACTATGTTTAAGGAAAGGACCCTCCCGTAATCAAGAATTCTTTGTGAAAACTCTACTGCTGGCTGTGCAATATTGACTTTTGCTACATCATGTGATGATCTGACAGTTCGGATGACTGTTCCTGGATAATGTGTTTATCTGACAGGTCTAAATTCTATTCTTGGATCATGTGTCTGTCCGGAAGAATAGATAGACCTGGATCATGTGTCGTTTCGAGAGCTCTGACGACTGTTCATGGATCATGTTTTGGTCCGATAGTTTTGACTTCAGTTCCAGGATCATGTGTTGGTCCGACAGAATAGCTGGTCATGGATCATGTATTGGTTCAAAATCTCTCATGATTCAGTGGATATATCTGATCATCTCTATATTTCTATATATGTTGTATACCTTTTTGAGTTGATTTAGTGACTTCTGTGTTTTCCTCATGATTGAGATAGGTTACTTGATAAATTTGGTATAGGTATGGGCATATACCGAAGTAATGGATATCTGTTGATTTCATGCTCTATGGTTTATCCTTTTTGGATTTTGAGAGACCATGAGGGTATCGAGGTCCTTACTGGGTATCATTATAATCACCCATGCATGGGCTATGCCCGCACCTCATTGTGTTGGATGTAGACGACAGACAGCACTGACTGAGGCTAAGTAGGAGGACATGACTATATCTGGAGGTGAACTTTATGACGAGTCGATACACGGAGGAGACTGACATATGTGGATTGTTGAGGAGGCCATCTATACCTACCTTTTAGTTAGGAACCCCAGAGGACTACCTAGTAGATTCTTTTCATTTTTAGTTGTGATTGTTTTTCAGTTGTACTTACACTTTCTGGTTGGGTTTGTATTTTCAGCCCCTTTACTTTTCATAACTCCTTCATATACAGTTTTTCTTCTTGTTTTACTTCTATCTCATACTCTGTTGTGTGTGTTTACACTTTTCAAATGCAATGTCTTCCCACTTTTAGGGACATCCGCCTTTGGTGCTAGTCGCCAGCCCCTGGCCTATGGAAGGCGGGCTTAGGGTAGTCACGACATGGGTCCGAGGGGACGGGTCGTGACATTTATATTTCCTTCTCATTGATGTTTCTTCATATATTTTATATTCATTCATGTGTGGTATTTAATTTTTTCTCCATTTTAAATTTTATTTTTTATTATTGATTATGGATTATGGTTTTAAGTTATTATCTAGGGATATTTGAAGCCAATATTTAAATATATATAATATTATAGCTTCATCACTAGTCATTTTCTCAAGGCCAAATGGAGGTGGCACACGTGAGTCACTCCATCGATTGAATGTAGTCATAGTAGTGGTTCCAGTTTAGGCGAAGGGGGTCATGAGAAATAAATAATTTAATACTATTCTATTATAATTATATATTGAAATTTCTATTTTTTGAGGTAAAAAAATCTCTTATACAACCCTACTAGGAGTGATCCATTGAAGTCAGTCATTCAAAAGATTTTCACTCATTATCTTATAACATGAATTGATCAATTTAAAAAATTACTAATCAAGATGATTAAAATAGAGAGATATTTATATGGGAAATAAGTATTGAGACTCTAGATTTAATGACAACATTTTTCTTTGATGAGGAAGCATTTGATGAAATGCCTAGAGATAATGTAGTTGAGGAAGATGTGGTCATTGAACTATATGATTTTCTCTTCCTTAATACAAATGAAACTGAGAGTGGTAACATTCATATTTTATTTAAATCATTAGAAAATAGAATTCCACATGATATATAATTATAATTTGATTCCATTACATTGATTACTATATTTATATGAATTGATGGTAATACATATTCCTCATCTATTATTACCAAATCTGTTATAAAAATTTTTGAATGTAAAAGTTCATTGAAATATGATATTAAATAGTACCACAATATTATTATATTTCATTAATGGGTGATGATTCAAAAAAGGTAAAATACATCATTTACTTTTAAAAATATAGGAAAAAAAATATATTTTTTATGTGGGTAATATATAACCATTTTTTTAATTTTAGTATAATTATATGTGGGAAGTCCCACATATATTACGATACCAAAGGCATCCATTGAAAAATACTACATTAGGTTCATAATTTATATAGAATATTATTATTTAGATTATATGAATATGTTTGGATTAAAAAAAATGATTACAACAATTTTAAAAATATAGTATAGTTTTTTGGAGAGTCATATATGGATAAATAAAATGAAATTATAAAAGTCTATTATGATTTGAATGAATTATATAATGATTTGTTTCATATAATGGGGTTTTTATCTACAAAATTAGGTTATTTATCATCATAATAACAATAAGTATGTATCCCAAGAAAATATGATTTTCTTTGAAAATGTAAAAAATACATAGTCTATTAAAGGAATTAAGACCGTGTGTTTCCACATTTTTGTATTGGAATCAATGCATAATCAGGTTGACAGAAAATTCATTTTATGGAATGTATATTGTCTTGATTTTAATTTCCATAAAAAATAAATGTTACCTTGCACTTAACACACTATCATTCAAAAAAATTGAATTTAAGAACCTCAAATCATGGAGTTCATTCATAAAATTCATACACATCTATTGTATACAAGTCCATGTAGTGTTAATTATATATGATCATAATCGAGTGATTACAAGATCTATCAATCATGATTGATATTTATTAATTGTATACAATGATAACCATCAATATTTTAACAAAAAAATATCTAGAAAAGTCTATAATATATTTATATATTAAGAATATATGTAAAGAGACAATCATATTTTGTATGGTTCTGTAAACAAAATTAATTATTGAGTAATTATTTGAGTTTTTAAATGAATTGACGTGTTATTGTTGAAATGTAAGAATGATAGAATTGAAAATTTTATGGGATGATATATGGAATGGAAATTTATAATCAAGATTTGTAGTATTATGTGAATCATATATTCAAAAAATTGATCATTGACATATGGTGGTGGAAGAAGATATTTCCATATGAACACAAATATTATAGTGTTCATAAAAGGGGTTATCAAATGTTTTTATAAACAAGTGTCCATAGTTTTAGTAATATATTCATTCAATCTGTGATGTACATTTTAAAACACGCTAAATATGTGTTTCTGATTATGAAATTAAGGAATAAAATTCAATATAATTAATAAGGAGACACTAAAAATTTACTAGAGGACCCATCATAACACCAAGTTTCATTCATTGACCTGGTTGGGTGCCACATTGAGGTAACTGAGTTTCATGATACACTCATAAGAAATAATTGGTTAATATGGTCATAATAGAGAACATGTATTTTTATTGTTGTTTTTTCGGGATTGTTGTATCTCTAAGATCATTTAATTTATATATGTGAATTAATGGACTTATCCCACATAGCCTTTATCAATAAAACATATCTTTTGAAACTATGATTGATTTATATAGTACACCTTGGATTCATGTTGGTGATATTAATTATTTTACCTTACCTGCTAATTAGAGGAACTTGGTCACTGATATAACTTGGTCACATCCTCCGAGCATGAAAAATTATACTTATATTTGAAATGAGATGGAAATACCTTAAGAACATGTTGTGGGATTATATTATAGCATTTCTCTTTTAGATGGTCATGCTCATTAAAAATGTCCCCACTAAGGGGGATGGAGTTACACTCAACATCATTATTTATCATCTCTATGCAGTTTAATATTGTAGTTTAAAAACAATATTATACTATGACTAATTTTAGGGTTCATTATGAATGATAACTAGGTTTTATTTTGGATGTATTTATTCAACTCACTACATTTTTTTTCAAATTTATTGAATTTTAATGTGATTATTCCCTAATATTGAACAAATGGTTTTAAACCTCTCTATATTTTAATATTTATAATTTACCACATAGACCAAATAGAATAGTGATTATAAATATAATTACTAAATTCATGTATTTTGAATAGTAACTTACTGTATAGTTGAATAAGGATATTTATAGTTACCTAATTAAAATGTAAGGAAATTTCTATGACTACTATATCAAAATAATACGATTTAAGTTTTCCCCATACATATATAATGAAATATCTTGATTCCCCAAACAAAATTAAATATATTTTTAGTTACTCATTATTAGTTTAAATATATTTATAGTCACCCTATACTAACATATGTTATAGTAACTTATCTAAATGTAATTTACTCTATAGCAATATAAATAAACTTCTAGTTAATTTATAAAAAAATTGTATTATTGATTTTTGTAGAATTGAAATTTGGTAAAAAAATCAGCATATATTAAAACGAAGTCACTAAAATATTCATAGTTCGTCAACTAGGAGAAAATTAAAAAATTTCACATTATAATCATTTGAAACAAAAAAATTAAAATTTAATCTTATTTTAAAATCATATAAATTAATGAATCTTTACATTTGAGGAAACATGTGTGCTTTATCACTTCTTGTATTTATTTTAAATTAGTTTTTAAAATGAATTATATTAATTATAAATAGTAATTATTATCTCATATGTTGAGATGGAATACATTCAACTATTAAATTTATCGGACAAACATATTTATTATCTTTTCTTAGATATTCATAATTTTATATCTATGTGAATCCAGACATCACACCACATAAATCATGTCAAACCTATTCCTTATATAGACCCTTCTAATCAATGTGGAAGGTTCTAAATTATAAGGATGTTTGATTTAACATTTATCAACCACCATATCATTGAATCCCTTATAGAGAGATGGAGTATAATGAAATATACTTTTCATCTTCTATATTGGCAGATAATTATTATAGTGAATTATGAGTCAATTGTGTTAGAACACCTATTAAGGGTGTAACCATGCAGGATGATTTGGTGGTGATAGGTTTTATATAGTTCATAGGATGTGATAAATTGAGGTAATGGATAAAGGTAGTTATATCAATGGTATCCATTTATACATTTAATTTATATATGATCGCTTCCCCCATTTAGCTGGATACACTAACAAAATCACTATCTTGAGATTTTAATAAATGAAAATTATAGGATTAATGTAAGTCATTATCTTCACTAATCATTATACTACATTATTCTTATTATATGGTGGGTATAGTAGGGAATCCATCATATCAATACACATATCCACGAACCATTTCCTATCGGTATTTTTTATAATACCCAACATTGATAATATATTTTTTTTCCATTATTCATATTAGAAAATTAAATATGTAAATCATTATTTAAAAATTGTAGAAAATAAAACATCTTTATTGTATGATAGAGTCCCATTATAATTTAGATACTTTAATATATTAGTTGTGTTTATAGAAAAATTATTGAATAGTCTTTTACAAGATAATAGATATGATATTTATTTATATAGTTAAATTATTATTGTGTTCATTACATGTTTTCATTTTTTTAATTTCATATTTACTTTTTAAATTTTATGTTTCAGGGATTCCATAGGATTGAGGAATTTTCCAAAGTCTTCCACATTATGATATGTATATGATACATATTGAAAAATTAATAATAATACTTATTATGATTCACATAGATTAATTCCACCATGTTGATTGAGTTATGAGGGAGTCTGATTTTGAACAACCCATTCCAAAACCACATAGTGAGTCTCCTATTATTCATTCATGAAGATTCTAGTGATGAATGGAATTTATATGGAATGATATAATATCAATAATCCTATATTTAAAAGAGGTTCTTCTTTCATGAGTACCAATTGTAATGTGCTGTCATGGTACAAATTCATCTACACAATTTTTTTTATTTTCTTCCTTATAAATATACGAAAAAAAATTCTATATTAATATACATATTCAAGGAAATCATGAATCAGTAATCAGGGATCATTACCTAATTTAATATCTCGATTATTAACAATAGTTCCCTATGATTTCAAATATGATTTTTTTTATTTAGCAATCAATTCATATTTATGATCCTAAATGATGTTCAAGAGGAAGATGATCCCTAGGTCGATGTGTTGGGAGATGATGGTCATCATATGGTTGAACCCAAGGGTGTTGATCCTATTATGTTGGTTTAATGTCATGATGTCCAATAAAAATTAGAAATCTATATTATCAACTAATATTCCTATCATATATGAACTACATACAAAAACTACTAAAATATAGATCCTTGATACATTCTCTGGTTATTTTTCATCAAATTCCCTTACATATTAATATAATGTTTCTCAAATTAGTGAAGGCCAGAGTGTTTTTCAGTCGATGTTTTTCCATGACTATGAGATATTAATGACACAACATCATTCTTATTCTCATAGGGGAGGGTGATCCTTCTAGTATCCACATTCCTTCCATCCCAGATATGATGTGGTCAAGAATATTGTGGATCCACTTTCTATCACACGAGATGATGTGGATAATGATAAAATAGATTCTACATAGAAATTTGAAATTTAAAAGTATAAAAATTAGAAGAAAAGGTGAGGACACATTATGTATACACTTAGTTATGGCATAGATAAGAATACAAGAATGAAACATAGATTAGTGTGGTCCATTTGTTGATGAGCAAAAAATTTTAACTGAGGTCTATGTTACATTTAGGGTGAATTTTATAATTAAAATATATTTTAAAAAATACATTATATAATTAAATAATGTAATTAATAATTTGGAATATTATTTTTATTAGTTAACTACATAAATTAATAATTAATAAATTAATTAATAATTAACTATGTAGTGAAATTAAAATAGTTATGGGAATAAATATATTGATTTATTTAACATTAAATAAAGAAATTATAAGAATTTTCTATTAGTTAATATAATTGAAACTGTAATAGATTACTATTTTTATAAACTGTACAACTAATATTTTTATTTTTCATTACACCTCCACAAAATTTGTTAAATATCACTAATTTTTTTAAAATTTTTATTAATTTTTTTTTTATTTTTATTTACTATATATTGATTAACTACTGATATTAGCAGTTATATAATTATTCCATAAGAGAAGGATGGTTATTTGTGAAGACTTTATCTCTAAGTAACCTAATGGCATTTATGGTAGAAATATCAATGTACTATTGTGTGACCATTCAATGGATACTCGTTTTCTTTAACAAGGGATCTTGATTATTAAAAAACAACCCTCTTAAATTAAATCATCTAGTGAGGATTTAGGGTGTCTATAAATCTATTTTTCCTCTTCAAGATGGTGGTGAATGTTATTCATTCTCTCTATACAAGGATTCAAATATTAGAGAAATTTTTCATAAATGGTGTGTTACTCATGTCAAAGCCGATGATGACACAATTTTTGAAAGGATGAATATTGGTATGAAATCTTTAATTTCTCTAGTTATTTATAGAGAGGATAAGAGACTTTAAAAAAAGAGTATTTGGATTCAAGACTCAATATATTGTAGGGGTTCAATAAGTTGAAATGTGTCTCGATGGGTCGAGTTTTTCATTTAGTCTTCCCCTCTGATGATCTGAATTGGAAGGCTTGGGGAGTTAGTTCGATCTGACATAACCTGGGTGTTTTTCATATATTCTAGTGGACCAAGAATTTCAACCCATTAGATGTAACTCTATTGTACAATTTTGGATCAATTTCTTTTGGATTAATTGTATTTTCAGGAATACAATGATCTTATATTATATTTCATTTGTAATTGGTATGCCAATAAAACAACATAACGAGAAAAATAATTTTAACTATTGTAATTATTCCCCATTTCTTGTAGAGGTGGATCTTGGCTCCAATTTTGTAAACATAGTCAATCACTCAACTGATTTGGATGAACACTTTTTAAAAATTGAATATGAATAGATTAATCCTTTCTAGTGGGATTGGACGATGATAGATTATGACTTATAATAATATAAAAAATAATTTTGTTGTGTTTTTTCTGTATCACGTGGGAATGATTTTACCTCATGAATTAAGTTGAAGAACTATGAGTTATAAAAACATTTATAAACAATATAAACAATTTTATAAGAAATATGGGTAAATTGATGAGCATTATTTAATAGGTAATTTTTATGAGGGTGGTGATTCATCTATGGAATCATAACCCACTAGTTCATTGGTTCTTAATTAATGGGAAAAAAGTCCCACTTATTATCCATGTAAGGTGACATAACAGGGTTGCTTCTCAAAAAAGGATGAAAAACATGATAGAAAGATCTTAACAGGTCGAGGCTACAAACATAAAGGGGATATATTAATTGAAGGGTGTTCCGATTTGGACATGGGTAACTTTCATGTTTTGAATATGGTTAAATTTTGGAAGGATTCCTCTTCCACTTTGGGAGTGAAATAAATGGTTGATATTGCTACAGTTGAGGTTAATCCCACAGTGCATTTTATTATTAATCCACATATTGATAAAGATAGAGAATGTATTATCTACATTTCATTGTATGATACATGAGAGAAGAATCATGATGAAAATGTTTCAGATTCCAATTATTTGGATTATCTTAAATTGGATATTCCATCTAAATTGTAAAAGTAATTTATCTAAGACTAAAACTAGAATTCCACTAAAAGGATGGGTAAATATAAGTTGGTATTGGTTTATCCTCATAAAACTCTGATGAATGTGGTGAGTATCAATGCCTCTAAACATTTAATATCCTCTTCATAGAGAAGGTGTATCATGTAGTGGAAAAGGGCTAAAGGGGTTTCTAATCAAGGACATCCCTATTCTACTGCTTTTGAGTTCAATATTCATGAATAACCAATTATTGATAGTTTCAATGAAGATGATGTCCCTTTTATGGATACTAATAATCTTACTGTTATAAGGAATACCCTCATGGAGGAAGACATTTCCAAATTAGATAGGGAAGAGCTGGGAGGAGCTTGGAAACAAGTTAATACATGTAAGTGAGAGAAAAATCCAAAAAAGCATGGTTAAGGACATTGGCTAGATGATAGGGCTAGTTCATGAGGGCATGGAAACTATGTTTCCTTCAGGTATTCTTCCAATGGGATCACTTAGGAGAAGAAAAATCTTAGGGAGATAAACATTGTGCTCTTCAATCAATGGAACACATAGTGAGAGTGGGAAACTACTGATGGTGATTATTCATATAATCATTATTTTTTCAATGATCTTATTCTTGATTTGAGGTTTTTATTTTTGGATGAGGGAATGCCTCTATATTTTTACATCACAAATCATCTTTCCTTTTTCATCATTATTTTTCTAAAAAAAATTTTAGGAGTGGGCTCACTTATCTCCGAAGCCATTTGAGTAATTATTTGAAAAATATATTATGTACAAAATTATTAATATTTACCTTGTGAATAATTAATTAATAAAATTTTTATTGATGTTGTTAATTAATTAATTTCTTTTAATCGTTACATATTTTATTTAGTAACTAATACATTATTAATTTAATTATTTTAGATAAAAAAATTAATAATATTTTTCATATTCATTATGTTTAATTATTTATTAAGTGATTATTTCATTTATATTCATTTTATATTTATTAATTCATAATTATATAAATCATCTGATTAATTATTCAATTATTAAAATTAATTTCATTCAAATTAACAATATTATATTAAGAAAATTCCCATTGTGTGAAAATATTGTATGATTCCATCATCCCATTTTCCAAAAAACATGCATCAACAATAATGTTTTCAATTTTTATATAACCTACTCAAAACCACCATTGTTTAGGAAATTACAACAAATTTTCATTATATAATCAAAATCATTTATATGATTCCATTATTAACAAATCTATTACACATATCACAGTTCCTATTATAATTATAATTCTTCTTCTAATCATTTTTACCAAATACTACCATGTTACATTAATTGATTTTATCAAAAAAAATTTACAATGAACTTATAATTTCATAAAATTATTATAATGTTATGTGGTTTTCTTTGACTATTATTTACATAATGGGAACCTTTTAACAAAATGATTAAACGATCCAGTCAACAATAAAATTTTAGTAATTGATACTATTTTTATATGGGTTTTCATATTTCAAAACTAATAATATAAGTGAATTTCTAAAATAATTTACTTTATATAGTGTTCACATAAATTTGGATAAATTTTAAAAAGTTATTATGATTTAATTTATTGAATACTATTACATTAAAATTTAATTATAAGATATATTAATTAGATTTTAGATTCATTCATTCTTGAATTGAAAATAAATTTTCAAATATTTAACATTATTAAAGTCATAATTATTTTTATATTTGGTAAATTAAAAAAATGGATCTCAATTTAATTATTAATATTCTCATATATTATGTATTTATTATTTTATATATTTAATTTTCAATATTAGTGGGATTGATCTACTAAAAAGATTTTATATATAATAATATGAGGTTACAAAATGTTTTATTTATTTCAAGAGTATATTTATAAGAGTTTATTAATTATTCATGTTGAATATGTGCATAAAAATTTTCTTTTAAAAATATTTTTCACGAGGGAAAATTACTTTATGAACATTTTTGGAAAATATAAAAATTAAACACATATAGATGAAGAATATGTCTATTCTAACAAATCATATTATATTCCAATTTAAATTGGTCTCGTAATAATTTAACTGGAGACTGTAATTCTCAATGTGATGATATATAAATTTATTAAAAAATAGTGTATGTTTGTGGTATAATTGTTATAAGAATTAATTTGTATTTTGTTCCCTAAAAAGGATAATTTATATTTTATAAAATTATAGATGTTAAAAACCCATTTTTTATTAGATACATTGGATTTGTTAAATTTTAATTTATTATGTAGTTTTTATGCATGAAGATTCAGGGATCTTCCTCCGAGGCCCATGCCATGACTACCCCAAGCCTGCCTTCCATAGGCCATGGGATGGGGACTAGACCGAAAAGGCATATCCCAAAAACCAGGAAGGCATTGACTTTAAACCTATAAACTCACACAACCAAGCACACAACATGATACAAGCACAAAGTAAACTATATAGTAAATAGGGTTTGTACAGAAATTAAAGGGGCTAGAATACATGCCCAATTGGAAAGTACAAGTAAAAATGAAAATAGCTCCTACGAACACCTGCCATGGTTCCTACTTAAAGGGTAGGTACAGATCTCGAATGGTCATCTCTGCATCTTGTCTTATCTAATGTCCACGTCCGTGTAGCCTCCAGTCCTTGTACCCTCATCCTCGATCAACGATGTCTGTCGTCTGTACATGACACCACATAGTGTGGGCGTAGCCTGTGTAGGGGTGAGTATAGTGATGCTCAATAGGGACCCTGAGACACACTAAGGTCTCTCAGAATCCAAAAAGGATAAACCATAAAGCATGAAATCAATAGTCATCCCTACTTAGGTATATGACCATACATATACCTAAGTTATAATGTATACCCATCTCATTCCTGAGGAAACACAGGGCCCAACACTCTGTCCCAAAGTACAACGGTTCCACGAAGGAATGAATACCCTGAATGTAGCACCATGAAGGAAAGTACCAAAAAGGTAACACCACACAAAATAATACCATGAAGTTAAGTTCTAAAAAGGTAAAGACACATACTAGAATACCACAAAGGTAAGTACCAAAAAGGTAAAAAGACACAGTAGAATACCACGAAGGTAACTACCAAAAAGGTAAGGACTTAGCTCACACTAGGTATAACTTATGTACGAATGTATAGATGATTAGAATCATTTTTGGATAATCTTACTTCATCGCAAGCTCTGTTATTGACCCACACATGATCAATGATGACCCACATAAGAGCTGATGATTACCCACACAGGATCTGGAGATTCCCCCCAAAGGATCAGTATGCACTGAACCATATAGGATAGTTGTGTGCTGAGCCACACAGGATTTGAAGATGACCCACACAGGATCAAAGGATCCTCAAGTACAGCCAGCCACAAGGTTCATGTACTAAGACTGCTTGATTTCGGGAGGATTCGATCCTCAAGCAATCAGTCAATACATCAACTACCAATAATTCCCATGATGAGTTATCTCAAAGGTCTGCCACATCATAAGGGACCCAAAGCGATAGACGGCATGTCAATCAGACACCCGGTCTGTACGTTATTAGCATTTCCATTCTGAAGGTCCGGTTGGATTCGAGATCGATCCAACCTGGACGTACCCCAAATTTATTCAAAACTGAAGTGAAGTATACCAAAAGGACGGTCTTGATATAAGGATTCTGGCACCATAGAAGGTTCATCAAATGGATACCCAGTTCTTATGATATGGAAAAAGGCGAATTTGGGTATAAATGGGCCCGGGTCTGGTCCAACCCGACCCGGTTCAGGTTGACCCGACCCGGTCCGAGTCCGGGCCGATTGGCCTAGGCTATTGCAGACTCGTCCCGTGAAGGGGGGAAGGATAGCCCACCCCACTGGTGGCCCGCGGTGCAGCCCATTTCCGGGGTGGCCCCATGTGGTGAGGTCAGCCCTAGCCACCACCCGAGATGGGAGGCACTACCCCCATGTCACCCAAACGTCCTGTTGGCTGTTTGGTTTTGGGTCAACTAGGAAGCACCATGTGTGGTCGTCGGCTAGCCCGAACGACCCGCCAGAGGGGTCCCGCTCGGTGCGTTGTGGCATGCGAAAACGACATGCCCTCTTTCCTACAACACAGATGTGCACCATTCCTCAACTGCGGTAGGGAAAATTCCAGCCTACCTCCTATCTCCGCCGATGCACAACCTCCTTGGTCTCGAGCTCTGGCAGTGTGGACACGCACGACCTCTTCACTACGTGGCTAGCCATCATGCCGGATGTTGTCCTTCCACTGTTGTGGCCTACGGGCCGCAACCACCTTCGCTACCGATAGTGTGGACGCATGACACACCGGTTCCACACGGTCGGCCGGTGTGCCGACCACTGCCTCCCTCTACCGTGGCCGACAGGTCGCCACCTCCTTCGGCGGCATGGTTGCGCCGGCGCTGTGATCGTGGCCAGCTGGTGTGATGGCCACTGCCTTGTGCTCTATCGGCGTCAGTCAATGGTGATGTGCCACCTATAGGATTCCTCTCATCCTGTAGTTTTCCCACGAAGAAAACAACATATGGTGAAGAATTGCAGAGGGATAGTTCCGTGTTTTTTTGGCCTACACCATCCCTGTTAGATTGATAAAAGGTGTTTCAAGAGGATTCAAATAAATTAAAACCATGAAGAACAGTTAACAAAAACCTACCTCGATCGTTCATTGGAGACGGCGTGAGGAAGAATATTATGATGGTGAAGGCGTCGACACTCGTCACTCCCGCAACACGCTCCAAGGTCGGTTCCACATTCTTGATATGGAGAATGTTCTTCATTGGAGAGGTTCTTTGTTTGGAGGACATTTCACCAAGGTAATCCTTTAGCTACAATTTCCTCAACCTCAGGAAAGGTGAAGATCCAACTTAATAAAATAAGTTTATTAATTAAACCATTAATGTTGGCTCATTAATTTGGGGAAACCCAAGAGTTTCATCCCATTAAAGAGGGGTTAGGGTGGTTCTGACCAGCAATATTCAAAAAGGAGGTTTCAAATAAAAATAAGATTTATTGTTTTATTTTTATTATTTTTATTTTAACTCTCCCATGAAAATAAAAAAAACTAATTTCCACCCTCGACCAACTATACCCTAGGTGATGGCCCCCTTAAGCAAATATCGGCGCTGCGAGTTCAACGTTGTCCTCAGATTTCAATTCTGACCACCAGTTCAAAAGTTACAAAATTCCACTCATGCATTTACTGAATGTAAATAAAAAAGTTCCAAAATTCATTCGGGGAACTCCGGCCTTTAGAATCACATGCCATCAATTTTCGCGGTTTCATAATATTTCAATATAATTAAAAACAATACATGAAAAATTAGGCATTTTACATTCTCCCCACCTCATGGATTTGTGCCCCCTTTATGTGCTGGTATAAACCATCTTTGAAATTCTCAATTTCATCCTTCCCACATTGTTATAACTCGAAATCAAAAGAATTAGTAAGAACGTTAACATTTGATTTTAATTATATACCTTTTCCCTCATAATGATAATTATTATTATCATTCTTCATTTTTATATTGTTTTTCAGTAATGATTCTATAAGATCATCCATGAAATATTCAGTAAATTACATGATTTCTTTAATACCACTAATCATTGAATTACATTTTTTGGGTACATCTTGCAATAACCTTTCAATGAGGGATTCATTCATCAAGGATTCTCCCATAGCAACCATTATATAGAAAATATTTGAGAATATATTGTACATATAATATATACTCTCTTGTTTTTTCATCATGAACTCTTCAAATTCTTCTCGATGTTTTCCTAACATAGATCTCAATAAAATTTTAGTGCCTTGGTGGGTGAATTTTAAATGTCCTCATAGTGTGAGAAACCGTTATCCTAGATTAAATATAACTATGAATTTTTATACATAATGAATAATATAATAAATTAATGACTTTTTATTTTAAAATATATTTCTTAGCCTCATTATGAGTAAGAGTTTATAATTCAACATTAGGTAATTTATAATGTTTAGAAAAAATACCGCAATAGCCAAGACCAATATTCTTATGGAATACTTTCCTTATTTCCTTCAAGTATACCTAATCACATCCTTGTAAATAAGGTGGTGTAATAAGATTCAACATCTTAAATTTCTAATTTGCTCTAAAATAAAAATGTAACTTGTTCTTAGTTGTTTAACATTAGGAAAACAGTTAGTCACAAAATATAAAACAAAGAAAAATTAAACAAAATAATTAAATATGGACCTCCCTCGGATAAATTATTTAGTGATCTTGGAATGGAAAAGGTGATTGGTAGGGGTGAATATTACTTTTTAAAATATCATTGAAAATATCAATTTTTCCGACTTATGTTAGTTTTGAATTATGCATCATAAATAAAGAAATTAAAAGAGGTGATTTTTATAGAGATTTGGTTCTCATGATCCACGTCCTATGAAAGTGGTTTTCCCTATTTTATGTTGGGAAATGAGGGACTCTTTAGTAGAGTCATATGTGAAGGGTTGTCCATAGTGGAGGCCTAGGTAAAGGGTTTTCCATATATTAGAGGCATATGAAAAGGGTTTTCTCCGGCATGATTATTGGAAAAAAATTTCTCCATTAAAGAGGAATAAGTGAAGGGTTCACCCTAGTCTAGTGGCATTTGAGGGTACAGTGTGGATCAAAAAAGAGGTTCCTAGAAACCTACATTTCTATATCATGTCCCCCTGCCTTTCTATTTAGTTTTAATTTAGTGATTTTATTTTGGCATTTTGTGGAAGACATATGAGTGAAAAAAATCACTATTCTCTGAGGTACTATGGGAATCCATTCAACTTCATAAAAAATAAATCCCATTGGTTATATCTATTAGATAATATAGGAACATTATAAAATTATCATGTAAATGCCTGTATTTTTTAATAAGTATCTAGGGTGAAACACACAAGTACACTATTGCTTTTTTATAGGTGGACTAGAGTTCCCCTAGGTAGATAAACTTGAGAATTCACTCGGAGTCCTATGAAATGTGAAATGGGTTCTCTAACTAATTATAGTGTTGGGGATAAGTGAAGGAGCTCAGAAAATTAGACATGAGAGCATTGTACATGGGCACATGAATATTAGTGAAAGATCATATTTCATGTTGTAAAATTCTAAATTTCAAATGGTCCAAATATTTGATATCTATGTCCATATTTTCTCCACAAACAGTCAAATAAAATACTATAACCATAAATACGATCCATGATCTATGTCCCACCAATGAATTGGATTTTTCTGAAATTTATGGTTTCTAATTCTATGGTAGATGTTGGGTACTTGCCTATATTTTATATCTTTTAGTGGGCCTCTAAAACTGACTATCTAATGGGTGGATATTTTTAAATGGGATAATCTCAACTCAATTTAGAAATCACCAAGGGTAGCTTAACGACTAAATGATTTTAATATTATATAAAAGTTTTAATAAAGGACAATATGATATAAATTTTTATCCTCGAATACTATTATGGTAATGGGGTGGAATTGATGTGGAATTTGTTTGTTGATCCGTGATAGATATATATATATATATTTATATTTCACTACATATCCGATTATAAAAAATATATAATCAATGCATAGTTATTTTATTCTGAAATCTCCATAGACCAAGATCATGTACATGAGAAAGAAGAAAATTGATTCATCAAAATCAATGGCCATTTGGAAGACATTGAATGAACAAAACAGATTAAGCAATTTGATGATTATAGGGATTTAGATAGTAGGAATTTCAAGTATATCTATGATAGTAGATTCAAGCATCATTAAAATTCCAATAGTAAAAGGAATCAAGCCACACTAAATTTTGGAAAATAATTGCTCCAAATAATCATGAAAATATATTAGAAAAAGGAATATTTTTTCAATAGAGTAGATTTATAGATACGAACAACAAGGATAATACCCTTAAATTGATTTGGATCTCATCTAGGGATATTGATCCGTAAGGAAACACAACTCTTAGTAGTTTATGGTCATGTAAAGGGGATCATGTATCTTGTAGTGTAAAATCACTAGGATTGGACTCAGATACTGTTCAATTTATGGTTATGTGATGAGGAGCTCTATATAGTGTCTTCTACACAGATATAGATCCTATGAAAAATCATAAATGGATATATCCCATTATTAGCCCCATGGATTGAATTCTTATGTGAATTAGAGGGAATAGGTATCAATATGAATTTATAATTTTTGTAGGATTCATAGTTGGGCCGGAGATAATTGATCTAATAATTAATGTATGTACATAAATAGAAATAATAAATCCATATATAGTTATTTAATAGATATATCATCCCAAAATTGAATATGATTTAGAAAAACCAAATTTTAATGAGGAGAACATATATAGGGATGGTTTACACAATGACTGAATTTGTGGTTACGCCGGAGATAAATTATTTGGGAATCACTACATATATGAAGGTATTTTAATTAATCTCGTCATTATTCTTAGATATGATTTATATCAGTATAGATATGGATCACCTAAAAGAGAAGGGGTGTATGGTATGGGTTACCTTATGAGATATAATGAAAATATGATGTCAATTAGGAATATTCTCATCACAAGAGAAGACTAGATCATGAAAATGGAGGCTAAAACTAATCGTTAGATAGGAGGTCCTAATATCACTATATATCCTATAATTAAAGGAATCAAGACACATGTAGTTCATATTATAACCATTTTTATATTGATATATCACATAGGGGTTAATTATATTTAATTTATAGTCATAGGAAGTAACCATCAACAAGAAGTTTAAGGTCATGTAGTATGGAAGCGGTTCCATTCTATTTAGCATGATGCGATGAGGACTAAGTGATATATAGTTTATAGTTTTATATCCATGACGGGGGACACTAATAGTTTCTGGTGTCATGTCATTATCCAGAACCTCAAATGGTTTCTATACATCCAAAGTAGAACCTCCTCAATTGAATATGTAGTTCATATAGTTATAAAACTTATAGATACTTTCAAACCATTTACACATCAGGTAAATGGATAATATAAGGAATGTATTCAAATATTATTGAATGATATGATGGAATACTAAATCATGGGAGTATTAAAACAACTAGTAATGGATAAACTAGTTTCATTCCATTAGGAAATACCTCAGGGGGTTGAAGGTGACCTTATCTCTCAAACCAAAACATACTCAACGAGTTACATATTCTCTATTCTATTTTTCACTAATAAATGAGGGTTCCATTAATAACTATAATGAACAGTGTTTCCCATTTTAATCAAAGGGTAAACCAATATAATTTATAAAGGTTCTTGGATGCAAAGATAATTATCTCTACGCATGGTTTTGTGTTAATGATAACCAAAACCTCATAAATATTAAGTAGGTTTGGGGGAAAGAAATTGTTTCAAAAAAGGTTTTAAACACCCAATAGTAAAAAAAATCATCTGTTATATAGGATATATGTGGTTGGAGGAATTGAAGATTATTTAAAAGGAGGTTTCATTAAAACTTCTAATAAATAGAGAGAGGTATCACCACCATGTTTCAAGTTCTATGTAATAGACCATATTCCCTATATTTTAGGGTCATTCAAATAGAAACTAATGTCATACTATTAAATTAAAGTATCAAGGAAATTGTCCCCCCAAAGTTTTTTATGATCCATCTCAATAATACTAATCAAGTAAATGAACCACAAAACCTAAGGTTGCATGAGTCAGAATTGGCATGATAAACAAGGGGATATTAGAAAATTACTTGTATTCAATGAGAGTGTGTACAATGGTAGGGTGGGAGAATGTCAAGATGTCACATCAACTACTGTAAGGGAGACCATAGATTAGGGGGGGACCAGTTTGGTGTGAATATAATAGACTAAGTCAAATACACAACATATAGGGTTGTATGTAGATGTAATACCAATGGTGATAAAATACTTGTTGAATAGTGTCATCACATTATCAACATAGATTTAGCTCCCGTGCAGTGAATTTGAAATGAAATTAATAAAAATAATAGCATGTGAAATAAATAAACACTATGTACATGGGGTCGTATTACCAGGATGAAGTGAAATAATTTTTTCCCGGTGCGGAGGCCTTGGAGATATATAGTCATGATCAGATTATCCCATACACTTTAAACATTATAATCAATATATAAAATATATAAAATGGGGGATTCTAATGATATATATATGCAATTTTTTGCCTGATAGGATGAACCATATGTTAAATAGTTTAATGATAAACCATTAGGACGAAATAATTTTTTTGTTTATGGTCATATAAATGGAACGTATACAAATAATATAAAAATTACAATATAATAGGTGTTTGAAACCTCAGTGTTAATTGATAAGATCCATCAAACTAGTATTAAAGTCAAATGGATTTCATGGTTGGGCCTAGATTAATAATTTCAAGCATAAATATGTTTCTTGTTACATATGAGTCAAGACTCACATAGTTATTAATACATGTGGCATCATTATAGTTTTAGGTAAGGTGAATTGTGACATGAGGATTACTTAAAACAACCATATATGTCTAAATATGTAGTTCTCTTATATAGAGAATTTCTGGCATGTGTTTGAATCATTCTTGAATAAGATTATCAATTAGGAATTATTTGATTATATATATACATCTAACTCATACATATGAAGGTAGATTTATTTATTTCACTATAGATTCATAAATAAGGATTAATATTTTGGTGTGTCTCTTACATAAATCTTGTTATCATGTAATGAAATAGTCCCATGATGGGTTTTCTACTCTAATAAGTTTATGTTATTACAATATGAACCATATTAAATAACATTTAATGTGTTATTGAAAATATGGTATGATTTACATTTTTAATTCATGTAGTTATGGCTTAGGTACACAGTGTAATTTCATGGAACAAGGACATATCCATGCAGGTTGACATCACATGATAAGGGTTTTTATACCTAATGTTATTCACCTAACCTATTTATTAACCATTTGAGTGGGAATGAATATAATTCATGTTTCATAAAATCAGTATTCTATAACTCTACCATACCATCATATATTCAAAGTAATAAAATCCTTATATATACTCAATCCTTCAATCTTATGTTGTAGAAATTGATGGTAGGTATAATGATTGGGTTGATATTTCATGATTTTTTTATTAGGTATCCTGATATTTAGAATCATATGGACATATTTTCTTGTGAATAGATAAAATATGAACCTATTTTCTTGATCATAATGGAATATACCTTATTCAGTCTTTCACTAAGAGATAGAAACCCCCAATACTATTATTCCATTTGTGATTTCCTCTCATGTTTGTCTCATGGATGAAGTGATGATTTGGGTTTCATTGAACACATTTTTTCATATTTTATATTATTACTAATCCAATTCAAAATTAAATAAATAACATAAAAACTATATTCTCAATGAATTGACCATAGGGGTGGTAATTTGGTTTGTTTCAAAAATATACTTCTTGAGGGATCTTAATCTTTGGGCCAATGATAAAATAATTATATATGGGAGAATAAAAATACAAGGAAAAATTCTTCAGTCAAATGTAATATACCATTGACTCTCTATTATAGAGATATCATAATCAAAATTTCTTCCCCTATATACAATATATACCCTAATTATTATTACTATGTGGTTGACATTAAGTCTGGAGTGGTGGTTGGTTAATAACAATAATTTTTTTTGGATCAGTTTAAAATAATAATGACTAGGGAATCAATGTTGTAACCCTAATACAAGATAAATATAACAATCTTGGGAATTATTTAGGATTATTTAGGATAATTTTTTTTAAAAAAAATCTCATAAATTGTTGGAAAATATTAAAATTCTCCCTCCCATGTGTGTTTTGGTACACTACATAAAGGATTAAAATTGCATCAAGAGGATGGTATTTCACCATGGAGAAAACATCCATGACATAACACTATAATTAGATTCCACATGTCATCACTTTTTGTGAAATGTAGTTATATGTTCTTCAATAAAGGCTTAATATCCTTATTTATGGGGATGATTGGTACATGGAATAATGATAACCACTAAATTTAAATGGAATGATTGGTGGATGATAATATGGTCCCTGGTGTGGATACTTGTGATTGGATCTATTTTTGACATTTGGAACATATTATATTTTATTATAAAGAATCAATATAGTTGAATATTCCTACATTAAAGGATATTAGGTATCACCATATTCATCTTCTGTGATAATATGAGTTATAGAATGGAAAACTATTTGATCGACATATGATTGTATGGTTGTGTGATCATCACTATTTAAATATCACTCCTCATACATTGTTAAAAAATATGATTATATTCTATCATGATAATAGAGAAAAAATAATATATTTCATATTATATTTTATCCTTTCTACATTTTTCATCACGTTAAAATAAATTGATAATGTAAACCAGTTTTTATTTGAATGGTAAATAATTGTAATTGATGATTACGATTAGAATATTTTTTGAGACAATACATGTTATACTATATCATGGCATGGATCATATTGTACATTTTGGTGTGATGGTGCATGTTCACTAAATATTGGTGCCATTGAGCACATAATTTTTTACCAGTTATGGAATCATTATGGGTTCCTCCATCACTTTGACTATCCAACATTGACTGTGTTAATTATAAGAAATCCTAGAAGTAGGAAGTGTTATTCCCGAATAAAAATATGTAATTAGATTCATGACCTGCCGATTTAGTCATGCCTTAGTAATTGAATTTTCCTAATCCAATGAATCATGCAAAATCCATTAATCAAATCATTTTTTGTCACATGTTTTAGAATTTTACCATTATTGATTTTTTTAAGGATGGTATTAATACATTCCACACATAAATTAAAACTGTCAAACAACACTCACCCATTATTCCCAAATTTTTCAACAGATTGTCAACGATTAAGGTTTACTCAATTGTTTTTCCTGAAATAAAATTTTATGAGAAGTAATTAGAATTGTTATTATAACCTACACATTGGGTTTCTAAATTTTTTGAAAAGTTATCATGAGTTTCTATAAGGTTGAGAAAATGTATCACATAACATGATCGTTAAGGAAGGAATAAATTTTATTCTTCCTATTTTCAATGTCTCATCACCTCAACATTTTCGACATGATGGTGATAATATACATTTCTACATTCTCATGCTTCTTTATATATGATGGTGGATCTTGATAATCTCATTCGGTGGTCCTCATAATAGAATCCTCTAGATGTTACATTATTTTAATGTTCTCTAGGAACACATTAGTATACTTTGGTGGAGAAATTATTTTTTGAGACTCATTATATGAGTTCTATATTAAGAAAAAATTGTTTCTTTTTACAAGAAACCAAATTTCAAAGGAACATGTTAAACACACCCATCTTGGGATGAAATTATTTTTCAGTTAATTCTGTTGATTCTAGTAATTATATATGTAATGGATGGTTACTTTCCTTAGTATATATATGAATTATAAGTTTAATTAATAGTGAAGATCTTATAATTCTATAATACACCAAGCTTAAAGGTAATTATACTAATAAAACATGAGCCATCCAACATTGGGCTGCACAAGAAAGAAAACTATGTGATATATTTATATAGATATCTCATTGCATGAAATGTTGATAAATTTTGATTCCAAATGAATATTGGAATAATATTTTAATCAATATACGTTGGATATGGCTTCTTCTATGGTTGTACCAGTACTAGTCATCCTTTACGAAATTCCATTAAATCAGTGAGATCATCTAACAATTCCAGGAGTAAAACTATTAATTTATCCTCAGTTGATAATTGGGAATTGGAATATTATTTCTCTCTTTTAGTGATATATCTTCATAATCAATTGGGGTTTTAGTTAAATTAGATGTTTGGAATGATTTCATGTTGATGGGGTGTCTCGTTTCAACCTTTATGAGTCAATAAATCTTTTCTAGTTGAATTGGTTTATCTAAATGAGGTTTGTCATCTTTATCTTGATGACCATGATCATTAGGTATGTTTCCAAATAGGAATTTATCATTGATCTACTCATGTTGGTCTATTATAGCCATGATCATGGAAATATTCCTTTCTAATGAGGTAGAATCACCATTGTTGGGTGGAGGGTGAGTGGTGAATATGGATAAAACTAATTCAACATTGATAGTATCATGGTTTTTAGAGTTAGATGGGTCTATATTGATTCCATGTACAAGTTTGAAACATGTGGCAGGAAACACACATTCTTTTTAGGAGCTTTAAAGGAAATCATCGTATGATCATGTCTGATGGAAGATAATAGAGATTACAAAAGGGTAAAAAGTCCCCCATTCCAATGGGATGGGGTTTCCATTGGAATTTTATAGAGAGAAAGGTTATTTGTATTAGTATATAATTTTTATAGCTATAAATTATCTCAAATTAGCATTAGGCCTCTATCAATACACACTAATTGTGTCATTCCCCATTACCATTCAGTCAGTTATGTTTTTACCTTTGTTCTGTTTTTACTTTTTCATTGGTTTAGTAACACTAATATGGGATTTTTATGATTACCATATTGATGAATATAACTATTTTTTTATTTTCAGTTTATACCATTAATTTTTTATACTCACATGGCACTTAAACACCATGTAAGTTAAGTACACACCATGAAATGTCTTCTAGAAAAGATATGTGAACTGGATAAATGCACTGAATGGTTCACATTCCATGTAGTAAGTAAATTTCATGTAGTAGAAAAAATAAAGTTTATTAATAAATATTTTATGGGTTTATTTTTGTATATGGTCCTCATGAATTATATGATATGTAATGGAATTAAACACCAAGTAGTTGTCATTAGTTTTAGTTTTAAGCAGGTGTCATCATTTATATTCAATTCCTTAATCATTTTACTAACTTATCTCGACCATAATCATAAACTATGTGATTTTGGGTGACTCCATTCCATTTGGATCACTTCATTTAGAAATTTATCACTGTTGTGATCAGTTTTCTTCTTTATGGGTACAAAATCCACTTGGTTATTATTTCGATTTGGTTGTGGATGTGGTTTGCCTATTTATGTTTGATCAAATATTTTCTTCTATCAATCCACATCATTTTGTTTGAACAAATTATCTTTTTCATATCATTCTTATGGTTTCAGGGCACCTTGAAAGGATCTATGTTTTTACCTTTGAGAGGGAGGTTTTTATTTTCAATGGGTTAATGTGATGAATTTTATGTATTTACAGATTATTTTATTTTATTCATTGAAATAATTTGATAAATTTTTTCTACTGATTTCAAGGATTAGAAAAGGTTTTTATAATGTTTTCTACCTTTGAAAATGGATTTCCTGATTTGGAAATCAGTTTTCAAAATCTATAGTGTAACACATTGGATTGGGTTCATTAGGATAGATACAAGAGTAAACATTGTATTTGTTGCACCACAAGAATGTCAATTTCTGTGATATTGATTAGAAGGAAATGATATTTTTTGGATCCAATGTGTTCTTGATTTTTATTATGATTGTATAGTAATCATTTTCCCATACCCAAGATCTAAGAACAAGATAATTTTTCATTTTCCATTTTTCATGATTTTTCTTTCTATATCATGATTTCTTATCATGTTTTTTCTAATATTATATTTTATCTAAGGTTATATCTCATTGATTCCCATTAAATTTTGTTTCATGTATATGTGTTCACTTGTATGACTCTTGATTCATGAAAATAAATTATTTTTTCTATCACATCTACTTCTCATATTTCTAGTTATATGAAATAAAAGGATTTTATATATACCAAAGATAAAATTATATTCAAATGGATTTATTTTATACAAAAAACCATGTAAATATTTTTTTTTAATGATAATATTGTTGAAATATAAGTATTAGAGCTAATATAGAACATTGGGTGGTATCATTATGGGATTTGGATCACAACCTACTTGTGCCTTTAAACATTTATAGATGTTGTATAGAAATATCAATGAAAATGGAAGAGCATCATGTAACATGTTGGATTCTCTTCTTGTTCTTCCATTCAGTTTGGATTTGTCTAGTGGTGATTTTTTGCCCAATGGGGAATTTGATTTATTTATAGTTTAAACTTTTTCTCAAGGATTGTATTTATTTTCTGGAAACTTTTATATTTTAACTTTTCACTCTAGTTTTATGAATTTTTAACATATAGTCATGACTAGTTTTTATAATCATGTCTTACTCATATCATGTGAAAGGATTATTCTGGTGGCTTTTTAGTTAAACTATGAATTGATCATTATAATTTGGTAACAATGAGATGCTCTTCCTAAAGTGAGTTCGTACTTCTAGAGTTTGGTTCTATGCCTTTGGTAGGTAGGAGTTAGTACTATTAAAATTTATATAGTTAGTATAGAAAAGGGGTATGAAAAACTTACTTCCTTGTCTAAACCAGAGTTATTATGGGAAGTTAAGTATTTCATCAAGGGTTTAGACATAGATATTGAGTTAATTTGAATGAACGATGTTGTATATTTAATTTAATTGAAATGATAATTTTAATATAATTTTTTTCATTTTACTATATTTATTAATTGTTTAAATAATTTTTATCTATACCTAAATTTTGTCTTATGATTTTGGACTTTTCTCAGGACTATTGTTTTTTCATTTTCTTAGAAAATTCCTCCAATAAGAGATGTTCAAAAATCCCAAGAGGAACATTTGAGATAGGTTTTGTTGTTGTATTCTCTTGGGTACCCTATATTTGAAGAATATGTTATCCACACTTTTAAGAATCTTGGTCACGTAGGGGTTGGGAACCTAGGAACCATAGGGGTCATGGATTAGAATTTACAAAATATAATCCACTCATATTTCATGGGAAAAAAGACACCAGAAATATTAGGTGTGTATTAAGTGAATAGAGAGGGTTTTAGACATCATGAAATCTATACATGAATATAAGTTATATTTTTCTATGTATATTCTTGAGGGACCAGGAAGGAGAATGTGGGACACTATTATGGAAGTTAACTTGCATTGGGATATTACCTAGGATTCCTTCAAGAAAATAATTACTATAAATTTTATCCTAATAAATTTCATGTGGAAAGAGATATATTAATTTCTAACCCTATCTAAAGGGGAGAATACTGTTGTGGAGTACTCCACCCATTCTGTTGAGTTAGTGAATCCGGAACAGAATCTTGCTACTAATGAGTAACTGACGGCTTAGTGGTTTGAGTTGTGACTGAGGACTAATATTTGGTATATGTTGATACTATTGTTCCTTACAGACATTTTGATGGTATTTGAAAAGTCATATTTAGCTGACGAAGGAATATTTGGGAATAGGGGTTTGGTTGGGTCTTCAGTTGGGGTAGTTTTTATCCAGGTTTTATGTTTTTAATTTAAAATAAAGGGAAATAGTTGTGAGTTTTCCTCAGGTACAATCCCATGGGTGACAAAAGTGATGTAGATGATTTTTTTCACCAAGTGTGGTAGGTGAGGTCATACAATGACAAACTATGTGAAGGATCGTAATTCATTTCATATCTGTGGATGATATGTCTATATAAAATACTTTCTGAACTGATATCTCAGGGTTGTAGGGAATGGTACACCTTCACCAAGGGTTTATAGGTTCATATAGATACTTCCAATGGTAGTGGGTCTAATCACCATTTAAGTAATATGTAGTTTTGGATAATACTAGATGACATTGTGTAGTAGAATATACTCTAGAAGAAACTAAAGAAAGGTCAATGACAGTTAGAGGTACAGTTTTTTTATCATCTTCTATGTGGTTAGATTATTTTGATATGGGTGCTACTCATTATTTTATATCATAAATTTTAGTGGAGATGTTTGGGTTCAGTTTGTAAATTATAATATTCTTGTTTGATATTTCCATTCATTTGGGAAAGAGGTTTGAAAAAGGATTTAGATTTCCAGTGTGTTAGGTGATAATAGTTAATTTGAAGGTGGAGGGGGAAATTTTTATAATAAATATTGAAATCATACAAATCATTATTATAATGGATTGGAAGATCATTGATAAGGACCTCATATAATTTTATCATCATCGAGTTCAGTTATTATTAGATGATGTCGTCTCTCATGGTTTTCTGGGTGATTGGGACTCAATATTCGGAAGAGTGGGGCATTTCTTTCATTATTAAGGGGTGATATCGAATCAGTTTTTAGAGATGTTTCCTGATGTAGTCGATCCTCACATGAATGGTAGTCTTCATGTAGTTGTGTGTGAGTACCCTAAGGTAATTACAGATTTTTTTGTCTTTCTACCGTGGAGAGAGGTATATTTTAATACTGACCATCTCCCTGGTATGATGGTCATTTCTTTGTCGTCATAGTGTATGGAACCTATTGAGTTGGTGGAACATAATGTTCATCATGAGAACCTAAGGGATAAAGGATTTATTTATACTAGCATGTGACTATGAACATCACATTTTTTTCTTTGATAAGAAGAAATCTATGGGCCTTATACTTTTTTTTGTTTATCTAATGGTAAATCAGGTTACCATTAATAAAAAATATCCTTGAAAAGGAGTGATAATCTCTTTGATCATCATTTAGTGGTCCATATTTTTCTATAATTGACATGGGGTCACGGTATCACAAGTTGATAGATAGAGAAAGGGATATAACAAAGATAGAATTTTGGAGTCAATATTGTCATTTTGAGTTTATGGTAATGTCCTTCAGTCTCACTAATTGTCATTCACTATATACGGCTTTAATAAATGAGATATTTAATAATTTCTTGTACTATTTTGTTTCTTTGTTTGTGGACAAAATATTTGACAACAATAATATAGATGAGGATCATGTGGACTTTTTGGATATCCTTAATCAACCATTTATGGAACATCATCTTCATGGTATTCTTTGGAAATAAGTTTTTTAGATGCGAGAAGTGATTTTCTAGGAAATTTGATATCTGAAGTGAAAACATACTTGATTGTGAGAAGGTATAATCACTTCTAAATTTGGAGAATCCTTGAAATCTATTTTATATCTTGTTATTCTTAGGTTTCGTTGGTTACTATATGTTTCTGTTTCAATGCATCTTCAAAATATCTTCATTGATAACATATTTAACGCATAAGGGTGTAAAAATTGAATATATTGACATGTTTCAAAGGTCTTTTGAAGATTTGTAAGTGAGGTTTAAATTAGCATCAATTTTGAATCATTTAGAACCATGGTTGTGTTATGATTTTTCACTCATGCATCTAGCGTGGGTATGGGATGTGTCTTGATGTCGGGGAAGTAGGTTGTTGTTAAGGGATCTCACTAATTATTCCCTCAGGATAATAACTACTCTACCAATCATAATTTGTTAGAAAATCTTATGCATGAATTGAAAATGTGGAACCCTAATCTCATTAGGGAGCCGTTTAAAATTTATTTTGATCAAGAGATCCATAGATTTATGTTTTCCTTTTGGGGGAAATAATTTATGATAGTATATATGGGTAGTGTATCTTTGAACTTTTTTTTTTGAATTTTTTAGAATCCTTGGAATTAAAAAGTGGTTGTCGGTGTATTGAGTAGAAAATTAATGATACAATCCTTCAGAGAATCATTTTAGAATGGTTTCTAACGAATTTTGTGTGTGATAATTTTGGAAGTGTAAGATGATAGTTGATAGGTGTTCCTGGATTTGATGATTGTTGACCCATCATTTGTTGAGTTAGTTTGTATTGAACATATGAAGACACTATCATCCAATTCATTATCCAATGTCATTATTTTAGGGAGACCTTGGGAGAGTGGTCTCGATCTGCCAGTGGAGCATTGTGATTTCATTGTGGGATGGTTGTTTTATATTCCTTGATATAATAGTGGTTTGAAAGTGGAAACCATTTTTTTTCTTCTATTCACACCAAGGTTACCAATATGTATAATGATATGAGTTTTCTGGATTAGTGAAAGGGTATGAGATGATTGATTGTGGATTTTTTGTGGTGTTTTGTTATTGAATTTATAGTAGGCACTAGTGAAATGTAGGGTTCTTGCAGCCTTTACACATTATGGTATAGAATTGGGAAAATATTTTTTGGGCTTTCATTCTTTTTCCATGAACTCTTAGTGGGAAGGATTTAATTTGGTTTATCATTTATTGAATCATAAAATTATGAATTTCTTACATATCAAAAATGTAATAAATGTGGAGAATCATGGTGAATTGTATATATGAATTATTATAGGAATTTATGGGGTTTCCTATGTAGTTTTTTTTATAGGGAAATGAGGTTCACATAAATTTTTTGGAATGGTTCTTCTATGGTGAAGTGTTCCCACATTAAATTAATTTCATCTTCAAAATCCTAGATGGATGGACATAGAGAGAGTGTTTTCCGTGTTTTAGAGGATATGTTCCAGGCTTGTTTGATTTATTTGGGAAATCATTATCAACATTATTTGTCTTTGGTGGAGTTTTCCTATATAAACAGGTATCATGATATAATAAGGATGACACCCTATGAGGCTTTGTATGGGAATCCATGTAGATCTCCCTTGCGAAGGGTATATTTGGGAGAGCATTCCTTGGTTTCGATGAGTTTCATTCAAGTGATGATGAAGATTGTGTAGTTGATATATAGGTGTTTGATCATGGAATAGAGTAATAATAATTCATATGAGGACCATTGGTGCTAGCTACAAGATTTTGAGGTTGGTTACAAGGAACTTCTTAATGTTTTTCCTCGTATGAGACTTCACAAGTATGGTATATACTGTAAGTTAGAACAGAGTTTTGTGGGCCATTTTTATATTTTTGGATGACTGGGGAGTGTTTCTTATTGATTTCAATTTAAATTTTGTTTAACATATATTTACAACATGTTATATGTTTCCTTGTTGAGGAGGTGTATATCATATCCTTCCCATATGATTAGATGGGAGGATGTTGATCTTTATCCAAACATAACATTGGTTGAGCAGCTTGTTCATTATATATGTCACTAGGATAAGGTTCTTCATGGTAAAATTATCACCCTAGTCTAGTTAATCTGTTAGTTTGTACAAGATTTCAATGAGATGTGGCAGAAGGTGTCGTTGATGATGTAGTATTGTCCTTATATTTTGATGGATCTTGGATCATGAGGGTTTTCTAGGGGAAGAAATCATTTATCATGGTGATATTGAAATTGTATGATACCATTTAGTTCGGTATATCTATAATTTTTTTGTTTTAATTTTTCTTTCATTGAGTAACTCCAGGAATTAATTTTTAGGATATCTATAATGGTGAAGTTTGGTATTTTTTTTAAATTTTCAACATAGACTTGTCAATTCTGCTACTCATTGGAAACTGACATGATTTGAGAGTTATGTACAATCCATGCAATGGATTCTAGGAATAATTAATGTATTATATACATGTAATGAATGAATTATATGGCATGTAAAATGTACACACAATTTCATAGTTAATATCATATTTTTAATAAAGGGGAAACAAGTTTTTTGGTTTATATCATCCTTGGGAATTATATGATGTGTAATGGAATTAAAATCCATGTAATTTTCAAGAGTTTTGGTTTTAATGAATCATCTCAACAAATTTTCTATTCTATTGACATGTAGTTAACCTCTCTCAACTCAAACAATACCATAAGTGATTTTGGGGGACTCCATTCCATGTAAATCACTTCGTTCATTTATTTATCATTATTGGGTATCAATTTCTTCTCCTTAATTATGTAATATTCTTGGTTCTTCATTGGTTTTGGTTGAGGATGTGGTTTATATGTAAAATTATGATTTTATATTTTTTCTTTTTGATATTTTTTATATTAATTATGGAAATGTCTTTTGATGATTGTTCTCTTGGTTTCCAATCACCATTGTCAAAATCATATAGGTTTTTACCATTTTGAGTTATATGTTTCTATACAATGTGTTATGTTGATGAATTTTGTGCCACTATTTTTAAATTCATTTGTGCTGTTAATTGATTTTAAGTGATAAAATGTTTCAAATGATTTCTTGGAGAGGAAAATGATTTCAAAATTGGGGTTTTCTTTTAGAATGGATTTGATTGATTTGGAAATGGGATTTCAATCTCATAATTGGACCGTCTTATCATTGAAAAAAATTATTGAAATTGTGAGCTTGGTATTAAAAATTTATTATAAAATATCACACTGGGAACCTTGGATGTTTCAAGATAGATACATTAGTATACTTAATGTATGTTTCATCCTAATGAGGTAAATTTTGGTGATATAATCTCGATGGACTCTATATATTTTGGATCCAACATATTCCAATTTGGGATTTAGAGATCCCATTATACGTTGTTCAATAAGAGAGATTATAATAATTGGTTGTTTTTTATTTTTTATTTCTCCATATTTTTTTGTTTAATTTAGGATTGTTTTATTATGGATTGTTTCTTATAGGTTTTATATCTGAGCCTGTATCACATAGCTTCACATGATAGGTTGTTTCATCAATATGTTTTTACATGTAAACCAATTGATTCATGGATTTACTTTCTTATTTTTATCACATTTATTTTTCATATTTATAAAATAAAATGTAATTATTTTATTAAAACAAAATGGAAATTTATTTACAACATGAATTTTTATTAAAAAAATATTGAAAAAAAATTCTGTTAAAATATATAAATTGAATTCATTTTATTGTATATGTTGTAGAAAAATTTGTGTTAAAATACTATGATCTGGATCACACCCTAATTTTTCATTTGAGAATTTTAGTAATTTTATATTAAAGGCTCGAGGTAAATGGACGAGCATCTTGTATCATGTCATCTTCTCTTTTTTATGATACTTTTGGTTTTGGTTGGTCTAGAGGTGATTGTTGGTCTTATGGGAAATATGACTTACATTCTAGATAATATTTTTTTCAGGGATTATATGTATTTTGTGGTAAATCATTTATTTCCACTCTATACTATGGTTTTAGGTCTTGCTTTATAGATATTTAGGACTGGTTTTTGTTCCCATTTTTACGAAAATCATGTGATGGGGCCTTTCATGTGTCTTCCCTATTTTATTTTTCATGGTTTGTTATAGATGTTTCACTAGGGTTTTAGATGTAGCATTGATATAGACCTACTATTGAGTTAAGGTAATATCCGTAGTGGATTCTCATTCAAGGTTCCTCGGTTTAGATGCATGGGTCTAGTAAAGCATTTTTATTTCATCTTGGGATCGATGTTAATGATAATGATAATATTGAATATGATCAATCATAAGTAGCTCCTAGATGGTTTCATTGAAATAGGGATTATCCTTATATAACTCCTTTATATAACTATGGTAAGCATTATTTTCACTTCATTCCAAGGTTACTAATGTGGTAGGATATGAAAGCTTGTTTCATTTTCCTTTTTCCATCAACATTTTTAGGATTAATCCTTTCCATTAATCTCTTGGACAATATTTTGGATTACCTCTATATTTAGGACGGATCCATTGATATTGGACTCCAATACCATGAAATTTATAGATATCTGTTAGATATTTTGTGTGATTTCTAACACATATTAATTCGACAAAGATAAGGTATATATATTTATGATAACACCATAGTATTGAGGAACCAATTTTAATGTTATCAAGTCCTCCCTTATGGTTTTGTGATAACCTATAGGTTAACTCAGATCTAAAGTCCTTATGAAATTTTATTATGGATTACATCTAGATTATAAAAAAATATGAGATTACCATCAATTCAGTATGACCAGTAATATCATGTTTGATAAATAAATTTCATTATTAATGTATTTACATTCGGTTAATCATTTTATTTTTCACATCTTCCAGGAGAGTGGAATTTTATTTTATATATACTTTTTTTTTCAAATTTAGTCATATACAAGGACATTATAATGGACCCCATGGAATGTTTTTGTCAATAGGTTGGGTTTTTTGTATCCTCTCCATGCATTCTAGGGATAATTATTTCATAATATGGGACCCTCTCATTGATTTAATTCATAGAATTGAATTCCTATGAAATATCAGAGTGGCCCTTATTACCAATTTTCAAATTATCTTATTGAATCCTTGTTTTTATTGTAATAATTTTCAGTGTTAATTTATTTCTATTAGTGTAACTATTTTCATATACTATTGGTTTTCTGTTGATGGTTTTTTATTAATATCAATGATTATTCATCATTCACTTGTTATATGACAATATAATTCGTTAAAGTCATATACTTGGGCACTGATTAATTTATTAGCATCTAGGGAGGTGGTATGTGTTATGGAGATGGGATTAGACCTAGTAATGACATTCATATGTATACTTATGAAGGGAATTTGTGATACATTTAGTATGATTCCAGTTAATAGGACATGTCATACTATTTAAGATTATGTGAAAATAATAATAGTGATTTCATTTATGTCCATTCAACCACAATCTATTCTACTCAATTTAAATAATGTTGGAGTAGTAAAATTGGTTACAGGTACCAAAAATGGACTCATGTCGTACTTACGCATGAGTGAACCTTTCTAGTTTTCCCAATCATAATGGTCAGATATTGATTGTTAGGACACCGTGTGGAGAATCTAGACTCATGGTATATGAGGGAAAAAATAGAAGAACCACAAATCAATATATACAGGGAAAGTAGTACCCAATATCATCACTTGAGAAAAAATGGAATTTTGTATAGTAAAATGGGATTCTTATACTATTAGCATAAGAGAAAGTAACATATTACTCATAATGGGGGTAAGGGAAATCTAGGATCATAACCTTAGGAAATTCCAACGATGAAGATCACATATGGTGAGATTCATTTATAGAGTAATGTATAAGTTTTCTCCATATTGACTCTATCCAGAACATTCATGGTTAAAAGTACAATGGGGACTAGGGTTTTGGGTATACCACATTTTGAAGGATAGAGGAGTAATTAAGGTGGTGAATTTATGGAATTAAACCTAAAATATGAGTTCTACATATCCTATGGTAGAAATAATAAAAAAACCGCAAGTCTAAGTTATATATTTTAGGGTTTAATGATTGGATCAACCAATGCAATTTAACATCATGCATTAAGGACATTTTCATGATGAATTTAATGATAACAAGTAATTGGGTTGGAATTATTCAAGGTTATACTAATATATGGCACATCATATCTATTAGAAATAATAAAGGAGAATTTATATATAGGTATTATACATAATTGAAGACCCATAGTGGTCAATAAAATCTTTTTTGTAGACAAGAAGAGGATATATTTATGTATTACAACTTATAGGATCCCTACGTGATAGAAAAAAAGATAAGTATCTCAATTAAATTGATATGTGAAAAATATGAGTAGAATATCATTTTATGGTACATATAGTAGGGTTTGGTTCCCATTATAAAATCCTATGAATGATGGATACCTAGGAAGGTGACCTGGGTAAGCTAGTTCCCCAGTTATAGAACTATGGTGAATTGGATGCATAGTGTGATATTACGGTTAAAACAAATCAAGTAGAAGACTAGGGTGGTACAAAACCTAGATAGGTGGATTGATCATAATGAGTTACCATGTATGGTATATTGTATATGTGGATCTCATGTTCTTGGAATGGGAAAAGTTCTCCCCCTAGTTGGAGGCCACAGTAACGAATATTCCCATGTTAGAGTCTTGGGTTAATGGTTAACCCTAGTTGGAGGAATGGGTTAATAGTTAACCTTTTGGAGGGCTACAAAAAAGTATCTCCCTAGTTATAGGATTTTTCAAACGGATTTCTCGAATAGATTCTTAGAATAAGGGTTACCCTTTGTTGAGGTTGGTGAGTTGGCATTCCCAGATAGAGGATCGGTTGAATGGTTTTTTTAGGGAAGTAGCGGTTGAAGGGATCACCCTAGTTGGAGTCTTGGGAGAATTATTTATCATAATTGGTTTCACAAATGAAGGACTAACCCTAGGTGGAGTAATGAGTGGGTTTTTCTCCCAAAAGGATGCAAGGAAAAGGGGATCACCCAACGAGTGTACTAGGAAAATGGTTTTCCATTATTAGAGGAATGGGACAGGGGTTATTCCAATGTGTGTTATGGAAAATGGTTTTCCCTACTTGAGGATAGGTGAGGAGGATCAAACTAGTGATTTTTGGGGTGATGTTTTTTCACTCAAGGAAGTTAGGGGGAATATTTTCCCCTAGTTGAACGCATGGGAAAGGGGTTTACCCTAGTTTAAGTAATCGGAGAAGTGTTATATCGAGTATAGGCCTATGATAATAATATGAAATGCTATGGTGGACATAGAGGACTGAGCATGACACACACGAAAGGATCCGTAGAGAACATGTATTTTCACTTCGTCTCTATTCCCCCACCCCATCCAAAAAACCTATAGTTTAGACTCAATGACCACATTTTGGGGGGTTTTGGAAGGATTGTGAAGGAATCCCGAAGCATTGTTCACTCAGATGCTCTAGGTAAATATTTTTCCTAGTTAAAATAATGGGTAAGGGGTCCAATTTCTTTGGGAAAATTATCTTGACCTACTAGAAGTGACTAGGATGTGTATATCAGTTTATGTAGGTAAATATGGAGAAACCCAAGGATTCCCTGATTCTTTGGTGATGGTGGACCAGGGTGTAGATAAGTGGACAACCATGGGTGTGCACTCAATGACATGCATGAAGAAACGTATGAACTAGGACCTATATCATTCTTGTATTTGGGAAAATTATCTTAAATAAGGATACAATAGAGCATTGGAAATCAGTATGAAACCTTGAGTATATGCTTTAATTTTTTCTTGAAAAAATTTCCAACATCAAATGAAATTAAATTTTAAAATGTGATTTTAATTTGTCTCCACCACCCATAAAATCAAAGAGTATGAAATAAAATAAACCTCAACATATAGGGTCGGGAAATAGAACTAGTTATAGAAGGACAATAAGTTCTTATGATATCTTTAAAATTTCATTGGTGGTTTTGATACAATCTTTTAAACAATTAAATAATCAATGTCCTACTCCTAGAGGGAGGTTCATACCAACACATCATATTACTAAGAAATTTTTTTAGGATCCCCCAACCCCACATGTATAAGAATAAATGAAACACAATGAGAACCATTTATCAACATGATCATGGGGCATCGGGATTATTTACTACTCAAAAGCACGTTGCATTGTCTATGTATGGACTATGTTATAGACTATTTTCTAAAATGAATCATACATGTTTGTCGATGCTGACACTCAACCAATATGTGCCCCTTCGAACTGATTACTTTCACATGTCACTACTCTTTGCCTCCTCCACCTTGGTATGCCCTAATTATTATTTTTTAAAAAATAATTATATATTTTTATATTTATTAATTATATAAAACAAAAATATAAATAATTAATATTTTCATTAAATATACTAAAAACATAATATTTTGTATTATTATATAATCTATTAATATCATGATTTTAAATATTTTATTATAATTTATACTTATTAATGTTCCGAATTAATTAGTTCATCAATGCCATTTTTCGTATAAAATAGTTTAACCATCCACCATATAATAAAATATATATTCGTATGATATCATTCTTATTAAATGGACTGTATATATTGTGATTTTTTAATCATGTATAAGAATGCTTTATAAAACATTGTAATCACACTCTACCATGTTATATTAATTTATTTTTTAACATGTTTTCATATTATTGCACATAAAAATTTCATTAATTATGTCATATCTTGAAATAATTGTTTTTATACATTTTTTTCTCATATATCACACATTATTGGTGATACAATGGGATTAATTTAATGAAATTATTATATATGAGTTCAATATTTCCATTAATTTAGTAAATTTTTATTTTTATGTGTATTAATATTTTAAAGGAAATAATAATATCATTTATGTAAGAGTAAATTTATAGAGTATGTTTATTTATTAAGGGTTCAATTTAATCTAAAAAAATGTAGATCAAAAATAATAATTAATAAAATTTATATTTTAAGAGGATGAAAAAAATTAAGAAATATATTAAATAATTTTAACATTCATTCATATTATATTAATGAATAATTTTGAAAATTCCATAAATTATAAATACATATTTATGATTATATTTAGTTGATTCATTTTACATGCCACTAAATACAATAAGGATTATTCTTATATATCAATTATTTCTTATTCTATGGATATAGACAAGGATAAGAGTTGTATTGATAATGAAGATAAATTTTGTATAGAATATTATTATATGATTTAGTAGTTTATGTATTTAACAATTCAATTTTAATGTTTTTATTTATTATCTATGTAGAAAAATTTTCAAATCAATATGTTTTCAAACCTGATATCATGATGTAACATATTTTATTAATATTTTTTTGTAACATTATAAATATAAATCAAATAATGTGAAAATAATGTTACTCCTGTCATTGAATTGAATGTGTTCATATAGAAATTGATCCCATAATGGATGATATGATTATTATAATTAATTGTGAAAATATAAGTTAATTTACTTTAGGAGAGAGTAACAAAAATGAAGTTAGTGTAAAAGTGAGTAATATCCATTATATTTATGATGAATAAGCATTGGATTTATTTTAAATTTTTAATGATAAGAAAACTAAATTATAATTAATAAGAAATAGATTTAGATAATTATTGTTCCTCATGGATATGTTATTCTTGAAGAATCTGAATTCATGGACTAGTGATATACAATTGGTATTGTAGTATATGAATTTATTTTTTTTATGTTATGATTTTGAAGTAATATTTTCAAATTAAAATATTAACCAAAAAAATTTGTTTCTCATAAGAGACCCTTGAGGTGTGACCAAAAAAATATTTCAAATTAGGAATGATAATTTGAAACTCTCTGCTTATTGTTGGTAAAATTCCCTCAAGGTAACGTTAATGATTTTTTTGATTGTGTTAGTTTACAATGAGGTTTTCCATGGTTTGTTGTGTAATTATAGAGATATTTTTTTACAAACTATGTTGACAAGGATCCATGAAAAAATAATAGATTATCTAAAGGTGGTACAAAAAGATCTTATACAATGTGGCTCTATTTTAAAGTATTTTCTAAATTTTTAGAAACAAAAATTGGATAATGGAGAAAGGTGTTTTTTGAAAAAGATGTTATATGTCAGTCCTATGGTGTTTTTGGAAGGTTGAATGCTGGCCATTATTCAAGATCTAAACATAAAAATATAGCCCAGGGAAGAACGAAATGTATGTTATGGATTTTCTGCACAAGGTAACATTTTTAGAATGAATGGACTAGCGCGTTAGGGGTAATGTTTCATGCCTCAGGGATATGGTTATAAAAATTCATATAAAATTAAGCATACCCCTTAATTTTTAAGAAGCTCAATACTTATAGAGAATTGGAGTTCATGTCGTGCAGGTGTTGAGGGCGTACAAGTATAGAGTTACACAGATGTTGCATTCCAGAATGGAGTTGCATGCCAATAGTGAGTTGGGTTTAAAAAGGGTGTGTTGTGGAAGTATTGTGTAGTGAGAATGTTTGGTATACATGAAAATAGTGACATTTTCACACCATGAATTAATATTGCATGCAAGGGAACATAATGTTGCGTGAATTTGTGATGAATCCCATGTAAAGACCTAGAATTTCAATGTAATTTTTTTAATATATGGGAATTTTATGAGTCCGTGAAAATTGATGGCTCGTGATTCTGAGGACGGAGTTCCCAGAATGAATTTCTGAACTTTATGTTAGGAATGTTCAGTAAAAGAGTGAGGGGGATTTTCTAACTTTTGATCCGTTTCTCATAATTGAAATATGAGAGCACCGTTGAACTCAAAATGCTAGTATTTTCATAAGGATACCTTCACCTCGATCGCAGTAGGTCGAGGGTGGTAGCCAGCTTTTAACATATTCGGGAAAGAATAAAACAAAAATAAAATTATGTGTCATTTTCATTTTTATTCGAAACTCCTTGTGGATGTTGAGAGGTGGGAACCACAAAAATTAAACCTCCCCATGAGGTTATGGAGGTGGGGACCACCAAACCTAATACCACCCATGAGAGGTTATGGTGGTGGGGACCACCTGAGATCAAAACCTCTATGAACCTCCCACTTAAATGTGGGGAAGTCTCTTGAACATTTCCTTGATTAATTATTCCCACCATTAATTAATTTAGATAACTTAATTTTTTCCAACAATTTAAAATTGGAAAAACATATTTTATTAGGCTGGCACCTCTTTTCCTGGGAGGGTATTTTTGGTTGGTGAAAGAGGTGGGGGGAATTTGGGTGAAATCTCTCCAATGATGAACGCACTCCAGAATTGAAGAACATGGACGACGTTCGAACTGACTCTAGAAGTGTGACCATGGAAGCGATGATTGTGGGAACTCTCTTCACCTTCACAGATTTTATCACACGATCTCCATCAACAATCCTCGAAGGTAGGGGTTTATTTGTTTATGATTTTATATTCACATGTTTTCCTCTTCTAAAATAAAGAATACGGATCAACACTCATAAACTAGTTGATCTGTGGATGTTTTCTTTTTCATTATTGTTAATAGTGATCGATCAATGTTGTGGGGATTTATGTTCATAAATATCCTCCATAAACGTTCTTGGTTCTGCAATTGTGAACCACTTGCTACCGCTCTAACGTGAAGAGTGTGGGCCAAAAAAACAAGTCCCGACCACCAGAAAATCTTGTGGTTACTTGATGAATCTTCCAACGGAGGAAGATGACAACCAGAGCGGGTTTTTGGGAACCAATGAGGCACAAGAATGGAGGCCAGCAACACCGCATGCCGAGACAAAGGCGATGGCGTAACGGCGCCTCCCCGCAGCCTCGCCGCCCCGCAGCCTCGTCACCCAGTGGCTGTTCGCACCACCCCGTGGCTTTCCATGTCGTCCCGCGGCCTCACTACCATGTGTCCTCACTTCCCACAACCCAGTCGCGCTTCCCCGCGGCTCTTCTATCTGTGGCCCTCCATGCCACCCCGTGGCCTCACCGCCCCATAGAACCCACGACCGCATGCCATCTCGTGGCCCCCATGACCTCTCAACCCCCCCCCCCCCCCCGCGGCCTCACGGCCACCCATGGCCTCCACGACCCTCCGCAGCTTCACGGCCACCCATGGCCTCGTAGCTATCCACATCCCCCTGCGGCCCTCACAACCTACTGGACTACCTAGCGTAGGCCAGGTCAGTCCGACCGGGTCGGACCAGTTCCGGACCAATTCCAAGCCTATCTTCTTTCTTGGCCATAACATTGGCAACAGACGACCATTTGATGAACCGTTAGTAGCACTGGAAACCGTGGAGCAAGACAGTCCCTTTGGTATACACCACTAGAGATTTGGATAAATATGGGGAACGGTTGGGTTGGATCGGGCACGAATCTAACCATGCCTCTGAGACTAAAAAGCTAATAACTCACAAACCGGACATCTAATTGACACACCGTCTGTTGCGTTGAAGCCCCTAAGACATGGAGGTCCTTTGTGTTAATTATTCATGGGACATCGTAGATGTTTTAGTATTGACCAGTGGCTTGTGCAGCAGACCCTCCCAGAGACAAGTGAGTATAGTGCAGGAACCTAGTAGATAGCTGTGACTTGAAGAATGAATAATGATCGGTGTGGGTTAGCACCTTGTGATCCTGTGTGGGTCAGCACCTTCCGATCCTGTGTGGGTCAACACTAATCAATCCTATGTTGGTAAGAACCTAGAAATCCTTTGCGGGTCTGATGAGGAGTTAGTATCTGTCGTGGGTCTACCTCTTCAAGGAGTGAGACAATTCACTAGTTATTTCTAATCTTCATTACTACCGTACCTATGTTATACCTGGTGTGAGATGAGTCTGTACCTATGTGGTACTTTCCTTCGTGGTAATAACATGGTGGTATTATTCGTTGTGGCGTACATTGGAGGTACTTTCCTATGTGTTATTCCTTCCTTTGTGGAATTGTTGAGCTTTGGGGTAATGAGTTAGTCCTTGTGTTTCCTCATGATTGAGATGGGTTGACATGATAACATTGGTATATGTATGGTCATATACCTAAGTAGGGTAGACAGTTGGTGTCATGATTTTTGGGTTATCTTTTGTGGATTTGTGATACATTGAGGGTATCAGGGTCCAAATGAGTATCGTTATACTCACCCATGCATGGGATATGTCTGTACCTCATTGTGTTTGGTTCGGACGACGGATAACGCTGATCGAGGCAGAGAGTACGAGGACTAGATGGTGCTCAGAGGTGGACCATACGGCGTGTTAGTACGCAGAGGAGTCGGGTGGACGTGGAGTGCTGAGGAGGCGATTTGTACCTTCCCTTCAGGTAGAAACCTCTGAGGAAGACCTAGTAGCTATCATTTTCTCTCTCTAGTTGTATTGTATTTCAGTTGTACTTGTACATTTACTATTGGGCTTGTATTTCAGCCCCTCTTACTTTCAGCACTCATTTTTCTATACAGTTTACCTGCATTTGTATCTGGTTGTGTTCTTGGTTATGTGTTTTCACAGGTTATAAAGGTAATTCCTTCTTGGTTATAGGGAATACTATTTTCGGTGCTAGTCACCAACCTCTGCCCTATGGAAGGAAAGCTTGGGTTAGTCACAACACGGGGCCTGGGGGACGGGTCGTGACAAATTGGTACCAAAGGAGTCAATTCTACCGTAAAACATAAGAATATGATCTTTCTAACAGCAATAGTGTTAAGTGTTGTTGGTGTGGTTATCAGTTTAGGGAATCCAGTGTTGGTGTGGCGACCGACGTATCCATACACTAGGACCCCGACTTCTGATTTCGTACTCAGTGCATGAAAAAACTAATTGTGTGTGTGTTTCCAAGAGTTTTCTTTGTGATATCTTCAGTCAGCACACCACTTATAAATTATTGACCATGGGGAAACTGTTTCTTTTCAGGATGCCTCCATGAAGAGAACCATCTAGGGTTCAAAGAGTAGTATGCACTGATAGCGCACCGAGCAACGAGGCCTCAGTGCAGGGTCATCATCCAGTAGAGGTACCAACGGAGGCACCAGCGGCACCATTACCCATTGAGACACCGATTCCACCAGGACCAACATCAATCGATGCATGCCGCTTGAGTGCGTTGCATAAGATCCAGCGCTAGAGGTCACCCAGGTTTAGGAGAGAGATGGACCCACAGGGGACTTAGGATTGGCAGGAGGCTGTAGTGAGAGTTTTTCGACTGGTAGGGACACCCGCTGATCTCATGGTTATCCTTACCACTAGGCTTCTATAAGAAGCAGCAGGAATATGGTGGAGCATGATGCTCCATGTTCAGGATGAGGTGACACTTCTCTGGGTAGACTTCGAGAGCCTATTTCAGGTAGAGTTTGTCCTAGAGACTGTTCGCATTGTACGCGTACAAGAGATGCTTCATCTACAACATGGTAGCATGACTGTCACATACATAACATATTTTAAAGTTATTTTTAATTTATTTTCCATTCATGTTTTGTTTTGGGGGTTTCCAATGGTTTTATGGAGAATAGGTGAGTTTTCATGAATTGGGCCAAACCGTGAGCCCAATTCCAGAATTAAATATAAATTTTGTTTATTTTACAAATTTTTCATTTTTTAAATATTTTTCACTCATTCCAACTCCTAAATTTCCTACCCTGATATATTAACACCACATATAAATTTTGAGCCTTTATAAATCCATAATCATGGGGGTTATTTGGGTTTTTATTTGAGAATTGGGCCAACCCGAAATCCCATTTTCCAGTTTTGAATGGCTTCTTTAATTTTTTAATATCTTATTCATTATAATCCATTTTTTAGGTGATTCCACATCCCCCTCAACACTATGAATCCCAGGTGTTCTCCCACTTCATTTATCCCCTCTTTGGAGCTCTTTGAAATCAAGACATAGGGAAGAACTTCATAAGTAGTCTCAAATAGGCCAGAATTGAAGAGGTGACTTCATCCTTCTTAACTCTCTCAATTATTACTATTTTCTCTCCATTCCAGTTCCTAAATTTCCTCCAAAATCTTGTTCAAAAAACCCCTGAATTTTGGCTGTTTTCAATTTCATCTACTGTTGTTCTTTGAGTGATTAATTCTGGTGGCCGATAGTATGAAACATTGGACATATGTGGCGTCATCCATGTGTTTCATATAGATATATAATTCCTCATCACTGGCCTCTTTCCCAGGCGCAACTAGAATAGGATCATCCAGCACATACACCTTCATTTCATGGCAAAGGATGACTCGTAAATGCCTTTTCCACTCTTGGACATTTGTGCCGATGAGAAGGTTTTCATTCTCGAGTATGGTTAAAAATGATATGTTTGAAGTCGTTTTCTTTCCATTTATACAAATTAAGATGAGAAAAGGTTTAATAATTTATTAAAAAACTAAAACAAAAAAATAAATCAATACTTATTAGTCTCCCACTATTTTATCAAAATCCAATAGCCCTCACTATTGACTTAAAAATATTTTGTTGCCTGAATATTCTAGTGTAAAGGATCCATATTTCCCTAAGAATTACCCCAACTAGGGTTGGTCAGGCAACTTTAAGGGTTTTAGGTAGGAATTGAAAATGCCAACTGTATTAAATCGCAGTTCCTCGATCAACTAAGTGAACTCCCCAATCCTGAAATCCTTTTATTTTGGATTTCCTCATCCTTTGCCTATTGGTCACACCAATTCCTATTGTGGCAGTCAAACCTTGATGCGAACCAAGTCAAGTCAACCCAAAACCTTGAATTAGAATTCCCCAATAATTGAAAGCACTCCAACTTGGGTTGGTCAAGCACTCTGAACTATGGTTCGATTCTAACCAAGATTATGGAAGGCTATACCGACTTAATATTTCTTTTGAGGGATTTTATCCTTATACATAAATTTCCAATTTATTATCTTTGATTACATGCTTGTTAATATTAAGTGGGATATACTTAAGTGATTAACCATTTCTAAGATAATATTTACGCATAAGACGATTTTAATTTTAGTTCCATATTGCATGATTGTTTAATTCATTAACTGTGTTATCGTGACAACACACCCCCAAATAAATAAACCATGAAACTAAAAAAAAATATAAATGGTATGATCATGAGAATGTTCTATTGGTTAGTTTATCTAGCAGTTGATAAACTAACTCAAGACCTAGGGGAGAAACACCTTGAACCTTGTGGGTTCATGTTTACAGCTTTCCACCTATGCACCATTGTATCTCCTTGGATTGGTTTCACCTTGGATTTGACTTGAGCCTCCTCCACTAGCTTGGGAGCTCCATCCATTACATATCCATTTATCTAACATTTAGGTGAGGGGTAAAAAGGGGTTTTTACATAAAAGAATCCTTGGGCGCGTAGGCCCTACATATTAATGAGGTGATGGCTCACATGCCAACAAATTTAATTTAAATAAATAAATTAAAAGAACCCATTCACATACAAAGGTCTCGGCCTAGATCATGATCATCCCTACACGCAACGATATTTACACATAAATAAAACTATCATTAAATTCTTTAATCGTTTTTTGTTTAAGATAAATCATGCTCGAATCAATTTACTATATTTAATTAATACATCCTTTTATCTTAAACACTTTTCTGAATTCCCTTGAGATTCTCATCCATCATAATTTTAATCAAATAAATTCATTTAAAATTATCTTTGTACATAACATATACCTTGGAGGCAACCCGGTGAATTCTCGTTCATTACGCAGATGTTAAATTAAACACATATATATAAAACACCTATCAATTATTTTTCCTCAGCTTTACTCCTGCACTATGGTACACATCTAAAGGGTTTGTATAATATAATAATAAATTTTAACAAATCTACATAATTTGGGTGAGTACACGATGTGTAGTTTCGACTACACGACATGTAGTTTTCTTCACCGTCCATTCGAATTACACACCCAGGGACATGGCGTGTAAATGTACTTCGGAATTTTTCGTAGTACACATCATGTTCAGTGGGACACATTCCATGTAGTCTCCGTGTTACACAGTTTCCAATCGGGCAAGCCGCGTACGAGGTACATGGTCTAACCCAAACCTAAAGGGACTACACATCATGTTCAGTTGGACCACATGGTGTGTAATCCGGAAACTGTGTGCCATCTATTATTGGTCAACATACGGTGTCATAAATGACTTAGGTATACTCCAATACACGGCCTGATTTGGCAGATCAGTCAATGCATTGAACCTAAACTACACGATGTGTACATCCTGAAAACACACAGTGTATTCTGGTGTGGTACGACCACAAATGTTTGGATCCTCTGGATGGGTTCCCCTATTTTATTTTAATAAAAAAAAGAAAAATTCATTTCTGTTAGGTGAACGAGAAACGAGGGAGGGTGAACAAATCTCGAGATTCATATATCCAGAACAATTAAACTTGAATTGAAACAACTAAATTTTTAAAAGCGTAAAACATCAATGAAAAACTAAATAATTATAATCAACGATATGGATCCCTCTGATACCACTTGTAGGTTCCAAGCGTATGAGAAGCGTGTTGGTGGGTTTTCCCAACGTTAATTGTAGCATTAAACGACGTTCAAACCGAGATCCGTCACAATATAAAACACCGGATCTTCAGAATAGAACGAAGAACAAAAAACCAAAGAAGGAATCCCGGAACCATAGAGACTGGATCATTATATGTTGGTCATAATTAATTTAATTAATTCACAAGAATAACCTTGGTGGAATTATTCCTTTGTTGATGTCTCCGGTCATGATCCAGTGATCCGTCATTACGTCATATAATCGAAGTGTTGGATTCCTCCAGCATTGATCCACACATGTGCCAAGTATCTATGGATGTTGCTAATGGGATCCCTGGGTGCTAGAATAAAATAACCTTTGCTTGCGATGTCCGCCTTCGATCACCTTGATCCGATGGAGGAGGATCTCTCTCGGTCTTGAGAGAAATCATAGAGGAAGGTGTTCTTTTGGCCTTGAAAGAATTCTCCAGAATTTTTGTGCACAACCATTGGTGAAAAATGTTGGGGTTGTGAGGATATTTATAATCATGTTTGAGGTTTACAGAGTTATGACAATAAATAACCACATTACATGTTTTATTTATTTCATCAACTCTTATTCAAACCCCCATGTCGAATTATTAATTCCATGACATGCGTCCACGCTGATTATAATTAATATCAATAATTATAACAATATTATATCCTCAAAATCCTGATTATAAAACTACACGCCGTGTAATCATTAATAAACGGTGTGTACTTCTTTTCCATAAAACTATGCGGCGTGTATTTTAAATATACATGGTGTGTGCTTTTCTTTTTCACTTTTCTTTATTTCCTCCACCACATTTATTAGACCTTGTGTGATAGATATTTATTTCTCAAATAAATATAACTGCATCACTCACTAATAAATATTATTTCATCCATAATATATTCTCTTGAATAACTCGTGTCGATATAAATGCAATCAGGCATCCATAAATAATTATTAAACCACAGTTGGGAATAATCTTTATTTAATTTGTTAAATTAATATTTAACTGAGATACATGGACACAGATAGTGTGTGACCCTCTTGGCCTCTTTCTCAGTGGCATTAGGCGGAGCCTGCCTAAATTCCAAGGTTAGCATCTAACAACACGTCATGGCATCCATAGAGAAAGAAGTTAATTCCGCAATTACGTGTCACCTCATAAAAATTCTTAACGTGTAATACAATCCCTTTGTCACGATATCTCGAATCAAGTGGGTTGTATGCCAGTGTCATCAACCCACATGTTTGATTATTCTTTCTTTGACTTTCTGGAATCGAACTCGCCCATGACTTACCATGGCCATGGATTTATTTAGGCTATATCAATTCCATCATAGGGCCTTAGATATCTACTTCATTTATGGAACAGAAGGTACAAATCCTTTCTCGCATTATCTATTAATGCAATATTACTCGTGATTCTCCCAACATATCCTACCTCGCTGCGAACAGTGTGTCATCACAATTTTCGTCGATACATCTAAGTGCGCGAGTTGTAATACCCATTAATAATAATCTTAAAGTCTAAGGACCAATACACACGCCCACAGATAGGATCATCTATTGAAACTATAAAATGTGGATTTCCTACTGGCAGGTCCTGTTCTCCTAATATCCTCCTGGATATTACCATGGCAGCACACCATAAGAAGGCGCCTCAAGGTTTTATGAGTCGTCACCCCTAATGCCCTATATTATTTGTGTCCCTCAAATAACATCATTCGGACATAGAGAATATATTCAAGAACAGTGTTCTGGAACATCCGGGTTCTCATCATAGCCGGTATCCACTATGACTTTTTAATGAAATAGGTGTCTTTAAGACATTATCACATGTATTGTCACGTAGAAGAACAATCAAGATGTTATAAGGCTTTTATTAATGAATAAAGTACAAAGTAGTTGGTTCTAGGCCACCAACTCCAACATAACCCGAATTACCTCTTAGAGTTCCTCGACATATACTATATGAAAAATATTGTTCATTAATTCAACATAGAATTTTTTTTTGGGAAAACCACAACATGTTGTTTGAGGAAGTGTAACAACCCAAATAAAGTGTTACATTTATTTATTCATATATTTACATTAATTATTACTAAACTATGATTATATAATAACCCCATTATATTCCATATACTAAAAAACATATATTCATTTAATTACAATCAACATTCTCATCATCCCTAAAATCAGAAATGATAACGTCAATGATGTGTACGACCCACTAACACCCTACCAACTGATGTGACATGTTTTCCATAAACACCTTTCATAGTTGGGTATGATGATTGATATATATATATATAAGATATTTAAAACATAAATATATTTCTATAATTATTATATAACATATACCATATTAATTAACTTTTCCTATGGGAGTATGATGTTGGTATTATTGTTTATGGCAGACTACAACCACATTAATTGATTTGATTTCGTATTCACTAAATCTGACGACAAAAGGAACATATGGTAAATTTAATTAATTAATATAATATATACGTAATAAAAATTATTTGATAATTTTAATATATTATTTAACTTCATTTCATTTCATACTTTTCTAAAAATGAAGCATCGTTCATGCATAGATATGAACTTCCATTTTCATGACTGGTATAATTAATTTTTATCTATAATGAAGGTTTTTTATTCTAAATATACATATAATAAATTTATATTAAAGAAATAAAATGGTTAAAAATATGTAATTTATGGAACCATAACCAATATGAATAGAACAATAGTACCAAACCCAAACATATGTGAAAAATGAAGAAGCATGTTCCTAAATTGTAATTTTAACGTGTTATTGTTAATAAAACAGTAATAAAAGTGAATAATTTATACATATGTGATATTATATATTCGAATATTCTCTAGTATTATGTTTATAATCAATTTATATTTATTATACTAGATCCTAAATCACTCTCAATGCCAGAGGAACACAACTATTGGGGTTTCTAGTCTCATATTTCACTTCTATGAGTCACATGGCATATTAAACACCTATTAATTTTATTTTTAGTATACACTAACCCTGAATGTATTTTATTATTATTATCATGAAAATGATTCTTATTGAATCAACCAATTTAGGATCTTTCTTTCACATGATTTTTTATTCAATGTTCCCAATGTCTAAATGGTTTTATGATACAATCTCAATGATGTAACGTCCCAGACCCGGGTGCCACGCAACAGGTTCACCGAGCCCAGTTCGCCACGTGACCTAAAGTGCATTTCCCCAAATGCCAGAGGCTGTCGACTAGCAGCGAGGGCCCAGGTCTGATAGTGGGGAAACAATGCCCTCATTTGTCAAAGTGTTGCGCAGCGGAATATCAAAATAAACATACAACAAACAGCGGAAGCAGTAAACTCTCACAACTGAAATAAACTACAACAGTGGATATAACCAACTGTATATGAATTATGATGCTACATGTTTCAAATTCTATGAAAAAATCCAGAACATGTTATACATCACTGTGATAGAACCAAAATAAAAGTACAACAAAACAAGTAAATAGCTGGCAGTGGCATCGCGAGCCTAGGCTCGGTCCCATGCCCTCCTACTCCACAGAAACAGTCAAGTACCTGTATAGGGTCTCTTGCCCCTATCCACACCTACAGAAACATAATTTGTTTGGGCCGAAAAGCATAATCCAAACAGGGTGTGAGAAATATATCTCAACAGGCACCCACCAAAGGCATGTGCCCAACTGCGTGTAAGCATGCATCAACAGTGTGCAATAGTAAAATGAAATAAGTTAATCAGTACTAAAAAGTAACTAAATTAACAATTAAATTTCAATTTTGTTATTCATTTAATTTATTTACTTTAGTATCGTTCTGTGCCCAACAGCACCACGCCCTCCGGCCAACCAGTATCTCTCCCTCAGGCTAATATAGTGAACCACGCCCTCAGGCTATACAGAATCTCACCAACAGGAATTGTAACATAAATCTCTCCCTCAGGCATACGAAGTGTCACTCTCATACATAGAAGTCAATCCCTCAGGCACGAAAGGTTGCCCTCAGGCGGAATAACGACAGTCCTCGGGCTAATACAGTCACACCCTCATGCTAATATAGTCACGCACTCAGGCTAATATAGTCACGCCCTTAGGCTATTATAGTCACGCCCTCATGCTAATATACGTATCTGGGACATGCCCAACATATAAAAATGCAGTAAACAAGTAATTCCTCCCAAGGAAATCCTTACAATTACTACATTGAAGGCATACCCTCGGTATCCTGGCCTAACGGCTAAACAGAGAAACACAACCCCGTGGTGGTTCCGGATCCATGCAACGATCCCAATCAGCATTTTATTATCAAAATTTAATCAAATATGCAATTATAGGAATTAAATATAGCAAAATCCTTAGCCACACGACACTCAAACATGGGTTCGTGGCACGAAAATGCAGAAAATGCACGACAGTTGGAAAATGAACACAAAGCCACCTACCTCAAATGCCAACGAACGCTATACCCGAACGCTGATTCCCGAAACGCCCAAGAATGACGTATATCTGATGAAGAACAAAAACCATTCAAACATAAATAACTTATGTTAGGTGAAGAATTGGCAATAACCAACCAAAGAGGTGGAAGCCCTTACCCGTGCGGTTCCAACGAGATCATCTGAGAGGGAATTGGATTCCAGACGAGCGCCCGTCGGTTCTTCAAAGATCCGGCCTCCTCCTTTGGCTCCAAAAAGGCCCAGACACCTCCTATGCCAAATGAGGAGGACACTTCCTGTTTTAAGCCCGAAAACCAAAGTAAACGGTGTGTACATCAATGTACACAGTGTGTACACCTTTCATTTAACTGTTCATTTGGTGGCACCGCCACACTGTTCATCTGCCGACAAGAGTACATGACATATACTCCCATGTACACGGCGTGTACTGCCGCCCAGCTGGCGGCGACTTCACCGCCTTACTTATTAACATGCTGACTGACTACACGGCGTGTAAAGGACCACTACACGGAATGTAGTCGGTTCCTACACCCTTTGTCGCCAACAAGGCTACACGCCATGTGTACTTATCCCAACACGGCCAAAAGTACACGGTGTGCAAAAAAATACACGCCGTGTAGTTTCAAAATTTAGCATTCTTTTCCATTTTCCATATTTCCTCAAAAATAATTAAGGAAATGTAAAAAGAAGAACCCGTACCTCAAAGATAAGAACCGGGTTCTTACAAACTTCCCCCCTTATAGAAATTCTTCCCCAAATTTCCCTTTCCAGGGTGGCAAAGATAAAGCTCAGAACAGCTCTGGCCACTGAGCACGTACATTGGCCTCCCTCTCCTAGGACTCGCCCTGCACTCAGCCATGCTTCCATAGCACCCATACGAGAGGAACTGACCGGCCTCAGAGATCCTTCGTGCTCCTATCAACGATACGGATCAGATGCTCCTCAATGGACGCATCATGCTAAAGCTCAACGTCCTCAGGCTGAAAGACGTGAGACAGGTCTGAATGGTAGCGACGCAACTGAGTCATGTGGAAGACGCCGTTCATGGCTCGATACCGCTGTGGTAACTGCAACCGATAGGCAACCAGCCCGACTCTCTCCAGAATCTCAAATGGTCCCACATACCTCGGTGAAAGCTTACCCTATCTCCTGGTCTGTTTGTGTCCCAGCCTCGGCAAAACACGCAAGAAAACCTGATCCCCGACCACGAACTCCAAAGGTTGTCTGTGGCGATCAGCGTAAGACTTCTGACGAGACTGCGTGGTAGCCATCCGCTTCTGAATCAACTAGACCTGCTCAGATGTCTCCTGCATGAGCTGTGGCCCCAACAAAGCTGCCTCACCTACCTCTAACCAGCACAAAGTTGATCGGCATGGCCTACAATATAAATCCTCGTATGGTGCCATCGCAATAGTTTCCTGAAAACAATTGTTATAGGCAAACTCGACTAAGGGTATATGCTTCTCCAAAGAGTGCCCAAAGTCTAGGACGCATGCGCGCAACATGTCCTCTAGCACCTGTATCGTCCTCTCTGACTGGCCATCTGTCTGAGGGTGGTATGGTGTGCTCAGAAGCACCTATGTACCCAGCGCCCTCTGAAAACTCTGCCAGAAACGAGACGTGAAGCGGTCATCCATATCTGAAACGATAGAATGAGGGACCCCATGAAGACATACGATCTCTCGGATATACAGCCTTCCGAGCTCGTCCACACCAAAGGTCTCCTTGATCGGAAAGAAATGAGATACCATCGTGAGTCTGTCCACAACAACCCACACTGCGTCATTGCCTCGAGGTGACCTCGGGAATCTCATCACAAAATCCATCGCAACATCATCCCATTTCCATTTCGGAATGGGCAACTGCTGTAACAGCCCAGCTGGTATCTGGTGCTCTGCCTTCACCTACTGACAGGTGAAACACCTCGTGATAAAACCGGTTATCTCTCCTTTCATACCCGGCCACCAGTACTGACGTCTCAAGTCTCGGTACATCTTGGTAACCCCGGGATGAACTGACCAAGATGAAGCCTGAAACTCCCTCATCAGATCCTTTCTTATATCCCCTGGAACCCATACTTGTTCATGGAAACACAAAACCTCATCGTCGCCTATTTCCAAACTGGGAGGAGGGTCCTCACTTGCCATCGATTCCCGTAGAACTAGGCCTTTTGAATCAGATAGCTACCTCATCCTCACTCTGTCCAAGAGGGTCCAAGTCATAGCTAACGAGGAAAGATAAGTCTTTCCCTGACGGTCATGCACCTCCAGATGCATCTCAGAGAACAAATCCATAAGCTGCAACTCAACACTGGCCTCCTGCACTGCCTGTATCTGAGTCTTCCTACTCAGTGCATCAACTACTACATTACCATTACCAGGTGTATAGGCAAGCTCAAAATATAAGGACTGTAGGTACTCGACCTACCTTATCTGCCTCAGATTCAGGTCACACTAAGTAAATATAAACTTGAGGCTTTTGTTGTCGGTGAAAACCACAAAATGATCTCCCAACAGGTAATGTATCCAATAGTGCAATGCATGAACAACTTCAACCAACTCAAGATCGTGCGTCGGATAATTTCTCTCATGTGGCCTCAACTACCGAGACCCATATGCAACAACTCGGTCACCCTATATTAAAACGGATCCCAGCCCAATCACTGACGCATCACAGTAAACTGTATAGTTATTCCCCTGCTCTAGGAGTATCAGGATCGGTGCTGATGTCAGCCTTCCCTTCAGGTCCTGAAAAGTTGTCTCACAAGCTTCTGACGAAACAAACTTTACACCCTTCTTAGTCAAACCTGTCAACGGTGCTGCTAAGTGGGAGAAGTCCTGTATGAAGCGTCTATAGTAACCTTCCAGCCCTATGAAACTTCGTGTCTCAAACACGTTCTTGGGCTACTCCCAGGAAACTACTGCTCTCACCTTCTCTGGGTCCACTTTAACTCCTGCCTCTGAGATGATATGACCCAGGAAGTGAATCTGGTCCATCCAAAAGTGAATCATCGAGAGCTTAGCATATAACCGATGCTCTCTCAGGGTACTCAATACGATCTCAAGATGGGTGGCATGGTCGTGTCGAGTGCGTGAGTACACCAAGATTTCGTCCATGAATACTACGACAAAAGAATCAAGATACAGATGGAACACACAATTCATCAGAGCCATGAAAACCGTTGGCGTGTTCGTGAGTCCGAACGGCATAACCGTATACTCATATAGACCATACCTACTCCTAAAAGAAGTGAGAGGAATATCATATGGTCTAACGCGCAGCTGATGATATCCGGATCTCAGGTCAATCTTCGAGAACACTCGTGCTCCACGAAGCTGATCAAACTGATCATCAATCCTTGGCTAGGGATATCGGTTCTTAACCTTCAACTGGTTCACCTTTCCATAATCCACACAAAGCCTAATGGTACCATCCGCCTTCTTCGCAAAAAGGACCGGAGAACCCCAAGGAGATGTACTAGGTCGGATAAAACCCTTCGCCTGTAGCTCCTATAACTGCCTCTTGATCTCCTGCAACTCAGGAGTGGCCATCTTATAAGGAGGAATGGACACTGGTGCTGCTCCTGGCACAAGCTCGATAGAGAAATCCACCTCACGCACCGGAGGTAGACCTGAAAAGTCATCCAGGAAGACATCCCTGAAACGATCGACAATTGGAGGGAAATCCGTCTGACAAGTCCCCTGGTCATCCAGATATAAGCTCGCAATCTCGGCTATAACTCCACCTAGCCCATGATGCTCTGGCCGAGCTCGACTCGCCTTAACATCCCACTCTCCCTTGTATAGAAACTCCCTGCCCTCTGGTGACGTGAAACGCACCCTACGATGATAGTAGTCTATACAGGCTCGAAAGGGAACCAACCAGTCCATCCTGATAATGATGTAATAGCTCATCATCTCCAGGACATAGAGGTCCCAAAGGAAGTGACACCCTCCAATCTCAAGGGGGCACTCCTTGCACTGATGCACACAAGCCGCTCTTATCCCCAACGAAGTGTCTAGCTTCAAGATATCGGAAAAAGTAGAAACACAGAGCCCGATGCTCTCCACCACGGGTACAGATATAAAACTATGTGTAGCACCCATATCAAAAAATACTATAGAAAAGACAAAAGCTACTAGAATAGTACCTATGACTGTCGAAGGTCTGGGATCCTCTTCCTGCTAGGTCTGTTGCACTGCATATGCCTGCCCAGTGCCGCGGCCCTGTGACATAGCCTGGCTACCCTGAGCTGTCCCGCCCTGCTGCCTTTGTGATCCTGGTGTCTGGCTACCACGGCCATGAACACCATCTCTACCTGCACACCCTGATGCATTCCAGTTCCCTGACTGGTAAGTAGCCACTGGTCATGCTCCCTCACGTAGAGTCTGTACAGAACCCCTCTCACTAGACATCGGTGTATACGCCCTACAAAAGCACTACAGCTGACCCATCTTGCCACATGCTCGGCACTCAACTGGGTCTCGTGGACACTACGGCCTCTTGTGCCCCTCTCTGCCACACTGGAAGCACTTGATCAGGCCACCTGACGAGACTACCTGGCTGGTACTGCCACCCTAAGAGAAGTCCATCTCTCTCTTCCTCTTGCCAGTAGAAATAGTACCAGTAACTAGTGCCGAACCACCCTGGCCCACACCACCAGATTATCACAGGTTCCTCTCTGTAATCAATGCCTGGTTCACAATCATGTGTATAGTAGGTAACCTGAAAACATTCACCAGCACTCGGATGTCATACCGAAGACCATCCTCAAAAAGTCTGGCTCTCAGCATCTCATCACCCACCAGCACGGGTGCAAAGCGCTGAAGCTCTGTAAAACGAGTAGAATAGTCCATCACTAACATGGCACCCTTCTACAGATCCATGAACTCTCGAGCTCTATCTGCCCTCAGCATCTCAGGAAAGAATAAGTCATAGGCGACTGCCTGAAAATTATCCCACGCCATGTCCCTGTGATGGTCTGACTGGGTGGTCATATCCCATCACCTCTTGGCGGAATCACGCAGCATGTAAGTCGCGAGCTTGACCCTCCACCTTGGAGGAATCTCTAGATGTTCGAAAATAGTCTGCATCGACCCTAGCCAAGACTTTGCATCCTATGGTCCGATATCCCATGAGAAAGTTGGCGGATGCTGCTGCTGAATGATACGCGTCAGCTCGGCCATAGATGTGGCAGCCTGCAGTGCTCCCTAAAAGGTCTGCATGAACCACAATAATCCTTCACAGAACTGCGCCTCTGCGCCCATGTCTGGTGTAACAGATGTTGTCACATCTGGCTCTGCTGGTGGATCAACTGGAAGCCCATGGTCTACCATCTCCAGAGTATAATCTTCGCCATTCTATTGGAAAAAAACTCACTGTCGTCTAGGCGGCATGACTCTACATGGTCAAAATCACGCCTCAGGTTCAAGATTATTAAGAATGAAATTGAAGGAACCACAAAGGGAACATGAGGACTAAGGTATTCAAAATTATCAAAACAAGACTACACGGCGTGTACAATGACTACACGGCGTGTACTTGACTTCCCTCCCCCTACCCGGGCCCTTCCATACGGCTAAGCCACACAACTTCCATTCAACAAAACTACACAGCGTGCATAATACTTACACGGCATGTTCGGTGTTATTGTCCAACTGCCCATGCCATTTGTGACACGACCCCTACTCGGATTACACTACACGACGTTTTACAACCACACACGGCGTGTACACCACCCCGTTTCCCAATCGCACAGCTAAGTCCACGCGGTCTATCCTCGGACAAGACTACACGACCTGTCCTCCAAAGGTACACAATGTGTTCAAGGAATGGTGACACCGTCCCGTGTTTGTTAGTTACACGGCCGAGTCCCTAGGTTTCTCTATACGGCGTGTTAATTATTTCCACGGCGTGTTTTACCCAAGCCTTTCTCTACCCCAGGTCGCCACCCACATGGTTTGCGACATGGGAAGAGACTACATGGCGTGTACTCCTGGTACACAGCGTGTACTCAAAAAGTTCATTTTCCTTCTCGAACAGAAGAACATACACGACGTGTATAAAAATACTACACGGCGTGTATGATGGGTTTCCGGACAATATGCCTTGGAAACTTCCCTGGAACCTAGAAAACTCTGAAAAACAACACCTAAGTGTCAAATTCCGACTCGTGTGGGCCCATACTCCCCACGAATCAATGTTTGACAGCTTATCTGTGTTATAACAAAATAAGCAGTCAATGATCCACCAAATTCCGGTCAATGGGGGCCCATACTCCCCAAAAACCAAGGTTTGGCATCCATTATCTGGCCAGTTCACATAAACATTACCCTATCAAACAGCAGGTATTTTTATCAGTGCAGCTATCACAAAAGCATGCCTTTTAAGCACATCGACTATCTCAACAACATGCAATTTATAATGCACCTACATGGCATGGAAACTATGCATGACACGTGTTATCTAGAATGTTAATATATGATGCATGAGACGACATACCCTCATCTCATCAGGTTGCAACTAATTAGAACCCATAGATAAATATAACAACACAATACAAGTGCATCACCCAACGGTGAAAACATAACAACCGTAAAATTGAAAACTCAAAATAATTGAAAAATACGAGGCAGACTAGATTTTCCCAGTACACGGGTTAGCTACGCCTAGGCATAGCTTATTACCAACTACCATTCGTCCTATCCCTGACTATATCTCCAAACAGTATGTCAAAGAAAAGAAACGCCCTTTGATACCACTTTGTAACGTCCCGGACCCGAGTGCCACGCAACGGGTGCCCCGAGCCCGGTTCGCCACATGACCTCAAGCGCATTTCCCCAAACGTCGGAGGCTGCCGACTAGCAATGATGGCCCAGGTCTGATTGTGTGGAAACTATTCCCTCATTTTTCAATGTGTAGCGCGGCGGAATACCAAAATAAACATACAACAAACAGTGGAAGTAGAAAACACTCACAACTAAAATAAACTACAGTAGTGGATATAACCAACAATATATGAATGATGATTCTACATGTTTCAAATTCTATGAAAATAGCCAGAACATGTTATACATCACTGTGATACAACCAAAAGAAAAGTACAACAAAACGAGTAAACAGCTGGCAGCGGGGTCACGAGCCTAGGCTCGGTCCCATGCCCTCCTACTCCACAGCAACAATCAAGTACCTGTATAGCGACTCTTGCCCCTATCCACACCTGCCAAAACGTAATCTGTTTGGGCTGAAAAGAATGACCCGAACAGGGTGTGAGAAATATATCTTAGTAGGCACCCACCAAAGACATGTGCCCAACTGTGTGTAAGCATGCATCAACAGTGTGAAATAATAAAATGCAATAAGGTAAGCAGTTCTAAATAGTAACTAACTTAACAATTAAATTTCCATTTTATTAGTCATTTAATTTTTTTACTTTTGTATCGTTCTGTGCTCAACAGCACCACACCCTCAGGCCAACCCGTATCTCACCCTCAGGCTAATATAGTGAACCACACCCTTAGGCTATACAGAATCTCACCCTCAGGAATTGTAACAGAATTCTGACCCTCAGGCATACGAAGTGTTGCCCTCAGGCACAGAAGTCCGGCCCTCAGGCACGAAAGGTTTCCCTCAGGCGGAATAACGACAGTCCTCGGGCTAATATAGTCATGCCCTCAGGCTAATATAGTCACGCCCTCTGGCCAATATAGTCATGCCCTCAGGCTAATATAGTCATTCCCTCAGGCTAATATAGGTAACCGGGCCATGCCCAACATATCAAAATGCAGTAAAAAATCAATTCCTCTCAAGGCAATCCTCACAATTACTACATTGAAGGTATACCCTCGGGTATCCTGTCCAAACGTCTAAACAGAGAAACACACCCCCGGGGTGGTCCAGATCCAAGAAATGATCCCAATCCGAATTTTATTATCAAAATTTAATCACCTATGCAATTCTAGGCATTAAATATAGCAACGGCCTCAGCCACACGACACCCCAACATGGGTTCGTGGCACAAAAATGTACAAAATGCACGACAGTTGAAAAATAAACACAAAGACACCTACCTCAAATGCCAACGAACACTGTACCCGAACGCCGACTCCAGAAACTCCCAACAATGACATATATCTGATGAAGAACAAAAACCATTTAAACGTAAATAACTTATGTTAGGTGAGGAATTGGATAGAACCAACCAAGGAGGTGGAAGCCCTTACCCGTGCAGTTCCAACGGGATCGTCTGTGACAGAATCTGATTCCAGACGAACGCCCGACGGTTTTTCAAAGATCTGGCCTCCTCCTTTGGCTCAAAAAAGGCTCAGATGCCTCCTCTGCCAAATGAAGTGGCTACTGCCTATTTTAATCCCGAAAAACAAAGTACACGGTGTGTACTCCTTTCATTTAACTGTCCGTTTGGCAGCACCACCACATTGTTCATCTGCCGAGACGAGTACACGACATGTACTCCCAAGTACACGACATGTACTGCCACCCAGCTGGTGGCGACATCACTGATTTACTTTTTAACCTTCCGACTGACTACACGGCGTGTAAAGGACCACTACACGTCGTGTAGTCGGTTCCTACACCCTTTGTCGCCGGTGAGACTACACGCCCTGTGTACTTATCCCAACACGGCCAAAAGTACACGGCGTGTGGAAAAATACACGACGTGTAGTTTCAAAATTTAACATTCTTCCCCATTTTCGATATTTTCTCAAAAACACTTAAGGAAAAGGAAAAAGAAGAACCCGTACCTCAAAGATAAGAACCGGTTTCTTACAAATGATGACCATGATTTTCAATGTTTATTATTATGATAAAAAAATAGTTTCATCTATATCACAAGAAACCCATGAATTTTCATTATCACATTATTCAATGATAATTTAATTTTTCCATCATTTTAATCTATTTTTGCACTTTCTAGTTCTAAATAATATTTTTAAATAAAATAAAATTTATTTCTCTCTACGGTTAAAAAACAATTTCCTTCCAAAATTAGGTATTATAAAATAATTTTAAAAATAATTTTAAAATAATTCAATTTATTTATTGAATTAATCTTTTCCCAAGGGTTAATTTTACAAAAAATTGAAGGGAATATTCATTTCATTTTCCAAAACAATACTCATTTTTATATTACAAAAAATTTGAAATGAATAATTTTTTCGATGTTTATGCAATTTTTTTCTTTGTGTCCATTTAATTATTTAAATTCCCCTTTTTAAGGTTCCACAGTTATTTTAAGTGAGTGTTAATTTTTAAAAAATAATTTTTAATTGTTCATGAAAATGGAATGCCAATTTCCCTCATAAAAATATCTTAGTGATCTCTCAAAATAATTTTCCATCTTAGACGCCATCCTTTAATGGTTGTTATAAATTAATGGAGATAATATTCAATTATAATATCCTCATTATCTTTATGTACGGTTAATGAATATGTTAATGAAATTTTTATGAAAAATATTTATCTTCAATTTTTTATGATATGGTTAAGTAAAGGAAATAAGTATATAAAACACATTTTATTTATAATAGATATGATGGGATGATATAATAAATGGTTATTTATCATGTGGAACAAATATTAATGTATTATGTGATAAGTGAGACCACTATCTCACAACAAAGAAATTGGTAAATTTGTAAACACAATAGGAAATAAGTTATGTTTTAACTTGATTAACTGTTCATAATGTCACATTTAAGCATAATAACATGTTCAAAATGTTTTACATGATCATATTTATATGTTAATAGAGTTATTTGTGTGTATATATTTTGTCACGAACCATCTCGGGACAACCCTCTACCGGTCACCCGATCTGGTCCACGATATGGCCCGAGAGGCGTTCGCAATCCTCCCGGGCTGGCGACAAGCGCCAGGGCATCAAGAGAGGTCGTGGGAACAATTTCTCCCAATAAAAATAAATAAAGAAGTAGGAATAATGCAGAGAAGCGCAGAATAAATAATCCAAATAAAGTGACTAAACAGGAACATAAGAAAAATAAAACTGACCAAACATGATGTCGAACTAACTCTGTGCGACCTCGCGGGTCACTCTTCAACTCAATGATCAAGCATCGCCCTAGGCAAGCACACTAAATCTATAGTGAGCACAAACACTAAAAACAAAAATGAACTATAGGCGCGAGTATTAAAACTTAGTAGGATAGCCCGATTTCTATTCCCAATGCACTACCATTAAAATAAAAGAAACACCATTTCATGTTTGACCTACAATTTATAAAAGTTGGCTTTTCTAGATGCTACTCAAAAACAATGTGCGAGACATTTCCCTCATTAATATTTGAAACCCCAAGTCATTAATTTAGTGAGACATTATCATTTTCAAAGGGAAAATGATGTTTTCATTTTCAAAATTATACAAAGAGGATTAAAAACTTTCATTTGAAAACCATTATTAAAAACCAAGTCAAAACAAATTTATCACTTTAAAAGGAAAACAATGCACAAAGTACACATCAAGGGTAATGTAAAGATACATACATGTACCAAAACATCACTGCAAGTAACTGAAAGCCAACAGACATGAGTGAATCTAGGAGATCAAGAATAAACCAGAAGACACCAGTACATGAGAAATCATCCTTGTTGACATGTCATGATGAAATAAAAACGCAAAATATGCTTGACCATCCTCTCTTAGTTAGGACGAGGGAAAATTACATAGTAATAAACCCAATATACCCACCTACTATGGGCCACTAGTCAGTACCATAACCTAGCAGTGCACCAATCATTCTTAGAATATTCTCTCAATATACCAGATTCCCATGTCTCATGTGTTTGGAAAGGGGGTGATCTAACTGATGCCAACTGAGTATCCAATCATATATATATATATATATATATAAAGCACAACAGGCATCATCCTGAGCCACTCCATGGAAAAACCTCTTACCTTTAAACTACTCAAGTACCTGGGAGCCTCTATGTGTGGCCTCCCAAACAATCAATTGCAACCAAGGCAGGAGAGTCATCCTAGGAGGGTATTTATCAAAACATTTTTAGAGCTTTCTATAAAGTGCAAAACGAGCATTAAATACATTTCATAATCACTACATTGAAAATAAACAAGATTCTTGTTCATTCATGAGAAGAAACCATTTATCATTAAAACCAAAAATAAAATTGAAATTCCGTGAATTATTTTTAAAGGCCAAACAGGCATTCTTTCAATATTGGGTGTCCGCTCGTTATGAAAATGTTTCAAGTATCGTGTATAAAATAAATGGATATTTTTACACCAAATAATAATTAAAAATTTAATTGTATTATATTAAAAATTTATTATCTTATGTTATGTCACATTTATTAAAATTAATAAAAATATTAAATCTGAACAAATATTGTGTGCAAAAAGAAGGAAATAATGTAACTTAAATTTTAAAGAGCAGTGCAATGGGAACCTACCTCAAGATCAAAGCACGATGGCCAAACAACATTGGAACCAAGGCACGATGACATAACTTGTGTCTGAAGCCACGTGACAAAGTCTAATATTCCACATAATATATATCAAGGACTCAGAAACCTAAAAAAACTCACTAGATCATGCGAAACCAAGCAGCGGGAAGAAACACTCACCTCGAAAATGAAGTGTGACGATGATGCAAACCCGAGACCACTTCGTGAGGGTTCCAAAATATAAAAAACCTAAAAAAATAATTTAATAAATATTTGGGAAATTCATAAAACACCAACTAGAGGCACAACATGTTTCTATGTCAAAACACACCAAAATTTAGAAAAAATCTACTTTAAAATTATCTACACAATAAGACCATTTAAAACAAGACTTCAAACGTCAACCGCACACCAAAAAAACTAAACAGAAGATTGCACTAATAATATTTAACAGGCATAGGAAGTGTGAAAACATATAATTAATGTTTCTTAAATTAAAAAGGGAAGTTCAAGGGGATTCTGACCTTAGATACATGGCACGACACCAACGCTCACTCAAAATCGAGGCGTGACGACAACGATCACTTAGAATCACTCTGTATGGGTTCTAAAAACTCAAACCTACCAAGAAAAACCAATAATCAACAAACCAAACCTAAAAAAAACATCTATCACCAACGAAAATAATAATTAGCATAATAGAGGCTACCGGTGGAGCACCGGTGGGGCTGGTTAGAGCTGGAGGCTAGGGTGGCAGCAGGGAATAGGAGGAAGGGGTCGTCGCCAGAAAACAATGTAGCAGGGGTATTGTGTTTGTAGGAAAATTCCTCAAAGGGGTCACACTAATAGGAGGAGGCGGCGTCAGAATGGATTGTGCCAAAAAAAGGTTGCGCCAAAGGAGAGGAGGCCACTGGCTAGGGGGATTTCCAGAGAGAAGGAATGAAAAAAGTAATAATGATAATAAAAAAAATAAAAAAAACCATCTGTAAGGGGAGGGGATCCGTCGAGCTAGGAGGTGTAGGCGAATATCCTGACGGGGTCAGCCGGGTGCGTGTTGGCTGAAGGCTGCAAGAGGGGAACCGTGCGGATGATCTAGAGTTCCAGAGGGGGGTGGGGTTGCTTGGTCTGCTCATCGACAACAAGGGGGAGCACTGGGTTCATTGGGGGACGACATGCCACTAGAGATGAAACTGGCCCGGGGGGGTTGGTGCTGGAAAAAGCTGCAGCAGGGGTGGTGCACCGAGAAGAAGGAGGATAGACAGAGGTTTTGGGGGATGGCCGGAAGGCTGACATCCATGCGAGAGGAGGAGGTCAAGACGATGCCGGCTAGGATGGCCGATGGAGGTCACCGAGGAAGCTGGAAAAGGGAATGAGGGAGAGGTCAGGTCACTAGAACACAGTGCTGGGGGTGTGGCGACTAAGAGATGGGGAAGGAGGTTGAGAGCTGAGACGGAGAGTGGCATCGAGCTGCATGGTTGTGAGGTAGAGGGTGCGCTACTGCGAAGGAGGCTAGGGTAGGAGCGGGTGTGTAAGGCTGCAGGAGCGCTGGTGGGTGAAGCAATTGCTGGCAGCACGCAATAGAGGAGAAGGCAGCTGCTCGTCCTGCTAAAGCGTAGCAAGGAGGATATAAAAGGGGGGTAATTAGGGTTTTAGTATATTTTTTTACTCTAAAATAAAACACCCTAAAAGAACTAATTAAAAATAATTGATGGAAAATAGAATAATGATATTAATAGTAATAATCATAATCATAATGATATAAATAAAAATAATAACAACCTTAATGATAAAAAAATATAATAAATGTATTCGTCTGATTTTAATAATAATAAGACTAACAATTACGGTTTTCCTTTTTTTTAAAATAATATTAAAATTATTAATAACCATGAATATTTTAAATGATGTAATAAATTAACATTTATTTATCTATTTTAATTTTTCCTAGATGGAGAAGCCAAGCAATAGCTTGCGCGAAGTCGCGCGACGTCGCGCTCTGCCCGTGCGTCTGATGACGTCGACACCAGAAAGGCATACTTTAATACAATTCAAAGATATTAATTCAGGGATGAACTTGAACACCAAAAAAACTATTTCAAGGTAGAGAAATAATTAAATTAAAATAGTATCATAAGTCGGGTGTGACATATTTCATATCCGAATGGTTATTCATGGACATGGTTTTATTTTTATATATTTATGTGATAGTCTGATTTCATGTCCTTAACAAAATGAGTAAACCTATTTATATTTATTAATATTAATAATTATATAAGCTAATATGTATTCCAGATAATTTATATCTTAAAAAGTTATTATGTTCTCATGGATCATGATTTTTGATTTCATAATGATTCATGTTTTACTAACTACCAATTTATATGAAATTAAACTAGATTTTGATATTTCAAATGAATTTATTTTTTAAAATGTTATACACATATTCCCAAAACCATATGCACATGTTATGTTTGTTTATATCCCAGGATTACCCTTATAGAGCATCTGAGATAATCTTTTCTTATGTTTCGACTCTCTAATTATGAATTAAGGTTATATATTTGGTATGTTTGGATGAGTAAAAAAGAAGAAGATATTTCTGTGATATGTTGATGATCTATCACAAATTTAGAATATTGTGTACTTAGTCTTCAAAGGAACTAAAAATGACAGCCCATTGGTGTGTTTTTGGAAATTTAATGAACATTCATCTATTTCGATATATTATCTATGTATGAGATGTTTGGGTCTATATAGTGTGTGTGTGTGTGTTTATTTTATGAGGATAAATATTCACTCTAACAAGTGATGAGGGATTTTTCATCATGGAAATTGAAAAATAAATTTGATCAATGGTTCACCTACCCACCCATGAGTGATTACATACTAATTAAGTAGGCACCTTTTTAGAAAACACTCTTTAATATATGATTGAGAAGTCAACAAGTGTAAATATTGAATCTGGACATGAATGAGGTTGTGGAGCTTTTTTAGATACTCGATGTTGGGGATCCTTGTAGTAAATTCAAGTCTGGTCTGATCTGATCCTAAGGATGTTTTTGTTAACCAATCATGAATTCCATGTCATTATTCAAATATTTATGAATACATGTATGTTATTAAAATATTCGAATATGGTTTAAGAGGTGTTATTTAAAGGGATTATTGATGAATGGTAATTAACTGATAATTTTAGATATTTTAAATGGATGAAAATACAAGTAATTATATGTTTAAAAATGATAAAATAAAAACAAATATACTATTTTATAACATAAAAAGAAGATGGGGTGGTACTAGTGAGGTGTGACGATGATTTTCTCTGTTTTATTTTTGGAAATAATAATGATGAAAATAAATTGAATATATGTTTTGAAAATAGAAGAAAATATTCATAATGGGAATTTCATAGCCAAGATCAAATAGATTAAAAAAATTTATATATCTAAAATATATAGAAAATAATATAATAATGTTATGAGTTCATAAAAATTAATGAAAATACATTATGTTTAACATGAATTAAATGACCATTGGAGGAATAAATACTATAATATTCTCATTGAAGCTCATAAAGAATGCTATAAGTAAGAGTACCATCTTTCTCCAGAATATTAATATATATTGGAGAATACTTCTGAAGATTTTTGGAAATAATGAGTAATGATAAATTTATTCTATAGAATGATGAAGGACATTAGAGGTTCAATATAGAGATTCAATGAATAAACCATTCAACCATCATATGATGTAGTCAATATAGTGAGAAATTATATTCTCCAATAGGAATATAGAGTAATAAATTAGTAATAAAATATGATAATGGTAATAAAAATATTATTGGTGGAACCAGATTAGTTTATAGTGGATAATTAATTATTCGTTTAGGAAACTAATAATGATAAGGAGTAGGGATCTAATGATGATCCTTGTATATACTGGGTTCATGTTTCCTCTTTTCCTAATGTATTTAGGTGAGAATTGTTTTTAGGAGTGATCAGATCAAGACATTAACATGTATGTTTGGTTAAGATAAATGGGATATTATTTTAGTAGTGCTTAATTGAATCGGCCCTCATAATGGAACATATTTGACCTATAATCTATAAGTAGTGTCAATGATAATCCATGTTCTCTGGGAATGACCTTTAATTTTTTAGGTATGTATAATTTAAATTCCTTGAACAATAATGGAATCCATAATTTTTATTAAAATAACTATGAATGAAAGAGGAATATTATGTTTCTACACCTTATTTCAGTTGATATAAATGTCAAATATTTAGTAAATGTAGGATTTATAATCATTACCAATGGTACTCCTATATATTTATAAAAAAACATACATATAGAAGATGATGGAAATTCAAAAAGTTCTATTTTGATCCCTCTTGAAAAAAATTTATATACATGTTTAATTATTTTTAGACTGATAATGAATTGTCAGATAAATTTAAATTCATTTATGATAGGAATGTAATTGTTATGGAAACCAAATTTAATGTTTTTAGAATAATATTTTATGTTATTAAAATAACTAATGATAAAGTTTCTGATGACCACATTAATAGTTTCAATGAGATTATTAGTAATATTTATATATTTGGTGAGATTCAATATGATTTCTATATAGATAAATGGTTGATGAGAAATTCCATATTTATTTGACTAAAAAATCACATCCATAAACAAAAAATTCGAACGTTATCTTGACAAGATAGATAATATTCTCTCATAAATTTATATATGAAAGGACGTAAGGTTTATGAATAATCAAAATGATAAGATGACCTTTGAGGATATATGAAAATTCAAAAAAAACATGATCATGTAACATAATCATATAATTCTAACGATGGGAAAGGTGATGCAGATTTTGATAGATTTATTATTCAATTACAAAAAAAATTAAGCATATAAAAATAATGGAAAGGGAAATCAATAACAATGATGTTATTATTGAAATGAATATTAACATATTGTAAATAACTTTAAGTAGAAGACGATTTTTGATTCTAAATTAGTTAATGAATATACGAAACATCAAAAGATTAATTGTGGAAAGAGAAAGAGAATTCTGTCTAGAATAATGAGAAGGAATATGATATTTATAAACACACTTATTTGTAATCAATAATATAATATGTACATGAAGAAATTTTTTAGTTGATTTTGAAAATAGTTTTTAAAATCTATGAAATGATGATAATCTATGTGAAATAAAAAACCTAAAATTATTTAAAATGATAAAATAAATTCATTTCTTTAGTATAAAACATCTCTCAATAAGGATAATAGGTTATTGATAAAATTAATGAAAATTATGGGTAAATAAAAACAATATTGTGTCAAGAGATATGGTAATAAAATTTAGGATATCATAAGATATTGAAACAGAGGTTTGAGAATGATAAAATGGTGAGTTATCTTAAGTAAAAATTTATTATGAATGTGGAATAACTATCAAAAAATAAATGATTTTTTAGGTTCCAAAAATGTTAAATAATGAATGATTTTAATTCATAAATTCTTATGAGATTAAATTAGATTCATCTCAATATGTATATATGTTGGTTATAAAATTAGGTTATTTCTATCTCAATTAATTTAAATTTTGAAAATGTTGTTTTTAAATTTTTATCCTACAAAATCAGTACATAATCTATTTAGAACAATTACATTATCTAGAAAAAATACTATAATGTAATTGGAGTATGGGAATTTTTTAGGATACTATAAAAACAAAGGAAATTTTATGACCTATTTATAGATTAATACCAATAAATAATTTCTATATATATATAATCAATATAAATTTTCAATGTTTTAGGGGTTATTAAATATTTTTTAGGTTCATACTAAAAAATATTATTCTGGCTTGTTTAATATGTTTTTACTATGAAAGAGTGATGAACAAAGTTGGAGGTACAATAAATAAATAATAAAAATTTACAAGAGAAATAATTCTTTGAATATAAATTCAAATAATCTATCAACATATAATTATTTTTAGTTTAAATAAGAGGTTATTGTATTCTTTAATTAGTAGTGAACAATATTTGAGAGTGAATGACTATCCTCCATTGTTAGGTTCCATATGGTGTGACCAAAGTCATAGTTTATATGGTATGAGGATAAAATTAATATTATATTGAGACTATTAATAAATAATGTGATAAATAAAAACACTATGATATTTCAATGATGTTCTGAATCGTTTAGATAGACCAATTTTAAATTGGTTATAAAATGGAGAAGGGAAAAATAAGTACTTTTTATAATGAAACCCAAGTGGTTTCACACGAGGATATCAAAAAACATTAGGTGTTTTCTAAACGTGACAACCAAAATATTCAAGAAAATAAATTTAGTATATGAGAAAAAAGATGATATTATTAAAAATATCCAAACTAGATTACATGAATTTGTTGAATTCGTTATGAGGATGGTTAAAGGATTATGTAATTCAGTCACCATCATTTCTTTGATGATGATTACTATTAAAAAAAGGAAATAATTCAAGTGAGTTAGTTTTTCAAGAAACCTGTTAGGGATGATGATAGAAAAATAAATATAAATAATTATTCCAATGTTGTGATGGGAAGAAATAAGGGATATTAGTCGAAATGGAACTCTCATCCTTAATGTTAAAAATGAGGAAAAAGGAGTCTCTTATAATTACAATAATTTCGATTTGTTATAATAAACATGTAGGGAGTTGAAGGAATTGAATTTAATTAAGAGTTGTAAAGGTATTTATTGGTTTTATATCATGAATTGTCATCCATCACTAGGTGTAAATATTTTCATGATAAAAAATAAACGATTAAATCCATCTAGGGGTAGCTTATAATATTATGTGGTACCAAATATGTGTTTTTTATGAAAAATATGAATTTTTTCAACAGATGAAAAAATTGAATGATGTGTTAATAAAACACCCTCCAATAACTATTGATAATTATTCCATCCATTATACTAATGGGGAGTATATGTTGGACATAAAACGAGTAGAAAAATAATATTCAAATCGAAATTTTAGATGGATTTTATTGTACTCAGTGTGAATTATATAATTCATTAATATTATCTTCAATAACCCCTATTGTGTTTTAGATGACTTGTTCTAGTATTCATAATTATTTATTGAATCCATGATTGTATAGTTTTGTATCCACTTTATATACATTAGATTAATCCATATAGATGTCTAGTTAACAAACTAAATTCTCATTTTCTTAGGAAGAATCTGAATCTATAATTCTCTCCATACATTGATTATAATGTGATTGTAAATTATGTATAGAGAATAAAAATATATCAATGATATTTTGATTTATCTTGAATATCATATGATTAAAACCCTACCCTGATATTAGATTATATTTATTTTCAGTAAGCATAAGGATATTTCATTGAATTTCGAATATATTGGGAAATAAAAAAAATACAATGGGAGAAGTTGATGTTCCTAAATACATGTCTTAGTCTGATGTTTCGTTTTTTTGTTAAATTGTTCTATATAATTTCAATGTATAACCAGTATTAATAAAAAAAGAGTAGTTTGATATTTTTATTCTTGAATAACACGGTTGGAAATTTTCATGTAGAATCCTATATATTTGACGACTAGTTAGAGGATATTTAATATCTCATGTCATGTTATGTTGATAAAGAAGTGATACTAGCTAGGGTATTCTATAGGAAATGATTTTCACATAAAGATAATGGTATATTTATGTAGGACATGAATTATATAATGGAGATGGTTTATAAATTATATGTTCTCTATGCATGTAATAATGAATTATGGGAATAAATCTGATGATATTTATAGTTATTATAATAATTCCAATATAATATGGGATGTTTTAATGTTTTTACTATGGATTAAAGTGAAAAGTAATTAGTCAATAGTCATTTCAGTGATGTTTGAAATTATATACCAAAATATAAGAATGACTATTTTATTGAAATTCCATTTAACATTGAAATCAATCCTAATACATTGAATTAGTGAATATGATTTTTTATCCACCCATATGAATTCCAAACATTTTACTAATTTTAGATTTATTAATATTTTTTAGGAACATAAGACAATAAAATGTTAGTAATATTTATTAGTGAAACCATATATGAAATCTATCTCAAGTAAGACATTGATTTATGTCATTAGACAATCTTTATGTGGGTGTGTGTTCATAATGTTATAATAAATTCAGTGATTTATGGAATACCATGTGTTTTATTATTTTCGAATAATAATCGATATAGGTACTTATAAATACTTCTAATATAACTGGGATAATATAGTTATAAGGATTTATATAAGAATTATGATAATGAAATATAATAAAAAAAATTGTTTTTGTGATCATGAATGATTTAAATATCACAATTATATTCAATAGTTTCGATTCATACTTAGATGAGTTATCAAATTGGGTCTAATAATCAGTAGGTTAACATAACCCAAGTTATAGTGCCCCATAAAATTTCATGCCATCATTCTCTCATGGATGTAATTATAAAATATATATATGAATTATAAAATTTGTATTCAATGGATATTTTATTATAGAAAAAACCACATTTATTTTGGATATTTAAAAGGGAATAAATTTATGGTATTTTAAATTTTTAATGGAATGAAAAATTAAATGATTCTGTTTACATATATTAATATAGATGCAGATTGTATTGCGTAGGTGTGAGAATGTTTTTTCATACTTTATTTCTGAAAAAATATTCAAATGACACTAAATATATAAATGAGAAAAATATAGTTTATCATTTATAAATATATCTTAGTATACAAGACCTGATACTATTTTTAATTGATTATTTCCATTATCCTTGATGGAGAAGAAGTGAGGGATTAAATACAACAATTCTTCAAAAAGAAGAAGATTATCATAAAGTGTATGAGCATTTAGTGAACTAAGGACGAATCCATTTTTACTGTAGACGATTCTATTATAATTATTAGGGTGAGAATACTTTGAACCATCATACCCCATGATATATAAAAATTTTGGAGAATAATTTTTTACAATATCGGGAATAAAGTGCATGGTTTTTTTTTTTGATTTTACATCAATAAAATAGATTCATTGAATTACTACATAGTGGTTCTAAGGGTGAATGTTTCATAGACTATTCAAGGTATTAAACCTAGTTTTATGTAATATCTTCATGTGGGTATCTAGAAAATTAATATTTTGGCAATATTTTCAGAAAGGATTTGGATGATCCATCATATAACCACTTTGATTTTTATTGGAGTATCAATGATTGTGGTGGTTAACCAATCATGGTATAGAGTAGGGATTTAAGGTAGAACCTTGTAAATATCGACGTTCTGATCATCAATTTTACTATTATATTTGGGTGTGGTTGAGGAATTCAAGAGTGATTGAATCCGTACTTTAACTAGTTTAAGTGGTTGGTTTAAAAATAATATGATTATAAAAGTGTGTCAACGAATCAACCCCACCTCCAATCAGATATAGCTAACCGACCGGGTATTTCTGTAAATATTAATAGAATTTTTATTCCAACTCACTTCCATAGAGGTATAATTTATCTCACATACAAATGAAATAAGTATTACAACCCAAATTTCGTTCCTTTATCTATATACTACATCTACACACAAGAAATCACATCTATAGACCACTATAAAATATTACACCCTAAAAATAAAACCATATGTCACATAAATAAATACACATATCCCATATCTAATTCCTCAACCACAAATCCAATAATACATAATAACACTACAGTGTAAATGAAGATGAGGAGAGGGGTTTGTAAGACATCAACGTAAGAGATTCACCTAGTACCATAAATATTATATGGGCATTAGTCAAGATAATTAGCATGGGAGGTGTTTCTAAAGAATTAAATAAACATATAATTAATTAATGTATATATATATATATCAACGCATAATCTCCAACAACGTACCACTTCCAACTAATACACATGTAACCACTATAATACCTCAAAACATATTCAATGCCGTGAACAGTATATACTAGACTATCAAGATCTGATGATCCATTATTAAACACAAAATTGGAAAGATTAATTTTATAATTATCACCATATAAAATTCACTTCATTTTTTAATTCTTCATATAATAATTATCTTCAAATGAGTTTTTTATCTTTTTCAAAAAAGTTTGGATTTTTGTTAAAAACAAGGGTTAAAAAAATCATGTAATTTGTATGGATCCATCGTTATATAAAAATTTCATATAGTATTAAAAACAATTATGTAGTAAACTATTGAAATAAAAAACATATGTATTTGAAAACTTAAATAGAACATATATATCCTATGTATTAAATTTTTAAAACAAAATAAAATGTTACATTATAAAAGAAATTATTTTCGGTCTTTTCATTGAATCTTGTATTTTCAACTAGTATTTCATTTTTTCTTAGAATGAATACCTCTTAAACATCAATTAATTATAATAAATAAATTTATTTAATTAAAATAATTATCCCTTTTATTTTTATTTTAAAAAATACATAAATATTAAAATAAAATTTTAAAATATTTGTTACCCAATCCTGTCTATGTATAGCAAATTGAACAATCTATATACATTGAATTTTTTTATTAAAATTATTATAAAATTTAAAATTATATGTATAAAATTTTGTAAATAGGTTAGTATCATTCCTTTTCATTAATATTAATTACTATGGATCTAAATTGATTATAATTATAATGGTAAATTTTGGATATATATAAAAAGTTAAAAAACCCAAAAAATAAACAATATTTCTTAAAAAAGAGTAGTAGTGGTTATTTTCCAAAAAAAAACTTTTGCCTACAATATTTTCTCTATTTTAATCTTTTTTACATGATTATTAAACCTACATAATCAAAATTGTAAGTGTTACTACCAAAACTACACATCATTTCAATTATAAAATGGTAACATCTTCTCCAATCCAAGTCTAACCTTTCATTTGAATTTATCAACAAAACTTTTAAAATTTTATCCTATAGTAACACTATTCAATTTTCAAGAGATTATATTCACCATTAGTTCACAAAATACTATCATTTCAATGAAGAGTTCTAAGGATAAATCTATTTCTTGAAGTGATCAATATAACATACTTAGATTTTAATTTTAATTAAAAAAAATTTAAATATATTATAGCCCAGTAATAAAATTATATTAAAATTATTCATATAATTCAATGTTTCTTTATTAATGATATTATAAGTTTTTATTAATAAAGACCTTAAATAAGAGAAAAAATTTTTTGTTCATTTTTTTGTGGACTATCACCTCCATGATTAAGCATTTACAATTTTCCACACCTCCTTATGAGGATAAATCAATGAATGGGGCTAAAATATAAATATTATGTTTGTGATATCATTATAGTTATGGTTTTGATAATATTAAAAACTATTCATAATATATCCAAAAAACAATCATCGTTGATTTTATCATACTAAATAAGATTATAATGAGGAAATTATTTTACTCAAATTTTGTGCTACCATCATTTACATTATATATTATTTTTAATTCTTAAAATTATGATATCTCGCAATAATAATAACTAATTTTGATCATTTATATCGGTCTATAATTATATTACTATAAACCCACCACATAACCATTCAGTAAATCATTGTATTATTATGTTTCTTCACATATACACATCTATATGAATAGTACACAAAATATTTACCATGAATTACAATGTGTAAGGACGCAAACCCCAATAACATGGTGCTAGTGTCTTCATTATTAAAATTAATTAAGATAAATAAAATTCAATATTGAATGATTGAATAGTTTAATAGTCTTAGAAAACTAGATATATAAATGATTCCCTAATTAAATTTTAATTAAAAAATTAATAAAAACTATAATATCAATATCTCATCAATATTATTCATGAATACTAGTCTTAGTACTCTTCATTCCATATAGGGATATGAAAAAATAAGGGTGAGATTAATTTCATAGTGTATATTATGTATATTCAAACCATTTATGAATCAGTAAGCACAATCAATATAGAAATGTAAAACAATTGAACATAGATTTCATATAAATAATTTAACTATAATGATTAGATAATGTAATAAACAATATCTAATGGTCCAATTTGATCACATATTCCATTTAATAAATAAAATGATTATCATGAATAGATATGGAATAGTCAATATTGAAAGGTAAATATCAGAACACAAATGATGGTAAAGGAATAATAGGTCAATCAATAATAGTTAAGGCATAATCAATATAGAAAGGAAAATAACATATATCACATTCTATTTAGTAAATAAAATAGGAATAAAATGAATATGAAGATATAATAATTGAAAAAATATTATCAAAAATAGTAACTAAATTCTTGATGAAGGAAAATCAGAATTACTGTATGTCACAATATCATGTATTATGATTCCTAAATTATAAAGACCATTCCCAAGTAAATTTTATGTTCATTGGTAGGTATACACCCAAACACATTTAACATAGGAAATCAAAATTATTACTATACTGAGAATACTAATTCAATTAGGGGGTATCTATAGCTAGTAACCACTAATATATTATTGTATAAATCATTAATCATATATCAAATAATAAATTTATTTTTTGGATAATATGCCTAAATTTAATATTCCTTATGGAATAAATAATATGGACTATTAATATTTCCCCACGTATTCAAATAACATTGTATGTAAAAAAATATTTATAAAAGATATATATAATTTTGAATTAACATATCTATAAAAAACATTAGTATATATAAGGGGAATTTAAGGCCCAATGATAACATGAAATTGAATATTTAATGAGATGATTAATGAAATAAATTAAGGTAATTTCAAAAAAATCCATTGAAAAAACAATCATAAATCATCCACATGAATAATAATGATGACAACACAATGAATCCATATTAGATTATATATAATATAATGGGTTGTTTTCATTGATAAAAATGAATACTATAAGATGATCCATGAAAAAATTCTTTAGTAAAAATTTCTTTCATTTTAAAAATCACTTTTTAAAAAAAAATCACTTTTTAAAAAAAAATCACTAAAAATTTTGAAACTACATTTTCATGAAAATAAAAACTGAAAATTATAAATTAAACATTAAAATATTGAGTGTTAATGAACAAAGTAAATTCCAACATTCATTATCAATTAAAAAAATACATTAACATTTTTTTAGAATGAAAATGGGTCTTTTTGGGAAAATGACCTAAAGATTCCTCTAAAATAAATCTAAAATTAATAAATGGTTAAAAATTTCTTTAATAAATCATTTAGGGAATTTTTTTTAAAATTTATAAAACATTATTTTGGATTAATAGTTCTTTCAACTGAATATAGAATTATTTCCCTATTTTATTAAAACATTCTATCAATTAAATTAAAAAATATAGTAATATTATAGTATTACTTGAAAAAATATTGATTAAACAAAGTATAATATAATCATACAGGTTTTAATATATACTGATAAATTAATTTCCATTCTTAAAAATTCACATATAGACATTCCTCATTAATAATATAATGTTAAATAAGCCCTTTTAATTATCATAATGATGATGTGATAATAAATAAAATATAGAATATGTGTATTAAATATTAATAGATATTATACATTTTGAATTAAAAAAATTATTTTATGTTTTCATTAGACACATTATTTTATAATTTCTTGGACAACAAAGAACTAATATAACCCAATGAATGGAAATTGATTTATGAATGTTTTACCACATTGTAATTTTTAGGTCAAATATCCCTAGTTGAAATAATCAAAAATAATAAAAAAACAAAAAATGTATTATGATGTATTTATGGTATTAATTGAAAAATTGGCAGTATAGAATCCATATAAAATAAATCTGATGCGTACTATTAAAATATTACTTAATGAAGAAAAATTTATATGAAGACCTATTACTAATGCTTCTTTTTGGATAAAAATTCATTAGTATATTGTATGAGGGGTTAAATAATGATATTAATTTATTAAAGAATATTATTCAAATTTAAAATATCATATATGGTCTTTTTATACCATTTTACCACCATTTTCTAACAATATTTAATTTTCTTCATTATTTCGGATGATAATTTTCATGCCTTCTCATGCATGTTTTTCCTGGAATGTTCTAGTTACTAAATATATTATACAGTTAAATAATTTAAATAATGTTACTATTTTTATAAATATCATTTGACTCAATATAATTTTTTTTATAATCATTATGGGAGGTTGGACATGGAAAATGAATCTTATCTCTTTGTGGAGATGACATATCAAATACACACACACAAGATGATATCATTCTATTAATTAGAAAATAGAAAATTATTTTTTATGTATTAATAATACCCTATAAATATTATTTCATATACATCACATTTATTTATTTATTTTTTCTAATTTCATTAAGTGTGAACATTATGTGAAAAATGATTCACATTACATTTTGAGGTGGTAGTCTTCCGAACAAAAGAGTGCAATTTTTTATTTAAAATAGCTTGGGAAGTAATGAATGAATAAGATGCATAATAATTATAGATTTATAATAATATAATAAATACTATTAAAATTTTTTAAATGAATTCTTATATCTATAATTAAAATATGGCTCTGCAAAATGGATTACATCTTTCCGTTAGGTGGTATTCCCCTATACACATGATTAGTAGTTGTGTTTCCCATTTAACTAAAATGATATCAATATTCTTCATCAACGTAACTTTGTACAGTCTCATTATATGAATTATACTCATTATAATATATAAATTTGTGTTAATAAAAATTTACGGTTGTTTAAGAATAAATAAAATAAAAATGATTGTTTATGAAAATTACCTCTTCATCTGATGACATCATTAGTTTTTCCCAAAAAATCATCCATTTTTGGATTTATGTATAACAAATGTGCACTATATTTTTTTTGGAGAATAAATAAGTAATTTGGGAGGCTATTTTATAAATATAAACAATTTTGTTGTTTGAAGAGGGTAGGAGAGTGGGTGTCCCTTTATAATTGTGGAAGAGGAAAGACCTTAAATTTTTTAAAACATCTAATTACCCTAAAATTATTATCATGTAAAAAGTCTCCAAAGATGGACCTTATCGAATATTTTAGGTGATAAGGAAGAAATATGGTCTTTGATTTGTTTTTGGAAAAGTTGTAGTTCTTCTCTAACACATGTCATCATACATTAACCCCCAATAAACTCATTTTTACCATCATTGTTTTAAATATTTTTTTTATATTTTATTATTAATAATTGTAAAATAATATGTTGAAAAAAATAGATATTATAAATTATGATGATTTTAAATATGGAATATAAATTTTAAAATTTAATTAATTATGCGATAGAATTCAACATAAAATTAATCCCATATACACATTGAAGAAATAGTTTTTCGAATATAAAAGTTCTTTATTAAAACACTATTTAAATTAGAATGCAGTTTGAAATTTACTAAAACGACCTAAATTAGTTATATTATAATAGAATTCATATTTTTATTATTTTAATTTTGTCTAACATCTAATTCATATTTACACATAATTTAAATTAAATGGATATCTTCAATTAAAACCATTATTCTTAGTTATTATGTGAAGAATTAATCTTCTTATAAAATAATCAAAATATTAAGAAAATATAATTTTGAGATGCATATTTCCAAAATTAACTTTATTTTTTCAATTTTTTATCTAATGTCTATAAAAAAATTTTAAATTATGTTTGAAAATAAATACTAATGTTCCTTTCCGAAAAAAAACATTATTTTTGAAAAAAGAATTTTTTTTATTTAAGGATGCTTATATTATTTATAATAATTATAATACCAATGAACTTTTTAAACATGTGCAAGCCATATAATTTTTATATTTTATTTAGTACTATTCATATACATTAATTTATCACCTATGATATAATGGAATACTATAATACATTTCATTTAGAATAGGGGTTCAACTTATAAAAGCTATGAAAGAGATTGAATTTATTTTAAATTAAATATATCATTAATTCTTAGGATATTTCATTATATTCTATGATTAGTGATTCATGTCATATGATCTATCAACCCCAATATTACTCTTTTCTTATCTCAAGGAATTACACTATGTGCACATAATTTCTAGTATAATATAATATAAATGTGTCAATATATAATTTTTATCTTTAGATATGATATATAAATAATTAATTAGTTAATTAAAAAACACACATCGAACGACATGAATCACAAAAACTGTAATTTTATCGATCTCAAATTCATGAATAGTGAATAATTTTTTTTGAAAGGTGTCTAAAAAAATAAATAATTAAAAAATAACTAATAATATAATTTCTGATCTATTGATGAAGTAATATGAAATGATAATGACCATGGGCACCACTTCTGTATGCCTTGTACAAATGATCATAACTATATACACTTGATATTAAAAGTAGAAATAATTCAAGTAGAGAATTAATATGTATGATGACTATGAATGAAAGTTGAAATTGCTATGTTTTGGAATTAAGGAATTTATTTAAATAAGTTTTGGATAGAGGAGGTTAAATAACATTCACAAAAGTATTGACAAGAGTTTAGAGTTTTTTGTATCATATTCCCCTATTTCTAATTTTTTTAATTATACAACAAATTTAGTTAATGTAGCATATATAATAGTTAAATTATATGTTATATAATGATATTAATATATTAATAGTATTTTAAGATTAATTTTAATAACCCTCATTCATGTGGATGTTACTAAATTTCTAAACATAAAATTTGTGGTGGTTTTCCATCACATTTTTCCATATTTGTGACAAATATCATATTCACCACTTAATCTCTAATTTGCAGTGCACAAATTACAATATAATAATTTTTCTATATTAATCATTGAATTTAAGGTATTGTATTTTCTATATTATTATACAAATCTCATATAGTTCTTTATAAAGAGATTCCTTTTACATGGTGGAAAAATCCTAATTTTTAATGAAGTAATTGTGTATATAATTTCAAATAAAATATATCCATATATAGATAATGGAATTTTAATATTGTTTGTTAATATAATCACCTTTTTTTAATTACCTAGAAATGGTTCGGTTTAGAATTGTGTCAATCATCAACTTGATTCATTATGAGTAGGCTAGAGTATACACACCTTGGGAGACACACCTATGAGATATAATTTTTTGATATCTACACGCTCTTAATGAACAATGATAATGGTATTTTACTACCATTTTTTGGTGTCCTATAAAATAAAACTTTTAATCAAAATTATTGTCCTGTATGGAATAATAATTACATTAGATGTACCCTCCACATATATTTCACGGATTACGGTACTTCATGTTAAATTGGAGGTACCCCACAACTCATAAGTTTATTGATGATTATTATCTTAAAAATCCCCAATAATAAAACCATTGGAAAAGAATTTTTTTCCATATTTATCAATATATAGATATAAATACATTAATTATCAATACTTTACTATTTTAATGTTATGAAATGTATTTATAATGATTATAGGGATTTCATTGGTCATGATCATGTGATAGATGATGTCTAAAATTTTATATACCTTCATTGAATCAACAAGTATGTTGAGACAAAAAAATTGATTTTTTGTGGATAACTCTTACCATGATAAGAATACATCTGGGAAAATGGTGTTGATAGAATGTTTTTTATGTATGATATTATTTAATCCATGAGAAAGAGATATATTATTATTGTTATACATATTTTAATTTAGTTTCCTGGATATTTCATGCATTGAGTTTCAATTGATCGTGTCTTCGTTATGTTCATTTATGCATACCCTTTTACTTATTCTATGTTTAGGTTATGAATGATTCTAATGTATTGTACTCCATATAGAAAATCCAACATCAAATATTTTTTTCATCTCTATAAGAATATTATAAGAGGCTTATGTATAATTGGCATGTATATGACAATGGTATAAAATTCATCAAATTAAATACTCGTATTTTGTAATATGGATTTGAATGTTTTTTATTTATATTTGTCTCTTCTTGTAAGGATACTATACTATTGTATACTTAGGTAAATCTTGTATATTATTCCGATAACATAAACTAAATATTGAATATGGGATTATGGGGTCTACATTGTAACAATTTATATAAAATGAATTTTAGTAAAATCCTTAGTGAATATATATAGGGGAACCAAACTAGAAATCACATGATCTATTGAACAATAATAATATTTATTAGAAACATTCCTAAATATTTAATATGAATAATATTTTACAATTCAATATCATCATATAATTATTTGTATAACATTGTAGATAGATGGTGACTAATGGGAGGAATGAGAGTTGTAACATTACCCATTGTCAAGGAAGTGATATTCACCCAAAGAATATTAATTATTTTGGTTTTTATGATAATTAATTCATAAATATATGTGGGAAGATGACCCCTATTATGAAAAATAATATCCCCACATAGACTGTCCTACTAATCAACAACAATGTGTGTCTCTGTTGGACCTTTTTTTGTGACAAAAACCTATAAAATTTACTAGAACTACGAATCCATTAGAATCATAATAATGTATCATGTCTATAGAAAAGACAATTCTAAATTTTTTATATAGTTAAAAATAAAGTTATATCATATTTTTCTATTTCATGACTGGCGATTTAGGCCAATAGTAACTGGTTAATCAAAAATTTATATAAGATAATGAGAATATGTTCACATGTTGGGGAAATATTTTTTTTATTAGATGAAAAATACTATCCTTAGGTGGAGAGAGTAGATATATAATGAAAATTCCAATATCATAAATAAATGGGGGACTAAAATGTTGTTGAATATGGGGATAACGTTACAAGGTAATATAAAAATGTTGTGAACTATATATATATAGATAATAAATTAGGAATAATCACTTCATTTATGGGTTAATATTATTCCTTCAAAGAGGGTTGGAATGTTAGAACCTTTCATCATTTATGGATTTTGACTTAATAACCATTAAAAATAAAAATTGATTCCCCAATATACCTATATTTAAGGGAATGAAGAAGAACAATATGTCGAATCAGAATAACAAGATAAAAATTTGTAAAAAAAAGAAATAAAGAATTAGATTTATGTCATGTGATTGAATAAATGAAAATTATTTATTTATTATTCAAATAAAATTAAGGAAAAAGTGTGATAACAAGAGTTCAACCACCATAATTAATAGTAGATAAATTGAAGTAATATTTTTTTATAGCATAGTTATTCACCTAAAATAATTTCCCAAAGATGTTTGTTACATGGGTTTATGGTTCCACCATTAGCATAACATCAAAACGAAAGGCCAACATGTCCCAGGACTGGATGTACACATCATTGTTGATTATTACACTATTGAATCCCCCAAAAAAGTGCCATGTCCATCTTGTAGACCTATTTATATTTATCCTCATTGAGATCCATATTCAATGACCTCCCCATTATTTTGGATGCTTCCTTTTCCATAGCATTATCTGAATGATTCTATTTAACCTCATATTATTCGAGGATAATAAGTAATTCCAATGATTTCTCAAGCACATCACATAACATCAGCTACTGGAAGGATGTATCACTATCTATATTCTTGGATTTCAAATTCTTTTGTAATTGTGTATCCATTGGAGGTGAAAAAATGTGTAATTTTTCATCTCTTTACGCATTCCCTTTTAGCTCATGTTTCTCCCCATTCTATGAGTCTTATCTTCTTGAACCTCCTGCTCTAACTCTCTTGCACTATTTATTCACCCAAATTCCTTATTCCCATCAATTTATTTCATCACATGATCATCATCAATATCCAAGATGAGATCATCAAATGACACCCATTTAAAATGATTACCCAAATCAATGGTTTCCAACTATTTACTATGATGTGTCCAAATTCCACTCTCTATGAATAACACCTTCAAAAATAACCTTCCCAACTGAGTCTTGGGAGGAGAATCATCAATTTTTGAATCCACTACACTAATAGTATCTTTTCTTTCCATCTCATAGCCAGTTGTGTGTATTATACGAGTTTCCCATTCCGTTACAGAATGATTTTCATTTATCTCCCTATTCATCCCAAAGTGAGTAGAATAAAAAATATCATCGCAAACACCCAAGACCACTTCATTTCCAAGAGAAGACATTACCAACTTACCGTTCGTTCAATTAAGATAAAAAATTAATCTAATGAACATATCCCTAACCATAAAAAAATAATGTATAGTCTTATATTACATCAGCCATACCTGGGTATCGCCACTTGAATTCAAAATGACATAATTATTAATGATATGAGAAAAACATGGTTCATACCACTTAATATATGACAAATTTCACTTAAAATTAAATAAAAAATCAGTTCCATTAGTCTAACTCGGACGATGATCATACTCAGCTAGCTCACAACCAACAGTGGACCGAAAAAAATTCAGAACTAAAGGACTATCTTGAGTTGCAGGCACTCATCCGGGACAAGCTAAATCTATGTAGTAGTAAATCCAGGTTTCTTATGCATTTCATGCATGCATTCCTTCTCAACATTTCCATGTTTATTATACATAGAATAGAAATCATACCATGTTTCAAAAATAACTTATTTATTATACCTAAACTCTACACCAACATCAATCTCGAAGAACTCAGTTTGCGGATTCAAACAATCTACCTCAACGTAGATTCTAGGTGGAATTATGTAAAATATGGATCAAGTTCAACTTTCTGAGAAAATGTAGAGGCGAATGAGATTCCCTTGGATGAAAATAATTAAAGGGGTTTGAAAGGTTAGGAGATATTTGAGTAGACATCCTTAGACTACCCTAGATGATTAATCCTTCATCAAATGATCGATGTATGAACATTTACTATAGGAATGGGGAGCACTTGACCATGGAAACAATATATCATATTCCATAGAGAACCTGATCATGATGCTTTTAGAATCGGGAATCCAAAATATTATACACTCCAAAAGGCCCTATGAATCAATGATGATGTAGTCTAAAGCATCCACGTGTAGTGGATGAAGCTTGAAATGTGAATTCAATGTTAGATGCAGCAATTAAGAACCTTAGGTGAACTCCTGATCCAAGATTGAAAATTTAGAATCCCTATTAAGGACATCATGAACCATCAGGATATGATCTATCCAAGGAAATGAGTGGATACAATCAGAAATTGAGAAATGGGAAAATGGTAGAGGTCTACCACATCTGAAAGACATATGAGGACCCTCCCCCACTATGAGGGAGAGGATGGTGTGAGGGCCATAAGTATATAGGGTGTGGTTGACCAAGCGGAGCTCTCCTCTTTAGTATGTCATCTAGTTCGGTCATGTGATTAATATTGGAAGAAACACTGATGTGATTTTGGGAAGGGAGTCGCAATATATTAAAATTATGGGGAAAAGGAACATCGATCACCAAAATTTAATACAATGGATAATGATGTTGTTGTCCAAATATTTAACTATTGGTTTGTGAGACATTACGTGAACCAATTACCCAAGCTAGAAGGGAACTATCCTAAAAAAGAAAAAGTGAAAAAATGATATTATTATTTTACTAAAATATCTAATTTCTACGTTTCAAATGATTTTTGTCATCCACATTGATCATTTGGAAAAAAAATATTTTTTGTTTCATTCTTGAACTTTTATCGAATTTATAATTTACATTTCTAAAAAAAGAATTAGATATTTCATTAGAACATTATTAATAGAATTAATAATCAATACACTATGTATAAGTATTTTTAGAATAAAAAACCATGTTATAAAGTTCTTACTATGATCTTTGGGAATACTCTATTTTTAACTAGGTTATTATAATTATAATGTACATTGAAATTATCCATGGTATAGATTGGTTTTCAATGTACAATGAAAAAATTTATTTCAATGAGATAAATAAAATGATTAATTAATAGGATGTTGAATATATCATATTTAAAGGGGTAACATCATCATATAAATCATATTTGGATCATCGTTTGGTATCTCTCCCTAATGAAATTATTGGTAAAGAAGAAGTTCAATAATGTTATATAGTTATAGAAGGTATAATGTGAATATAATGTATACCAAGGTTTCATAATTTCATTGGTGTTTTCCTAGAATAATTATATTTTTATCCACTAGAGCATAATGTTCAATTATCCATTCAACTCACTACTAATACAAGATCAATATCTAAATTTCCTTATTGACTTACACTATTAGAGTTTGTGGAGTTGAGGAAAAAAATGAAGGAAATAAGTTATATTGGATTTACATGAATTAGTTTTTTTATATTGGGAGGGAATATTTTATTCATGAAAAATTAGGATGGTTGAATCATATTGTGTGTTTATTATTGGAATATTAATGTGGATTCAATAATGAATAAGTTTCATTTTACATGTATTGATGACTTTATTAATCGACTATATGGATAAAAATACATCTATGTGAATTATTATTTGTCTAATTATCATCATCTAAGTGTGTAGTATGATAATATACAAAAGAAGACATTTCAAATAAGGTATGGACTTTATGAGTTAATTATAATTAATTTTTTACTAACAAATTCTCCCTCAGTTTTTTGGAATATGATGAATACTGTATTCAAGGATTATCATATTGATCTTGTAGTGGTATTCATTGATGATATCATCACACACTCTAAAGTCTATGAAGATAATGATATTCATTTGAAAATAATTCATGTGGCCCATAGTAAAAAGGAAATTATATCATAATTTTCGTAATTTTATAATTTCAGAAAACAAATGTATTTTGTGTTTTGCATATTATCTATGCTAATAGATTATATATTGACCATTACAAGAAAATGGAAGTAAAATAATGTCCTACCACAATAAAAACAACTAATATTGTAATTTTTCAAGGATTATTATGTTTAAAGTGGTGATTCATCCTATCTTTCTGTTGGTTATCCAACCTGTTGACCTCATTAACAAGTATTGTGGATGGATTCTCATAGTAAAAAGAATGTGGGGATTGTTTTGAAGAGTTATTCAATAAACTTATTAATTTTTCCATTTTGACTCTTCCGTGATGTTTTAAAGGATTTAAAGTTATTCATCAATAATACGACATAGTTTTATCCTTATAAAGAATATTATGGTTATTTGTTATAGCTCAATGAAATTTAAAATCTATGTATAGAACATTCATACTCATAACCTATGTTGTAAACTGTAATATTTTTTAAGGAAATATGGATATGAAACCATTACCGTGAATGATGTGATATATATATTAAATAAAAGAGTTTGAATTATATATTATATATGAATGATCTCAAAATTATGTAAATAAGATTGTTGAATCTACTAATGGACTATGATTTATTGATACACTACCACACTAGGAGGGAAAACAAGTTGTCCAATACAATTAGTATGTTGGACAATGGAGTTCTAACCATGATGCGGAATAAAAGGTTCCAATATAAAGAATCAGGTAAAGATGGACTATTTTATTTCTAGAAATTGGGAAAAATTATTACATTGAAAATAAATTTTAAAACCTTACATACTAGAAAAGATAGATATATCCCAATAAGATAATGGTAAAATACAAGGTATGAATAAAGAAATAACTAATAGGACATTTTCAATGATTATTTATTGTGATGAAGTGTTGATGTTTTATATGTGTTTATACATTAATTTAGTACTAAATTTAAATTGGGAACTGGTAGATACGGCTCATATAAAATATTTCATTATAAAACCTCGTAGAATCCAGACATATATGAATTTTATAGAAAATTTTTCATCAGATTGTATAAAGTTTGTAATTTTCGAATATGGGTATGGATTCATAGTATTCCAATAGGTGATGGAAAAATACAACATCCTAAGGGATTCATTAATCCTCTTCCTTTAGCGATATGGATGTGGGAAATTGATATTGTGAATTTTCTCACTAGAATCCCAAATAATCCAAGGAAGAAAAATGTCTTGTTGGAAATAATTTGTTGGATTACTAGGTCTACTCATTTATTTTTAATAAGATAATATCTTACCCTTAATATCCTTTCCTGACTATATTTCATTGAAATTTTAAGGCTTCACGTGGATCCACTATCGATTATATTTAATGACTATTTTCAGTTCACATCAATATTATGGAAGATATTTCAAAGGGATATAAATATTTTGATACATTTAAGCACCACATATCATCCCTTGACTAATGGGAAGTCTAAATGTACTATCATAAATATTGAAGACTTCATGAGATCCTATTCACTTGATATCTTTGGTATACATGATTATTAATTAAATTATTAATAAAATTAATATAATAATTTCTTTCATTCAAGAATCCATATGGACCAAAAAAAGCATTGCATGTGTAGTGGATTCACACTCCATAATCTTGGGTGGAAGATGGATAATGAATGTTATTTCGATCGGAGATTATGGTGGTCATGACTGTTAATGTATGGACAAATCAGGATCATATTAATGTATATCTGATAACATAAAATAAATATATTTATAGTTGAAAGAAATACATGGAATTTAATTATGGGGTTCTCATATTCATGACATCATCACTATGGAGGGGAGCTTCATAATTTTTTAAAAAGGATTTTTTTTACCAAAGGTATGTTCTGACTTTTAAAATAATAGAAAGAATATGAGTTGTATCATACTGATTTGAAATACTGCCCTCCCATTATAATGTGCACAAATCCTTTCGTATTTCATTACTAGGGAAATATATGGTCTCACATAGTAATATTATAACATCAAAGGTAATATATTTGGAGCCTAAAATTTCTTATAACAAGGATCCTATCCATATTTATAACATCCGATAGTAGGCATTGTATAGTTAGACAACTCAATCACTGAAAATCCTTTATAATACTAAAAAAATAGAAGAGAAAACACGATAACCATAAGAATATTTATGGATGGTATCCACATTTTTTCAATTGAGTATATATACCTAATTTTTGAAGATAAAATTACAAATGGGGGTTGAGTGAAATACATGAGACCCAATTAGAGAAACTAATCACAATATCAATGACTATCTCACCGTAAAGAGCCTTTATTCATGAATTTATTTTAAATAACAATTTGTTTTATAATTTTTAGTTGAGAAAAATAAAATTAGTTATTTGTATTCATAATATAAAATTTATCATAGAAAATAATTTTTTATCTTAGCCTGAAAAGGTGAGTTATAGTAAAAAATTACATTTTTCAAGAAACACATAATTTTTATGAAATTATCATTACATTAAATAAAAATAGATTTAAAAAATAAAAATAAATAATTTATGAATATATATAATACCAATATTCATTTTAAGATATTCATTGAACTCCTTAATCCCATGGCCACCCATTTATGAAATAATTAGTATGCAACTTTACTATAAAACTACATTCAATATTTTCATTGTCTCATGTATATTCTGGCGGGATTATTTTTTGGAATAAATTCACAACCACAGAAAATTTTTTGTAAAAAATAAAATTATTTCATTAAAATCAATATCCAAAGTAATATTTTCATATATATATATATATTTAAATCATTAATGTTTTTATAGGGTAATATTTATATATTTCAAAATAAAAACTCGAACCACTGAATATTTTACATAGTAAAATGGATTAAAAATTTAAAAATATAAGTAAAAAATGTTGGTATAATGGTAAAAGATAATATTTTCCATTATTATTTTTTTATTAGTATATAAATTAGTTAATAAATTAAAAAAAATAATAGGGCAATTGTTAAAAAGGTAATGCAAAAAATCCCTTAAACACTCAATGTTGACTAAAAAATGTTTTTGAGGTTAATTTAGACAAAAAATAATTTTCTTAACCTTTTTCCTATTTTCATGACCCTTTCACTATAATTAAGAACATATATTTTGAAAAATTATAAGGGTTACTATAAAAAATACCCTTCCACTAATTTAAAAAATTGTAATAAATTCACCACTTTAAGAGTCAACTCGAATTAATATTTATAATTTAAAACAATAATTTTATTATCCTCCTATAATAGTCTCCCTAATTATAAATCTTGTTTCCACCATTATTTATCATTTGTACCTTATTTAAATGGAGTCGTCCATGGGAAATTTATTTTATTAATGGGAGTATAATAAACCACTTTGATTTTTAGCTTAATTTTTGTCATTAAATTTTATTAGTGATAGGAATATGGTGATATAAATATCATTTATTTGAATCAATTTTACCTTATAATATTTATTATGATTTTATATTCACATTCCCTACCCACTATGGAAAAGAACAATCGTTTGTGTATTCTTTGGGATATCCCATCCATGATAAATTGTGTATCATTTTCCCAAAATACCTGGAATTGATAATTTTAGGTGTGATATTAAAGGATAAATATTATATTTATGATATTAAAATTTTCATATTCTGAAGAATTGTATCGTTTTTATTTTATGATCAACAAATGAACGTCATTGTTTTAATCATTTAAAATATTTGTTTTAAGACGATAATATTTTTATTCAAATTGTTTAATGTGTTCATATGCATTAGATATTCTTAATCATAAAGAAAATTATGTAATATAATACTAATTAACTCAAAATAATATCATTGTTATTATTTTATAATTATATTACTAAAATCATATCCCTTAATCATCTATTAAATCTTGGTACGTTCATGTTTGTCTCAATTTAACCGCCTAAATCAACAATGAAAAAAATATACATTAAGAGTGAAAATAGGAATATATATTACAATTTTATATTATATAAATATATAAATTAAGATTTATTCCATTCTAGAGATATTATATAAAATTTTGATTCCTTAATTTGGAAAACACGGGTTGATCATCAAGAATCTCTTAAACATTCTTGCTATCATTATTATCATCAAGGATAAATAATTAAACACAACAGAAAAGGGTTTGAAAATTAATAAATAATTTTAAATCAAAAATATCAGTATAATTGATGATATTGTAATGAAAAATTTATAAATAATAATGAACACATATACCTCTATAATGAAATCAGTATAAATGATCAAAATTATAAACAGCTACTGAGGAAAATGGGAAGAAATCATATAGGGAATGAATATTTATAATGAGTAAAAATGAAAATGGGATTTATTATGTTTATAAAATTACTTATTAAGATAGATATTTTTGTGATACATGAGGATAATGATTGTCTGTGAATTTCAATACAAGAGGTAATGGTTTTCCATTTCAAATTCCTTTCTCAAGGACACGCTTTATATTACACCCTTATTTACATTATGTTGTTCATATACTGCATATTTGAGATATTATATAGATAAATTGTTGTAATATTTTTATTTTAAGATAATATTTTATTTCTATAATTCATGATGTTTATGATTGAATTTATTCCAAAACAATAAAGTGTGATATTCACATAAAATTTTCATTCTTTGACACAGATGTTATATTATACACCAATTTTTTTGTGTGGTTAATACATTTACATGGAATTATATTAACCATATTAATCATTGTATTTATTGGAATTATATGTCTATATTTTAATACCTCTCTTATATTTATTTAATTCACGTGTAACCTTTTCAATTGGAGAAAACCAATATTTTGATTTTTGCTAATTATAAGTGTGTGTAATTATCTAGAATATATAACATTTCAAGGACATTAAAATGTAGATGTGGTTATGAAATAGATGAAACTTACAAGAATATATGAATTGGAATATTCAAACTCTCTCAATGAACCATTATAATTTTTTTCCTACAATTAATTTCGTCTCCTAGCAATGAAAACTATTGAACCCAATTACTATCTATCATTGATGACGTAATACATTAAATGTAATATCACCATTATATTTATTTAATTGGGGTAATTAATGTTATAATTATTGCACCCACAAATTTATATTTTTATTAATGGATTAACTTATAGATATATACATTGTTATATTGATTAAGGAAGTAATGGACTTTTGTATTTCACACTATATTGAAAGGCATGTAATATTCAGGAAGAGTTTACCTTGGTAATGGTATATATATATTGATGAATTTTATTGTGATTCCATTATAAATAATTATGTTATGGGTGGTTCCCAATATTATATTTCCTCTTTGTTGGAAGGTATTTTTCATAAAAAGTAGGTTTTCTTTGTACACCTCCACCCAAGGAAAAATGTGTCTTCATAGTGGGAATGGACATGATGTTTTTGATGTATCGAATTATGAAAACCATAAAAATGAGATCAATGATTATTTTTATTAATGTTTTAATTTGTTTTCAATAACATATAGTTCACTTATGTTCATTTAGTTAGGTTTTCACATTGTTTATTTAAACCTACAATTTTACTCATTGTGTGTTCATGTTATGAAATATTCTATTGTATGATTTTCTATAATGAGAATCAAAGATCAAAATTATTTGTTTTTCATTCCCTAGTAAAACTATGGGTGTATTAAGTGTAATTTTTACGTATATTCTGGGATGTGTAATCATTTTTTATTTATATAATCATGATTAACCTTATGTTTTGATTTTAATTACATGTATGTGTATTGTCGTTAATGATTAAAAAATAATGGGATCCTTGGTGAACTATTGAATTATGTTCCAATAATGTAATATAACATCCTGTTTGTGGTTAAAAAGAGTCTAGGATCTTAATGCCATAGAATATCATTGCACCACCACCATACAAAATAAACTACCCCTAACACATATAAACAAATGTAATGACAATATCGAACCACATAACAATCAGAAACCTGCTTCTCAACTCACATATCAAATTTTATTTCAAATTAATGATTTTAGAAATATAAACTAATTTTTAATATTGATTTTAAAAATATATCATTTTATATACGACACTACTATAATCCAACACACTATATAATTATTATTTATATAAAAATTACATTTTCCCCAACATTAACTATGTAATTCAATATTAAATTAACACATTATAACCCTAAATATCATTCCATGTTATTCTACAAATTAATTAGATTAAAAAAATTCAAGTTCCTATTTATCTAAAATTCCTTATCCTCATCAAGCATATCAAACTACCACTACCATAGATAATAATAACACATATTCCTCTACAAAATATGAAGTATGCACTCCAAAAACCACTTCCACTATAACAATAATTATCAAATAAAATTCACTACAATAAAATGTAATAACGTTCCATTTATTCATTACATATACCTAATTTCATACTAAATATTATATTAATAAATAAGAATATTATTTTAATATTTTTATTGTGTTACAATATTTCAATTTATCCAACCTATTTAAAACTTATTCCGACATGATAAAAATAAATTTCAATCAAAACAACACACTTAATAAAACAATTAAAAAATAAAATTAATAAATATAAATATATAAACATATTAAATAATTTATATACCAATTCTATATTGATTCATTTCAATTAATTACCATATATATTGAAATTTTAACTTATTACTTATTGAAAAATAATGAATGATTAAATAATAATAAAACAATTCAATATCAATCACATATGTTGAACGAAGTTTAAAATGTTTGGACACTCTGAAAAAATGAATTCATATAAATTATAAATTTACCTCTACTATAAATATTAATTAAACCATCAAATTTAAATAATTTTAATAGAAAGAATAAGGTAAAAAACTATACACCTTAAAATGATAAATGAAATATATCAGAGAAAAATATAAATACATAATTGCATCGATCATCAAGAACCTAACTTATGAGAGGAAGAAATTAATGCTGGTCTACATAGAATATTAAGATTTCATAGATATCCCAGGGGGTTTATAAAATTTATTAAGAAGGATTATAAGGAAAATTAAATTAAAATACACAACGAATTTTAAAAATAAAAATTAAATTTCAAAAATAATAGGGTAATGAATTATGTTAATGTGAAATATATCATACTAATTGAAAATATATGAATTGAAATCTAAACCCCCTTATCTTTACCTATATCATGTGGTAAATAACTCTAAATTTTAATGATATTAAGATACAAATTTTTATTTAATTGAAATTATTATGACACAATGATCGAGATATCCTATTAATTCAATGTATCACTCACTTCTATTCAAATATATATAAATTTAATCCCTTAAAAAAGAAATATCTCAATAAATATAATAATTTAATGGTTATTACATTGGAGTTACATCCATGCCTTATAAAATATATAGATAAATAACATGTATGAGCATCCTTTTCAAAACATCCATCCATGACCCTTAATTAATTTTCCAAATTAATTATAAGATAATATAACTCATCACACCAAAACTATATATCCCAAAACATAAGAAAAAACTATAATTGGTAAAAGAAATGACCCATTTTCCATACCAATGACTATACTATAATAGTTCAATTATACTCTTCATAATGTGATTTATTCATAATTTTTATTATCAATGTAGCCATAAATTATCATTTACCATTTATCTCTAATAACTTTCCCAACACCGTTAGTGCCCCAAAATTTCATTACTGAGAACCGTGTAATTATGTGCCTCTATAAAAACAATTTGAATGGAAAAAACTCCCACAAACTATAACCTGGTAGAAAAATCTTAGCATAGTTCAATATCGGAAATTCAAAAAATCAAAATACAACACCACCCTCTAGAACTGTGAATTGTTGACGACAAAGAGTCCCAAAACCTTAATAAATATTGAAATAATAGTGTATTTTCAATATATATATATATATTATTCCAAAACAAAAATTCTAACCCATAGTTCTTTAATATCCCATTAAACTGATTCTCATGGATTATATCACCTCAAAATACCTATATAAAGATCCATGAAAATCAAATACCTTATATTAGATATATCTCAAATGATTTATGAACATAAGAATCAAAATAAATTTTATGAGAATAATATAGAATCAAAATATTAATAACCAGACATTATACTTATCATAGAAGTTTCCCAACATTACTGAGGATTTAATATAAGATATAATAATTGATATTTAATTCATGATTAAAATGGAATCATTATGAAATCAATCTATTAAAAAGGAACCAAAAAGTGGGATTTGATAGACATTTATATGTCAATAATATCTGATGATATAATAAAAATTGTTCAATATTTGATAATAATCTATCTCCTTTTAAGTGATTATACAAGTCTTAAATCCAGAATATTAGGTATCAATAATTCACAATCTACATGTATATACATTGATAGTTATCAGGAATGCATTAATTGGCATTTCAATTATTTGAAAATTGTACAAGATATATTTACAAATGGAAACAAGGATTGGTAATTTTTTTTAATATAGATCTGAAATAAGAATTCTAGATTGCATATCAGTAATATAACTGTCCTATAATTACATATAACATTTATTGGGATGTTTTATTTTAACTATATCTCTAAATAAATCACAAGTTGATGGGGTGATGATAATACCACATTAGAAAAAATATCAGTAAAATATTACATAAATATTGAAAATCCATACTCCTTAAATTCCTTTAAAATTATTATCAATCCATTAAAATAATATGGAAGATGCTCCAAATATTTGAGATCATTCTAATTATCCTTATCAACAAAAAATTTCATATGTTCACCATCCATGTTAGAAAAAATTACTATCCTATTATAAAAATAAATGATAGATACTAAAAATTTACACAAATACATGTCATTTATAGAATAATATATAAAAATAATAACACCCCCAACAATTTATTCCACACCATCCCCAATTAACACCCCTAATACACCAACACCATACTAAATAAACAACTAACTAAAATAGATAACACCAATGGAATAAAAAATCTATCCAACTTAAGTACCAATTATTTCAACAATGTATAAATAATAACTGTGAATGAACATATGATTATTATACAATCATAAAACATGGTATAATAGATAAATGTGATTAAATGAATGATCATTGGTCCTCATGGTGTCAAATATTCTATATCATGTATTCATCAACTTTTTACAACACTACCTTGATATCCTTAATTCCATGCACTACTACGTTTATGATTTACCCTTGGTCTTGGGGGATGAGGATAATATTGAGGACACCATATACTTACATAATCATTCAATGGTTGTCCCAAAACATCTTCACCTCATAGTTCGAAATTAAATTTTGATGAAAATTATTATTAGGACTGTATGAAAAATAAATTGTTTCCTCCTTTCTAACATCATTGGACGGTCCAATAGATGAAATTTTGATTTCCTTATACTACATAGAAATAATATATCATCATTTAGTTCTTAGTATAAGAAAAATAATATCCATCTCGATAGAAATAGGTGAAAGGATAAGAGGTATACTCAATTATGGTCAAAACCATGAATTTTCTAAAAAACGTGCAATTTATCCATAGCTTCACTATATAAGATATTTTAATGACTCTAAAATGAATGAGAAATTTTTTATTTTTTATTATTTTGAATCACCAAAAATTTCATACGAACCTTGATATACATTAGAATAATAAATTTAAGAACATTAAAATTTTTCTTTGAGATTAAATCATCCTCAAAATGTCACGCACATATATCTTCATCTGGATTAATATTACAAAACTAATGGAGACGGTACTTGCCCTATAATAAAAATTAATACATGATAAATATTATATTTTTTATTGTGAATGAATACTACAATATTTATACATTTAATGTCAAGTAAATAAATTTGGCTATAAAAAATCTCAAAAATTTATCCATTTAATATTTAACACAGCATTATTACTATGACAAAGAGATTAATATGACTGAGTTTTCTCTCTCAACATGATATATATTGAAGGAATACAATGCTATTTTTCATGAATGAACAAAAATCTCATATCATTATCCTTCAAAAACCTCTCCATATCCTTTAAAAACATGGGTACTTCCTGATTCAATAGAAATTTTCATTGAATCACTAATATGCACTTCTTCTAATAATCATCCTCTCCGAGATCAACCTATGTTTGGTTACCAAGAGTATATTTATGTGCCTAAAAATTTAAAGCATTAATAATTCATCACCAAAAATGTATATATACAAATGAAAACAAACTCTTATTATTTTCATTTTAAATACATTTTATATAACTTAATTTTAATTCATTTTACTTCTATAGGAATCATATAAATTTAAAAACAACAAAAAATTTTAAAATAAATGAACTAAAAATAGGTCTATATGCAATAATTATTATATTTTTTAAAAGATATATTTCATTAATATATCATTATTTTTATTTTAGATCGTCATGAACCTTCTATATCCAAGCATGTATCCATCATAAGTGTAATTTTCTAAAAAAAATTAATTGTCCCCATCTATAATAATTGAATTCACAATAATTCATAGTCCAAACACCATTTAATAATAATAAAAATATATCATTTAACTATTTAATCATATTTCTATGATTGAATATTTTATTTCATAGTTATGAGGGAAATTGAGACCCATAAACCCCATCCCTAACAACAAATAGGTTTAAAACTAGCTCCGAGAGTAAACAACATAGAATATGGGAATAATGATCCACACTAATCCAATGAAAATAACGACATAAATAATCAACACCAAATCCCTAAAATATAACAAAACAAAATCCCACATATAATAATAATATACATGTAATTATAATGGGAAAAAATATTTAAATACAAAAGCTATGAACAAAATACATTTTATAGGAATTAACTCTAATACCAACTAATAAGTACACCATGACCTGGTAAGGCATAAGGCTCTCATTATCTAAGTCCTAAATATATGTAAAATTTGTATATATTAGTCTCGTGCGAATATAAATTTACTATATATTTTACTATATTGAAACTCTCAAGTAAATATGGAAAATGAACGGTAAATATATGGTAAAAAACAAATGAAACTGGCCCATGTCTAATAAAATGTTAGCTACAAACCTTATCAACATATTTACCCCCTCTAAATAGATATAAAATACATTTAAATTATAATTAATTAAATAAATTAATGGAATTAACCCAGAACTACATAATCATTATTTTCATATCCCTCATATCCTAATAAGATATGTCTTGGATCTCCCATCCCTTCCAATATTTTTATCCCACTACTACAATCATCATGTTTATACCACAATTATATATTGGTTCCATATAGACTGACCAAACCGACCACATTCCAAAACCAATAATACATATATATAACCACACCATGAGTGGAAGGAATAATATGATAGGGGGAATAACTTGTAATTCATATAACCCATATCCAAATGTTGGCTGTTCAAACGACTTCCAAAACATCATTTGGGAATTTATTATGTTATTTAACTATGGTGGTGTTATTTATGAAAGAAAAAAATAAATAAATGTTATATAATAACACAAAACAACAGACCTAATTTCAAAAAATAATCAATTATTAGTTTATATACATCATCCTAACACCACCATCAGTGTATAATAATTCCATCTGACCCCATTAAATACACAATAAGATGACAATTAAGACGGAAAATATCCACATCCTTCCATCCATTTATTATTTCATTTCCATTTCTATATTATTTATTATTTGAGACATTTGAAATGAATTCAACAATTTTCTATAATACTTCTAATCACGTTCACATAAATCATTATTCATATTTATTCTTAATTTATGATTCATTTAATATAAAATAATAGTTTACATAATAATTAATCAATTACATTATTTATTTAAGAATAATTTTTCAATTCTCATTCCATGATAATGAATTTAGTAATTAATTTTGTTCTCTATATGTAGGAAATTGTAACTATCTAGTAACATCAAACTCATAATGTTATCATTCCAACAAATCAAAATATATTATTTTCCACAAAAATATTATTATATAAAATTACTAAAATAAAACATCATATTCAACCACATTAATATATTACACCATAATTCAAGATAAATTATTTTTTATTACATCAATAATACGTATCTACCATATTATCAAACTCAAGATTAAATGTACCATATAAATTAATGTAATAAAATTTATCTTGTTGATATTTAATTTCTATTAATTTTTCATTTTTTAAGTATTAATATATTTTTTATTAATGTTTAAAAAGTATGTATACTTAATTGATGAAAAAATATTCTTTTGAGTAGGTGTTTTAGTGCCATATGGTTCATGATAAAGGGTGTAGGACAATCGATGGCGTTTTGGTTTTTACGTAGTTTTTTAAATAACATCAGGTAAAATGTGAAATTGTATCATTTACATAGTATAAAAACTATTTGTTTTTTAAAAATGCATAAAATTTATATGTTTTATTAAATAGATAATTCAGTTTAATATTTGTTTTAATAATTTAATTTAAGGTCGTCATGTTTCTAATTATAAAGTATATTTTTCATTATCCACCAATATTTTATTTAGGGATCAATGATTATCATGAGTTATTCATATCTAATTAAAGGTATTTTATTTTGGAAAACTATTTTGGGTATCAATTAATTTTATTTTTCAATTCCACCATCAAGTTAGTGGTAAAAAATTTAATTATCTTTTCGGAAATCATTAAATAGTCATTGTGTTTGTTCCATAATGTTGTTGTAGTGTCTATCCCTAGATGAGTTTAATTCAATGATTTTTTTTATTTTCATTACATATATTTTTATTTGGATCTAAGAGCACTCTTTATATTTAAATAATATTTTTTGATAAAACATTCATATATTCAAATATTTAATTTACTCTATTGTAATGAATTTAGTGAAACATAGTTTTGGTTTCTAACCCCTTCCCTAATATCATCCGATAGATGTGTATAGGGTAACAATGATACAATATTAAATGATAAAGTTACTAAAACCATTCGCTTATTAATAATAAATTATTTTCATCGAAACTAAAATTTAGATTGGATTAGTTTAAATTTTAAATCACCTAACATGTTATTTTATTTACTTCTATCCCATGTTTTATTATTTTATTCTTATATTATTTTCATGGATAAATAATATGAAATTGGAAAAAAATTTATAATCCATTTAGATATTATTATTTTATGTAATGGATACCTATAAATGTTCTTCAGGATGTACTTGTGTTATATAAATATTCAATATAATTTGATAAGGGTTTAAATTAGTCAAATATGTTTTTTTAAAAAATATTACCAGCCATTGGTAATGAATTAATTTTTTGATGTGTGTATGGAAATTACCCTCAAACACAGATATCATATATCATTATTATAATTATATATTTTTATTTTACTATATAGTCATAGAATTCTAGTTTGATCTCTGAAATTTCTTATCATCAATTTATAAGAGATTATGGATTTCATGTTTTAGACATAGAATTTCCCAACTATTACATAAATATTATGGATAGTTATTTCCAATACAATGGTATATTATAAAATTTGACATATAACTATGGGTGTATATAAATATAAATAAAATATGATATATATTTTATGGGTCAGTATCAAAGAATATATTGTTTAGTTCATTGGTGGCATTATTAGTACCCATTAACAAACCTGCAAAGAAGTTATCTATTAAATTCACCTATTAAAATAAATAGTATTTATATCTCTATATATTTAATTCACCATGCACTTTAGGATTCCAATTCACGAACTAAGTTTTATAATTTATTTGTAAGGGTTATTTGATGACATATTACTATTTATAATGTAATCACATCCTATACATGGGTTTTTTTCCAAACATAGAGGGTTTGACAAGTTCACCTGGTTCCTTTTTATATAATATATTTTTTGTTTCACATTAATGAAAAAATTATATATATATTTTAATTATATATTTATGGAGTATCGTGTATGTATAAATTTATATACAAAGAATTATCCTGGTTCAATATGTATTAATGTCCAACAATAACCATAATGATAGTTTAATATTGTTCCTTTTGGTCATATACAAGACATGACCATTCTAATTATTAGTAGGTCTATTTAGTGATATTTTATTGTTACATATAGTGATACCACTTCCTAAATATTTATAAATATCATCCAAATAAAATTGTTATCTTCCTATAGAAACTATGATGACAATATGAAATGTTGTAATGAACATGTTGAGATAATATTTGGTTATAGCAGTTAGGGTAATTAGAAATGTTACAGGATTTTCCTTAGTGTTAGTTAAATTGAGAGTCTCTAGGTGATAATGATTTAAATCCTCAAGAAGTAACCACTATATGTTCTTCTAAAATATTATTATCTTTGATGGATGAGTTAATATGGTTTTTCTAATCCTGATATGATTTAATCTTTATGTTACATCGATTAAATTTTTCAAAAATACCTAATTAATATTTATATATTGGTAGTTATAAGTTAGATAACATGATATATTATATATTTTAATGTGTATGTTTAATTTCCTAAATGCATCAATAAATATTTTAATCAGTTGAAACCTAAATAATAAATAAATTTTGTTTTCTTATTAACATAATAGTGATGTGTAGATTAATGTAAATTAATCAATTAAGTAAATTAATTTTCAAACTTCCTTCATTATTATTATTAGATAAATATTTAATTCATATATGTAAAAAAGGATTTAAATGTTTTTAATTATGTTTAAAATAATATAATGATTTGATCAATGAAAAAAAATAGGATAGGGGTTTTAGTTATAAATTTATTATTTCAATGATACTAAAGATATTATTTAAATATCCTTGAAAGGGAATAAAATATATTATATATTTAAATATTTGGGATGTCACCATATCATCCCATAGTTTTTATAATGAAAGGATATGATGAAAATGTTCAAACTTATAGGTTTTTATCGTTAATATTGTACATCATGGATTAGAATTGTTTTTATAATCTATATATTGTGATTTTATTATTACAGGAACCCTTAACTTTTAGATTTATGAGGGTCTTTCAGTTTCAAAATCTCAATAAATTATAGGGAGAAAATTATAATTAATAAGAATTAGAGTCAATTGATTTCATCAACTATATATTTAAGTGTATCTAACTGTTATATTGGTATCCATTTTTTCTATAAACCACTATGATTGAATGAAATTTTTCCAAATGGAGGGACGCTGTAGTTGGGGAAATTATGGTTCAACATTTTATCTGGATGGGTTTTCTTAAATAAATTTATAATTAGTTCCATAAAAATATTCTTTCTAAGTTAATGCATATAATTTTTGGGATCTTAATTAGAGAATTTTTCAAAAATGGAATATGATTCCTTGTTTACATTATTTTACATCCTATTAAAATTGGGATGATGATTCTTAATTGAGATGGGTATATACTGGGTTTTTTGAACCATTTCAGATGTAGGTTATAATTTTCAATAACTTATTTTTTTGGTTCTCATGAATGTTGGCCTCAATATATCAAGTCTCTAACTGATGTATATAATATGGTATTTAACTTATAGGTTGTAGTTTATGCTAGAGGTATTCCAGTAGGAAAACTAATCATTTTCAACAATCTACTAAGGATAGACATTATCATGAAACACTATGTATAAACTCCCATTATAAGCCTATTTTAAGAATTATTTGAATTATATATTTTTAGTGTTGGCTTTGAAATAAATAAAACCCATGTGGACCATATAAAATATTGCAATGCCTCAAATATGTGTATTTTAAGATTACTCAAAGGTGGTTTCAAAGCGATGTCTTTGAGGGAGTTGGGAATTAATTAAAATATATCTAGGTAAGTATGGTTTTTTTTGATATTTTATATCCAACTACTTATGAATATGTATAATTATAGAAGAAGACATAGTGTAATAGTCACATACTCAACATCACAATTTTCTTTGTAGTGAATACCACTATTTTGAAACTCTGTGGGAGCTATCCAAATGTATAGAATAGTATAATCCATGACCAAACATACAGAAGAAAATTTTATAAATTGAGTTAGTATTTTTATATAATGTACTCTTTCCTATTCATTGGTTGATATATTAAAATCTAAGTCTTTTTTAGATCTATGTGTTTCGAAACATGGAATTAAATAGTGATCTTTCCTTAAGGATAATAAGAATTGACACTACATTTGGAATGAATAAAGAAAGAAGCATGAGGTGATTACAATATCCTATTATAGTGGAATGATATAATAATATATAGTATTTAAATTTCTTAGATACATATAAATTTAATATCATTTTGGATAGGGAAAGGTTAACATAGTTTTTTATAATGATGATTATTATCAATGGTGGATGTCTTTTCTCTCTCCAATAACATTTCAATATTCAATTATTGGAAATTGGTAATTTATTTCTAGATCTTTGTAAAAGAGATATATATAATCAATGAGTTATGATTATATATTAAACTAGTATAACACATTGATAAATACATGTTTGATGAAAAAATAATATTTAGCGATTTCCTATTTTCATTATGTGATCCATAATGATTTTTAGCACTTCCTCTCAAAAGAGATGTAGAAATATCATTAGATATGTCAAGAATATAAAAATTATTATCACTTCTCCCCTATTTTATAGATCCATATATGTTAAGGGCGTTAAAAATAAAACTAAATTATATCATGGAAAAATGGTTTATGAGATTAAGAAGTTATCATTGGGGTGTTATATTTCACTTTTCCATTAATGATAATTAAATTAAATGGTTTTTTATACAATATAAAAGTTTATCTATGAGTCATTAGACTAAAAAATTCCCTTTCCCTGAATTTTGGATTTATTTGATAAGTTTAATTGTAGAAATTTGGTTTTCATGAAATTTTATTTCTTATGATATCATTGGCATGGGTTATATTGTTTATTGATCCTGTGATACGGTTCTAGAGAAATTATATGAACCATGATTATTTATTCATGAATTGTAAGATCATAAATGATTTTTAGTGTTAATGTATACTATGAATCATGTATTTCTTCCTTTCATTGATTATAGTGTGACTATTTACATAAAACATATCCACGTATACTCTTGATCAGTTAATGATTATAGAAAACATCATTAGATAGTTTTATAGACCATATAAGAGTATCTATTGTATGATAATTGATATAAATATTCTTTATTGATTCATGATTTTCAAATTCGTAGAAATATGGTCTCAAAATTTGTAATCCTATATGACCATTAGACAGTTGAGGATGCATTTCAATTAGGTTTCCAATCACATTTTTTGAAATTATGAGTTTTATAAGACTTATGGGATATTACTACAGAAATAAAAATTACATTTTATGGAATATAGCTCATTTGGTATATTTACCAATGAATGAAGCAATATTTTAATTTTTCAATATTATGAAAAATAATTCATGATCCAAAAAATGATTTATTCTGGAATGTATTCTGGAATATAACATCCATTTTAAGGGTTTGAATATCATTATAATAGCTCTTTGGTACAATATGGTTGTGTATATATCAAAAATACCATGTAGTGTCTAATATATAAAGGAAAATAAAAATCATTAGAAAATCATCCTAACCCATGAAATCTAATTTCCTAGCATATTAAAAATTTTATATTATTTAAATAATAACTATTTAAGTATGATCATAAATGATTATATCCTCACCATGAACCTCATGTAAAAATGTTCACATCGATAATTAAATTTTAATTAGCATCGATGGATTGAATATTAAAAATATTTGGATTTTGAACTATAGTATGCACCAAAAATTGGTAACACGGTTTTGTATCTCCACATTATTAAGGAACCACAACACAAAGAGTACTAGAAAAAATAAAAATATAGGTTAATGTATGTAATATTAGATTATCATTTATATGTCATTGATGACCATGATCGATAGCATCCATGCCATAATGGTTTAAAATCATTTACCATTGATCAACTTAGGGATTTTAAGGGTTTTCAACATAATATTATCATTATTTTAGAGAGACTTGATAGTGGGGATATCATTTAATATAAGTATCAAGGATCATAAACTTACCATTATATCCATGTTACTCATTTATTTATCAATAACAGTATGATTATTTGAAGAGGAAATAATATCATATTGCGGGGTTTCTCATCCTAGTGTCTAATATATTTTTCACTGTATTCGTTGGTATTTTTGGTGGATTAATATTCAATAACATATTATAAGGGTTTTAATAAGGATTTTGACATGAAAAGAAGTGAAAACCGGACACTAATGGACTTATACTGATTATAATCCACTTCATTTAATTATATAATAATTGGATGAAATTATAATTTTTCCAATGACTATGTTTTCTAGATAATAAAATGGACTACATATAGTTTGAATGACTATTACTCCCCGAATAATGATATAATACATTATACATATCTAGGAATCATCATCTGCGAATGATTTTGGAAATATTTATATTTAGGTAATTATAACGATTCATGGGCTAGTAGATAAAATTTTTCTGATAAGAGCCTATTTTTGATATCATTGAGTTGTAAAGGATTACATTATTCACTGGGATCTTATAAAAAACAATTTATATCATATCTCCTCTAAAAAATTTCAAATCTTAATAAATTATTTATATCATTGATCAAATGTTTTTTAACTGTATTACCTAAATTAGTGGTTATTATTTAACAAAATTATATATTTATAATTATATTTTTAATAGTTTTAAACATATTTATTATTCCTAAAATATTAGGTACATGTTTTTTACAATTTAATATTATTTTTCACAAAACATTTGAAATTCTTATTTAAAATTTATTAATTTCGTCCCATGTAGAAATTACCTTTTAGGACACTATGTATATGTTTTTTATTTGAATGTTTATTCCTATGTAAATAAAAATTTATTGAATATTTTTCCTTCTAGGTTGATATACGATTCATCAAATAAGATAGTCATATTGGGTCTCAAGATAAGAAATAATTTATAAAGGAGTATTGGTCCTTTTAAAAATAAAATAAACATGGGGTCATCATTGTACGTCTAATGAATATGAAATAATAAATTAATATAAGGTACTTTTTGAATTAAGTTCCATTCAAATATAGAAAATGATAAATTGTTTTTAAATATAATAATTTTATCCCAAGTTAAATATTAAATTGTTGGCAATATTTTGTTGTTGAAATGTAATCGATCAACATCAGGAATAATTTCCAAGTTGATAATCCATTTGTTCAAAAAAAATATAAAAATAGAGGAAATAATTTTATATATTTTATAATTCTACAACCCATCATAATTTAATATATATATTTTTATTTCTATATAATCCATTTAAATAGATAAATCTTTCTATGCTTCCTTGAAAATTACTAGGATAGGTGACTATAACTAATTCACCACTGGATGAGTAGTGATAATTCGTAAAGTATAACCATTTTAATTATATATAATTAGAAATAAGACTCTATGTATATATAGTAAATGATTCACTAATGATTTTTTCTCAGGCATACCCATATGAAATGAACATGTTAACAGGACTGTGGAAAAGAAATTATTACATGGTTTAGATCCTATGTGGGTTTCTACTCCTTTTCAAGTTCAAATAAAATAAGGATACATTCTTTCCTCTAAATTATTATGACAAAATAATAGTGCATAGTCCATGAATCATCCTAAATAATTATTTTTTTATAATTCTAGTAGAATTTACAAAGGAACCCATTGGATATATTATGGTCATAATGTGATGAGAATGATCACACACGAGAACCCAATTACCACAGCAATGAATGAGGATCTTAATCCGGATCCACTAACCTAGATAAAATAAAATTCACTCAGAGTTGATAAATAGATTATTGTATTCTCTTCATGAATCAATCATATATTTGATTCTCTTGAATGATAGAGATCAAAATAGTTACCAATTAAAACATCAAAACATCAGGCTCAATACACACATTATCTCTAAATATATTATGGTCTTCTACAACATATCATACTATATATCTCTTGGATTAATACTCCCATTTTAATTTTTTTGAAAAAATTTAAATCAAATGATTTAATGAAAAATCCATTATATCATATCATTGATAAAAAATTATTCAATAGAAACATACATGATGATCATGCATGCTTTATACATTTGATTAGCTCAACATGATTTTCCAAATATTCTTATTATTTATCAACTAATTATTTAACAAAAATCAACATGTACCTATATAACTTCTCAAAAAAATATCGAAACAATAAAGAAAAAATATATATTTCATTTTTTTATTTTAATATCCATTATCATCTTCTAAACCATCCACTTTGAACTCATGTTTTCTCATATCATAGTCAGAAGAAATAATGAACATCAAAAAACATAAGGATTAATAATATTTACCATTGAAGAAAATTATTTTTTTTCACTACATAATTATAGGAAAATTATTATTTGAAATAAAAACCATTATAGAATCATCTCATTGAAATTCTAGATTTAATATCATTAATTTCTTCATGAATGGACTTGTCATTGTTACATTTCATTGTATCCAAATGGAAATTTTCATAAAACATCAACTAGATATTTAATTAGGTACTCAAAAACATGAATCACACTATAGATGTTATGTTTTACGCTTTGTATATCAGTTCAAAAAATATATATTTTTATTTCAAATGAATATTTACATTTTGGTGACTCTATTTTTCAGTTAGTAGAAACTCATAATTTTTCATTATTTAGAAGGAATATAAAAAATTACGTTGATTATAAAAGGGATTATGTTTAATGGTAAAGGATTAAGTTCTACTTAGAAACTTATGAGGAATTCATAGAGTCATGGATTTTCTATAAATTATATTTCAGACACCATAAGGTCTTACACATAGATAATTTATGTTTTTCACATCCATGTCCTTGCATAAAACAATGTTTCTTGATCATTTCTTCAAGTAATTCTACTTGTCCAATGTATTATGGTCAATGATTATATTAATTACACTATTCCAAAGGATTATACAATGTTCTTAAATAACATATTCATAGAAGAATATTTATTTTCCATATTTTTCATTATCAACTAGTTTTTATAAAAGAAAATAAAAGGTCATAAAAAACCCCCCACAATCCTTCAGACACACTATAAACACCTCAAAAAATATCTCAAACACATTAATTTATTCTCAATAAATGTTGGGAAAAAATGAAAAACAAAAACTACTTCATCATTAACACCAATATTAATTCGAATATCCACTTTTTGATTTTTCAGAATCAAATCCCAAAATATTAATATGATCTTATATATGGTAAATTATTAATTAGTGAACATATAAACATAAATTAAAAATAAATATCAACTAAGATGTTTCTTACACCACAAAACCAAATAAATGAAATTTTAATTGAATTCTATACTTTAGTGGAAACTTAATTTTTCCCCATGACCTATATGAACCCTCCCCCAATTAATGAATCCAATAAAAAAGACAAAAAATATCACTAATATGAAATATTAAACACTTAATATGAGAAGTTAGTGATCACAAAAAAATTTAACAAAAGTTATCAATCCTTCTTATATGGGATTCTATCCCTATTTATAAACCATTGTTAAGAAAATGTGGAGCACATTGGGGGTTTCTTTTCACATATCATCATGAATGAGTTGAAGAATTCATGTATTTTTTGAATAATATCTTCATATGTGACTCTCAATATTTACATTATAAACATTCTCGGAATTTTATTCTTAATAGAAATATAGTAACCCTTTATATCACCACATTCCACACATTATTTTATAAAATGGTACCTAATATCAATATTTATGGACCTATAATATTGAACTTGATTTTTAATAGTTCCATGGCAGTCCTATTCTTATAATATATCTATAAAAGTGTATCATCAACCCAATTTAAAATTATCATGATTCACTCTCATTAACTAATTTTTCATGCATAAATGTGTAGATATGATTTACTCATCCTCATAATCACTCAAACCCTTTAACAAAATCTTTTTATTTCTTTTACATTTAAAAATATTTTTAGGAATGAATGCTATATAGGTTGAAGTATTGGTATCAGTTCGATCTCATAAAAAAATGTGAATTAGTGGACCCATGTAGCTATAAGTTTGATATACTATCGATTAAAAATACCCTTAGAAATAATCCCCTAATATATCATATAATACTATGTGATTACATCATATGAGATTATTTTGAGTCACATTAGAATCTTGCAGATGGATTGGTTGACAATATAATTTTGATTCATTTTGTTGTGATGTATAGAAGGATACCATTAATTATTATAAATTCATTTTGATTTAAATTATATCCATTGCCACCATTGGGAAATTTTTTCTAAGTAGAAATGGTAGAGGAAACATCCTTTGAATCAATAATTTATATTTTTGTCCAAAATTATATAGCATATTTTCATTGATAAACAAAAATAAATTAAAATCCATATAAAATTTGTAATCCCAATAAGTAAACCATTTCACTTAACAAATACATCCGAATGTTATTAATTATTTTGGTAATGGACTGCCATTTCAAAAATGGTATGGACCATTGGGTTTTCATTTTTAATCAATCCATTAATCGTGCTAATGGTATAGTATGGTCTATGGATGGTCCATAGAGTATCCAAGTCTTGTTTGAAGCCTGGAGTTCTAGAAAAGTAAGCTATAAGCTGGGAATAATTATTTTTCAAAATCATGCATCCCAAATTTCAGAGTTTAGAAAACTATAAAGATACTCGTAGATGCAGTAGAATATCCACATGATTTGTCTACCACCATGAAGACCCAAGTGCACATCCGTGTGGCATGCTTCTTTTTTTGAAAGGAGTGGATACACATGATATTCATAGGGTTTGTAAAATGTTCACATACACCATATGAGACCATATTTTGAGGGAAAAATTAATAATTTACACTCTTTCAAGATAAAATATAATTTTTTAGTTCCCCTCCTTCAATTATGAGAACCTTTATCCTTATATATTCATTAATATTAAACCCTATTGAATCATGGATACTTGGTAACTCCTCCTTCCAGTGATTTATTTTTTTCTTAAGAATGAATTAGAGAACCCAATGTAAATATGACCTCTAAAACTTATACCCCATTAGGAAATCATACAATCTATTATTCTATATATATGAAGGCCCATTCACCATATTTTAAGGTAATTTGAATAAAACATAGATCGCTTTATACCTACTTAGAATTTAAGTTTTTCGTTAATCGCATATTCATCTAAGGCCCTATGGTTAGTAGTAAGGTAGTTTCCCATTTGAGTTTTGGTCATTTAATATTTATATTTTCATTAGAATATTCAAACGTAGTCAAGAATTGTTTAGTGTTAATTCCTTTCAGAATAAAAGAAGACATAACCTTTATATTGGTGACGTTGAAATTGTATGGTCATTTAAACATCGCACATTCATTTCATGGACACCATTAGGTCTCTCATCATACAAATTCTATATTATACCATATAGTCCAAAATTCCTAGAATAGAATTTGGATTTCAGTATTACATTTAATGGTAATACCATTTTTCCTATTTTTAATAGATGTATACCATGATAACTCAATTGTTCTTTATCCATTTTTATTTTTAATTTTATACATGGTCATGTTAGTATTTGACCATGATAATACTTCCTTGAATCTATTTCCTTTTAACAAATTTTACATGTTAGTAAAATTTTATAGTTTGACTTGTATAAGGTGGATACGATGAAATGTATATAACTCTTTAAAATTAAATTTTTCTAAATGCATGGTTCAAGGGATTGAAAGTCCTTTTTCATTGAATAAGTTTTATTTAAAAAAGAATCATAGGAAATGGGTTGTTTTGTTAAATAACCATTATATATGGACGATGATCCCATACATTTTTCTATGACTTATATAAATTCATAAATTATAAAGAAGATAACTTCAATGGATTGAGATTCTTCAAAGTGTATGCAGTTTCTCGATGTGGGCCACAGGGGGAATGAGACATTGAGTGCTTCCCTAGAGAACCTTTAGTACAGATATGAGACTATAGGGGAAATTGATGGTGAGTGATTTCTCAGAGAGTATATAATTTTGCTGAACCATAGGGGTGAGACTGTGTGTGATTCCTAGAGGGTTTCTTGTACTTGTTGGGTGAACCAGAGGGGTTAGGTTGTGAGTACTACCCAAAGGGTTACCTTTTGTGTTTAGATGTTTTATTGTGTTTCTAGGTAGGAACAGAGGGTATAGACTGTGTGTACTTCCTTGAGGATTACCTGTTTTAAATTACCTAATTTAATTAGCTGCTTAATTAATTGTGAATTTAATTCTTGAAATATAGAATTGTTTACTACTGAGTGATTCCTTGTTTACTACATTCCTTTTACTTATTGCCTGTCATATATTCACTGACTATTAGGCATAGATCATTGGGTGGTTGCTTAACGGGATTTAGTCTCACACCGTGTTTGGGTCATGATTTTGGGCCCAAGCAAATTATATTACTGCAGGTATAGATAATGGAGAGAGCCCTTATACTTCAAGTACTTGATTGCATTGTAGCTGGAGAGAATGGGACCATGCTGAGGCTTGTGATGTTAAGGAGTTTATTATATGTTTTCCTTTTGCATTTTGGTTTAGTACTTTATTTAGAATTGTGACTTGTTTGGCTGATCTCCTAGACATATATGTATCATGCATCATTTAATTATATGCAGCAGTTGTTTCTTTATTAGTCTTCCGTTGTTACTATTGTTTGTTATTATTACTACTTTGGATATTTTATATCTGTTTATTGCCGCTGTGTACTCTTCCAATGAGGGCATAGTTTCCCCACCATCACACCCGAGGCCCTCGTTGCTAGTCAGCAGCCTCTGGCATTCAAGGAAATTCCCTTGAGGTCATGTGTTTAACTGGGTACATGGCGCCTATGGGTGGCTTCCGAAACTGGGACGTTACCAAATGAGTTATGAAATAATCCTTCGTGTGTATGATGGATATAAATTATGATGCATTGTTATTTATAAATTATATTTATTATATTATTATTCTTATTAATTTTTTATATCAAAAATACCATCATAATACAATTTTTTTGGGAATTACAAATTGTATCACTTGTATACAACAGAATACCGCCTCACGAAGTGGGGTGATTTGTTCACAATTTACAAAAAGGTTATAATGATAGGTTAAATGAATATATGTGATATATATGTAACAAAAATATTTATGGATTTTAAATATTTCAATTATATAAGTTTCTTTCAATTTATATTGAAAATTTAATTTTCATTCTTATGTTCATTAGACCTACAATATACATGAATGATGTATTTCATTTTCCATCACAAAATTATATTGATAAAAATCAGTAAATATATATAATATATAATATTTTTATATATTGATTAATGTTATGGTGATGATGAAATTAGGACAAATGTTAGTGTTCCAAAAATAAAAAATTCAAATGTATATATGGAACAAAGTAGTTAATACCCAAAACATAACTTTATTAATGAATTATTAATAAGTAGGTAATAATAGGTCATAATGAAATAATACATGGTACAATTTATATAATAATATTTAATATGTGTAAACTATACTGATATTTATTATATATTTTATCAAAATGTCTTTGATAGAATTTAATTTTTATGGCAAGGGATTTCTTCCACACTTTTTACATCTGTGAGACAGATTCCATATTCAAAACCTAGTTATTTTATGTTGTGTTTATAATTAACATGGACATACATTATGCTTATAATTAAAAACTTCTATTCTTTATTATCCATTTTGATATCTACATTTCATGGTGGTTATTGTTGAAATGTTACCAAAGTCGTACATTTTTTTCATTTTTTGAGATTTATGTTATGTTATACAACTATATTTGTTCACACCTTGTATATACATCACATTTGACATGTAATATCCCGAATTTTAATATCTTAATGACATGTAATGTTAAATTTTATGTAATTATTTCATGGGCCTTATAATTTATTGTTTCCAATATAGTAGTGATTTTATATTACAATATCATCATTTATGAAGATTTATTGTTATTATGTTGTTGATGATAAACTATTTTGATCCACATCTCAATAAACACATTATTTTTATTCTCTTATGGTTACTCATTATATTAAATATTAATATTACCATTTTATACACATTGTAACTTACAGAATTAGTTAGGTCCACTAGGTTAGATACCCTAAGATGAGGGAGGTGAATCGGGGTATGACAGATTAAAACATCTACCCCTATTGATCTTTTTTTGTTGATAGAAAAAACTATCTTCTCCTACCTTCTTGTAGAAGAGTATGAACAATTTTTAAAGCTAGCATTGGACACAAAAATATTACTTCGTTCGCCCCCACTAGGATACATCCATGGAGTATAAAGTAGTGACGTTCCAATGTTCTAAATCGACTAAATGCGTACTACTATTAACAAAGTTCAGAGCAGACACACTATCCCTCCTGGTTTAAAATCACTAATAATATAAAAGCTCACTGATCTCTCAACTGATGTGTGCTCACTACTTGTTTATAAGATCCACTCATAGTTTAATAAACTTTATGTCCTGTCATTCTCGCTAATGAATGCATCTTCATATGTATGTAGATTCTCTATTAAAGTTCCACTTTCATTCACTGATGAATAATACTTTACCACGGGTGTACCAGGAAATATACTATCTTTCAAGAAACCCTCGAATGTCTAGAACAATTATCCAAGCCTAGCGCACAAGTGTTACTAAATAACTTGTGTGAAAATACTTGATTTAACTCAAAACATGGGCAACTCACACCCTTTTACTGAAAATCTAATATTTTCATGAAACTATCAACTGGCCCACAACTTCTGGATAACATTATTCTTGCATGGCCAACCCACCACTTGTCTGACCAAACATCCTTTTGTGACTTGTGCTCTAATTCTCTTTATGTTTAGATCTTATTGTTAAAATAATAGGGGTAAACCTATATTTATATGCATTTTGGGCACCCTGAGCAACGCGCACAAGTTTACTACAAACACGTAAGTCTAGACGCCTAATCCTTTTTGACAATAAACAAAACATGCTTTTTCAAAAATCAAAAAAAACTCAAAAATCCTTCAATATTACATTGAGGAATTTTAAACCAACAATTATTTATAAAATCATCAAAATAAATCACAAAATTATTTCTTTCATCAGTAAATAATTCATTTTGATAAATAACATGTTTTCTTAAATTAATTTGAAGCATTATATATTATTCTATTATTATTTTTTAAAAAATTTAACCATGTATGCAATTTTTTTTAAAAAATATGAATATAATATTAATGTTTTTTTCAAAAAAATACATGTTTATCTTTAATTTAAAATCTCAAAAGAATAATTCTATCCAACATGTACAAAATGAACAATATTTCTCAATTTTAAGACTTCTTAATGATTTAATGTAACCCCAAACGTTTTTAACATTATTTTTTATGAATAATTTATATATAAAATTTTGAGTTTTTACATATTACGAATATTATTTCAAAATAAAAATGTTTTTGAAAATAAATTATTGTTTAAAAAATTCAAAGTGGAAGGGATATTTTTCTTAAGAAGTGTTTTAATGGATTTTTTAGCTTCTAATAAAATTTTGTAGGATTACATTCATAGAAAACTATTTCCAAAATATTTTATAATGATTAGTTTTCAAAATTTATTTAAAAATTATTTTTATTTTAATAGAGAAACACTCTATGTTACTATTCATTCAAAATAATCTTTATTAATGGTTAATGACGTTGAGAATAATTGTTACTTATGGGTGATATTAATGAAGGGTTCCACTATTATTATTTCTATGAATATTTTATTTTTATTATGAAATGTTGTTTATGAAACTAAATATTTATTACGTATTTTATTCTATGATGTAGTTATTTTGAAACCCACTTCATTTTCCATGAGCTATGATATAATGAAATGATGAAATTGTCATGAAACATTACTCTTTTCCATAGTCTATGAAATGATAAAATAATTATTAAATCTACTTCATTTCAGGGGTTATGATATGATGAATTGTTTATGACTTATGGTACATATTTAAATAATTTACCTCATGTGATGGGGGGACATATTTATCAATCCAAGACATTGGGTAAATATATATATCTAATGAGATAAATATATCTAGAACAAGGAATGATCATTTTTCATTAAGGGACTTTTTATCAATGATAAACAAGGTATAAATCCTTGAATACAATGATGGATTGGGGAGTGAACCCATTACACAAAGATTTAATGTATTCCATTTGGGATGGTGGAGAGTCCCTCCAAGGAGGTATAGGAAACCATATAATTCCTTGATATGTCTTGGCAATGATAATTGACTACTAAGTAATTTATTTTCTATACATTTCATTATTCAAATATTCCATGTCATAAAAAAATGTTATACTATCATAACTCATGTTCTTTGATTTTTTAATATTCATTTCATATTAAATTTTAATATTTCATTCATAAAATGAAATATAGATATTAAATATGAAGGGAATAGTATTTATATGTTATTCTCATTATACCATACCCTTATTCTCTAATTACATTTATATAATTCCATTGTTTACCTTTACTGAGTTTCTGAGCACACCTAATCATATGATTCCTTTCGTTATGTTTTAAAAAAAAATTTTAATGTAGGGTAAACCTATGGATATTTCTAAATGGGTTTTTCTTTGTGGGAAACAATGATAATATACCGTTAATTAAGAATATTATTTTCCTAGTCTCCATATGAACAACGATATTATGGTATCCACACAATCAGTTTGTGTAATTGAATGACTATTAATCTAAAATGGACATGAAATATATTTATGAGATTCCTATGATTCTTGTATTTTTATTAGATAGAAGATATAAATGGGCATTGGAAAATATTATCAGCAAAATATACAGATATTATTTATGACATTTCCAAGGACATGTCTACTAATATCTCTAGATATTAGTATAAGGATGAGTAGAATATTTGTAAAATATCGTGGAATATTTGTAATGGTCCGAGAAAGTAGATTCTAATAAATTGATATTTTGACTGTATACTAAAATTGGATATGGCTCATGAACATCTGGTCCTATGATTAAAAACACCAAAAGGGAACATTGACTCTGAATGGATCATCAAATGGTGTCAGAAAACAGGCCTTGCTGCACACTAAGTTTAACAGTCACATGTGTTATGAATTAGAAATTCGAAAACTAATTATGAACCACTATGAAGGATTTAAATCGATGATGAATATTAATTACCTAGGATATAACTAATCTTTTATAGAATAAAATTAATGGTGTCATCCATTATATATCGTATATATCATCTTAATAACAATTTTACTTACCATTAGGATTAATGTTTGTCTAACAATGTCATTTGGTTATAGAAAATGGATTAAACCTAAAGCAATCATGATAGCACTAAAGCTGATGGAAAATTTATTTAATATGTGAATCCAAATTGGATGAGGACTACTGGGATATTTATTTTCATACTTTTTAATCATATATCAAGAAATATGACTAACAATATGAAATTCCATTATATTTATAAATCATCAAATTTGAAGAAGATAATATTTTATGAATTTTCATGTCGTAATGAAGACATAGGAATGAATTTTGATCGTTTAATTTGTGACAAATGTGTTTTAAATAACATAGAAGAATATCTGAAATTGATTGAATTATGTTATATGTGTGGAAATTAAGGACATAGATTGCAATATTGCTAATAGTTTTAGTTTCATATATGTGGGGAACATGAGACATATCAAAATAAATGACCTAAACAAGAATTTTCTTATTGGACAAGGAATTATCTATTTTATGTCAATCAATTATGTGAAAGGATTAATATATTTATTTATTTTCATTCAGTTATTATGTTGAATTTTTTTACCAATTCAACTCGGGTTATATGAATCAAGAAAACATCTAAGTAATATGCTTTTTATAAGAATATATATCTCTATGTATTATTGAATAAATATTTCTGGATTAAATAATTGATTTATATGATTATTTATAGTCATTTTCCCAAATTCATAGACACCCCTAATGGTGTTTTACAAGTTGAGAGTCTCTCAAAATTAATTTTATTTTAAGATATATTTACGAAAATACAACCACCTTATTTTGTGGATGAATGCCTTTTTATAGAGATATAATTAGAGGTTTTGGTAAACATTATTCTTTATATTATCCTATATGTTATGTTAATTTTGCGATATGGAAATTTCAAAATGTTTCTATTCATATACACTAAAAAAATGGATAACCCACTATCTAGGTGTTAACATGTTTCATCAAGATAGGTTGTGGGTCCTAAACCCTCAACTCAAGGTGGTTAGTAGTATAGAACCTACCACTATCCTATATACATGATTAATTATACTATAATAGCATAAAAATAGATATTTATGAGTATGTCTGGATAATAATTCAACAAGTAATGAAAAATATAAAATTGTCTAAAAGTATGTTATGACCATTATTCAATACATAATGGAAATTAGAAGACATCCCCATGGGTATTATTATCAAAAACCCAAAAAATATAAAGGGAATAATAAATCATGGTTTATATTTGATCATCAGAAAATATCATCACACTTCATCTATAGTAGATCATATTTCTATTCAGATTAGTTTTACATGATGTAAATTAAGGATGTGGTAAGGTTTCATAGAGTACCATATTCAATTATCTCTAATAAGGATATTGAGATTTCTTCATTTTTTTTGGATAAGTCTTTAGAAATAAATCGATATAGAGTTTAATTTCATGATAGAATGAAACATTCAGTCCCAAAAGGATATTATGAGAACATGATAAATGGATTTTAATGGTTTCCAGGAACACAATATTGTTGGTTGAGTTCCTTGAGGCATTAGCTTTCACTCTAGAAACTATATGACTCAATATGAATAAATTTATATATATTAGATTGATAGTGAAGAAAGAAATCTATTGGGACCTATGTGTGCTGGTGAGGTAATAGTGAATATTAAATCAATTCAACAATATCTAACTACTACACTAATATAGTAAAAAATTTATACTGATATTCAAAAACATGATCTAGAATTTTTTGTTGGAGATAAGGCCATTATATGAATTTATCCATTTTGAAATTACCTAAAAATATTCTCAATATTTATCAGTCCCACTAAAATACATGACCATATCAAGACTGTATCGTATTATTTACTATTTACATTTAACCTCACATAGGTTCATGATTCGTTCCATGCATCACTCCTCAGGATGTACATCATTAGTCGATTTCATGTATTGAACTAAGAGTTTTTACCACTAGATCCTAATATTTTATTTTAGGAATTACAAATACTTATTCACGGAGAAATAGATATTATTATACAAACCAATAGTAGTCACATAGTAAATATTTTGTGCAAAAATCACTTTCTTAAGGAAGCTCTGTGGGAACTCAGTGAATTAATGAGGAAGAAGTGTCCTTAGATTATGGGACCAAGGTGAATAATTTTAGGGAGAAAATAATTTTAAAGTGGATACAATGTAATGATATAATATTTTGTGAAATTATATTTTTTATATAAACTTAATATTTCATATATCATTCATTATTGGAAATACTAATTTTTCCTTCTATTATAAGTAATACTGTGTTTCTCTAATGTTATGTGCCACACCATGTTTAAATGAAACATGAAATTATATTAACATACTATTATTTAATATGATAGTTGTCACCAACCCATTAGAATGATAGTTATAAAAATGATTGACTAAATTGAGAAAACATGAGTTTATGCATATTTTTAGTGACCTATTTAGATAAAAATTAATTATAAATTAAAATAAAAACCTTTTCAAAATAAGGGAAATCATTTTCTAAAAAACAATATTTACACTCATATATTCATTTAACCTTGATAAATTAATCAAATAAATTTAGTGTACTATTTTATTTACATTTATATTTTATTTATTCAATCAAAACATTTAAATTCAACATCAGTGTTTTTTTAGAAAATATATAATAACAAATTTAATTTTATGAAAAACATTGTATTTTATAAAAACATGGTCTGTTGCCTTTGAATTTATTTTTAAAAAATATTACAAAATATATTTGAAAAATATAAAAATCCACTCATTAAATCGGAAAAACATGATTATCATTGGTTGGGTTTCTGATATTTTTATCCATAGTTTTATATTAAGATGAATGGTGAAAAATACTAAAAGTTAATCAAAATTTCAATTCTTTATATTTATTTTATAATGTAAATTTTATTTAAAAATTTTTTAAAGAAAACTTTGAGCAATTATGCAAAAATAATAAAAAAAATTCATTGGAATGAAATTTATTATGAATTTGGAAAAAACATTAATGACATTAAACATTTTAACTCTAAAACATACATTTTCAGGGAAAGTGTGATATAATTTTAAATTATTTTTTTCACTTTTTAAAATTGAAATTTGATTATTTATTCCACATTTTGACACAACATAATTAAAATTATAAAATAAGATCAACTTTTTAAAATCTTAGATTTTGCGGAGGCATGTTCTTGCTTAAATTATAGTTTACATCTGTTAATTATAGTAAAAGGAAACTTTTCTGTTTATTTGAGGAAGGTGAAGTTGAATCAAGGGTTTGGGACATAAAATAACGGATAATATTGGCCATAAAATTCTTGTTGTGTTCTTGTCTCATGGTTAGTAACATTCATGTGTCCAAACTATGTAATCAGAGGAGATTGTTGTGCGCTAATGTATGACATACAGGGTGGATAAAAATAAGTGTGGATTTGGATGGATCAATTCCACATGATTGGTGAAGATATTTCCAAATCGTAGAGTCTCCTCAAGAAACATTGTGACATGGAAACATCTTTGATAGAGTATGGTGAATGGTTGGTATTGATATTCAAAAAACGTGTGGCCAAATCATGTGCCCCAATAAAAGTTGTATTTTTCTATTTTCCACCATGTTTTTTTTTATTTTTTTTCAACTAATTTCGTCCCAAATCTACCCCTATCATCCATAGAGATGAACCATTTTTATCAAGATTTTCCATGGGTCGGTCTACTTCAATTATTGGTTCATTTCATTGTGTTGGGTGTATATCAATGCTTCGAGTAAGTTGAATACTCCACTTTCTTATCTCTTTATAAATGGGAATTATGGTTTTATACTTCATTTAATGAAGTAATGAAACCATATTTTGACCATGGATATGAGGTTTGGGATTCAATGGTGTTTTAATTGGAGGCAAAGGCCATTTTTAACCATCCACTCATCTTTTGAATTGATGCAAGTGTTCTATAAGTTCTATCATATGGTGATGAAGTTGGTTTGTTCTTGTGTGGTAGTTTTTTTGTTCTCTAATATTCTAAAATTGATGCCATTGATAAAATTATGTAAATTTGTTGATAAATGGTAAATTTAACCACATTTTATCCACTTGGGATGAATTAAGGATTCTTATAATGGGTTAGGTCCACCCATGGGGTTCACTGACATTCCTGAACATGTAAAATTATATTTTAATGATTAGAATTGACTATATATATGGTATAACCCATGGTTAACATTTGGATATGTAAGATTGAGATAAAATGTTATTATATAATGTTGTGTCATGACCTTGATAATGTCTTAGAAGAATGTCTAGAATAATGTGAAAGGGAAATAGGTGAAATGGGGAATGTAAGGTAAATTGTAATTGTTTTTGGGGTTTAAGGCCGAAAGATGATTTATGTGAATAAGGAATTGTGAATTGTGAAAGTAATGTGTATTGATTATGTATGATTTGGTTTATGGTATATGTTGTAAATTAATAAATAATCATTTTAACTTTTCTTGTTAGTTGTGGGGAATTGGATATGAGGATATACTTCAACACATTGTGTTAGACTATGGCTCTAAACACCACCCCTTGAATGCATGAGTTATGGAAGGGGACTCTTACCTTATACCCCTGATCGATGCATTTGATAAGACTACCAAGACTGAGTATCCAAAGTAACTATGTTTTATTTTTTATCAATTTTTTTACTATTTAGATAAGGGAATTAATTAATCCCATATAAAAATATAATGACTAGATTTGGCTATAATTAAAATAATTAAATGGTTTAGTTGGTGGAACAAGTGATGAATGTTTATCAAATGAAGAAATTGTTTTAAGTGGACACGATTAACTAATATAATTGAGTAGTATTTCTTCACCTTGTAATTTATTTAGCACTTTTATGCACTATCATTTTATATTTTATATTTTGTATACACCATTGGTAGTGGCCTACTAGGTTGTACACACACCATGATTTTCCCACATTGGTTATCCGAGCAGATTTTGTGATTGTAGGCCTATACAATAGAAAATTCCTTATAAAAGAGTGTTGAGTTTCGATTGGGATTTCAATGGATGATGATTCAAACTTGGATATTAGTCCCATTTTGGGGACTTAAATTTTTGTCCTCATTTTGGATTTTTCTTAAACATTTTCAGTGTTTCAATGACATGACATTTTTATTTTTTAGTTGTGGTTTACCATGTTTGGTTAACGGTTTGTAATGCATTTTTCTAGTTTATTGTTTAATGGTTATTTTATTTCATATATTATTTACTTTTTATTACTCTAGTGAATAAGGTATATCCCCCCCAGAAGATCCATTATTACTTCACTACTAGTATTAATGCTCCAGCTTACGGTGCAGTAGACATGAGGTAATGTGGAGACCAGTCTAGGGGATCCAATTTAGTGGATTCTTGGTTGGGGACAATACAAATTGAAGTAAATTGAGTTATTTTCACTATATAATTATTTTTTTATAGAATATATGAGGTTACAATGTTTTGGGACATAGAAATGTGATTTTTTAAGGGATTAGATTACCCATGTTTGAGAAAAACCCATGTACCTGAGGTGCGGACTGTTGTTCTTGATGTGGTTATTAATTTTGAATGAAATTTCACCATTGGGTGATGCACTAGATTTGTGATGTGACTATTTTATGATATCTTCATTCAGGTCTTAATGGACTATTTTTTTCATTTATGAATTATTATGGGAACCTATGGATATAGATGGAAAAATCATTATAGGCACATATGGGAAGGGTAGGGGACATTATGTGTAGAATTCATTTCATATTCCCTAAATGTTTTTAAAAAGTAATGTCTACAAAGATGATGTATACTGGTAAATTTACGAAATATTATTGAATGGTTAAATAATTTTGGTTAAATGAAAGGTTTTTAATGAGTAAAAAAAATTCTTCATAATATGTTTTGAAATAGGAAATGTCTTTAATATGGAAATATTAATGTTGTGAAAGAGGAATTGTTTATAATTGGGTGTCTAATAAAAAGTGCATGTGGTAGAATCAGTCAGCTTCTCACTACTGACCACTACATTCATTAGGGTTGGTTGATGGTAGTTTTATATCTGTAATAGTGTTTGTTGGGATAGTGTTTTTGTAAAGGGTTTTCTATGGAGAGAGGATATCCTTCTATTGTGTCTATTGTGGATGCTTCACATTATGTGATCCAAGACTTGTGTTTGAAAATGTGGAAAACATACACCATGATGATGTGTTCTAGTTGGGGGACATGATTGTTTTGAATATAATGTTCAACTAGTAGCATATCAAGAGTCGTCACTAGTCCATAGTGACCTAAGAGAGGATTAGTTTCCTGAAAGCCTACCTTTTTAATTCTGATGGATGAATATGAACTAGGGAGGGGCATTCTGAACATGTTTGATCTAACTACAATGTTCCATTTGTGAAACTGTCTAGTTTTTTCTAGAGAGGATGGACTTAAGTACCTAGAAACTAATAATTTTGAACATTAAGGGATATGGGATGTGGGTATCCCTTGTATTGTTAACAAACCCTTTATATGAGTGGTTTTGGTTGTCAGAATGCCTTAGTTTGGTGACTGTGATGACTCTGATGTGTTGAGTAGAGGGGTGGTCCTTGTTGAACTTTATGTTAAAATATGCCTTTGAGGTTGAGGTGCATTTTCCTATACCATAGATATGGTAACCCTTGTGGTTTTTTGATGGATAGGTTTCATTTGGTTTGAAATTAATATATTTTTATGTGTTACCATTAGTGGTGGTTGTATTATTATAGTAATGGGACCTGGAGTAAATTTCATCTTCGGTGCTCTGGATGTAGTGATCCATGATTATGGTAGGAGAGAAACCAGTGAGTGGTGAATTTTCCTAAGTTTGATGTGTATGTCCTATTGAAGGGTCCCAATGACTTGTTAACCTAGACACTAGTTTGGGATGTTGGTATCATTAGACCCTCGAGAGCAACCCATGATTCTTCATAGTTGTTTTTTATATTCTCTGGGGTACATGAGGCACATGTTTTTTTTTAAAAAATTATAGGTTTTTCCTATAGGGATAAGAGGAATATTCACTGGTTTTGGGATATCTCAAATTAGTTTATTGTATAGGGAAAATTGAGGGTGGCCTCGAATGTGGTTAACCAGTATTTGAGGTGGCTTGTAAAGAGAATATTGGGTGCCAGAACTAGTGTAAAAATATATCTTTAGGTTGTGTCATCTAGTTTCGATTAAAAAATAAAGATTATGAGTTGGTTTATCTATTATTGAAACACATGTGTGTTGTAGGTTGGTTTTATAGTTTGTTTCATGGGGCATGGTCATTATATTTCCTAAAATGGCCATGGGTAACGTTTGATGTGGGAAGTCAGTTGAATTTAGTGGATGATACAAGGATGATCAAGGCTTGAATGGGAACTTTTCATATGATAGAGACACATATGAGATGTGTGGTCATGTTTTTGGGATATTTGTGGGAATTTTTTTATTTTTTGGTTGAGAAAATTGAGAACTAATCACGTAAAATAAGGCTTATAAGCCTAGAGGTATGCTTATTTTTGTTGTTGAATGTTTTGGTCGGGACTCGTATGGCTTGTGAAGTCTAAAGATGGAATTTTTGTATGGTCTCAGAATTCTATGGGACATTTTGGGATTAGATGAGGTATATATATAGGCATGACTTGGTACGAACTAATGACATCCAGGATGGGTGAAAGGTTGGATCAGGATAAGAAAATGTCATTCTCTATGAAACTAATGTGAGAATCATGAATATGTTATATATCATTGGGTTTTGATTCATATGAAAGACCATTGTGTTTCAATTGTAATATCACATAGTTTTCCTAATATAAATCAATAGGTGTTGTGGAGGTAGTTCCATATGAGGGAATGGTTCATAGCTACATCATAGATATTCAGTAACCTGTGGTTATTTTGTATAGAAACACCACCTGAGTGGTGGTGGTCGGGTCTTGATGACATAATGGAAGGTAAAGAAGCTCAATAATTTCAACAGGTAAAGGTGTCCCAATAGTGTGAGGTTTTATCCATGATGGATAGTCGTGGATGTGATCATCAAAGGCAAATCATCATCTCTATAACTATTGAATGTCTTTCTAAATATCATGACATCATCTTGAGTATTGTAAGTGATCTCTATAATTAGGCCTTCATACCAAGATGTATTTTTATTGGATGTGGGGACTCTTGGAGGATAGGATCATGGAACGGTTCATGTGGAGCTTCATGTTGGGATGTACACCATCGACTATTTACAGGAGAGGTCCTTTGGATGGACTAATGGTTGACGAATTTCTGGGTTCATTTTTATATAAATCTATAAATGGGGAGAAGTTGATCTAGTTTTATTTTTTTGGTAGAAGCTAAATGGAGAACTCCATGTTCTGGGGGATCCTCTTGTGCTCAAAGCATTATATGTGGTGGTTGTTGTTACATGAGGAGAGAAGTGGAATCAACACTCATAATTTTGGGAGCTATAATTCAGACATGGAGCTGTGGAGGAATCCATGTGGGGGATGTGGTGGCATTGGGTTCAGATGAGAAACCCTTGAGTTACAAGTATGGGTTCCTTAGTAAAGAATATATAGACCTTGTATGGGGTGTTTTATTAGGCTAAACATTTGTTCAAGCTCATGGTGGTTCCAGGAAGAACCTGAGATGCCTATTATAGAATCATTGGTGGGTCTGGAAACATAGGTTCGGTGACCCAACATCATTTTTAATCAGAAATGGAATTGAGTAAGTTGGTCTGGATGAATTTGGAAGATTATTCTCTATATAGGAATCTTTGATATGTGAAGTAATTTTGTGCCAACTTTGAATTTTGAATCTTTTAATATGAGTCATATAGGGACAAATCTATTTGGATATGGAATGGAGTGAAGGTTGTGGGTTTTTAATAGCCATAAGATGATGATTCCAAATGATATGTGTGCTTCGTTTGTATATTGGTTCTTTTAGATATATGAGTTGTTCATAGTTGATATATGAGAGATATAAGTTTTTGTTTTGGGATTTTTTCGATGTAATGGGAAATAAAAATGTCTTGTATTATTGTGGGTTTCTTTAAAATCTAGTTTTACTTGATTTCCGGTAAACAAAAATAGAATGTTCAACATGTAATAGTGATATTCTTTAGTGAGAAGACACCGTATTTTGGTAATGGGGTATCATAACAATAGTGGAATTCATAGTTTTTTTAGAAGCATATTGGGGGTGTTCTAAGAAGACTTGGTAAATAGAAAAAATACTAGATAAGTTAGAGGCCACCTCAGGTTTGATATTTTTAAAGGAATGTGTGATTTAGTAAAAAAGCTAAACTTGAGGGAGGTCATCTTATTCCTAATCTACAAATGGGTGGTGTATCCATGTTCATCCTTGGTGGTTTTGATAGAAATGATGGATATTAGTGTCACAAAGAGTTCTCATGGTTTCATGGGTACGATAGGTAAGTAACCACAAAAAATTATTTGTAATGTTTGATTTGGGTACCTAGTGATTCTCTTCAGAAGTTGGTGGTTCCAAATATTTAATTACGGTGGTTGTGAGCTAATGATAATTTTGGGGAGAACCATAGAAAGTAGTGTTCAGTTGATGACATGATTGGTGCTTCAAATTGGATAAGATGTGATAAAATCCATATTGGTGTTCTCTTTGGAAATGAGTGTTATCTTATGTTCTGATAGGATGTGTACATTAAGATTAATGTTTCCTTAGGTTTTTTGGTAGTTGTTCGGGATGGAACCTGGTCTTTTTACCTCATGTTGTTGACCAACGTAGGTTTAGATATATGTTTAGAAAAATAAATGTTTTTATTTGGGTGATTTTTGGCATTCATACATGTAAGAGATTGATAATTATGTTATGATGGTTCCATGTGACTCGGTTCATGAGTTGTGCAGAGTATCAAGCTAAGGGAGTGTTGATTGGATATTTCATATTAGTATATTGATAAGAATGATTTTTTTTCATGTATAAAAATTTTATTTTATAATCTTAACCCATATTAAATTATTGATGTAGATTATCTTGAGCTTGAGGTTGACGCATCCTTTGTAGACAATTTGGTTCTTATGGTGGTTCATACTGAGAATTTCTTATGGGGTAAGATTGTTTCCATGGTTTGAGTGTTTTGGAAGGATGGTAAATTTTGAGAATAATCTTAGTAGAGATATATGGACATACTATCCCCTGGAAGAATATTTTTACCTAATAAACACATTGATTCTTCGATGTGAAGCTCGAAGAAGAGCCTTTATAAGGTGATGAAGTTGTAAGATCCATCAAGTCATGGAGGTACATTCTCAATTATATTTTGTTTTAAATAACTTAATTATAGTTAATGGAATGTTTATTAGTTGTATGAGGAGCCTTGGGGGTGTTTCGAGTGTTTGGGACATGAATTAAGTGAAAATTTTGGCCATTATTTGCATGATACATTTTTGGCGCATGGTTAGAAGAAACCATGCACAAAAACCTAGATTTCATGGAATATTGGTGTATAGTAACATATGGAATGTGAGTGGTATGTCCAAAACATGTGACTTTGGTAAGATACATTCCACAAGGATGGTGCACAGTGTTTCAAACTATGTGGGATCCCCATATAATGTTGTGACATGGAACCCTCTTGGATACAGGCTCACACATGGTTGGTGCAGGGTTTGGAAAACTATGGGGCCAAATCATCTGCCCCATTAATAGTGGGAATTAACTATTTCATCCCCTTATGTTTTTAAGGATTATCAGGATTTTTCTTCCATAATTTAGCCTTTATCAACCCTAGTAATTTCCCATTTTAGCCGATACATGATAAGGGATGATATCATTATATTCAAGGCATTTTGGAGAGCCATTAGGTGCATATTGAACATCCAAGTATGTCTAATTCTCCTCCAGCTTATATTTTCCAGATTAGGCTTTTAGATTCATTATTCTTCTTCTAAAACCCTAAACCACTATTTTTTCCATGTATAAAAGTTTAGGGATTCAAAGGGTGTTTGATTCCAAGTAAAAGGATGATCTTAAGCATCCATTCATCGTTATAATCAATATGCGTTGTATAAAAGTTATATCCTACAGTCATCAAGTTTATCATTGCATGTGTGGTTTGGTTTTTTGTTCTCCATTTTTATGCATTTTATTCCATAGATATGATTGGGTAAAATAGTTTTCTAGATGATGCATTGAGCCACTCTTGATCCTTGGGGGATTCAATGAGGAAGATTAGATCAGTTTAGGGCCAACCATGGGGTGGGATAAAATTCATGGACATATAAAATTGAAATGCTAATACTATATTTTACATGTGATGGTCTAGAGACCATGTTGGACATGATGATATGTTATCATGAGTTAAAAAGTTATTATTGTTATTTTTTTCATGACATTGATAATGGATTATGGGTTTGTTTAGGATAATGTGAAAATGGTTAAATGGAATTAAGTTAATGAGACAAGTGACTTGTGAGATTGTAGGTGAATTAGATAAATTGGTTAATGGATATGGAATAATGAATGATTCATATCATTTAACCTATAATAATTTTTAATTACAATAATGTGTTAAGGTATGATGAAAGTAAATGCATGAAATGGTCTAGGTAAGGTAAATTGTAAATATGTTGATGGGTGAAGGCCAAAAGATGATTTACATGTTAAAAGAAATTTTAATTGTGAATTATATGTTTATTGATTATGTATGATTTTTGTTATGGTATCTGTGGTAAATGGATAAATAAGCATGTACACAAGGCATAATAGTTTTTGAGTATTGGACATGATGTTATATTACAACTGAATAGTTTTGATGGAAGATCTAAACCACACTCTTATAATTGATGGGTTAGAGAAGGGTGTTATGGCTCTAAGAACCTAATTAAATCATTTTAGGAAACTAGATTGACTGAGAATCTAATGTTAGTGTGTTTTATTTGTTAAAAAAATATTTTCCCCTAATGAGATAAGGTACTTTATTTATTCAATTGTACATAAAAATTGATCAGGTTAGGCCATTGTGTAAATAATGTAAATGCCTAAACAATGGATCAAGTAATGAAAGTAGAACATATTATGGAAATAGTTTATGTAATTTTTCTCAACTAATAGCTCTTGAGTTGTTTTCTCTTCACGTTTTCATTTATAAGGTCATTTCCATTGGATAATCGTGCAGATTTCATGGTTTCATGTGAGAAAAATGTAAATGGCCATATGATAGGGAGATGATTTTGGCTTAGGATGTTCATGGATGAGGATCTAGACATAGAGTCCGGACCCATTTGGGAGTAAATTGTTTGACTTTATTTTGAGTTTTCCTTCACTATTGGATCTATTATCATTACATGACATATTTATAATCTATTTGTGGTTTATAAACGATTTGGTAAACTGTTAGTTTTTTGTGATTCAAGTTCATTGTTTATTATTTCCATTATTTCATATGTAATATATTATAGATTACTTTGGTAAAAGTGTATAGTCACCCCAGATGATCCATTAGACTTTTTTTTGAAATTTGGTAACCTCTAGCATACATGGAGGCATGCTTGAGTTCATGTTGTGACCATGATCGGAGATCCAATTTAGTGGAATCTAGGTTGGGGATGTTAGAAACCAAATTTTTAAACAAAATGAATAATAAAAATAATAAAAATAATAAAAATATCATACCATGGTTAAGGTAAAAATTTAATGACTATAAGGTTAATCTAAAATTATAATGACTAAAAATAATCAAAAACCATTCCAACACAAATTTTACGTCAATATACTGACCTTTTATCATATGTTACCTATAATGAAACATTAATTGACCACTATGACATGAAATATTTGATGGGGGAAATCATTCCCATAAAACATTACAATTGTTCCACTAACCTCATTTAAAAAAGGTTACACCTCCCCTCTCTACTTCAGACCATAATCCCCTATTTTTCAGCACTTCCTTACCCAAATGGATTCATAAAACCCCTCCTCTATAGCATTAATCATATTTTTGATATAATTCTCTCCATGGAAGGCCTCTGTTGCAATCACGTGGGAACAACTAAAGAAGGTGTAACGTTCATCAATTTGAATTTTTTTATTTCTTCCACCACCTAATTAATTTAAATTATACTGCGATGATATAAAAATATCAATATTTTAAATAAAATGAGATGATTTTATGTCACTTTTATGAACTAAAACCCTCTATGGTTCCATCAAATGGGATAAGAAAAAATCATTCAACGGAATAGTGAACTACAATCATGTGAACTGATGTCATTCATTTTTTATTTCATCATCTGAAATCTATAAAAATTATGAATTTTTTATTTATATATTATCTTTATATTATTATTATACTATTATAATTAATATATAACACATATCATCAAAATAACCATTTTTGGGAACACAATAATCTGTCTCGTGAGTAGAGCATATTATTGCTTCACCAAGAAATGAGTTTCATTCATGATTTTAAAGAAATATAAAAATAAATGTTTTAATAAACATATCTGATATAAATAACATAAAAAATATGTTTTAATTGATAATATTTCATTTATAAATTTTTAATCCAAAACCAAAATTCATTCATTGTTCTTGTAAACGTACGACCAACAGTATCCAAGAATAGTGTATTTATTTTTCCATAACTAAATGTAGTGGAATAATATGAATAAAAATATACTAAATATATTTTATTTTTATATCATATATAAAATTATGTATACGATGAAATCAGTTTTATTTTAAGAGGAAAAAGAATAAAAAATCGAAACATAAATGATTAACAAGGAAGATATTACCTAACATGTAACATTAATATAGAATTTCTAATAAACTATTAATAAAAATAAATAATAAAATAATATATATCATGATATATATATCTATGATATATGTGTATTGTAAAAATAAATATATTATATGTGTGGTTTGAATGTGTACGCTAGATTTCAGTACCTATGGTATGGTATTTTAACCTAACTTTTTTACTTCCCTGAGATACAATCCATATTCACCACCTATTTTGTTTATCTAGTAAATATAATACTCATGTAATTATTTTATAATTATTATTACAAATATAATACGGATTATCATATCCATTATATTATTTATATTTCATGGGGGTTATTATTTAAATGTTAGAGAAGATAAAAGTTATTTTTTTCTCGATTTTTCTTCCATGAGACTTAGGTTATGTTGATCACATATTTTTTCATTAAAGGAATATAAATACCCTTTTAAAATTAATATCATGAATTTATTAATCCTCATTATATTTTATGTTCCATTTTATTTTATTCCTTCATGGGGATTATGATTCAATTTTACTAAAGTGGTAATGATTTTATGTTATAATCTCATTGATTTCCCAGATTAATTGTGAATATTTGATCAATGATAAATATTATGACCAATTTTTCTATTAAATCATGAATTTTATTCAACTATAATTATTCACGATATTATCAATTAATATTACCATATTCTCAAACTTTGGTACCCAAAATATATTATGAATATTTCTAAACAAAAACAAACATTATTTCTATCATCGATCAAAAATACATTTTCTTATAAAACCATGTTTTATAAAAATTTATTCATAAATGATTATTATTATTTGATGATTTTTAAATCAAATTTCTTCCCATTTTTAAATTTTAAAGAAATATATTTCTAATTAATCATCTTATTATTTTTCTAATAATGCATGTTTTTATTTTTATTAAAATGTGAACATTATTATTGTTTTTAGATGAAAGATAAAAGAATTTACATTCATCAGGACTACACAATGATTTATTAGATCCTATAAAGTTTTCAATTTTATTTTAAAATTAAATAATTTCTTTAGTATCATGAACTTTTTTAATTTTTAAGTAAAATATTTTAAAAAGAAAAGGTATTTTAAAATTTTTTATGTTTTAAAATGTTTTTTAAAATTGGAAAGGATATTTTCCTCTCGGATTTTTTAAATTTTTCTGAATGAATAATTTATAATTTTTCAAACATTATTTTCCAACATAATTATTATAAAAATATTTTTAGATTTTTTAGTTTTTTAATGTTATTTAAAATGAAAGGATGTTTTCATCATTTAATATTCCCAGTGTTTTTTCAAAATCATTATCTATCTAATATTAAACCATTGTTTTTACTTATTCAATACCGGGGATATGATATAAGGATACCATTATTATAATTTAACAAAAATGTGTAATTTCGGATGAAATGGTGATTATAAACCCCATTTACTTTTAAAAGGGTTTTACCATGATATAATTCTAATGAATCATGCATATTTATTCATGGGTTATGGTAGGATGAATTGATAAAATGATTATGAATCTTATCACTTTTACACACGTTATGATATGATGAAATATTTATGAAACCAATTTCCATTAATGTGTTATGATGTGAGGATTTTTTTTCTTGAGACACATACATGTATTATTTCTATTATGTGGTTGGTGGGATCTATATCTCCCTCAAACACATTTGGTAATGTTTTCTTTCTCATGAAAAATAAATGACTAGAATAGGGATTGATCAAAGTTCACTAATGTTTGATATCCTCTATTAAAGTAATGTGAGTGAACCTTCACTACTATGATGGATTTGAGAGTGAACCCATTCCACTGTTAGGAAATATATTTCACTAGGGATGATGGTGTTTCTTATCTAGAAGGTGTATCCACCCATGGAGTTACTTAACAAGTCTTGTAAATGGCCATTGACTACTATGAAAATGATTTTCTATGATTATATATATATAGCACATATCAATGTATTATTCTAATTTTATATTCTAATACCTCACATTATTTTAATTTCTTATAACTCATGTCTTATGAACATATTATAATTAGATGACGAAATTAGATTTTGATTTTTGATATATAGGGTATGGTCCTTATATATTAGTATAATGATCTTATGCACTTATCCATAAATTACTTTTATATTTCCCTTTTTTAGACTTACATATCATCTTTGATCACTGTTTATTATGATTACTTTCCCCATGTAATGAAGAATTTTTTTTCATATGGATACTATATATTGATAAATAAATTGTATTATTTTAGTAGTAAGTATAGAAGATCTATCACCAGATTTGAACATTTTCTCCCATGCTTCCATAGTCACTAATCTATTATAGTCCTTATAAATGTGTCTAGGTTATGTTAACAATAGTTATATAAAAAGTATATAATATCCTTTTATGATAATAATGAGTAACTATATAGAATTACCCTTCATTTCATCCTCCATTTTTAATATTTTATTTTCTTTCACTAGTTGTGTATTCATCACTAGTCATGCATCCTATTAAAATTTAAATATATGATTAAGGTAGGATATTTCATCATAACCAAATTATATATTATACTATTGTTCATGTTTCACTATAAAATCAATGAAATTTCTTTTCATCATTATTATCTTATTTATTTAATTAAATGATATAATAGACATCATCCCCTTCATACTTAATAATTATATTTCTTATTTTTCTACATGGAATTTTATTTAAATTCCCTTATAATTTTGTGGATTCTTTAATGTTATTTATCCAAAAAATATCTGAGTATTTTGATCCTCAGTATCAAACTATTGACCATTTTTAATTGTGTAATGAATGGTGAAATTCCCATTATCAACATAATAAGATCATTTTAGTGGGATCTTACCTCTGTATTTTTTCATTCATTTCTAGTTATTCATTGATGTTAGTTGAATGATTCAGTTATGTTCATAATATTTCTCATCTTCATTTTCAAGGATTCATGGTTCATCAGCTATGTTTTCATTTATATTCATGTTCCTCATGGATTCAAATTAAATTTTATCATTAACCTTGTTTTTATATGTTATTTACTTTCTCATTTAATGTGAAATTATAATGTTTTATACCTCATCATGGGAAGTATTGACACTATATTCTATATATGAAATATTTTCATCCAACCCATCCATAAAGTTTCTCAACCCCAACCTAGGAATACAAGATTCAATAAAAATTCCAACAAATCCAATAATTTTAAAAACAATTTCATTCCCCATTGAAAATATTTATCATTTTTTTCATCTTCTGTCATCATGAAGTCATCAAAATAACATTTCCATATTTATTTACATTTTTTACATTATTATTTCTTTCAATACTACACTCAATAACAGTCTAAATGTACTTTATAATTTTTTATCTAATCACATTTGTAGATAATTTACTAGTTAAATATATTATAATTACATTTATTTTCATCAAATCAGTCTATAAGTTTCATTAATTATTAAAATTATTTTGAAAAAATATATCCATTAGTGGGTAAACATTTTTAAATATATAAAAAATTTCAAGTGAAATAGGTAAAATAACAGTAAGAAAAATATTTTATGTTCATTTTGATTCTATCAATTTAATGGTGTAATGCTTCTACTATTATCTGAATTCATATTAGTGATCACAAAAAATTTAGGTATTTGACAAAAATAACACAGATTATTCAATAAAAGTTGGAATAACTAACAATGTAAATAAAATTGATATAGGGGTTGAATCAATTTTGGTTTCCTATTCTAATATCTTATACTTATAAATAAATTCATGTTTATAGTTAAGGAACAATATACTCTAGATGTTTATTCACTATACAGCACGAAACTGAAAAGTATGCATGGAAATTAATAAATAATTTTTATCGGGTGTATACCTAATGTGGATCTCAAATAAATTTTATGTTCATGTCCAACTATGTAAAAAATTCTCAAATAAATTCTTATGATGAAAGAAAGTTTTATAGTCCGAGTATCATCTCCAAGCCTTGATCATCAGTATCCTATAATAACCAATAGAAAATACCATTCATTATAAAATAAAAATAATGATATGACAATGATCTATTGTGAGAATACCATTTCATCGATAAAATATAGTGATATTCCTTCAGAGGTTCCAATGTTGATAGAATAAAATCCCATATAATGGGAGAATCATATAATGATAAAATCCTTGAATTTTGTCTTAGATAAAATTAAATTGAATGTTTGAGTTCAAAATTGATGATGATAAAAACATAAAATATTTGGGCTTAAGAAACTATCAATCAATTGGTTTTTTGATGATTCATTTTTGTCAACATGTCACGTTTTGTATCATTAATAGCTATACATATTTTATTTATTTGAAAATACTAATATTAAATTAATTTTTGATAAAATAATTCTATTTAAAAATATAGGAAATTTTATTAAATTGAATTGTAATGAATAAATCTAATTGATTTTATCATTGAGTTAGGCTCACAAACATGCACAAAAAACTTTTAGATATTAAACCCTTTTATTAATTTCATGAATATTATAAAAATTAAACATATACACAAAATTTTTCTTCCCATCATAATAAATAATAATTTAGTAACAAATGTTTTTGTTAATTATATGAATATATATCATAATCATCTCGTAATTATATTTTGAACTCATATTTTATCAGATTACAAAATAATGAAATACTCCAAAACATAAAATTGAAAAGTTCATGAAATTTAATATTACATATGAAAAATAACATTTTCAATCACATTATAATCATATTAACTTGAGTATATGAAATCCAAAATAATATAACATCCTCTAATCAATATATTTTATTTAATATCAATCATTTCTTCAATAAATACCTTAGCATCTATATATTTTTCAAGAATTAATTATAAAACATTAAAAAAAATATAGGATTTTACAAAGAACATCATTTATGAAATTAAAAATGAAATAGTTTGAATCACATTTTAGATGATACCTTTCACCATTTAATGATTAGTTCAGAATGCACTATATTTAATTACATATAAATATTTAAATTATCACAAAATTATTCTGGGTATTGTAGAAAATCAAAAAATTTATACGTATTAATAGCTTGTAAAAAATCAATATTCTTTTCCAAAGTCTTATGTTCTACAGTAAAGGATTATAATATATTTCAGAGACTTATGATATTGTCATAAAAATATGGTTTCACCAAAAATTGAATTTAAAACATCAATAAGTCTTAAACTAAGAATTAGTACATTTGATGCATCAATGACATATAATAGACCAATGGTTTATGATCAAAACATCAGATGTTTATACTCAGTCAAATTATTATTCTCAGTGCTTCAATAAATACAACATTAACCACTCCATTGGTTTTTTATATTGAGAATCAATTCAAAATCAACATACAACCACCTTTATTCCTATATATGTAATGAATTAAAAGCCATGATATATAGAAAAGATCATCCAAAACTATATTTAAGGTGTATTTAGGGGTTGTAATTATAATTTTTTGGTTTTTATCTTTCTATGAAAAGGTTTCCAATTTATTTGTATAAATGTTTTTTTCAATACTAATTTTAACTAACAACTAGTGTGTTTTTTTAAAATGTTTCATAATTATTCACATCCTTATCACTGTAATAATATTCATAATTTTTTTTAATACAGTGACACAACACATAAAGTGATTGTTTTTTGAATTTTATTTTCTTCAATATCACATATATGAGTCAACTCCCATCATCCATTAATAGAATTGATCCAATTTAAGGGTGAACTCGTAGGGGTTGATTTAATGGTTTTTTTTGGGATATATTAGAGTTTATTTTATGTGATTTAAATCTAAATTTAATTCTGTGATACAAGAGTTCAATTCAATGAAATATTCCCTTTTTCATATATGATTAATTTTAAAACAAAAATGGTTTCAGATTTAATAAAATCCGATTCATTTTTTAAATAATTAATGTGATTCTCTATATTCATAGGTGATTAGAAAATGAATTTTATTGCCATTTATAAGAGAATGATTAAGTAATAAATATCTCATATATTGTTAAATTTATGAGACTGGGAAGATAAAATCACGTAAAAATATTTTTATCTATTTTATTAATGTAAACAACCTTGGATATACATGGATCATTTTATTTTTTTTAATTAAAACCATACTTTTTCTAAATCGGTTAAAAAATCAAATAAAATATGTTTGAAACTTTATTTCAAAATCATTAATAAATCCTTGTTTCATAAGGTACAATTTTTTAGCCTCAATAAAGTGACTCTGAGGCATTTCTAAGGGAAACCTATTCTACCAACATGGTAAATTATGGGAAAAATTGACAACTTTTCAAAGATCCATGTATGTAACATAGATAATATTATTATATTCTCAACCACATTTCTCATATTTTTACCCATGGTTTTCAGTGAATGTCTTTTTTTCTCAATACCATTAAGCATTATTTATTAAGGTTGATAAACCTATGTTAGGTGATTCAATTCTCTTATGGCATGAAGGCCTTCATTTTTTATTGATTTTGATAATCCACCTTTCAAGGGGTGAGGTGGAACCCTTACAAGGCCCATAGGTTTATGTATTACATGGCCCATAGGCCTAAGAGGAATTCATTGCCCGTAAGATTCAAACATTGCATACACCGTAGAATAACTACATGAAACTGCTCCACCCTCGCATCTTCATCATGAAATCAGCTTTCCACCTTTTCATGGCTATTTAGATAGTCTTTCTCATTCAAGCACATGATTTTCCCAATGGCAGGTGCCATACCCTTTCAATCATGTAATCTATTTAGCCTCTCCTATAGTGAAAGCTCCATACTCATACTACTTATGAAGCTTATTCCATGTAGGTTGTCTAGGTTTCATTTTCATTAAAGGTGGCCCAAAGGCCTGGAGGTGGCCCGAAGGCCTTACTGACCCAAAGGACAGGGTGGCCCGAAGCCCTTAAAGGACATAGAGACCAAAATGGTGGCCCGAAGGCTCAAACAGGGGAATATTCTTGGCTACTAGAGTGCTAAACAGTTCATTCTATTGTTCCCAGTATAGTTCCTTCTACAGTGTTGAACATGACTCACTACAGTACTACTACGGTGCTACTACAGTACTGCTACAATACCTGGAAATTATTCTTCCACCTGGATTTGATCCCAGGTCGCCTGGATGCACTTAAGGAGTCCTGACCAACTGGGATGAGGCTCATGGGTGTGATTCAATTAACCTATGGGGAATTATACCATTATATCCCAATATTCCAATGAGTATAATATATTAATATACACTAACACTATTAGAAATCTATCCACATAACCGCATCATAATATAGAGAATGAAACTTATCAGAGTCAAAATGTGGAATCAAATATCTTAGAGAATTTGTTAGATCAAAAACATGAACTAATATCTCACACCTTCTATGGCCTATGTAGCCTCTTTTATAATCCATACTACATATATAGAAAAATATATATTTGAAGCCATGTACTAAAATAATGTTACACCATTCATGGGATGGGATTCAAAACCCATTACCTTTTTTTGAAAGTGTTTTATTATATCTTTCAGACAATGCCTACATCCATATTAAATCATGTAAACTAAGATGAAACACTTCCTCTTTTCTTTATAATATTATAATAATAATTGTATAAATAATATCATACCAATATCCATGGTTTTATTTTCTCATTTATATATGGAGTTATAAAAATAATAAATTTACCTTAAAAACATGTTTACAAACCAATTTCACTTAAATCATCATTGAACAGGAGGGGTATTAATTTTATGTAACATAATTTTTTTTAAAATTTAACCTAAATATTGTATCCTACCATTTCTTGTAAATACAATAATAAATTATAATTCATTATGGACCCCTGGATCTCGCTATCCGTTTTCTGACATGATATTAATATTTTCTTCAAAAAAAGCCACAAGTGATAAATAATAGTATATAATTTTTTCGATAAAAAAATAAGAAGAACGTCTCCCTAATTTGAGAGACGTTATCAATTTAGTGGGATTCAAATTATTAGGGGTGATGAAGTAATATGGGATAATATTATATCCATGCAAACGATTTATAATGGGAATGTCCTTATGAATGCCGATGATGTTAAATCGGTTTACCATATATAAAAATTGGTGATAAACATGACCATAATACATAAAATTATCCATCTAGTCCTACAACCCAAGATGGTTTCTTCTAGAAACATCATTTAATATAAATGTTCAAAATTTTTTAAATAATAAAAAACTAGATAATTTAAACCAATTGTAAAATAGTTATACTAACATTCATTGGATAGAAAATCAAGAAACAAATCAAGTACAAGATCCAAATTTTTCAATCTACTAGAAATTTCATCTCATATCCATTTTAAATAACAATTATCAAAATTAAAACATCCTATAATGAAATTCCAAAAAACCCTTCCAACTACCTTAATGTAATCATGTAATAAACCTGCTATATCAACCTCCAGTATAATATCTTTCACAACCATAAATTACGAAATTACAAAAATATGTGGATAAAATGTATTCTGAGATTTTAGATTTAAAATTTTAATTAAAAATGATTAAAACAACTAATAAATATATTCCAACTTATGATATCCCCTCCTAACCTATAAATGGAAAATAAAGTTACACACAAACCACTCATGAGAAAAATAATGGTTTGAAAAACATTAGGAGTTGGATACCCATTATAATCCCATGTGGAATTATTCCTAAAACATGTAAGGTTTTAAAAACACATGATAATTCATAAGAATAAATATATTGATCTTGGAAATCCCAGGATTTGATATATTAGAAACTACCTCTATAAACCATTGAAAAGGTAATATCATTTACTAAATGAATTTGGGGAAATTCCAACTCTAACTAAGATAAACATTAAGAGAAATATAATCTTATGATAATATCAATAACCCCTTCTTGATTCAATATAAATCATAACTACATATTCAATACACATTATATAATTTTATACAACAAAAGGTATATTCTCCAACAAGAACTATGTCCAGATGGCTATGAATGTGAGATCCACCATCTACAGAACCATACCTCATATGTTTAAATAGGATAATTTTTATTACATCAATGATTGACATATTAATAACAAAGATGGAAATTCCCAATATGATCTAGGTGACAATGTTATCCTCAATCTATATGTTCTATATATTCATTTAGGTCATGTGGATCTCCAACCATCATTAGTAACACTCTAACTTTTTATCATAGTTTATATATAAGAAAGGGTCTCTTAATAGTTTTTTTTAAATGTTAAAATATTAATTTTCTCTAATAATTACATAATTCTGTACAATAATCTATGATTAGGTTTTGTGGAGGACACATGATTCATTATCAGTCATCCCTTACTCTAAAAAATCAATCCATTTATCCATGTTAGGAATGGGAGTATGTTAATTACATTCAAATACCCGAGTCATAATTTTAAAATATATAATTTAGGCTATCATATTATTGATAATGAAGAACTTTAAGTGGCGAACTAGATGAATACTAATTAAAGTATTCAAAAGGAACATTAAAAATTGTTTATGTATTATAATCTCAAGAGAATATTAATATAAATTATTAATAGGAGGTAAATTTGTATTTTTTTCTAGAATCTCATAAATTTAGCTCCATTAATTACTATTTTATAAAATGGATGAAAGAAATCGTGATCTTATATTCTATACCAATTCCATTAACTAAATTGGAGCTTTTAGAGGATGATAGATTAGATTAAAAGGAATTTACTAATCCTTAATCCATCTCTTAATCTACGTCATGTAATTTTAATTTACCAAATTCCTAAACTAAATATATTTAATTCCTCTATCAAGTGTGAATTCATATGAGATAAAAAAACATAAATGTTTTCATTTCATTATAGATTGAATATATCATGGAGATAATTACAATTAATCTTTTAAAAAGGATTAATAAAAATTTGAATGATTCCATTCTAATATTATATGGATTTAACCACTCTGGAGAAACATATAATGTATATTGAATCTGATTCAATACATTCACAAAAAACTATATAGGGAATCAATACCAATATAATAGGATTAGTGAAAAATTAAATCCTTAATAATTTTAAATTGAGTAATGGGTAATATAGGGGTCTGTATTGATAAATTGAACATAAATTAATTATGTGCATGATGAAATTTTGATTTAATTTAGTTAAATTCTTTTATTTTCATTTTTCATATTAAACAATAAATAAAAAATTATCATTTTTAATAATTTTTTTTGTTTTTTATATAAGGTGACCCATTTTGGTTCCAAATTTTCCCTAATGTAGTTAGTACATGAGTTAAGGGAGAATAGGGAGTTATGATTTATTCAATTGAGCCACATGTCCTTTAGAGTTTAAAACCAATCCACTGTCATCATTAACATGGGAAACTTGAATTTATGTTAAATTTGAGGTAAATTTTTAAAGCCCAAAAATCTATCACATCATTTCTTGTATTACTTAGGAATGGATAATATAAAGGGACATAATACCACATGATGTTACATAATTTGATGGTGCATATTTATTTTTTATGGGACTATTTTATATTAGCTAATTATATAGGTTGTTCTGGCCTATAAATACTATTAGATAAAAGCATTAATTATTCCTTTAGACTAATGAATAAATAATTTCCCACCGACATTCCACAAACATCTTTCCTCTCTTTGTTACCTATATAATCAGTTCAATATTTCAATTTAATTTGTGTTAAACAGAGTAAATGAGAGTCCTTAACACCATTCATTTATTTTTATTTAATGGAAGAATTATATTATCCTAATATTGTCATTCACATGTAAGAAATCATGTCATCTCTAGAGTTTTAAATAAATATTCTTCTATCTTCTTGTATTACTATTCTTCTAATAATGATCCTTATAATACCATTAATCTTATGGTGTGAATAAATTCATGGAAAATAGAAGTCTTTTTAATTTTATTTTTTATCTTCTTAAATCAAACATCTATGAGTTGTATTTCCTATTTTATTAAAACATAATAATTAATTGAATTTTAATCCTATTACACTGTGATTTTATAGATCTTAATTAGTTGGATTAAATGATTTTTGTGTGATCTAAAACAATAACTAGTTTTTTATTTGAAATATCAATTCAATTAAATCTACTTTTTTAATTGATGAATTTAAAAACTATATATTTTTATTATTATAAAGATATTTTAAAATGATGTGATCATGAATGTGATCCTCTATGTGCATAGGGTATTTTTCTATAATCACATATGGATTAAATTAGTGAGTACTGAGGGATGAATTTACTTTTTTATTGGATAATTTTTACGTTAGGAATACCAAAATCCTCAAATTTTTTCCCATCCAATCCAAATGTAGTAAAAACCTACGATCAACCCATATTATTTTCTTTTATTAAAATATATCATACTATGTTTCATTCCATTCAATTATAACACTATAAAATTCTGAAACATTAATTCCAAAGTGGTCATGAGAATCAAGTGTGGCCATGATTATATTTTTTGTCTCTAATGAATCAATTCCAAAACTATGATGCAAGAGACATATTATACTAATATGGTAAATTTGGATAGATAATTTGTCTCATGGGATGATCATTTATAATTTTATATCATAAACTATACATGTAATAATCAATTATGATTCAATAATCTAATTCAAATGAAAAAAAAGAAAATATACAAGTAGTCGTTATTTTCCCAATAGTTAGTGCTACTCATTATTTATTCTTTTAAACATAATTTTATAAATACATAAATAAATCTAGTTTTATTATAGTGATCTAAATAAATTTATTTCCTTACAATTTAGATTAACCTATATGATTTATTTACCAAATTGTTCATTGTTATATAAGGGATGTTTATTCCTCTTCTCATTATTTCATTGAAATATGTACAACTACATGATGAAAATTGAGGGTGAGACGATTAAATTAAATAAATGTGGAAATGATAGTTTCATGATGATTCTATTTAAAACCTCATAAGTATCAGAATCTTAATGGAGTGGGAATTTTAATAAACATAATTTTTTTTTATTATTTCCATTTAATTTACTATAATTTAATTTTTAATATATTTTTAGATGATTAATGGAAGGAATAATAATAAAAGGGAGCTAAAATTTTGTGATGGAGTTGCACCAATTATATTATAGAGGGAACTAAGTTCTTTTGGGTTTCTAGGGTCTTTAACGATATTTTCATTAGTAGCACCAACTAACCTGTGGTCTTATACCAGTAACTCAGTAGAATGTATTCGATCTTTTTAATGGGTAAAATTGAGTTTTCTAGAAAAAAATATTAATCCCCTATAACCCATGGTTTATATTTATAATTTAAATTATTCCATGATGCTTCCTCTCATGGCCCTTATTCATCCTCATATATCTATGCGACATATGCATGAAGGGTGATCTATAATATTTATAAGATACGACAAGTTATATATTTCTTCCAAACCAAGATAGGAGTACTCAAATTCATTATTATTTCCTTCCACCATCTGGAATGTTATAAAATCATAAATTACATCATTCTATATATTGTGAAATCATCAACACGTTTTTCTGTTATTTCAATTCATGATTTCATTGAATCAATTTCTTGGGTAATATATTATAACAACTATGTATTCATCAGTGGATTAATCAAATTTTTAGAAGTTATTATAATCCATATATGTAACATTCATATATTAATAAAATCATCATGTAGGGGTATACAACATTTCTTATGTGCTTAGTAATTAATTGAATGAAATTTTTTTGGTGTGACCCCTTTGATAATCCCATAGTATTGAAGTGTATAGGTTAGAAATGGATTTCGGTAGAGAAAAAATGAAACTAAAACCAGCTTCTATTTATTTATACGTCATATTACATAAAAATATATTATGAATTTGATTAGTTGGACACATTAATGTCTCATTCATGTGATTATTTTCACCTGTATCTCATCTTCTTTTATTATCTCTCTATAAATATCAAAATTTTAAAATACAATTATATTTTTCCTAGAACAATGTGATATTATTGTTATACTTAATGGGTACACAAGCATTTTGGTAATGACATACAGTTGTTTCATGTACATTGATAATAAGGTACAAAAAGTATGAAATTTTTTATGCATGTTTCAGTATACATTATCGTAGTTAATTTTTGAAAAGGGAATTTAATGACACAAGGACCACACATAATATCCCTGATTGGTTAAGAAAATTTTCATTAAATTTTTAATATAATTTTATTATGTAAAGAGTATTTTTTTAATGATATGTCGCAGTAATATCATTAAAATAAATTTCAAAATTAAATAAGTAATGAAATTATATGAAATACAAATTTTTTTATACCTATCATCCTAAAGGAATTTAATTATTACATTTATTTTTCTTATTTGTTTCATTTAATGAATCAATTATTACTATTTAATTGAGTAATAAAAAACTATTTACAACTAATTTTTTTCATAATAGTAAAAATTTATGTTAATTCATGTAACATAATGAATTTTTAGGAAAAATAATTATTTACAAAAATGATTTTGTAAAATATTCATTAATAATTTTTTTTAATATTTTTACACAAGTAGTTTTATTTGGTAACCACATTATAGTTAGTAATTCATTTATTATTTATATATTAATTTAAATAATTACATAGAAATTGAGATCTCTTTATTAAAAAAATAAAACACCTATTTTAATTACCATATAATGGTTATATTTAAATATTAAATGGAATTTTTAAATTTTAATTTCATAAAACATTAAATGTCTATAATTTGATAAAATAAATTATTCACTATAATGTATACACTAATAATATATATTATGAAATATTTAAAATTTAACTTATTGTTTGTTTAACTTAAAAATTATAACTATCAAATTATATGTGTGTGTTTTGTTACTCAAAAAATTAAATTTTAAAATGTAAAAAAACATGTTTTAAACTAAATTAAAAATTAATAAGTTTTCATTTTTAGAAAAAAAATTCATTATTCATATGTATGGAGAGATTTTACAAAGTAAAACATAGTTATATTTGGATAGTTTAGTTTTTAAATAATAAGTATGGTCAATGAACAATTACATTGAATACTTTTTATCAAAAAAAAATTCTTCTATATGTGTTTAAAATAAATATCTCAATTTATTATAAAATGAATTTAAATAAATGAGTTTCATTAAAAAGGTCTAAATTAATAATTATTATATATTTAATAATTATGAGATACTAAAAATTGGAAACTATTCTATCATTTAAACATAAATATGATTTACTGGTTAAAAAATTATTTTCCATGGAATACAATATTTTATTTTAATGTTAAATTAAAAATAATTCATATTTTAATTTTACTAATTATACACCATTTTTGAATAATTATTTCAAAATTATCATAGGGTGTTGATTTGTAAATTTCATTATTTTTTGTTGAGAAATTTAAAATCTTGTTTTTATGAATAACATACATTTTATGTCATAATCATGATATGAATAGGTCTAAGAAACTAGTAAATATTTTTTCATGAAATAAATTATCTATAATGAGTAGAATAAATAATATAAAAATAATAATTTCAATTTACATACACAATAATAAATTTTTAATACCCAAAAAATATTTTATTTATATAGAAATATTTGACTCGTAATTGTGTATAAATTATTTGGCAGACTATTATCAGTTTTTTGTGTGTTTAAATGTGATTGAAATAATAATTTTGATAATACACTATTGAAACTCTCATGCATTAATATTTTTACTTCTATTTAGACAAAATAATAGAAAAATAAATATGTAATCTTGAAATACCTCTAGACCATGCCATAATAAGAACTGTCTCACAATAGTATTTTACTCAAATCAAAATATTGTTAACATTTAAAATAAATTATCAAAAAATATATAAATGCCTCTATTATCCTCCATATTAAATTTTCTAGATAACATTAACCACTGATAAGGCTTTAGATTCAATACAGTATTTGTTACTGATGGTGAAAGGTAAGAGGTTTCAAGAGCCTATTTCCTTTCACAGTTTTCAATATGATTATTTAAATACAATTTAAATATCGATTTTTTTGTTAAATTATTATCTTATCATGCTATCAATATATTTCTGATCTATTTTGGAAAATATATCTCATGTTATCTCTCAACAATATCATTTATAAACTGTTACTACATTGACATGTGAGATTAAAATTGTAAGGAACCATCCCCAAAAAGCCCAAAGATAGTGTCTACTACTGTTACATTAGAATGTGGTACAAGGAAACACATGAAAAGGGGATACTATTTTTGTAGTCATGGTAAAATATATATATATATATGTGTCTTACAATAAAAAAATTATGACATAATTTTTTTCTTTTCATTTTCAAGAATAAATATATTTCATTAATCATATAATAATATATCAATCATAGTAAATTTAATTTATTCTTAGGGAAACGAATCAAAATATAGGTGACCTAAAACTCACATTTAGTGTAAAGTATAATTTAATAAATCATGAATAAATAAGTATAATGAATAATAAATTTAAGATATTTTAACATATAGGGCATTTAAATAACGTTGATATAATGGATATAAAAGGAAATAAGAATATGCATTGTAAATTAACAGAAAAAATTCCATTTTAATCAATAATATCTTAATAAAATTAATCCATAAAATATAAAATTGTTAATATATATTGGATAATGAAAACTGAATTTGAACGATGGAAATGTTTAATTATTAGACATCATGTTTTCTAGGAACATGATACCATTACCATCATAATCTATCCTCAATATGCTTTAAAAAATTATTGAAAAAATCAAATTATTTTTTCCAATAGATTTCTACATATCCTACTTTTAATATTTATATTCTAGATAGTTTTAACTTCGTGTTTACAAATATGAAAGGTTAGTAACCAAGTGATTTCATGTCATGAGATTAGTAATTCATCTTGGGGATTAATTTAAATGGTCCACTACCCAAGATATTTTAGTCCAATGAATTCCAAAAATTGGGAATAATCTATTTAATTCATAATTACTATGTTTATCAAATATCTATATTGAATAACGGATATGGATTTTTGAATATTACCCCACTAGAAAATATAGTTAAAAGATAAAATTGAATATACAAATGATATATGTTTCGTTAAATATTAATATCAATTACACTAGGATATTTATATATAAGATAAATATAATTTCCAAGGAAATATAATTTTAATAATGTTATTTATTTAAAAGAATTTTAATAATCAATAATGATTTTGAGATTTCACAATGACTTTAACAAATTGATAATTTTCAAGTCAAATCTCCTTGGGTGAGACAATTCATATTGAAACAAAAAATACAATGAATAATTTAGTATTCATGATATTTCAAGTCAAATCATATATTTATATATACAACGTTATTGTTAATTTGTTCATACTAACAAAGAAGTGTGAATGGAATGTAAATTACAATAAAATCTGTTATTAAACTCTTTTATTTAGTCAAATGATGTTTAAACTCATGTTTAATGGTTTTAAAAAAATTTAAATGATTCTAAAACCATATTAGTCTTTATGATAAAATATATTATCCATTTTTAAAATTTTATCAATTATTCATTAATAATAATTTATTATTTTGGGGGTTAGTTTCAATATTGTCAATTATATTTTTCCGGGTTATTTTATGTTTTTCTTGCATAGACACGATTTCATAATATCCTAAATGTAAACCATTATTAAAACTTAATTATTATTTATTATAAATTTTTTTGATTAATATATAAAATTTGGTGATAGGAAATGAAACAAAACGTTCAGGGAGACCGCAAGAAATACGTACACATGAACACTGTTTCTATTTTCTAGTCGATTATTAAGAAAGAAAAGTAATATATATATATAAATATATTATAATTAAATTATTATTTTCACATTTATATCACCAATAATAATGAAATACATCCTTAATAAATTCAATATAATGTGTCAATTAATTACAACACATCATGAGGTGATTTTTTGACGTACACATTAACAAAGTTATATTATTCCAAAAAATGGATAACATTATGGTATGTGTGATATAATAATTCCAGAAAATAAAATCATATATATAAAACATAATTTACATAAAAATTTAAATATTACATTATTTCCAATCATGATAATTTTTAATGGAAGAATGAACGAGATCAATTTACTCTGTTGTTTTCTACCGCAAAGAGGAATGATGATTTCATAACCCATTTAATAAAAGTGTGTAAAGTTTTAGGCCTTAACCATTACCTAATAAATATCGTTATATGGAATGAAAATATGTTACTGTATGAAAATTTTATAATAATAATTATAAGAGGTGTTGATGGAAATAAAATAAAAAACATTATATAAGAATATTACATGTTAATATGGTTTCCTCCTTAGGTTTTCACGAAATCATAGAAAGGATTGATTTATTCCAAAAGTAAGACTTATAGGATTATGGGATGGATTTTGGAGAGGTAATTTTGAAATTAATTGTTGATAAAAATGGATTTATTTGTGTGATGAGGTTGGTGGGAGTCAGTGCCTTTTATAATAGAGGAGTAGTGTCATTCCCATAAATAGTTAATTTTATTCACAATTGAGAGGTATACCTTACTTAATTTGGATAATATAATAGTAATTATTTGGAAAAAATATTATATGGTCCATTAAAACCTCCAACACACAATATAACATGTGGTTATGTATTTTCCCCATAAACCCAAAGTTTAATTATTTAGTCCTTATGGTTTTTAATTATGGTAACTAGTTCTTTAGCATAAGTATTTTATCCATTGAGAATCTATTAAAATTATAACTGATAAATAAGTTGGGCCCTATTATTATAAATATTATATCAAATTTATAAAATACAAATCAAATGTGTTTTTAGAATTAATTTAAATACAATCATGAGTAACGTGAAAAACTCCCACTTAAACTACTACTATATTAACTGAGTTTTTTACAATTTAATATTAAATTTGTTAATTATAAATCATAAATTTGTATAATAATGGACCATATTTTATATTTCATAATATTTAAAAATAACATGGAAAAATTTAATATTCTTAGTAATTTCATAACATTTAATAAAATATCATTTATTTTGAAATAACATTGATGAATATTTTTCCATTATTTATTTAATTTATTTTTATAAATATCAAAAGAGTGATATAATGTGATTATATTACATAAGAAGATGTATAACCTGATATATTCTTCTAAATAATTAATGTAATAAAATAATTCATTCAATTTACATCACATTATATATTAATAGTATCATTTATTTTAGTTAATTATTGACTAAATAATTAATGTGTTGGTGTTTCATAAGAATTTTATGTAATTAACAAATACTTATAAATAATTGGTAAATAATTGTGATGGAAACAACATATTTACATTTAAAAATATAGTTTATAAGGAATAATATTTATTTTTCTCCCTACCCTAAATCACTATTGATATTAAGAAGAATATATTTGTCATTTTTATATTTATCTTTTGAAAACATATTTTGTAGGTCACTTTCATTGAAAATATAATATCACAACACACACATTCCTATATTCTTTTCTAAGATCACTAACACGAAATATAAAAATTTTATGCCGATATTTGTCCCACATTTCATACATCCAAACCAAACTACATCAAAATGAAAACATAAATCACCTACAATATCAAAGACCATTCAGGTTTAATGTCTTATAAAAATAGGATAAATCACATATGAATATTTCTGATTTCATAAAATACACCTTTCACACAATTAACCTATATTTTATAATTTCACATTAGGTAATCTAAAACATCATTGGGAATTTTTTTTATTGAAATAAATCATTCATCTTAATTTATTATAATATGGGGAATATGGAACTTAATAATCGTGAGCTCAAAATCTTAATAATGTAAAAAATAAGCATTAATTCTTGAATTCCCCAAATGTTAACAATATTGCATAATGATATGATGAAATAATAAACACGAATGATAAAAATCGTATCAAAATATAGTTTTACAAAAAATCACGATCCATATGATATCAATCTCCATCATTGGAGAATATATAAACCCATAACAATAAAACACAACACTTTTAGTAACATTGATGTAAATTTTCATTAAACTCTTTCAAACCAATTTTAATTGGAATAAACATAAAACTGACTTACAATATATGTATTACCATGTGAATTAGAGACATCTAATGGGGATCTCACTACACATAAGATATATCAAGATAAATTAAGTTATAATGGGGATCAACCCTTTTCATAATCTATATTTGGATCTTCCATTTTTTATTATGTATAATGGAGATAAACCCTTTGTATAAGCTACATCAGGGTCACCTGTGAGGAAAAATTGGGGTCAAACCATTTTTATAAGTTTTATTTAGATCACCTGTAATATATAATTACATATAACCATGTCATGGTTTCTAAACATTTGCAATAAAAAAATTATAAACATTATAAACCAATGGAAAATAAATGGGATTAATTTAATCTTTTCTAAAAATATTTTACTCATTAAAAATAAATGGGTTTCATAAAAATCAATTTAAAAATAGTATTTCATCCAAAGAAATAATTAGGATAAATCAGTACATAATATCCCCATCTTATCATTGGTTAAAACTAGGGAAATTTATTTCTATTAATTTGAATATAATTGAAATATATTTAATTAAATTTTGATTAAAATTACCCTTTAATTCTAAAAATAATTTTTTGAAACATAAAATATTTTAAATATCATTTCCATGAAAATAACCATCAAAAAAAATATATGTATCTTTTAAAAATATTTAGAAACATTATTTTTAAATATTTACATTCACACTCATAATGATTTTTTAAAATATTTTAAAAACTTTTTTATAAGTAATAGTTTTAGAAGAAAAAGAGTTTCGGATCCAAATGATATTTTTTCCATAAAAATTACATCCAAAAAATTGAGTGCATAATGAGATGAAAATTTAGGGGAAATGTATTACTATTAAATTATTTTTGGAGAAGTATAGTTCATGATAATTACTTATAATTATATAACATCATTTAAATTTTTTGGGGAATAATCATAATCTATTCGGATAAACATTGAGATTGTATCAGAAGACCCTTCCTACATCTGTTACAGTTAATCATAATCCCCATAACAGAATAACATTAAATAAAACATATAATAAAATTATATCCAGGATATTAATGATATACCATTTCAAATTTGATATTTATAATCTTAATAAATATAATATAAGTGCATAACAAGACATATATTTTTGGAAAGTAAAATTGTGACACAAATCCATTACCGATGTGGTAAAATTGAAACCATAAAACCATCAAAGGACAGTAATATAATGTTTTATGTGAATCCAAATAAATTTAACGATAATAATAATAAATTATATTCATTTTTAGTATAATGACCATAGACAATATATGTGATGATTACAGAATACATCTAAAAGAAATAAAATTGAGATGAGAAAAACCCTTACCTTCAGTCTAATTCATCATGACAGTTTTTTCTTTCACTATACTAAAATTATGAAAAATATAGAAATTATTGATTAATAATTTGACTCTATATATTTCATTGGTTCCATTATTTCCATGTTAAATAAAAATATATAATCAATTAAAAATACATTAGAGATTTTCAACATTTTTGGTGTATAAACCAAAATTACTTCTGTATGGTGATTATGGTCAAAGGGGTCATTAATTATAAATATGTAGAATAATAATTTTGAAATATTTATCATATTTATATATCAATCGTTATTTTAAAACTAATCATGGAATATAGTTTTGAAAAATGACACCACATTACAATCCTTGAGACGATAGGCCATATGTATGCAAGAATGACATTCTCATTTGTCAATGATTATTATGGAATAGATTAATGTAACATATACCTTTAAATAATGAAAAATATATAATGAATACCACATTGAATTATTTATATATACTAATATATATAATTCTTGTGATTTTGTGATGAAGAAATAAAATTCATAATGTTTCTAGTTGATGATAGTCCACAAATCCACGAAAAACATTATCACTTTTCAGTGTGCGAATAGGTAAAAAGAAAAAGATATATAATATTTCTAGAAATAGAATTATCTCATGACTATAATAAATATGAATTCATATTCACATATATTATTTATAGTTATCAACATTACATTCCATGTAAACCATTATGGAAAATTGCATGTGTCACATAGTAATTAGATCATTAGCCACACACACATGTGAAATTATTGTATCGTTTATGGAATGAAATGTAAAATGGGTGTATATAATATAATGTGACCAGAAATATTATTATGTTATAAATAATTTCAATATCCTATATAAATATTATTTTCATCATTATTCCCAACAATTTGAGGTGGTAATGGAAAAAATATCAACATCGTTTCCAAAGGTAGTATTCTATTGTTCACATAAATTATTCATTAATAACCCATTTGATAAATGTGTGTATATTTTTATTTAATGAAAATAACATAAAAATATAAAAATATATTTTTCATGAAGGGTTATTATATAATAATATTACATGAATCATTTATGGGGGTGGATAATTATGTAAAACCAAAATTGTTTTTAAATTACATTACCCCTTCTTATGGTATCATCCATAAGTTTTCACTGAATCATTAAAAGGATTGTGTTTTTACAAAATATATGTCTTATAGTAAGTGTTTAGGGATTTTATGAGATTTCATTTCCTTTTTTCAAGATGAAAATTCTTGATAGGTGTGAATTAGTGGGGAGAATGAGTGCTATTTTTTAGTGAAGGAGTAATTCCATTCATTTAAATTCCAAAATATAAAAACTATTGGCCCTCTTATATTACTCATTTGCCACAAAAAATAAACAATAACTAAGGGAATGAATGAAATGGTAGATATATAACTACAATTTAATAAATAAGTACACATATTTTCATTTTACACCTTAGTATTCATATTTACTGAATTTTATCATTATAGTTTTTACCAAAGTAACAAAAGTTTTTTTATTTACGAAGGTAATTTAATTTTTAAAACTATAATTATAAAGAGATTTATTAAAAACTTACATCACATCATAATAAAACTTATTTCCAATTATTTAAATAATAATCTTATATATTTGAAAAATTATAATTATTACAATATGATGTATTGTTGATGACATTCTTTTAGCTTAATCATGTAAATTAATTTTAACAATATTAAATAATGAAAATGGTAAAAAACATTATGTTCAACATAATATAAATTATTAATAATTCTGTTTCCAAATATTTAATACATTTTATCCCAATTCAAATCAGATAAATTGTTAACTTTAAAATAAAAGTGTCTACATAGACAAGACCAAAAAGCGAGTTTTTGATGTGTAAAATTTGAAATGGTTATAATGTTTTTCTATCCATTTTTCAATATGAAAAGGATTTGTGTTACCTAAATAGGATTAATATCATTATAATTGATCTAAATAAAGTTTTTGGACAAATATAAATATAATATAACTATACTAATAATTTGAAGAAACAAATATTTCAATAAAATATTGTATGTTTCACTATTCATCACAAAAGAAATCATCTTGGGAGAAAACCATAGTATGAACCTAAGATAATTATCATTTAAAAAATTTTAAAAATAATTATTATATTTTCACTATAAGTTATAATTTTTTTTTAAATTTTTGTTTTAAAATAAGTGCTCCTTTAAAAAACTATAAACCCCCCTTTTAGAAAAACAAGTCTTCTTATGTATAAAATTTGATTTATTATTATCTTCTATCTATCAAATAAATTTGATGAATTCAAATATATATAATGGAATATATAATATATATAATTAACTAAAATAATTAAATAATAGAAATTAATTTATTTTATTATTAAAATATCCTTTGAGTGTATAAGAACAATTTTTTATTCAATCATTTTCTTTTATATTCATTTATTTTATTTTTGTTTGTAATTAATTGGAAACCAGCGAATTAATTTCATAAAAATTTGTAAACCATATTTTCATAAAACATTTAATCATATTTATTACCACCATTCTAATTTCTAGCTGATAACTATAAATTAAATCATAAAATTAATACACTATTTTTGTCTTATATGATTTGTCCTTGTGTATAACATAAGTTATTTAGGTGAGATGATGTTATGTGAAATGAAAGTTAAATATGGTGTTGCATATAATAAATTCTAAACTATTTATTACATGTAACTTATTCATTAAAATAACTTTAAATAATATATTTCAAAAAATCATTGGATGCTACATCATACCACACTTAAAATGAATGTCGTACTCAAAATTTTTCATAGATAGAAAAGTATTAGTATTGTTTATTTTATAATTCTTTTATAGAATCTCACATATTAAAAATGATATTGACATATCAACCCTTAAATAATAAATTTGGGAACCATAATTGTAACCCAATGATATGTCTAACTAGGATTCCACATAGGGGAACATTGGTGGGAAATTAAAAGATGGGTTTGGAAGTAAAAACTAATTCCTACTAAATAATAAATTGTGATATAACACATGGTCAATAGGATGTTAATGATAAGAAAACCACCATCCAAATTGGTGATCAAATGGTCATTTATATCATCGCAAAATATGGTAATATGATAAGATATTATTTCAATATCATTTTCATAAATTTTAATTAATCCTTCACTATATAGACATAAAATATAAGGAAATATACACACATGATCTGTAAAATTTCATTATTTAACTAAATTTCCATCACAATATATTCCTCTTTCACTTGAAAATGATTGTCTAAGATGAATTTTTATAACTTAAATCACTTAAATAATATTTAAAATATAACATAACTATAAAAGGGAAAATGAGATATCCCTCCTATCATTAAAAATATTCCAAAACCAAAATTGTTAGCACATGGTTGGAAACATAAAAAATAAATAAACCTTCATAAGATAAAATAATATTTAAAATTAAATAGTAATACCATATTTTAAAGATAAATAATTCCATGAATATATATTCCAAATAAACAATAGAAAACAAAATTGTATCATCTTTTATCATTAAAGCTGATCTCATACCTTCAATATGTTAATACTAAAAAGATTTAAATCTTCTGTTGAAGGGATATTAATCACATAAACTATAAATCAGTTTTAAATCTAGTGGATATATTTATAATAATACCTATTTCCCAGGAATTACCTCAATATAAATTACTATATAGACAATATTGTTTATCAATACAAAAAATATATTTCATAAAAACATATTGCAATACTTCTTATTAAATTTTTTTTTACATATACTTCATCCCAGAAAAATGAATCCAAAATTTTCATTAATTACCTAAAAAATTTTACTATCTAAAACCATCAAATAAGGTATCTAATACAATGAAATTATAAAAACCCTTAATCTTATTGACATATTATTATATCAACAACCCTTGATATAAGTTCTCATGAAAATGACATAATCTATAATGTTATGAAAACTGATAATTGATACACACTATAATATCCTCAGACTGACACTCCTTGATCTTTTACTAAAATAAATAACTTTAATTTTCTCTATTTAATGATGATATTTGTAACCCTAATTTTAACATTAAAACCTTACAACATCAAAATTTATACTTAGATAACATAAATTCTATAGGAAATTTTAGGTTTTGAGTTTTAGAGAATTAGAAAACCACCTATATAAACAATTCCCAAGTGATCATATGAGAATTTACCACATTTAATCATCATATTATTGTTTCATTTCTTGTCATCATCGTCATCCTTTTAAAATATTCCGTTGATCTAAATTGTTCATCATAATTAATTATTACATGGGGGAAAGGGGATATAATAAGTGTGAGATCAAATTATGATTCATGGTAAGGATAATCAATAATAATTAAAGTAATTAATTATAATATTTGTGAATTAGGGCAAGATAACATAAATAATTTGAATGAGAGAGTCATAAAACAAATCATACACATCAATACCCTAATGAAAAAATATGTAATCATAGAAAATGAAAGCATCATAAAATTAAATTATATTAAACCATGTGACATCAATCTAAATCGTGCGAAACTATGTAAACCCATAACATGAAATTAATACCATTTTCGATAATTGGAGCATAATTTTTTAAAATCTTGTTAAATGCCTTTTAATTTGAATATACATACATCTTATATCCAATGTAATCATTACCCTAATGCACTAGAGATCTGTATTGGGGATCAAAATTCCTATAAGCTATATCTGTCTCACCTATGTGCTATAAGGGGGATCAAACCTTTGTATAATCTACATCATCCTCACTCATTTCTGATGTGTTGTATTGGGGATCAACCCTTCCTATATGCTATATCAGTGTCACTTGTGTGCTATAATGCGCATAAACACTTATTATAATCTATATTAGGCACAATAATTTTATATAATTCTCAATAAACATTTCATGAATAAAATAATATTATAATAAAACTCATACAATCATTATAAATCATTTTAAATAAAATATATTTCATATTAACTTATATTAAACATAATTGACTCATGGAAAAGAATCATGTTTTATAAAAAACTATTTGATTGATTCTTAACCACTCTAGGTAAACAATTAGGATAGTATACCTAAAAAATATCCAAATTTGAGCATAGAAATATAAATGGGTTTTGTAATTTGATGAATGTAAATACCATTAACATTTCATTAAAATAATTTTAAAGAAAATACCTTCTCATTATGAAAATTCTTTTTAAAAACATAATTTTTTTGAAAATATATTCATTTAATATTACCTTGAGAAATTATAAAAGACAAAATTAAAATTCATTTAAATAATTTCATGGGAAAATTATCATTTCAATTATAAAAACTTTTTTTAAACCATTTGTGAAAATACTTTAGTAAAACGTAGTTTTAGAGTAAAAATATTTTTCGATTGAAAAGATCTATTTTTCCTAAAAACATACTTTCGAACTATTGTATACAAAAAGTGTAAAACAAGGAGTGTTCAAATATATTATAAATACATAACCAGTAAAAAAGATAAATTTTATAGAAGTATTTAGATTTAGATCCTTATATTTCAATATTGGATACTTAATCACAAACAATCCCGATTAATGATGGGACTACAACAAATGACTCATCCTACTTTTGTATCATTGATTAATAATATATATGATAAAATAACATTAAATGAAAATAATTATAATATTAAATTTTGTATATTGAATATATATGATGTCAATGGGGATTTACATAATCCTTAAAAAATCATAAATCTCCATAACACAATATAAGTTTCAAAGAAAAAGAATTGTGGAAAAAATCCATTACTAGTGTTGAAACAATGAAACTATACATCCCATGAAAGAGTGATAATATCATATAAAAATAATTCCATATAAATTAATTGTTTTGAATCATAAAATAAAGTCATCTTCATTATACATACAATAAAAAATAATTGTTGAATATGAAATATATTTCATTGAAATAGATGTTATATGAGAAAATATCTTACATTGAGTCAGATTCATCACACATGTTTATTACATTCTTCAGTAATAAAATTATATCATTTTTTACTTAATTGGTAAAAATTTTATGATTATTATTTCATTTCTCATAAAAAGGTTATGGGAAATTAATTAATCATCTAAATTTACATCAGATGTTTTCACTATATTTTGATTATGTGTCAAATATTACTTGTGTAGGTCGACAATGCTCAAAGTATTCATTTTTAAAAATCTATAGAATAATAATAATGAAAAAATAATCATATTAATACATAAATTTTAATTTTAATTCCAATCATGAAATATGGTTATGAAAAATGAACCAACAATACAATCATGGAGATGGAGGGATATACATATTCATGATTAACATTCCCATTTACCAAATATTATTATGGAGAAAAGGTATGTAACATTTAAAATTTTGTAATGATAATTATATCCTTAGGAAAATATTATTTAATCAATCAAATTTATAAATATTTTTATTAATTTTTTTGATGATAAAAATAACAATTGCATTACTTCGTGGAGGCGGTACTCCCCCCGTCAACAAATGATGTTATCCCTTTTTTAGTGTGTGAATAGTTTTTAAGAAAAGAATAAATTTATTTGGAAAATTATAATTCTGTCAGGAATATTATAATTTATTCAATTATATCATATATATTCATTATATTTAACCTCATTACCTTCTAAGAAATATGTTAGTAAAAATGATTTACATCACTTCGTGAGATAGTAATCTATCGTAAACATAAGCGAACTTATCATATCTCGTAGGGTATGAAATATAAATCAATTTTATATAATATAATGACTCCATATTTATTAATATTTTATAAATATCATATTAATAATATATATACTTTATTTGTGAAAAAATTGCAAATTGGCATATATGGAAACATAAAAAAACAACGACATCATTTTGCTATATAGTAGTTTGTCGTAGAGACGAATGTTGGTTTCTTAACACACATGATGGAAGTGTGTGTTTTTAGGTCATAAACATAACAATAAAACATCAAATTATATTTTTAAACTTTTTTTTGTTAAATAATAATTGTATAAAAATAATTGAAGGGTCGGATAATTAAATAAAACAGAAATTATTTTAGAATAAAATTGCCTCTTCTTTGGGTATCCTACTTATGATTGGATATAATCCCTGAAAGGTTTTATTTCTACTATAAATAAGAATTATATCATTAGGTTAAAAAAATTATCTTATTTTGGCATGTTTTGGAAAATAAATAATCCTTGAGAGGTTTCAAGAAGTTGGGAGAGTGAAATGACAAATATTGTGATGTAGGAGTTGAATTCATATAAATATAAAAAGATAACCACTATTGGGATGTCTACCATAATTCATAAGCCTGAAAAATTTGATAGAAACGTAAATTAATGATTATTTGGTAGATAAATACCTCCACTACACTAAATAAATACGCTTTAATCTTGTTATTAATTAGTCATTATGTTAATTCAACTTTATAATGTAAGTTTTTACTAAGGTAACAAGTATATTTTTTCCTAGGGAATTTATCATTTTTTAAAATGCATTATTAGAAAATTTAAACATAATTATTAGAAAAAATATTTCCAATTAATAAATAATAACACACTGTGTTTTAAAAATTAATTTTTATACCAATATATATAATACATGAAACCCAGTTTGATGCTTAATCACATTAATTAATTTTAAATATATTTAGTAATTACAATGGAAAAAATTATTTTGAACATATAATAAATTATAAATTATTATAATTCAAAATTTTGAATCTATTTATACTTAATCAACTCACAAAAATGGAAGAATATAATTAAAAAATTACCTCATTGACATGATAAGGGAGCGGTGTTTTTAAGTGAAAAGCATCAATATTTAAAAATGTTTTTTATCCAATTTAAATTTAATATTAATTAAAATTTTATAAATTGTATTAAGATATAACTTATTGAACTAATTATACATTAATAAAAATTTAAAATATTTTTTAACTATATAATGAATTTGAAGAAAAACGAATATTTCAATTAAAAATTTAAAAAAATTACTTTTAATAAAAAAATAATGCTTGTAAAAAAAACATGTAACTAAAATATAATTTTTTTGGATATAAAAATTATGGATAATTATTTCAATTAAAATTTTTATTTTTTTTCTATATTTTACATTTACATAATTTTTCTCTAAAAAGGCGATAAAACAACCATTTATAAAAATAAATCATTATTTGAAAAAATTCACATAATTTCATATATCATTACTATAAAATATATTGGATGAAAATAGAAATATTTTATATAATTTATAATATATATATTTATTTAAAATCATTAAATATTACTAAGAAATTTAATTTACTATGATAAAACACATTTATGTATGTAAAAATTATTTTTTAAATACTTATCTTATATTAAATTTTTTTTCATTACAAATTAATTGTTAACATATTTATTAATTTAATAATTATTTTTAATATATTTTTTATAACATTGAAAATATTATTCATTCCGACCATTCTAATGGCTAAGTAAAAACTATGATGTTAAATAATAGTATTAATATTATATTTTATTCTAGTTAGACTTCTCCTTACATGAAAAAAATATATATTTAATAAACTCTGTATTACATGAAACTCATGATAATTTTGTTTTATACATAATGTTGCCAAAATTGTGAATTTTTTATAGGTTAAGATATTAAATAATTTTGATATATATATATCCTAAATTCACAGAGTCTAACATAAATGTATCTCAAAAACTCATAAAAATATAGTCCTTTTCATAAGGGTAAAAATATTTAAATCAAATGAATGTTGTTAAATTGTTATTTAATTTTCCCCTATAATATTGATGTTTAATCCCATAGTAAACTAATTTTTCTATTAATAAATATAATTAATTATAACTAATGTCACTAATAAATTCAACCAAATAATTTATTTTTCTTTATTAATCATTATGAATTATATTGATTCGCAACATGGAATCTGTTTTCAATATTCAAATAAGAGAAGTTAAAGATATGAATTTAAATTTAACCCACAAAAATTTTGATAAAACATTGTTTTAAAGTGGAATAGATAAAAATTTCAAAACAATTTTATTAAAATTCAATATTAAATTGATTATAATGACCTTAATCAGAATAATGGACATATAGATGAACTATTGTATATTAAAAAGAAATTAAAATATTGTTTAACATTATTATTTATTTAAACACGATAATTGTTTTGATTTAAAATTAAATATTTTTCATTATTCATCATAAAATGCAACATCTTAAAAAAAACCAAAAATTCACCAACAAATAACATTGACATTAATAAATCAATAATGATGCTTATTTTTTGAAAGAAAATATATAAAATTAATAATTTTGTAAAAAATATGTGTTACATTAAAATGCATCCTTAAATGTCTTAAAAAAATACATCCTTTTACATAAAATTCGGTATGATATTATCTTAATCCAATCGAATATATTTTATGAATGTAAAATCAATTTATTTTATATATAATTTATAAATTTCATTTATATCATCAACTAAAATTAGGTAATTTAATATATTAATATACGATTCCATCAGGGCAAAAACATTATCTTTTATGAAAAAATTATTCTTATATTCAATTGGTCATTATGCTCAATTATACTTAATTTGTATCCAATTAATTCAATGACATGTTTCATTAGTTAGTCATCCAAATTTATAACCTTCTATTTAAGGCATCAAGGTAAAATTCATTATAAATAATAATAGTAAGTGTATTGGGTAAAACATGTCCTATGGTGTAACACAAGATATTGAAGAAACTCATAATTTTTGGTAACAAAATATAATATCACCATTGTGTGTAATTAAATATTGTTCAATAATTTACGTAACATATAATTTTTTGTAAAATTTAATTCATTTATAATTTTGTTTTATTAAATTATCTCCACATTAATGGAATTTGTTCGTCACAATTCAAAAATGATATCAGTAATCTAGCGATTGATATTTGGAAATTCATTCATTGAATAAAATATGTAACACCCCGAGATTTTATGAAAAATATTATTTTTAATTTCATTAATGTCTTGTGTTATACGCTACATCAAAAGAAGCTTTCACAACACACATCTCTGACCTGGCTTGAATTACACGCAATCGCGACCTTCCACGATAGCATGTGTTGTACACAACACCAAGTTTCGCTAAACAACAATATGCTATTAAAATCTTATTAAAACTAGCCATTATGAATAGTAATAACCACTTTTTGAAATTTTTTAAATTTAAATTTTCAAAATGGACTTTATTTTTGGATTCGGAATATCGAAATTATCTTAAGGTGAAATTTTGGTACTTTTCGGATAACTTTCATTTTTTGATGAGTAGTGAAAATTACAAAATTATAATAAAAAAACAACTTTTTTAATAGAAATAATTAATAGTGATAAATTATTAATTTGAGTGGTTTTAAAGTATATTTAGAATATATTTTTACAATTTGATACAATATTGGTCATTGGATGTAATTTCACATTTAAACCAGACATAAACAAGTGTCAATCATTTGATAGATATTGTTTCTTAAAAACACGCTATTTGTTTTAACAACGGGATTTAATTATAAAATTAATTAATGCAACTTCTATGTTATTAATTTGGTAAAATAGACTTTATTTTTTAATTCGGAATATGAAATATAGCTTAGGATGAAATTTTGGCATTGTTCTGAAAAACATCAATTTTTTATGAATAGTGAAACTACTAAGTGGTAGTTAAAAAACTAAATTTTTCATAAAACTTTATTTAACCACTTCTGTGATTGGAATTTCAAAAATCCAAGATACATGGTTGATTTAAATAAGTAAAATGTTGTTCAATGGGATGAAAATAATTTTTGGTGAATAGTAACTTTTTACTTTTATTTACCACGGTTAAAAGTAAATATGGTAATTAAGGGTAAGAATGATATTAATATTACCCTAACACATGTCCTAATTCTATTGGACAAGTGAATCTTGACCAAAATCAACCTTAAGTGTAAAATATTATCATTTAGGCCCACTTGGATTAGATTATGACATTTATTATTATTTAATTCAAAGAAGAGTTAAAAGAGTTAAAATCAAAGTTTATTTAATAAAACATTTTTAATATGGGTTTATACATAAGATTAATTCGACTATAAATATTAATTAGAAAGATAAAAATATTTCCTACATAATGGTATTTTATTTGTAATTTTTATACTGTAAATAATTCAAATTATTTATGTCACAATGATGATGCAGTAATTACCATAATTTTGAAAAATTAGAATAATTGATATTATAAATACCTAAATAAGTATAATTTGAGACTTTTTATGAATTCCACCAATTTTATAGATTAATATGACATGTTATTATTGATTTAATTAACTTTTTTCGAACTTATCATTCTGTTATGATTTTCACAAAAATCAATTACTAAATAGTGTCAAAATAGACATAAAATAGTTTTTAAAACAAATATTATATTATTAATTCTTATTTTATATCTAAAAATATAAGGTTCGGCCAAATGACATAGATAAGGTTATATATATGGATAATAAACAACTTGGGATTCTTTTGGCTTGATATACTATTTTTATTAACCATATAGTGTAAGCAAACAAAAAGACACGGTAAAAGTTAAATTATTTAACTTAGAGTTCAATCTAATTGATAAGGTTAAAATAATAAATTAAACTTGTCTAAATCCTATTGTATGAGAGTATTTCGACCCATACCCAAATTAGCTTCGATATAAGACCCTTTGGAACCATTATAAACCGAATTTGACCTTAATATAAAATAACATTTTGAGATTTTCCAAAGGTGCCCCTCTCCTCCCTTATAAAAGGGCACCTCCTCCCTCTCCTCCTCACACCAATTTGAGCATTCAAGCTCGGCCAACCCCTTCCAAAATCTCTTCTCCACTTCCCTAGTATCATCCTAGTGGTCCTGGTCTTCTTCAAAGACCATCCTTAGTTCTTTAAGTGGAGGTTAAGTGAAGGCGCGACAAAAAGAGGTAATATCCATTACCGATCTTTTTCAATTTCTTTCTCAACTTCTTCTTCTTTAGTTGTTTCATGATAAAGTAATAAAATCAGTATTTATTATATACTGATATGTTATTATAAATTTGAAACAACTTTAATTAACCTTCTATCCATCCTATGGAAAAAGTAAATCACCGCGCATGCGTACGTACGGAATACCGTCTCCATGCCGTGGTGTAATCTATTTTCCGCCACCACCTTAATTGGATGGGTATAATGGTGTAATGAGTAAATATATATAATTATTATAAAGTTATATTGATACTGAAATAGTATACATACACTTCAACAAAATTCCACGACCATGGGAATGATATCATCGCTCGTGCGTACGTACGGACTACCGTCTCCACGATACGATGAGATTCATTCTCCATGTTAACCATTTATGAATGATTATAAAGTATATATAGGAAATAATAATGAAATATATGAAATTATAAAGCTACTGGATTTATGTATATATATATATATATTTATGTCATCTACTTACTTCCATTCAAGACAATAAGGAAAGGAAAACAGCGTTCATGCGTACGTACGGACTACCGTCTCCATGAACGGTGTTTTTCATTTCATTTATCTATCTATTAGATATTTATATATACTGAATATATATGATATATAAATCATATTTTATATTCTGGAAGTATGTAAATCATGATATAAGTAATAATAATGTCAAGAACAACAAGTCAAAACACCTACTATAAATGAAACGATTTTACCCAAAACGCTTCTTTAACATGGAATTTACAAAAGAATGGGTAATATAAAGTCATAAGTGAACCATATATGATATCATAACAATGAATATGATTCTGTAATAAGTCAATGATATTATTTAAATCATTATACTGGAGGTTCTAACACATACGAAGTAAATCAGACCTAAGTTAAGGGATAAATTTTCAATCTCATTTTTATCCGAGATTGCCTATATGTAAGTATTTACTGGGGTTACGTTTATCATCCATGAACATGTTTTCTAAAAATGTTTTTATAAAATGTTTACCATTCTTCCATGAATGTTTAAAGTCATTTTTACCCTTTATTGACTTTTTACCACATTGCATGAATGGAATCTTTCCTTTGGTTACCATATAAGGTACTTTTTGACTTTTCCGACAAAAGTACGAGGAGAATGTTATTTTTAACTTATATGGCATGAAAGGATTTTTACGGTTTTATAACACATCATTTTAAAGAAGCTTCCTCTACAAGATTGCATGATTATTTTCAACAAAACCCTTATCTTTTAAAATTGCATGGAATTTTGTGAAAAGAAAATGATTTTAAAGAAGAAAGGATATTTTCCTCAAGAATTCATTTCAAGTGTTTTTCTCAAAACTATTTTCCATCCAAGATGAAATTATTTGATATATATGTTTCAAGTAAAATTTCTCTATGATTTAAATGATTTCAATTTTCTTATGATGAAATGATATCAATTGTTTATGGATTGTGATGGCATGATGTTTAAGAATCCCATTTTATTACATGGTTTACGCTATGATGTATGGTTTATGATTTTGTGGCACACATAATAATGGTATCATTATGAGATGGTTGGGACCTATATCTCCCTCCAATGCATTGGGTAAAGTTTTTATATCTCATGAGATAGACATGGCTGGAATGGTAGGTTATACCGGTTCAATGAAACAGGACTGAAACGAGGGTGACTCAGTTCAGAAAGGGACTTTTTCCACTAAGATAGTATTGGCAATGAGTATTGACTAACAAGAAATGATTCTCTATGATTATGTGTGTATGACACAAAGTTTAATGTTTTATGTTATGATTATTGTGATTACATTTCACTGCCATGATTTATCCCATGTTATGAAATTATACTCTCTTTTGCAGGTTAAGATTTCCAAAATGTTATGTTCTTATGAATATGATGTGATTGATATTTATTTTGTTTACCCTTACTGAGCATTTGAGCTCACCCTTTTATGTTTTCTTTTCCCTAGGATATAAAGAAAGGTTTTAGGTATAAAAAAAGGAAGATGTTTATGGGAGATATTGAAGATATTTCACCAGGATTAGAAGATTATATTCCGAGTTTCCAAAGACACTAAACTATTATGATCCTTGTGTGTGTGTTTTGTTATGTACTGAGTATTCCGCAAAAGTAATGTAATATCTATGAACATTAAGCTTCGGGTCACTACAGTTGGTATCAGAGGAAAGGTTTAGTCAACCTTTGGAAACTAGGATGTGAGAAGTTTAGTGAGATCCCTAGAGATATTTCTAAGGTATGTCTATGGATGTCCCTAAGGTTAAGTATACGTATAGGTTATAGTACTATAATTACGCTAACGATCATAGAATTAAACCTAAGATGTTAGATATTTAAGGTAATCTCCCTTTATTATGTTGTTTTCCCTAGCATGATTTTTGCCTCTCACACTATTCTTTTTGGGTTTTAGACGATGGCTGGAACCCGAAGGAACCGTGTTGATCAATGCAATGGACAATGAAATGATTGTCCTCATGAACAAGCAAATGTTATGGGAGATGGAGTGCAAAATCTTATTGCTATACTTACAGAAGCTATGAATCATTCTGGACTTCCAAATGAGCAGAGAAGGGAACAATATTCTATTGAGTCCTTCATGAGGCAATGTCCACCTTCTTTCAGTGGGTCTTCCGATCCACTTGTTGCTGAACAATGGATTAGTACCACTGAAAAGATATTTTCAGTTCTTCAATGTTCTGAACATGATAAAGTCATCTTAGCAGTATATCGTTTGGAAGGTGAAGCTGATCAATGGTGGAATCATATCAAGAATACGAGGCCAAGAGATGAAATTGAGTCCATGGAATGGGACGAGTTCAAGAACTTGTTTTTCAGTAAGTAATTCCCTCGTATTCTTCGAACAAAGATGGAAAAGGAGTTTCTTGAGTTGAAGCTGAAGGATAATGAATCTTTTGGTATATACGAAGCAAATTTTACAAGACTTGCAAGGTATGCTTCTGGAATTATCATCCAACCTGAAAGTAAAGTTGATCAATTTTTCAGTGGCTTAAAACCAAGTCTTCGAAGGGAATTAGCTATAATAGACTTCAGTATCTATGATGAAATTGTGCGTTGTGCTATCAAGGTAGAAATGGAAGTTGGTGTTACATATCCATCTCATGGTTTTGACAGGAAACGAAAGATGGAGTTCAAGGAGAAATCTCAGAATAATGGTGAAAAGAAGATGAATGTTTCCTTATGCACATAGTGTGGAAAGAAGCATGGTGGAGATTGTCTTAAAGGGACTAGAAAATGTTTTATGTGTGGAAAAGAAGGTCATCGAGCCGTTGAGTGTCAAAGTAATGGAAAAAGGGTTTCTAATGATGTGAATAAAGAAAACACTGTAGAGAACGCACCACCAACACTTCAATGCTTCAAGTGCAAGGAAATGGGGCATTATGCTAATAAATGCCCTAATCCAAGGGTTAGTGATGATCGACAAGAGCAACCACTTAAGGCAAAGGACAATGGGAAGTCACATGCGATCACTATTGGCAATGTTGAATATGACAATGATGTGGTGGAATAAATAAGTGTTTATGTAATGGGATTCAAAAATAATGTTGTATCATAGAGTATTGGAATATTTATGTATTGGTCTAATGTGGTATTCAAATTTATTGATATATTTTTGGAAATAAGATGATATGCGCATAATGAAGGGAAAATGAGAAAACGAAATGTTTAACAGTATTCATGAGCTCATGATTGAAATAAGGACTAAGTGATATCATGGTTTGAGTATAAATAATTTTGAGGATTTTGGTATGTGGAAAGTGTTAACTTTTAACTTCATTCAAGTTTTCACTAAGGTTCAATGGATATTCAAGATAATACATGATTAAGGACTTTGAATGTTTGGAATGTGACCAACAAAACATGTCTTATGATATATGAGGTTCAATGATGGTATTAAATCTCTGGTAATCATTTTCACTATTTTATGAGAGTGGACTGCAGTATTATGGATAAGCCTAAAGATTGGAATGGATTATGTTGGACATAAGTTAGTAATTGTTTAAGGATATAAGTTTTTTTCGATATTATTGATGGGATTTTATAGTAATATAGTTTTAGAAAAAGGAAAACCTGCAGAACGGGCGACAACCCATCGTGTCGGACAAGGCTGTGGGAATCGAACCCACAACCGAAGTGAGACTGGCCTTTATCACCTACCACTGGCCTACAAGAAGTCCCTGTTTAGTAGAAGCTAATTTTAAGCAGTATGATATATGAAGTATAAGTCCATTTCAGGAACCATATATGATTAATCTCACTATAGAATGACTTATGTATATTTAATAACTTTTGCTAACCTTTTGTTTGAGACAGATGGAATGACCCATCATTCTATCACATGATCTGATAAAACTTCACGAATAACAAATTCAACTTCATTTATTAAAGAGATGAAGTGGAAATTGTTCAAGGAACGAACAACAGTGAGATTGTACCAAAATTCTAATTCTAATTCTTCAACTTTAGGGAAATGATCTTGAAAACCAAAAATGTTGTCCTAGTGCTCTTATATCTGATTAATCAGATGGTTCCATATATCTTCACAAATTTATGGCTTTGTGATTGCTATCTTTTCTATAGCCATGTTCTCTACCACTCCCCATCAGAACATGATGGTTAGATTTCTCTTCCATATCCATATTCTCACCAATGTGGAAACCCAGTGATTAGTTTATTTGTGTAACCGTTATGTTTCATACTTTTGTTTTTAAAGATTGGTTTTGGTATTCCTTTTTACGATGTGGGTTTTGATTAAAGAAACTTTCGAATAGTAAACCATTTATAACCCCGACGAATTTCGAGGGCGAAATTCATTTTAAGGGGGGGTAGAATGTAACACCCCGAGATTTTATGAAAAATATTCTTTTTAATTTCATTAATGTCTTGTTTTATACGCTACACCAAAAGAAGATTTCACAACACACATCTCTGACCTGGCTTGAATTACACGCAATCGCGACCTTCCACGATAGCGTGTGTTGTACGCAACACCAAGTTTCGCTAGACAACAATATGCTATTAAAATATTATTAAAACTAGCCGTTATGAATAGTAATAACCACTTTTTGAAATTTTGTAAATTTTATTTTTCAAAATGGACTTTATTTTTGGATTCGGAATATCGAAATTATCTTAGGGTGAAATTTTGGTACTTTTCGGATAACATTCATTTTTTGATGAATAGTGAAAATTACAAAATTATAATAAAAAAACAACATTTTTAATTGAAATAATTAATACTGATAAATTATTAATTTGAGTGGTTTTAAAGTATATTTAGAATTTATTTTTACAATTTGATACAATATTGGTCATTGGATGTAATTTCACATTTAAACCAGACATAAACAAGTGTCAATCTTTTGATAGATAATGTTTCTTAAAAACACGCTATTTGTTTTAACAGCGGGATATAATTATAAAATTAATTAATGCAACTTCTATGTTATGAATTTGGTAAAATATACTTCATTTTTGAATTCGGAATATGAAATATAGCTTAGGATGAAATTTTGGCATTGTTCTTACAAACATCAATTTTTGATGAATAGTGAAACTACTAAGTGGTAGTTAAAAAACTGAATTTTTCATAAAACTTAATTTTACGGCTTCTGTGATTGGAATTTCAAAAATCTGAGAGACACGGTTGATGTCAGTAAGTAAAATGTGGTTCAATGAGATGAAAATAATTTTTTATGAATAGTAACTTTTTACTTTTATTTACCACGGTTAAAAGTAAATAGGGTAATTAAGGGTAAGAATGATATTAATATTACCCTAACACATGTCCTAATTCTATTAGACAAGTTTATCTCGACCAAAAACAACCTTAAGTGTAAAATATTATCATTTAGGCCCACTTGGATTAGATTAGGACATTTATTATTATTTAATTTAAAGAAGAGTTAAAAGAGTTAAAATCAAAGACTATTTACTAAAACATTTTTTATATGGGGTTATACATAATATACATTCGACTATAAATATTAATTAGAAATATAAAATAATTTCCTACATAATGGTATTTTATTTGTAATTTTTAGACTTTAAATAATTCAATTTATTTATGTCACAATGATGATGCAGTAATTACCATAATAGTGAAAAATTAGAATAATTGATATTATAAATACCTAAATAAGTATAATTTGATACTTTTTATGAATTCCAATAATTTTATAGGTTAATATTACATGTTATTATTGATTTAATTAACTTTGTTCGAACTTATCATTCTGTTATGATTTTCACAAAAATCAATTACTATATAATGTCAAAATTGACATAAAATAGTTTTTAAAATAAATATTAAATTATTAATTGTTATTTTATTCCACAAAATATAAGGTTTGGCCAAATGACATAGATAAGGTTATATATATGGATAATAAACAACTTGGGGTTCGTTTGGCTTGATATACTAAGTTTATTAACCATATAGTGTAAGAAAACAAAAAGACACGGTAAAAGTTAATTTATTTAACTTAGAGTTAAATCTAATTGATAAGGTTAAAATAATAACCTAAACTTGTCTAAATCCTATTGTATGAGAGTATTGCGACCCATACCCACATTAGCTTCGAAATAAGACCATTTGGAACCATTATAAACCAAATTTGACCTTAATATAAAATAATATTTTGAGATTTTCCAAAGGTGCCCCTCTCCTCCCTTATAAAAGGGCACCTCCTCCCTCTCCTCCTAACACCAATTTGAGAATTCAAGCTCGGCCAAACCCTGCCAAAATCTCTTCTCCACTTCCCTAGTATCATCCTAGAGGTCCTGGTCTTCTTCAAAGACCATCCTTAGTTCTTTAAGTTGAGGTTAAGTGAAGGCACGTCAAAAAGAGGTAATATCCATTACCGATCTTTTTCAATTTCTTTCTCAACTTCTTCTTCTTTAGTTGTTTCATGATAAATTAATAACATCAGTATTTATTATATACTGATATGTTATTATAAATTTGAAACAACTCTAATTAACCTTCTATCCATCCTACGGAAAAAGGAAATCACCGCACGTACGTACGTACGGAATACCGTCTCCACGCTGTGGTGTAATCTATTTTCCACCACCACCTTAATTGGATGGGTATAATGGTGTAATGAGTAACTATATATGATTATTATAAAGTTATATTGATACTGAAATAGTATACATACACTTAAACACAATTCCACGACCATGGGAACGATATCATCGCTCGTGCGTACATACGGACTATCGTCTCCACGAAGCGATGAGATTCATTCTCCATGTTAACCATTTATGAATGATTATAAAGTATATATAAGAAATAATAATGAAATATATGAAATTATAAAGATACTGGATTTATATATATATATATATGTATGTCATCTACTTACTTCCATTCAAGACAATAAGGAAAGGAAAACAACGTTCATGCGTACGTACGGACTACCGTCTCCATGAATGGTGTTTTTCATTTCATTTATCTATCTATTATATATTTATATATACTGAATATATATGATATATAAATCATATTTTATATTCTTTAAGTAATTAAATCATTATATAAGTAATAATAATGTAAAGAACAACAAGTCAAAACACCTACGATAAATGAAACGATTTTACCCAAAACGCTTCTTTAACATGGAATTTACAAAAGAACGGGTAATATAAAGTCATAAGTGAACCATATATGATATCATAATAATGAATATGATTCTGTAATAATTCAGTGACATTATTTAAATCAATATACAGGAGTTTAGGACACATATGAAGCAAATCAGACCTAAGGTAAGGGAAAAATTTTCAATCTCATTTTTATCCGAGATTGCCTATACGTAAGTATTTACTGGGGTTACGTTTATCATCCATGACCATGTTTTATAAAAATGTTTTTATAAAATGTTTACCATTTTTCCATGAATGTTTAAAGTCATTTTTACCCTTTATTGACTTTTTACCACATTGTATGAATGGAATCTTTCCTTTGGTTACCATATAAGGTACTTTTTGACTTTTCGACAAAAGTACGAGGAGAATGTTATTTTAAACTTATACGGCGTGAAAGGATTTTTAAGGTTTCATAACAACTCATTTTCAAGAAGATTCCTCTATAATATTGCATGATTATTTTCAAAAAAACCCTTATCTTTTAAAATTGCATGGAATTTTTTGAAAAGAAAATGATTTTAAAGAAGAAAGGATATTTTCCTCAAGAATTCATTTCAAGTGTTTTTCTCAAAACTATTTTCCATCCAAGATGACATTATTTGATATGTATATTTCAAGTTAAATGTCTCTATGATTTAAATGGTTTAAATTTTTTTATGATGAAATGATATCAATTGTTTATATATTGTGATGGCATGATGTTTAAGAATCCCATTTTATTACATGGTTTACGCTATGATGTATGGTTTATGATTTTGTGGAACACATAATAATGGTATAATTATGAGATGGGTGGGACCTATATCTCCCTCCAATGCATTGGGTAAATATTTTATATCAAATGAGATAGACATGGCTGGAATGGTAGGTTATACCGGTTCAGTGAAACAGGACTGAAATGAGGGTGAATCAGTTCAGGAAGGGACTTTGTCCACTAAGATAGTCTTGGAAATGAGTCTTGACTAACAAGAAATGATTCTCTATGATTATGTGTGTATGCCACAAAGTTTAATGTTTTAATTTATGATTATTGTGATTACATTTCACTGCCATGATTTATCCCATGTTATGAAATTATTCTCTCTTTTGTAGGTTAATATTTCCAAAATGTTATGTTCTTATGAATATGATGTGATTGATATTTATTTTGTTTACCCTTACTGAGCATTTGAGCTCACCCTTTTATGTTTTCTTTTCCCCAAGATATAAATAAAGGTTTTAGGTATAAAAAAAGTAAGATCTTTATGGTAGATATTGATGTTCTTTCACCAGGATTGGAAGATTATATTCTGAGTTTCCAAAGACACTAAACTATTACGATCCTTGTGTGTCTGTTTTGTTATGTACTAAGTATTCTGCAAAAGTAATGTAATATCTATGAACATTAAGCTTAGGGTATCTAAAAAATACATCATAAAAAGGTAAATAAAATATATTATTAAAATCATATAAAGATAATTAAATTGATATTATTGAACAGAACATATCTTCATTTCAATATATGATAACAATGGTTGAATTTGATGATATAAAAATTGAGGAAATTTGTAAATTTTTATAGAGAGTGATTGAGGTAACTGATCACAATAATTTGATGGATCAATGGATTATTGTAATCCCAATACCATAAATATTTTATGATTTAAAATTACATTAGTTTAATAAAAAATAAAGGTATAATGATATATTTTTTATTTTCTGACCATTTCATATCGCAGAGGAATTATTTAACACTCTTAGAAGATAAATAAATCTACATATATGGTATGTTTATATTCCAAAAAAAAATTCATTCCTTGGACTAGCTTCGATAAATTTCCTATTAAACAATTAATCCATGAAAGAGATATCCAAAAAATTAAATTTCATTTATGATTACCATTTAGCAGATCATATGATTAATACAATTGTAAAAAGAATATTTCTCCACTAACGACTCAAATCCAAATGGTTATAAACATTTATCCAATTTTGACTAATGATTAAATTAATCCATTCCATAATTACATAACCATGATGATTACATAAATATTTTATTTTAAACATTATAATTATGTTTACAAAATAAAAAATATATTCCCAGTAAAAATAAAGCTTCTCTTAATCAATACATAATAGCATGTGAATACATCCATCATGTATTCTCATAAAATAGGGCTATGAAATGAAATACAATAATATGAACATAATAATGGGGTTTTCACTCATCCATAAGTTTATCAAGACATTCAACTTATCACTGAATCAATTTTATTTTTTATCATAATAGTTAAACATGTAATTTCAAATCCATAATAAAATAGAACTACGATACAATATTTATATATTTCTTAATTATCATAATCAATAAATACTTGATAATAAAATAAAACTAGATAATTAATTGATCGAAAAAAATGTTCATGTGAATCATTCCACTTCAGTTGAATGTATAGCATAATCTTGACATTTACTACATAGCTTCTTATATGTTATTTCTCCTTCATGCATGGGGTACTAATTTGTGTAGTCGCCCATATATCTAGAATTGAATAATTTTAAATTAGTATATTTATTACTTCCCTTAAAATCAAAATCATAGTGGACTTTATCTCTAAACATGTTGAAAACAAAAATTTATTTCATTCATCTACCATTTTGTATCTTTCTAGATATATCACATGTGGGAAAATACTTGTTTCCATTCTTATCTTAAACCAACTTTTTCCTACCTATTATTTTCTACTCCTATTCCCACCAAATCAATAATATATATATAACTATTTATCAATTACACTATCACATTATACTTTGTCCTCATATGATATAAATGGTTTTCATACTACATTACATCTAATTATTATCTCAAAACAATAAAAAAGATCAGTCATACCCTTTAGATTACATGCAATGATATACATCTCAATCCTTAATCTAGTTTCCATTTGTATATGAGGAAATACAGTATAATAGATGATATAATTATTAACCATAATATATAATCCCACAATTAGTGAAATATATTAGATAAATGAAAAATTTTAGGAGTAGATAATCTCATAATAAATAACATGGTATCTATGGAATGATATTAAATATTTATCATGAAATCATATCATATTGTAATGTTCCCTAATATTTCCTTTCTAAATCATGTTCTAATTATTTCTACTAAACAACCTTTAAAACCAACTATTTTTTAACAGACACCAAAAATCTTGAAGCATGTTCCGACTACTACAAAAATGGAATAAGGTGTAAGGAAACCCCTCCAAAAAACAAAATATTTCAGTAGTCTTGGCAGACAAGATACATAAATGATTCATAAAATACAAAAATTATTAGTAAATTTTCATCATCTATTTTTAAAGACTAAATTATTTCCACCAATCTTGTGTATAAATATTATTCTTTTTAAATTTCATGGAATCTTTTGAATGGAAATAAAATTAGGGTGAGATCAAATTCATAGTAAGGGTAATTCAGAGATAAAATTATCATGAATCAATAAGTATAATCAATATGGAATGGTAAATGAATAGACAAACATTCCATTAATATAATGTGACTAAAATAGTTTTATAATGAAAAATAAATATGGAATGGTAAATAACATAGTACAAATTACATTTAAACTAGTAATCTCATAATAAAAATCCCCTATAGATAAAGTATCATAGACCATGAAATTTTATTTTGAATAATATGAATTATGAATTATTATATTTTATGATATTTAATGACATTGTACCTTTTCCATAAAGATTTATCCTCTGTATAGTTTATAATAGAGTGGGTGAAGCCCATATTATTTTCTAAAAACCATTAACAAGACACAACAGTCATGATATATCATTTAAAAATTTTAAATTGCTTGGTTACAAACACAAATGGATTGATACCCAAAAATTTCATCTCATGAGGCTACCGATGAATCAAGGGGATTAATTTAAATTTTCCCATACATATCTCATAGCAGTCCAAATAAATTTCCATTTATCCATTAATTGATTTAGTTCGTAAAAAAATTTCATTATCAAATATTCATTTTGAGTAAAGGACAATGATTTATGAATATTATTCTGAATTAATCAATATCTAATAAATTAACACATGTATTTAAAAATGGTATATGGTTTAGGAAATATCCATACCCATTAAAAATAATATTTATATTCAATATAACATTATTCTACAATAAAAATTAATTACAAAAAAGTTAATGATTTATGATAAATATAATAATCACTTAATAATGTGATATTTCACAGTAACATTTACCATTTGGGAGTTTTAATATCAAATCCCCATGTGTGATACAATTCAAAATCATACTCAAAATACCATGAGTAAAAAATTATTTGTGATATTAAATTTCAATGTGGTAGTATATACTCCACAAAAAAAGTGATTTGGTGAATAATAATAAAAATTAAGTCTTAATTGAATTAAAATTGAGATGAAATCTCTTACCTCACACATTCTATTAGTCAAACATTATTTAGTCTCTAATATAATATTTTTTAGAGAGTATTTAAATTAATCAAGAACCATATTGATATTTATGAATTCATATATTATTCTTTTATAAAATCTTGTCACCTTTTCTATAACAACCATTCATTATTTTATTTATTGGAAATTAAATTCATCATTTAGGGAGAGGTTAGGTCATACGTACAAATGACCAATGTTTCATATTTCTTTTATTTTTGAATGAAATAAATGTATATTAAATGTATATATATATAATAATTCCAAAATAATATATATGTCATATCTATTATATAATTGTACTATGATTATCTATTATACATTCCATGTAATGTATGAAGTAATCACATCACTTCAAGTGGTGGTAGTACTCCATACACCCGAGCAATGATATCAAATTGCAAAAAAAATAATATCATGAAATATGTGATATAATCATTCTAGAAGCATAATAAAATTATAAATATAATATATATTCTATTTAAATTATAAATCCATCATTATACCTAACCTTTATTGTTTGTAATGGTATATTGAACAACATCAGTTTGCAAGGCGATAGTCTTCTATACACAAGAAGGATGATTTCATAACCCATTAAATGGAATTGTGATATATTTTAGGTCATAAACCTATAATAATAAAATCTATGTATATTTATGATACTATCTTTATTAAATTATCATTTGAAAATAATAATTGTTGGGTGTGGAGAATGAAATAAAATAGAAACAGTTTTAAAAAAAACATAACATCTTTTTTGGGATTCCAACATAGGTATTCACTATAACATTTAATTTTTATTTATAACCAAAATAAGGTTAATGGGATTAGAGTTAGGTTGTTGGGATATAATTTGGTCAGATAATGGTATTTAAAAATGTTCTTATAAGTGGAAATAATTTAGTGGAGTGAGTGAGTTTTTATAGTTGGGGAAGAGTGACATTGATGTAAATACTTCATGTATTCACTATTTGTAGGTCTCCCAAACATCATGTGGATATGATATTTTTAGTTAATGGGTAGGATAATTGATATGGTTGAAATACACATCCACTAAGAAATATAACACATTTTTTACACATTTTTTCCCTTATCTCGAATGTTTCCATACTTTATCATTTTAGTTTTTTAGTATGGTAACTAGTTTTAAAACAAATTTATATTACCCATTAGTACTAAAATAAAAATGATATACTATATATATTTTTTACAAAATTACTTTAAATATTATACCTAATTTAAAAAAACTCTATTGGTGTTGGAAATATATTTTAACACAAATGCATGTAACCTGAAAAACACACTTTAAACCGTAATAGGCATAACCTATATTTTTTCTATTTTATAGTCAATATGATCATTATAAATGATAACATGTTACATTAATGGAACATATATCATATTTATTAAAAATTAACATTCACTTGGATTAATTAATTATTTTTATAAACTTAAATATTTTAATTAAATATCATTTATCATAAAATATTATAAACGCCAATTTAGATATTATATATATAATTTCAGTTCAAAATTATCAATAAAATTACTAAATTTAAATTTATTAAGTTAAAATCTATGTTACATGATATATTAATATAAAAATTAATTCAAAAAATATATTTAATTAAATTTACTTCAATTTTTTCTATCATTTATTATAGTACATTATTAACAAAATAAATATTATGTTAGTGATTCTTAAGAATTTTCTGTAAATAATTCATTTATAAAATATAATGATAAATAATAATTATGTATCCAATTTATTTTTTATAACCAAACCTATTTAATATTTTCCCTTATATAATGCATTATAGATATAAAAAGGATGAAAATAATATTTTTTTCTTTTTCATAACATAAGTTAGTATATAGATCAAATTTATTCAATAATATCTCCAAAAATCATACAATTATATATTATGATTACAATGGTTGATATATGCCCAAATAATGGGTTTTGAAAAAATTATTGGTCCATTTCCCCCCTTAAGATACATGTTTAGTTTCATGTTAAACTTTTTTTCCTCTTAATCATTATAATTAATTATTACTGGATTCACTAATCAATATTGTTAAAAAACATATAATGGCCTAATGATAAATAATAAATAACGATGATTCCAAATATTTAATCCATTTTTACAAATTTTAATTAAAAAATTGTAAGTAATTAATTAAAATTAAATCCTTTAAAAGCATCGAGAAAATATGTTTTTAAAGCAAAAAAGGACAAAATATTACAAGGTTTTCATATTTAAGTTTAATATGAAATTGTTTCCAATGACCAAAATTGGATTAATTAATTAATAATTGAATAGTTTTGACTTAAAAAATTATATATCTAACTTAACATTACGTATTATTTAAATTAAAATATAGTTTTTAATTATAATTCTGTATTTTTCACTGTCAATAAAAAAATTATACTTCCCAGAAATATTAATCAAATTCACCCTATGACAATTTTAAAATTATTTTATTCCAAAACGTTGTTTAATTTTATAAAATAATATTTATCACTATACCAAAATTTATTTTTAAAACATGTGTTTCATTAAAATGTGGAAAACCACTTCTATAAAAATATAACTTCTTATTCATAAAATTGAATTTATTCTTATATTATTGCTACAAATTTTATTTTATAAATTTAAAATGAATCTAATAAATATATAACATATACATTTCATGTTATTATACCTTTAATATTATATACTTTTATTTATTAAGATAAAATATCGTTCTCATATTAAAATAGTATTTTATAAAAACATTTCATTAATATTTAATTGGATTTTATAGTTATTCTTTATTATATTATAATTAGTTATATCAAAAATTTATTGAAAATTATTTTTATTATGATTTTCAACCTCTAAATTATCATTTAAGAGGTAATTTTCATTTTAAATAATTATATTTATAGTATCGAGTAAAACCTTGTCTTTCTTGTAACTGAAGGTATCAAGGGAACTCATTGTTCCGGGTAACACTAGAAAAACACAAAAAATTTCATAATCAAATAAAAAATAATATTATATGTAACATATTCTATCAAAAAATGTTATTCTTGTTGATTTTGGGGGTTTTACCAAACGTATATGTATTTTTATTTCACTTATTCTCTTACCCCATGTATATTAAAACCAATCATTAAAAGTATATTTAAAAATTAATTTTAATAAAAAATAATTTTTTCATATAACAAATATTATTAGATATCATTTATTTTAAACAATTTTAAAAATTCATCCATTATGAAAGGTTGTTTTACACTAGCTATGAGAATAATTGTGTTTTATTTTCAATTGTGATTTCTAGTTATGTTCATAAAAAGTTGATTCATTTTTAGTTATAAGATTAATAATGAAAAATAAAAATGTTTGTGACTCTTGAATGAGTAAATAGTCATGATAATAGTGATGTTAAATGTAAAAAATTAATTTTATTTTATCTTTTTGAAATAATATTTTAGAGGAGTGTTCTATTAATGGGAACAATTAACTAATATTTTAAAACCATCATAGTTTTATAATTTAATTTAAACTAAAAATTATAAGTCCTAGGTATTATGAAACAATATTTCTAATTTTACCACTAAAAAATAAAATCACATTAATTCATATTTGGAATTTGGGATTGTACAATAACAAAAGGGTAGATCGAGGGAAAATTAATCTAATAAATAAAAAATAGATGGTAAAGAGTGAACTAAAATAAATAATTTTGATGAAATAAATATGAATATGGTTTTTGAAAAAATAAATAATAAATAGAGGTTAGTTACATTAGAATTTATGGTATATACAATGAAATTTATGAATCATGGAAGGGGGGTTTTTTAACACCCTATGATTTTGTTAAAGTATTTTTTTTAAAAAGGGTAGAACATATCTATATTTTGGGTGGAATGAAACACTGATTTTTATTTTAATTAAAATTACCAGTAATTTTATCATTCATTAAATGAATAATTAATATATTATTTTGTTACAAAGAATACAAACTCTAACTTTAATTACACAAAAAAACATGTTTAAACAAAAATTTTCAATTAATTAAAATATTATTATTCCATATGACCATTATGACCAAGTCATGTATTGAACAATATTAATATGATCAAATAAACTTTAATATTATATTTTAGACATGTATATTTTACTAATTACTTAGTTGAAAATAAATTTGAAATGAAAATAAAATCTATTTTAAAATATTAATATTTTTTTTTTGAAAAAACAATTTTCAAGAAAACAAATGTGTTATCACTAAAAAAAATACATTATGGTTATTTTTTTTAATAATATGTAAATAATATATATATATTAAATAAATAATTTAACATTAATATTATGTGTTTTATTGATAATATATAATAATAAAACCAATTTTTTGTTTAAAATATATGTTTCCCCAAAAAGAAAATTTATATCATTTTTCAAAAACATTTATACTGAAACTAATTTTTGAAAACATTTAAAAAATATTTCATAAAATAAAATTCAATCTAGACTGTTAAATATAAAAATTATTATAGGTTAATTATTTTTTATTTTTCTATAAATGTTCATTTGTCTATTAATACTAATTAATACTAAATATTAATTAAAATTTATTTTTTGACAAAATAAGTTTAAAAGATAATATTATTTTAAATTTTTTTTAATGTATATTTTTTGAAATTGTATATCTATTTATCTAATTTATGTTTTTGTAATGAATAACATGCTAAATTTGGATATAGAAACATTGTAATCTTTCGATCATTTTCAGTATTTAGGTTAGTTATCTCGTTATGTTTATGGTTTTCATATTAAATTTACCCTTTCTAGCTTTGTGAATATAATTTCAAAAAGTGAATTACATATTTTGGATTAGAAAATTTTATATTATATAATTTTTAAAAAATAATATTGGACCATAATGAATAGGAAATGTAATAAATATTAATTTACATGGTTAGGGTAGAAAAGTGTTAATCGATGCCAAATAAAATATAGTAGAGTAAAAAATAATGATAAACAATTATAAAAAAACTATAATTTTGTACTATATTACTATTAAACCTATGAGTTTATTAATGGTCCATCCTGGACCCCTTTTATATATTAAAAATGTGGGATCACTCAATTCTTTTCAAAAATACAGGTTGTGTCCTCCCCCCACATATAAAAGGTAACCAAATCTTCACTCATAGCCAAAAATTCTAGAATAATCTATTTTTACAAGACCCAAAAATAACTATCTTACATCACTCCCCAAGTCATGGAATCCTTATTTGGGAATAACTATAACATAAGTTTTCGTGAGTGAAAAGAAATGTAGAATATCTGAAGAAGAGGTAATGTTCATCAATGAGTGTTGTTATTTTATTTCATTATAAAAATCCATAAAATATTATTAAAAAATTATGATATAATAACCTAAGTATATTAAATATTATTTAATGTTGTTATAAAAAGGTAATTACCCAATATATTTTCCTCATAAATCAAATGAATTACACAATCTTCATTCTTGTGTATGGCAGACTACCGCCTCACGAACGGATGTTGTTAATTTTTCGATCAAAACCTATAATGATTAGATATATGGATTTATTTTTAATATAATATAATTATGATGTTATTATGATTCTTGAGTATTTATATCCCACATACCATCATTCTTTCCATTTTTGTGGGAATACGACAACATCATTCGTCTATATGGCATTGTAAAACCCTGCAAAGTGATGTGATTCACTCAGTTTTTATATGGAATGTATTAAATATGGTTTTAGTAAAAATATTTGACATATAGAAAATAATAATAAATATGGAATCAAAATATATATAATTTATTTTTCTTTATTTCATACAGATATGAGAATGAAAAAGCATCATTCCTATTTATATATGACCTACCATCTCCGTAAACAATGTATTTTATTTTATATCACAAAATATAATGGATTATGTAAAATAGATAATTAATGTAAATACATTGTATTTATATAATTATTTTAACTTTGTTTATTATGGAACCATGATCATATTATGTTTACCATCTATATAACAAATCAACACATATATGAAATAAATGGCAGTTATTACCCAAAAAACTACACTAACATGGAACTATTAATAAATGGATATTAAAAGACCAATATAAAACCATATATTGTATGATATATATTAATATGGTTATTTAGTATATTTATAACAATATTAAAATTATTACAATGTATATTTCTAACAAGTACGTCAAATGCAAGGGCTTATGGAAAGGGTTCTCAATCTCACTTTTATACTTTTGTGGGGTAGATGCCATATTCACCACATATTTCATTTAGGTGGTGTGAATAGATCCCAAGAATTTATATTATGATCAATCCCCTAATAATTTTTAGTATTTTCATATCTTATTCGTAATCTCTCTCTCATTAATTTTATGTTCCAGGTGCTTCCATAACATTATGGATTTTAGTCCCAATTTTTATTCATCGAGATGTGTGATATGTTATGCACCAATGATCATTCAAGATGATTATATACATCCCATTTGATGTATAATATAATGAATTTATTATTCTGCATGATATTTTATTTTTCATTTTATTTTATTTATTAGTGGGGATATTGATATGATGTAATCTAACTGGTTATGATTTTATGTTATATTATCATCGTTACAAGGATTCGTTATGATTAACTCTATGACCATAAAACAACATGATATAACTATATATAATCATCCTAAATGTTCACATCCTCTAATTATTAATAATCTCTTCAGGAAATGGTAAATTGTTTCCACTAATTGTTATGTTAAATTATTATGAATTTTCTATAATAAAATCATACATTATATCTCTATTATGTTGAAAATCTATTTTCATCAAAAAAGCATTTCATTAATAAAAATTAAAAATGTATTTTACACTATTTTTACTTTTAATAGAAATTTTATAAATGTTATAATTTTTCTAAAAAAACTAACAAAATCATCAATTCAATTTCTAAATAATTCTCATTTGGATATTAAATTTTTTTCAAAAGAATCACATTATGTAATATTCAAGGCATGAATTGTATTTTATATTTTCAAGAGTTATAAATGATGTTGATCTTCATATAAAATTTTTCAATTTTACATTCATCTCAAATTAATTCCATAATATTTGAACAATATTATATATTATTTATTGGTTTTCAAATAAAAAAAATACTTTGAATGTTTTTATGTCATAAAAATAATTTATGAGGAATGTATATTTTCATCAGAAAAAAATTAAATGATTTTTTAAAAAATAAATTATATTTTTTTAATTTATATTTTGAAATAATATTATTTTTACAATGTTTAATTATTATTTTTCTTTTATGAATACATAATTTCATCAAAAAAAAATTCCACAAGTAGTTATTAAAAATTTCATCACATTTAAGATTACGTTATTTAAGGTTTCTTATTCTTTACCAGGGATATTTTCTATGTATACGATTAATATTAATTATTTTAATGGTTTATGTGGATGATCAAAATATTTTTATGATACCCATTCACTTCCATGGGTTATGCCATTATAAAATTCTTCTAAAACTTGTTTCTCTTTGCACAATGTAGGCTTTGCTAAAATTTTGAAAATATTATGAAACCAATTTATTTTCCACATGGTATCATATGATGATATGTATATGAAACATCTTTTACTTCATAGGTTATGATATGAAGAATAAATTTTGTTCTTTTTTCACACATATATGTATTTTTATCATTATGTTAGGGTGGTTTTTTATTACAAAGTAATTTAGTAATGTTATAACCACAGATGATGGATAAGTTATAACCAAAGATGGTTGGGACCTATATATCCCTCTAATACATTGGGTAAATATTTATATCCCATTAGACATAATTGCATAAGAATATAGAGTAAACACGATTCAGTAGTGGAATTTTCCCCCATGATGGTCATGGGAGTGATCTATGACTACAATGATATTATACAAGGACATAAATTTTATTTACATAATTTTATGTGTGGAATATTATTTCTTTTCCATTGTGATATTTGTGGAAAATATTTAACATAAATATATATGTTTATGTGAGGGAATTGTTTCATGTCCTTATATTACTGTGTTAACCTACTTCTATTTATACATGTTGATAATTTTATAACCTGAGGTGTATGCCAGAAATCTATTTTTTGTCCATAGTTTTTTCATGGATACTAATCATTGATTCATGTTTGATTCATATATTATGAACATCCAATAATTATTCTATGACTCATGTTTATGATCAATTATAAGTTGGGTAGAAACATCATAAGTTATGTTTATTATCACATATATTTATATTTATCATATTCATTCATATAATCATAGATTAATATCTCCAATGATTACTATTACTAGTAACTTTAGATCACAATTTGATTTGTTTCTATTGCATAGGTTATGATAAAAATGTTTATGTACTGTATGACTATAAAAGTTCTAAATCTGATGTTCAATGAGGGAAACATTAAAGATGTTTCACCAGATTATATGTTTGTGTTCTATGTTTCCAATTATACTAAACTATTACTATCCTAAATAAAGGGGTCTTGAATTTTAATAAATATTCCTCTAGAAAGGTGTATTATCCATATATGAGAATCCTGGATCTCTATAGTTTTGTCTTCCAAGTCCCCATTGTTTACATGAATTATTTATTCATCAAATATCTTCCTTTGTATATCTTATAACCAAACTACCAATACTACAAATGACAATTTATTTATTTTCTACGTAGTACTGGTCTCCTAATCACTTCTAATAATTAAATTATTATACCTTTCAATTAACATAATGTCTCATCCAATCTCTTATAATTATAATATTCATGCTTTCTAACACACTCTATATCTATATCTCTTCTTATTTAACTATTTCAAGAATTATTAATTTAATTTCATTAGTCATCATTTCCTTTTTCTTGGGATATAAATGTATTTGATATTTCCTTCATTCTATTTCATTACTCAAAATAAATGATGTTCATGGGATAATATTTTCCAACAATCTATCATATAATAAAAGCATCATATAATTTAACACGTTTTATTTTTATAGTATAATTATAAAGTAATATTATAATTAAAATAATGTTTTATAAACCATTGGATCACCTTTTGAATATTATTTTGGATTATTATTTATTTCATTATTATTTTAAAACAACAATTCTATATCTTTTTAAAAAAAATTCAATGAATTAACGTTTATTTTTCTATCCATTCATATTGTCTTTTTTAAAATAACATATTAATATTAATATTTTTTATTTTCTAAATTAAAAATTTCTTACAGTAATGTCCTTCCATAGAAATTTAATTTTCCTAATTTATTTCATTATTTCATAAAAACTATGTAGCTATTTTATTATGTTTTATTCACTTTTTTCTTCCTCTATAGGATTTTCAACAGTATAAAAACTCATTCATTATTTACAATTTGAAAATTTAATACATGGAATTTCCTTGAATGGTATCATTTTCATAAAATAATCCAATTTGAAAGTAATACATTTATTAATTATAAATTTCCTTATTCATAGGTGGTGTGGGGGTTATTAAATCTATAAAAGAAAAATTATCCAAAATTATTTTTAGATCCCTATCATCATCTACATATTAATTTGACCTTTCTTCCAAAACATATCTTTTCTAAATACAATTTAATATTTTCATCTAATTAAATTATGTTCAATTTTATAACTATAAATTTCATTGAAATGGAAAATTATGAACTTGACCATTTGTGATTTGTTCTATATTTTATTAATTACCATATGCATTATTATATTTATTGAAGGTTATTTTCATAGATACATAGTTTGTTTATTATGATGTAATTTTTTTCATGGGTTAATCATGATATTATGTTGATGAATTTATGATGGTTTTCATATTCATATTGCACACATATTGTGGGCATATCACTATGACGATGATTGTTTGTGAAATAATACACCAAATGAATTTATTAGGTAATGATTATATTTTTTATATAATATGTATAATTCATGTAAGTGATGCTAGAGAAATATGTTTGGATAGACATAGTATATTTCTGTTATTTTTAACTATTATTTTCAATGCATTTTTACATGCACTATTCCTAAGTAATGATGAATGTTGTTTTATTAAGGGATGTAGTATGAGACCCTACTATGAGGTATAACCTCCAATAGAATGATTTGAAAGGTATATTATATGAATTAAAGTCTATTTAATTATATATTTAATTCCATGATTCTAATAATTTTTTCATGATTCATTTTAACATATTAAATATTCATTCTCTTATTAAATAAATCATAAAATGTATCCCATGATCATGTGTCACATATGTTTACTGTTTATTAATAATTTATATATGTACCTTCTATTTTATTTTACTAATTATTTATTGTATTAGTTCACTTAATTCATATGTTTCTCCATTTTCCATAGTGATTATAAGAAACAATGAGATTTTTATTAGAATTCAATGGGTGTAAGATAAATGATATACTAAAATTTCATAGGTTTATTAAATAATATTTCTCTTGTTCTCAAAGACAACAAAATTTTCATTATGGGAGTTTATTTTATCTCTTTCTATGTGAATGATTATTTTATATATAGCATCATATATGAGTTTATGGGTCTGGGAGAGTTTTATTACGTATTATTGAGGAGATGGATGTTTATATAAAATAGGAATGTTGAAATATGTCTGTAATTAATTAGATTGATAACCATTATCTCTAGAGTACTAGGTTATTTTTTTCAATATTTATCAAATAGTGCTAATATTTCCTATAAATTTATATCATTTCATATTATCACCATTCAAAATATATTGTATAAGACGAGATTAAGTCTCATTAATTTAGTTCATTAAAACTGGGAAAAATTGATAAATGTCTTTTAGTGGGTAAAAATTAATATGAAATAATTTATTAAGAGGTTTTTGAAAAAATGAGTATTATAAATAACCAAGGTGGTGAATAAGATTCTTAATTTCTCCTTTTGATTCACTTTCTCCTATACCATTCTTAGTAATATCACCTTGAACATTTCGATCTAAAAAAGATCAAAATATACATTTGAACAAGGTAAATACAAGGATATATTTATTTTATTTAGTTCACTAAAATTGATCAGGTATGGATCATACAACATTTTTATAACGATATAATAGTAGATGACATTTCTCAATGAATGTGTTGTAATAGTTTAGGATTATATACTTATCAATAATAGGGAATCCACCTATTCTTGTCTCTCTATGGAATTTATTGAGGAATGAGTCATAGTAAAATCCGAAACATTCATTGTTCACAAAGATTATTTTAGGAAAGGTAATTACTCTAAAAAAGTGTGTTGTTTTTTTCTCTAGTTATTCTCTAAATTTCCAATATTCATTTGTTCCCTTTAAAGCTGCATCCCTATATTTTTCTATTTTCACATATATGACTTTCATATAGAAGAAATGTTATTTCCCTTCCACACTTCTTCTTCTCTATTTTTATAAATTCCCAAAATAGTATTATTATATACTAGTAATACTTGGACTTATTAATTTAAACATATGAAAATCTCAACATAATCTCATGAATATATTCCCCATGATCCATAGATCCTTTATTTCATAGTAACTCTCCATAATTCTAAAAAACGTCTCTCTTTATCTCTATCCCAATATTTATATACCATCATGACGGGATCATCACACTCTTCATGATCACCTGACATATTTTTGGAGTGATCTAGTTCTATGAAATGTGAATCTACATATAAGTATAACCAAATAGTTCAATTTATATCACTACATGGAATACATATTATACTGATTTCATGTAAATATATATTAATGGTAATATTATTAGTCATATTTTATAATTATTATCACATATATGGATCTATGGATAGAAAATAGACTCCTCCAAAATATACCTATTGTATTACCATAGTGTTGAATCATCACCTTGAATTAAATAATATCAATACAACTATTGAAAAGTGTTTTCATATCATTTGAATCATACCCATTCAAGAGTTAATGATTCCTTGGAATAGTTTATTTCCAAAATCGGTGTACAATTAATGATTAATTGATTTAAATTGTTGTCTATGTTTGTGTATTTTATGGTGTAAAGGATGATAAGATGATACATGTAATTATAGAGGATTAAGATGAAAGGTAAAAATACAAAGGACTAATTTTTCATGATAAATGAATTTCACCATGTGTTGTAACACCATATTAGTTATGATGTATTCAATAAAAATATGAGTAGTGATGTTGAGTTCATTAGAATATGGTGAAGATGCATCTAATGTTGCTGCAAATAATCCTGAGAAATCATGAATTTGATAGTTTGATTTAGTTACAAATTTATCTATAGTATGAAATAGGTCCATGAGTACCTAATTTATATAATTACATTAGTAATTAAAATAAAATAGAATAAATTTATCATTATGATGTTGTTAATATACTTGGTGTAGTGAGTTCTTTAGATTAATGTCATTTTTCTTACATGTTATTTTTCTAAGAGTTTTTTCTTATAAGGATATCATTATAACATTATAATATTTTAATTTTCATTATATTCTTGTGTAATTAAGGGCTTTAATAAGTAATATTGGTCTTGTTTATGTCATTGAGATCTTATGATTGGATTTTTAGATGTTTTTTGCAATCAATCAGTTGTGATCTATATATTATAATAAATAAGAAAGAGTTGTTCTAACCCTCCAAGAATAAGAGATTATAGACGTGAATGGTATAGATTCCATAAAATATATTAAAATATATGTATTTCGAGGATATAAATTCAAGGATGCATTATTATAGGTAATAATAAACATCTTTCATGGATATAAATAAATAATATCAACTGATGGGTTTAATTTGAAAGTTGATTACTTCAAGAAAAACTCATGAGATACATAATTCAACTCCATGAGAATGTATTTGAACAAACATCTAGACTTACACAAATAGAAATATTTTTCTATCATCCATAACCATATATTCCTTACTCAACAAACCTATACATAACATCTATATTAACACCTCTTATCGAGGAAAATTCATAACATTTCTCTCAGAATAAATTCCATACTAATAATTGAAAAAATTAAGAATGAAAAAAATTATTATAAGACTCCCCAACTTCTTTATTCATGAAAATACCCATATGAAAAAGAATATATCCAATAGCAGGATTTCCTTGTTTCTCCATTCATTCTCCCTAGTAATCATTTCCTACACTTGACAAATAAATTCAAAGGATTTGTCCTTTTATAATTTTGATTATAATTGAGCATTCATCAAACATCATCATTATAATAAACTAATTAAATATATATTATAATAATTTATTTGTCTATTTTATCCAATTAATTTTATAGGAATAAATTAAAGAATTTATTTTCAAGGATTTTCCCATTATTTTGATAATAAACTTCCTCATATCTAATTAGATATGCATTGTTTCTCCCCTATCTTCAGAAACCAGAAAAAATATGATCACCATCAAATAAACCTTATTATTCAAAAAATCATTATGAACGATAGAGATAGATGACTTTTCTATCATCCCTAGTATTTTAAAAACATATTCTCAATTTATTATTTTGAAAATTGTTTTCTCATGATTTAATCCATTAATTTATTGGTACTAATATATTGAAACATGATAATGAAAAACATTAAATTATATTTAATGAAATAGATCCATATCTCAATATCATCTACTTGATAATGATATATCATTTTCCTTCATAGATCAATGTAATGTTAGTTTTAATAATAGACTACTGTGGTTGGATCAACATATTTCCCAATATTCTCTATTTTTACTTCAATCATAATAGTTGTATACATTATTTTTTATTTCTAAATTGTAATTATCATTATATAAACTATGAGTAATGATCTAATTGATCCTAAAGAGCTATGTGGTGAATTTATTTAAAAAAATCTCATCAAATCAAGGATCTACTATCCATAATGTATTTACCTTAATTCACATCTTCATTAAAATATATATCACTATTATTATATAAATAAAATTCCAAACATAATTAATTTTAAAATTAATATTATATAAAATAATTTTCAAACCCAAGATGTTATCCTCCTTGGGATATCATTGTATGTGGTAATCTAGGAAGGTAGTAAAAAAATATCGTCTCATTTTTTTATCTGATACAATAAAATTATAATCATATTCTCAGAATGTGTAGGATTATCCACTCTTCTTAATTTATTTTCTCCAGGAATGGTTTTAAGAATAATTGGAGTTGAAATTAGTTTTCTATCATTTATCTTGAACATCTTCATCGAATCCATCACATATTTTTTATAGATAATAAATGAGTATCAAACATTTTGACTGAAATAATTATTTATAATATATGTGAGTTCTATAATAATTGACAATTAATACATGAATGACATCATCTATGAAAATTATTCCATCAAAATCATCACTCTTACTCTAAATATAATATCATATTCATGTATAAGAACCATGAAATTATCATCCTTAGTAAATTTTAAAAAAATTATAGTGATCAATTTCCCAGATCGATGATTCTCTCTTCCTCTAGAAGGTTTCTATATAAGAATTCGTGGCACAAGATGAATATTTAATTGCATAAATTTCGTTATCCAACATTAATATCTTTAATTTATCATTTAAAATTACCAAAAACCACTTGTTTCTAAGACTATTTCTTCCTTTTGAATTAAATTTATGAATAATTCATTACATCTGTCTAGTTTCCTCAAAAATTTCTCTGGATGTCATGGATAGTAATAGTTTTACTAACTATTGTTTTAAAATTTTTGTGAATTATTATTCAACATAATATATTTCTATATTTCTATATCTTTATCACACCAACATATCACTCTTTTGTATCACCTTTCAATGCTCATAATATTATATTTCAAACACCCAAAATGTTCATATAATAATTTGACTTGTTTTCCTCTTCCCAAGATGATTAGTCTTATTTTTATATGATTAGTGAAACTCCTCATTTATGGATATTAACCACGATTTGACTTTTGTTCTTCATAAAATGAAAGCTGATCTGCATGAGATAATATATATAAGAATGATATAAAGTTTTAACCATTCATGTTTTTTTTGGATTATATATATCACTTATAATATTTATATAATCGATATGGACTCATTATATTATAAATTAATTCAATTTTTGACCACCTTCATTAGATTTTCTATCCACGAATTCAGTAGATGAGTTTCTTTGAATGTGGGATTATGTATCGCACTATTTTTTATATTCATTTTTTTTGAAAACCCCACTCAATGGATGGATTTTATATTTTTTCAAAAAAATTTATTTAATATATTTATTTTTAACTAATTTTGGAAGTAGTTAAAACTCTTGATGAGACACTTATAGGAAATTCTCTTGAAATAGTTGATTAAAATTATCCCTCCATCTATTGTATATACATATTTATCATTATTTCCATTATTTTACTAGATCTAACAGTTATTGTTGATCACTTTAAAATGATTCCAGATTGGAATTTTTCCATTCCACATCTAGAGGGATATTGATTCACCATTGTTCTCTATATGACCCAATTTTTTCTTATAATCTACCATATACATGAAATTCTTTATGTAATGACATGACATGCCACACTTGATTAATAATGTATTTTCAATATTTCTTAACATATAATTTATCATTTGCAAAACATTATTCAAGGATTTGATCTATCTCATCCATTATTGTCTTCTCATCCCTCTATGCCTCTCCTTTCGGTTCTATCGATTCTCATTTACCATATTCTATTGATTATTTTTTCTAGGGGAATGGAATTCAACAAAACATAAAACCAAAATTTTAATGATGAATATAATTATAATGATTTTTATATTGTTCCATAATTTTATTTAATGATTTAGAGATGTAAAAATATATATTCTATTATATTTTTTAATGCATCACATACCTTCAAAATCAGTTATGTTAAGAATTTTGAGATGTGATTAGCCTCAGAAATATCATTAAAAAAGTAAGATTAACTCAGAGTTGAACATGGAGAAAAAATATCCATTTGGTATGTTAAGATCTCGTCTATTTTTTATAGATTATAAATATGTTGTGGATATTTATTTAGTGTTATCTAGGTTATTCTATACATTTTTTTCTTATAAATTATTACTGTACTAGGGGTATCATATATTCATTTAGGGAATTTCACTCCCTTTTTTATTCTCAAGATTCAGCTTCCGGGATTTATCATTCCCTTCAAATATACTTTTCTGTATATATTCTGGTAAAATATGTACAGGTAAATAATAACATGAATGAATGGAATAATTCTATTCATTCTCCTATTGCTGTGGAATTAGATGTTCAAATAATGTTCAGTATTTCAATTTTTCTCTTTTCATGACCCGTAAATAGTAATGAACTGTATTATCTATTAAACCAATGTTGTTTATTAATTTTCACGTATGAATTAGTCTTATTCTATATAATATTTCTCAAGAAAGTCTAAATATTAGGAATTATAAAGGATGATGGATATATTCCCAAAATACATATATATATATATATTTTCTAGGAATATATTTACATATATGTTTCATGAAAATTATGATTGTCATTCACAGAAATGTATATTAATATTTACAATATGATATTTCATCATAATGATAAAAAGTTTTCATTTTATTTCACCCACATAATTAATCACTAAATGAAATCATTTCACATTTAGATAATCAAATTTATGTTAAGTGAATTCAAGAATGAATTAGTCGATCCATTAATACTTGTTTATAATAACAAGAATTAATGTGGATAATACCTAGGATATTCCTCAAGTTTTATACAAAAAATATATATGTATAATGGTTGTGTGTATATATATTCATCCAATGACTTTTTAGAACCAAAATATATCATTAATATTCCACCATTGCGTATGATTTGAGCACATTTCATAGAGGTTATTAGATCCCACTCTAATATCTAATGATTTTTTTTCTTAGGGATACACAATGGTGGTTAGATTTATTGTCCACTTCTCTGATATTTTTTAAATTCAAATAGATTTGAAGATGTTGTAGTGGCTTCAATGTAGTTAAATTAAACTTTTTTTAATACATTATTCATTTCAGTATTTTACACTATTCTATATTATCTTGCATGGGGATCCTCAGATGAATATTTTTAATCACTTCCTATGGTTTTGATTAATTTTGTTACAATCTATTAACACCCTTATGTAGTATCAGATTCATCTGTTCTTTTTTATTTTGATTCCTTCAATGAAATATAAAAAAGAATAAAGAAACATTATACTATTTTTTTTATAGAAATTAAATTTCATAGTAGTCATTATTCAAACATATATGGTCTCAATAATGTTCACCAACACCATACCCAAATAATAATAAGTTCAATAAGGGTAACCAATGATTGAACCATATGTTTTTTTCAATATAAGGTACATTTCTCAAAACTATTATGTATATCGGTCTAAATAAGTGTCACCTGATTTTACCCTGATGCCGAAATTGTTATTTAATGTGATGATAATAGTTTCCATTATGAGATACCCTTAAGAAAATGGTCTATATAAGGGTAAAATCCTTATTAAAATTATGATCGCATTCTAGATAAAGATAGTATCCATACAGAAGGGATTTTATATAATGGTCTTACCACTATTCATTTATATTATGTATGGATCATGGAGTTATTCATTAATTACAGTGATGCATAACAAAATTTCCCCTGTGAATATTTTTAGTTGTAGAATAAGGTAATAATTTTTTAAAATAATTTTTTTGTGTAATGTAGGGAATTTTTTTGATTTTTTTTAAATTATTAAAATTCATTAAATAAAATTATATTATTTATTGAATTATTTTTGAATATTGAAATTTATAATAGGTTTATTAATAAATAAATCTTAATAAGTTCGTAATTAATTGAATAAATTTTTATAATAAAATTATTTCCAAAAATTAAATGTTAATACTCGAAAGACTATTTAATAACATGATATATCATAACATACAATCTAAAAATAAATTTATTATCTAAAATTATATTTAATAATTTATTAAAAGATATAAACTATGAAATAGAGCCAATATAAAATATTTTTATATTTAAATTATTAATTATTCATAATTGAATACAATTAAAATTAATTGGGTCCTTATTTGGATATTATCTATGCCATATAAAAAGAATGTTTTTTGAATAATATGCCATGGAATATATAATGATTAATTATATAATGTTTTGATTATGTAAAATTGTTACCTAAAATATTTTGGATTATAAATGTCTTATAATTCCTTTCTTTTCATATATATATATATATATATAATTGAAATTCTAGGAAATCATTTATATGAAAAATTCATATTGGAATGAATATAATTTTTTTATATTTTGAAGTTTGATATTCTCAAAATGTTTAAATTTATAACTATAAAAATGGTTATAAATAGATTTTATATATGAATGGTTTATAAATGTTTATCAAAGGATTAAATATGTTAATTTTTAATTTATTTTATGCTTAAATCCTTATACATACATGTTCTATAAATTGTTTATGAAATGTGAGAAATTTTAAAGCTTTATTTTATGTTAAAATTTATTCAGGGATATAACCTTGCATTAGATGTTATGACTAATTATATGATGAAGTTTATTTTCTTTCAAAATTGGCCTTTATTTTTTATTCAATCTATGAACATGAATTTAGTTTTGTCAAAAAAATATATTTGGATATAGATTTGTGATGAATTTGATTCACTCTTGAGTTATGTATCCCAATATTGATGGAAATGGGGCTAAACTACAAATTTACCTGATATTATATGCCTTATATTGTAATGTTAATGGAGTTGAATATCAATCATTTTGGGTTAACTCGTGCTATCACCACCCCCTCCTCACAATGTGTACCCCTCCTGGGCCAACAATGTGAGATGGGAGATAATGACCCCTGAGTCCCGCCTCCAGTAGGCCCCATGTTGGTGACTAGCACCAAGGGTATAGTAACACACAAAATGGGAGGCATTACCCTCTAAGAGAACACATGCATAAGATAGAGATAAGATACAAACCAACCAACCCCAACACAGATTGCAACATAAATGAAAACCCATGTACACATATGAAATGACATGCATAAGTACTACAACTGAAAGGGGAAAACTACAAGTACTCAAAAGAATGTAAAAAATAACAGCAACTACAAGCCCAAACAACACCTGTAACCTCAAGTTAATAGAATCCTACTTTATCTCCAACCTTCTCCAAGTGACCTAAAAAACAGTTTATATATACGTAGGGTGAGTATAACAGTATACTTAGTAGGATCCTCCCCAAAGCCTCTCGTGCAAAGTAAAGAAATCATGCTAAAGAACAGTGAATAAAAAGTGAAACTATCTCATCACCTAAACAGGTATACTATGTCCCCAAACTCACCATGGATACTCTCCCCAAGAAACTTACACAAGAATATAGCATATAATAATGAATATCAAGGTTACCCCGCTACTACTTCCCCATGGTTTTCCGCTTTGCCCCAATGACATATTTCCTGTGCATATCTCTCCAAACGCTTTCCTGCTGACACCTGGGCGAAGCACCACTACCTGCACCTCATGCACCACAAAGGCTTGCCCGCAGACACCTGGGCGTAGCACCACACCATTCTCCTCAACCAAAAGTAACCAAGTAAGTTTCGGGATCCACCATAGCCCACATAACGGGTATCATATGTCGGGTATTATACCTCAAGCCATTATAGCCCATACACCGAGTAGGGATCCTCAAGCTATCACAGCCTATACGTGTTACAACTATAGTAGTCCATAGGATACTATATACATAATATATGTTTGTTAAATAAACACAAGCCATTACATCCCTCTACACACATATATGGGGAAACTAACCCTTGTCCTAGTTGGCATAAGTATCTACCAAGAGAAGAGAGAGGGGCCAAAGGGGGTAGTCAGCCTTTCCTCCTCCCATCGGAATGTTGTGGAAAACACCCCCTAGGGCTCAGAATCCCCAGGGTGTCATTTTCCCTTACTGGCAGGGTGGAGTATCATATTGAAACATAAAATGTACAGAATATATTATATATGACAATCACACTATGGGAATTACCTAGTCTTAGACACAACTACAGCTAACTTCTCTCAGACTCCGGGTTGCTACTTCTAACATTAGGTATCCTATAAACACACAACCATTTAAATAACATTGTTATAATACTTCATTCCCATTTAGTAAATTCCATTTTACGTTAATTAATTATTTACACATTAATTAACCATGAAAAATTCCTCATTAAATTTCATTAGCATCACACCCAAAGTGAATTGTTCCTTCAAAAGATTACTACCTCATCGTTATGCTTCAGTGAACACCAAACCCATGGGTTAATACAATTTACTAAGATATTCATTTTAGAATTACTTCCCATATTCCCAGGCATTCCAGAAAATAATTTTATGCTACTAAACACAAGGGGGCTCAACACGGTGACTAGATGTATTACTCGTCGAGTCTTTTCCACCTATAACAATAGTGTAGACCCATTATCCTATGAGGAGCTAGACATGAAAAGCACATGGCATACCCTACACGTTTTCACCTCCTTCGGAAGAAGGGTAAGAAAGACCAGCTACCTTGATCAGTGGGGAAAAGTAATGCAGATAAGCATTCAATCAAATTCACCAAGCATCCAAAAAACACATCCATCCCATTCCATCATCAATTGTGTCCTCCATGACACCCACATGCATAAATAGATACATATCACCACTCTAGGCATCATCTTCTGCCACAACGACAAGGCCTCCCTACCTCCACATATCACAACACCCCTCCAGGATCACATCACAACATAAGAAGCAGCAAATGAAACATCACATCAAATGGGCTCTTGGCCCTTTTACAATCAAGAGGGTAACTCAGAACCCTTTTTGAAATTATCAAATAAGTGGTCCTTTAATACATCTTAAATTAACATATATATTAAATGTGGGTTCCAAATTCGGTAAACCTAATCAGTAAGCTATCACAAATAAATAATCATGCTTACTGCATAAATTTGATTAACATCAAATTACAAAAACTACAACAATGACAACAACCCGATTCAATTACATGCCTCTTTATCTTTATCCAATTAGTTATCAATTAATTCCAGCTTTAAGTTCTTTATAAATTTCCATCAAGAATGAACTACTAATAAATTCAAGAATATATATTACTCTATCTAGAAAAACCTGAGGCAAACGGTTATCATGGTACAAAGAAACAACATGTGATCAAACCAATTCTTTTAATCTGGTTCAAGTATTTAATTAGGTCAATTTAATTATGATCTAAAGGGGTAAATTTTTCCAACTCTATGATTTCACATAAACAATTAGAGAAGCCACAAATCCCCTACCTCGAAGAGTTCTTGCCATTCATTATCCACACAACGGGTCACGATCCTCCTCTCGCGAAAACTACATCCACTCAGTGATGCCACGGTACTTCCGCACCAACCAAACCCCAAGAAAACCCCATTTGAAGAATGGAGATTACATACTATAAGATGGATAAGAGAAATAGGTAGAGATGATCCCAAAGGAACGACGATAAAACATACCTTATATCGAAGATTGATCGATACAGCTTGGTTGCATCAAAACAGAGCGGAACTGATCCGAGGAGTGAAGTTTGATTATGCAACTCCTATGGGAAGGATTTAAAGGTTCTAGATTCTCATATTTGAGAAAAAAGAGGAAGAACAAAGGAGGATGATGTCATGTCCCTTTTAAAGATTCAATGGGGTGACGGTTTAAGATACGCTTATTCCCCATTAAATGCGGATCACATTAACCCACGTGGTTTGACCAAGTAAAAACATCATGAGATATAGGAATAATTAATATAGGATTTATGGTATTTGAATCATCAGTCCTAATTTATGGGTTGCAACGTCATAGACGGTTCGCCATTCCAACACCGTATGAAGTAGATATGTTGAATACATGATCCAGTAATATTAATAATAATAATATTATTATTGGGTGTTTCGTGGACCCGATCCGTGAACGATAATTTAATATTCCACATTATAATTGAATTGATCGTATTAACGATAGGATCATATCACCACTGACGAGAAGTCAATCGGACGTCGCACGCAGGAGTTATTGCAGGTCAAATATTTAATAATAATATTAAATCTATTATTTTCCGAGCACTTCGGGTACCCGATCTAAAAAACCATAAAAATGCATCCAATATTGGACATGAAATGTCTGTCTTAGAATCTGGGTCGCACTTCCATAGACGGTTCATGAAACTGAGGTCGCACGAAATAGTTACGGTCGGAAAAGTGTTTTATCATAAGACACAATAACATGATTATTATATTATTATTTTTAATTGAATTATTTCAAATACCCAATGCCAAACACCACTCTCTCCAATTTTGTGCGCCTCACTCCCTCACTCCCTTTCTCCTTTATTGATTTCCTTTTCTTTTTTTAATAATTCCCGTTTTTATTCTCAAACTATCTCTCTAATTTCTTTCTTATCTTTCACCCACTCCACAAAAAGTGGCGCCTCCCCTTCCTTTTCTCCATGTCAAACATGCCCCATCACTTCCTTGATTGATTTATTTAATTTATTTTAATTTGTTTATCTCATTACCTTTTCTCTCTCCAATCTAACTCTTCATTCACAATTTCTTCTCCAAAATAACACCTAACTACATTTCTCACTTCATTTTTATTGTTAATACAATTAATAATAACAACACCCATAACTATGGAAAGACCCTACTTTATCGAAACAACAACATTATGGAAATATTCAAATTTATGGAAACTACCAACATTATGGAAACATCCGAATTAATGGAAACTCTCTATATTATGAAAACCCTATATTTATTACACACCAAAATCCACCATTACCATTATTATTTAATATTAATAAATCCTCTTTCAATTTCTTCAACGGGCCTCCATAATTATCATAAATAATTCTTCATATTATTGACACGCATTATTATTATTATTATATATAATATATTAAATGAATATTATTATAATTATTTTAATATTCCAAAATACAACTTGGATTCAGTCGTAAGGGGTTATGCCTCATACATTTCATTCCTTTATAATTTTTTTCATTCACCTCGTTTATTATAATTTATTCTTATATAATTTATTCCATGCGCCTCATTTATTATAATTTATTCTTTTATAATTTATTCCATGCGGTTCCCCTCATTGCATTATATACATATAATTTTATTTCTATTATTTCACAATTATTAAATTAAAACCATTTAATCTAATTAACACCAAATATTTTCATGCCACCCATATCAATTATTATTATCAAAACAAAAAAATTATTTTTATAACACACGTCGTGTTTGACCACATCAAAATTTTACAATGTAATGGAATGGAGAGGTTCGGGGAATTACATCATTTACCTCTCAAAACATGCTTATACTTGTGAATAAAAAAAACTCATCAAAAGGGAAAAGTAGGACAACCACCCCTAAAAATACCTTTCAAGTCTCTCGTCATAATAGGAATCCGACCACTATCCTAATTATATGAGTCAGGTAATTCCTTCCCCCATGTCAAGATATTATCCTCTTTAGACGGCACTGACTCGCCTGCGCGGGTTTAATCGCATCCACATTAATGTATCTCAATTATGAATTTGGTCTTCCCACCCCAATAATTTAGGATTTCTCATACACACAATAACTACAACACCACACAAAACAAGAAAAATGCTTCCCCAACAAAAGTATTGGGGAATTACTTCTCCCCAAGAGTAGTGTTTCCCCAACACTAGCTCTGAGTCTCTACATACTTCAAAAAAGTCTGCTTGACCTCCAACTGGCGTAGTAAACTCCAAGGGAACTGGAAGCCTCTTTACCTCATGTACCATAACATGGACAAGGGAAGGTGATATGAAGGGGTGTGTTGCTCCTGAATCAAACAAGGCATACACCAAGGTAGAAAACAAGCAAAGGGTGCCTCGAATGACATCTGGCTCGCCTGGAGCTGGCAACGCTAGAGCATGAAGCTGTCCACGACCTACCCCACGGCCACTAAAACCCTGATTACGACCACCACCATGGTCGCGCACTGATATCTAAGGATGGGGAATATCATGGGGGTTTCCTCTGCCTTCCCCATCTAATCTCCAATGATCTAAAGCTAGTGCAACATGCAGCTGCTGCCTCACCTATAACTACCTCAACGGAGGAACTTGGAGCTTAGCTCATGGTGAACAATGACCGCACTGAAAGGTTGGGAACTCCCGCTACTAATGACCATGACCACCAAAAGAAAAACAAGCACATGATCCCTTGGAATAGGCTTGGGAGTTGTTGCCTCTGGGGAAACGTTATGTGAAGGGCTGAGACCTACCCCTGGCTGAACGGAAACTCTTTTTCCCGGAAAACCAGGAACCCCAAAAAAAAGTTTTTCTTCACGAGGGATCATAACGATCCCCCTATCATGATGATCTGGTCCTAGACAATGTCTTCTCGACACCCTCTACCCTTTCCAGCACCTCGAGATATGTCTTCAGCATAAATGGGGTGACCTGACGCTGGATCTCTGGGCGCAAGGCCTCCTCAAAATGACTCAACCTTGCCTCCTCATCTGGTAACAGGTCTGAAGCATATCGTAAGAGGTTCTTGAAATGGATTCCAAACTCTCTAACACTGGAGCTCCCATGTCGAAGGGTAAGAAGCTCTTGGCGACTTGATGCCTTTGCATTCGAGGAAAGAAACTCGACTCTAAACATGTCTCGAAACTCCTCCCATGAGATCGCGGACTCCACATGATCCTCGAGGAACAAGAACCACCACCACCTTGCTGCTCCACACAGTATCATCACAACCAAGGACACCCAGAGCTCCTTCCGAGCACGGATCGAACTGAAGCCTATATCAAACTCCATCAACCAGTCTTCTGTGACTACATTGGAAATAGAGTCGTCATACTTCTGCAGACTCTGGCGCTAAAAATCTCGGAGTGGTTTCCTCCAAGTGTCATCGTCGTCATCCTCTACCCGGTGACGATCTGCTAGAACGACCTTCTGGACATCTTCTATGAAAAATGGATGAGGACGTTGACCTAGATCCATACCTGTAATATAACAACTGTTAGAGCTCCTAAGCCTAGAATATGGAAGACTCAACATTAATTAATGAATTGTTTTCTTTTATGAATTTTAGGTTAACCTATCCCAAGTTCTACCCATTCAAACACAGGCACAATGAATAATGATGCATGATCCATTCCTAGGTCTCTACCCTACAACTATTATCACTTCATTTAGTATCCATTATAAAACTTAAAGGTCTATACGTCAGATCATAGGGGGCACTAAACACCTATATCTCAGCTGGTCTCTAGTGTTTACCTCACTTGATTAAAATAAATGACATTGTTTCCCTACCAACCCATGCAACCTCACATGTTCCTAACTCCAAACTTCATCCTATCCCTCAACCAGACCTCTAATACAACTCTGTCATGACACCCTCCCAACAAAGTGTACCCCTCCGGGGCCGGAAATGTGAGACGGGAGATAATGACCCTCGAGTCCCGTCTCCAGTATTCCCTAGGTTGGCGACTAGCACCAAGGGTAAAGTAAAACACAAAATGGGAGGAATTACCCTCTAAGAGAACACATGCGGAAGAGAGAGATAAGTTAGACACCAAACAACTCCAACTCAGACTGCAATATAAATGAAAGCCCAAGTACATATATGAAATGACATGCAGATGTACTAAAACAGAAAAGGGAAAACTACATGTACTCAAAATAATGTAAAAACCACAGTAACCACAAGTCCGAACTGCTCCTAAAACCCCAAACTCGTAGAAACCAACTCTATCTCCAACCTTCTCCAAGTGATCAGAAAAATAGTTTATATATACATAGGGTGAGTATAAGAGTATACTCAGCAGGATACTCCCTGAAGCCTCTCGTGCAATGTAAAGAAATCATGCTAAAGCACAGTGAACAACAAGTTAAAGTAACTTGTCACCTAAATATGTGTACTAAGTTCCCATCCTCACCATGGCTACTCTCACCAAGTAACACATACAAGAATATATCATATAGTAATAAATATCAAGGGTACCCCGATACTACTTCCCCACTATTTTTCCACTTATCCCCAACGACATACGTCCTATGCATCTCTCTCCAATGGAATTCCCACAGATACCTGGGCAAAGCACCACAATCTGCACCTTGTGCACCACAAAGGCTTGCCCGAAGACACCTGGGTGAAGCACCACACCATTATCCTCAACCAAAAGTAACTAGGTATGTTATGGGATCCACCATAGCCCATATAACTTGTATCATACATAAGGTATTATACCGCAAGCCATTACAGCCCATACACCGAGTAGGGATCCTCAAGCCATCACAGCCTTTACACGTTACACATATAGTAGTCCATAGGATTCTATATCTAGAATATATGTGTGTGAAATACCCAAAATCCATTACAGACCTCTACACACATATATGGGGAAACTAACCATTGTGCCAGTTGGAACAAGTATCTACCAAGAGAAGAGAGCAGGGTCGTAGGTTGTAGTCAGCCATTCGTCCTCCCACTGGAATGTTGGGGAAAACACCCCCAGCACTTAGAATCCCCGGGGTGCCAGTTTCCCTTACTGATAGGGTGGAGTATCATATAGAAACATAAAAATTACAGAATATGTTTTATCTCACAACCAATCTATGGGAATTACTTAGTCTTAGACACAACTGCAGCTAACGTGTCTCAGACTCTAGGATGAAACTTCTAAGACTAGGTATCCTATAATCACAAAACCATTTAAATAACTTTATTTGATTCTTTCATTCCCTTTTTATCAATTCCACATTAACTTAAATAATTATTTACACATTAATTCACCATGAACAATTCCTCATTAAATTTCATTAGAATCACACCCAAATTCAATTGTTCCTTCAAAATATTACAACCTCATCATTATGTTTTAGTGAACACCAACCCCATGGGTTAACACCATTTATTCAGATATTCTTTTCAGAATTACTTCCCATATTCCCAGGCATTCAAGAAAAGAATTCTATGCTACTAAACACAAGGGGGATCAACATGGTGAGTAGATGTATTACCTGTCGAGTCTTTTCCACCTATAGCAAGAGTGTAGAACCATTCTCCTTTACGAATCTAGACACGAAAAGCATGTGACATACCCTTTGAATCTTCACCTCCTTCAGAAGAAGGGTAAGAAGGACCAGCTACCTTGAGAAGTGGTGAAAAGTAATGCAGATAAACATTCAATCAATGTAACCAAACATCCAACAAACACATCCATCCCATTCCATCATCACTTGTGTCCTCCCTAACACCCACATGCATAAAATGATGAATCTCGCCACACTAGGAATCATTCGCTGCCACAACGAAAAGGCCTCCTTACTTCCACATATCACAACACCCCTCCAAGGTCACATCACAGCACAAGAAGTAGGAAATAAAACATCACATCAAATGGGCTATTGGCCCTTTAACAATCAAGAGGGTAACTCGGAACCCTTTTAGAAATTATAAAACAAGGGGCCCTTTAATCTATGTTGAATTAACAGATTTATTAAATGTAGGTTCCAAATTCGGGAAACCTAATCAGTAAGCTATCACAAATTAGTAATCATGCTTACTGAAGTAATTTGATTAACATTAAATTACAACAACTACAACAACGTCAATAACCGGATTCATTTACATGCCTCTTTATCTTTATCCAACTAATTATCAATTAATTCTGGATTCACGTTCTTTATCAATTTCCATCAAGAACGAACAAATAATCAATGAAATCATAAATATCACTCTATCTAAAAAAACATGAGGCAAACCGTTATCATAGTACAAAGCAACAAAATGCAATCAAACTAATTCTTTTAATCTGATTCAAGTATTTGGTTAGGTCAATTTCAATATTATCCGAAGGGATAAGTCGTGCTAACTCTACAATTTCACATAAAAAACTAGAGAAGCCATGAATCCCCTACCTTGAAGAGTTCTTGACGTTCCTTATCCCTACAATGGGTCACAATCCTCCTCTCGTAACAACTACATCCACCCGGTGATGCCACGGTATGTCCGCACCAACCAAACCCCATGAAAATCCCATTAGATGCATGGAGTTTACATAAAATAAGATGGAAAGGGGAAATAGGAGGAGATTATCCAAAAGGAATGAAGATAAAACATACCTTATATTGAAGAATGATCGCTACAGCTTGGTTGCATCAAAAAAGAGTGGAACCGATCCGAGGAGTGAAATTTGATTGTGCAACCCTTATGGGAAGGATTGAAAGGTTCTAGCATCTCATAGCCGAGAACAAAGAGGAATAACAAGGGAAGATGATGTCTATTCCCTTTAAAAGATTCAATGGTGTGACGGTTTAAGACACACTTATTCCCCATTAAATGCATATCGCATTAACCCACCCGGTGTGACCAAGTAAAAACATCCTAAGCCATATGAAAAATTAATATAGGATTTATGGTCTTTGAATCATCATTCTTTGTTTAATGGTTGCAATTTCACAGACGGTTCTCCATTCCAACACCGTGTGAAGGAGATATGTTGAATAAAAGATCTCTTAATAATAATAATATAATTATTATTGGGTGTTTCATAGACCCAAGCCACGAACCATAATTTAATATTCTACATTAGACTTGAATTGATCATATTAATGATAGGATCAAATTTCCATTGACGAGAAGTCAATCAGACGTCACACTCGGGAGTTATGGCTGGTCAATGATTTAATAATAAAATTAAATCTATTATTTTCTGAGCGCTTCAATTACCCGATCCAAAAACAAGAAAAAGGCATCCAATATTGGACTTGAAATGATCATCTCAGAATCTGGGTTGCACTACCACAGACTGTTCATGAAACCGAGGTCGCACGAATAAGTTACGGTCAAAAAAGTGCTTTATAAAAAAACAATAACATGATTATTATATTATTATTTTTAATTGATTTATTTCAAATACCCAAATCCACACACCACTATCTCTCCAATTTGGTGCACCTCACTCCCTTTCTCCTTAATTTATTCCCTTTTCTTTTCTTTTATTACTTTCTTTCTTAATTCTCACTCTATCATTCAAATTTCTTTCAAATAATTCACCCACTCCACAAAAAGTGGCGCCTCCACCTTCCTTTTCTCCATGTACAACACTCCCCATCACTTCCTTGATTAGTTTATTTAATTTATTTTAATTTATTTATCTCATTCCCTTTTCTCTCTCCAATCTAATTCTTCATTCATGATTTCTTATCCCAATTAACGCCTAACTCCATTTCTCACTTCAACTTTATTATTAATACAATTAATAATAATAATACCCATCATTATGGAAACACCCTACATTAAAGAAACAACTACATTATAGAAATATAAAATTTTATGGAAACTACCAACATTATGGAAACATCCAAATTAATGGAAACTCACTATATTATGGAAACTCTCCATTTATTACACACAAAAATTCACCATTACTATTATTATTAAATAGTAATAAATCATCTTTCAATTTCATCAACGGGTTTCCATCCTTATCATTAATAATAATTATTATTATTGACGCTCATCATTATTATTATTATTATTTTATAATCTATTAAATGAATATTATTATAATTATTTTTATATTCCAAAACAAAAGTTGGATTCAGCTGTAAGGGGTTATGCCCCATGCATTTCATTACTTTATAATTTATTACATGCACCTCATTTATTATAATTTATTCCTTTATAATTTATTCCATGCAACTCGTTTATTATAATTTATTCCTTTATAATTTATTAGATGTGGCTCCACTCATTGAATTAAATACATTTAATTTTATTTCTTTTATTTCACAATGATTAAATTAAAACCATTTAATCTAATTAACACCAAATATTTTCACGCCACCCTTATCAATTATTATTATAAAAAAATATTATTATAATACGCATCATGTTTGAACACATCAAATTTTTACAAAGTAATGGACCAGAGAGGTTCGGGTCATTAAACATGTAGTGATTTTAAATTGCAAAAATTCAAAAATAGTACTTGATATGTTTATATAACATATAAATTTGATGAATCTGGATATGAAAAAAATATGATTCAGTTGACATTTTGGGAAGTTTCCATAAACTGATGGGTTTTATAAAGTGTTACACAACCATATGGTTCAAACATATTTAATTGGATGAGAAAATATGAATCAGAATAAAATTACTAAAAGCATGTATACATAAAAGGGAATGAGATGAGGTAAAATGGGTAGTTTAAAATCCCATTCAAATATGAATTTGGAGATTCCCCCTAATTAAAATCATGTTAAGACTTTGATTATTCATCATAGAAGTTTCTTAATTCTAGTTAATATGAGTGATGATATATTGTTCTAAAATGAATTAATGGGTTACACTAGTTCATCCTAGTGAGTTCCTTCCATTTTAAGGTTCCCCTAGGTTATAAATATCTATAATGTTTTTTATATTTTTTATGGTACACAAATATGGGAATACCTTGGGAAAGAGACCATATAAATATCGATGAGATTATAGATATGGTTGATTGGGAAATGGGTTTTCTGCTAAACTATCCAACAGTTGTATACATTCTTATTGGGACGATTTATTACTCAAATAGTTAATTGATGATAAAATTTTAGTAGAAGACCAAGTTCATGGTGATATATGTATCTTGGACATATAATTCATTTTATTGTTTTTAAAATGGTTTCCTCATTTATGTGGTATCACTTTTAACAAATATTCTTACTAATTGGATATAATACATGATACTCAATTGAAAAAATATTTTACTATAGATTATATAATCATTATAATTATGCGAAACATTATATTTAATCCTTTATGATAGAACCATAATTTAGGAAACTCGATAGATGATTAATATAAGACATAGTATTATTCAAGATTAGGGATTATTGAGAAGTACTTAATGAAAATTCTATATCTCAAAATAGTTATAATTCATTGTGATTGGATTATTTGAAATACCTCAAGTAGATTTTGAACATCCTATGAATTCCTGAATTTGGTATGGTTTTTATATAAATTATTTTACTAATTTTTAAAAGTATATGTTAATATAATTATATTTTACATGTGTTATAAATATATAATATTTTTTAAATATGATTTAAATGAATTTATCACACCATTAAATAGATTTCAAAGGGATTATCTTTATTTAATTTCCCTTATGTGGGATCTCATTTTAAAAAGTAAATATTAAATGGTTATAATATATAACACTCATATAGAAACCTATATTTATATTGATAATATCATTATCTTCAGTAAGATAATAATTTTTATTAATCATTAAAAATAGAATAATAGAGTATGGTACGTGAAATATTGGTAACGTAAAAAAATTTCTTATTCTATATTAATTATATTATTAATGTAAATTATTAAAATTCAATGTTGCAAAATAGTAAAAATTTCATATGATAGAATTTTTAGAATACCTGAAGGAGTTTTTAAAACTCCATAGAATTTTCAAATTAGGCATGGAAGTTATAGAAATTAAATATTCAATTTAAAATAGTATATAATAAAATATTTATAATTTTCATGTGTTATAAATATTGTGTATTTTATGAAAATTATAGTTGAAGATTGTAGAAAAATTACAATAAATATATGTAATATTAATCTATATTTATATCATTTCCCTTATGCATGATTATATTTAATAAATTTATAAATTAATATGATGTAATTCATGATACTCGTATGAAAGTTATTATAATCATTAATATGATATTTTTAAATAATCCTTGAAAATTTATCCTTTTTTAAGATACTCATTACATTATTATCTTAAAAAAAATTATAGTTCAAGATTGGTGATCTAAGAAAAGCACTTCAAGAAAATTATAAATGTCGTAATAGTAATTATTCCATATTATTGGATTATCTGGAATACATAAAACATTTTTTGAAACTATTAAGAATTATTAAATCAGGAATGGATGTTATATAAATTAATTCTTCTATATTAAATGGTTTATCATAAAATATTCATATTTTAAAACTGTTATTAATTTATTTATTTTTTTAGATATGAATATTAATGATTTTATAAAAATATAATAAATAAATTTTAAATATGTATATCATTTTCTCATTTCCCTTATATTATTTGATATTTTTTCGATATAAAATGGTCTTTAGTAAAAAGTATGAGATGATGAATTTTATAAAAATGGGTTAATATTAATCTATTTTGATAATATATTTTAGAATAATGTATGGATAAAATATATAGGATAAAAACTTCATTACTAGCTAATTATATAAACTTTGTGGAATCTGTTTCTACTACCTATTGATGGCATATTTTATGAAATGACATGTTTTAATATAAAATGTTCCCAACACAGTGAATTCAATATATTCAATTATTTATTTTTATATCTTCCTACTATAAAGAAAATAAATGAAATATCATTACATAAAAGAGTTTTTCTTCCTAGTATGATATTTTAAAGAGTTTATAATGTTTAGGAGGCTACTTGGTTTATATTTCGACTAACATTTATTCAATGTAACAAATAAAATATTGTACTAGTCGAACTAAATAGTGAATTTCACATAATATCCAAATATATGTACAATGTATTACTAAAAAATAATATATGTAGTTGTATAATATCAATGAAAAAAAATATTAATTTTAGGTTCCTAATGATCGATATGAAAAACATATAAAGTGTTTTAATTATAATATAGAAGTTTATTTTATAATTCTTTTGTTGTAATGATAAGACTATTAAAAATATTCAAGAAGAAGAATCGTTATAAATAAGATTACTGGGACCTCAAATTGTCAAAACTAGTTTAAATCATATATGATTCAAATTAAATATTTTATTGGTAGGGTTTTATTAGATTTTCATAATTAGATTTTAAATAAATTTCATATGAGGTAATGAGTTTACAAAACCAAGAACGTGTGTGAAGCATAAGGTTGATCTGAAATTTTCACATATATAGTATTATAAACAAATGTTTATATTGGTTTTCAAAATATAACAAACATATTTAAGAAAACTAAAATATATATTATTAGAGGAATCCTCTATTAAAACAATATTCCTTTTATATATTAAAAATGTGAGAGCACTCAATTCTTTTCAAAAATACAGGTTGTGTCCTCCCCGCCACATATAAAAGGTCACCAACTCTCCACTCTTAGCCACAAATTCAAGAATAATCGGTTTACACAATACCCCAAAAATTACTATCTAACATCACTCCCCAAATCATGGAATCCATATTTGGGAATAAGTATAACCTCTGTTTCCTTGAGTGAAAACAAAATTAGAATATCGGAAGAAGAGGAAATGTTCATCAATGAGTGTCTTCATTTTTTTTCTTTATCAAAATCCATAAAATATTATTAAAAAATTCTGATATAATAACATAGGTATATTAAATCTTATTTAATGTTGTTATAAAACGGTAATTACCCAATATATTTTCCACATACCTCAAATGAATTACAAAATCAGCATTCTTGTGTACGACATACTACTGCCTCACGAACAGATGTTGCTCATTTTTCCATCAAAACCAATAATGATTCGATATATGGATTTATTTTTAATATAATATCATTATGATGTTATTATGATTCTTGAGTATTTATATCCCACACACCATCATTCTTTCCATTTTTTGGGAATACGATAACATAATTCGTCTATATGGCATTGTAAAACCTTGCAAAGTGATGTGATTCATTCAGTCGTCACATGGAATGTATTAAGGATGGTTTTAATAAAAATATTTGACATATTGGAATTAATAATAATGATGGAATAATAATATATATAATTTTTTTCTTACTGATATGATAATGAAAAATCATCATTCATGTTTATATACGACCAACCATCTCCATGAACAATGCATTTCATTTTCTACCACAAAACATAATGGATTATGTAAAATAGATATATAATGAAAATATATTATATTTATATAATTATGTTAATTTTGGTTATTATGGAACCATGATCATATTATGTGTACCATCTATATAAAAAATCAACACATATATGAAATAAATGGCATTTATTACCCAAAAAACAACATTAACATGGAACTATTAATAAATGGATATTAAAATACTAGTATAAAACAATATATTGTATGATATATACTAATATGATTATTTAGTATATTTATAATAATATTATAATTATTATAATTTAGATTTCTAACAAATACAACAAATGCAAGGGCTTATGGAAAGGGATCTCAATATCAATTTTATACTTTTGTGAGGTATATTCCATATTCACCATATATTTCATTTACAAGGTGTGAATAAATCCTAAGAAATTATATTATGATTCTTCCCCTAATAATTATTAGGATTTTCATATCTTTTTCTTAATCTCTCTCATTCATTTTATGTTCCAAGTGTTTCCAAAACGTTATGTATTTTAGTCCTAATTTTCATTCATCGAGATGTACGATATGTTATGAACCTATGATCAGTAAGGAGGTTTATATACATCCCATATGAAATATAATATAATGAATTTATTATTCCTCATGATATTTTATTTTTCATTTTATTTTATTTCTTAGTGGGTCTATTTATACGATGTTTCCTAAGTGGTTATGATTTTAAATTATATTGTCATCATTTACCAGGATTGTTTATGATTAACTATCTGACAATAAAACCACATAATATAACTATCAATCATCATCCTAAATTTTCATATCCTCTTATTATTAATAATATCTTTACGAAATGATAAATTTTTTCCACTAATTGTTATGTTAATTTATTAAGAATTTTCTATAATAAAATAAGACATTATAGCTCTATTATATTGAAAATTGATTTTCATCCAAAAAACATTTCATTAAAAAAAAATAAAAAATGTATTTTACACTATTGTTACTTTTAATAGAAATTTTATAAATGATATAATTTATCTAAAAAAACTAAAAAAATCTTTGTTTCAATTTCTAAAAAATTCTTATTTGGATATTAAAAAATGTCAAAATAATCACATTATATAATATTCATGAAATGAATAATATTTCCTATTTTCATGAGTTAAAATTTTTTTTGATCTTCATATACACTTTTTCAATTTTACGTTCATTTAAAATTAATTCCATAATATTTAAAAATTATTATATTTTATTTAATGGATTTCAAATAAAAAATGACATTGAATGTTTTTATGTCATAAAAATAATTTAAAAAGAATTTATATTTTCATAAAAAAATTTATATGAATTTTTAAAACAAAATTTATATTTTTTTTAATTTTTATTTTGAAATAATATTATTTTTTAAAAGTTTAATTTTTATTTTTATTTTATGAAAACATATTTTCATCAAAAAAATGTCACAAGTAGTTATTAAAAATTTCATTCCATTTATGATTACGTTATTTAAGGTTAATTATTCTTTACCGGGGATATCTTCTATCTATAAAATTATTGTTAATTAATTTAATAGTTTATGATGATGAAGAAAATATTTTTATGATACCCATTCACTTTCATGGTTTATAACATTATAAAATTCTTCTAAAACTTGTTTCTCTTTGCATAACATACGCTTTGATAAAAATTTGAAAAGTTTATGAAACCAATTTATTTTCCACATGGTATGATATGATGATATATATATGCAACATTTTTTCCTTCATAGGTTATGATATGTAGAATACATTATGTTCTTATTTCACACATATGTATTGTTTTCATTATGTTATGGTGGTTTTTTTTACCATGTAATGTAGTTATGTTATAACCACAGATGGTGGATAAGTTATAACCAAAATGGTTGGGACCTATATCTCCCTCTAATACATTGGATGAATATTTATATCTCCTTAGACATAATTTGATATAAATATAGAGTGAACATGGTTCATTAATGTAATTTTTCCACCGTGATGGTCTTGGGAGTGATCCTTGATTACAATGATATTATACAAGGACAAAAATTTTATTTATGTATTTTTATGTGTGAAATATTATTTCTTTTCCATTGTGATATTTGTGGAAAATGTTTAATATATATATGTTTATGTGATGGAATTTTTTCATGTCTTTATATTACTATGTTAACCTACTTCTATTTATATATGTTCATAATTTTATATGCTGAATTGTAATCCAGAAATCTATTATTTGTCAATTGTTTTTTCATGGATACTAATCATTGATTCCCATTTGATTCATATATTATAGACATCCAAAAATTATTCTATGACACATGTTTATGATCAAAGACAAGTTGGGTTGAAACATCATAAGTTATGTTTATTATCATATATATTTATTTTTATCTTATTCATTCATAAAATCATAGATTAATATCTATAATAATTACTATAACTATGAATTTTATATCACAATATTTTATGTTTCCATTTCATAGGTTATGATAAAAATGTTTATATAGGGTATGATAATAAAAGTGCTAAATGTGATGTTCGTGGAGGGAAACAGAAAAGATGATTCACCAGATTATATGTTTGTGTTCCATGTTTCCAATTATACTATACTGTAACTATCCTTGGGAATGGGGTCTTGAATTTTAATGAATATTCCTCCAAAAAGATGTAATATCCATATATGAGAAGCCTGGATCCCTATAGTTTTGTCTTACAAGTCCCCATTGTTTACAAGAATTATTTATTTATCATATATCTTCCTTTATATATCTTATAACCGAAAAACAAATATAACAAATATCAATTTATTTATTTTCAGTGTAGTACTTGTCTCCTAATCACTTCTATGAATTAAATGATTATTCCTTACCATTATCAAAAGGTCTCATCCAATCTCTTTTAATTATAATTTTTATGATTTCTAACACACTATATCTCTATATCTCTTCTTAGTTCAGTATCTCAAGAATTATTACTTTAATTTCATTAGTCATCATTTCCATTTTTTAGGGATATGAATGTCTTTGGGATTTCCTTAATTCTATTTCATTACTCAAAATAAATGATGTTCATGAGATAATATTTTCCAAAAATCAATCATATAACAAAGGCATCATATAATTTAACACCTTTTATTTTTATAGTATAATTATATACTTATATTATAATTGAAATAATGTTTTATAAATCATTGGATCACCTTTGAATATTATTTTTGAATATTATTTATTTCATTATTATTTTCAGAAAACAATTCTATATATTTTTAAAAAAAATTTCCATGAATTATCGTTTATTTTTCTATCCATTCTTATTGTGTTTTTTTACAAATAACATATTAATGTTAATTTTTTTTATTTTCTAAATTAAAAATTTCTTACAGTAATTTCCTTCCATAGAAATATAATTTTCCTAATTTATTTCATTATTTCAAAAAAAATATGTAGCTATTTTATAACATTTTATTCTCTTTTCCCCCTTTAGGATTTTCCACTGTATAAAAACTCATTCATTCTATTCAATTTCAAATTTTAATACTTGGAATTTTCTTTGAATGGTATCATTTTCATAAACGAATCAAATTTGAAAATAATTCATTTATTAATTATAAATTTCCTTATGTATAGGTGGTGTGGTGGTTATTAAATCTCTAAAAGAAGAATTATCCAAAATGATTTTTAGATCCCTTTCATCATCTAAAAATTATGATGACCTTTATTCCAAAACATTTCTTTTCGGAATACCATTTACTATTATCATCTAATTAAATTTATTTCAATTTCAAAACTATAAATTTCATTGAAATGGAAAATTATGAACATGACCATTTGTGATTTGTTATATATTTCTTTAAATACCATATGGATTATTATATTAATTGATGGTTATTTACATAGATACATAGTGTATTTATTATGTTGAAATTTATTTTCATTGGTTAATCATGATATTATAATGATGAATTTATTTTGGTTTTCATATTCATACTGCACACTTATTGTGGACCTATCACTTTGATGATGATTGTGTGTAAAATAGTACACCAAATGAATTCATTAGGTAAAGATTATATATTTTTATATAATATATATAATTCATGGAAGTGATCCTAGAGAAATATGTTTGGATAGACCTAGTATAGCTCTATTATTTTTATCTATTGTTTTCAATGCATTTTTACATGCCCAATTCATAAGTAATGATGAATGTTATTTTATTAAGGGAGGTAGTTTGAGACCCTACTTTCAGGTATAACCTCCAACAGAATGATTTGAAAGGTATATTCTATGAATTCCAGTCCATTTAATTATATATGGTATTCCCTGATACTAATAAATTTTTCATGATTCACTTTAAGATATTATGGATTCATTCTCTTATTAAATAAATCATAAAATGTATCCCATGATCATGTGTCACATATGTTTACTATTTGTGAGTAATTTCTATATGAACCATCTATTTTATTTTACCAATTATTTATGGTTTTAGATTACTTAATTCATATGTTTCCCCATTTCCCCAGGTTATTATAGGAAACAAAGAGATTTTGATCAGAATTCAATGGTTGTAAGAAAATGATATAATTCAATTTTATAGGTTTATTAAATAATATGTCCCTTGTTCCCAAAGACAACAACATTTTCATTATGGGAGTTTATTTTATCTCTTTTTATGTGAATTATGATTGTATATATAGCATCACATATGAATTTATTGGTCTTGGGGAGTCCCATTACGTATTATAGAGGATATGGATGTTTTTATGAAATAAGAATGTTGAAATTTGTCTACAATTCATTAGATTGATAACAATTATCTCTAGAGTACTAGGTTATTTTTAACAATATTTATCACATAGTGATAATATTTCCTCTACGTTTATATAATTTCATATTATCACCATTCCATAGATATTGTATAAGACAACACTAAGTCTCATTAATGTGGTTCATGAAAAATGGGAAAAATTTATAAATCTCTATCAGTGGGTAAAAATTAATATGACATTATTTATTAAGAGGTTGTTAAAAAAATGATTATTATAAATAACTAAGGTGATGAATTAGTTTCTTAAATTATTATTTTGATTCACTTTCTCCTATAACATTCTTGGTAATAGAACCTTGAACATTTTGATCTCAAAATGCACACAATATACATTTGAATAAGGTAAATACAAGGATAAGATTATTATATTTAGTTCCTTAAAATGGATCATGTAAGGATCGTACCACATTGTTTTGAAGACATACTAGTGGATAAAACTTCTCAATGATTATGTTGTAATAGTTTAGGATTGTAGCCTTATCAATCATAGGGAAACCACCTATTCTTATCTCTCCATGGAATTCATTGAGGAATGGATCATCGTAAAATCCGAAACATTCGTTGTTCACAATGATTATTTTAGAAAATTTAATTACTCTAAAAAAGTGTTTAGTTTTTGTTCTCTAGTTATTCTCTAAATTACCAATATTCATTTGTTCTCTTTAAAGCTTCATCCCCATCTTTTTCTATTTTCACATATATGACTTTCATATTGAAGAAATGTTATTTCCCTTCAACACTTCTTCTTATCTATTTTTATAAATTCCCAATATAGTTTTATTATATACTAGTTATACTAGGAGATATTAATTTACACATATTAAAATATCAACAAAATCACATGAATATCTTCCCCATGATCTATAGATCCTTTATTTCATAGTAACTCTCTATAATTCGAAAACCCTTATCTCTCTCTCTCCCTCTCCCAATCATCATATACTATCATGACGTGATCATCCCACTCTTCATGATCACCTGACATATTTTTGTAGTGATCTAGTTCCATGAAATGTGAATCTCCATATAAGTAGAACCAAATAATTCAATTTATATCACTACATGGAATAGAAATTATACCGATTTCATGTCAATATATATTAATGATCATATAATAAGTCATATTTTATAATTATTATCATATATCATGATCTATGGTTAGAAAATAGACTCCTCCAAAATATCCATATTATATTACCATAGTGTTGAAACATCACCGCAAATTAAATTAGATCAATCCATCTGTTGAAAATTGATTTAATATCATTTAAATCATACCCATTCAAGAGTAAATGATTCTGTGGAATAGTTTAGTTCGAAAATCATAGTATAATTAATGATTAATTGATTTAAATTGTTGTATATGTTATAGTATTTTATGGTGTAATGGATGATAAGATGATACATGTAATTATAGAGGATTAATATGAAAGGTAAAAATACATAGGACTAATTTTTCATGATAAATTAATTTCCCCGTGTGTTGTATCACCATATCAGTTCTGATGTATTCAATAAAAATATGAGTAGTGATGTTGAGTTCCTCAGAATATGATGAAGATGCATCTAATTTTGTTGCAAAGAATCATGAGAAATCGTGAATTTTATTGTATGATTTAGATACAAATTTATCTATAGCATGATTTCGGTCCATGAGTACCTAATTTATTTAATTACATTAAAAAATAAAGTAAAATAGAATAAATTGATCATTATGATGCTGTTAATATTCTTGCTGCAGTGAGTTCTTTAGATTAATGTAATTTTTCTTGCATGTTATTTTTCTAAGAGTTTTTTCTTATATGGATTTCATTATAACATTATAATAATTTAATTTTCATTATATTACTGTGTAATTAAGGGCATAAACAAGTAATATTGTTCTTATTTCTGTCATTGAGATCTTATGCATGGTTTTTTGGATATTAGTTGAAATCAATCAGTTGTGATCTATATATTATAATAAATAAGAAAGAGTTGTTCTAACCCTCCAAGGATGAGGGATTACAGACATGAATGGTAGAGATTCCTTATAATGTATTAATATATATGGATTTCAATGATATAAATTCAAGGATGCATTATTATAGGTAATAATAATAATCATCTTTCATGGACATAAATACATAATATAGACTGATGTGTTTTTTGTGGAAGTTGATTACTTCATGAATAACTCATGAGATACAGAATTCAACTCAAAGAGAATGTTTTTGACCTAAAAACTAGACTTATACAAATATAAACATTTTTTTATCATCCATAACCACATAGTCCTTCCTCTACAATCCTATACATAACATATATATTAACAACTCTTATCGAGGAAAATTCAAAAAATTTCTCTTAGAATAAATTATATATTATTAATTGAAAAATCATAAAATTAAAAATATTATTATAACACTCCCCAACTTCGTAATTCATGAAAATTCCCATACGAAAAAGTATATATCCAATAGCAGGATTTCCTTGTTTATCTATTCATTCTCCCTAGTAATCATTTCCTACACATGAAAAATAAATTCAAAGGATTTGTCCTTTTATAATTTTGATCAAAATTGAGCATTCATCAAACATCATCATTATAATAAACTAAGTAAATATATATTATAACAATTTATTAGTCTATTTTAGTCAATTAATTTTATAGTAATAAATAAAAGAATTTATTTTCTAGGATTTTACCCATTTTTTGATTAAAAACTTCCTCACATATAATTACATATTAATTGTTTCTCCCCATATATTCATAAACCATAAAAAATATGATCACCATAAAATACACATTATTATTTAGAAAATCATTATGAATGATAGAGATAGAGGAATTTTCTTAAATCCCTAATTTTTGAAAAAATTATTCTCAATTTATCACATTGATAATTGTTTTCTAATGATTTAATCTATTAATTGATTGGTACCCATATGTTGAAACATGATAATGAAAAACATTACATTATATTTAATGAAATAGATCAATATCTCAATTTGATCCACATGAGAATGATCTATCATTTTCCTTCACAGATCAATGAAATGTTAGATTTAATAATAGACTATTGTGGTTGCATCAACATATTTATCAATATCCGCTATTTTTAACTCAATCATAATATTTGTATACATTATTTTTTATTTCTAAATTGTAATTATCATTAGATGAACTCTGTGTAATGATCTATTTGATCCTGAAGGGCCATGTGATGAATTTATTTAAAAAAATCTCATCAAATCAAGGATCCACTATCCATAATGTATCGATCCAAATTCACATCTTCATTAAAATACATATCACTATTATTATTATAAAAATAACATTAAAAACATAATAAATTTTGAGATTAATATTATTTAAAATACTTTTCAAAATCAAGATGTTATCCTCTTTGGGTTATCATTTTATGTGGACATCTAGGAAGGTAGTAGAAAAATATCGTCTCATTTTGTTATCTGATACAATAAAATTATAATCATATTGTCATTGTGTTCTTGATTATCCACTCTTTATTAATTTTTTCCAAGAATTTTTTTAAGAATAATTGGAGTTGAAATTAGTTTTCCATCATTTATCTCGAACATCTTCATCGAATCCATCACATATTTTTTATAGATAATAACTGAGTATCAAACATTTTGACTAAAATAATTTTTTATAATATGTGTGTGTTCTATAATCATTGACATTCAATACATCGATGACATCATCTATGAAATTTTCTCTATCAAAATGATCATTCTAACTCTAAATATAATATCATATGCTTGTATAAGAACAATTAAATTATCTTCCTCTGTGAATTTAAAAAAATTATTGTGATCAATTTCCCTGATGAATGATTCTCTCTTTCTCTAGAAGGTTTCTATATAAGAATAAATTTCCCATGTTGAATATTTAACGGCATAAATTTCATTATCTAAAAATCATATCATTGATTTATCATTTCAAATTACAAAAACCCACTTTTTTCTAGGAATATATCTTATTTTTGAATTAAATTTATGAATAATTCATTACATATGTCTAGTTTTATCATAAATTCCACTGGTAGTCATTAATAGTAATAGTTATACTAACTATTGTTTTAAAATATCTGTGAATTATTCTTCAAAATAATATATTTCTACATTTCTATATCTTTTACACACCAACTTATCACTATTTTGTATCACCCTTCAATGCTCATCATATTATATTTCAAAACCCCACAATGTTTCTTTAATAATTTTAATTGTTTTTCTCTTCCCATGATCATAGGTCTTATTTTTCTATGATTGGGGAAACTCCTCATTTCTGGATATTAACCATGATTTATCTTTTTTTCTTCATAAAATGAAATTGGATATGCATGATATGATATATATTAGCATGATAAATAATTTTAATCATTCATGTTTTTTGTGGATTATATATTTCACTTATAATATTTATATAATCAACATGGGCTCATTATATTATATATTAAAACAATTCCTGACCACCTTAATTATATTTTTTATCCCCTAATTCAGTATATGAGTTTATTTGAATGTGGGATTCTATATCGCCCTATTTTTTATATTTTTTTTGAAACCCCCTCTCAATTTAAGGATTTTATATTTTTTCAAAACAGTTTATTTAAAATATTTATTTTTAATTAATTATGGTATCATTTAAAACACTTGATGAGACACATATAAGACAATATCATGAAGGAGTAGAGTAAAATTGTACCTTCTTCTAATGTATATCCATATTTTTCTTTATTTCTATTCTTTTACTAGATGTAACAGTCATTGTTGATCACTTTAAAATTATTCCACATTGGAATTTTTCCATGCCACATCCCGAGGGATATTTCTTCACCACTGTGCTGTATAGGACCCAATGTTTTCTATACTCTACCATATACATGATATCATTTAATTTAGGGCATGAAATTCCACACTAGATTAATAATGTATTTTCAATATTTCTTAACATGCAAATTATAATTTGAAAAACACTATTACTAGATTTGACTTATCTCATCCATTGTTGTCTTCTCATCCCTTTCTACCTCGCCTATGGGTTCTATCGATTCTCATTTATCATATGATATTGATTATTTTTTATATGGGAATGAAATTCAATAAAACAGAAAACCAAAATTTCAATGATGAATACAATTAGAATAGTTATTATATGGTTCTATAATTTTATTTTAGGGATTTATAGCTATCAAAAAATATTTTATTATGTTTTTTAATGCATCACATACCTACAAAATCCGTTCTGTTAAGAATTTTGAAATTTGACTAGCCTCATACATTTCATAAAAAAGTAATATTAACTCAAAGTTGAACATGGAGAAAAAATATCCATTTGATATGTTAAGATATCATATTTTTTTAATAGATTATAAAGACGCTGTGGATATTGATTTAGTGTTATCTAGGTTTTCCAAAACATTTTGTTCTTAGAAATTTTTACTATATTGGGGGACATCAAATATTCATTTAAGGAATTACTCTCCCTTTTTTATTCTTAAGATTCAGCTTCTAGGTTTTATCATTACCTTCAAATATACTTTTCTATACATATTCTTGATAAATATGTACTTGTAAATTATAACATGAATGAATGGGGAAATTCTATTCATTCTACTCTTTCTATGGAATTAGATGTTAAAATAAAAATCAGTATTTCAATGTTTCTCTTTTCATGACCAGAAAATAGTAATGAAATGTATATTTTATTAAACCAATGTTGCTTATTTATTTTCATGTAAGCATCACTCTTATTCTATATAATATTTCTCAAGAGAGTCACAATATTTGGTAGTATAAAGTATGATAGAGATATTCCAATAATTCTTATATATATATTTTCTATATACTTATTTATATATATGTTTCATGAAAATTAGTATTATCATTCATAGAAGTGTGTTTTAATTTTTACAATCTGATATTTCATCACAATGATAAAAAGTTTTCATTTTATTTCACCCACATAATATATCACTAATCCAAATCATTTCACATTTAGATAAAAAAATTGATGGTAAGTAAATCCAAGATTGAATTAGTCGATTCATTAATACATGTTTATAAAAACATGAATTAATGTGGATAATACCTAGGAGTTTCCTTGATTTTTATACACAACATATATATGTATAATGGTTGCATGTATGGATATTAAACCTATGACTCTTGCAAAGATAAATATTTCTTTCATCTTACACTATTGAATACAAGTTGATCCCATTTCATCATGGTTGTTAGATTCCACTCGAATATCTAATGATTCGTATTTTCTCAGGGATACACATTAGTGGTTAGATTTATTCTCTACCTTTCTTATATTTTTCAAATTCAAATAGATATAAAGATGTTGTAGTGGCTTCAATGTATTACATTTCTCCTTTTTTAATGTATTTTTAATTTCATTATTTTACACTATTCCATATTATCTTTCATGGGGATCCTCGTATGAATATTTTTAATCACTTCCAATAGTTTTGATAAATGTTGTTACACTCTATTAAAACCCTTAAGTAGTATCAGAATAATATGTGCTTTTGTTTTTTAAGTCCTCCAATGAAATAAAAAAACAAAAAAAAACATTATTATATTTTTTTATGGAAATTCAGTTTCATAGTATTCAATATTCATACATATAAGGTCTCAATAATTTTCACCAACACCGTACCCTAATACAAATATGTTTAATAAGGGAAACCAATGATTTAACCACATGTTTTTTTCAATGTAAGGTTCATTTTCCCAAACTATTATATATATCGGTCTAAATAAGTGTTACCTAATTTTACCCTGCTGCTACAGTTGTTATTTAATGTGATGATAATAGTTTCCATTATGAGATACCCGTATGAAAATGTTCTATATAAGGGTAAAATACTTATTAAAATTATGATCACATTCTAGATAAATATAGTACCCATACATAAGGGATTTTATATAATGGTCTTAATATTATTCATTGATACTACGTAAGGTTCATGGTGTTCTACCTTAATAAAGGGTATCCATAAACAAATATCCCCTATGAATATTTTTAGTGGTAGAAAAAGGTAATAATTTTTTAAAATAAATATTTTTGTGTAATGACGAGAATTTTTTGAATTTTTATTTAAATTATTAATTTTGTTTTTAATAAAATGATATTATTTATCGAAGTATTTTGGGATATTTAAATTTATAATAGGTTTATTAATAAATAAATCATAATATGTATGTAATTAATTGAATACACTTTTATAAAAAATATATTTCCAAAAAATAAATGTTAATATTATAAAGACCATTTAATAACATTATATATCATAACATACAATCTAAAAAATAAAATTTATTAATTAAAATTATACTTAATAATTTATAAATAGTTATAAAATATGAAATAGAGCCAATATATAACATTTTTATATTTAAATTATGAATTATTCATAATTCATTACAATAAAAATTTATTGGGTCCTTATTTGGATATAATCTATGCCATATCAAATTTTTTTTTTTTGAATAATATGACATGTAATATATAATGATTAATTATATGAAGTTTTGATTATTTAAAATTATTACCTAAAATATTTTGGATTAAAAATGTTTTATAATTCATTTCATTTCATATATATATATATATAATTGAAATTCCATGAAATAATTTATACAAAAAATTCATATTGGATTGAATATAAATTTTTTATATTTTGAAGTATGATAATTTCAAAATGTTGAAAATTATAATTTTAAAAATGATTATAATTAGATTTTATTTATGAATTGTTTATAAATGTTTATCTAATTTTTAAATATGTTAATTCTTAATTTATTTTATTCCTAAATCCTTGTACATTAATGTTCAACAAATTGTTTATCAAATGTGAAAAAATTTAATGCTTTATTATATGTTAAAATTTCTTCAAGGATATAACCTTGCATTTAATGTTAGGACTAATTATATGATGATTTTAATTTTTCTCTAAATTGATCATTATTTGTATTCAATCTTTGAACATGAATATAGTTTTGTAAAAAAAATAATATTAGGATATATATTTTTGATGAATTTGATTCACTCTTGAGTTATACATCCCAATGTGGAGGGAAATAGGGATAAACTTCTAATTTATCTGATGGTATATTCCTTATATTTTAATTTTAATGGAGTTGAATATCAATCGTTTTGGGTTAACTCATGTAGTGATTTAAAATTGTAATTATTTCAAAAACATTAAATGATATGTTTAGATAACATATAAATTTTATGCATATGGATATGTAGGAGTATGTTTCAGTTTAAATTTCTGGAAATTTCTATAAACTGGTGGGGTTTATAAAGTATTACACAACCATATGGTTCAAACGTATTTAATTGGAAGAGAAAATATGAATCAGAATAAAATTACTAGAATCATTAATACATAAAAGGGGATGAAATGAGGTAAAATGGGGAGTTTAAAATCCATTTCAAATATGTATTTGGAGATTCCCCCTAATGAGAATCATGTTAAGTCATTGATTATTCATCATAGAAGTTTCTTAATTCTTGGTAATATCATGGATTATCTATTGTTATAAAATAAATTAATGGGTTACACTAGTTCATCCTGGTGAGGTCCTTCCATTGTAGGGTTCCCCTAGGTTATAAATTTCTATAATTTTTTTATATTTTATTTTTGGTACACAAATATGGGAATTCCTTGGTAAAGACACCATATAAATATGGATGAGTTTATAGATATGGTTGATTGGGAAAATGGTATTCTACTAAACTATCCAACAGATGTATACATCCTTATTGGGATGATTTATTACTCAAATAGTTAGTTGATGATAAAATTTTAGTAGAAGACAACTTTCACGGTGATATATATATCTTTGACATCTAATTCATTTTATTGTTTTTCAAATGGGGTCATCATTTATGTGGTATCAAATTTAATAAATGTGCATACTAATTGGATATAATACATGATACTCGTATGAATAATATATTTTACTATAAATAATATAATCAGTATCATTAAACTAAACATTCAATTTAATCCTTGATGATAGAACCATAATTTAGGCAACTCGATAGATGCTTAATATAATAAAAGGTCTTATTTAAGATTGGTGATTATTGAGAAGTACTTAATTAAAATTCTATTTCTCAAAATAGTTATAATTCATTATGATGGGAGTATTTGGAATACCTAGAGTAGATTTTAAACATCCAAAGAATTCCTGAATCCCATATGGTTTTTATATAAATTATTTTACTAATTTTTAAAAGTATATGTTAATATAATTATATTTTACATTACTTAAAAATATATAATATTTTTTAAATATTAATGTAAATGAATTTATCACTATATTGAATATATGTAAAATGGATTATATATATTTAATTTCCCTTATGTGGGATCTCATTTAAAAAAGTACATATTAGTTGGTTATAATATATAACTCTCATATGAAAACATATTTTTCAATAGATAATGTAATTATCTTCATTAAGATAATCATTGTAATTAATCATTGAAAATAGAACCATAGTTTATGGTCCATGAAATATTGGTAACGTAAAAAAATTTATTATTCTAGATTAAAGATATTATTAATGTAATTTATCAAAATTTAATGTTGCATAATAGTAAAAATTTCATATGATGTAATTTTTTAGAATACTTGGATGATTTTTTGAAACTCCATAGAGTGTTATAATTAGGTATGGAATTTATAGAAATTAATTATAAAATTTTAAATAGTATATGATAAAATATTTAAAATTTTCATGTGTTATAAATATACTATATTTGATGAAAATGATAATAAATGATTATAGAAAAAATACAATAAATATATGTAAAATCAGTCTATATTTATATCATTTCCCTTATGCGTGATCATATTTAATAAATGTATATATTAATATGTCTTAATTCATGATACTCGTATTAAAAATGTCATATTCATTAATATGATATTTTTAATTAATCCTTTAAAATTTAACATTTTTAAGCTACTCATTAGATTATTATCTTACAAAAAATTATAGTTCAAGATTGGTGATCTATGAAAGGTACTTCAGGAAAATTCTATATTTCGTAATAGTAATTATTCCATATTATTGGATTATCTAGAATATATAAAACATTTTTTCAAACTAATAAGAATTATTAAATCATGTATATATATTATAGAAATTAATTCTTCTATAATAAATGGTTTATAATAAAATTTTCATATTTTAAAATTGTTATTAAATTATTTTTTTAATATGAATATTAATGATTTTTTAAAAAGTTAACAAATAAATGTTAAATATGTATATCAATCTCTCATTTCTCTTATAAGATTTGATATTTTTTCAATATCAAATGGTGGTTAGGAAAAATTATGATATGATGAATTGTATAAAAATGGTTTAATATTCATCAATTTTGATAATATATTTTAGAATAATGTTTGGATAAAATATATAGGATAATAATTTCTTTACTAACTATTTTTATAAATGACTTGGAATCTGTTTCTACTACCTATTGATGGTATATTTTATAAAATGACATGTTTTAAAATAAAATGTTCCCAACACAGAGAAATAAATATATTCAATTTTTTATTTTTGTATCTTCTTACAATAAATGAAATAAATAAAATATTGTTACATAAAAGGGGGTTTCTTCCTTTTATGATATTTTAAAGGGTATATAATGTTTAAGAGGCTACTTGGTTTATATTTCTACTAACATGTATTCAATGTAACAAATAAAATATTGTTCTAGTCGAAATAAATAGTGAATTTCACATAATATCCAATTATATATAAAATGTATTACTAAAAAATAATATATTCAGTTGTATAATATCAATGAAAAAATTCTTATTCTTAGGTTCCTAATGATCGATATGAAATACATATAAAGCATTATAATTATAATATAGAAGTTTATTTCATAATTTTTTTTGTTGAAATGTTATAACTATTGAAAATATTCAAGAAGAAGAATAGTTATAAATATGATTACTGGGACCTCCAATTTTCAAAAATAGTTTAAATCATATATGATTCAAATTAAATATTTTACTGGGAGGGTTTTATTATAATTTTATAATGATATGTTACATAAATTTCATATGATGTAATGAGTTTACAAAACCAAGAACGTGTGTGAAGCATAAGGCTCACCTAAAAGTTTCACATATATAGTATGATAAAAAATGTTTATATGGGTTTTCAAAATATAACAAATTTATTTAAGAAAACTAAAACATATATTATTAGAGGAATCCTCTATTTAAACAATATTCCTTGTTTTCTAAAGAAATTTATATATATATAAATACATTATGAGAATATTATTGATAATTGACCTGTCAAAGTATGAATTTGATTTTATCCCTATCTTATGTTCATCATGAAGTATTTTTAATAATTATGAAATTTATTATTTTAACATAAATTAGATTCTAAAATAAAGATAAATAAAATATTCCCAAGATTCACAATACACATAATAGGATTCTATATGATCCCTAGATGACACACTAAATATACTATATAGTGTTTAATAAAAAAATTTGTATAGTAGTAGTGCATGTATATTATTTCTATCCCTACTACCTGATGTTAGAAAGATACTAAACATGAGAACCTTCATACAGTACTTATAAATTCTATATATAATCTTAACTAATATTGGGGTGGTTGGGTATGTTTCATATCTTTAAATTTATTGGATCTTGACCAACATGGGATTATTTCTCTCTTATAAAAATTATGACATGAGGGCCATTGATTGAGATGGAATATGTGAATGTGTATGTTCACCTAGTTTTTTAAAAATCCCAATATAATGGATGTGTTTTGGTTTTATTCATAAGGATTCGTGGAAAATGATTTATTACCCATTCATTTCATTCGATACTTTGAGTCAATAACATATGAGTCCTCTATAGGAAATTGAAATTTATTTTGTACCATTGTCACTATATGTATTGGGGAAAGGTAAAAAATGAGAATCACATTTTATATAATGTATGTTGGTGTACACACGTAAAGAAATTCGTGTTTTTGATGGAGATAACACCATTTCACATTATATCATGACTATAATTGATTCTTTATTTGAGTTCAATATTTTATCAAACATAGAGATCCATATATTTGAATATTTTTTAAATTATATAAATTACCCTTGGTTAACACATTGTGGTGGATATAAATGGGATCAATTTTGACTTGGAGGTCTACTCAAAAATTGTTATATTGTTAATGGAAACAAAAATTGTATTGGTTTTAATATTCTATTTCTCATGATTTCATATAGCGCAATTCTAATTATATCTTCCCAAATGTTTTTTGGAAGATATCCAAAACAATTTTAGGATATCACTTAACAAGTTATTATATTCAATATTTTGGAAGGTTTAATGTCACTGTGTATAATAATCACTAGTGTATGTCGGAGGTTTATGGGTATAAACCCAAAATACATAGTTATATTAATATATATATATATATAATGAAAATTATGGTTTTTATTAATATAAATTTTTAATGCATTGTGCAACATTTTTCTATAAAAAAATCATAAATAGATTTCGTTTTGTGTTTCCACCGGGAATATTTTTATTAAATCAAACAACATCGTATTTAGAAGAAACAAATGGTAGTAAAATTAATTAACCTCCGAATAATATAAGATATGAATACATGTATTATAATAGAAAAATTAATGTGGATACCACCATAGATATTTTGTGGGTTGAATATAAACCTAACACCCATATGATGATTGTGGGTGTGGATATTTGGCCAATGACTCTTAGGAACCCAAAGCTCTATTTCATCTTACAAATTTCCATGTGAGATGATAACATGTCATGGAGGCTGGTGGATCCTTATGGAATATTGTATGATTTAGATAGGAACATGGATACACCATAGAGGTTGGTTTCATTTTTTACATATGTAATCTTCATAAAATACATACAGATATAATGACAATGTAGTGTCTTTTATAGAGTACAAAATTAATGTTTTACTGTATTCATATTTTAAATATTTAACAATGTTTGATATTAACTTTTAGGGAGATCCTTGGTGGAGGATATCTAATTACTTTTAATGGATATGAAAAAAATTATACTAAAAAAACACTTCACATGATTTTTTAGCACTTGGAAGGAGTAATTCGAGTTATATGCTCGTTTTTATTAAGAAATACTTGAACGTATTAGATAAAAGGAATCTTTATGGGATCATTATAATGGATTAGTTATCAACTTAGATTATTCCTAGATCCTATAAGGATCTTTATGACATACAAGTAAAGAATATTTATGTGACCTCATCTAAAATGAGTTAATACAATATATATTTTTTAAATAACCATGAATGATAAATGATGGAGGAAAATTCATCATTTGATTTTGTTTATTAAGTAATAATTAAGGTAAAATTAAGGAGATAGAATGGGTAAATATAAGGAAAAAATATAAATCTCCACTGATAAATTATAACCCTTTAATGTTTTTTAGGATAAAATCTATATGAAAGTATAGAGAAAGTGACAATGAATAAAGACAATATTTCTACTGAAAATTAATGGATATTAGGCATAAAATTTTAAATGATAAAATATGATCCTCCTTACATGTCATTAATCAAACATTTGATTTAACCAAAAATAAAAATTGGTAGATATGGTAAGATAGATTGATGTAGTCCTATTTTTGGTGTAGTGCTGGGGAAGAATAAAATATTACATATAAAACATTGGATAATGGATAGAATATAGTGAAATTATCCTAGATAACCATTGTGATATGGAAGGTTTTGCATGGATCTATTGTAGAGACCCGAAGCTTGACGTTCATTGACATTAAATTACATTTGGGGAATACTTAGTACATAACAAAAACACACACACAAGGATCATAATAGTTTAGTGTCTTTGGAAACTCGGAATATAATCTTCTAATCCTGGTGAAAGATCTTCAATATCTCCCATAAAGATATTCCTTTTTTTTATACCTAAAACCTTTATTTATATCCTGGGGAAAGGAAAACATAAAAGGGTGAGCTCAAATGCTCAGTAAGGGTAAAAAAAATAAATATCAATCACATCATATTCATAAGAACATAACATTTTGGAATTCTTAACCTGCAAAAGAGAGCATAATCTCATAACATGGGATAAATATTGACAGTGAAATGTAATCACAATAATCATAACTTAAAACATGAAACTTTGTGGCATACACACATAATCATAGAGAATTATTTCTTGTTAGTCAAGACTCATTGCCAAGACTATCTTAGTGGACAATGTCCATTTCTGAACCGAGTTACCCTCGTTTCAGTCCTGCTTCACTGAACCGGTGTAACCTACCATTCCAGCCATGTCTATCTCATGAGATATAAAATCTTTACCCAATGCATTGGAGGGAGATATAGGTCCCACCCATCTCATAATGATACCATTCTTATGTGTGCCACAAAATCGTACATCATACATCATTTCATAACCCATGTAATAAAAAATGGGATTCTTAGACATCATGACATCATAAAAAAATTCATATAAGATAAAAGAATTCATAAAAATATTTCCATCACAACATAATCAAATCAATGTAATAATAGAGATAAAAACAGAACCCTTTATTATCTTAGAAGGAAAATAATTTTGATAAAACACTTGAACTCCATTCTTGAGGAAAATATCCTTTCTCCTTCAAAAACATTTTTCCTTTCTTAACATGTCATACAACTTTAAACTAAAAGAAGTTGATTAAAAATAAACTTGAAAACTTGTAAAGGAAGATTCTTGGAAATAATGTTTTAAAAATCCATTCATGCCGTATAAGTTAAAAGACATTCTTCTTGTACTTTTGTCGGAAAAGACAAAAAAGTACCTCGTACGAAAAATGACAAAAGATTCCTTTATTATCTTTTACTAAAAATTCACCAAAGGATAAAATTGGATTTAAACAATTGTAGGTGGATGTAAATAATATTACATATTGAGGAAACATGGATGTGGATGATAAAATACACCCCAGTAAATTTCAAAGTATAAACAATCTCGGATAAAAACGAGATTGTGATATTTCCCTTACCTTAGGTCTGATTTTCTTTGTACGTATCCAAAGCTCCTGTATAATGGTTTAAATAATGTTATTGACTTATTAAAGAATCATACATATTGATATGATATCATATATGGTCATATTCTTAGCTTCTTATTAGTAATATTTCATTGCTACTTGTTATTCGGGTGTTTATAACTTTTTGTTCTTATACGTGTTTTGTCGAATAAGTTATTATTATTATCTTTAGGTTATAGATACCTCATTTCCAGAATGGTATTAGTGTAGTATATATCATATTCATTCATTCAATTCATTTATATAATCATTATGAAATGAAGATCATGTAGAATGAGTCGCATCACATCGTGGAGACTGTATTCCGTACGTACGCACGAGTGATGATATCGTTCCTATGATCGTGGAATTGTATTGGAGTATATATATATTATTTCAGTATCAATATTACTTTATAATAATCATAAATATTTACTCATTACACCATTATACCCATCCTTGTATGGTGATGGTGGAAAATAGATTACACCACGGTGTGGAGACGGTATTCCGTACGTACGCACGCGTGGTGATTTCATTTTCCCATAGGATGGGTAGAAGGTGAATTAGGGTTGTTTCATATTTATAATAACATATCAGTATGTAGTTAATACTGATTTTATTACTTTATCATGAAATAACTAAAGAAGAAGAATTTGAAGAAGAAAGAAATTGAAAAGATCGGTAATGGATATTACCTCTTCTTTGGAACGCCTCTTTGAATCCTCCACTTAAGGAACTAAGATTGGTCTCTGAAGAAGACCAGGACCTCTTGGATTATTCTAGGGAAGTGTAGAGGAGAAAATGTCAGGGGTTGGCCGAGCTTGAGTGCTTAAATTGGTGTGAGGAGGAGGGGGAGGAGGTGTCCTTTTATAAGGGAGGAGAGGGGCACCTTAGGAATATCTCAAAACATTATTTAATATTAAAGTCAAAATCGGTTTATAATGGTTCCAAAGGGTCTTATTTCGAAGCTAAAGTGGGGATGGGTCGAAATCCTATCAACCAATAGGATTTAGACAAGTTTAGGTTATTATTTTAACCTTATCAATTAGATTTAACTCTAAGTTAAATAATTTAACTTTTACCGTGTCTTTTTGTTTTCTTACACTATATGGTTAATAAACATACTATAACATGCCAAAATAACCCCAATTTGTTTATTATTAATATATATATCCTTATCTAAGTCATTTGGCCGAACCATATATTTTTAGGAATAAAATAACAATTAATAATATAATATTTGATTTAAAAACTATTTTGTATCAATTTTGACACTATTTGATATATGATTTTTGTGAAACTCATAACAGAATTATATGTTCAAACCAAGTTGATTAAATCAACACTAATATATTATAGTAAACTATAAAATTAGTGGAATTCATAAAAAGTCTTAAATTACATTTATTTTGGTATTTATAATATCAATTATGTCAATATTTCATTAATAAGATAATTACTACATCATCTTTGTGTCATAACTAAATTACATTATATGATGTCAAAAAATTACAAATAAAATACCATTATGTATGAAATCCTTTTAGATTTCTAATTAATATTTACAATCTAATTTATCGTATGTATAACCCTATATTAAATTTTTTTTAGTAAATAAACATTGATTTTAACTCTTTTAACTCTTCTTTAAATTAAATAATAATAAATGTCCTAATCTAATCCAAGTGGGCCTAAATGATAATATTTTACACTTAAGGTTGTTTTTGGTCGAGATACACTTGTCCAATAGGATTAGGACATGTGTTAGGGTAATAATAATATCATTTTTACCCTTAATTACCCTATTTACTTTTAACCGTGGTAAATAAAAGTAAAAAGTTACTATTCACCAGAAATTATTTTCATCTCATTGAACCACATTTTACTTACTGACATCAACCGTGTCTCTCTGATTTTTGAAATTCCATTCACAGAAGCGGTAAAATTAAGATTTATGAAAAAATTAATTTTTTTAACTACCACTTAGAAGTTTCACTATTCATCAAAATTTGTTGTTTTTCAGAACAATGCCAAAATTTCATCCTAAGCTATATTTCATATTCCGATTTCAAAAATGAAGTCTATTTTAAAAAATTCATAACATAGAAGTTGCATTAATTAATTTTATAATTAAATCCCACTGTTAAAACAAATAGCGTGTTTTTAAGAAACAATATCTATCAAAAGATTGACACTTGTTTATGTCTGGTGTAAATGTGAAATTACATCCAATGACCAACATTGTATTGAATTGTAAACATATATTATAAATATACTTTAAAACCACTAAAATTAATAATTTATCACTATTAATTATTTCGATTAAAAAAGTTGTTTTAAATTAAAATTTAGTAATTTTCACTATTCATCAGAATATGAAAGTTATCCGAAAAGTACCAAAATTTCACCGTAAGCTAATTTTGATATTAAGAATCCAAAAATGAATTCCATTTTGAAAAATAAAATTTAAAAAATTTCAAAAAGTGGTTATTACTATTCATAACTGCTAGTTTTAATAATATTTTAATAGCATATTGTTGTTTAGTGAAACTCGTTATTGCGTACTACACACGCTATCGAGGAAGGTCGTGATTGCATGTAATGAAAGGCATGTCAAAGATGCGTGTTGTGCAAGCTCCTTTTGGTGTATCATACAACACAAGTCATTAGTGAAATTAAAAAGAATATTTTTCCTAAAATCTTGGGCCGTTACATTCTAGCCCCCTTAAAATGAATTTCGCCCTCGAAATTCGTCTCGGTTATAAATGGTTTACTACTCGAAAGTTTGTTTAACAGAAACCCACATCGTAAAAAGGGAATACCAAAACCAATCTTTAAAAACAAAGGTATGATACGTAACGGTTACCCAAATAAACTAATCAATGGGTTTCCACATAGGTGAAAATATGGATATTGAAGAAAAATCTAACCATCTTGTTCTGATGGAGAGTGGTAGAGAACATGGCTATGGAAAAGCCAGCAATCAAAAATCCATAAATTTGTGACGATCTAAGGTACCATCTGATTAATCAGATATAAGAGCACTAGGACAACATTTTTGGTTTTCAAGATCGTTTCCCTAATGTTGATGAATTTGAATTAGAATAAGTATTCACTTTATTTTGGTTCAATCTCACTGTTGTTCGTGCCTTGAACAATTTCCACTTCATCTCTTAAATAAATGAAGTTGAATTTGTTATTCATGAAGTGTTAATTGATCATGTGATAGAATGATGGGTCATTCCATCTGTCTCAAACAAAAGGTTAGAAAAAGTTATTAAATATACATAAGTAATTCTATAGTGAGATTAATCATATATGGTTCCTAAAATGGACCTATACTTCATATATTATACTGTTTAATATAATAAAACTAGTTTATACTAAACAGGGACTTTCTGTAGGCCAGTGGTAGTCAATAATGGCCAGTCGCACTTCGGTTGTGGGTTCGATTCCCACAGCCTTGTCCGACGCGATGGGTTGTCGCCCGTCCTGTAGGTTTCCCTTTTTCTAAAACTATATTACTATAAAATCCCATCAGTAATATCGAAAAAACTTCTATCCTTAAACAATACTAACTTATGTCCAACATAATCCATTCCAATCTTTAGGCTTATCAATAATACTGCAGTCCACTCTCATAACATAGTCAAAATGATTACCAGAGATTTAATACCATCGTTGATCCCCATATATCATAAGATATGTTTTGTTGGTCACATTCCAAACATTCAAAGTCCTTAATCATGTATTCTATTGAATACCCAATGAACCTTAGTAAAACCTTGAATGTAGATAAAAGTTAACACTTTCCACATACCAAAATCCTCAAAATTATTTATACTCAAACCATGATATCACATAGTTCTTATATCAATCATGAGCCCATGATTACTGTTAAACATTTCATTTTCTCGTTTTCCATTCATTATGCGCATATCATCTTATTTCCAAAAAAATATCTCAATCACTTTGAATACCACATTAGACCAATACATAAATATTCCAATATTCCATGATACAATATTATTTTGGAATCCCATTACATAAACACTTAATCATTCCACCACATCGTTCTAATATTCAACATCGCCAATAGTGATCGCATGTGACTTCCCTTTGTCCTTTTCCTTCAGTGGTTGTTCATGTTGATCATCACTAACCCTTGGATTAGGGCATTTATTATCATAATGCCCCATTTCCTTGCACTTGAAGCATTGAAGTGTTGGTGGTGCGTTCTCTGCAGTGTTTGCTTTATTCAAATCATTAGAAACCCTTTTTCCATTACTTCGACACTCAGCTACTCGATGACCTTCTTTTCCACACTTAAAACATTTTCTAGTCCTTTTAAGACAATCTCCACCATGCTTCTTTCCACACTTTGTGCATAAGGAAGCATTCATATTCTTTTCACCATTATTCTGAGATTTCTCCTTGAACTCCATCTTTCGTTTCTTGTCAAAACCATGAGATTGATATGTAACACCAACTTCCATTTCTACCTTGATAGCCCAACGCACAATTTCTTCATAGCTACTGAAGTCTCTTATAGCTAATTCCCTTCGAAGACTTGGTTTTAAGCCACTGAAAAATCGATCAACATTACTTTCAGGTTGTATGATAATACCAGAAGCGTACCTTGCAAGTCTTGTAAAATTTGCTTCATAGGTACCAAAAGATTCATCATCCCTTTGCTTCAGTTCAAGAAACTCTTTCTCCATCTTTGTTCGAAGAATACGAGGGAAGTACTTTCTGAAAAACAAGTTCTTGAACTCGTCCTATTCCATGGACTCAATTTCATCTCTTGGCCTCGTATTCTTGATAAGATTCCACCATTGATCAGCTTCACCTTCCAAACGATATACTGCTAAGATGACTTTATCATGTTCAGAACATTGAAGAACTGAAAATATCTTTTCAATAGTACTGATCCATTGTTCAGCCACAAGTGGATCAGAGGACCCACTGAAAGAAGGTGGACGTTGCCTCATGAAGGACTCAATAGAATATTGTTCCCTTATCTGCTCATTTGGAAGTCCAGAATGATTCATAGCTTGTGTATGTATAGCAATAAGATTTTTCACTCCATCTCCCATAACATTTGTTTGTTCATGAGGGAAATCATTGCATTGTCAATTGCATTGATCAACACGGTTCCTTCGGGTTCCATCCATCGTCTAAAACCCAAAAAGAATAGTGTGAGAGGCAAAAATCATGCTAGGGAAAACAACATAATAAAGGGGGAGTACCTTCTATATCTAACATCTTAGGCTTAATTCTAAGATCGTTTGCGCAATTGTAGCACCATAACCTATACGTATACTTAACCTTAGAGACATCCCTAGACATACCTTAGAAATATCTCTAGGGATCTCACTAAAGTTCTCACATCCTAGTTTCCAAAGTTTGACTAATCCTTTCCTCTGATACCAACTGTAGAGACTCGATTCTTGACGTACATTGACATTACATTACATTTGCGGAATACTTAGTACATAACAAAAACACACACACAAGGATCGTAATAGTTTAGTGTATTTGGAAACTCGGAATATAATCTTCTAATCCTGGTGAAAGATCTTCAATATCTCTCATAAAGATCTTCCTTTTTTTATACCTAAAACCTTTCTTTATATCCTGGGGAAAAGAAAACATAAAAGGGTGAGCTCAAATGCTTAGTAAGGGTAAACAAAATAAATATCAATCACATCATATTCATAAGAACATAACATTTCGGAATTCTTAACCTGAAAAAGAGAGCATAATCTCATAACATGGGATAAATCATGGAAGTGAAATGTAATCACAATAATAATAACTTAAAACATGAAACTTTGTGGCATACACACATAATCATAGAGAATCATTTCTTGTTAGTCAAGACTCATTGCCAAGACTATCTTAGTGGACAATGTCTATTTTTGAACCGAGTTACCCTCGTTTCAGTCCTGCTTCACTGAACCGGTATAACCTACCGTTCCAGCCATGTCTATCTCATGAGATATAAAATCTTTACCCAATGCATTGGAGGGAGATATAGGTCCCACCCATCTCATAATGATACCATTCTTATGTGTGCCACAAAATCATAAATCATACATCATTTCATAACCCATGTAATAAAAAAATGGGATTCTTAAACATCATGACATCATAAAACAATTCATATAAGATAAAAGAATTCATAAAAATATTTCCATCACAACATAATCAAATCAATGTAATAATAGAGATAAAAACAGAACCCTTTATTATCTTAGATGGAAAATAATTTTTATAAAACACTTGAACTCCATTCTTGAGGAAAATATCCTTTCTGATTCAAAAACATTTTTCCTTTCTTAACATGTCATACAACTTTAAACTAAAAGAAGTTGATTAAAAATAAACTTGAAAACTTGTAAATGAAGCTTCTTGGAAATAATGTTTTAAAAATCCATTCATGCCGTATAAGTTAAAAACACATTCTTCTCGTACTTTTGTCGGAAAAGTCAAAAAAGTACCTCGTACGAAAAACGACAAAAGATTCTTTTCTTATCTTTTACTAAAAATTCACCGAAGGGTAAAATTGGATTTAAAAAATTTTAGGTGGATGGAAATAATATTACATATTGAGGAAACATGGATGTGGATGATAAAATACACCCCAGTAAATTTAAAAGTATAAACAATCTCGGATAAAAATGAGATTGTGATATTTCCCTTACCTTAGGTCCGATTTGCATTGTACGTGTCCGAAGCTCCTGTATAATGGTTTAAATAATGTTATTGACTTATTACAGAATCATACATGTTGATATGATATCATATATGGTCATATTCTTAGCTTCTTGTTAGTAATATTTCATTGCTACTTGTTATTCGGGTGTTTATAACTTTTTGTTCTTATACATGTTTTGTCGAATAAGTTCTTATTATTATCTTTAGGTTATAGATACCTCATTTCCATAATGGTATTAGTGTAGTATATATCATATTAATTTATTCAATTCATTTATATAATCATTATGAAATGAAGATCATGTAGAACGAGTCACATCACATCGTGGAGACGGTATTCCGTACGTACGCACGAGTGATGATATCGTTCCTATGATCGTGGAATTGTATTGGAGTATATATATATTATTTCAGTATCAATATTACTTTATAATAATCATAAATATTTACTCATTACACCATTATACCCATCCTTGTAAGGTGATGGTGTAAAATAGATTACACCACGGCGTGGAGACGGTATTCCGTACGTACGCACGCGTGGTGATTTCATTTTTCCGTAGGATGGGTAGAAGGTGAATTAGGGTTGTTTCATATTTATAATGACATATCAGTATGTAAGTAATACTGATGTTATTACTTTATCATGAAACAACTAAATAAGAAGAAGTTGAAGAAGAAAGAAATTGAAAAGATCGGTAATGGATATTACCTCTTCTTTTGAACGCCTCTTTGAATCCTCCACTTAGGGAACTAAGATTGGTCTTTGAAGAAGACCAGGACCTCTAGGATTATTCTAGGAAAGTGGTGAGGAGAAAATTTCAGGGGTTGTCTGAGCTTGAGTGCTCAAATTGGTGTGAGGAGGAGGGGGAGGAGGTGTCCTTTTATAAGGGAGGAGAGGGGCACCTTAGGAATATCTCAAAATATTATTTTATATTAAAGTCAAAATCAGTTTATAATGGTTCCAAAGGGTCTTATTTCGAAGCTAAAGTGGGGATGGGTCGAAATCCTATCAACAAATAGGATGTAGACAAGTTTAGGTTATTATTTTAACCTTATCAATTAGATTTAACTCTAAGTTAAATAATTTAACTTTTACCGTGTCTTTTTGTTTTCTTACACTATATGGCAAATAAACTTACTATAACATGCCAAACGAACCCCAATTTGTTTATTATTAATATATATATCCTTATCTAAGTCATTTGGCCGAACCTTAGATTTTTAGGAATAAAATAACAATTAATAATATAATATTTGATTTAAAAACTATTTTGTGTCAATTTTGACACTATTTGATATATGATTTTTGTGGAAATCATAACAGAATTATATGTTCGATCCAAGTTGATTAAAGAAACACTAATATATCATAGTAACCTAGAAAATTAGTGTAATTCATAAAAAGTCTTAAATTACATTTATTTTGGTATTTATAATATCAATTATGTCAATATTTCATTAATAAGATAATTACTGCATCATCTTTGTGTCATAAATAAATTAAATTATTTGATGTCTAAAAATTACAAATAAAATACCATTATGTAGGAAATCTTTTTATCTTTCTAATTAATATTTACAATCGAATTTATCTTATGTATAACCCTATATTAAAAATGTTTTAGTAAATATACATTGATTTTAACTCTTTTAACTCTTCTTTAAATTAAATAATAATAAATGTCCTAATCAAATCCAAGTGGGCCTAAATGATAATATTTTACACTTAAGGTTGTTTTTGGTCGAGATAAACTTGTCCAATAGGATTAGGACATGTGTTAGGGTAATACTAATATCATTTTTACCCTTAATTTCCCTATTTACTTTTAACCGTGGTAAATAAAAGTAAAATGTTACTATTCACCATAAATTATTTTCATCTCATTGAACCACATTTTACTTACTGACATCAACCGTGTCTCTCGGATTTTTGAAATTCTATTCATAGAAGCGGTAAAATTAAAATTTATGAAAAAATTAATTTTTTTAACTACCACTTAGTAGTTTCACTATTCATCAAAAATTGTTGTTTTTCAGAACAATGCCAAAATTTCATCCTAAGCTATATTTCATATTCCGAATTCAAAAATGATGTCTATTTTACCAAATTCATAACATAGAAGTTTCATTAATTAATTTTATAATTAAATCCCGCTGTTAAAACAAATAGCGTGTTTTTAAGAAACAATATCTATCAAAAGATTGACACTTGTTTATGTCTGGTGTAAATGGGAAATTACATCCAATGACCAACATTGTATTGAATTGTAAAAATATATTCTAAATATTCTTTAAAACCACTAAAATTAATAATTTATCACTATTAATTATTTCGATTAAAAAAGTTGTTTTAAATTAAAATTTAGTAATTTTCACTATTCATCAGAATATGAAAGTTATCCGAAAAGTACCAAAATTTCACCCTAAGCTAATTTTGATATTAAGAATCCAAAAATGAATTCCATTTTGAAAAAGAAAATTTAAAAAATTTCTAAAAGTGGTTATTACTATTCATAATGGCTAGTTTTAATAATATTTTAATAGCATATTGTTCTTTAGTGAAACTCGTTATTGTGTACTACACACGCTATCGAGAAAGGTCGTGATTGCGTATAATGCAAGGCAAGTCAAGGATGCATGTTGTACAAGCTCCTTTTGTTGTAGCAAACAACACAAGTCATTAGTGAAATTAAAAAGAATATTTTTCATAAAATCTTGGGCTGTTACATCTATTATATCAGATTTAATTTGTTTCTTATGAAATATTTTTTTATCGCATTTAACCCAGTTTTGATACAATTATTTTATAAGTGGTTTTTCATTTATAATCATCGTGTGTTTTATATATTGTATGTCCTCGTAAGAGTTTCTTTGGGTTTTATTGATTAGGTATATTATTTTTCTCAATATATATTTATTTAATAGTTCCCACGTAAAAATAAAATAGTTTTTAAAAAAATTAATAAAATAATCTAATGTTATATATGATTTTGAACTCAATGAAAGTTGTTTGAATCTTGTTTACAGCCTCATTAGGGGTGTAATATGTTTCAATTTTATATATAAAAATATTGATCAGTCAAATATGTTCGTTATAGGATGTTCTCAAAAGCCTCACAAAGAACTAATTAACCACAAAAAATTTCCAACAAGAACATGATATATCCCATTATATTATAATCATAAATGACCAAGATAAACCATAATGACCGACTAATACTCATTGGCTTCAGAAATAATGAATCATTACATGTTCTTAAGGGACATAACTAAGGAACCAATGACTTTCAATAAATGACGACGGTTTTCAATGTAATCGGTGGACAATTTACCCATAAATTTTTAAAAAACCAACCAATCAAACCAAACATTGTATGATGAATGATACAAGGAAGACAAATAGACATTTCACTTATATCAAACTAATCAATGTACAACAGTGGAAGACTACCCAATTATCAATGTAAACAATAAAAGATAGTTAAACAAGACTCCAAGACAACCACAATTATCTATTCTTCACAAGATCCATGCTCCATCCCCAATAATCAACATGTGTATCGTGAAGTCATGGTAAATATGAGTGATTTTATACATTCTCCCACTTCTAGATATATGATATTTACAAAATAAATAATTTTATAATGATGGTGAGAGTACTAAAACTCAATAGGGTTTCTTTAATGAATTACCTACTCACACCACTAGGATATAATAGTAATCTACATCAGTATAAAACATTTTATATAAAACCAAATCCGAAACAGTTAATAACTAAAAATAAACATAATTTTTATCATAAATTTTCTATCCAAACAACTTTTCATACAAGGAAAGAAAACATAGCCTTTTCCCATATTATATATTCACTTTGGTATAACCATTCCATTCAACAATTCTAAAATACTAACCATGCATGCGTTGTTATGAGAGTACCATAATATGAGTGGTTTGTCATCAATATACCATGTCTTTAAAAGATAATTAAATCCCATGTTTCATTACACCATTCGAAAATATCCTACCAAGACTGATAAATTCAATATGAACACTCACACACAATGTATTCCTAAAAAACCATACCAACCCATTTCAATAAAATAACCCATTTATTGAAAACCATTTGTTCCATCAAGAAAGTCCAATAAATTAAAATTTTTATTGAAAAATTATTTCCCAAAACCTAATTCAATATTTCCAAAAAATTTATATTTTAAATATCCATTTTAGAATCAACAAGGTAAATCGCATTTCAACAAAATTCTACAAAAGTGAAAAATACCATCAAAACCATAAATCATTAGTAAAGAAGATTTATTCTATGATTTCTCCAAAAATTTCATAAAAAAACTCATCCATTTAAATTTATTTGAAACATAGAAAATTATTTATAGCATGATGAGTTGAGGGTGAAGCCACCTACCTTGATAGTTTTGATGGAAACAAAAAACAGATGAATAACACTAACGAAATAAGATAAGAATTCCACATAAATACCTTAGATATCTTCTCCTATAACCATTGTGAACAGATCTCATAATAGTTGTTATAAAAAATATTTGATATTCCTATAACGGGTGTCGATATGAGAAACTGAGAGGATAGGATATGTAGATCTATATAGACCTATTGAACTATTACATGAATAGTGAAGAATGAGAACATACTATGATAAATCATTATCTAATTCTCCAAGTGAGGCCTTAAGATTGCCTTCTAAATGATTTTAGAACCTTATTTGGAATTAGGAGAAGAAAAATCCATATTTAGAGCCATTTGTGGGAAATAATGAGTTTCTTAATTTTAAGGTTGACTTAGATCAACTTTTTAAGGAGGTAGTTTTTGAACCCTGCATGGCTTAGTCACAATGTTATAAAAACCATTCACTAATCATGATCTTGATACTAGATTAATAAATATTTCACATGGCCTCCTAACATAGTCCTCAAATCATGCACTAAACATTCCAAAGCTCACATTCCATAATTTCACATTCTTCATGGTTTCGACATGTCTTCCGAATAGTCTGGACAACCCGTGCGCAACCCACATGCCTTCCATTAGGCCCCAAAAAAATCAAAATGTTCTATAAAATCCCCCAACATTAACCCTTATACATTATATAAATAAAATTCCTAATAAAAGGGTTACATACTTGATAATGGTGGTGCTACATTATCCCAACCAGTGGTCTTTCCATCCCCAAAATGAAAATGACAACTGCTACTCTAAAAGAGTTTCAACCATTTCCCATTCATTTCCTTCTCTCAATCCCATGTATATTGATGAATTAGACCATGTTTCTATAAAACCTTCAAAAGAACAATGTTTTTACCATGAATGAATTTATCATTCATATACAAAATATGCGCCGAGTTATATAGAACAAAGCATATGGATCTAGGTCAAAATGATCCCATATTATCACTTGGTCAGGATCAGGCTATCCCTTTTTCCACTGAGATTTTTGGAACACATTATGCACAAAACTAAACCATGTACGTAATTACAACAGATATTCCACCTCTCCAAATGATTAAATTATTTGGAAAGGATCAATGTATCAGGGGTATGACTTTTTATTCTTCCCAAAACCATGATGTCCAAGCCATGGGGAAATCTTCAAGAAAACGTGATCACTCACCACTAATGAAAACAATATTTGATGATGATCCATATATGATTTTTGATGACTCTTAGTCATCTATATCTGCCTCCTAATAAAATTAATCCTCTTTTTGTTTCTAAGACAAGTCTCATGAAAACAAATGAAGTGTCACCTATCTCCACCCAATAATGCAGAGCATGATAAGAATTCCCATTAAATTCTTCAAATGAATACATATGAATTGAGTCACATTATCTGTTATTAAAAGGAAAATCCATTAAGGTTATATTATAAGCCCATGAGCCTCCAAAATCTCTGACACAAGACCGCATCATGTCTTCCAACATTTGATCATCCTTTTGGATTTACCATCCAACTATAGATGATACACTGTACTCATAGTCCACTGATTCCCAATGGCTTTCTATAAGGATTTCCAGAAATGAGATTTGAGCCTCTGATATCTATTAGAGACTATCAAAAAATGTATGCCCTATTTTTATTTAACTTATTGGATATATAATTTTGACATATCCTCTATGAAATGAGTTTCATGAATAGGGATGAAATGTGCCTAATTAGTGAGATTATCCCCTATCAGCCATATGGAATCATGTTTTTGAACCGTTATTGGGAGAACTGTACCAAAATCTATGTCTATGTACTCCCATTTCTATATTGGGATAGGTAAACACTGAAACATACCAAGGTTTTTTTACATTCTGACTGAACATGTTTACAATTTAATCACATTGTAGTGAACTCAGCAACCTTATGTTTCATGAAGATCCCCCAAAATTGATCATTCAATGCCTTATACATATTTTATATTCTTGGACGTACGAACCTTCTCAAATGGTGGTAATCATCAAGAATTATTTCTTGCAAGGACTTATATAAAACCATCTAATCTCTAAAAAAAACTGAATTCCCATAAAGTTTCCATCCATTAATGGCCCCCCAAAATTATGTTTTGAATACATAACCATACAATCCACATCCTCTGGTTGTGCTTCTTTGATCATCAATACCAAATCAGGAATCGTGGTAATCAAAATTAAAGCTACAATATCTCCTCAATATTTACATTTCACAAGCAGTTCATCTAGGACCAACATCAACACCCATTCATTTGATTATTCTTTTTTCAATTGAGTATATGAATTTATTCTTAATGCCTCAGTCACCAAGTTACATCTCCCAGTTTACACATAATGTTATTGTCAAACATCTAAAGATAACCCATCCAAATTATTTTCCACAGATTCAAATCCCATTATGGTAAAATATGTATCCAGAAATTATGAATCATGAACATTGTAAATTTATCACCAAAGAGATACTGATTCCATGTATTCAAAACGTGGACGACCATATCTATATCAAAATCATTTATTGCTGATCATTATCTTGCAATCTCAACTACCTTTAACCATAAGCAATCATATGGTCTCTATACATGAGAACATACCCAAGCCTAGATCATGAAGCATCAATATACACAACCTACAACTATCCAAATTCTGGAAATATAAGGATAGGGTGGATGTAATATTGAATTTTATATATTGAGAAGACATTTGGCATTCATCACTCCGTTGAAATATAATATTAATCTTTGTCAAAGCTGTATTTGGAAAATGTAGTCATGAAAAGCCATAATAAATTGCCGAGAATATCTAGCTAGACTAAGAATGCTCTATATCTAAAAAACAATTTTTATTGGTTCATAAAAAATAAAATATTTAATCCACTTTTGATTCTCATAAAAACGTTTTTCAACAATTACATGGCCATGAAAGAGTACCAATTATCACAAAAAATCACACACATATAGTTTGGAATAAAACAGGTGATCTCTCACGATTCCCAACACTGTCTCAAAGTGTTTCTCTGGCTCAAAACTTTTTCATGAATACAACACCATGTCAACCATAAATAACACAATTAAAGAATCCAAATATTGATTAAATGTCATATTCTTCAATGAAATAATGACTGTTGGTGTATTCATAAGACCAGAATGGATGACTATATATTCATAATGGTCATATATGATTATGAAATCATTTTTCAAAATGTTTTATTTACAAACTCACATTTGGTGATATACTGATCATATGTTGATTTTATAGAACAAACTAGGTCCCCATAAAAGATCGAAAATATCATCAATGTGTGCAAGTGGATACATATTCATTATCATAACAACGTTAAGAATATGATAATCCACACATATCCATAGAGTTACATCTTCAATCATCACGAACAAGACTGGTGCTTGCCACAAAAAGATCTCAGGCAAATAAATCATTTTTTTAGCACTTCAACATGAAATTAAATTCTCATAACACTATTGGATCTATTCTATAGCAATAGAGTGAGATTGGTCTAGTCCTCATATGGAGATCAGTTGCAAACTCCACTTCCCTTCCCAGTTGTAACATTGGGAAATTCTTGGTAAAAACATTTAAAATTGATCCACAGTTGCGGGAAAACTGTTATTCTCAATCTCTTCCATAGATTCCTAGGTCATAGACATAAATGTTTATGTGGGTTTTCCAACTACTGGTGCCAACAATCCCATTTCATCATCCTTTACAAGCCACTATCTATTAAGGGGATTATTAAATCTATACCAAAATAGGAATTTATTTTTCCTTGTATAATAATTGATGTGGTCCTTTAACATTGCCATCAAATCCATACCCAAGATTACATCATAGAAATACTTCTCCCAAACCGAGATGTACCAATTCATTTCAACTCCATCAACTGTTATAGAACATTATCGACTCTAGATGGATCAACATTTTATTTCCGCGAAAGATGTATGATGTTTTAACATAGATGGAATCATCTTGAGTTTTATGAATAGAAAATAAATACCACGAGATGAAATAAAGTAATTTGATTAACTAGTATCAAATAATAGTTTCATAAAGTTAGAATTCAATAGAATCGTACCTCTCACTATAGAAGGTACATCCATACCATCAAAAATCATATTCTTTGCTCTAAAAAATTAGTTCATTTCAGCAATATGATCCATTTTCCCTTGATGCGATTGAATTTTTTTGGAGTCTTGGTGTTCCTATAATCACCATATCTAGCTGGACTATGTGGAAAAGAATAGTTGTTTTTTACATGTCTTGTTGAATCATATGATGTATGTGATTTCTCAAATGATTCTTGAGAACCTGATCATGGAGTACGGTGAAAATGGCCCTTAAGATGTCACATCTTGTTGCAATCCTGGAATGATCTAGGTGGTATTGTACACTCTCACATCATGTGGTAAAAGGAAAAAATTTAGAAACATCCTTCCTTTTTGGGGTCTTAGAGGAATATTTATTGATCGACCTATCTAATTATGATTTCCACTCCCACCCTAGAAATAGGTGTCACAATTTTTCTAGCTCCCATCATTAGAGTTCCCACCATTACCCGTATGTACCACCATACATCCGCCTCCCATAGTTTCTAATATATCACATTTATCCATTATTTCTTTATTCACCGTCTTTGTATAATATGTAATATAGATCACCACAATCTTTGATCGACTCTCCTTCCGTAGACCTAATTGGAAGACGCATTCCTTTAAGGCCGCACTCATCATAGAATTGGGTGTAATTCACACTAAATTTTTGAATTTATCCACATACTATATGATAGAGAGACTTTCCTACTTTAGGATGAATAATTATGTTGTTCTAAAGTTCTTGAACATGTGAGGATTGATTTTTTTGTTGTAAAATTACTCAAAATCCTCCCAATTAAGGCCTTCATCTGATTTAGAATACAACACTAGTTCCCACCAAAGGCGTGAAAGGTCCCCAAGCATATATGTTGCCGACTTGATCTTGAGCTCCACTAGTGTGCTGATGAATTAGAATATATGATTCATCATGTTCATACACACCTTTTTCTTTTCCAACATAGAATCACCTTGATAGATGGGTGGATTATATTTCTAGAATAGGATGGAAGGTTATTCTTATCATGGATCATCCTTCTAGTTCCTAGTGTCCAAATATTGGAATTCTTGGATGATACTCAAAACTGTCTGTTGGTTTACCTATGGTTTAGGTTATTCCATATTCTCTGTAGAATCTTCCTATTTGATTCTATAATTCCTACTAGGTTCCATTTTCTAAACAAACATTAATCTCTGTAACTATCACTCTCTAGTAAATGAAGTATTATAATTTCAAATTTTATCAAATAAACTATCAAAAAATTACTATCAAAAATCAATATTTTCCATGTCTAACCATTTTAAAAAAATTAATTCATGATAATGAAAATCAACCCATTTTCAATACTTACCAACCATCCCTTTTTAAAATCATTCATTTGAAAAAAAAATTGATATTTTTGAAAAATCAACATAATGAATCACATTAAATATCATTTCTCAAAAAAGAAATATAAAATCCTTGTGGGAATTCATTCCTCAACTACATATCTTTCTCATATCATTGGCTAAACCCATGGAAATTAGATTTGAAAATCCTAGATGTTTCTACAAAACACTCATATAACTAACTCCATGGTAACATGAAGTTCAACATACAAATTTAGCTACATATTTTTACTCTTTACATTTAATGCCCCGACAATCCGAATCGTTTCTATGATAGTTCCCTATGTATTGTACATGAATGAATTTCAACTCCATGCCAATGAAAATGAAGACTACTTGTTTAGAATGGACCAAAAAATATGATACCATTTGTAATTCCCCAATTATTCTCATTTGATTTAGAATATAGTGAATCATTAATAGGAATTAATTTACACGCACAAGGAACCAAAGGCTATAAATAAATTTTGAATGGTGTCAATAAAAATGGGGATGCTTTTACATTAAATAATTAAAAAACCAACAACCAAACCAAATACTTTATGATGGATGATAAAAGGAATAAAAGTCATCATTACAATTAGATCAAACTAATAAACGTACAATAGTGGAAGACAACCCAATTAGAATTGTAAACAGTGCAAGATGACTAAATGGGACTCCCAAAAAACAATAAGTATCCATGGTCCACATGCTCCATGATCCAACCTCAACAAACAGACCTGGTAACACAAAGTCATACAATAGACATGTGATACTTTACCTTTTCCCATGTAACAATAGATGAAATCAAAAAAATCAATAATGTACCAGGGTAGGGGTTATTACTAAAAAATATGTGTGTTTTTTCCAATGACATATCTACTCACTCCACTAGCATAAAATATTTACCAAGATTTATTTAAAATAGTTTATAAAAAACAATTCAAAAATACATTATAACTAAATATAATGAAATGTAATATCAAAAAAATAGGTAAAATCCTTTTTTCAATGAATAAAACCAATAAAAGCCTTACATTATTTGGAAAGATCCATTTTTCATAACCAATAACTTCCACAAATACACACTACCAACCATGCCTGATTTATTATGAATGATCCATACAGATGACCACTTTTTCATCGATCTACCAAGTCCTCAAAAGTTAGTTAAATCCCATGTGACATTACACATTTGTAACCACACAGAAGGTCATATTTCTACCAAGTCTTGTAAATGAAATATGAACACACATGCCATTTATTCCTAAAAACCATTCCAAATCCATTAAAATAAAATCACCCTATTGTTGAAAAAATTTTCATCCATCAATACATTTTAATAAAGTAAATGTTTTAATGAAAACCATTTTACAATTTACCAATTAAATATTTCCATAAACGTTATATTTTAAAATAAACAGTTTATATTCACTATTCTTATACACATTATACCATAATTCAACAAAAGTTCACAATTACATCAAAAGAATAAATCATTAATAAATATTATTTGTACCATACATTTCAAATCTATTTCAAAAAAATCCATTAAATTAAATCAATATGAAATTAATCCATATATTCTACAAAGGTGAGTGGAGAGTGAAGCCCCTACCACGAATGGTATGATGAAAATTGAATACTTATAAAGAACTCTCACAAAACCATGTAATAATTCAACAAGAACACATTATATCTCCTCTACTAGAATGATAAATTAGTAATTTAATCATAATTTGAATCCAAAATAATTGATCTACACATAATAGATGTAGACTTGAGAAAATTATAGGATAAGAGAAGTATATCTATGTAGATATAATAAAATATGACAAAAATAGTGAAGAGCATGAACTTACCTCAATTAATTGACCTCTAATAACAATGTGAAGCCTTTGGATCACCTCTAGAACGATGGGAGAACCTTATTTGTCGATATTAGAATAAAACTCTAAAGTTAGAGCCATTATGGGACCAAAAAAGTGGATTATGGTCAAGGGATACCTACATAAACATTTTAAGAGGTGTTTTTTAACCTTTTAATGGTTTAGCCTCATGGTTAGAAAAACTTTTCACTAACTATGATCGTGATATATAGATAATAAATATTTATAACAGCCTCCTTTCAATGTCTACAAAGCATGCACTAACCATGCCAAAGCTCTTTGTCCAATACTTCACATTATACATAGTTTCCACTAGGCTACCACATGGTTTGGACAAAACCTGCACAACTCATGTGCATTCCCTTAGGCCTAAAAAAACTCTCAAAATTGTTTCCAAACTATGACAACATACACCCTTATATATTATATAATTAATTTTCATAAATATAATGTTACAGAAAAGAGAATAAGTGGGATACATAAAGTATTTCTCATTATATGTATTGGGAACCATCATGGGTCCAAAAAAATCAATATTGATCAAAATTTATATATTTGAGGTTGTTTTCTATTTTGTATAGTATAGATTTCTCTCTAATTTTCAACTAACAAATGAGTCATTATTTTCCTCATAATTCCATTCCATATTTGGAATTCTATCCATAACATTCGACATTGAAAAACATCACATTCATTATTGATGGATATGTATGAGCCTTCAATGAAAAAGGATATATTCTTTGACCACTATATATAGATAATTTTTATCCTAAAATAAAATATATAAATATTTATATTGGTTATTTACACCAACTTAATGAGTATTAAATTTTATCTCTGATAAATAACCCATCAAATTGAATGTGACATCATGTTTAGAATCACAATATTGGAAGATTATGATTATGTTTTACCAAAAACCATCTACATAGAGGAATCATAGTTTCATTATATCGTATCCAATTAGGCTCTTGTTTTTTAGATAACATGATTTTTTGGGTTTTTTCTTTGATAAATATATCCATACCATAAAAAAAACCCACATTCCATAATTCACCCATGTTTCATGTCATGTGTTATGTAAACCCACAATTAAAAGTCTACACATTCATGTTCATCATTTTCATACATATCAAAACTTGTTAATCTTTTTATTTAAAAATTAGAAAAAAAAATCATTTAATAAGAGGAGTGGGTAATACGTCATTTTAAATATTATTAGGTTTCCCACATGAAGAAACTATTGAAACATGTTAATGTGATTTTTAAATCACTAGAAATCACACACCCATGATGATTTACAAGGTTCAACTAATAAAAAAATATTAAGATAATCATTGGAATTATCAAATTTCCTCGAGATGATGAAATCCACTAGTATCAATATTTCAGTTACAAGGAGAATAGAATAATTTTTTACTAATTTGATACATCATTTCTGACATTCATGAATATTTCCCACTCTGTTATGTTGATAAATCAATTTTTTTTCAATAAAATTAATGTATTCAACTAAAATGGGATTTCATATATTTATCATAGTAATTATTATTTTTGTATTAAATCAATATTAACTATCATTGGTTTTCTTTCTTCCATTTTTTTGTACTACACATCCTTAACAAATTAATCTTTAATAAAAATAATTATTAATTTTACAAAAGGGATGAAATCCCTCCATCTAATATATCGGTACATTTCATTAATTTATGATAAAATAATATTATCTGATTATAGAATTAAAAAATATCATATTAATTTTAATTATTAAATTTATATGTGAACATATAACATCATTTAGATATTTTTAAACATATTTTTTTCAACAAATATCATTATTCTTATCATTTAGCTCTATTCCATTTCAATATGTTGTAGAATATATATCCACAATGGGAGTGAGTTTGGATTCTATAACTACTCTATTTTAATAGTATAAAGTCATTTAATCATGTTCTAAACCTTTATCACCATTCTAATGAAACAAAATTCCTATTCTCTGATGTTTATTACAAGAATGACAAAAATTACCTGTAAATGAAATTAATATTTTCAAAAGAAAAATTAATTCTTTAGATTCTAATTTTAAACCATAAAAACCTTGTATTTTCATATATGGAATGAATTATACATTTATACCTAATGTATAACTCCTACACAACATCATTTGACTCATATGGGGCCAATTTTAACTTTTTTTTGGTATTCTACAAAATTACTCATACATAGACTCTTATAGAATGAAAAATCATACATAAAATTATATAAATCACTATACCCTACATTACATGTTTCAATGGATGGAATATGTGTCTCTCCAATAACACATATAATTTTTATCATTATTTTACCATTAATTCTGATCTTATCACCAAATTATGTAAGTCATCAAATTCATAACTAAACATATTAAAATATATTTTCATACATTTCTAAATATAAAAAAGCATCACTGAGAAAAAGAAACTATATCAAGTGAGTTTTATGATTAATTATGATTTGATAATATTACCTAGTAAAATAACCATATCCACATATACACGTCTTCAGTCCACAGTATCGTCGTCAAAAACACCAAAATCTCATTCAAATAACAAATGATCTCAACAATCAATACCTTTGGTTTTTCTTTTATGAATGGAATACAAGCCACTAAAAAAATTAATAAAAATTACACTAAATCTTCATTATATTATGAAAACAGATCATGAGTGAACTCATTGTATCAAATAACATCATTGAATAATAAGACCATTTATTCTAATAAAAAATGAATTTCTTTCATAAAATCATAGCTCTTGGTCCACTTTTATTAAAATTGATTAATTCCTCACGGTTTTTAATTTCAACTAATATATTCACCTTGATACAAATAATAAATATTTAATAAAGAATTTAAAAATATATATCATTTTTGTAACACCCCAAGCATCCATGGTATGTTTCCCTTTGAATAATGCAATAGCTTGCATTTTATGCAACTTCCAGATTCTAACACACCCTGACCAATCAGAATAGCTGTTATTAATATTAATACACACATTTTGAAATTTTATCTTTCAAAATGGAATTGATTTTTTGATCCGGAATATCGAAATTAGCCTAGGGTGAAATTTTGGTATTTTTCTGAAAACATTCAATTTTTGTTGAATAGTGAAAATTATTAAATTTTAATTAAAAACAACTTTTTTAATCGAAATAATTTATAGTGATAAATTTTGAATTTGACTAGTTTTAAAGTATGTTTATAATATATTTTTACCATTTAATCCAATGTTGGTCATTGGACATAATTTTATAGTTAAACCGGACATAAACAAGTGTCAATCTTTTGATTGTTATTATCTCTTAAAAACACGCTTTTTGTTTTAACTATGAGAATTAATTTTAAATTAATTTCTGCCACTTCTATGTTTTGAATTTGTAAAATTAGATTCCATATTTGGAATCAGGAAGTCCAAATTGTTTAAATAGGTTACTTTTATTTTTAGACATTTTGAATAATTACGTTTGTAAATATTTTATTTACTATAGTTAAAATGTAAATCTTGTAAATAAGGGTAAAATATTATATTATAATAATAATAAATTACCCTAAAACGTGACCTAACATTATTGGTTGATACATTTCCTACCATGGGAATATTTTAGTCGATTTTGGGACCCAATGGATCCACTTGTAAGTGATAAGGACACTTTATATTAATTAAGTTAAAATAAATACAAAAATGACACAAGCATATATCTTTTAGAAAAATAATGTTTACATAGGGTTATATATGTTGGATTTTAGGCTATAAAAATTAATTAGAAGGATAAAAATATTTAATAAATAATTATATTTTATTTATAATTTTTAAACATTTAATAATTAATATTATTTATGACACAATAATGATGCAGTATTTTCCTTATTAATGAATGAATCAAATAATTGGTATTATAAATGTTTAAATAATTATAATTTAAATGTTTTGATGACATACATGAATCTTATTGGTTAATATGACATTATAGGATTACATAAATGAATTTGGTTCGAATTAATAAAGTTGTTAAGACTTTAAAAAAATCAATTATTGAATAGTGTCAAAATTGACATAAATGAGTTTTTTTAAAGAAAATATTATATTATTAATTGATATTAAATTCCTAAAAATATAATGTTCAGCCAAAGGACTTATATAATGATAGGTGTATCATTAATGGACCACATGGGGGTTTCTTGGATGTATATAGTAAGTGTATTTACTATATAATATAAAAATACAAATTGACATGGTAAATATCAAACTAATTAACTAAGAGTTAAAACTAAAAGATAAGGTTAATATAATGACCCAAAACTGTGTACATAATATTGGATGAAAGTATTTAGACTCATCCCCACATTAGACGTTAAATAATTCACTTTGGAGCCATTAGAAACCGAATATGAATTTATTATAAATTAATATTTCTAGCTTTTCCAAAGGTGCCCCTCACCCATCTAATAAAAGGGCACTACCCCTTCTCACTAATTCACACATTAAAAGCCTTTTGGATCGGCCAAACCCTACCCAAATACTCTCTAAGATTCCCTTAATTTATCCTAGAGGCCTTAGTTTTATCATAATGACAACCTATGGAGCCTTTTGATCAAATCAAAAGGAAGAACTCGAAGAGGAGGTAATGTCTTCACAACCCTCTTTCAATTTCCTTTCTTCATCCACTTCATCTTTCTTTATTATTAACATTATTAAATAATAACTCCAGTATATTATATATACAGTGATTTTATTATAAACCTGGTACAACCATATTCATTATTATATCCATCCTTTGAATGACATGTCACCGTACGTGCGTAAGTACGACTTACCGTCTCCACGTCATGGTGTAATTGTTATTCAAAACATTATTATTTAGTCGGGTATATTAATGATGTATAATTCATTTAATAGTAAATATAACATGATAATTATTCTTTATATATGATATAACATCCAATTATATATTATTTTAATATCAAAAGTGTGATATTGTCACTCATGGGTACGTACGGACTACCGTCTCCACGAACACGATGAGATTCATTCCCCATCATATCCATTCAAGTAAAATTCTCATTTTATGATTAAAAATAATGTTAAAGGACTTGATATAATTTCGGATATGAATAGGATACATCCTATCCATAAAAAACATGAATTATGTAACAAAACATATAAAAGAAAACATGTAAGTTAAAACCCGAAAGAACGATAATACTAAGATATTATTAACAAAGAGATGTTAAAAGATAATATATGATATCATATTAATGTATATTATTCTTGTATAATATAATAACAATTATTTCACCATTATATAGGAGTTTAACCTACCCTCAACAAAGGAAAAGTAAAAGTTAAGGGGTTTTCATCTCACTACTTATTCCCGTGATATTCATGCCATATTGCCACTATTACCTTTTGTGTGGTGTATGTATTTCCCATATTTTTATTATTTGTGTAATAAAAATTAATTTATGTGTATTTACATATTCTTTGTATGATACCTCTTTCATGGGGAGTATTTTTCGTAAGTTACCAAATTGTTAAGTGTTTATTTCACAATCTCTTCATTAGCCGAGGTTGTTTATATGTAATTATCTATTGGGACCTCTTTATCATCCACATCCATGTTTCTTAAAAATGTATTTCAAATCAATCTTACTATTTTAAAGACTGTGGGATAAATTCATTTATACCCTTTTTGAATTTTTATAACATGTTTATAAAGGAATCTTTCTGTCATTTTCCAAACAAGGTCATTTTGAACCTTTTCGACAGAATTAAGGTAAGAATGTTTTTTTAACTTATAGGGTGGGTGCGGCTATATTCCGCCATTATAAAATCTTAGAATCTTGCCTTAAAATATTATAAGAATATTTTTAAAGTAAATTTTTTATTTTATTATTATGTGACATTTAAATGTTTTCAAAATTAATATTTTAAGAATTTGTGAAAGGTACTCTTTATCAAGATCATAATTTAACATGTTTTAATGATTCATCTTTCTAAACCTTTTTAATTAATGTCCATGTTTTCAAAATGATAATATGGATTTATTTATATGGACATGAATGTTTTGAAATGATATTTCTTTTCAAAAGTTTCAAAGTTGTATGGGACACTTTGACTCAAAACACTATTTTGAATTACTTCCTTTATAAATGTCGGACTTTTAAATGATTTCAAAAAGGAGATATTTCTCTCAAATAGTTTTCATTTCATCTATTTCATCACCCTTTGGTGGATTTTAATATTTTTTGAAGTAGATTTATTATTATAAAAAACATCCATATTTATTTGAAGGTTTTGTGATATGTTTGACTGTGGATGTGTTATTTTTATTCCATTCATGGTTTATGGAGAAAGTATTGACATTTATTATGGTAGTTTTAATATGAATGTTTATGTTATGTTTAAACCTGTTCATATGAGGAATTAATTTGACTTAATATTTGATTTGTGGAGCCCGCAATATCTCCTCAATGCATCGGTAGGTCTCATGAGACAAACTTGTGTCTTGGCACAAGGACTTGAAAAAAATATTATTTGTAGCCTTGCACAAGGCCTGACTATGTGGTTATGATAGTCTGGAATTATGCATTTCATCATTATAAAAGTGGTTATTGATATTGCATGTAATTATTCGACTAGTAGAATATCCATGTGAATAAGTAAATGTCATTATTTCATTTTATCTTTTCCATATTATGCTGAAGTTCTAGTTTAAAAGGATTTTTTTAGTTATACATTGCCTTAAATGTTTATGATTATATATAAAAGTTTCCACTGTATTGTTATCCTTACTAAGCATCTGAGCTCACCCCTATCAATGTTTTATTATTTCCAGGATGTGAAAAGGTAATTTATGAATGACCTGCAGGGATAGTGTGAGGGGATATGAAGACAAGATGTTGTTGTAGTAGTTTTCACTTTATGATGTAATGTAAACTACATGAATGTATATAGTTATTCCAAGTCTACTAAACTAATCGGTCTTTTGAGACATGATCTTTTGTGATCATGCCAATATTATGTAATAAGGCACCGACTCTGGGAAACTGGGGTTGGGGCGTTACAGTTGGTATCATAGGAAGTTTAGTACAATCCTTGGAAGCTAGATTTAGAAAAACTCTGATTAGAGCACATAGATCTAAGATGGACATTGAGGATTAGTATAGAAGATCTTCCTAGAATTTGGGTATTGTTGAAATTTTGTGAGATTTCCGAGCAATACATCCCTGTATGGATACGAGAAGGTAGAGGCAGCTCTGGCACAAATGTACCTTGGGGTAAAACCCAAGAATATCACATTGAGCTAGATTCGAACGGGAACTGGTGTATGACAACAGGCCTTGCTGAACTCTTGGTTACGACACTCCCAAGGGATATTATTAGGATAATTATCATTTTATTTACAAATCATTATGAAGGGTTTATGAGTATATAATTACTCAAAGAAGTAATTTTTATGATTATGGATTATATCCATGAACTTTTTAATTTATTTTTAGTGTTTTACATGTTTGGGATTATGTATTGTTATTCATAAACTAATATAGTGTTTGCCATTGTTTAGAAATGGCTCCTAGTAGAAGGAATGAGAACTCCAGCAATACACATGATCCAAAGAGTAAGAAGGATCATATCTTTTAAGGTATTAAGATTGAATTTATAAGGGAAATAGTCTCCCACGTATTGTCATCATATGAAGAAATAGTATCTTGTGTTGATAAGATAATTAAAGAATTCTCGTAGTCCTGTGGCTTTGAAGGGAAGCAAGAGAAGGACAGGATGGTACAGAGAAAGGAAGATAAAGGGAATAAGGTAATGAAGGATTTTCCCATATGTGATAAATGTGGAAAGAATCACCTTGGGAAATGCTTGAAGGGAATGGGAGTATGTTATAAGTGTGTAGAAAAAACACACCAAGTACGTGACTTCAAGGGTAAGAAAAAGGTTTTAAATGTACAATACTTCATCTGCAAGGAGTTTGGACACTATGCGAACCAATTTCCATGTCATCATACTATGCCGCAAATGAATCTATTGGATAATAATCATGTTTTGATACTACCACAGATGAAGAGGAATTACTAGTGTTCTTATGTTGTTATTTTGGAATTATTTTATTGACGTGTTGTATCAATGATGTACTGTAAATAAATATGGATTGTACTACCGTACTATTTTATTGAGGATTTGAGATTTTATGGTACTAAGAAAAATGACTCTACATCATGTTAAACATTTTGAAAATTACATGGTTGAAGGAAATATGAACCTAAATATGGTTTTAATATTGAGGTACTGATTTTCGAATACGATATGGTTGATTTGGGTAAATTATATTGGATATTCTTGACTGCTTTGAATCTGATTAAAGATTTTTATATTCCATCATTGTTAGAGTTTACAAAATTTTTGGATGGATGAATTTTATCCAGTATTCTATAAAGATCTAGGGAGAATTAATGTAATCAATAAGGTTTTATGGTAATTCATGATGTTTCAGTGTTTTAAAAGAATACATGATGAAGGTATTCAACTGCTATTACGGGCTAAAAAGGATCTACATTATGTTTAACATTCATATAAATTTTTGACTGAGGGTTTACTGAAGTATTTGGGATATGTATAATGGTTAGAATGCATTATATTTTACATTGAATACTATTTTTAATGTTATTTTTTTGGATATTTATAAAAAGGACAACACGCAGACCTTGTGACAACCCATCGCATCAGACAAAGTTGCCGGAATCAAACCCAAAAACATAGTGAAATTGGGATTTATTTTCTACCACTAGACTACGTGAAGTCCCTGGAGTGTATAATGTATTAGTAATTTTTTAAAAGTTTGATATATGAATTATAAATTTATTTTTGGAACCAGATACGGTTAGGATAAATATAATATTTTTGAGTTCTATTACCTTTTGGAGTGAAAGATGGGGTTTTGGTTAAAATTTATTAATGAATGAAAGTCTTCATGAAAAGTAGGTATATTTATTTACGTTCTTAATAAACCTCATAAAAAAATTATTCAACTTTATGAAATTCGTCATAAAACAAAAACCATGTTGGTTATGTTTTTCTACTTAGGAATCAAAGACCGTTTAACCAATCACAAGTTTTTGATTTTCTTGTAGTTAACTTTCTCCTAATCCTATTTTCTACAACTCTCCATCATAACTTGATGGTTTGTTTATCCTCCATATGAATGTTTTCATATAATCCTAGTATGGGCTATCTCGGGTGACCTTTTTACTTGTCTTTCTTTCTTTTAAAGTTATATTTTTGTTAACCCTATATCCGATATGGGTTTTCCACAAAATTATTTTCAATTTTCAACCATTTATTTTCGAAGAAAATTTTTAAATTGTGATGACACAATTTATTGAATGAGGGGAGAATGTCAAACCCCAACCTTCCATGGTATATTTCCCTTTAAATAATGCAATAACTTGCATTGTACGCAACTTCGAGATTCTAACACACCATGACCAATCAAAATAGCCGTTATGAATAGTAATACCCACTTTTTGAAAGTTTATCTTTCAAAATGGACTTCGTATTTTGATTCATTATATCAAAATTATCCTAGGGTGAAATTTTGTTATTTTTCTAAAAACATTCAACTTTTGATGAATAGTGTAAATTATTAAATTTTAATTAAAAACAACGTTTTTAATTGAAATAATTAATATGGATAAATTATGAATTTGACTAGTTTTAAAGTATATTTAGAATATATTTTTTCAATTTATTACAATTTTGTTCTTTGGACATAATTTTACAATTAAACTGGACATAAACAGGTGTCAATCTTCTGATAATTATTATCTCTTAAAAACACGCTTTTTGTTTTATCAACGGAAATTAATTTTAAATTAATTTCTGCCACTTCTGTGTTTTGAATTTTGAAAAATGGATTCCATATTTGGAATTAGGATGTCGAAGTCATGTAAATAGGTAACTTTTATTTTTTGACATTTTGAATAATTACTTCGGTAAATATTTTATTTACCATTGTTAAAAGGTAAATCTTGCAAATAAGGGTAAAATATAATATTATATTAATAATAAATTACACTAAAACGTGTCCTAACCTTATTGGTTGATACATGTCCGACCATGGGTATCTTTGGGTCGATTTTGGGACTCCATGGATCCACATGTAACTGATAAACACACTTTATATTAATTAAGTTAAAATAAATACAAAAATGAAAGTAGCATATATCTTTTAGCAGAAAAACATTTTCATAAGGTTATATATGTTGTATTTTCTACTAATAATATTCATTAGAAAGATAAATAGATTTACTACATAATAGTATTTTTAAAATAATTTTTATACATTTAATAATTAATATTATTTATGACACAATAATTATGCAGTATTTTCCTTATTAATAAAAGAATCAAATAATTGGTATTATAAATTTTAAAATAAATATTATTTGAATGTTTTGATGACATAAATGAAATTTATTGGTTAATATGACATTATATGATTTCTTAAAGGAATTTTTTTTCGAATTAATAATGTTTTTAAGACTTTAAGACAAATCAATTATTGAATAGTTCCAAAATTGACATAAATGAGTTTTTAAAACAAATATTATATTATTAATTGATATTCTATTCCTAAAAATCTAATGTTAGGCCAAAGGACTTATATCATGATAGGTGTTTCATTAATGTACCACTTGGGGGTCACATGGATGTATATAGTATGTTTATTAACTATATAATATAAAATGCAAAGTGACATTGTAAATGTCAAACTAATTAACTAAGAGTAAAAACTAAATGATAAGGTTAATATAATGACCCAAACTAGTCTAATTTTTTTTGGTTGAAATTATTTAGAATCATATCCACCATAGACATTAAATAACCCACTTTGGAGCAATTTTAAACCAAATATGAATTTATTATAAATTAATATTTATATCTTTTCCAGAGGTGCCATCACCCCTCTTAAAAATGGGCACTACCCCTTCTCACTAATTCAAATATTCAAAGCATTTTGGATAATCCAACCCCTTCCCAAATACTCTTCCCTCACTTCAACCTAGAGTCCTTTATTTAATCAGAAATCCAAACTATGGAGCCCTTTTGAACGAATCAAAAGGAAGAACCAGAAGAAGAGGTAATGTTTTCACCACCCTCTTTCATGTTCCTTTCTTCTTCCACTTATACTTTCTTTGTTATTACAATTCTAAAATAATAACTCATGTATCATATATATATATAGTGATGTTATTATAAACATGGTACAACCATATTTAGTATTCTATCCATCCATTGAATGACATGTCACCATACGTGCGTACCTACGGTTTATAGTCACCATGTCGTGGTGTAATTGTTATTCAAAACATTATTATTTAGATGGGTATAATAATGATTTATAATTAATTTAATAATAAATATAAAATTATAATGATTCTGTATATATGATATAATATCCAATTATATATTATTTTAATATCAAATGAGTGATATTGTCGCTCATGCGTACGTACAGACTACCGTCTCCATGAATGCAATGAGATATATTCCCCATCGTATCCATTCAAGTCTAACTCTCATTTGATGATTAAAAATAATGTTAATGGACTTGATATAATTCTGTATATTAATACTATACATCCTATCCATAACAAACATGGCTTATGTAACAAAACATATAAAAGAAAACAAGTAAGTTAACACCCGAAACAACGATAATACTAAGATATTATTAAAAAAGAAATGTTAAAAGATCATACATGATATCATATTAATGTATATTATTATTGTATAATTTAATAACAAATATTTTACCATTATACAGTAGGTTAACCTACCATCAACCAAGGAAAATTACAAGGTAATGGGTTTTCATCTCACTCCTTATTCCCATGAGATTCATGCCATATTGCCACTATTACCTTTTGTATTGTGTATGTACTTCCAATAATTTTATTATTTGTGTAATACACTTTAATTTATGTGTATTTACATATTCAATATATTATATCTCTTTTACAGGGTATATGTTTCGTAAGATACCAAATTGGTAAGGGTTTATTTCAGAATCTCTACATTATCTGAGGTTGTTTATATGTAATTATCTACTGGGACCTCTCTATCATCCACATCCATGTTTCTTAAAAACTTATTTCAAATCATTCTTAATATTTTAAAAAATATGGGATAAAGTCCTTTATACCCTTGTTTACTTTTTATAAGAATTTTATGAAGGAATCTATCCGTCATTTTCCAATATGATTTCAAAATTAATATTTTAAGAATTTGTGAAAGGTACTCTTTATCAAGATCATAATTTTAAATGTTTTAATGATTTATCTTTCTAAACCTTTTTAATTAATGTACATGTTCTCAAAATGATTTTAAGGATTTATTTATATGGCTATGAATTTTTTGAAATGATATTTCTTTTCAAAAGTTTCGAAGTGGTATGTGACACTTTGATTCAAAAATCTCTTTAAAATTACTTCTTTTATAAATGTGTGACTTTTAAATGATTTCAAAAAGGAGATATTTCTCTCAAACAGTTTTGATTTCATATATTTCAACATCCATTGATATATTTTAAGCTTATTTGAAGTAGATTTATTATGATACCAAACTTCCATTTTGTATTGAAGGGTTTGTGATATGCTTGAATGTGGATGCGTTATTTTTATACCATTCATGGATTATGGAGAAAGTATTGACATTTTGTAAGCTAGTTTTAATACGAATGTTTATGATATGTTTAAACATGTTCATTTTAGGAATTAATTGGACTTAATATGTGATGGGTGGAGCCTCTTATAGCTCCTCGATGCATCGGTAGGTCTCATGAGACAAACTAGTGTCTTGGCACAAGGCCTTGACAAAATCATATTTGTAGACTTGGCATTAGGCCTTAACTATGTGGCTATGATAGTTCGGCATTATGCATTCCATCATAATGAAAGTGGATATCGATATTTCATGTGATTATTTGACTAGTAGAATATCCATTTGAAAAATTAAATGGCATTTTTTTATTTTATCTTTGCATATCATGATGATGTTCTAGTTTAAATTGATTTTGTTTTAGTTATACATTGCCTTAAATGTTTATGCTTATTTATGAAAGTTTCTACTATATTGTTTTCATTACTGACCATCTGATCTCACCCCTTTTAATTTTTTATTTTTCCTAGGATGTGAAGATGTAATTTATGAAGGACCTGCATGGTTACTATGAGGAGATATGAAGACAATATTTAGTTGTAGTAGTTTTCACTTTATGATGTAATGTAAAAATTATGAATGTATCTAGTTATTCTAACTCTACTAAACTAATCGGCCTTTTGAGACTTGATCTTTTGTGATCATGCCAATATTATGTAATAATGCACCGACTCTGGGAAATTGTGTCAGGGTGTTACAATTGTTACAAGATAATGACATATTCTTATATAAATGAAAATGAATTTTTTTATAATATTTCAAAAAGTCACACACCCACATGATATCATTAAAAAAATTCACATATTATCAAATCTATATAAAAAAATTATATCCTTAATAAATACCTCCCCCAAAAATATTAAAGCATACAATAGTTAAATCCCCATATATCTATTTCATCCATTATTAAAAATTCAAATGCATTTAAATTCCAATGATGATTTATATTTCCTTTTTATCACCCATTGCAACAAATTTATACAAAATTGGATGAGGGAGTAGACTTACTCCTTGTAAATTATCCTTGATAGTATCAAAATTCTCCTTCGAATCAATGGACTATATATATTTCAATAATAATCATCTTTATAGGGTGGGATTTGGGGGTTCATGTTTATTAGGGGTTCATTTTACCAATTTATATTTTATTATACAATTAATACGGTATCAGGTTTCTGATGCATTTTCATGATGGTTTGTATCATTGAATATTGTATAGGGTTTGTCATTATGTATTGGGAGCTTATTTTTTAATTGTTCTTTAGATAAATTTTCATGTTTCATTATCATTGAATTTACAATGATTTTTATTTAGAGATAGTGACATTTGTTTTCATAGGTTTTTTATGTAGAATGTAGATGGATTTTTTAATTCCTGGTAGTTCTAATCTTTTTAGATGTGATTTTTATTGATATACACATTAATTCATGATTAATTTCCTTCATGTTTCTTATCCCTACTAGAGATGGTCTTGATGATGTTAGTATGAATAACGATAATAGTGGCATATTGTGTGTGATTATAATGGAATATTGTGTGTGATCATGACTATAATGGCTATAACACAAAGGTTTGTTTCCACAATATTTGGGTTTTTTTGGCTCATGTCGTCCTCAATCATGGAATATAGATTATGCATTTTTTCAGTTTCTATTCAATGTTTTGAAATTCAAAATTAGAGTAATATTGTTTCATTTGTTAGTAGAATTGGGTATTTTCCCTTTGAAATTTTATCTCTATTATACCATATATTTTTTATTTTCCCATATCCCATATTGTTTCATATAGGATATTAATATAAATTAAGGGGAATTATGTTGAACTCTCAAAATAAATCATAATCATTCAATAGAATTATTTGTTATTGATTTAGTGCAAATATCACAATCATTGTAATTTATATGAAGAATTTATAGTTATAACACATTATTTCCCATAAGAACTTATATGGAGTGATAATTAATATCAATATTTATATATAATGAATAATTAAAAATAATTTTTTTAAATACTCATTGAAATTTATTATTTCATCCACCGGGATATTGTAACTTCACCCACACTTTATGATCTTCCAACTAAGTATTTATCCACTTCAAATGGGTTTTGGTTTTCATTGAAGATACATAATCTACATAAATACCTCTCATTATTAGAAAAAAAAATTAATATTCAAGAATACACACCTAAATAGATTATTTTATTCATTACATCCTTGTTTGAATAATAAATACACTTTTCAATTAATATATATAATAATCATGTTTCCATCAATTAAATGAAACACTTTTCATAAAATTTATTAACTAAGACAAATTTTAACAACGTAGAAAATATTAATCATTAAATATAAAATTTGTAAAAAAATTTAATAAATCTTATAAAATATTATTTTATCATTTTATAATCATTCCATATTATTGTACAACATAGTTCCCAATACAGAGATGGTAACTAGCTTTGAATCCCAAATCCAAAATTCTTTAGATGCTCTAATTTGTAGCATCTCAATATTTTTTGAAAAAGAAACCAAATTCCATGTTATTCTCAAATTAACTAATAACTACTATTTAAATTTTATATCCTTTCCATTAAACATTATTTTTCCACTTTTCTTTTTTCTATTTAGAAATTCATAATACACGGTTGCGATCAGTTTGTTATTTGGACTCTGATAGGACCAACACAATTTTTATGAATTGTAACCTAACCTTATGAATAGTAACCTACCATTATAAATATAAAAATTACCCTTATGAAAATTAGATCATCTAAAATAATTGTAAACTCATCCATGAATGCATACGTAAAATTTAGACATCTTATAAGTGGCAATAAAAAACATTAAATGTGTGGTTATTTCTATATGTTATAACCAATTAATAATAATTAATAAATTAACATAAAAGAAAATATATTTTCCTAATATTTGTTCATAAATTATAAATTCTATGTCTACTAGTTTGAAGATAAATTTTTAAGAAGTTATGTAATTTTTTATTGTGTTTTAATATTAGTTTTCATTTTAAAATTGGTATTTTTCAAGTAAATTATGATTTTTATTAATAATGGAATTATTTATATTTAGAATTTGTTTTTTGAAAAATGGAGTTCATTTTTGGATTCTACACATTGATAAATGGTTAGGGTAATTTTTATGGATTTTTATGAAATACTAGAATTTTTATTTAATGGTGAAATACTGTAATTTACTAAAAACGGTAAATTCATTAATTATAGAGTCAAGGGTGATGTCATGTTGATGTAAGACCAATTGGTTAAAACTCAAATTAACTACATAATTAATGTAGACTTGGAACACTCACTATTTATTTTCTTCATGAAAATTAATAAACAAATTATTAAAATATTTCAACAATACCCCTCGCCTCAACAATAAATAATTCCTTTGATGCCCTCATTTTATCCCACCCATCAATATTCAAGCCGTATCTAAAATATACGAAAAATCCTCCCCATCCCCTCCCCCACGTCCAAGAGTTCCTGGTTACAACAATATACCAATCCAAGGTGCCATAAGGGGATTTAGGAGGTAATTCCCCACTCACTCATTTCGTTTAATTTTCTTTAAATTAAATGTTATATTCTTATTGTATCCCCACCTATCATCATGTACATGTTATGGTAACTCCAATATCATATATATAAATTAATATTATTATACTAAGGGGATAATATATCATCCAACCCCCTTCTCTTAATTTTTTTTATTTTAGCAAGGAAAATGTTGTTCGTGTGGTGTTAATTTATCTCCTTCAAAATTGACATGTTTTCTTTTTTACATTACAACCTTTAGATCGACTCAATAAAATATTTTTATAGTTGAAACAGATTATATTATAGTTATAACATACTATTTAATTTTATTTAACCAACTTATTTATATATTAATAAATGATTAAGCATTACAAGTTTATTGTGATCGAAAACCTGCCGAATAAACCCAAACAATCATAATTAAATTATTATCTAATGTTTCATCCTCATGGTATATATACAAATTATTTATACCAATAATAGTGACACATCCTTTACCTACATTATGATTACATAATTTTAAAGATAAATAATAATATTATTAAAAATAAAGGATATGATGATTTATTGTCTTGGAAAAACCCACACCATACATAAAATTTAAAACATAAAATGTAAACATTTATTTAATCCAATCTTCTGTAGAATATTATGGTCTATTGAAAAATCATTAGTACTCATAATCACCTATGGATATACATCAAAAAATGGGTATACTAAAATCATTTTAATGGGATATATATGACCCATATGACACTGAGTGAGCACAATAATAACATATGTATTAGATCATGAACATTAGAAGATGCATTAATAAAAAACGTGAAATGTGGAAATGATTAAAAATGAAATATTATGTCATAGTGGTAAAATACCATATATAGATGTAAAAAATTATATAATCTTGTTCACAAATGATTTACCATTAAATAATTAGATTTACCGCTTTAACCAATTCATTATATTGTTGTATAATTCTAGGCACACAAGTCACATTCAATCATTTATATTGAGCTATATAATTCTAGGTGCACCCATCACATCAGAACATTTTCACTATAATTTAATACACATAACACTTTCATAAATCATGAACATAAATAACAAATGGAAATAATGTGTTTCACATCATAGAAAATATATTTATAAACATTTTTCTCCCAAAATTAAGAGGGGATAACATTCATGATATAGAACAATCAACAATGAGTGAATTAGAAACAATCATTGAGAAGTAAAGAAAGGGTGTTTATTAGTAAGAAGATTTATTTTGGATGAACATTTGGTTTGAAATAAAATAAATTAGAAAACATGTATATCCCAGAATAAGTATGATGATGTTGATTAAATGAATCTTTAGGAATACTAAAAATGGGTTGAAATAGGGAAACCCCAAAGAATGATAGTTGTGTTTGAGAATTTCCCCTTTCCTTGGATCTGAATGCTTTATTCACCTAAATGTCTTATATAAACACATCATATTAAATAACTGAAATTTCTAGAACCTTTTATAAATTAATAATGTTCATTTAGGTATTATTAAGTTCATTTTTTTTCTTTTTTATTAGTTATAAAGTTTAAATTAATAGTTACAGAATGTTCATTTTTTAGGGGAATTTCCTATAGAATCTTCTTTAAGGAACCTTGGACTCATCCTTTAATGAGAGCAGAAGCTCTTATAAGTGGGGGAGGGTCTAGGTAAGATTTTTGGTCAGAATTTTGACAAGTACATAATCTTGATATTTGTGAATAAATGAGGGTGTGAAGGGTGGTATTTATAGTAGAGGGGATATGTGTTTTCTAAATATATTAATCATTAGTTTATTAATTTCCTTGAAGTTAATAAATATTGAGAGTTCCATGACTAAATTCCTTAAGGAAGTCATGTGATTTCTAACTAATTGGGGTTACATGGGTATAACATCACCCATGACTCTATATTTCATTAATTTATCTTATTTTGTAAATTAGAATATTTCACACTTCATAAATGATTCATGTATTCAAAAAAAAACTCAAATTAACCCTGAATAATTTTCGACGTGTAGAATCCAAAAATGAACTCAAATTTTCATAAATAAAGTTTAAATTTGACTAATTTATTTTCTAATGAAAATCACATTTTACTTGAAAAATATAGTTTTTTTATCATTTATTTACTTATTCCAAAATATATATACACCATTCTTTCACAGAAGTCCTTTATATATAATATCATAGGTGAGGTTATTATTCATAATGGTATTTTATAATTCAAAAGGGTAAAATGTAATTACCAGGTCTCAGTGCATCCCATAAACCCCGCTTTTAACATGGTCGTCGGGTCATGGCCCTCTAGGTTCCACTATTTGCCTCGCAGACACCTTGTCCCCACCCTGGGGCCCACCCACTTGCCCAAACATGTCATATAACTAATGAATGTCCCCACAAACCAACACATGTCCTTTCTAGTGTGCCTAATCGTCACATACACATACCCAAGGAAACTTCCCAGAAGGTTACCCATCCCAATCACATATAGGCCAAACATGCGTAACTGTGGAGTTCTAATCAGGTATGCTCTCAACAAGGAAGGTGTGCCTTGTAAAAAAGAGTCATATCATTTATTCATTTATTCCTTTATCATTCTTGGGTGTCACATTCACCCCCCCCCCCATTAGAGAACAACATCAACTATTTATTCATCATCTTACCTATTCTGGGATATACATGTATTCAAATATTGTTTATAGAAAACCCAATGATATTCCAAAATAAATATCCATAAAAATAAACACCCACTTTATTTAATTCTCAATGATTCTTTCTAATTCACTTATCATTGATTGTTCTATGTCAATAATATTATCCCCTCGTTATTTTGGTAGAAAAATATCTATGAATGTTTTATTCATGTTGTGAAACCCATTATTTTCCATGGGATATATATGTTCATGAATGATATAGTGTTATGTATGATAATTTAAATGTTATTATATTATAGGTGCACCCGGAATAATAAAGTACAATATGAATGTTTGAATTTGAAGGGTGTCTTCAAATTTATACAGTGCTCCAATTCAATGGTTAAATTGATAAATATCATTATTTAAAGTGAATTTATGTGTGGACATGATTCTAGATTTGTTCAAAACTATTTCTGTTAGTTTATAACTAAGACATGATGTTTAATTTTTTGTGTATTTCCACATTTCAAGTCATATATTAATGATACCATTAATATTCATGATAAATTTCTTATGTTATGATTTTACTAGATTACACAAGACACTAAACCATCAGATCCTTGATGTGTAATACTATTATGTTGTTTGTGCTTAAAATGATGTAATAGTAATGTAATAAAATTTCAGGTCCCTATAGTTTGATATAATTTGGTCTCTTTTTGGTTTTGAATTTTAAAAATCTGACATACACAATTGGGATCGGTAAGTTATTTTGAGTCTGGTAGAACAACATATTTTTTTTGAATAGTATCCTATCCTTATGAATAGTAAACTACCATTATGAATAGTATTATGATCCTTATGAATAGTAAATCATTCAAAATAATTGTAACCTCACCCATGACTGTATACATAAAAGTTACACATCTTATAAGTGCCAATATGACCACAGAAAACATATTTTTATTTTTATAAGATATAAATCAATAATTATAGATAATTAATGAAATTAAAAGAAAAATTATTTCCCTACTTTTTCTAGAAAATTATCAATTCTACTTCTTCTGGTTTTATGCAAATTTTATAAGACATTCTGTAGTTTTTTAATGCATTATAAAATCAATTTAAATTTTTAAATATGTATTTTTCATGTAAATTAAGATTGTAATAAAAAATTAATTTAAACATATTTATTAAATTATTTTTGAAACATGGAGTACATTTTTGGATTCTAAATGTCAAAAAATGGTTAGGGTGAGTTTTTTGGGATTTTTCTGAAATACATGATTTTTTTATGAAAAGTGAAATATGATGATTTACAGAATAAGTCAAATTCAATAATTATAGAGTCATGGGTTATATAATTCTTATGTAAGAAAAAATTATTACAACTAAAATTACCTACATAATTTATTTATTCATGCAACACTCACTATTTATTGTAATGAGGGAAATTAATAAACTAATAATTAAAATATTTGGAAAACACCACTCCCCTCTACTATAAATACCAACCTTCACACAGTCACTTCCTCACACCTCTAAATAATCCATACATTCCTAAACTCATAAAAAAAATCATTCCCATCCCCTCCCCCACATCCATGAACTTCAATTCTCATAAAAATACCAATCCACAATGCCTTAAGGAGGATTCAAGATGTAATTCCCCTCTCACTTTTCTGTTAATTTCCATTAAATTTCATGTTCTATTCTTAATATCTACCCACATATCCTCACGATACTAATGGTAAATATATTATCACATATAAAATTTAATGTTATGTTACTAATGGTATAATATATCATCTGAACCCCTTCTCATCTTCTTTTTATTTTAGAATGGAATGTGTTGTTTTAATGTGATAATTTATCACGTTCAAGAACGACATGTTTTATTTGTTTCTTTTACAGTATCCAGATCTGGTGATTAAAAAACATTTATGGTTGAACCAGATTATTTCATTTGTTTGATAACCTATTAAATGATTTGGAACTAAATTATGTACATATTACTAAATTACTAAACAAACAATGTTCATTATGGTCGAAAAACCGCCCGGATTAACCCAACTGATCATCATTAAATTAATATATATTGATTCATTCTCACGGTATATAAAAAAATTACTTATAAGATCATTTCATGTTATGTAATATCATCAATAAAATATAATAAATATTTTTAATTCTTATCAACATTTTAGATTAACTTCCATTCATGAATACAAGTGAATTGTTCTAAAAATCTATAAAAATGAACATTCTCGAACAATAAATTTCAACTATATAACTCCTAAAAAATCTCATAAATGAACATAATAAAACCGTAATGAATCTTATTAATTTATAAAAGCTTTTATAATTTCTAATTAATGACTTTAATGTTGTTTTACAGAACATTAAGTTGAAAAATGCATTCAGATACAACGTAAGGGGATATTCTAGAACCCAACTCTCAAACATTGGGTTTTCCCTCATTAAACCAATTTTAAGTATACCTTAATAAACATTTATTCATCCTCATATTACCTATTATGGGATATACATGTTTTTCAATTGATTTTATGACAATTCTAATTTTCTTCCAAAAGAACACTTCTTACAAATAAACACCCTCTTTTTTACTTCTCAATGATTGTTTCTACTTCAATCATTGTAGATTGTACTATGTTAATAATGTTATCCCCACTTTATTTTGGGTGAAAAATGTTAATGAATATATTCCTTATGATGTGAAACCCATTACATTATATGGGTTATTTATATTTGTGATTGATATATGTTCCATGTGTCATGCATGATAATGTAAATGTTATGATTTGACAAGTGTGCTCGGAATTATATATCACAATATGAATGATTGAATATGATGGTTGTGCCCTAAATTATATAGAACTACAATGAATTGGAAAAAGTGATAAATCTCATGAGTTAAAGTGAAGTGATGAGTGAACATGATGCTATCATTTTTCACAACTATGTGTTGTAGGTAACCACTAAGACATGATATTTCATTTTCTTTCATTGCCATAGTCCATGTCATTTTGTAATGTTTCCTCTCATGATTATGATCTTGATCCTATGGTATGACTATAATGATTATGCTCACCCCATATAATATTGTATCATGTTTTTATCTATCCACTAATTGGGATTTAATTTCACACCATTTTTATTGATATCCTCTGGTAACTTCTTGTACTAAGGGAAAGTCAATATCTAATAAGAAGTAATAGAATAAATAAATAAATAAATATTTATGTTTTATTTTGTAAAATCTATATATGTTTTATTTAATATTCTAAAATATATATTTGTAAATGTTCCAATAATATATTAAATGTTTTTTATTTGTTTAATTTTCTTTTATAAATAAATACATAAAATTTATATCTGTTGAACCTGAAAGAGCAGGTTCAAGGCTTTACACAATTTATAATTTTCTTGGGAATTTTTTTAACATTATCATTGATTATTTTTAAATATAAAATATATCCCATCTCCCCATGAAATGTAATTTAAAATAACTTCTACATATTTAATGAATATTCTTCAAAAAGATTATTAATCTTCAATAAATATAATACCATCTCTATAGAAAATAATAGCGAATGATAACTATAATTTAAAATTCATGTAATAATATTAATCGACTCATACATTCCAAAATTTCAACAACATCATGATAGAATCTATCGTGAAATACCCATATATTTATAGAATTTCAACTAACATAAATCCTTTCTTAAACTATAAGAATAATTCTTTTCTTCGTCAAGATAGAATCTAAAATGTAGTTTAATATAAACCACTTCATGTAATTCACCATTGAGGATCATAGACATAGAATCTAGTTGGAATATCTAATGGTGCTTCATGTCACAATAGAAAGAAAAATAATATCTGTCTATAGACATTCCACATGTGAATTGTCCAGATCAAATTCAATTCCTTTTACAAGGGAATACCCATAAAACATAGGTCATTATTTTTTCCTCACAAATTATCCCCATTCATTAAAATGGTTTTGGAATATCTATTCTGTTCAAATAAAATTCATGAAGTAAAAATTTGGTATCTAATCCCAATATTCACTCTCTACCATTTGACCCATTTGGATTTTTATGGAATCAATCCACCATTTTTTCTATAAATATTTTTTGAAATCATTTAGTTTAAATAGTGATAATACTGAGATTTGACTAGTTGTTCTATGAGCTACTCTTGTTTGAACATGTCATCCTTGATCAAAAATTCCCTTTTGGAATTTAATGTTAGTTTTCAGCATTGAATGATGTGAAAAAATTTATGATTTATCACTTGAATTGTCTGAATCATTATATTTTACATGACATTATTCTAAATTTTAACCATTTCTAGAATCATAAAAAATATGATAAAAAACTAATAATTCTTGATCACTTATAAAACAAAATTTCTCATTCATATATATATTAATTGATCATTCCAACATCATAATATTATAAGAATAATAATATTACAAATTTAATTATTATAATATTGATATCCTCTACTATTTAAGGATAACCTTAGAATATTTCATCAACACCACTTTGATCAAAATTTCTCTTGTTATTAAATTTAATAATGATAATACATGCAATAACAAATAGACATAGTTACCTCAAAAAATCATATTTTTAATAAAACATCACATATGGGGACATATATAAACATTTAAATTATAATGTTAATTTTTGGATATAAACCACTGATCAAATGGACACTATCTAAGAGTATAAGGATGTTTCACTCACTATAAATAATGTTTGATCCGTCAACACTTTGCATCTATTGTTCTATAATGAAAATAAATTTTTAGTTGTCAATATATTGAAAATATATCATGGATAACACAATAAATATTCAGATAACTAATAGTCAACTTATATAATCATAAAAAATATTATTCATCATTCTCAAGAAGAATACAGACTCCTTATATAGGATTAATTTAGACAATTTAATCATTTTCAGTGCCTATAATTTGTGACACATAAATTATATAACAAAAATTCCTATAAATTAATCATTAGAGAAAGAAATAATAGATCAAAACCTATGTATTGATTTATATTGGATCAAAAATTGTCAAATTGGATAATATCTAATGGATTAATAGATTGAATCTCTAACGTACGTGTTGAGAATGATCAATCCTTCATTTATTACATATGTTTATCATATAATTCTTTTATATTTTTTACATAATATAATCATTAAAATAAAATCCACAATTAATAATACTCATATTAATTTTTCCATGATTACCATGCCTTCAATTTGACAAATTAATTTCATCATCCATTCATTAATAATAAAAAGTTAGGGAATTTACACCATAAAATTAATTACCCCTTTTCCATTTTCTTCAAAAAAAGACACCTACCAATTAAGATGCACATATAAATATATTACTTTTGAATTATATATTTATTTCATTCATAAAATAGTTGAGGAGAATAAGAAAATTGTGTTACACTCATTCAATAAATAATGAAATTTTTTAATTTAAATTGATCTTTAGAAATAACACTTGATCCATAACCTTTTATTTTTATTAAACCATCATCTAAAAATTCCAATAAGCCTTTTCTCACTTTTCGACATATTTTAAAATTTTTAAATTCCCCATAACATGAGAGGGACAAAAACTATCTAAATCTATAGATTATAATTTTATAATATATTAATTTCATTTTAAAATATTAATGATTTATTATTTCATTTAAACATGTAATTTTGAGACAAATGAGAAATGAAACACATAATCATTAATTTTAGTATGATATTATGGAATTCAATGGATAGGTGACTTGACTACTCACATAGTCTATTTACTTATTCATGAACATCAAATATATTTATTGATTTGTGTCCAAATATTTTAGTCTATTGTTAATTTATTTTTCGTTTCGTTGATATAAAAACCCTAAAGTTATACATATTAAGGAAGCCGAAGATAATAATTTAATTTTAAATTAAACCATAATATATTTCAAATATTCCTAAAGGTGCCACTAGATTCAAAATTACATTATAAATATATTTACCTTATAAATTTTAATGATGTGCAGAAGTTGAAACTTTTACTCCATTATTATATAAGTCACAAATAATGGATCCTTTTTTTAAAAAGTGTTATTTATAATCCTAGATAAATTCTTATTAAACTTCATATTTTCTTAACCATTTTCCAAGTCAAAAATTTTTATATTTTTTGAGTTTATTTTTTCGTTCCTAGAGTTTCTATACTTTTTGTAATCACATGATTTAGAGAAAAAATCATCCTTCATAACAAGATTGTTCTTCAATAAATATTCATTATAAAATTTGGTAATACATTCTCCTTTTTAGAATGTTTTCATGTATTCTTCCCAAGCATATTTCTACTTAAACATTCCCCCATTTCATAAATATAATCTTCATAATTGGATATTAATTTTTCATCACTTCTTTTTCTTTGAATAATATTATTGTACATGGCCATCTTACTTTTATTTATCTATCCTTTTCTTTTCCATATTGGTGATAAATTTATTTTCATCACTAATTAACTCTTTTAGGCTATCAAAAAAATTAAATATCATATATTTTTATTTTATATGGACATCTTCCTTGTTGATGGTAAATTGATCATCCTTCTTTCAGTTTTTATTATCCTATTCAATAATCAAAAGTTTCATGATAAATTCATTCCACATTAATTTTTAAATGAACAATATATTGATTTCTTTATCTTCAAAACGATAATTTATACTTTAATAAGTATTTAAATTTTAATCATTCACCTTAGTAATGAGTAACATCACAAGAACATCATCATAAGGAAGTCTCGAATGCCGCTTTTAATTTAATATGATCACTTAATTCACAATTATATGAGAATTTTCCCATATTTATTCTCAATAATTATTTCATTTTCCATTTTAAAAAAACATTTATTTATTAAATTTATATTATTTATTCTTATAAAATATTTTTTTTCTTTCATCTTTATCTCCACTATATTCATCTTTTTCCAATCATGGAAAATTAGAAAAAAAACAATACAATGTATAAATACATAATCCATTTTAATATAATCATTCAATTGAATTTTAATTTTCATATTATCATATATGATGATAGAATAGGAAAACGTTTATAAAAAAAACAACCCAAAAATACATCATAATTTTACCATCAAACAACTTTATCATCATACTATTTCAAATATATATCATTCTTTAATGATTTAAAATTGGATTAATTTTTATACATAACCATTTTCTTGACAATTTTTTCATCCCTACCCAATAGAATATATAAATATATATTATGTTTTCTAGTGGTAGTGTTCACATATTTTAATATTCATAAGATAAGACAAAAAAAATAAACATTTCTCATAGAATATAAAGTATATTCACAACTAATGTTGTTACCTATAATTTATCACATTAATTATAGACTATTATAAATAACTCATCTACCAATGTGAATAATTGATATATAGTTTATCCTTAATTTAGGTAATTATATTTTAGCTAACAAATATGTATATTATCTTTTTCGCATTGGAATTTTAGTCATCAATTTTCTTTCATATATCCCACATGGAGTTGGATATCTTAATGACTTTAAGATTCTGGAATTCATTATATAAAAAATATGATAATATGGAATTCCTTATAAATAGACAATTTATGATCTATGTAACCACTAAGTGTTGGGTATATTAGAGGTATTCTTTTCAACATTTTTAATATTTGACCCCACCATCACCTCCAATTAGATATATTGGAATATAAAAAAAAACTCAATCAAAACCATAAGAAAACCATAATATATATATATATATATTATACAACTAAATAATATTTTATGGTCCTTAGATTGATTTATAATAAATCCAAGACCACCCTCCACTAGAAATTAATCCATTTTTGTTTTCCTGAAGATTTATATAACCATCACTTGTTTTGAGTAATAGTCTATATTGAGGGCAAGTTCTTCTTGTCCAGATAATATTTATAAATAGAATTTTTAGTAGAAAAATAAATCTTCACCAACATGTTTCAACACATCATCATTATTCATATTGAATTTTTAATACTTGAATTTATATATGATCTTCTTATATTATTTTTTTCATATAATCCCACAATACATAATGTGTAACTTCTCTTTCTGGTCATATTCATCAAAAATAACATTATGATACATATTGTCTTGATAGATCTCTAAATTGTACAATTATATATGATGCACTATATATATAATTTATATATCATGTAACACTATGTATTTTCCTCCTTTTTCTAGTACCTCTATGTTAGGTACTATCAAGCTGGTGGATCTATGTCTCATACATCTCTATCTGGAACTTCTTGGTCTATTACCATTTTATATTTTAATCCTCTATCAAGTACCTATGATTTTATAGTACATTTCATATTGGTATATCTCTCTCTAGTTTATTTATAAAATAATATCTCTAGAAACATGGTCATCTGATCAATACTTCAATAACTTGAAAACTCACAATATCCACTACATTTACATTCATTCTCACTAAAAATTGATATATGTGTCTGAACATAAAATTTGAATCTCTAACCATAAATTTTTATTTTCCAAAACATTTGTATCTTAGATGATACCATTAAATACCTCTAAAGATTACGTTATATTTTTTTTATTAAATACATCATGAAATTATGGTGTCAAATATCAAAAAAACTATTCCTAATATCTCAACTTTAATGATGATATTGCATTTGTAACTACTAAATCATTAAAATTTAAATTATCTTCCTTGAAATGTATAACATTAAAGAGTATTTTAATCATCTAAAACCCATACTTTTATAGATCATTTTCATTACTCATTTATTCGATAGTACTTCATTTTTTATTGTTTCATTAGGCTTTTATTTTTCAAATTCCCCTATGTATGGAATATTCATTTCGGATGAATGTATGTTCTTCATTTTCTGAAATTATCATTTCTATTTCTTGTGATCCTTATCATTATCTACGACAATTTCAATATCTGATAGACTAAAAAATTGTTTTGTATTTCTTTATATGATAAAGTCAAAATAATTCATTATTAGGTGGATTATATATTGAAAAAAATTTCAAATGAATTCATTCAGTATAATTTGTCTATTAACTTCAATTAGATACCTATTTATGATGAATTTTTTAAAGAACCATATGTTCCTTCAGTTCATTAATTTAGAAAATCTATTATGGATTCATGTGTACTTTATAATAATCCTGATGTTTGATAATTTTAATAATGATAAATATTTTTCAGATTTTAATTATCTAATAAACTCATCCAAATGGACCAATTATTAATTTTAGACAAACACTTTCCCCATTTTTCCTTTCAATAATATTAATATGGTAGACATTTTTTGGTCATCATAGTTTGATAGACTAAATTCTATCACCTCATTCCTCTAGACTCATATTAGACTATCTCGAACACTATATCTAGAATCATTAGATTGAAAAAATAAAATTTTTCTGCGATTTATCAACTATCATGCAAACAAAATATCATAAACAATAATTCATTCAATTAAACAACATATTTCATAGTTCAAAAATACCATGAAATCCCATGGACTCACCAATCTATGCATATTTTATTCAGCCAAGAATCATAAAAATATTAAATTCATGTAATAATTAAATATCCAATAATTCTATGAATATGTTTGTGAACTCACTATAAGAAACAAGAATAATTGGATGAAAATATCATTATTTCAAGTAATAAATGATTAGAAAATGTGTTGAAATTATTTCATCACTAAATAATTAATTATCAAAAACCAACCCAAAAATAATCTTATAAACAATGTGTTCCCACATTTACATCAAGATTTTATTAAAATAGTTCTTAAATTTATATAGTAGAATATACACCTATTCAAAAATAACCATAATCATTTTCTCAAAATTTGAATTTATATCACATAACAATTAATGAATTCATATATCCCAATCATTGATAATGATATCTAATGACATTATTAGAGAGGGGATTGTGGACATACACATTTACCTTAATGAGAGTGAGTTTCAAAAACCATAGTCAACCCGAGATTTTGAAATTTTTTCCAGTGACAACTGATTAGTAAAGAGTTTAGTAGAATTCTTCCTTTTAGGTAGAGGTTCCATCCTTAGTTAATTTATTGAAACACTATCATTGATAATGAGTTATTTAATATATTTTTTTCTTATGTCTGGGATGAAACACTAAATTAATAGTGATATTGATAATACATTTAACATCATAACCATTGATAATGGGAAGCATAAAAAATTTCAATAATGTCTTAATCAATATTAATTATCTTATAGATTATGTGTGAGTTACATACTCATCATATATTTTATTGAGAGTCAGTATAGTTTCCTATATTTCATTCCAAAGTACCAATATTCTATGACATGGAAAACTCTACTAGACTTTTATTTTCTTCCATCCTCAAAACCTACCCAATATGCATCAGGTATGAAAAAAATAATTTTTCATATGATATTAAATTTCAACCAAAAATGAACTATTATTTCAATTTATCTGAGGTATTTTCTTGTACAAACACAATCCTCTGGTACAAATTCTAACCTTGAAAAAAGTGTCACTTAATACACTAAATATATCCTTGATGTTATGTGATATAATAACCTTCCAATAAACTTACTAAATTCTGTAGGATTATGATACATTCCATTTTCATGAAAAAATTTGTGCCACTAATATTTTATTTATAATATTAATTCAATATTACATGATTTTTAAGGAGTTCCTTAGAATACTTGTGTTGGGAAAATAATACATACCATATCATTTTGTTAATTTATATGAAAAAATTATATATCATGACTCCTAACATAGCTATTTCAAATAACAACTACATATCCTAATCAATCATTTCCAAAATTTATTGATTTCTTACAATAAATATCATTTTCTATATATAAATTTTAATAATTAGAAATTTCTCCTTTTCATTTCCAGTGATACAATTATTTTCATCTCATATTTTTATGAAATAATACTTCTTAAAGAAAGTGTTTAATTAGAATAATAATCTCACATATCTTGTTCCCACCTATAAATATCTATAAAAAAATAATATAGTATTCATATTGACCTTGTATTAAGACACATGGACTCAAAATATGAACTTATTTTTCAAGATCTCTCTTAGGACAAGTTGATTTAACATCCATTTGTAATATCTTATTTATTCTTTTTGTAGAAATAGAAATAATTTTTATTATGTTTGAAATCCCTAATACTATTTAAAATTTATTTTCAAAATAAATGCCTTCATGATATATGTATCCATTAAAAAACATTATTTTATTGATTCTTATAAAATCACTTGTTCATTAAACGTTTTTTTAAACCATAATTTTTCAAATAACATTTTGTTCTTCTTATTCGGTTACTGGCTCTGAGACCTTATTTTTTCAATTTGATACAATTCTTAATTCATGAAATCAATCGAATATTGATTATAGAAATATTATTTAATATATCTAGGCATAAATAATGACAAAAAATAGGCATGTTAAAATTTAATCAATGTTATTCTAGTTCAAACATGTTTTCCGTGGTTTGAAATGGTAATTATGACCGCTATTTACATCCTCATTATTGGATGAGATGGATTCAATTATTTATAACGTAATTAAATGAATAAGTAAATATATTAATCTTATAAAGATTTTATATCAACCATTATATTATATTAATTATAATTTTGTTTCATAATAATAATTTCATATTCCTTTTATATTACTTATATAAATGATTGTAAAACCATTCAATTTTAATTTTACCACACATTCAAATTTATAGAGTAAAAAAATCAATGTTTCCTTATTTTGGAACAAATATCCTATACAATTAAGAGTAAAATTGGAGAAGATATCATCAATTACTTTTCATTCAACTTACCATTACAATTACTATTATCATTGATAATGAATGGGAATCTAAAAAACCAAATGTATTTAAAACGTTTCATATATTTTTAATATATATAGTATAAAATCATATAATATTTGTTTCCATTATAAAATAGTTATTTTGTATATGAAAATATAGAAAAATATATTGTCAACAAATAATTTTGTATTTTTATGTCCAATCAACATGTTTTGATCCAATTCATCCAAAAATGTATTATTTATTTCAGACAAAAAGATATATTTTGGATTTTATGGTGCATTATGTTCATGAAAAATGCATTTCATTTAATATATCCATTCAACATCCATCTGGATTTTTATTCACAATTAGCAGTTCAAATCATCATCTTGGGTAATCCATATTAATTTTCATCTCATATCATTAAACTCTTAAACATTTTTAGAGATTATAATTTGAGAATCAATAAAATAATACATGAAATATCAGTGAAATCGTAAATAATGTAAATAAAGTAATTATCTTCATTTTATTATTTATTTTTCTTCAGACCTTATAAATTAGAATGAATAAGATCCAATGAAATGATTTTATGTTTCACAATAAACACTTATATATAATTTTAAATCCATCCATTGTTGAATAATATAAAACACTATTATCTCTTTCTATTCATCTTATGAACAATAAATAGATAAATCTTCAAATTCTCACCTTTTTCATATTCCTTGAGAACATATGTCCATGCCTTTTATTTCATTATGTATTCAAGTCCATAATTCTCAAATAGTGGGAATATATTGTGTATCCAAACTAAATTTTTTTACCTCATTTCCCCTATTTTGTTACAATTTTACCATATTCAACACTATTAACAATTAATAAATATCTGGTAGAATATTGTTTTTTTTACATCACCAGAAATCAATAAAATACTCAAAAATAGTGTTTTTGTCTATAAAAATTATAGAACATACATATTCAAAATGTCATTTTCAAAAATAGTTGATAAAATTATAATTATTGTATATGAATAATAACTGATTGGATTCGTTATCTCACCTTCATAGTCTCTCAAATTTCATCAAAATTTCTAAATTTTAACCACATGTTAAGATCAACCACTGTCCAACATCTATATTTTCTCTCATATTTTTGCATTGAGATAAAATTTATCCACGAAGGAATTATCTTTTATATTCACATTCACATGATGATATTGATATTTTTCATTAATATATTTATTATCTTTCAAAATGAAGATAATAAGAATTAAATATGTTCTGAATGATCGCAAACTGTAAAAATATTTTTCTATTTTTCAAAATTATTTTTCAATTTCATTCTGAACATTTTAGGTTATCTTCAATCATTGGTTTTCCCCCATATAAATTTTCATTATAATAAGTTCTAGATATATTTTTTAAGGATGATTAAATGAGTTTATTTTAACTATATACCCAATGATTCCAAAAGAACAACAGTATGTATAGAAGTCATATTTTACATTATAATTTCCATGCAGTTCAAAAAAAATTATATGTATTCCATCATCTTTATAACAATTATATTTGGCTCCTTTTTAGGGGATAAAATTTTAGAATCCATTTAATATATTATTTTTCAAATTACAATTCTTCTCAATATTAATAGAATCTATAGTTATAGTAGTTTCTCATATAGATTCCAATAACCCAAATGATTCATTATTTTTTTATTCAATTATTTTATATTTATAATATATCCACTTGACTAGATTATTCATTTTAATATCTTCATCCCTGTTTTTATCCTCGAAGGACGATCATTATTGATGGATTTGAGATATATAATTCATATATAATACAAAAACTTGTAGATTTTTTTTCTATGTTTTATATTCCATTTTAATCATCTTCAAGATTATATTGAACAAGGTAAACATATATATCCTATAATTAGATCCTTTAATCAAGATTGATATTGTAATATTTTATATTAGTGTGTTACTTATTCTTTTTGCGAGTCCATTTTAATTGTATTTTTTTTCTTGGACACATATAATTATTTTCGTGATGTTGAATGACATTTAAAAAAAAGACATTTATATATCAAACATGTATCTTTCTATAAGTCATTCATTAAAGTACATTTAAAAATAAAATCCTCTCTAGTTTCATCATCATATTATTTATTGTTTGTGTTTAATCATTGGAAAATTTATCATTATTATAATTTTCATTAAGAATATCCTCAAAGATATAATCTCATTAATTTATTGCTCCCACTTAACTATCGTCGTCAATATGGAATTTAGAAAAAAGTACATCATTCATATTTTGATAAGTTAAAATCCATTCCTTTTTAATAGGTATTTTCATTAAATGAATTTTTTAAATGGAATTCATGAATATAGATCATCATTATCAATTTATTCCTCTTCTCTTATATTTGGATAGTTTAAAAAAACATCCAATGGAACCACTTTTAATGAACATCAGTTGTCAGATTTATTTATATTTCCTTATGCTTAATTTTCATTATTCTAGAAATGAATGATATAAATTCATTATAAATTTTACTTCATTCATATAGAATTTAAATGTAATTGACTTCTTCCTCAAGGACAGTTTTATACTTTTTAGTCTTAATTGATTTTAAAGTGCTCTTTTCCACATAATTTTCATTATTCTTGACAAATATTTCTTGTATACATTTCATTTATGTATATAATACTATACAAATCAACATGATAGAGAGATATATATATATATATAGTTTCAAGATCATTCTTATTTATTGGATACCTTGGTGTGAAATTTTTTGGGATGATTTCTTATAATAATTTCCACAATATTTTAATCATCCAATTTCTCACAAAAAAATATTATGATGCAAAAAATTTCATTAACCATTTTAAATAATTTTTCAATATTTTAATTATCTCCCTGTTTGATATTATTTTACATATGTCTCAAAATGTCAAATATAGCTAATTTTACTTTTATTTTTCATTTATAAAATTTTCATAAAATATCACAGATTCCATTACATTCACAAATTCAATTAATCCAAAAAAATTTACAATTGGAGAGATTGGAATTAAAATAATTTTTCATTTATCCATCATTATCCATATTTTTTTTATCAGTCTGAGTTAAGGTAATACCATCCATAAAAGGAATGAAAAGTTCTATAGAGTAATCAACAACATGATAGATAATGAATATTTAAAAATAAAACAATCTAGTATCACACATATATTATCAATATTTCTATTTTGGTTTACAAAAAGAAGGTTATATCCACCAATTTCATATAAATGTAATCTATATTAATTCCATGTGAATTAATTATATATGATGTGATTAATCATATTTTTCATACAATGAATTGAACAATAACCAACACTATAGAAAATGGTGTCACTATATTAATTAAATTTTTGACACATTACTTTATAAAAGATTAAATATATGTATTACTTGCACGATTTTTGAATAAATATTTTTATATTATTTTTAATCATAAAAATACATATATAATCTTGTTCATTGGGAACTTATTGATATATTACATGTTATATTGGTAACTCTCTAACTGCTTCATCATTATATTGTACCTATATTTCCCTAAAATATCAGTTCGGTAACACTCTGTTAGGAATACCATTATTTTGTATACCTCAGCTGAGAAACTCTCTAAATGATTCTTCAAAAAATTATTATCACAATATTCTTGGCCATCGACTCACTACATCAAAACATGAAAAACAACCTTCTTAAATTTAGATATTATCATGTGATCTGAAAACTAATTGTGAAGAAGGAAATTCATATTTGAATACATTTTTTGAAAATTTGATTTCACACTCTAGTATTTCTTTATATTTAAATAAAATAAAAGCAGCAATTTTTTTTGGTCAAAATATACTAATAAATAATACTTAAAATAAGGGAATTAGGGATATTCAAAGGTACCAATAATCATAATTAAAATTATAATATTTCATAAATGAATATTTATTTTTTGAATATCCATCACAATGTCATAATAATATATGAATTTATAGTGACTTTTTAAATTTCCTCTATCATTTATATGAAACAAATGTTTATCCAAACTTCTTTATCCAATAAACCCACAAAAATAGTCATTATTTTCTCTCTAGTTGGAAACCATGTCTGATGAATTCATTTGGGAAACATTATAAACATACATCATTCAGAGACCTCTATGAGATAACTTCATATTGTAGTTTTCTTATTTTAATTCACTCAATAAACCCTAATAATATTGAATCATTATTACCATAGAATTATAACATTTTTTAGTACATTAAATAACCGTATTAGATAGCCATATATTATTTTTATGATAAAAAAATGAATGATAGGAATTTGAGAATATTTTGAATTTTTTTTCTCATCTTCCTTCTGATCACCTTAACCATCTAGAGTCTAAATATTCACCTCAGTCAACTTGAATCTATTGAATTTCCTCAGTTTCCTAGACTCATGTTTCCCTATCTAAATCACTCCATCATGTATTATCATAATTAAGGATCAATTTTTCCTAATAGTTTATGTACCAAAAATATAATAATTCGGAACAAACCACATTTCATAAAACCAACAACATTCTAAGTTCAAAAACAACTCAAAACCACTTCACCATGACATATAACATGTCCATTATTTTCAAAATTATTTTTATAAACTATTGATGTTGAATAATTCCTAGCCCATGGTGGAAACCCAATGGTTTTAGCATCTAATACATCCAAAAATATAGATAATATATAGGTAAAATTTTTATCATTCAATATATATAAATTTTTCCCATAAATGTCTAGAATACCCATTCTATTCACTAAATTTAGATTTACTTCTTTAAAAAATTTATATTTACTGATCGAAATATCATACGAGATATAATAGTCTAAACATTGAATCATTGAAAAATATATCATATAAAAAGGGAACCATTTATATAATTACACATGGAAATGCATTCACAAAATCAATGGAAATAACATAAAGAGTGCTGAATCATTAATTTTGTTTTCCTTTTAGTATTCTTAATTAAATAACACTCACCACCAATTAATGTGATTTATTATCATTACAAAACAAAAAAATAATAAGGGATAATCATATTATCATAGTTTACAAAAAAATTAAGGTTATTATCTGGAATGACCCCAATTTCATAGATAATGTATGACACAATAGTAAAAATACGGGAATCACATTGAGTAAAAGATATAAATTTAGTCCTTTGATATACATATCATATCTACATTATGTTTTTCACACATTTTTTAATGAGATATGATTTCATTTCAAAAAAAATAATGTTTAAATAGAATTACAAATAAATAGCCTTACTATAATTTTTCTTCTTCTTTTTTTGGAACTAACATCATAATATGTTTCATCTATTATCTCTCTATGAATGGAATATCATTTCATTATTCTTATTCAACCCATAAATTTAATGAATTTTTTTACAAAGAAAATATGTTTTAATACTTTTTTAATATTCTTTTTATATGAATGAAATTTTAATATTACCACACATAATTACAAAAACTCACATTTTAATTTTTCCTTTAAAATTAATATTAAATAAAGTAACTTTGTCGAAATATTTTTCATAAACATATTTAAATCTATCATAAGTCTTGTTCTTTTATAAAACAATTCCAGGTTATTATAATGTTGAAATATTGGCTACAAAAAACCTAGTAGTTATGATGTATCATAACCTCATTTAGTCATGATAAAGACATTATTATCTCTTTTCATGAACCAAAAATAACATTTTTTGTTGTTTAATTCATCATCATATGACACAAGAATATACTCAAATTAATATTTTTTATAGTAATATTTTCTAGAAATTATATTTATTATACATTGTGAATATTATATTTTCAATGAAGGAATGAATCATATATCCTAGATTTAAATTTAATACCATAAATTTTATGATATCATCATAATGTTATAGGGTGAGTTATATTATATTTTTTGAACAAATTTTATTTTCATTCAATAATATAAAATACAGTTTTAATGAATACCATACATTTTATGAGATCATCATAATATAAATATGGGGAAGAAATTTAAAAACAAATATATAATGAAATAATATATCATTAATGATAAAAATAATTCTTTTTAGATTAATAACACTAAATTTCAAAACCCATAAATCAATTTTGAAGATCAATGTTATATTTTAATTCAAATAATAAACTATATTTGATTATTTATATGGTATAAAATATTACCAGGATTTCAACATATTGTAGGTCGTTTATGATGTGAATGAAAAGGCTATTACTTAATAAGGAATACTTAAATAAATAATAATAATGAAATTCAAACTTTTCTCCAAAATATAAAAAATTTTAAATATGATATTTTACAATACCAGTCCCCATTGGAAATATAAATTTCCATCATCAACTGATGTAGTCTAACATAAAAACCATTTAATTTCCCAAAAATATGAAATTGTCTTTAATGATGGAAATAAATTTTATAAACATTTGATCTAGCGGAAACTACCCCACAAAATGCTTCAGATTAAATCTAAAAGAGGTTACTCACTGAGAAAGGAAAAGGTATCCAAGACTATATTTTGTTGAAAAATTAAGATTCATTTATTTAAATCCATTTTGACACAAATATTTTTTTTTCTTTAATGATTATTTTTCAATTAAATGAGCATTAATTTTATCAATTATTGAAGATATTTTACCCTTTCTATCCCAACAAAACATTTTTATATTTCATTAATAAATTTAAATATGAATTTCAAAATCTAGATATTTTTATTTTTATTTTCCACATAAAATAACTATAAAATAATAAATATTTATAAATAAATGAAAAATATTACTTTAATTTTACAGTAATTTATTCATATAAAACATAAACTCTTCTTTTACCAATTTTTAAAACAATTTTAAAAAAATATCTATTTACCCATAGTTGTTTTATTCTAACTATATAAACAATTATATTTCATTATATCTTAATTTTTTTGGATATTCATTATATATTTTTTTTTGGTAATTATTGATTATGACATTAATATTTAATTATTTCAATTATTTTTATTTTATAATGATACAATTTTCATGATAAAAATAACATTATAAGTAAATAACTATAAATATTTTAACAGTTTTAAAACAAATCCACTGAAGATGATTAGACTAATCCTATGTGTTCTCTAAAATTTGAAATCATATTAGAAGTGGAATAAAATTATCACAATACGTTTAATATTTTTGAACTTATGAAACTATCGTATATGGATCATTAACTGTAACTATTAACTCAAAAATTATTTTAAATCATTAACCGAACTATCATATAAGGAATGATGCTACAAAAAATACTCTAATAAATAATTTATAATGACATTAAATGACTTTAAATGAATGAAAATATTAAAATATACAATAATATTTTTTTGATACAATATATATATATGTATATATATATTATTTTCTATGTTTGATGGCATATAAAGGATGCTAGGATTAGAGGTAAGTGGGTTTCTCTTCGAAGACCCATTTAGTTGTAATTTTTTATATTATAGCGTATCTTATATTTATTATCACCCAAGTAATTAAATTAAAAAATATTATTTTAAATTTATTTTTAAATTTGAACATATCTCATTACATATCTTATGTATTTAATTACCAACGGGTAAATATTCCATATGTTTTGTTTCTTGGAATTTTTCATTATTATGATTATTCTCTCTCTTTATCTCAAACTCTATCCTTATATATTCATATTTATAAATTTATATATAAGTACATTGTGTTTGTTACTACACCTTATATATTCAATATCTTGGTAAAATGACGAATGTATTCTCTCATCCGATTAACTTATTTAATCTAAAACCTATGAAGTTTATCAGGGTATTATTTTTAGTATTTATCATCCTTCTCAAGATACATATATTTTAACCCTATTTTGTTTAAAAAAACACTATTTCAAAATTTTATTATTAAAATAAATTTTCAAAATTTAATGTTTCACATTTCGAGAAATATTTTACAAAGTGATTTATTTCACTATTTTTTAAAAAATATGCAAATATTTTGAAGACATTATTTTTATGATTTATTTAAATTAATATCTAAATATTTATCAATATTATGTCTTAATAAAATAATTATATTTTCAATAATATTTTTTTTTATTTTAGAAGTAAACAAATAAAATATTTATAAGATTCCTTAAAAATTATTTTTTATAAATTTATTTCAATGTTGGGTATAATCTATGAAATTCTTTTCATAAAACCCAACAAGTAAATTCTATTTCTCTAAAGAATTTTAATCTATGAAAATACACTTTATTAATCAAATATTTGATAATGTATTATATCATATTTCTTAAAAATTTGAACTTTCCGAAATATATCATTTGTCAAAACAAATCTCAAAATCAGTATCCATGTTCTTGTGTATAGGTAATGTGGGGGAAATTAAATTTTTTAGAGAAGAAATATACACCCCTACATCTCTTGTGGGTTATTGTAAAAAATTAAGAAATATCTAATATCTAATAATTCCATCCAAATAAGTATACCACAAACATCATTCTTTTGATAAAATTTAATTTCGAAAGATACAATAATTTTTTCCATTCTAGTGTGAATTATTTATACTTAATTATCACAATTAATGTTTATTTCACATTATATATACATTATCTTTTTTAATTAAAATATTATTTCCATTAGTTAGTCATGACATGATTTTGAAGGATATTTTTTTTAGTTTATACTATGTGGTACACATTTTTATGTATATATTATTATAATAATTGGTGATTGTTGAATTATATATCCCTCCATTTAATTTATAGAGAATATATCTCATGATATGTTATGTATGGTGATTTGGGAAGATATCCAAGCATACTATATTGTAATTTTATTGGAATAGAAACTGTTTTTCTATTTTAAGTAATAATTTATATTCCATAGTCCTACATTTGATGGAATGGATTTACAATGACCCCATACCTTCTACCATAAGTTCCCATATGAGGTTTGAACGGAAAATAATGGGTGATACCTAAAGTCAAACTACCAGTAGCCCCATGATCATGTCTACAATTTAGGGTGTAGAACATTGAAACAGAATAAATTACCCTCCAACTATGAAATGGACAAGGAAAAAATGACGAATCAAAAAAAAGTTATAAAATAGTATTAATTAAATAAAAACATCCCACATTATTATAAAAATTATTACAAATAAAATTATCATAAAAAAAACTTATTAAGAAACGTACCACGACAAACCCGAAATAGTTCTTGCCTAAATGCTATAAATATCCAACTCAGTCTCTTATAGCCTCTATAAAAGCATAATAATTATTTTCATATAATTAGGGTGAGAATATATGTATAATTAGAATGATCATACAAAAAGTTTACACCGAAATTTTTTGATGAAAATATAAATGAATAATTTAATTTTTACAAGGAACAATAAGCACATAAATAGGTCAACTATTTCTCACAATATCCTAATTGGTCACTCCTTAAATAAGAGCAGAATGTTGGAAGTTAATACCTAAAAAACATCGATTAAGGAATGATTCCTCAACTTACACTAATTATAATGGGCGGAGAAAGAGAAGAAGTGATGGCAAGAGGGGGGTGAATTGCCTTTAAAAAATTAATTAACAATTTAAAATCAAAGTAAAAGGTGCAGCGGAAATAAAATAGGCAAGACACAAAATTGATAACGGAGTTCGGCTTAAACCCAAGCCTACGTCTCCGCTCCCAACTCAACCGTTGAGAGATTTACTACCGCTTGTTTTTTAATGGTTTTAGCAAGAAACCCACTAGACTTTAAGGTTAGTCTAGAACCTATTACAGCTTGCTTTTATTGGTTGAGCAAGAACCCACTTGCTTTCAATGGTTGAGCAAGAACCCACTAGCCTTCTTACAGGTGAAGGCTAGCTCACCTTTGATTCAAGCCTTTTGAAAGGAAAGGCTTGACTAACCTCTTCACACCTTGAAGGTGGTGTGAGAACCCAAAAGAGAGGATGAGAGAAAGAGATGGGGGTTTGTAGGCACAAACCCAAATTGATGCTCAAAAATAAATAAAGTAATGAAAAACCGTAATGGGAGAAATCTTGGGCGCCAAAGGATTGATGGAGTTGATGAAGAGCGCTACCAAGATTCTTTGATGGTGCTCCTTGGATGTGGAAGTTAGTTGGAGTATGTGGAGGTTCCTTGGTGGAATCCGCCGGAGGTTCGCCAAATGATGTAAAATGTGTCCCGTGGGCTTCCGTGGCTTGGTAATTGTTCCGAAAATGTTCCGGGGCTTCCTAGTCCGTTATTTATAGAGGGGGAACCCTCATATGGCCTTTGGAGGTCTTCGGAGCCGTTGGGAGGCAAGTGGACAAGTCTGGTCAAAGGCCCAACGGCTAGTTTGACTGGCTCCACCGGCTGACCGGTGCTTGGCCACCGGTGGGCCGGTGCTTTGAAAAAGGAGAGGCCTTCGGGCTCAGGAACCACCGGCTGGCCGGTGCTGAGGCCACTGGTTGGCCGGTGCTGAGGCAGTAGCTCAGCCTTCTGTCTGGGTTCCACCGGCTGGCCGGTGGTGAAGCCACCGGTTGGCCGGTGGACTGAATTTCAGTCCACTTTTCCTTCTTGCTTTCTTGGCCCAATTCCTTGGCCACCTGAAATCATGCTTATCATCCAAAAACACTTAAAACAATATTAGATAAAAAGGAATGTGATTGTGATCATGAAAATTAAACCACGAGGGGTACGAGAGGTACAACAATCTCCCCCTATTTTGATGATCACAATCACCAAAACAAACAATGTAAAAAGACTGAAATGAGAGGCATGCTTTAAAAGATAAGGCAAAGTAAAGTAAAGCAAGAGAGAAAGATTTCTCCCCCAATCAACCAAGAATTTCTCCCCCTTTGTGATTATCAAAATAGCACGGGGCATAAAACTTGATTGAGGGATAGTTGAAAAAAAACGAGATAGAGATTTTAAAACCAATTGAAATTTTTGAAATTTGAATTGAAAGTTTTGAATGAAAATTTTGAAATGAAAGCTTTGAATCGAAAATTTTGAAATGAAAGTTTGAAAAGAAAGTTTTGAATTGAGAATTTTGAATTGAAAAAAGCAAAAAAGCTTAAACAATCCTAACTCCCCCTAAATAAAAACAATAAATCACCGGGGACAAGTTTTTGAAACCGAGACAAATTTTGGTCCGGTGAGACTCGCTAGAAGGGATTTTTCAATCCACACTTGTCTAGTGGTGGGTCTTCTACTATAAAATTCATCATTAAAGAAAATAGTTTTGGGCCTACCATACCGGGAATTTTTGCAATCGCACTCATAAATTAAGTGCCCATGTTTTTTTCAACAATTACAAAATTTAAATTGGGAGCTCCCCCTCACAAAAATAGTTGGAGTATGGGAAGAGGAAGCTTTCTTGGAATAGCCAAGCCCTTCGGTGGTTCTAGATATGCGTTGGGAACCAAGCAATTTGGTCAAATTTTGTTCCCCTTGGGTGAACTTGGCTAGGGATTCCCTTAAATCATTGATTGTTGATTCCATGGAATCAACATCGGGAAGATTTTGGATTTTGAGAGACAACTCCTCCTTTTCTTTGAGAAGTTGTTCCTTTTCGGAAGAATGTTTTTTGAAATTCTTTTTTAAAGCAACAAATTTGGAAGAATGTTCGTGAAAACCTTCCTCCAATTGATCTCTAGAATATTGGAGATCCTCATAAGACAAATGATTAAAAGAATTGGAAGAACAAGAGGAAGAGCAGTCGGAAGATGTTACCTCATGAAATGCCATTAGGCATTTTTTACCGTTGTCGCTCGAGGAGGAGGAGGAGGAGGATGTGGAGCAATCACTCCATGTGGCCTTGAATGCCTTCTTCTTTTCCTTTTGCATGGCCTTTTTCTTGTTGAGTGGACAATCGGGCTTGTAATGGCCTTTCTTGCCACACCCGTAACATGTTACCTCGGGCTTGGATTTTTCGTCGTGTTTTTCCTTTCAAGCCTTGAGGGATTTCTTCTTCTTGTGCTTCTTCATGAATTTGTGCATCTTGCGGGCAAGATTCTCCATTTCGGAATCGCCGCTTGAAGAGGAAGATGATGAGGAGGAGGAGCTTTCTTGTTGTTGAACTTTGAAGGCGACGTTCTTTTGGAATTTTGATCGGTTTGCCTTCCTTTTCAGCTTGCCTCCTCATGGTGATCTCATAGGTTATGAGGGATCCGATGAGCTCTTCGACCGGCATGTTCTTGATGTCTTTTGCTTCTTGGATTGTCGTTACCTTTGGAGCCCATGAGCTTGGTAGGATCCAAAGGATCTTCTTGACCATTGTTTCTGCAGAAATATTATCTCCTAGAGATTTTCTTCCATTGCAAATGTCAGTAAAGAGAGTAAACATATCAGTAATATTTCCAGATGGATGCATGGTAAAAGATTCAAAATCTTGACGGTACATGTCCAATCGAGTATCCTTAACTTTGTTGGTCCCCTCATGGGTAACGTCCAAAAGTTTCCAGATTTCATGTGATGAGGTGCATGTGGAAACTCGATTGAACTCATTACGATCAAGGCCGCAATGTAAAGCGTTCATGGCTTTGCCATAAAGCTCGAAATTTTTAATATCGGCTTGGGTCCATTTGGATTCATCGGGAGAAGAGAGAGTGTAACCATGCATGACAATTTTATAAATGGGATAACCTATACTTCTAAGAAAAGTGGTAATGCGGGTTTTCCAATAGTAATAGTCGGTTCCATCAAAAAATGGAGCACGACCCAAAGAATATCCTTCGGGGGCGAAAGAATTTGAAGCCATCAAAAAAAGATCTTGAATTTGAAACCGGTTAGGGTATTACTCAAATTTCCCTCTAATACCAATTGTTGGGCGGAGAAAGAGAAGAAGTGATGGCAAGAGGGGTGGTGAATTGCCTTTAAAAAATTAATTAACAATTTAAAATCAATGTTAAAGGTGCAGCAAAAATAAAATAGTCAAGACACAAAATTGATAACGGAGTTCGGCTTAAACCCAAGCCTACTTCTCTGCTCCCAACTCAACCGTTGAGAGATTTACTACCGCTTGCTTTTTGATGGTTTTAGCAAGAAACCCACTAGACTTTAAGGTTAGTGTAGAACCTATTACAGCTTGCTTTTATTGGTTGAGCAAGAACCCACTTGCTTTCAATGGTTGAGCAAGAACCCACTAGCCTTCCTACAGGTGAAGGCTAGCTCACCTTGGATTCAAGCCTTTTGAAAGGAAAGGCTTGACTAACCTCTTTACACCTTGAAGGTGGTGTGAGAACCCAAAAGAGAGGATGAGAGAATGAGATGGGGGTTTGTTGGCACAAACCCAAATTGATGCTCAAAAATAAATAAAGCAATGAAAAACCGTAATGGTAGAAGTCTTGGGCGCCAAAGGATTGATGGAGTTGATGAAGAGCGCTCCCAAGCTTCTTTGATGGTGCTCCTTGGATGTGGAAGTTAGTTGGAGAAAGTGGAGGTTCCTTGGTGGAATCCACCGGAGGTTCGCCAAATGATGTAAAATGTGTCCCGTGGGCTTCCGTGGCTTGGTAATTGTTCCGACAATGTTTCGGGGCTTCCTAGTCCTTTATTTATAGAGGGGGAACCCTCATATGGCCTTTGGATGTCTTCGGAGCTGTTGGAAAAGGCTTCGGAGCCGTTGGGAGGCAAGTGGACAAGTCTGGTCAAAGGCCCAACGACTAGTTTGACTGGCTCCACCGGCCGACCGGTGCTTGGCCACCGGTCGGCCGGTGCTTTGAAAAAGGAGAGGCCTTCGGGCTCAGGCACCACCGGCTGGCCAGTGCTGAGGCCACCGGTTGGCCGGTGCTGAGGCAGTAGCTCAGCCTTCTGTTTGGGTTCCATCGGCTGGCCGGTGGTGAAGCCACCGGTTGGCCGGTGGACTGAATTTCTGTCCACTTTTCCTTCTTGCTTTCTTGGCCCAATTCCTTGGCCACCTGAAATCATGCCTATCGTCCAAAAACACTTAAAACAATATTAGATAAAAAGTAAAGTGATTGTGATCATGAAAATTAATCCACGAGGGGTACGAGAGGTACAACAAATTATTCATCACATTCATGTCCCAATATAAAATTTCATGTGCTCCCAGATAATTCCTTCTATTACGTGCTAATGTATCGTTCCATCTATGATGTGGGAATGGTCACAACCCTACCTACACTAGTCTCCCCAAGGACCAACATCTTATTTTTACATTCATTTAATATTCCAAATATCACATTATTGTATGGTTTCATCACCAATACATAGAAAACCTCACATATGTGTTATTATGTTATTAGTAATGTAATGACCCAAAATTTTATTAATAAAAATTATTCTTCCTAAAATTAAATGTCTTATTATGAAAAATTGTTTTATAAAATATCATCTTCCTTAGTTTTATGTTTTTTTATTTCAAAATAACTTTTTTAATTGAAATTGTATTTATTATTTCCTTTTAACAGTGACCTCATGATTATTATAAATATAGTGTGTTAACAAATCCAATTTACTCAAAAAGGAGTTTATGGACTCATCTAGTAGATTTTTTCCATTTGAAGCCAATTTTTTGGAGCTTGAAATGGAGGTGGTGTCACTGGGCTTGACTCTTTACCAACACCAAGCTAATCTTCTACGAATTAATATTGAATGGACAAAATATGGGAGAATTGGAATTAGACAAAGATTACCACCCGAGAAATGTTATCTGAACCACCCCAAGAGTATGTCACCATCACACACCTTACCCTTAGGTCATATACAGGTTTTAGAAGGGGAAATGTAACAAGGAACTAAGAAAATTATTATGTGAATTATTTTTGAATATAATATATAATATAAATTTATTTTATTATTGTTACTTTGTAAATAGTTTTTAAAGAAAAATATTATTTTCATTTAATATTCAATTGAGAAAATTATTTTGATTAATTAATGGATTTTATAATTACATATTATTTTAACAAAATATAATTAATAAATTAATTTTTATTAAATATAAATGATCGTATAATTTTTATGAATACAATTGTAATTTTATTAATGTTTGAAATATATTTTTGTCAAACCCCTTGAAATTACAATAAATATATGTTTTTATTTTAAAATTAAAAAATTTACATGTTTAGAAAATTCGTTATATTAAATGAATATTATTTTTTGATTCAGGACGTCAAAATTATCTATTGGTGAGGTTTTTATAATTTTCCAAGATAGTCAATTTTTTGGGTAAAAATTAAATACTATTTAAATATATAATTTGTTTTGTAACATCATAATCACTGAATCATGATTTAATAAAATACTATAAAAAGGTTCTTCGGCCAATATATTTATTTTCTCTAAAATAGTTTAATTTATATATGATTGACTTATTTTTCAAGCCCTTAGTGTACCCTCAAGTCTTATAAAACATTTTAACATTTTAAAATGATTTCCCTGAGAGTGTGACTAGACACCACATAAGAAAGTCTAATATTTTAATAATTTAGTCCATTGGCCTTATAAAATAATGTTTTCCACTCCCCTTTGGAAAAAATAACTAGAAAAAACCATGGATTGAAATGTGGTTTTAAATATATAATTATATAGATTCCAAAACCTATGTTTGTGAAATACTAAAAAAAATCCTCTCTCTTTTTCTATATAAACCCACCCAATCTCCCACTTCTCATCACTCCAAACCCATGAAGAATGTACCTACCCAACCCTCCGCTATCAAGTATCCTCATGAGTCTCCCCAAGCTCCCATGAATCCTCTATCAAGCCTATCCCATGCCTTTCATAACACTCTTACAAGTATGGGATTTATTCCATTCTATTTTTTTCCAAATTTCATTATATTGTTATACAATTTTATTCAATTAAAAATGTTGGGTATGATATTTCACCTACCCCATACTTACCTCCTCTTGTTTTATTGATGATAGAACTCTTTCTCTCTCATTAATTCCTCCCATAATCACTCGTTACTATGCCGAAACTCCATAAAAATTTATCTCTCATCATTTACATTCAACAAATTCATTTGTATTATGAATATAAATTCCATTAAATATGCGGGGAAATGTTACTATTAGACCCCTTACTGTCCATTTCATTTACATATTATGAGAAACCCCATACTCTCTCATCAATATTTTTTATGAATTCTTATTTCACACCGTTATGCTACTGAAATTGCACCATGATTTTCCAGGACAAAGTAATTGTGTAGTGAATACCATACCCATTTATCTTTCATTGGTATTGACCATTATGCACATTTACTTATTCATTATATATTTTCATGTAGTAATTCCACATTCCTTTATTTTATAATAAATTATGATGTTTAATTAATGCATGTTATATGATCCATGTGGCACACTTATGCATGAAATGAAATGATTAAGAATGGTGAGCCCTGATAGCTCTCCAATTCATTGGGTAAAGATTAGTATCATGATTAGCTAAGTGAAATTAGGGTTTAATTATGGGAATTCAAGTTCCATTAGGTTTTACTCATTATCCACGTGCATTAAGCCTTATCTCATGCTAATATCGTGTTAAATGTGGTTGTCACATTTCCATGTTATGATAATAATGATATATTATGCTTCCATGTTCATATTTCTCTTGTTGTCCATTGATATGCCTATTTCATAACATGTAAAATTTTATTTAGGTTATGCCTTGTTTACTCCATTACAAGGATTCATAGATCAATATTTTGTTATGCATGTCCTCATGTTATCCCATGCAATGCTCAGTACGAATGATTGTTGTGGTCATGTAAAAATGTTTTCAATAATGTTTTTCTGTTTCATTTTTTATGTTGTTATGTAATGATTTTTATTTTACATGACACTAGATGTCTCAATACTCGATGTTTTTTTATGTACATGTTTATGTAAAAAATCTCGATTATGTGTGTAATATTGAGCATGGTTGTAATAGTTGGTATCAGAGGATAGGTTTTATAATATTTCGTATTAGGATTAGAGAACTCTAGTGAAATCCATAGGGATAAGACTATGTATAATAATAGCATATCTAAATTTTCGTGAGTAGTGAGAAACTGATTTATTAAGATAATAAGGCCATGTTTGGTTATGAGTGGGTAGAGGCGGCTCTGGAACAGATGTATCTAGGGGTAAACCCCGAAAAAACCTCTTTGATCTAGACTCGAACAGGAACTGGTGCATGACAACAGGCTTTGCATCACTCATAGTTATGAAACTCTTAGGGGATATTCTATAGTAAATTCATATTCTTAGTATGATAAATTATTAAGGGAATAAAAAATTCCCCTAAGAATATATGGTGTGAAGTAGATCATGGATAACATATTTCGAAGCTTGTAAATTCATAAGTTAAGAAAATAAAAGTAATTTATAAGTGATCCATTTTTTTCTTTGGGTTAACATTTATGTGTTACCCCTAAATTTCATTTTATTCCATCCAATGGAATGTAATAAGTGGACTAAGGCTAAAAACTGATGCAAAGATCATTCTGATACTATTCTAATGAAATTCCCAATCTTATGGGTGCAGGAATCGTGAAATTTGTCCTGATAATCTGTATGTTAAAAAAGTTTTAAATATAATCATGGGTCAAGAAGAATTTTCCACCCCCAAAGAAAGAACATGTCGTAATTCAAGGATTCATGATAAAAAGGCCTCATAATTTTAAATGATTGTTATATCCCCCCAATTGGCGAACAAAGGATCAACACCATTGAGAAGATATTATCTATCATTCAATATTCTGAACAAGAGGAGTTTCTTTTTTGATGCTTATCGTATGGAGGGAAATGCTGATCAATGGTGGAAATTGAGGAAATATATGATTCCTGAGGAGGATATAGAGGTGTTGGAATGGAAGGATTTCTAGAAAATGTTTTCTCCATAAATATTTTCCATGCACCCTCTGAATTATGATGGAAAGGGACTTCTTTTCCATCAATAAAAAAGGTGATGAATCCATGGGAGCGTACAAGGAAAACATCAAATGTATGGATAGATATGGTTTCATCTTTGTCGTTACCCCTGAATAAAAGGATGATCACTTATTTTTCACAATTAAACATATCCTACGGAAATACCTATAGATCTACGACTTTGAGATCAATGAGGAAATTGTCTGATTTTCCATAAACATCGAATTAGATAGTGGCTAATATCAGGGGTATCATGGGGATCAAATGCATAGGGTAGACATTTATTCTGGCAGTTTGATGGATAAATAAAAATATAGCACCTGAATTTCCAAAGGTCTAGAAAAAAGAAAAAAATGAAATTTCGCGAAGAGGGCAAGGAAGTGCTTTAGGTGCGTAAGATAAGGGAACATGACCATTATCTACCGACAAGAAAAACATGCAGCTATGATAGAGGAGAGGAACAATCTGTTCGACCCTCAATTAATTGTCCATTTCCTCAACTACAAATACCCAGGGCACTTTGAAAACTAGTGCCCAAATCCAATGGTTTTCATCAGCAACCAATGACCTCCAACGCAGCAACAAAGAGATTTTTTCGTCACTACCGTCGAAGTGAACCTCGAGAACAATGTTATGACAGACAAAAAATTTATTCATTCAAGAATATCAATCATACTTTTTTATTCTATCCCTAAAAATTATTTTATATCCAAAATGATTAGTATAATAGTCCTGTCACCACCATAAATCATGGAACTGACGATCTTAGTGAGAATGGAAAATTGGGAAATCATTGTATACCAAGAATTTAACTCCTCCCATGTCATAATTTGTTTATTGAACTTCCCAGAAACCTCATTATACTCCTTCTTGTAGAATTTGATGTAATTAATGGAATGTATTGGATTTCATTATATAGATCGAATGTAAATTTCCATTAGAGGGAAATCCCTCCTCAAATGGTGAATTGACTCCCGATTCTATACAAGTGAAAGGAGGAGGATGGATCTTCTTTAGAACCATCATCTCAAGAATGGATATTACTTCCCTAAAATAACACCTATCTTTCTCAAATGACTGACTCTATGGATGAAGCCATCATTGAAGACATATATTGTGAGGGCATTCACTGCAATGATTCCCCTTGAATTGCATGGTTTTACCTCCTAGAAGAAATGTTGAATTCTCAATTGATCATATACATGGGCTGTTTCTAATATCCAATACTCTGTATAGAATGGCTATTGTTGAGATTGAGGATCTGAATAAACAACTACGGGAAAATTTTTATAAAGGGTTTATATGCCCAAGTGCTTCACCATGGGGTGTACAAGTCCTCTTTATCATGAAAAATGATGCGTCAATGTGCCTTTGCATTGATTATTGTAATCCCAACATAATCATGATAAATAACGAGAATCCTATTCAAATAATTGAAGACTAGTTCGATCATCTAGGGGGCACAATACTTCTACAAGGTGGATTTTCGTCAGGGTATTACCATGTTTGGGTGATGAAAGAGGATATCTCCAAAAAACTTTTCATACACGATAAGGGCACTATGAATTAATAATAATACCTTTCAGACTCACTAATGCTCCATACAACATCATGGACATGATGAATAGTGTTTTTAGAATTTTCCTCGTCAAATTTTTTATAGTATTATAGATGATATTATAATATACTCAAAAACCAAGGAGGGGAAGGAGGAGCATCTAAAAAATTAATGATAGAACATGAGAAGGGATAAGATCTATGCAATGTATAGAATGATTGATTTTATGATGAAGGAGGTATCATTCTTCGGTCATATCCTCACATTCAATGGGACATATGTGGATTCCTCCAAGACAACAATAATTAGGGGATGGCCTAGGACATCAACATTAATAGATATCTATAGCTTCATATGGTTAGTTTTATATTATCGCTGAATTGTGATAAATTTCACACAATTGTCCAACCCTCTTACAAAACTAACTCGGGAGGGAGTAAAGTTTTCATGGAGTGATGAATGCGAAGATAGCTTCAAGGATATGAAAATGAGGAATATCAATACACATGTGCCTACACTACCCACAAGTGGGGAACATTTTTTTGGTATTTATTGATGCTTCAAAGAAGGGCTTAGTTTTTGTTTTGATGAAAAATGATAATGTTTCTTCCTATGCTTTAATGAAATTAAATTTTCATAAGAAAAACTAACCAACACATGATTTTCATTTTGCTACAGTAATATTCATTTTGAAAATTTGGCGATATTACCTCTTTGTGAAGAAGTATGAAATAGACATGGATTATAAAGGCCTCATGTGTATATTCCCACATAAAGAGTTGAATATGAAACAAGTAAAATGGATAGAGCTGATCAAAGACTATGACTGCTCAAACCATCACCACCATGGGAAAGAGAACAAGGTGGAAGATAATCAATGTAGAATGGAACCATTAATTATATCATTGATGATAATTGAATAGGAACCAATATTCATTTATTTTATGAAGATAGACATGGAAATCAAATATAATGGAACATCATCAATCCATTAACAAATTATTTCTCAACTGTATCTTTTAGAAAATTTAAAGGATGCATAAAAGGATGATATGGGAATTTAGAAGAAAGTGAAAACTATCATAAAAGGGAAATCCACAGAGTTAAATGTTAATGAAGAAGGAATTTTTAGATTTTGGTCAAGACTATGTGTTCCATTAAATCCAGTGTTAAATACAAAACTTTTGGATCATGCACATAGTTCTAATTTCTCTATTCACCTTGGAAACCTTATGATGTTTTGAGATGTCTAAGACAATTATTGGTGGGATATCATGATTAAGTACATCGTTGAATACACATCAAAGTTCCTAGTAGGTCAAAATTTGAAGGATGAGAAGAATATGTCTAAGTGGATGATGCAACCATTACCCATATTATACTTAAAATAGGAAAACATCTACAGGTTCTTTGTCACTGGGCTTCTGAAGACATCCAATTGAAAAAAATGCTATTTGTGTTGTTGTGGATCATATTACAAAGACTGTACACTTCATTACAATTTTATAGGATTTCTCATTTGATAAACTAGAATAGATATATATTAAAGAAGTGGTAAGGCTACATGGAGTACCACTATCTATTATATCTGATTGAGATCCAAGATTCACCTCTATGTTCATGAAGATTCTTCAACACCATCAAAACAATGAGCTGAAAATTAGTACGGCTTATCAACCTCAAATTGATGTCTAGTCTCATTGGACTATCCATAAACATGAGGAATTTTTTAGAGAATTCTCAATGGACTTAAAAGGAGGATGGGAGTAACATATTCGTCTGGTTGAGTTCTCATACAATAATAGTTTCCACACAAGCATTAAATGGATCAATAATAATCATTTTAAGTGAAGAGGTAAAGAACAGTGACATGTTGGGATGAAGATGAAGAGGGAAAGGTCTTACATCCCTAAATGGTCAAAGAAAAGGTGTAGAAGGTTAAGACCATCAAACATTACATTAAAACTGCTCTGAGTTGAAAAAAGAGCTTTGTTGATAATCGTCGATGTGACCCAGAGTTTGATTTTAGAGATGTTGTATTCCTCTTTATATCACTATGGAAGAGAGTTAAGAGATTTGGGAATAAGGTCATTCTTAGACCAACGTACATCCACCATTTTATGATCCTTGATCGCATTAGAGCAGTGGCCTAACGAATATCACTCCCACTGAACTTGTCTCATGTACATGATGTATTCCATGTATCACTTTTGAGGAACTACATACCTAACCCATCTCATTTACTTAATCCTAAGGTGGTACCATTGGATAATGACATCTCCTATTATGAGAAGCCGATGAAGATCTTATATTATAGGGAAAATTTCTACAGTATAAGACAATTCCCCTTGTTAAGGTGTTGTGGAGAGAGCACAAGTTTGATGAAGCAACGTGGGAATCAGTGGAAGTGATGAAGTAGAGTTACCCTCATCTGTTTTAGTGTGGAAAAAGTAAATTTCCAAGGAATCAATTCTTAAGGTGGGTAGATTGTAACATCCCAAACTTTTATTAATAAAAATTCCACTTAATCTAATTAAATTTCTTATTATGAAATATGTTTATATAAAATATGCACTTCATTGGTATTATATTTTTTATTTTAAAATAACAGTATGAATTTTTACCATCGCTAATGTAGTCATTGAATTGTAACCTCATGATTAGAAAACAATACAGCTTTAACAATTCCTATTTACTCATAAAAAGGAAGTGATGGCCTCATCAAGTAGAATTTCTCCATACAAAACCCATTTGTTGGGGCTTGGAAAGGAGGTGTTGTCATAGAGATTCTATATTGAACAGTCTCAAGTCATGATTCATCACGTTAAGCTTCAATGGAACCACCTATGGGATAAGTGGAAGTGGATAGAGATTACCACCCGAGAGATGTTATCTGAGCCACCCTAAGAGTCTGTCACCATCACACACCTTACCCTTAGATATTATGCGGGTGTAATAAGAGGGTATTTAACAAGACCCTACCATTATGATTATGTGCATTATTTTTTTATAGAATAAATTATATATATTCATTTGATCATTTTTTACTTTGTAAATATTTTTTAAATCTAAAATAGTATTTTTAGTTAATATTCAATTAAAATATCTATTTTTCTGAATTAATGGATTTTTTAACCAAATAGTATTTTCAGAAAATATTATTAATAAATTAAATTTTTTAATATAAATGATCGTATAATTATTAAGAATACAATTGTAATTTATATTAAGGTTTGAAAGATATTTTTGTCAAAACTAAGGAATTTTCGATAAATATCTATTTTTATTTTAAAAGTAAAAAATTTACATATTTCGATAAATATTTAGATAAAATAATTATTTTCTTTGTGTTAAGAATGTCGAAATTATCTAATGGTTAATTTTTCATAATATTATGAGATAGTCAAATTTTTGGGAAAAATTAAATATTGATTAAATATATAATCTGTTTTATGACCAAATAATGACCCAATAATGACCCAATAAATATTCTTATTGATTCTAGGTTTGTTTGATTTATTTTAAAAATCCTTACTAGACCCTCCAAAGCTTATAAAAAAAATAACATTTTAAAATTATTTCCTGGAGAGTGTGACTCACCTCCACAGAAAGAAGCTTAATATTTTAATAACGTCAGTCATTGAACATATAAAATAATGTTTTCCACTACCCTTTAGAAAAATGCATGTGAAAAATCATGGGTTGTATTTTTGTTTTAAATATTTAATTATATAGATTCCAAAACCTATGTTTGTAAAATATTAAAGAATTCTCTGCTCTATTCCTATATAAACCCACTCAATGCATAATATTTTAATAAGTAATTCAATTGGACATATAAAAGAATATATTCCGATCCCCTTTGAAAAAATTAATGGGAAACACTATGGTTTGGATTGTGGTTTTAAAAATTTAATTATATGGATTCTAAAACCCACGTTTGTGAAATATTAAAGAATTCACCACTTTTTTCATATATAAACCCACAAAATATCCCATTTATCATCATTAAAAACCATTTTAGAGCATCTATACTTTTCCATCCTCTCCCTAGGATCCCCCAAGTTACCCAAGCTCCCTCAAAGCCTCTCTCAAGCCTCCTCCAAGCCTTCATGACCACACTTCCAAGTAAGGGATTTCATCATTTCTCATTTTAGAAAAAATTTTATTTTATTTTTATACTATGTTTTCAATTAAAAATCTTGGGATATGAATTTCCCCCTCCCCCACAATGCCCTCCTGATATTTTAATTATTATAGACCTCTTTCTATCTCATTAATTACTCCCATAAACACACATTACCATACAAAAATTTCGTAAGGAATTTCTCGATCCACAATTTCATTCAAGAAACTATTTTAAATTATGAATATAAATACCAATAATTTTTTTTGGAAATGTATATATATGACCCCATTACATTCCACTTAATTAACATATGATTACAAACCCCTTTCTATCTTATCAATCGTTTTTATGAATTCTTATTTCACACCATTATGATGCCAAAATTTCTCCTTGATTTTCCAAGCTAAAGTCATTGTTTATTGAATACCATGCCCATTTTCTATCAAGGATACTAACCATTATGACTATTTACATATTGATTATATAGTTTCATGTGTGAATTTCACATTTATTTATTTTGGAATAAATGATTATGGTTAATGAATCCATGTAATATGATCCATGTGGAAAACTTATGCATGAAATGAAATTATTAAGAAGGGTGTGCCCTGATAGCACTCACATGCATATGGTAAAGATTAGTATCATGACTCTTCAAGTGAATTAAGGGTTTTATCATTATAATTAAATTAAAACGAGGGTTTACTCATTATATATGTAAAATGATCCTGTGATCAGGCTAATATCATGTTAAATGTTATTGCCACTGTTCAATGTTATTATAATCATGTTATATCATTCCTTTATGTTCCTGCTTCACTTTTTCTCTAATGATATGCCTATTTCCTAACATGTAATATATTCTTCATGTTATGACTTGTTAACTATAATACATGGATTTATAGATCATCATTTTTTTAGGCATGTCCTCAGGTTATCCCATACAATGCTAAGTAATAATGAATGTTGTGGTCATGTAAAAGAAGTTTTCAATAAATTTGTTGTGTTTTATGTTCTATATTCTTATTTAATGATCCTAATTTCTAAATATAGTATAACACTAAATCCTTAGATTTTACTTATTTGAAATGTTATGTAAGAAATCATATTTATGTGTATAATAAAGAGTAGAGTTATTATATGTAACAAAAACATACACCTTTTATCCTTAACCTACCTTGAATGATCACTGTTATATATCACACTGTCTCATCATTTACCATCATCCTCAATTTCATTATAATCGGTCGGTACTAGCCAGAAAATGGGTACCAACAATATATACTAATTTCAATGAATGATCCAGGAATATGGATTAATCATCCATATCCACCTCAACATCTAGATGAGTTTGAATACAGTCCCCTTAAGCATTGATGTATCGATACATATTAATCTTTGATGATGGAGAAAATTTAGATGTAAAATGAATATATAAGTATATATGATTGTATAGAAAATAACAAATCCATACCAAAATGGTTCACATCAATTAATAATTATATATATAGATTAAAAATTCAACACTACAATTACCACATGACGATTCAACTAAATATAACTCATATATATCAACTAGCCTAAAATGTCCCAAATTTTTATTTAATTTAATAATATATTCATCAATTTTTTGGATTATTACATTACAATCCAACTTAAATTAATTAATCCATTTATCCTCATATTTAATAAAACAAAATAAAATATAACACCCACATTGATTTTCTTTTTATGTCTGACCTATTGAAAAATATTCAATTAATTAATCTATTTTGCACTTGTAATTTCCAATCCACATTTATTTATTTCCACCCCACACCACTACTTATTAAGCATTACCAAAATAAAATTACCTTTCTACCTATATAATACACTATGTAACCATAGAAAAACAGTTTTCATCCCCATCTAAAGCCAAAAATACAACACAATATTCCCACAAAAAAATTCCACATACGAACCACCACACATTCACTTCCCACAAAAAAATTCCAAATCTAAATTAGTCACCACTATCACTATAAGTACCTAATATATCCCCCACACCCAAAAAGAAAGAAATTTTCATGAAAAATATAATAATAGTTCCATAATCAATTGTTTTACAACATCTCTTTTAATAGGGTATTTTAATTTAATAATATTATCATTCATAATTTTACTAATACAACTCCATATTTTAAATGACAACATATCCATAGTAGAATATATGTGTTAATAATTTTAGCATTGTTGGGGTTGAAAAATGATTCATGGAAAGGGTTATCAATCCAAAAAAATTATTTACAAAATCATATCATGCATAACAATAACATAAAAACACATTCATGTTGGGAGTAATAATTATCAATTATAAATATAAATTAAAATGGTAACCTATTATTGAATACACTGTCTCTATGAATTAAAGTTAGTTGATTTCATTATCATTGTTATTTAATCTATACTACCCACTCCCAAAAAATAAAAATTATTCTAAATTAATAGATATAGAATGATGGGGGAAGGGGGTATCCTCTACTCTATAGCTTCTCATCTTCCCCCAATGACTACTTTTTCCTCCAAAAGTATGTCCGTGCAGATCTCCTGGACCTCATATTCTTTTTTCAATGGTTCTTAAAGCGATGATAGCTTCTTCTCCAATGGTTAATAATATCAGGAGAGGGCAGTGATGGTTGATATGTAATCAAGAGGAAAGGTTGTGTTGGCCTTCAACTTATTTCAGAAGCCTCATCACAAGTCATGTGAGTCAATTTTCAGATCAGTTTATGGTGAGTAAAAATCTGATGAGCTTCGGTATGTGGCTCCATCATAAGTGGCACTCAACATATTCAGATCTATTAAATGTTTTTTTAGTGGTCCCTTAATCCCATCATTCAAGGGTAGCTGGCATGATTTTTCTATCGTATGGATTTATTTTCTAGGCCTTTTATTTCCTCCTTCCGCGGTTCTTCTCATTGGGTTACTCATGGCGTCGCCCTATCCGAGGGTGGCTGGCACATTTCATTGTCGGTGAGTTGATATTCTCCTCGACTAACTTTCCTTGGTTATCCTATTGGGGTTCTTTCCTTCTCAGGACTTTTATATCCTACTTCTGTTCCTTAGATCAAGAACCTTGACTGCTCTACCGTCTGGATCCACCGTCCCATACACCAATTTCATTCATTTTCAAGATTTTTCATGGTGGTTTGGGATGTTCTTGTTTTTCTTGGTCCTGGATGGATATTGAGTATCGTTTTTGGTCTATCCTCTCCTCTTCTATTCTCCTCAGTTTTTTGATGGTTTCTTAACTTTTCCATGATGTCAAGGTCCAACGCTCTGGTCCGAGGCGGTCTGGTGCATTGGTTCAGAAGGAGGCACTAGGAGGTGCTGATTGAGACGCCAAATAATTTCTTGGAGGCACTCAGGTCTGGTCTTTTGACTCTCAGTGTAATGTTTCAATTAATGGTTGACTAAAACAAGGCTCTGAGTGGTGGTGCAATCTTTCTTGATGATGTGTTCTTTGATAAGGGCTCTGCAGTTTTATGGTGTTCAATTTGGTGTTATTTCGAAGGCGGCAATGGTACTTCAACAACGATGAAGATGGAATCTAGTGGGCTTCCTCAACAAAGTTCTGGTGTAACAATGGTTGATGTGTGTCAGGGTACGCAACACAAGGTGGGTGGTGGCCTAGGACTATGATCTTTAGTGCAATTTGAATGATGATTTTTGAATTTTGAAATTTTAATTTGAAATCAGTTTTTGTTCTTTGCATGGAACTATGTTTTTTAAGGTTCACACTTATCGAAAAAGTGATTGTTTTTAAACAAATAAAAATAATAATAATAAATGGATTAGAGTGATGGATGATGAGGGAATATAGATTCTTATATAGTGATAATATTCAAATCATGTTATAAAAAATATACGGGGAAGGTAATGTGATATTGATTCATACATATCAAAAGGTAAGTTCATGATATATTTCCAAACACTTAAATAAAATGGATAAAATATATTTATGGATGAACATCTACCTTAAAATGTGACATTAATCAACAAAAAATATGGGAATAAATGGGCTAAAAACATGCCTAAAAACGTAATAATGTTGTATTTTGTCACTATTTGGGGACTGTTAGGACCATAAATAGGGTAAATTTGTTTCTTGATTTGAAATAAAAACAAAAATATATTTTTATGAAATTTGACTCTCTATTATTTCATATAACAATTCTCGAATATTCATACGGAAATATGGTGGTCAAAATTCCATTATATATATCTATAATTAATTTTCATCGAAAAAATATTGATGGTCTCATTTAATAAACTAGTAATTATTCAATTAAATGAAAAATTTAAACCCCCACCAAGATTATTTTATAAAATCTATTTAATACCTATAATATTTTTTTACCTAAAATCTCCATTTAATTACATTATAGAAAAATATTCCTAATTTAAAACATTGTGATTTTTCAAACAATTAAATCCAATAAACAATGTAATTGACTATATATATTTGTGTGGTTGTATAAAGGAAATATAAACTGCATGATAGAACCAAACTACATAAATGAAATTGTTTCCAAATCCTGGGACGTTATATAAAATTCATAACCAACAAATTTCAACCTTAAGAATCAATTATTGGAAAAGGGGTATAAATAAACATGTGTTCAGAATCCAATTATTTATATATCTATCAGAAGATCATTTCCAGAAATAAAATAACAAAAACCAAATCCTAGATATAACCACAACTAGGGAATGGGAAAAAACTGATTTTATATCATAAATCTAAGACATAATCTAAATGAACCATGAAAATTATCCAAATAAGGATGACCATCAATCAAACTCATGGAGTTTTGAGGATGAATATATGAGTTTTTATCCTATGTGATTTCCACTAATACCCCATGCATCTATAGTAAAAACATTGATAACATTCCCATGATACACCTTCTCATGGTGATTTTATATCTCAATTTACTAATCAAAAAACATCAGGGAATCCTCAATATCATTATCACATCATTAAATGACATGAGAGTCATTGTTTAAAATACAGAGGAAGATGCATCATGTGAAATAAATTGAATCACTACCACTCTATGGTTGTAGAATCAACTAATAATTCACCATTATATTTCACTATGGTGCCTCTAATGGTAAAATAAACCTAGGAGATATATCACCCCCTCAACTAAAAATTTGATCTTCTCAATGGCAAAAACACTTAAGCACACACTGTCTAATACTTAACCATTTTGAGTGATGTGGTTAAAGGTTACACCATATTACATCCATAGTTCAGCTAATCATAAAAATAACAAAAACATATTTTAGATGATATCACAATATATACACATCAATTAATTACAATATTCGATATGGAAATTTAGAAAGATGGAGATATTTTTAAATGTGACCACTGAAAAATCCATGAGGAAATAATCCTTAAACAGTCCAACGTGTCTCATTCCACCTTGAAACATTCAAATCATAATCCTATAGAATATCAGGAGAATAATAAGAATATAAATATTATATAAAAAAGGTAATTACATACACCATAATATTGAAATAAGTGGTGAAAAAGCTTATATCTCATAAACGTTAAAGTGATATGAGGAAAATCCCTTTTTTACTTTGGAAAGAAGAGTTATTTTGGAAAACCATTTGTATTCTTCATGATGTCGTATAGTAAACGTGTATATCCAAAAAAATAAAATTTAAGGTCATTGAAATTATATTTGAGGCGAAAATGAATTATTTTTGAAGTTAAATCATTTTAAAAAATTTTATAGAATTTTTAGAAATAAAACATTTTATTGCAGTTTAAGTAAAATATTGAAGGATTTTAAAGTAATAAGGCTTGTTTTCATTCAAAAAACCAGAAATGAACCAAAAGTGTCCTTTCATGTTAAAAATTTTGATTTTAGAATGATAAATATGGAATAAAACATATTATAGATTGAACATGAAAATATATAAGAATTTGAGAAGTTTCTTGAATCGGGCTTGCATTTCGGAATCATTTTTGAAATATTATTTTAAAACATGTAACTCCCTATGAAATTAAGAAGTATTGTGATTGTTAAAAATATATAAACCTTTAAAAACTAATTTATAGGGAGTAAAGAAGAATAAATATAATCTTCATTGAGTTTAATAGATAATAAGATCAACCTAGATAAATATTGAAGTTCGGGTAGAAAATACAAACAACTTTGTATTAAATTGAATCGTATGCCAAAAAATTAATAATAAATTAATGATAAATTTAATATAATGAATATAAATAGATTCATGTTATGAAATATTAATGGTTATTATACATACACTCTAAACAAGTGATAGTATTAAATACTGAATATTTCACAAAAAATTGATGTGAGATGATGAAACCCTTACCTTAAGATTGAAATTCCCCATAATTCAATCTTAATGACATTAATAACAACATTTAGGTTCATAAATTAATGATTTCATATCCTATAATACTTTTAATTTAATTCATATAACCTTATTTAGGTTTTGTCATGTCCTTTTGATGGGTAAAGAGATTCAATTGTTTTTGTTTGGGTGGGTTTTCATCCTAGGTTTTCATGATCAGTTTACTTATATTAATGTATGGATAAACATATAGAATGAGAAAAGTTGTCCAGAAAATAAGAATAATGTTATAAGTAAAAAAACAAATCATTTTATGGATATAAAATTCATTTGGTTATTTGTAGTGAAGACGATTCATTATATAAATAATTGATTACAATTATTTGGGTTAACTAGTGGGTCTTGGATGGTGTTCTTATTTCTAGTATAATAGAAAGGGAATGGAGAGTTGATGTAGATATTTTCCATTATAATAACAAAATTACAGTACATGAAAATTATTGGAGTCATCACAACATTAGTATTAAACTAGGTTATAAAATAAAAAGAGAATAAAGGAACTTGAAATAAAATAAATGAAAATAGGAATTTACCTCTTGAAGTGATCTTCCTTGAGAGCCTCTTTAGGGGATAGGTTTTTGGAAATTTTATGAGACCATTTTCTGTTGGACATTGGGGGGGAGATCATGGGAGAATATTTGATCAAAATTTGGTCAATGAAGAAGGCTTTAATGGACGGAAGAGAATACGGAGTGATGGGGGTTTTATAGTGAAGTAGAGGAGTGGTTTCCAATTATTTTACACATTGTTTTTATTTTTTTCCAATTAAAACCAATAATATTTATTTCTCTGACCAAGAGTAGTAATATGTTCATTTGAGTTCGAAACAAGTGTTCTTACATCCACTATGAAGCTAGGAATAGTGAATTTAATAGATAATGTTTATATACGGTAAATTACCGTATTTTACTCTTCATAAAAAATTCAAGTATTTCAAAAAAGTACCAAAAATACACCCTAACCATTTTATGATGCAGAGAATTAAAAACTTAACTCCAATTTTTAAAAATAACTTTCAATATATTATTATTTTAATTTTTAATAAAAAACATAATTTATTAAAAAAAATAAAAATTGTAATACTATAATTTATTTTATATCACAATGATAAATTAATCAAGATGTCATTATCTCATAATCCTAATATATTAAAATAATAATATGATTTAATATTTATAAGGGTCAAATTACTATTCAAATTAATATTTATAATGGTATGTTACTACCCGCTAATAATTAATTTTGTATTAAGAGACTCTAACTATCTTAATGAATGCAACCATGTATATATGTTATTTGAAATTTAAATCACATAGGTGGGAAAATTATAGTTAATTTTTAGGTTATATCAAAGTAGGGTTTTGTAGAGACTTAGTGTTTCATGCATTCAATATTAAATTTATTTTCGAAATATTGGGGTGTTTAAAATAATCTCATATATTTTTTAAATATATATCCCTACCTATCGAGGGATAACTCATAAAATAACACAAGATATAAGTAAGATAATATCCTAAAAACATTTGATAAATTCACTGTACATCCAGTTCACAAAATGATTCTTCACTAACACTCCCCAAAATCAAGTTTTGTATTCTACCATCCCTTCATTCAATGAAATATCTTCACATCTATCCTTAATATAAATGGGTTTTGAAATAACCCAACCTACCACATTCTCTAGAGGGGACCAACATCTGAAGGAGCAATAAATATCATCACCCACATCTAACATTCCACTAAATCAACATTATATATCCATTAGAAACATCAAATATATATGTAGGGTATTATGATTTTCAATGACATGAAAATAATTTAATCAATAAACTACACACTACCCCCACTACATATCACATCCTCTCAACATGAGGAATCTCAGACAACATCATTTCCATTATTCAGTAGACAACATCATTCAGTTACAAGAACCATAAATTTACACCAAATGATGAGTATGGAAGAATGTGTAATTAACCATCCACTTCTGACCATCTGGATGATAGATAAAAAACTCCCCAAAATATTTGGATTTATTTATGTATTTATTTACATAATATCATCATGTAAATAAGTGACTGGAAACTATACCAATATATATTTGTATGGATAACACACATGCTTGTACTAAATGTTTCAATTTAATACATCATTACTCATATGTATCAACTACATCATACTATCATTCCAAATTGTTGTTGACACAAAATTTATCTTTTCCACACCCATCAGCAGTATAGGTCCCATAGTTTCATTTCATTCAATTACATTTTAAACTATCATTACTAATTATGAAATTATCAACCACTTTCCATTGACTAATACATTTAACCACATTTTATGTTGGAATCTATACTAAGTATAAAAAATTATATATCAGAAAAATAAAACCCATATATCCATCAACTATTTTAAATTCCAATTTATGTCAATTTAGTTCATAATTATTAATCTCACTAACCCAATTACAACATTTAAATTCCATCCCACATTAATTAATCATCATCCCAACCGATTATCCCATATTCCTTACAGCCTTCATATTACATCACTATGACACCAAAAAACCAAGGAACTATATATAAAACCAAACATATCTCTTTCCAAATCCATAGTCAAAATCTCATAATCATAAGAAAATAACCACATAAATACCACCAAACTTTTACTTCTAATAACAAATATCATTTTTGATATTTTCACCACCATCACTATTAGAACAACACATATCCCAAAAAAATTCCAACAATAATCATATCATCATCACAAAAAGTAACATGTTTAAGTATTTATTAATAATTAATTTGGAGTGTTTTTCATAAAAAATCTTCTTCTGAAGTATAGGTATCTTCACCATGGTCAAAATGTACATAGGTAACCAAATTTTATTGAAATATATGTGTTAATATTTTTTTAATGGTGTTATTAAAAATTTATTCATGTAATGGGTTATCAATCCAAAATAATTATTTAATAATTTACATAAATAATAACATGAAAATAAATAAATAGTAATGTTCGGAGTATGAATCATCAGTTATAAATGACTAGAGAAGAATAAATACATGTTAATAAACCTTACCCCTTGGATTAAATTTATTCTTGTTACTTATCAACATTATTTAATTTTTAATACCTGCAATGTTCAAGATAAATCCATAAATTTTTACATATATAATATGAAGAGAGAATTTGATTCCCATTCATATATGGAAGCTTCAAATCATGCTAAAAAAACAGGGTGAAGAGGAAGAGATATCATATCACTGATGTCTAATGGAAAGTCCCTGATAAGTCACAAAAAATAAGATATAATGAAGAAACAAGGCTATGGTTCTACCACCATACTACTAATGATACCTATTACTATAATAAATATAGGATGAAAAGCGTTATAAAAAAATTATTGAATCATGATAAGGAAGGCTTATTGTGGAATCAGGTGACTCTCAATGAACAAGAAAAATATACTAATTTTCCCAAAATTAATTCAAACAGTATATAATTAAATGAATGGAAACACTATACATTTTTATCTCAAATATATATTAACAATGATCCCTAAGGAGTTAAGGTGGTAAACTTTTCCTTTGCATATCACAAATTTGGTTTTATCTAAAACCAGAAAAAACCAATCTAAAAACCTAGTAGTTGAAGAATTTAAATATAACTTTAAAACCCATCTAGTACATTAATAAAATATTTATTATTTAAAAATTTTCTTTTCCAATTGAACTCATTTTAAATTCATTCTATAGAAATATTTTTTTTATGAATATGGATATTTTAAAAATTGTTGATGTTTTTTCATGATGGTATCTCCTATAAAAATTTATTTAATTGAACAAAGAAACCAATTCAATATATAAAAATGTCCCTACATGAAGGGAAAACCTAATGCATCCATAATAAAACTATTGCATGACCAAAACAAATAACCACATGACCAACCCAAGATACTGTAAACAAAAACATAGTATTGCATGACTAACCCAAATGTCCACATTCTAAAATCACTTGGCCACATAAACAACCAATGTGACATCAAAAAACTTCGAACATTCCACAAGAAAAAAAATATAATGAAAAACCAGACCATGAGAACAAATGAATTAATCAACCAACCTCATGACTAAGACAATATTCCATGAGAAAAAGATATGAAATTTCAAAGAGAAAAGGTTTTCAATAACACCCAATTTAACATATAGGGGTCTTGAAAACATTAATTGAATCATTTTATAAACATTAGAAATTACTAGGTTTCCACTAGGGTTGGTGGTAATACAGACACCCATGAGGTTTATCCTCACATGGAATGATATTATATGTATTTTACGTGATATCAAGTTCACTCTTTTAAAGACTTTATCGATAATATATTAATATTCCATCATGAAATATTTTTACATTTCATTATTTCATGATATTATTCTATTAATAAAATCATTTATCACAAAATCATTTATCTCAAGGGGTTATGATTTATTTATAACTTATTAGTTTCTCATTGATTAGGATTTACCTCATCATGAGAATATCATTATCAATATTTATACCAATAGAAGTTCCCGTATAACAATAATGATATATAGTAAGAAGGGAATAATTCCCCTAAAAAAACCAACAAATCATTATTCTCATAAATTACGAATGATATATTAGTTATAAAAATGACCAATAATAATTAAAAAAATTAATAATATAAAAAAGATATGTAATAAATTAAAATATTGAGATTAAAGATCCTCCAAAATGACTACACGCATGAAATAAAATATATAAAAATTAATCATCTTGTCTAATGAAACAATATATATATACTTGAGTGGAAATCGATATTAATGGAATAATCAGTATTTATATAATGTTGGAGACCGATATTACCATTAATAATAGGACTCTTGGAATAATTATCTAACCATTTAAATAGTAATTGTATATTTAGGAATAGTAATATTACCCTTTGGAATAGTGATCAGGTCATAATAAGAGTAACATCACCAATGTATGTGTAAAACGATTTTTATTTATAATATAAAAATAAAATAGGGTATATTAGAAAATATAAAAAATGTTTTACAAATAATTAAAAATGTTTTTATAATTTTTCAGAAGTATAAATTTTTTAATACCACTTTCATAATAAATATAATAATATAATGATTTTATTTACATAAAATTGATTTATAAATTAATGTTATTTTTTATTATAATGATATGATAAATTTAAGAGACCATATGTAATTTTTCCAACGGTCATAAATCTATTTTAATATAAAAATTAGTATATCATTAAAATATAAGTATATTATTTAAAAAGTAAGTTACTTATATTTTACAAATATTTTCTAAAAAATGTATTACATTTAAAATTATTTTCAAAATATATATATTCGTGACTTTGGTATATTTTATAAAATATTTTATTTTTTTGAATAGTAAAATACTGTAATTTACGGTATTTAACATTATAAGAAAAATACTTCTTTTTTGAGCAATGTGTGTTCCAATAACATATTAATATGAACTCACATGGAGTATTTAATATACATATTTACAAGAATAAAAATTATTGTTACTATTGATCAAAAATAAAAAAAATAATGAATATAATATAAACTCCCCACTCCTCCACTTGTAAATACTATCCCCCACCACTTATTATTCTCATACCTTATAAGAAATGATTCTTTATAAATATCTTACAAACCATCTCCTAGAAAATATTAAAATTTTCTATTTGATAATAGTTTCATCAAAAAGGAAATTGTGTTTCTCTTTAATGGGTTCAACAATGAGGTCATAATCAAGAGGTATCATTATCATAAAACATCTTTAAAATTATTTAATTCTCCAACCTTATCCTCACATCCTTTGTATAATAGAAAATAATAACTACTATATATTTTACATAAAATATCATAATATATATAATGTAACATATCATATACACCCCTTTCTCATCTCATCTTATTCAATGAAAAATAAATCCATACACAATTTAATGTTGGTTAACTAACTATATTGAGGATGAAATTGTTTTCCTCTAATTACATCATTTAAGGTCTTAATTAAATTATATTTATTTAAAATAATTTATTTATGTATATAATAAGTGATTTAAAATTTTCTAAATGCTATATATCAAAACAATTGACAAAAATTAAATTACATTGAGATGGTCAGAAAACCGCAATAATAAGATAATAAATAATGTTCCATTAAATGATCCATCCACATGTCAGAAAAAATGATATATGGGACCAATTAGAAGCATGTATTGAATTTATACTACTTGAATTAATTTATATATTTGTAGTCACATTTGAAAATAACATTCATAATAAATCAAAAGTGAACCGACTGTAAAATAAATAAATGAATGCTCCCAGAACAACAAAATATAACATTATGACTCATCAAAATGGCCATAAAAGAACTAAATAAAATTGTAAAAAATAAAAAATAGATTTCATGTGTTTTGAATTCATTAATTTGTTAATATAATTTTTATTATCAATGGAATTATATGTCCTTTCATAATTAATCTAGACATAAGGTAATTGATCTCTTGGAATATACATATTTCATGAGGGTTTCACGTTGTCCCTCATTTCTTCAAGTTATCTCTTCATTATTCTCATATATTTATCCTAAATTATTTATAAATATTCCAAAAATTTATATCTAGATAAAGTAATCATTATTTTATGTGGAAACAATATTTTAATAGGATTCATTCACAATTACACTTGATAAGAAAAATCTTTTAAAAGGAACTTCATTATCTAATTCTCCTATTTAAATACACTCCATAAATTGATTTTTAAAACCCATATCTTCAAAAATAAATCATTTTTACATGTCTAATGTAACATCCCAAGTATGTAATGAATAATATAAATTTTTATCTATGTCTATTGATGAATTAGATAGTGTTTTAGAGGCTTAAAATGAAAATAAATCCAATCTTAAGCATAGAATACACTAATATTTTTAAAAGATTATTTTACTGCCTTTTGATGGCAAACCATTTTTAAATATATCTTCTGAAAAAATTTTAAGCTATGTTTGTCAAAATAAACTTATTCGTTATTATTGGGACATCAAAATTTACTTTCTGTGAATTTTTGGTATTTTTCTGACAGTGTTAATTTTTTAATGTATAGTGAAAAATACTGCATTTTACATCAAAACTGCTTTTTAATCTAATTTATTTATATGATTAGATTACCTTATGAATAGGTTTTAAAGTTAAATTAGAATATATTTTTACCATTTAATCCAAAAGTGTTCATTGTAATTAATTTCACTTTGATGTTGGACTTAAACTAGTGTCAATCTTTTGATACTTATTCTTTAATAAAAACACGCTATATGACATGACATCGGGAATTAATTATTAAATTAATTAATGTAACAAATATTTTTTGAATTTTTTCAAAATAGACATCATTTTTGAATTCGGAATATCAAATATAGCTTAGGGTGATGTTTTGGTATCTTTCTGAAAAACTTCAATTTTTGATGAATAGTGAAACCACTAAGTGGTAGTTAAAGAAAATGATTTTTCGTTTAAATGAAATTTTACCACCTTTGTGTTTTGAATTTCAAATATCCGACATACATGGTTGTCATTAAGAAGTAAAATGTGGTTCAATGGGATTAAAATAAATTTTTGTTGAATAGTAACTTATTAAGTTTTTAATCGTGATTAGTGGTAATTAGTGTAGTTTAAGGTAAAAATAATGTTTTAATAGTATGAGATGAACATGACACATATCCTAACGTCATTTGATATGTCATGGACAACCAAAACAATACATGGGTCAACTTGGGGACCCCATGGAGCCACTTTGGTTGGGAAATGACATAAATAACTTTTTACTTAATGTTAAAGTAAAAATGACACAAACATGAAATGTTTTACTAAAACAATTTTAATATGGGGTTATACAAGTCAGATTTTTGACTATAAATATTCATTGTAAACATAAAAATATTTCCTAAATCATAGTATTTTTTTATAATTTTTAAATATTAAATAAATTAAATTATTTATGACATCATGATGATGCAGCGATGACCTCATTATTTAACGATTTAAATAAATTTGATGGATAATGTAAAATATAAGACCTAAACATGTCCAAAACCTATTGGATGGGTGAACTTCAAAGCCTTATCACCTTATCCACGAATTATATCAATGTGGGACCTTTTAAATCCGAAACTCATTTTCAGATAATGTAATATTTCTTTACTTTCCAAGAGTGCCCCTCCTCTCCTCTTGTAAAAGGCCCCACCTATACCTCCTTACCCATACGTCCAAAGCCTTTGGCTCAGAAAACCCCTGCCAATTTTGCCTCTCCACTTCCCTCTATTACTACTTGAAGCCTCACTTTGGGTAGAATTCTTCCCAAGGAAGCCTTTGAGCTCAAACTGGAGGGAGTTACCCGATTTTAAGGTATTGTCTTCACTTGAGTCCTTTTGTTTTATTTTGTTTCTCCAACCCGCTAAAAATGTTTAATTTATTTCTTTTGTAACTACTCCAGTATCTTCAATATACTGGGATGTTTTTATCATAATTATTCAATATACACTTACACACACCTACATCTAATGGTTAAAGAACATAATGTTTCTGTGGACAATGAATTTATGCCTCCCGAAACGATGATTGTTCAACATTCTTTTAACACCTTGAAAGGTGGCAATTAAGATGTAACTATATTTATATATGATATATAATATTTTTATGTTTTCCTTAAGCTTCTGTATTTTTCATTTTGGGCATACCTTTATGGTTTCCATTATGGGTAAATGTGATATCTTCATTTAAGGAAGTGCGGACTACCGCCCCCTCAAAGTGATTTGATTTCATTCATGCCATATGTGGGACGTATAAAAGATTTAATTAATGGTATTATATACTAAATTATACTGGAATTATAATATATCTTTATATCATTATGATTTCATTCTATAAAACACCAAATAGAAATGAAAGTAGCGTTCATGCGTACGTACTGCTTACCGTCTCCATAGACAGTGCATTTCATTTCTTACCTCTAAATGATTATGTAATATAATAAATGCACGTATATACTGGATATATATGATATATATGATATATACATCATGATTATAATTATGGATATAATGGATACATTAACAACTTGTAATTATAAAGGGATTATTTTGACTCAAGTACCAATGATCGTTAAAACAACCGTTATTAACTTAAATAATCACATAGTGTTCATGACATGGAAATAAGTGATATAAAAGGAATAATGAACTTGAAAAATGTTCTTATGAAAGTATAAATTAACTCATGTTTATTATTCCGGACATTAAAGAACGATCGAGTCAAGTCGGACCCGAGGTATGGGACTTCGTCTCAATCTTCATTCATTGAGGCATATTTTATTTTATACACAACTTTCTATTATACAATGTATAAACCCCTTTGACTTTTACGTTTATCCAAAAGGAATCATTTTTATACGAAGCATTTTATTAAATGATACAAGGGAATGTTTTGTCGTACGTATGCGGCGACAATGACTTCTCTGTCGCTGTGACCATTATTTGAGTTTCGGCATCCTCTACAAGCCATACCTTCTTTTTAAAAGAAAAATAAATACCATGTTTTACTTTTCTTTTAATTTGGTATTGAAAATGGTTTTCATAATGTTTTTATATCAAGGTGTTGTATTGATATCTTGTGATTGAAAGGTGGAAATGTTATGTTTCCTTTATGCATGTTTTATGTGATACGATTATGTTGAGGTTCTTGGGCATTATTATGAAGATGGGTGGTTCCGTGATAAACAAAGGGCGGGTGAGCCCGATATAGCTATCCAATGCATTGGGTAACACGAAGGAGTGAAACGTTAAGGTTTCTCTGAAGAGATTTAGGGAATATACTATGATGGGTATTCCAAATGTAACCAAGAGGGTTACTCCCTACGTAAGAATTTTATGAATGCCTCATGTTACATTTATGTCATATGATTTCTATGATTTATTCTTGATTTGATGAGGTGTGTTAAAGTGCTTATGTTTTATGGGTAAAGTATGATCTCATTCTTATGTATATATGTAACCATGTTTTCTTTTCCATATTTTTATATCCCTTTATGAGCTTTTTATGCTCATCCCAAGTTTTTTGAAAAGTTTTTCACAGGTCAAGGGAAAGGTACATGATATGATGATAGTGTCAAGGAAGTGTCAAGAAAGAATCCATGTTTTATTTTAAATATGTTTCCATTGGTGGGAATGAGGAATACTATCTTTATGTAACCACTTTGTTTATATGTGGAGTGTAATGCAAGTTTTATGATCTAATTCTCTAAAACTCTAACCCCGAAAAGATCCTCAATGTGTAATCTTGTAATAACTCATGATTAAGTAAGGTTTAAGGCTGGGGCCTTATAGTTGGTATCAGAGGTCGGTTTAGATAACTTTAGGAGTTAGAATTCTATTAAATTATTATCCATTATGTTTTTGAAATGATATAGTATTTTAAGATTACCATGTTGGTTCATCTAAGACATGTTTGTTCAGAATGGTTTTCCACAGAGGAAATAGGGAATCAGTGCTAGGAAGGCATGAAAAAGGAAATAACCTTCGGAATCAGCATCCTAAGATGGTCAGAATTGGAACTGAATAGTTTGTTGCAGTAATGGTGCAGTTGACTCAAGTGATAAATGGTGGTGGTATCCATGCACGAGATCATCCAGATCAACCACAGTGGAACATGCCAGTGGTGGAACATTTCATGAGGAAACATCCCCCATCATTCAGAGGATCATCTGACCCTGTGTTAGCTGAAGGGTAGATTAAATCACTGGAGAAGATTTTTGTTGTCCTAGGGTGTTCAGACAATCAAAAGGTTAGTCTTGCTATTTACCGTTTGGAGGGTGAGGCAGATCATTGGTGGTCTATGTTTAGAAATATCAGGGACGCTGATGAGATTGATGCTCTTGACTGGGATGAATTCAAAGGTATGTTTCTTGAAAAGCATTTTCCTAAGTCTGTTCGACTTAGGATGGAAAAAAAATTCTTGGAATTGAGGCAAGAGGTAGACTCAGTGGCTACCTAGGAAGAAAGGTTCACTCGATTGGCAAGGTATGCTCAAATTTTATCCGAGAGCTTGATAGTAAAATCAATCGTTTTTACTAAGGATTAAAGCCAAAATATCGAAGGGAATTAGTTCTCGTGAGTTTAAAAGTTATGAAAATCCTGTTCGATGTGCTAAGAAGGTGGAAATGGAGTTTTCCAATGATCAAGTATTCTATAACAACCAGCAGAATAAGAGACCTAGGTGGCAGGAGAAAGGGAAGAATTCTTCAAAAAATTCTGATGGTAAGAAATCTAAGATTCCAGTTTGTGATAAATGTGGCAGAAGGCATCCTGTGGAATGACTTATGAATTCTGGAAAGTGCTACCAATGTGGTAAGATGGGACATAAGGCTCGTGATTGCACTGAAAAAGATCAAGGTGAAGGTAAGACCAAATTTGATTTACAGTTAGTGAATTGTTATATGTGCAATGAGATGGGTCACTATGCCAACGAGTGTCCGACAAAGAGCTTGAGTGATGGGAAGCAGTTAGACTACAAGCAGAAAGGGGTGGTGAAATCCTTTGCAACTACTTCAGTAGATGTCGGGCCATCAAATGAATTTGTATCAGGTACTTTGTTTGTTTTTTCAGATTATTCTAGTGTGTTGTTTGATTTGGGGTCTACACATTCTTTAATCTTGGAAAACTTTTCTAGTAAAATGGGAATACCATCTCAAGAAATGACTCCTGAACATGTGGTGAAAACACCTGGGGAAATGTTGAGGCAAAAATAATTTATAATAATCTTTCTATCCTTATCTGTGGAAAGAACCTACTTGCAAACCTTATTTTTCTACCTCTAATAGAGTTTGATGTTATCCGAGGTATGGATTGGCTCTCTATTTACCATGCTAAGATTGATTGTAGAGCTAATGAAGTTTCTTTTCAGAAAGACTTTTAGTGTGTGTACAAGAATGAACTCTTACTGTTGATAACTTCTCAACAGTCCAAGAAACTTGTAAAAGATGGAAATGAATGTTACCTTGCACACATCGTTAAAAATAAAGGAACTATTCAGATTAATGATGTGCCAGTGGTAAATGAGTATCCTGATGTTTTTCTAATGAGTTGCTGGGAATAATACCAGATCGGGAAGTTGAGTTTACTGTTGACTTAGTTCCTGATGCTAAGACAATTTCAAAACCCCCGTATCGAATGGCTCAAATTTAACTTTTAGAGTTGAAGGATCAATTTCAAGATTTATTAGAGAAAGGTTTCATTCGACCTATCACATAACCATGGGGTGTTCATGTTTTATTATTTAAAAAGAAAGATGGTTCTATGAGACTTTGCATTGATTATAGAGCCTTGAATAACATCACTGTTAAGAACAAATATCCCTTTCCTCATATCGATGATTTATTTGATCAGCTCTAGGGAGCTCAGTTTTTTTCAAAGATTGACCTGAGATCAGGGTACCATCAGCTGAAGGTAAAGGAGGCAGATATTCCAAAGACCACGTTCCGTACAAGATATGGCCATTATGAATTTTTAGTAATGCCTTTTGGGTTAGCCAATACACCTGATGTATTCATGGACTTAATGAATAGAATTTTCCATGAGTTCTTGGATAAGTTTGTGGTGGTTTTCATTGATGATATTTTGGTGTTTTCTAAAAGTAAATAAGAGCATGAAAGACAATTAAGGGTTATATTGAAAACCTTAAAAGAAAAGAAACTGCATGGAAAATTCAGCAAGTGTGAGTTTTGGTTGCAAAAAATTTCTTTCCTTGGTCACATTGTTTCTAAAGATGGGATAACTGTTGATCCTAAAAAAACAAAGGTTGTGGAAGACTGGACAAGACCCACAAATATAACTGAGATTCGTAGTTTCCTTGGTTTGGCAGGCTATTACCAAAGGTTTGTTAGAATTTTTTCACGATTATCTAGTCCAATGACTAAGCTAACTCGGAAGGGTGTTAAGTTTATCTAGACAAAAGAATGTGATGATTGTTTTCAGGAATTGAAAAGAAGATTGGTGAATGCTCCAGTTTTGGCACTACCTTCCAGGAATGGTGAGTTTGTTATATACAGTGATGCTTCATTGAAAGGACTTGGTTGTGTCCTAATGCAGAATGATCAGGTAATTGCTTATGCTTCACGTCAGTTGAAAACTCATGAGGTAAAATACCCTACACATGATTTGGAATTAGCTGTTGTTGTTTTTTCTTTAAAAATTTGGAGGCATCATTTGTATAGAGTAAAGTGTGAAATATATACTGATCACAAAAGTTTAAAGTATATATTCACTCAGAAAGAATTGAACATGAGACAGAGGAGATGGCTAGAATTAATCAAGGATTATGATTGTAAAATTCATTACCATCTAGGAAAAGCAAATAAAGTGGCTGATGCTTTGAGTCAAAAAAGTAATGCTTCATTAGAAATGTTGCGTTTGGAACGAGATCCTTTGGTTAAGGATTTGATGATATTTGGCATATAAGTTGTTGGTGCAGGAAGTTCTTCTGTTTTGTTTTAGGTATTAATGAGATCATCTCTATCAGATAGAATCAAGTAAGCACAGAAGCAAGATAGTGAGTTTCAGAAAAAGGTAGAGCTGGTTCAGAAAGGTAAGTTGCCTGAATTCAACATTGACAATGATTGTGTTTTGAGATTTGGGAAGATATTGTGTGTGCCTTGTGATTCACAATTGAAGAGAGAGTTGTTATGTGAAGCTCATAGTTCTCCATTTTCAGTTCATCCTTGCAGTACTAAGATGTACAAACATCTACGAGAGTATTACTGGTGGGATGGAATGAAAAGAGATATTGCTGATTTTACTGTGAACTGTTTGACATGTCAGCATGTTAAAGAAGAGCGGAAGTTACCGAAAGGGATGCTTCAGCCTCTACCAGTTCTAGAGTGGAAATGGTAGAATATATCCATGGACTTTGTTGTGGGATTACCGAAGACATCTCGAGGTAATAATGCAATCTGGGTTATTGTTGATCGCTTGACTAAATCTGCTCATTTCTTTGCTATACGAGATACTTTTTCCCAAGATCAACATTACCATTTGTATCTTAAAGAGATAGTTAGGTTACATGGAGTTCCTCTCTCCATTGTATCTGATCGTGATCCCAGGTTCACTTTTAACTTTTGTAAAGGCCTTTAGAAGTCATTGGGTACTGAATTAAATTTTAGTACAGAATTTCATCCTCAATCAGATGGGCAGTCAGAACGAACAATTCAGACCTTGGAGGATATGCTATAGGCTTGTTCGATGGATTATCAGTGAAGTTGGGACCAACATCTTTCTTTGGTTGAATTTTCATATAATAACAGTTTTCATTCCAGTATACAGATGACACCATTTGAGGCGTTATATGGGAAGCGGTGTCGAACTCCATCTTTCTAGGATGAAGTGGGTGAAAGGAGGTTGATGGGACCAGAATTGGTAGAAGAGATGGTAGAAAAAGTTCAGCTGATTCAGAAGCACATGAGAACAGCTCAGAGTAGGCAGAAGAGTTATGCGGACAACAGGAAGAAGGATCTCTCTTTTGAGGTAGGTGATCATTTTTTCTCAAAGTATCACCTTGGAAAAGTGTGATGAAATTTGGTAAGAAAGTAATGCTGAGTCCAAGGTTCATTGGACCATATGAAATTTTGGAGAGATTTGGATCAGTTGCTTACCGAGTGGCTTTACCTCCGAGTTTATCTCAGGTACACAATGTTTTTCACGTTTCGATGTTGAGAAAGTATATGCCAGATCCATCTCATGTTTTGAGTCCAGAGGTAGTTCAGCTGGAAAAGAACCTATCTTATGAGGAACAACCAGTCCAGATTCTTGACCACAGGGAGCAAGTGTTACGGAATAAGGTGATTCACCAGGTAAAGGTTTTGTGGAAAAACCACATGATTGAAGAGGCAACATGGGAATCTGAAAATGCAATGAGGGATAAGTACCTCCATTTATTTAATAAGTAAATAAATTACGGGGACGCAATTTTATAAAGGGGGGAAGGATGTAACATCCCATGTAAGTAATGAATGATAGAAATTTTTATCTATGTCTATTAATGAATTAGATAGTGTTTTAGAGGCTTAAAATGAAAATAATTCCAATCTTAAGCATGGAATACACTAATATTTTTAAAAGATTATTTTACTGCCTTTTGATGGAAAACCATTTTTAAATCTATCTTTTGACAATTTTATAATCTATTTTTGTCAAAATAAACTTATTCTTTATGATTGGGACATCGAAATTTACTTTGTGTGAATTTTTGGTATTTTTCTGACAATGTTCATTTTTTAATGAATAGTGAAAAATACTGCATTTTACATCAAAAATGCTTTTTAATCTAATTTATTTATATGATTAGATTACCTTATGAATTGGTTTTAAAGTGAAATTAGAATATATTTTTACCATTTAATTCAATAGTGGTCATTGGAATTAATTTCACTTTGAATTTGGACTTAGACAAGTGTCAATCTTTTGATACTTATTGTTTCATAAAAACACGCTATTTGACATGACAGTGTGAATTAATTATTAAATCAATTAATGTAACCAATATGTTTTGAATTTTTTCAAAATAGACATCATTTTTGAATTCTGAATATCAAATATAGCTTAGGGGGATGTTTTGTTATCTTTCTGAGAAACTTCAATTTTTGATAAATAGTGAAACCACTAAGTGGTAGTTAATGAAACTGATTTTTCATTTAAATGAAATTTTACCATCATTGTGTTTTGAATTTCAAAAATCTGACATACATGGTTTTCATTAAGAAGTAAAATGTGGTTCAATGGGATTAAAATAAATTTTTGGTGAATAGTAACTTATTAAGTTTTTAATCGTGATTAGTGGTAATTAGTGTAGTTTAAGGTAAAAATAATGTTTTAATAGTATGAGATGAGCTTGAAACATGTTCTACCCTCATTGTATGTGTCATGGCCGAACATGAAAATCCATGGGTCAACTTGGGGACCCCATGGAGCCACTTTGGATGGGAAATGACATAAATAACTTTTTATTTAATGTTAAAGTAAAAATGACACAAACATGAAATTTTTTACTAAAACAATTTTAACATGGGGTTATACAAGTCATATTTTTGACTATGAATATTAATTGGAAATAGAAAAAATATTTCCTACATCATAGTTTTTTTTTATAATTTTTTAACATTAAATAAGTTAAATTATTTATGACATCATGATGATGCAGCGATGACCTCATTATTTAACAATTTAAATAAAATGGATGGATAATGTAAAATCTAAGACCTAAAAATGTCCAAAACCTATTGGATGGGTGTATGTAGAACCCTTATCACCTTATCATCTAATTATATCAATGTGGGACCTTTTAAATCCGAAACTCATTTTCAAATAAAGTAATATTTCTTTACTTTCCAAGAGTACCCCTCCTCTCCCCTTATAAAAGGCCCCCACCTCTATCTCCTTACCCACACTTCAAAAGCCTTTGGCTCGGCCAACCCCTGCCAATTTTGTCTCTCCACTTCCCTCTATTATTCCTTGAAGCCTCACATTGGGCAGAAGTATTCCCAAGTAAGCCTTTGAGCTCAAACCAAAGGGAGTTACCCGATTTTAAGGTAATGTCTTCACTTGAGTCCTTTTGTTTTATTTTGCTTCTCCAACCCCCTAAACTCTTTTTATTTATTTCGTTTGTAACAACTCCAGTATCTCCAATATAATAGGATTTTTTTATAAGAAGGATTCAAGCTACAATTACACACACCTACATCTAATGGTTAAAGAACATACTATTTCCGTGGATGGTGAATTTATGCCTCCCGAAACGATGATTGTTCAACATTATTTTAACACCTTTAAAGGTGGCCATTAAGATGTCACTATATTTATATATGATATATAATATGTTTATGTTTTCCATAAGCTTCTGTATTTTTCATTTTGGGCATACCTTTATGGTTTCCATTATTGGTAAACGTGATATCTTTATTTAAGGAAGTGCGGACTACCGCCCCCTCAAAGTGATTTGATTTCGTTGATGCCATATGTGGGACGTATAAAGGATTTAATTAATTGTGTTATATATGATATTATTCTGGAATTATAATATATCTTTATATCATTATGATTCCATTCTATAAAATACGAAATCGAAATGAAAGTAGCGTTCATGCATACGTACAGCTTACCGTCTCCATGAACGGTGCATTTCATTTCATACCTCTAAATGATTATGTAATATTATAAATGCACGTATATACTGGATAAATATGATATATATGATATATGCGTCATGATTATAATTCTGGATATAATGGATACATTAAAAACTTGTAATTATAAAGGGTTTATTTTGACTCAAGTACCAATGATTGTTAAAACGACCGTTCTTAACTTAAATAATTACATAGTGTTCATGACATGGAAATAAGTGATATAAAAGGAATAATGAACTTGAAAAGGGTTCTTATGAAATTATAAATTAACTCATGTTTATTATTTAGGACATTAAAAAATGATCGAATCAAGTCAGACCCGAGGTATGGGACTTCGTCTCAATCTCCTTTCATTGAGGCATATTTTATTTTATACACAACTTTATTTTATACAGTGTATAAACCCCTTTGACTTTTATGTTTATCCAAAAGGAATCATTTTTATATGTAGCGTTTTACTAAATGACAAAAGGGATTGTTTTGTCGTACGTATGCGGTGACAACGACTTCTCCGCCGCCGTGACCATTAGTTGAGTTTCGACTTCCTCTACAAGCCATACCTTCTTTTTAAAAGAAAAATAAATACCATGTTTTACTTTTCATTTATTTTGGTATTGAAAATGGTTTTCATAAATTTTTTATATCAATTTGTTTTATTGATATCTTGTGATTGAAAGGTGGAAATGTTATGTTTCCTTTATGCATGTTTTATGTGATACGATTATGTTGAGGTTCTTGGGCATTATTATGAAGACGGGTGGTTCCATGATAAACTTAGGGCGGGTGAGCCCGATATAGCTCTCCAATGCATTGGGTAACGTGAAGGAGTGAAATGTTAAGGTTTCTCCAAAGAGATTTAGGGAATATACTGTGATGGGTATTCCAAACGTAACCAAGAGGGTTACTCGCTACGTAAGAATGTTATGAATGCCTCAAGTTACCTTTATGTCTTATGATTTCTATGATTTATTCATGATTTGATGAGGTGTGTTAAAGTGCTTATGTTTTATGGGTAAAGTATGATCTCATTCTTATGTATATATGTACCCATGTTTCCTTTCCATATTTTTATATCCCTTACTGAGATTTTTATGCTCATCCTAAGTTTTTTCAAATTTTTTTCACAAGTCAAGGGAAAGGTACATGATATGATGATAGTGTCAAGGAACTGTCAAGAAATAATCCATGTTTTATTTTAAATATGTTTCCATTGATGGGAATTAAGAATACTATCTTTATGTAACCACTTTGTTTATATGTGGAATGTAATGCAAGTTTTATGATCTAATTATCTATAACTCTAAACCCAAAAAGATCCTCAATGTGTAATCTAGTAATAACTCAAGACTAAGTAAGGTTTAAGGCTGGGGCATTATAACTAAAACATTTATCTCATTTTAATTTATTTAATATAATTAATAAATTATCCCATTTAAAGACTTCTTATTGTTTTCCCTAAATCCTCTCTTAACTAGAACAATTCTAGTGTAACCTAACCACTATATTTTATTATTTTACTTTAGTTGGACATCAATATTAAAAATTTAATATTATTTTTTATTTTACAAAGATACAAGAATTATTTATTCCCATTTACCATGGATACCATAATGGTAATTATTTTTTTACATTATGACATGACTATTAAACACAATTCATTTATTTGGTATCCATTTTGGATATTCAAGATGTTTGATTTCCTTATATTAAAAGATATGAATGTACATGTTTTGAATGGAAAACCTAGACAAAACTGCAATATATTTCATAATATTTTTCACATGAGGTGATATGTATGGATTTGGGTGTAAATATAATCAATTATGTAACTCAATACACCATGTGATATTGTCTTAGTAGTTAGGCTTCACTCATGTTTATGTCATGATATATGTTTCCTCCACATTCCTATAATATCATGATCATATGATTACACGATCTATATGTGATTACTGCATATGACAATTCAATGTCCATTCCTATTATGTGAAATATTATTCATTTAAACTCATATTCTATGCATTATTTCCTTATTTAATCCCTTTAAATATTTTTTATCTCATCCATTTATCTATGTATTCCCAAGGTTATCTAATGAAATTAGAGGATCTCAAAGAGATACAAGAGTTAATTATGGAGATTAACAAAAGTATTTTTTATTATAGTTTCATTTTTTCTTATTATGTACATAGTCTTCAAATCCACTAGGAATTTAAATCATTTGTTTTAATGTAATATATATTTATGTTAAAAGTTATCTTACAATATGTTTAATAGGATTTTTATCCTATAGTTGGATTCAGGTAATGTAATAGTTATTTTTAGGAATTTTTAAGAGAAATTATTTGTCGGAACATTATAGGTATGTTTCTGTATAAATATATCACATTGAAAACCATGATTGGAACATTATGAATCATTAGTTTGGAAATACCATTTCTTTATAAGTTATTTCTTCTAAATTAATAGTTTCATTTTTATATTCCCATTAGAAAATTATTCAAGCCCCTAATATTATTTACATTTTTAAATAATGGAATTAAATAATAGATCATACTCCTACTGCAAATTTGATAGGAAATGTATTGATTTCAAAAATAAGACGCATAACATGATGGGTGAGGGAGGACAAAACAAAATGAAATTACTCTCTAAACATTCTTATCTAAATAATTATTACATTAATCTTATATAACTCCATCCATATCCCATGATAGATAATGATACATAAAAAAACATTACCAGGATATGGCTTTCTACCATTATTGTATCTTATGATCCCCTCATTGCAGAACAGAGGATTAACACCATTATAAAGATATTATTTGTCCAAATATACAAAGAATAAGTTAAATTGATAAATTTGGCAAATCATTTTGATGTATTAGATGAAGAATAATGGAAACTGATCATTTAAATTATGTCTAAAAAATAAATTGATTCCATATAATTTTAAGTATTGAATAAATATTTTTCAACTGTAATTTCACCTTATGTTATAGAATTTTAATTGAGTGGGTGTTCCGAAAATAAAGAAAAATGAAGAAAATTCTATCTAGGAGTATAAGTAAAAATTTACAAAGAATTCACAATACAGATCTATGTTAGTTTTGAAAATTGAAAGAAATGTATAACACTTCATTAGTGGATTAAAGTAGAGTCAATGAAAATCCTTGGCGATTTGAGTCAATGATACCAAGGAGAACATTGTATGTTGTGACCATAATCTTGGGTTAAATATCAATGAATCATAATGGGAACATAGTCTTAGATAAAAAGTAATAAATTGTATTTTAATTTGGGATTATAAATCAATAAATACCATAGTGTAAAAATACCCAAGATCCCACGTGATAAAATTTTGTGAAGAAGCATCTAGTGAACATTGGAATGATATCTGAGATATAACTGAAATGTTGAAAATATAAAAATTAGGATAATAATTTACAAATAGATATTAACATTCACAGTAATTAAAAATAATATTGGATGGTTAATATTAATTTTCACTATGTATTGAAGTGTTTCAACTTCAACTAACACATAGATTATATGAGAAAATTCCATAAGATAAGGGTTTTGAGATAAAATGAAGGGGAAAAACATCCAAGGATGCAAGGATTATCATATTCTATCTCATCTAATGATTTTAATCCTAGAAATTATGTGGTGATAGGTGTGCTATTTATTCATTCATGTATAGATATCATACTTTATTAATCTGGTTTTATACATTCATTCATATCATTCATGTTTAGTAGAACTATTAAAATAATGCCAGAAAATATGGAGTATGTTTTATCCTTTTGAACATGAAATGTGATTTATTCATCTAGAGTATAAAACTCCTCCATAAATAGTTTTTTGAGACAGAACCACCCAGAATGTTTAATATTACTTCATTATGTGGATTTTTATTCGATATTTAGACTTGACTATATGTCATTATATAAATCCAACACAAACATTGATGAGAGTGAGATCACTATTCACATCCCAATGAATAATCAAATTATATATTTTTTTGGAGGAGGATGAATATGCATTAAAATATTATTTTCAACAATAATATTTATAACACTATGTGAGAGAATATCCAACTCAATGATTGAATACATGCCCATTTTGAGGGACTATACTAATAGGTTTCATAAAGAACATATTATAGATTATCTAGACTAGTATGTTAAATTTCAAATTAAAAAAATACTTATATCTCTACCAATATAATTTTATCCTTATAGGTTGTCCACTATTTAATTGGATGAATCATAGATGTAGTTATAAGAGTATTTGGACAAGGGTTTTATAAAACTGAGTGCATCACTATTGGGACCTCTAGTCTGCTTTGTGAATAAGAAAAGTGGATCAATGGGCCTCTATATTGATTATTAGGAGCTCAAAAAATTAATGAAAAATAACATGTATCCTTTTCCATGTTCAAATTACATGGTCAATAAAATATATGTTGTGTATATTTCTATAAGGTTGACCTTTGATTATGATAACAATAATAAAATGTGAGGAAGTAAAATATTCCCAAAAATTCCTTTTGAAAAATGTACAAAGACTATGAGATCATGTTGATTAGTTTTAGAATCAATAATGATCCAAAAATAATTATGGAAAAAAATGAATAGTATTTTTAGAGATTAACTCACCAAATTTGTGGTATTTTTATAGAGGATATTCTTATATACTCCAAGAGAGTGGGGGAGAATTGGGGGGATTTTAATACCATGCTAAAGAACATGAATTTGGTTAAAATATATGAAATTTATAGTAAATTTGATATTTGGATATAGGATGTACCATTATATAGTAACACAATCATCAAAAAGGGATATCCTCTAATACAATGGAATCTTAAGAGTGGAACATGCCTAAATCTATAATGGAGATCCATATTGTCCTCAGTCTCGTAGGGATTAGATATTTTTGGTGATGAACTAATTTTGATATTGAAACACTCCAACCATGATAACATGGAAGGTAATAATGTATTCATAAACTAGTTAACACATAAGGTGATTAACATAACATAAAATTAGTCCTATCTCTACAAATTTACATACACTACCCACTTATGGGGATGTCATCATGTTATATAACAATACATCAAAGTATATTTTTGGTTGTGTTTTAATGAAAAATATAAAATTGACTGCTTATGCCTTAAGGAAAATGAATTTTCTTGATAAACACAATTCAATAGTTGATTAATTATTTTAATTTGAGATCTTCATGATTAAAATCATGAAAAATTCCAATATGGTGGGTCCTGTGATATATTTACATATCACAAGAGGCTCAAAAATATATTTACATAGAAGGATCTTAAAATGAACAAGTGTAGATGCTTAGATATCATCAAGGATTATGATATCTCAATCCACTACCATAATGGTAAAGAAAATAATTTTGGTGATTCTCTATGTCGAATGGGTATGGTTACATATTCAATTATTAGAATTGATAGGGAACCAATATTTAGAGGAATGTGTAGGAAGTAAATGTGGATCATGAAGAAGTAACAACATCATTCATTTCTCAGAAGACTTCCCTACATCAATTTTTGAAAATATAATGGATCCCAAAATAGATAATGTGGATATTTTGAAGAAGTTGGATGTTATAAATAATTGGAAATCATCAGAGTTAAAAATTCGATAGGAATGAGTCATAGTATTTGGGTCATTACTATTTTTAACTTCTAATAATTCTATAAAGAATAAATACATTCAATGATGCATATATATCGACCATATTTATCCTCACAAGGAGTAAAATGAAATTTCAAGGGATCCAAGAGAACTATAGGTCATAAAATATGAAGAATAAGATTGAAATATATACTTTGATGTTCTAGGTATGATATAAAGTGTTGTTTGGAAGGAAAAAAAACTAAGGTTATAATGAAACCATTACCTATACCAACAAGTAAATGAGAAAGCAACCGCATGGAAAATGTTAATAGTTTTCAGAGTATATAATGAAGAAGTAATGTTATATGGGTTTTTGTGGATCATCTTAGAAATAATTAATATCATATTAAAATTAAATAGAAAATATCACTGGACAACTTGCATGGATTTACATAAAATAAATATTGAGTCTTGAACGATTACCATTATTGATTGTATCTAGTTAAAATTAAACATTTACCACCTAATCTTGAAGGATTATCAAAGTTCCTCAATTAACTAAGATAACCTTTAGTATGGAATATCCCCCCCCCCCAATATATGGCCACTATAAGAAATATATTTAGAAACTAGGTGACTTGTTGAGTTCATGCTCAATGAACATTAATAGTTGATGGGTTCAACATCATCTTTTTCTTGATTTATTTGAAAAAAATATTTTCCACTCAAACGTCTAAATTGTTACCCATGACTCCATTTATGTGAAGAGATGTAGAACACCTACATTATGTTATTATGATGGTGAATGCAAACTGATGGGACCTAAAATTGTCAGGGAATGTTTTGAAAATGATAACATTATTCAATAGCACATTAGGGGTATTAAAATTTGACATAAGATATTTGCTAAAAATATTTGACCGGAACTAGTGTTTTCATCTGATAAATGGTATTATACCATATATATATATATATATATATGAGGGTCTTGATGTTTGGGTTGAGTGGAATAATATGTCATAAGTACATCGACCCCTTTGAGATTCATAATCACACTGGACATATGTGTGATTGAATTTCAAAAGAACAAAACATTTCCCAAGAATATGATGTATTCTATATATCCCTATTGAGGAATTACATACTATCTCCCTCAAATATACATAATTCCTTATTTATTCAAATTTAAGGAGATTTTTCTTTGAGAACAAGAAAGTGTAGATCTTGGACCGTAGAGATAATGTTCTATGCATTGAGATAACTCAACAAGTAAAAGTACTATGGTGGAAAAATTAATAGAAAGATGTGACATGGGATCTAGAGGAGTCAATGAAACAAAATTAACCTCATGATTTTTAGCCATATCATTTAAAATGAAATTTCAAGGGTGAAATTTTAAAAATGGTAAAATATAACAACCAATAATTTTAGCAATGGAATTTCCATTCATATATTTATTTGATGTTGTATAAAGAACAAACAAGACAAATAGAAATAGAAAAAAATTATAATATTAAATTTATAATGATAAATAATTTATAAACTAAAACAATAATACTTAAAATATTATAATGGGATAAAAAATATAAAACAAGATATGTAATATATGAAAATTAATATCTACATGATCAATCATGATGACCACAATGCTGAAGAAAAAATACATATAACTAAAAAATGGAATAAATAAGTATATATAACCTTTAGAAGGAATCAATTTCAACAGAATAAGTGGTATTTAAATGGAGTATTAAATACATATGAACATTTTCAATCTGACTGTTGGAATAGTAATTGGACTATTGGAGTAGTGATCTGACCATTTGGATGAGTAATATTTCTTTTTGGATTATTAATATGGTGTTTGGAATAGTGCCCTAAAATATAATATTATAATATAATATATTGGTATCTTATAAAAATGAAGTATGATATATTTATGCCATGGTATAAGATAATAAATAATTTAAAAATGATAAATTAAGTGTTTTTATTTTTTATAAAGGATAAAAGTTTTAATATCACTTTTAATATAACTATAATGTTGTCAAATAAATTTTAATAACGTGGAATATATATATAAACTAATTTTAATTTGTATTATAATTATAAGAGAATATTATTATAGCATAAATAATTCACCAAAGGGTCATAAAATCGATTATAACATTAAAATTTGTATTTTTGGAATAAATATGTATTTTTTCACAAATTAATGTTTTCATATTTAGATTATAATTTTCAAAAAATGGATTAAATATATTATATATACAAATTTATAAATTTCATGGATTAAGTTTTTATTATTATTATAAAATATATGAATCTATTGTAAAATGTAAAATATGATAATTTGTGGTATTTAACATTATATGAAATCGAAATGTGTTTTTGAGTCATGGATGATGTACGAATCCATTAGAATGACCTAAAATTAAATATTCATGTTATATAGTCCCAAAAAACACTATTTATATTATTGATCCAAAATAATAAACTACTGAATATAGTATTTAAAAACACACCTCTCCTTCACTTATTAAAATCATAATCCACCACCCCTTATCCTCCCATATTTTAAGCCTTGATGAAATCAAAATATTTTAAAAAAACCTTTCCCACCCTCTCTTATAGACATACAATTTTTCTTGGTGTCACTAAAATATGAATCTAATATTATTTAAGTAGTACTTAAAGAAAGTGATATTAAAGAGATGAAACTCTCAAATAAAAAATATTTAATTATTTTATTCTGTGACCTCCCCCATGCAACCACAAAAAAAATCATAATAAATACATTTTAATTTATATAATATATATTTATACAACTAATGTATCATAATCTATCCACCACACTTCTCATGTCATCATATTCAATGAAAAATGAAACAATTACCTATATTTTATCAGTTAGCAACATTCGTGGATGATGAAATTTCATTTCACACTAATGGATTCATTATATGATAAAATTATCCCTTAATTATATAAAATAAAAAAAATATTTATATTATAAATGGTTTTAAATTATTGGAATTTTATATTTCTATAACATTAAATAAAACAGAACCATTTTGAGATGGTTAGAAAACATGCCAAAATAAAGTAGACAAAATCATTTTATTAAATTCATCTACAGAAGGTTATGGGAAAATATATTTCAACATTTAAACATATTTATGTTCATTAATACCATTTAATTGCACTTATTTAATTTTATTCCTATTTTAATATATCTTACATAATTTTACATAATTCAACTAACCACCAACCCATGAAAGGAATACTCCTATAACAATGGAATTGAACATTATAACTAATCAAAATTACGATAACTGAACCTAATAAAATAATAAAAATGAAAATATATATGTAAAATGTTATAATTTTATTAATTAATGAATCTTATTTTATTATATAGTGTATTGAGTTCAATTAAAAAACACATTCAAACATAATGTAAGTGATCTCTTTGATCTACTATATATCCTTTGGATTTTTCTTTCTCTCACATTACCTCATTTTAGATTTAAATTATTATTATATAACTATCATATTTTTTAATTAATATTAATGACACATATATCTATATTAATTAATTGTTCCTTTATATGTAAATACATGTTTGAAAAGGATTACTTCACGATACATCCCTAAAAAGAGATCTGATTAATAGGAACATATAATTTTGTTACCCCATTTTAATTACACAATATAAAATGATTTTAGATATTAATATTTTCTAAATATCACACATTTTTTTATGATAATCCATTTTTGTGATTTTCTAGTTCTATGAAAACTATAATAAATTTATCCTATTTAAAGACTCATTATTCTTTTCTCTATAACCGTGCTGATGTGACGTATTTCTAATGTTAACTAAGAATTATTTTTAATTATTTATTTTCATCTGATAGATTTATTAATTGTATATTAATATTTTTACTTATTATTTTCCAATAATGATATAATCACAACTTTTCAAGGATACCATTATGATATTTCCTTCAGTTAAACAATTTGAAATGATTATGAAATACACTTCCTTCCATGGGTCACCCTTATATTTATTCATTATATATGATTTATTTATATAGCACACATATAATAGTACTTTTTATGATGGCTGGACCCAGATAGTAATATTAATAATTGGGTATTTTTTTAGTCTCATTATTCGATATGTATTGTATTATAGAGTAAACCTAATCCTTTATGGGTCTATGTCCACTATGAAATATTATCTTGGTAGTAATCCTTGACTACTATATATGTCATATTTTATTTTCCAATCACATTCTTATGTTACAATTATCATAATATTCATTATTCTATATTCTAAGATTCCAGATGATTAGGCATCATTACATAATTTTAGGATATCTTTTTATAATATTTGACTCATGTTATATGAATTATTTTCCTTTTTAACTCTCGTAGTGTGATTTTTTCTATCCCATTTTGTATTTCCATATCAAAAGTTATACTATAGATTTATAGGATCTCACAAAGAGTTATGGACTCATTATATATATTAATAAAGATATGTTTTGTTGTTTTTTAATGTTGTCAATTTATGTACATATTCTTCCTTGTAAAATATGATATTTGATCATTGGTTTATAGTTAATGTAAATATATTATTAATGTCATGTAATAATTTTTTTTAAAAGTATGGGTTCACTATAAGGAGTTTTGCGATCTCTCTATTAGTATGATTTATAATTTTCACTATTGATAAGTGTTTTGAATGATTTTTTTAATTATAATTGGACTAAAAAAATGGATTTCATTATATTTATATAGTTATTAAATAATATTTACACAGATAAAAAATAAATTGACATATTTATTTTTTGAATTTATTATGTTCCACATTATTTATAAATGGCATGTGTGAGTACACAAGATCCATAATCGTGGGTCTGGGATAATCTAAACATATCATCCCATGAAAACATGTACCATATATACAAATAATACTAAAATATTTATATATCTAGATATGGTCATGGAATGAAAATAAAAACCACAAAAGTTCTAAAAAATTATATGAGATATGGATAATTATATTTTGGTTATGAAATTCTAAAACATCTATTATGATATTTTCTATACTATTTTTTATAGTGATTCTAGGAGAATATAAACATACCCATACAATTGTATGTCAATTTACAACTAGTTTATTATGGATTGTGATTATTTTTTAAGGAATATCTCTTCGGGATCCATAGTGGGGTTTTAAATACATAAAATCCATCCCTAGTAAATTAATAATTAATCTTTTATTTCTGATACAAATTTAGTTTTTCATTATATATTGGATTAATATTTTATATTATAATATTTCATTATGTAGCTTGTTTTAGGAATGATTTGGAGAGATATAGTGATGATAATAGAATGTGTTTGATATACATAACCCATAAATGTTACACTTTGGTATGTGTATAGACTATATATTATGTGTTCTAAACATGGTAAAAAAAATTGGTGGTTCCTAGAGCAGGTTCATTGATTAATGTTTAACTTTGTAGGGTTTTAATAGAGGATATCAGTAGGTAAATTATGTCTTATACATTGTATTTCTACAAGTGTTATTGAAAATGTGACTATTTCATCAATATATATATTTTTTTAATTCAACTATATTAAATAAATATCTACTATGATTCATTCATCATACTTGATGTTCTATTTGGATATATTTAGATTTTTTATTTAGGGTTTCAAGTATATAAAAATTTATATATATAAAAAATTCATCATATAATATATAACAATTGAGTACATGTTCTCTTTATGGTCATGTTTACATTTTTCTTTTTAGCTTATTCCTACTAAAGATAATCCAGATTTTGGGTAGGATCCTATGATTAAATAGTTTTTTTTTTCAAAATGGGAAGCCGCTACCAATATGGTTATAATAATCAGTCATTTAATTTTTACCATCCTCTAAGGATGGGTGGTATGTTTTATGTTTTTTAGTTAAGTAGGTGAAATCCTATTTGGGTAATTAGGTTAGGGAAATTAAACACACCTCCACTCGTAGGATAAATTATCATTTCTAAAAAAATCTATATGAATAATGGGGAAACTAATAATAGTATATCACATAAATATTTTTCAACAAAATTTCATCTTTTATATGATTCAGTTATTCATTTTTAAATATTTAAACTCATTTTATTACACAATCAACACTCAGTCATTTTATAAATACGTAAAAAATAATTATTCTAGAAGAGAGTGATTGAATTTATTTTCTCAAAACAATTAAAAATTATTTTTTCCAATAAAGGATGAAACTTATCATCCATGTACCCATGTTCATAGAACAATTAAATAACAAATATAGAAATCATTAATTTCTCATCAATCCTCTAATATATCAATAAAATATCCCTTATTGTTGGTCCTTAGTATAGAATAAATAATAGAGGATAAAAAGGAGAAATAAAAAGAGTATCATAAATAATAAATAGTCAATGTTATTAAGTTTGATGCTAAAATATCCACCATGGTAATTCAAAACATAAAAGGATATTTCCCCCCATCACATATGATTTGAAGGAAGAGGATATAGATTTAAGAAATTTAAATTGATGATTAATATTTAATTGAGATTTTTGTGAATTAAAAAATATTGTGGTAAAATATAAAATTCCATGGTTTGACTTGGTCAATTGAAATTCATAAACCATAACACCGTAAAATTTTTATTTTTGATAATTTTTTTTCATCTCCATTCATAAAAGTATTCTTTTCCCAAAATATGATTTAATTATTATAAACTGTACATGGTCCATATTATCCTATTTTATATTGAATGTAAACTATTACTTATATTACCTAATGTATTACATTTTTCAAAAAACATGGAACAAACCATTATATGGCTGAACTCCCTATTTTAGAAAAAATTTCCTTTGAAAAATCAGATATCAATTATTATAAAAATTTCCTTCTATCATAATCCATCTTATATTGGAAAAAGGATGGTAATGATCCATCATGGAAGTGAATTGCATAAACATTAAATACCCCTATCCTAAAAATTGATCACTTCACCAAGAGGATTCTTGAAACCACAGTTAATACAAAAACTATGACGGTGTTTGGAACATTTCTATGACACGGTTTAATGTAATAGTCAAATTATGAAACTTCCTACAATAATCCATCTCCAAACCTACTTTTATGAACTATAGTGATTGTAAATAAAAAATTATAGGACTATGAAAATATCAATATCAATAATAATGGTTTCATATCCATAGTAAGTTAGAGGGGGTATATGAAAAAAAAAATTAAAATGTAAATTGATTTGTAATACTATTTTGAAGGTGTTAGGAATTGAGTGTTCTAAGGTGTGTAACTAGTGAATTAAATTTTATATTTTGGAGGGGAAAATAAAATAAAATAAAATAAAATAAAAATTATATATTTAAAATGATATGTATGGTCGAGGGAGGGAAGGTGAAATGAGTGGAATATATCCGAGTGATTTAGAAAAAGAGATAATGATATGTAAAAGTGGTTTTTTTATGATACCACAAAAATGAAAAATAATATAGCCAAAAAATGTATTACTATTCTATATATGAAAATAATATAGTATTTGAAATTTTTAATTATACAACACATAATATACAATATTCTATAGGGATTCAAAATCATAAAATAAATGGAAGTCATATTAATCCCAAAAATTATTTTATAAAGAGAAAATAATTTATCAACAATAATTATATGCATAAAAATAGAATCATTCATGAGGTAAAGAATGTAATATTTGAATCATAAATAATGCATAAAAATATGTAATACAATAACATAAACCTACAAATATATATTTCTAAGGATAAAAACTATGGTATAATATGGAAATGGATACCCACAGGGACATCATGTAAAGGAAGATGATGATTAAAATTACTAAAACATTTATAAAAAATACAATGAAAAATAATTTTCCAATTAGTTTAGGGATATCTATTTCTGGAATCAACAACAATATTTTTTTCAAAAATCTATGCAATACATGAATGTATATGCATGCATTTGTATATAAGATATTTTTTTTATAAAATCTGCTAAATTATCACAGTTAAACCACTACTAAATGATGTTTTTGTATCATTAGGAAGTATCAACTAATGAAATTTTATTTTATAGATAAGATTGAAATATATTTAATATGTATTTTAAAAATAAATAATCATATGGTAAGTGAGTGTTATATAAGGTTATTAGAATAAAGTTTTCATGATCATTTTTTAAGTAATAAGTAATGCATTATTTCTCAAGTGTAAAGGGGGTGAATCTAAATATCAAATCTAATTATGATATATAAAATTTATTAAACTAACTATTCCAAATTAATCAAAAAAATATCTATGATACACATATTATAATTTCAAATTTTAATCAATAATGTCTTGTTAAGGGACCATATAGGTATTCCAACCCAAATATTTTTAATATATATTTCTAGGTGAATTTCTTCAGATGAAACATTATTCTTATATTAACACCAGTATAGGGAATATTAACTGTTAAAAATAAGTAAAAAATACGATTGAAGTTAAAATAATAGGAAAATAAAATAACATACCATAAAATAAATATAGAGAAGATAGGAGAAAAATATTACAGTACTTATGACTTTATAAATTTATATAATGAACTACTAAAACCCATAAAATATTCTTGTAGAGGGAATTTAGTGTGTTATACTGTAAAAATTAGTTTATGAGTCTTATAAAAAATAAAAAATGGTGTTTGGGGTGTTACTTTTGGATATTATTGAGAATTATTTTAACATTATTTAATATATCCCATAAATTATATTATTTTTGAATCCAACATTTTTTATTAATGGTAGGTGTTATGTTTTTCTATAATTTGTATTTCTATGGAATTTATATATATTTTTTAATATTTTAATATTTTTATTGATATATAAGAGGAAAAGCAGAAGAACTATTAATAAACAACTATGTGTTCGATCTAACAGAATCGTTGATACTGTATTTAGTAATTTCACTGGGATATAGTTTTGAAAAAATATATATTCATTCATTTACTACTGAATTAATGTTTTTGAGATTTTTCAACAGAAGAATCTAGAATTCATGCTATTTTAAATTGATACATGAAATAAAATAATCCATAGAATACGAAATTTTATTCAAAAATTATATAATAATACTTGTATAATAATTTTTAGAAAGAGTTCATCATGCTTTTAGAGATGTTATAGAAGCAAATAAGATGTAATACTAAATGAATAGAGTATAAAATGAGAAATAGATGATGGTTGGTAATTTTTTTTAAAAATCATAATAACGTGTTTTGAGGTGTTTATGTAATGTTTCTTTGGATGAAATATTAACATTTTGAGAAATAAATTCATGGAGTAATAACACATGCACATTTTAGATAAATATTAGTGAATTTAAATTTACATATAGAGGTATATTTTTAGAATATTCCATAAATTTAAAAAATTATATTTGGTTATTTGGTTTAAAAAATATAATATTCAACAGTGTGTTATTATACATCATATTTTATAATGTGATTTATTGAACTGTAGTTTTATATATCCTATATTTATTGATGATATAATGAAACATATGGTAAGTTATATTCATCCTATATAGAAATATTTGAATACGGTTGAAATAATGTGGCATTTCTAACTATTTTGGAATACATCATCGATATTGTTTGTACCTAGGCACATAAATTTTTTATTACTGATTTAAATAAAACTAAACATGAATACTGAAATATTAATAAATGGAAAAATATAATATTATCTCTGTAGGAAACTAATTGAGGTCATTTTTTCTTGACAAAAATATTAGATATTTAATATGTTTATGGGGATGAATATTATTTTTTTGGTTATAAATATATATATATAAATACTATATAGGATTCATTACACTATTATATATAATAATAGGGCCTAAAAGCCAATATTTTTTCTTCCTTTCTCAAAATACCGAGTGGTGAGATATGGAAGAGGCAGAAATTTTGGGATTATATAGATGAATGATATTAAATAGTTACGATAATAATAATTATTATAGATTATAACATAATTGATTCTTTAATTATATATACTCATTAGGATAAATAATCCCTGCTAGAGGGTAACCCATGAAAATTAATCAATTCATTAGAAATATTCTATCTATTTGGTTATTTCTTTTTTTTGATTTATTTCTGTATTCCATTTAACATGGGAATTAATTAAATGAAAATTTTTACTATCTAATTAATCATAAATTTAAAATGACACAATGATTCATCCTACTCTCAAATTGACTCCATCAAATTTATGGCCTTGTTGTGAATAAGTAATTTTATATTTAAATGAATTTTTTTGATAATCAATAAATATCATTATTCATGAGTTGAAATTATTTGTTGATAAATCAAAATATAAAAAAAAATTCCAATGAAAATGTATTTCCTATCATTTTTTTGTCTAAATATATAATTCAAAATAATATGATTAAGATAGATTTGTGATCTATTAATATATATGTATAAGTGGTCATGGTGTGTAGAATACACGTATGTGATCCAACATGATATATCTTATCTAAAAAAGATAACAATTTATTGAATACCAATAATAATATAATAGTACATTATTCATGGCTTATTCCAGTAAAGTGTTTTTGAATTTAATTATATTTATGTCTAGAAATGTAATATGGGAAACTTTTGCAAACAATTATAATTGATATGAAATTTTAATGGAGTCCATGATTTATGTTATTTGTATATAATTATAATTTTTGAATATTTAAATTTATAATATAATTTATAAAATATTTAATCAAATAATTCATATAATTTATCATATTTAAAAATCTTGATGAAATTTTTAATTTACTGGAAATCTTAAAGAATTTATTATAAACGTTAAAAAACATTATAGTGAATAATATTTCAATATAGAATAAATATATTTAAATTTTATAATATTTAATGTTTTATAATGAAATTTAGAAGTATAGAGAATGTGGTTACCACATTTTTTTAAGACATACAGTTTGAGTTGAGAAGTTATTCATGGATACTAAAAGAAAAAAATAATCAAATTAATATTTTAAAGATGTATGGGTGATGTCCTGATCCTCGTTCACTAATATGTAGCTAATACTTATTAGAAACAAAGCCTCAATCTTTCCTCGCCATATGCCAACAGATTCCAAATATAAGTTATAGTATCTAAAGGTATGTTAGGGAGCCTATACACTCTTTAACAGAGAGAATCAAGAAGATAAATAAATAAGAAATTATAAAAATAATGAATGTAATGAATCCAATATAATAAAATCATTACACAAAATAAATTATAATTATATTACCTTTGGTATAGTTCCAAATAGTCCAAACACTCATGAAAATATATGACTTATTATATAAAAAAGTCAACATACATCAAACACATAAAATAAGGATGAACCTAAATATATAAAATATATAAAATACCCCAAATTTGGAAGTCATATAGTGTACATTCTATTTCTATTCCCCCATTCAAATTAAATTCTTATATGATTCCAAAAACGATTTCTCAATCCTAACCTATAACAAAAATATGTGTCTATATACCAATTAAAGGACCAAATAGGTTGTGAGTACGACATAGTTGTCCACTACAAATAGTTCCTATTAAAAATCCATTTTGTGAATATAAAATCTAATATTTATAATTTAAAATAATTAACAGTAGTGAATAGATTTAAATAATTAGTGATTATACCATATTTTGATACCTTTGACCCAACCAGTTTCGTACTATAGCAAATTTTTTCTATGAATTATATATTTTATATAAATTGACAGAGAACCCATGTTGTATAACTACGGTATCCATGACCAAGATAATAATACTTGGTTTTGTATTTAAATAATGTAACAAACCAATAATCAAACCATGTTTCATGGATATTGAATTAGAACAATTCTATATAAATGGTGGGGATAACCACATTTAAAATATTAAAATAAAATATGAGGTTATCGATGTAAAAAACAAAGGGGAGTGGATTTGCCACCAATTTGAATAAAATATGTGGACTTCCATGTCCAAAATCCTATTTTTAGTTAGCATCGAGTGTTATTTAAATAAATTCATAATAAATGAGGAGATGTTCAATATCAAACAATTTTATATTATTGATAATGAATACCATTACCAACAATTCTCAACAATTAATAATTCATTCGATTAAATGTTTTTTATGTTCCCATCCAAGGAACTCAATATCTGAATTTATTTATCTCTAATGTCAAGGTATATTAAATAGAAAAATTACATCTAAAAATTAAATTATTCCTTGAGAAATATCCATCCCTTTTTACAATAACATCATAACATTAATAATTTCATTTCCATATTCCCAAGGAATAAATTAATTATATTAATTTAACATATCTATTATATACAAAAAGAAGAGTCCTAATAATAATACAAGAATTATTAAGGTGTAAGTATTCTCCTTTTACCCTTTCAAGCACTCAAACAACTCTATTTTGTCATTAAATAATTATATATAATACAAAAAACATAGAAGGGTATTTTATTATATAGATGAGGCATGGTTATATTAAAATTTTGATATCTCACCACCTAAGGGTTTGTTCTAAACAATGTTATCAACCACTGACATAATAAAGTTACTCACACTAATTATCAAAGAAAATTAATTATAGGAGTTTTATATGTGGTTTATTAACCTTTTATCCAAGGTAATTCATCAAAATTTAACATATTCAATTTCAGTGTACATGGTATATTATTTTTAAATGACAAAATTTAATATCATTTATGAAATTCAGTTCATATATGCAAAAAGAAACAATTATGTTCCATTTTAATCAATTAGAAAAAATAGCCATCGTTGTTAAATAATATGGCACATCTGATGTGGTGATCAATGTTGGGTTCACAACCCTCTAACAAAGTCATTTAGTATAAGAGGGTCTAAGATAGATTATAGAAAATTATGATAAGGATTTAAACATTATAGTATCAACACATATAATATCTACAGTGTGAAAAAACAACAATATATTATAATCATGAGATACATTTTGGAATGAGGCATAGATTACATACATTTTACCAAGTGAAATTCACTTATCCAGTATTGACATTTGATTGGATCCAATATAAGAGATATTGACCATCCAAATGGAAAACCTAAAAATAAATATTTTTATATGACACAAATATCACACCAAAACACGAATAAAATCTTATAATTGTTATAAGAGTAATTTTGTAATCACCTCTATGGTTCCAACACATACCACAACATTTGATTCTGACCAAGTGAGAGGGAAATCTCTTGTGTATTAATGGAATATGAAAATTGTGAATGAAAAAAGATTTTTTTGTTAATGGATTATAAAAATGGGGAAATCCAATTTAGGATAATATGGGAGAAGAGTAATTTTAACATATTTAGGAACAATTTGGTTAGCCCAACCATGCAAAAACTATGTGGAACCTCTAAAAACTATTTTAATTATTACTCATTAATTATTGATTTATTACATAAAAGTATACATAATACAACGGAAAAATAGATAAGTCAAGTTTATTTTGGAATTATTACATATATTAACATCTAGAACTTGGGATACAAAAAAATTATTCAAAACAATCCATAACATGCTCTGAATATTCAATGGATTCCAAAATACATGGGATAACATGGGTGAAAAAAATAAGAAATAGATGAGAAAGAAATACCAATAGATGAATAAAATTTTAATATGTTGATACATTTTAGAAAATAGGTATATCAATTGGAAATAAATACAACAGTAATGATAATAATGAACAATGATACATGCTAAAGGCTGATAATCATAAAATGGGAAATGTGAAAACAACTTAAAACTATTCTTCATTAACATATTTCATGCATAACTTCCAAAAACACATGATATAAAAATACCCATAAAATAATCAAGTTAATTCCTTCTCCAAACCTGAAATATCATATTTATAAACATTAACATATTCATTGGATAAATATATAATTCAAGGTGAACTTGTCATTATCATTTCATTCTCATGTTTATGTGCTCAGCATGGTTAAAACAACATGGATTCAATCATCATCATAATTTAATAAATGATAAAGTATTATGGAATAAATAATTTTCACTCATTTTTCCATGAGGTATATATGTATAATTTTTAATATCACTGATATTAAATTGTTTTGGTATTCACTACAAAATAGTTTTGGCGTAGAAAATCACCGTTAAATTTCAGTAACATAACGACGTCCTTTAAAAATTCTTATAAAATTATTGATTATATAAAAATTTATCACTCATAATTTGGAAATAATTTTTATAGTAATTGGATTTTTAATCACATATCCCAATATAATTAAATGAAGATAACTTACATATGTTAAAGAACATACTTAAATAAAGATGATAAAGGTAAAGATCCCTTACCTAGGTTAGTGACTCAAAATTCTTGGGAGAGGATTCTTAAAAGACTTTGGATCCTTGAAATGACTATATTGACTAGAGATCATAGTGTGGAAATTATATAAGGATTATTAGTGAATATAAATGAGATATAGGGTGTCCTTATATAGGAAAATAGGTGGATTCCTTTATTTTTTAGGTTTTGGACTATACATAAAAAATTTAACAAAACACCAAATCATCCCTTAGGATTTCCCCATTATCATAGAGAAATGGTATAGGAAATCATTATTTTATGATTCCAAGGTATGAAAATAATAATATTATAACCTTTATTATGTGGAGGCGAGTCACACTCATAATGAAATTGTTTAAAGACATTAAAATATGTTAAAGTTTTAGGATGTTTCATAATGGATTTATAATGTTAATCAAAGAAAAATAAAATAAATTTATTTTAATGGTAACATATATATTTAGTATTGAATACCATTTATCGTATTTATTATATTATTTTGGTGTTATTATGATGTCATAATTCAAAAAGTATATTTATATGGTATTTGATGTCTACCTAAAAATTAAAAAAATCTTAGAAAATAATGACAAATTCACCATTGGATAAAGTCGACATTCATATGAAAAAAATATTTTTCATTTTATCTAAAAATTTTAAAATATATATGCATTTTCTTATTTAATATAGTTTTCGACATTTATTGAGAAATGTTTGGTTTTTTGTTAATAATATTTTTTTTAACCCTCTGAAAAAATAAAATTTACTTCATAAAAATTAAATGATAATTTTAATTCAAAAAGAATTATTTGATAGTAATATTTTATTAAAAAATTATTAATTTCAAAAATCCATTAATTCATGACAATGAATTCCTTACTTGATTTTTCATATTACCGAAAAAAATATTTGTGTTTTATTATTTGAAATGAAAATAATTTATAAAGTAACAATAATAGAATGAAAATGTTTTCATTATTCTATAAAAATTAAATTACATTCTCATAATAATAGTGTATTGGTACATATCACATTAATGAACCAAAAAACCAAAGAGTAATGTGTGTGATGATGGTTTGGTATACGTGGTTTGGTCCATGATATAGATAGTCTTGAAAATCTCCCATCAATATTTTCTCTCATGATAAAGTTAGTTTATATAACAATGTGATTATAAAGGGAAATGAATAGTGATAATATATCTATTAAAGTCTTTGATAATTAGGATTCATAAGGTATTATCCTACTATTTTAGGTTATGACATCGTTTTTATGTTTCAATTGGTTTTGATAAAACTCTATATTTATACTAATCATGTTATAAATGTTCAAAGGGTATATTATCAATGGATACGATACATAAATATCGTTTTAATTAAATCTTATATATATATATAAAGTAATTTCATCTATTTTTAATAACCATGATACATTAAAATAAATTTAATTAAATCAAAATGGGAATTTAATTTAAAAAATTTATGGTCATTTAAATCTTCCCCCCTTAAAAAAATTCACCATTTATATTTTCATTTCCCACACTAAAAAAATTAGGGTATGTCTAATTAATCACTTCAACAGGTTCCAAATTTTTTTTCTACATATTATAGCTTCTCAATAACAATTTTATACGGTCCATTTTCATATTTAATTGAAATTTGTCTCTATAAGCTACGTACTTCAATGAATTCTCCTCATTTGAGGTATCATTCCTTCATGGAATAACATTTGTATTGAGTACATGTGAGGGATATGGTATGTAGATTATCATGATAGATGCGTGGAATAAATATTTTACTTGTGATAGGTTAGGTGGGAGTGCATGTCGGTAGGACACCACTCAGATTTGATCAAGGATCTCAAAGGGTATGATGTACCTTTGAATAAGCTTTCAATTCTAACAAAATAACATCACTTCCATTCAAGGAGGTATTCAAAGGAATACCACATATCTAACATCAAACTCTATGTCTCATCATTGATTTTCAGTACAACTCTACTGTTAACTCTGAGCATCCTTGATGTGCTATTGAATGATCTTATCCTTTTCCACCATTTCATCGAACATTTTTTGGACCAAGATGTTTTCATTCACCAAATTCATCCCAGCATGATGGTGTTCCACACCTCTTCCCATAATGGGCTTCATAGTGGTCAATTTGGATTTTCTAGTGGAAACTAATGGTGTTTGAGAACTCGACCATAGATATAGGTTGGCCTCAGCCCCTTTTAATTCCATTGAATAATATTGCAACATATATTCTAGTGTCTCAATATTTAACTCTAATTGTCCATTATTATGAGGCTACCAAGCTATATTGATGTTCTTCTCAGTTTTTAGATCATATTATATACATTTCCAAATCATAGAGGAGAATCAACGATATTGATCAGAAATAATAGATAGGGGTATTCCATTCATCCTCACCACTTATATGATTTATATCCATGCATGATAATCTAGTGTGGATTCTTATCGAATTGAGAAAAAGTGAGTTTTCTATATAATATGATCCATAAAAACACATATAACATTGATTCCCATGGCTTTCATAAAATTTCCTGTTAAAAATTCCACGGTATTTTTCCCATTTACATATTGGTATAATGTATAGTTTCATCATCCCCCAAGACTTCTTACTTTTTTCCTTCACTTTCTGACATTCCAGGAAATTTGGTTTATATTAAGTGATCTCCATGTTTTTATTGTCCAACAAAGAGTTCTCTTTGAGAACTTTTTCTCATTTCTGTTCTTCTTGGGTGAATACAGAAAGATAAACTATGTGCATCATATGAAAATATCTTATTTAACATAGGAATTGATGGTACATGTAGCTCTGACCCAAATCTCACAACACCTTATTCATTAACATTGATCTAATTGTATTTTCCTATTATTATAGTTTCTAGTTAATTCTTAATTCCAACATCATCTCATTGAGAATTCGTTAACCTCTTTAGAAGAGATGGTTGGGATGTAATTTGTGAAAGGATTTATGATTTTCATTCCATTATTATTCCCACATCCATCCTTTCCAAATCCTATAAGTTCAGATCCCTCTCAATTATCATCAACGATAGAATTGATATAACCAATCTACATAGATTATTTTCTTATTTATTCACCTTTTTTGGATGGTTGTAAATTGAGTAGACATGGACTTTTATCATCTCTAACCATCTTCATTGGTGAATATTCATATTTATTTTGAATATATACATGTGGATTTAGGGATCTATATATATTTCACACATCTCCCCCAAAGAGATAATTCATCCATAAATTCAAAGAAAATATCACTATAGATAATTCCAGATCATTTTCTTGGTTGTCTTGTTTCTTAATATTCAACTATCTTGAAGAACATGTTATGACTTTGTCATTCTGCAATACCACACAACCCAATCCCTTCTTCGAAGAATCATTGAATACCATATAAGGTTCTCCACATTAGGGTAGCATGAGAAAATGAGAAATGATAATCTTCCTTTTCATCTCAATCGATATCTGTTAACATTCATCATTCTATGAAAACATGAATCCCATCCGATATAGCTTAGTTAGAGGGTTTAAAAATCCAAATAATTTCTTCTCAAAACAGTTATAACACCTAACTAATCAATGGAAACAAATGATTTCTTCTATATATGTTGTCCACAACTATCATTTTATTAATTTTTAAGGGTCTATATATATTCGATTTCATGAGATGATATGTCCCAATAATGAAACTTCTTTCAATATGAGCGCCCATTTTATTAATAATTCAAATAGATTATTGAGTCATAATGGTATTATTATGAACATTTAATTCACATAAATTATAAAAAATAATTCTTGGGGTATGTCATCCTTCTTCACCCGAGCATGGTATTATCTCAACCATAGATCCACCATAAAGAAGTATTGTTCTTAACCTTTAAAATAATACAAGTCATCAATCAATTGATGATGATAATTATTATTTATAAAGATCTTATTAAGATCAAAATAATGATTTAAAAATAACATTGACTTATTGTTCTTATTGATGAATATTATTAGGTGTGACCCAAGTTTATGCACATTGGTGTATGACCACTTTATCTAGATTCTCTTGTATTTGTTTATTCATCTTGTGAATATCCACAAAATGTATCATATAAAAAGACTTGGATAATGGTAATGGACAAGTTATAATCATTATTTAATATTCAACATCTCAACTAGGAGGAGGTCTATGTAATTATATGGGAAACACATCAATATATTCCTTTATAATAATTATGTCTTCGATGTTGGTTCTCTCCTTATAATTTTATAATTTTAGCTGGATATGATTTCTCATAGGGTAATAATATCCATGATTATCATCGTTGTTATAAAGACCATTCCTCACCCTCATTTCACATGTATATAATTGGGGTCAATTCACAATACTGGTAGTGATTTCATTCTCAAAGAAATTTATGTTTCATATATATCGGTAAAGACAAAACATTCCTATAATTGAATGAAATTTTTCCAAATTGAGTATTAAAATTTTATCTGGGATGTTCATATTGAAAATTTTTATAGTGGATGATTTATATACTCGGGATTCAAAAATTTCCAAATTTTCATTTTTCAATGATAAAATTACTTGCATGCTTAGTCAAGGTGTTTTAATTGTTTTACAAAACATTCGTTCTATATAAGAATAACATAATTAGAATCAAATCGTATTTTTACTATAATAGAATGAATAATTATAGTACCTTTCACCACATCATTTTTATGATCCACCTTAGTAGTTGTGATGTAAATACTTATCCCTTGCTTCGATAGAGGTTGTTGGTTGTCTCTGAAAACCGATGGTTTAGTGAATTATTTTTAAAAGATTCATACTTCCTTGAAGCTGAGGTAATGAACAATTAATTGACAGTTTATCGATGAATTACTTTCTTCGATCATATTAGGGGGTTTCTCCAGTTGAAAATCTCTATCTAGGATCCCCTTCTTCCACTATGTAAATAATTTCCTCGTACCACTATGTCAATTTCTAGGGTTCTTCTTTATCACAATTTCTAATAGGGATGTTGAAATTTATTGGAACCATTATATTTATCCATAGTTCCTCCAAAATTAAACTTCTCTTTCATATTATTATCCTCGTGATACCATTGAGATTATCCAATCACCATGACATCATTTAGGGATCATTGTACAATTTTCACATACCTATCAAAGTCACAGATCACTAAGAAATTTTATATACTAGGTTTGAGCCTACAAAATAAGCGGTTAACCTTCAATCAGGGGTAATGAAAAAGCCAAATGCTTATGTCAGAAGTATTGTGATAATTTCATGGTATATCCTGATTGATTCATAGTATTGTTTCCTAAGTGTATGGTAACACATTTACATTTTTAAGGGAGTGAAAGGAGAAATTTTATAAAAAAAATTTTCCAAAATTCTTCCTCTGAATCACTTCGATCTCTTCATTAGGATTTGTATCTTGATCAACATCCACTACTATCAAATTATCTCTTTAGACAATAATCATCCATAAGAAACTACTATTATATAGAAAATTGAAGGATTGATAAGATCATCTCAATGGATTTGATCCATTTTTCTACGATTAAGGGATTAGATGATCCATTGAAAATCAGAGTCCTTTGTTGCATAATGGACTCAATTGCAGCTTGTTCACTCTAAGGGGGATTTGGATTCTTTTTTTGAGTAGGTTTTCTATTTAGAACCTATGTTAGCTGAGAGTGTGTCATCATAATTTTTTAGATTCCTACTCCCATTGGGTTGGGAATCTCATTAGGGCAGTCATCAAATTTTATGATGCATGGATTGTTAACCCTATTACTCAAATTTTTGGCCATTATATAAAAAAATGAAAAACACATATTAGAATTTGTAAACTATTAAACACATAAATGGGTCTCTATTGACATTAATATGATAACTTATAACCTAAATTAATATATTAACATATTAATTTCTATTATAAAATGTATTTTATCCATGATAAATTTCCTAACCAATATTCTAATTGGGATTTTTCTATTCCTATGAAAAATAAATTTCGAGGATGCAATTTATTTACGGTGGTAAGAATGTAACACCCTATAAATTCTAAAATAGAAAATTTTATTCAACAATATGTATGGAATGAAACACTAAATGTAGAATGGAAAATAGCCTCTTGGTATACTATAGTATATTTAATATTTAAAAAATATATATTTTATAGCTTGAAATTCATGAAATACAGTGTTAGATTTCATTAAATGCATGTCCACGTTTTACTGAAGAATAATATATTATTGAAATATTATTATTTTATATAATAAGACATAAAATACCTGTTAAAATAGAATTTATGATTATTATTAAATAAATTATGAAAATAATTCATTAAAAAATAAAATGGAATCATATACGACCAATTAAATACAAATGAAAATGTAAAACATTTGACTATAAAGGAAATATTCAAAAAAAATTCTCAAAAAAGATGTTTTATCATAATAAATTAAATTATTTACCATTAGTGAATGATAATATTTAAATATTAATTTTATATATTGAGTAAAATATTTTTTATATATATAGAATATTTGATAGGAATAAGATAAGAACAGACCCAATTTTACACATAACACCCTATAATGTTATTAAATGAGTTTTTCTAAATTTTAATGGTGATCCAATTTTACATCTGAATATTGTTACATGTATAAGTTTAATATGAAAAATATACATCATATTTTAATGATTGACATCAAATTAGGTTAGGTTTAAAAAATTTTCTAAGAATTTTCATTTTTTATGAATATTATAATTTATTGAATTTAAATTCAAAACATTTTTCATATAATTTATTTAAAAGGTTAATATCTTTTTTAGTTGTTATTAAATTATAATTATATAAGTTTTACATCTATTAATATTATTTAGCTCATTTTAGTCAAATTAACAATGAAATTGGATATAAATACATAGCAATCATTTTTCTGTTTTTCATCAAAACCCGGCATTGTCATCACGTCTATAGTATTAATTTTAAATATATTTTTAAACTTATATGATTGGAATTTGTAAAAAATTATTATATATTTTAAATCAAAATAAGTTATAATTTATAATAAATTCAACTTAGTTTTTACAGAAAGTATTAGTTAATGTGACTAAATTTAATTATAGTGATTTAGAGAAAAAATAGCTTAACAAAGGACTAAATATTAACCTTGTAGCTCCAAATTACCTAGAGTCTAATAAAAAGGAATTATATGTTCATATATCAATAATATAGTAACTTTTATCAAAAAACTTTATCATTTGGATCCATTGGACATGTGAAAACGTGGGTGGAATTCAATTTCAAGAAATTTAAAACAATGTATGTCCTCCTCGACAATAAAAACTCTCTCACCACTCCAACTTATTCAAAAATATCAAGAAATTTTGATAACATAAAATCTTCCCAAATTTTCTACCTACATCCCTACCATATTCCTATAATCCATCTTTTAGTATGATCCATGACTAGTTTTGGTTTAATGTAAAAAAATTTACCTGAAAAAGAGGTAACATTCATCGACATCCCATTTTGATTCATTTAATTCTCCAACACTTTAGTAATTTTTATATCAATATTATATAATAAAAAAATTATGCTATAAATATGGATATTTTTTTAGGGTTTAACATAAAACACTATATACATTCATCAAATGGGTAATGAACTTATCATCAGTGTAAAAGTCCTACCGCCTCAGAAAATGGTGATGTTCATTTTTTCATAACCACCTATCAAGGTTTTAAATTATGGTGGAAAAAATATTTTATATAATTTATATGATATTTATTTTGTGTTAATACTTTTGAAATTATTAAATAATGCATACCAGCCTTATTTCCATTTTCTGAAAATATGATAACATCGTTTATGGAAGTGTGGACTACCACATCATCAAAGGGATGTTTTAGTGACATAAACTTTTATATTATAAATATTATTATTGTTATGTTATTTTATAAAGACATTTTTGAAACAAATATAAAACAATTTAATGGACTTTAACCCGAAAGGAAACACATGGTACAAGATTTCAATATCACTTTTTACAACTGTGAGTTAATTTCATATTCAACAACAGATTCACTTGACTGGTAAATTTATTGGCCATTTTTAAATATTATATGATGAATTTTTTCATATTCATAGAATTTTTAGTTTCATTTTTAATTATTTCCTCCAATGGGATTATAATTAAATATTACTATGTGGGAAATAATTTTATAACTTGACTCTTTTTCATTGGGATATAATCCTTACTTATTGTTGTCAATATTATATTTTTGGTGTGTAAAAACATGTTATTATATATGGTTTTATGTAATCTTGTTTTATTTGAAGTTACATTTAAAAAACATAATTTATAAATTCATTTATTCTAATGTCAATGTTGTTGTCTTTTCAAGGGTTTACTTTACATACCCTTTTTTTCTAAATTTCTTAAATTTGAATTTCCATAAAATAAAATTATTTGATCATTGTTTAATAAAAATGATTATTTTATTCTCATATGGTTATTGATGGCCTTTTTCTATAAATTGTACCATATTCTCTAATAGTTGGTACAAAAAATGTGATAGAAAATGTTGTTAGTAATAACCCACATCATTTATCTCTTTATTCGGAGGACCAATTTTCATCTAAAAACTATGCCATCATAAAAGTATTTCATGATTTTAAAAAATAAACAATGATTTATTTATATACAAATTTAAGACTTTTGGTTATTTTAAAAAAAATTCAATGGAAGAATATTTCCGCTTTACAAATCGAGAATTTTTATTACCTTTTCACCATGATAAAAGAATAATATAATAACATTGTATGTAATGTACATTATTACACATGGTCATTTATTTTAATATTACTATTAATAATTAAAATAATTTTTAATGATTTTTAAATGGTTATTTTGAATAAAAAGGATTAAAACTTTTTTTTTCAAATGATAAGGATATTTTCTTCATGATTGTTTGAAACGATATTTTTAAAATATTACGATTTATCAATAAAAACCAATTATTTTAACTGATCATGGTATTTTTTATATGGATACAACACATATTTTTCCACTTCTTGGTTTTTGATTGATCTATCCAAGTATTGAACTGACCATAACATCCTTGTTTCCTTTTTTCCCATTAAAATTTATACTTTCTTATTATCATTGAACATTAAATTTCAACTAATTATCAATATAATTTATCAGGTATTTGATATTTCACTAAATTTAATACAATTTTTACATATGGGGTTTACATTGAATGTTATTGAATTTATTGTGAAATATCTATAAATTTATATCCATTACACAATGTGGATGTTTCATAATGCACATTATTTTATGTAAATAAATTATTTGATATATTAGGAATTATTTGGTCATTAGTGACATGTGTTAGGGACTGTTTAGTGTGATTCCTCGATGAATCGATAGTCTAATGAGCTGAAATCAAATGGATACAAACCCTTGTATTTTTTCTACTCATAATATACGGTTTTCTATCTATAGAATTATAATTTTCTGTGAATGGTTGTGACGGTATAATGTTAAACTATAATGTGGAAGGACATGACGGTAATGGGATCACGTTACTAGGAAATATGATTCCAAAATTAAAAATTTTCCTTTATTAATTACTCAGTCATTATTATCAACGTGTTATTCTTATTGAAATTTTCTATGGATTCATTTCATTCACATTTCATTAATTAATTTAAATGTGTTTTAGATATTTTTTCATTATGATTATGCCATATTCAGTTTTATAAATTTAATATAATTTAAATTATTTAGCTTGAAATATTTTTATACACTACTATTTTAGTTTTCTTATTACATGGAATGTGTCCTCAGATATTACAGTTCTATTTAAACTGATCCTATTTATTAATTTTCCTTCAACTATGCTTGACCCTTAGTGAGCATCTGAGCTCACCCTTATTTTGTATCCTTTCCCCATGATTCAATACAGTGTGTTATGAATGATATGAACGGATACTCCACATGTAATAAATTTATCTTCAACAGAAAAGACGATGATGTAATTTGTGTATTCATATTTAATATATAACTCAATTATCTATATGGTTTACCAAGACTACAAAACTGATTATTACTTCAGGATTTTATTCCATGTAATCATTCCAATTTTGTGGTATTATAAACAAGCTTCGAGCATACTTATTTTATGTCAATAAAGTCATTTTAATATTAATGTGACCTAGAAGATATAAGTATTATGAAAGTGATATTTCATTTTTATGATTTAAAAAAATGAATTCCTCATTATTAAATAAAATAAGAATAATGGATTTGGAAGACAATGAACTAGAAAATTTAGAATATTTTTTTGTATAAAATATTGATAAAGAATAATATTTTTCAAGTGAATAAAGTTGTAAAATAATTGATAATCTAATTTTCAAGATGATTTTATTGAAGTGGTGTATGGAAAAAATATTATGAAATTAATAATCAAAATGTGATGTTATGTACTTAAAATTTGTGCTTGAAATTAAAATTTAAAGGCATGAAATTTATATAAATAAAATTAATAATATAACACAACTTATTATATAATCCACTAAATATAATTATACGTGGAAATATTAGATAAATATTATTAAAAAATTGGTGGAGGATGAGTTCACAGTGAATGATCAATTAAAAATATCTATCAAGATAGAAGCAAAATGATTATTAAAAAGAAAAAATTATTAGTAATATCAATTTTTTATTGATGAATTTGGAAGATTATTTAAATTTCATGATGGATAAGTGGTAATAATGATAAATATGAATGAATAATAATTATAATAGTAAATATTAAAAATGAATTTGGATTTTTACTTCCACTATATAGTGTTATCAAAATATAAATCAATTAAGCCATCAAAACAAGTTAATATATTTCATTGTAAGATAATAAAATTAGTAATTCCAATAGGTGTACCGATATATAATTTTAAAACATTTAATATTTTTTTGAAAACGAAGATTAATTGGGGATATATGATAAATGTGATGAAAATTTGAATGTTAATGTCATTGTTATATTATAAAATCCTATAATTCTAAATGTTTTGATATTTATATGAAAATGACTTTATATAAGGATTTAAGAATGGGAAATTTAAAAAATTTATGTCTACATAGGTCTTATGATAACATATTTTATGAAAAAAAAATATATCTATGTTGTGGTAATTTTAAAAGAAATAAAATAATTTCTAGTGGTTATAACATCTTTGCCTGGTCACTATTTCATGAGCAAAACACCAAATATTCTTAAGTTCCACCCCAGAAGTGAGAGGATACTGACTAGTAGTGAGGTCTTCAATAAAGAGTATGTAAATTATAGGATCATGGATAAATAATATGTTTTAAACTAATTCTATAAAAAATTTGTAATGGATTCTCCATACAAATGAAAGAACCAAATTATAGAAAATTAAAAGAGGAATCTAATAATGTTATCTCATAGTTGAGTACATGAAATTGAATAATCTATAGGATACATGTACATATTATAGTTGTAAGTAAGACATTTTTCATGTTATATTTAATTAAAAAAATAAAAAATTTGTACCCATGATTAATACATATTCTCTAGAAAAATATATTATACATTAGTCTCCATCTCAAGTCACTATAAAATATTTTTCATAAACATCATCCTATAAAAAAATCTTCATTATTATCCATCCCTATGGATCTATAGTGTTAATTGAACCTGTAAGTAAATTTTAAACTCTACCCATTTATATTTTAAAACAATATTAGATTTTTTGTAGGGGTGTTTCTAAGGACCTGATATGATTCCTCCCCACACATTGTTTAGATATTCTAGAATTTTACACATTTTATTTCATAATTTAAAGCATAATTTAACAAAAAATACCACCATGGATCGTAAATTCTAGTGTATTTATATGATTTGGTAAATACTTTGAAAACATAAAAAACAAACTAAAAATATATTTTATTTAATATTTATAAAAACCCCAAACTTTCATTGGTGTCTTACATCTGTATAGGATAACATGTGGAATGCATGAATAAAAGGGATGAACTAAAAACCCCTCCAAGGGTATAATCATATGATTAAACATCACCCATGGGTTAGAAGAGTATAAATTGTACATAAAAGGTGAGGAACAAGAATAAACATAAGGGATTATAACATGTATAACTTGGGATCATATAATCGCAGAATCATAAGAATGTGGGAACAATATATAACATGACCTAAACATGACTCATGTATAACTGCCAAGAATATATCACATAGTGGAAAATGAACCAATAAGGAATCAAGTTTTATACATATCCCAAAATGAATTCTAATGAGACTAAATATTCTTAATGCATTAGAGCATTTTATGGTTACCCCTATTATAACTTGTTAATTCATACATGTTCCACATTTTGAATGAAGAAAAAATGTTACCCATAAAAAGAATTTGCTATCATAATCTTGTCATAAGGCATAAAAATGGGAATTTCAAAAGGGTATTCATTATAGAATGAATTAAAATCATAAATGGTATGTAATATGTAAAAATAGTATTGGATCAATATAATTTCTATCAATCTAAAAGGGATACACATAATATGTATTTATGAGATATTTTTAATGAAACTATTTAGTGTGGGTTAGGGAAAATATTAAAGAGCGTTTAAAGAACAAAAATGAATATAAATTTTTCATAAAACAATAAATGAACCACATTTTTTTAAGGATGAAATGTTTTATTTTAGAAAAATTTATGTGTCTTAAAAAATTATATATTTCACATAACAATGGCTAAAAAACGAGATGTTCTGGTCAATCTAGCATGGTTTTCAGGAATAATTGTGAAGAGATACTTTTTAAAAACATGTATTTCCCTATTAAAGAAGGATTATATGACATGTATTGACCAGTCTAGATAATATAAACATAATTTATAATAATTAAATAAAAATAAAGGAAAATAAAATTGGGTTAATGCTGCGGAAATGGTTACCCAATGGAAGAAATGGATGTTCATATTGAATCTCTTACCTTATGTCTAGAATGATTCTTCACGTGAACATAGTGTCCTAAATGATATAATTAAGACCATTAATTAAATAACTCATTACTATTTTCACATTTATCTCTATGTGTTATAAAATTCAACTTCATCACTCAGGAGTGTTCATTTCAGTGGTTTTCAGGATCAGTTCCCTTATATATGAGTATTAAAGAACATATCATATGAGAATAGATTCCTAAAATAAAATTTATATGTTTTTAATAGGAATACAATATATTTAATGATTATATTTGTCATTTTAATATTTGGGGTGGGATGAATCATGAGATAATGGATTAGTGGTCATATTTTAGATTATTTTTTTTGTTTTCACTCAGAAAAAATTTGTTTTGATTTGGTGATTGTTATATTGTGTATATGTTAGTCACAGAACATTATAATTGTCATAAAATTAATTTCACTACATTTTTGGACAATTATAATGGTTTTAAGACCATACATGATGATGTAAAATGAAAATTAATATTTTTCATCTTTAATGGCGATAAATTAACAAGTCCTGAATGAAATTTTAACTTTTAGAATATAAGGAAGATGAGAAGGCATTTGATGAAGTATATTCCATTACCATAATAAAATAAAATATTCATATGATACTAGAGTTATCATGACACTTATATGAGGGGTGGTGAGGGGATAATAAGAACAGAAAATAAATTTGAAATGATATTTAATGAAAATGGAAGTGTATTTTACCTCTTAAATTTCTCTTCAGTAAGAACATCATTACGGAAAATGGATTTTTATTTTTTTTAGACCAGTGTATCTAGGATGTGCGGGAGATCCTGGTAAAGGAAAATTTGTTGAATTATTATGATTCCCAATTCTTTAAAGGTGTAAGGATAATAGGTGGTGAGGGATATATTTTATAGGTTAAGGGAGGGGTGTTTTTTTATTATTTGATACATTAGTATATTATTTTGGCTCAAGACTATGAATAGTTTTATAATAATAACCAATTATCTTAAAATAATGAATTATGGTTCTTGATAATGGGTGTAAAACATCTATACATCATCAATGAGTCTATTATTCATGTATTTATATAATATCATATATTATTGTATTTTACTAATAACCCAAAATCAAACTATTTTATAAAATTGACAAAAAATTATTGTAACCATATATATATCTATAGATGTAAATCAAGAACTATATTTTATGAAAATAATTTTATAGATTTGAAAATTTCAATTTTTAATTAAAATATTCATTTACTTCAAAATAGTTATTTTAAAATTATAAATGAATTTATAACACATTGTGAAATTAAATACGGTGTCATAAAATTATTATATAAAAATAAGAATAAACAATAAATTTAATAATAACATTTTTGAAAAATAAATTATCCATTAAATAATTTATTTAACCATAAAATTTTAATAAAATATTTATAACTTATAAAAAACTAACACTAAATTTTTCATTTATAAAACATTTATTTAATTATTCTAGGAAATAGATTTTTCATATTATTATTTATAATATAATGAGGTTTTATTTATTCTTTCATAGGTGAGGTTGTTGTTCTATTGACTATTTCACTATTCATAAGGCTCGTAATTCTATTCCAAATGTAATGTAACATTTCCATTGGTATAGTTTCCTTAATATCATGAAGAACTTTTTATTTCATTCATTATTTATTTGTGAAAAATTGTTTTTTGTTTTTTATGTGATTTATTTTATTTATATTATTAGATGTAATAATTAGATTGTAATTTATATTGATAGTATTTAGGGTCATTAAATTTTCCCCCTTATGAAATTTCACCCTCAAAATTTAATTTTAAATACTTTTGGGAAAACTGTCAAGGGTACTTCTCCTTTATTTCTTTCATTAGTCTCAGTGTTTCCTCTTTGTACTTATGGTTCCCCAAAATTACTGTGACTAGGTGGGTAGTATTGTTTTGTAGTACATTATCTCTATGATCCAAGATCATCACTAGATTATCCTCATAATAAATATCATTTTCCAACATTACCACCTCTAAATTCAGTTCATATAAGTGATCTATTATGTACATTCTCAAGAGAGATACATGGAATACATCATGTACTAGAGATTTGGTTGGTGGATATGATAGTCAATAGGACACAAATCTGGAATAATAAAAGATATATAATGGGTGATGTACCAATAACTAATCGCTTCATTCATACAAAATCTAATAATCCTCTTCCATAGAGATATGAAGAGGAATACCATGTGTCCAACCATAAACTCAATGTCCAATCGAAAATTATCAACATAGAAATTGTGTCCCCTTTGGGATTCCTTTATAAACTACAAAACGGTTTCCATCTTCTACCCCATTTCGTAAACCATTTAAATTCCTAAAATATTATGTTCTCCAACATTATCCCAGTATGTTGGTGTCCTAAATATTTTCCCACAGATGCATTCTTACTTATCCATTTCGATGCTCATGAGGAAACAACTATTCTAAAAGTATTCATCTTGAGGCAGATGTTATATCCACCCAATTTCAAAATATATAAAACATTCTCTCAACATTTCCTCTAGAATTTATATAGTCCATTTTGATTCTCCATCATTTTGACGATGATAGTCCATAAATAAGTTCAAATCAGTTCTCAGATATTGTTGGAGACTTTTCCTGAACATGGAAGTGAACCGGGGATCCTAATGCGTTAAATTCAATAGTAGAACTCCATGAAACATTACCACATCATTTATGTATGTTAGTTAAAGTTAATGTAGTTATAATTACTTGAGAATTATGATAATGTGAGACATATTTGCAAGATGTCCATCAATAACCCATGTTGCATTGTTTTTTAGAGATCTCTTTGGATGTCTGCTGACAATGTCTACCGTGACATTCTAGCATTTATATGTTGTTATTGGTAATGGTTCCATCATCCCCTTATATTTTATTCATTCAAACTTGTCATTATTTCAAACTAGGTACAATTATCTATAATTAGTGATCTTCTTCTACATATTGTCTCACCTGCAATTATCTTAGATATCATGATACATCTTTGTTCTCCATAGGTGAATTGCGAAGGTAGATCAATGTGCATCACTAAAAAGAAAATTATTTATCTCTTAATTGGATGCTACACAAGTTTGTGACCCAAATATCAAGACTCCTTTAACATATATTTTTATTATGAGGATTTCCCCTTTCTTAGGGATTTCACATTTTTCTGAATTATCCCATCATTTCATTGAGAATCCATTATTTTCCCCACGAGTAATGGTTGATCAGTCATTTGGGAAAGGATTGATTATATTCCCCCATTAATGATTCCAATTACAATTATTTTTAAATATGAGAAGATTGTTTCATTCTCAATTATCATAATTTATTATGATGTAAGATCCTTTCTACATAGAGAATCTCCCACTTTATTTTTCCTTTCTACGATAGTAGTGGATTGAGTAGTCAAAATACATGGTCAAATATAACAAACATTATTGGAAGATATTATGCTCCTCCTTTGTGAATATATATTTTAGGCACTTATAATCAGTATATATTTCACAATTTTACCCAAATAGATAATAACACTACATTCTCAATGTAAATATCACACCTACCAACTCGAGATCCAGAGTAGGATTATTTTGATCATGGATTTTCAACTAACATGAGGAATAATTTAAAATTTATCATTTTTCTTTATTATATATAAAAATTCCTTCATTGAATAATAGTTTTATTTTATAAAGATTTCCCCACATTTCAAAAGTGTGAGTATTAGTGGATTGATGAGAATATTTTTAAAATCATCCAATTAGTATTCACATTCACTGGTCCATAAAATTATTTCTCTGTTTCAAGTTGACTTGGATATTTGGTTAGAAAAGTATGATAATTTCTCCTAAAAATAACGAGTAATATCTGTAATGAATAAGAAAGCTATGGATCTACATTAAATATATTGTCCTAGAAAACACATTGATTGTCATTATCTATGAATAGTCTATAGATATTCCTTTGTCTGTGATAACATACCCAAATACTGAAACATCCCCCTTCTATAGTGAAATTTTTTTGCACATTTTTTCTAGTTTCTTAATTTAAAATGTCTTTATAAAAGTATTAAAATGCTCCTAATGTTCCTCTTTTATCATAGAGTATATTATGAAATCATCATTAATGACCACCAAAAATGTTTTGAGATAATATCTAAATAAAAAATTCATTATGTTGATGAAAAATTTATGAATAATTATTGCGTCTGAAGGGAATCAGTGCGATCTCATAGTGTACATACTAATTTAAATTATAGTCTTGGGAATATATTCCTTCTCCATCATTAATTGGTGATATACAGACCGAAGTTCCGCCTATGGGAAATAATTGGCCCCACTTATCTAATGAAACAAGTCAAACATGAATGGAAGGGGATAATCGTGATTTTTTTAAACTCCTGGTAATCAATACATAGTCACAATGATCTATCCATAATCATGATGAATAAGACTAGCTCACCCCATGGTGAATCACTCAAGCTTATAAAACCCTTATCCAGATTCCCATATATCATATTCCTTATTTCATCCAACCCAATGATGGTCATTCTATAATGTTTCTTCATTGTAGATAGAGATCCTAGAATAAGTTCAATTCAAAACAAAACCTCCCAATCATGATGAAGTTAAAGAAAATCTTCAGGGAACACATCAGTATAGTTTCTCATAATGGGAATGTCTTTGAGCATGGTTGGAATCGTTGTCTCAATAATTTTAGATAGATATTTGTGATCATAACGAAAAAATATCCATAATTGATACAACTATTAATATGGTGATTCATCGCACTTTGAACACTTATATAAAATTGTAGGATACCTTGGTATATAAAGATTGATTTTCCTTTCATGATAGTGTATGTAAGCTTTATATAATGATTTCCAATTTGTGCCCAACATAGAATCAAAATCCACCAAATGGTGCATGTCAAGATTGGAAGGGATGTTCATTCCACAAACATTAACTATGGAGGAGTTATAAACATTAGATTCAATATTTTTTTCTTTTCTATTCCAACTGATAACTCAACCTACATATTTTGAGGTGGTGATTGATTATATGTTCTAAACATGAAAGATATGAAATAATATATCGATCCAAAATCAAATAGTATTTTCGAAAATCTCTAATGAATAACTACTGTAATTATTTCCACATCATTTTCCTATAACACCATAGTATTAGTGATTCTATATTCCCTATCATTATTTCATAGAGGATGTGGTTGATGATTATCCCCAAAATCCCTCAGATTATTGAAATGGATTGAATATTACCATGTTTCTTACAGTTGGATGACTACATTACATGATGATAGTTGATATGAAGCTTCATTTCTTCTTCTATATTAGTAGGATTTTCCATATCTATTATGTAGTTATTTTCATTATTCCACTTTCTATAACATCTATAGAATCCCCTAGTTTGACATAATTAGTTTCCAATAATATATTCTCTCACTTTTGACACATAGGACGTTGGGACATCTTTCAATCAAGGTATTTATCCATTGATAAATAAGTATTAAACTCATTTTCCCTCTCATTGTAATCGGGTCCATGAGTCCCCTAACAGTCCCTGATCTCCATTTCAACCCTTAGGGAACAATAGAAAATATCCTCAAAGAATTTAAATTATTTGAATCACCAACTCTTTTCAAATACAAAGATTTAGTCCACTAAAGAATCTATCCACCTTTCTGTCAAGGATCATGACATTGTTGGAGCCATATATTGAAATCCTTGTGATGTTTTCTTCATACGCCTTGATAGACTCATCTTCCTTTTTCATCAATACAAGGAACTACCATTCCATTTTAAGACAGAGGGCTTTGGGAAAATATATATCGATTTTTTTTTCTAGAAATATTCTCATTCCATAGAAAAAATTTCGTCCTTTGAAATTGTGTTCCTGATCAGTTTCCACTAGTGATCGACCTCCCCATCAATATGAAAAATTTACAATAGAAAATTCTCTTTTTTTGAGAACTAGAGGACATATTATATCTTCTTGGTGGTGTTAATCCATTGTTCTATGAGGAGTGGGTCAAAAGAAACACAAAACATGGGAATCATTTTCCCCATGAATGATTCGATGGAAACTATAACATTCATAGGAAAAAAAGTGTGTTCCACATGACTCGTGTAATTTTTCATTACTTGAGAATGCAGGACAAGTATTTTAATACTATTTTGAGCACCCATTATTAACATATTTCTCCCATCATTTGGAAAATCATCACATTTCTTCTCAAATTGATTATTTTCATTTGTTCACCTATTTCAAAACATTAACCAATATAACGAATGCAAAATTAGGGGGCATTAATACATATAGAATAATAATATAAAAAAGAAAAAATATTACATATTAGGAGAATTTTCTAAATGGAATATATAACCTAACATGTGATATCCTATGTTCCAATTAATGTTATTCATGGTGATCTAATTATCACTAGGGATCTTAAAAAATTTCTCTAATCATAATCTCAAAAAATAACTATACCCTCCTCTAACACCAACAATAGATATCTTAGGATTTTACCCATATTATTACACTATTTTAATAATTAATTGACCTCAAATACATTCATGGATCATAATTTCTATTTTCTTTGGAATATTCAGTACAGAATTTGAAAACATGAAAGGAAATATAAAAAAATATATTTATTTAATATTTATATTGAGATCCTATATTACATGGATCTCTTACAAATTCATAGGGTTACCATGGGAATACGTTAACAAAAGGTATGAGTTATAATTCTCCAAAGGGTATAAACATTTAAATAAACATTGAACATGGTTTAAAATACATAATATTATAACATAAAAGGAACATAATATGAATAAATATAATGATATATACCTTATATAATGTGGGAATATTTAACCATTTCATCATAGGATTTTGGAAATATTATGAACAGTACATACACATTAGTTGAGGTGTACTACCATGACTAAATCACATGGTGAAAAATTCCACATAAAAGATTCAGGTTCACTCCATGTCCCAAAATGACATATCGTGAGAATAAAAACCAATGAATTTGGGAACTATCTAATTACTCCCACCATAAAATTTTCATGATTATGAATTCCACCTGATGAATCATGCATAAGGGTTACCCATGGAATGAATTTTTTATCATAATTTTTTCCTAAGTAATAAAAAAATGGAATCTCATAATGGTCCCCATGAAAGAATGGATTTAAATAATACATAGAAACTATAAAGGAAAATAGTCATAGATCAGGAAATTTGATTTTAAACTAAAGTTAATAAAAGTTAAAAATTATACACAATATATTATAAGAGAACCATTTTAGTGTTGTTTGAGGTAAATATTAAAGATAGTTTGATGAAAACATTACATATTTTTTTTCATAAAATGTGAAATGAACCATGATTTTTTTCAAGATTAAATTATTGATTTCATAAAAATAATGGTTTCTTTAAAATATAATGGTCTTCATAAAAGAATATGTTTGAATACAGGATTTTCACTTTAATCGTGATTTTATTTTGGGAAGAATATAGAATGGACCTTTTAAAAACATTAATTTCACTATCATGAAAGATGATCTGACCAGGATCAATGATTTTTTATCATATTATATAATTTATAATATGTTAGTAAAAATAAATAATAATTTTACTAGGTTAATGTGATAGAAAGTGTGACCCCAAGGAAAAATTGTGATTATGGTAGACTCTCATACCATTTTTCTAAAATGGTTCTATACATGTTTTTATTGTTAAGAATAATAGAAAATTTCATTTAATCAATTAGTTAGTAACCTTTTACACAAATATTTTATTATAATAACATTATTGTTTTCATTTATTTCTATTTTGATGGGTTATATGATTCAATATCATTGCATGGGATGGTTCTTGTTCATTGTTTTCAGGATCGATTTTCTTGTATAACAGTATAGAAGTTCATGTAAAATTGTAATAGATATATAAAATTGAATTTATATTTTATTAATAAAAATATAGAAATATAAATGGTTATATAAGTGATTTTATTATTTGTTGTGTGGATGAATCATTAGATAAGGTGTTAGTGTTAATTATTTAGATTATTTTGGGCGGGTTTTCCCCAAAACAATTTTACTATTATTTAATATTATGTGTATATGTTATACCAATAGCATATAAAATATTTGAAAACCAATATAATGTATTTAAGACCATATGTGAAGGAAATAATGGAAAATAAAAAAATTTCATCTATAAAGTTGAAAATTAACACCTCACGAATGACATTTTCATTTTTAGAATATAAGGAAAAGGAGAAGTGATTAAATGATGGATATTCAATTACAATTATTTAATTCAAGTATGTATAATAATTTAGAGTTATAAGTCCAATTATATGAGGTTTTATTATGAGAGTGTATGAAAAGAAAAAAAATGAAAAAAATTAATAGAAAATGAAAGAGGATTTTAACTCTTTAATTTATCTTCCTTAAGAAATTCAATTTGGAAAATAATTTGGACTTTTGTTGAGGCGAAGGGCTCATAGAAATGGGTAATAGGATTCAGAATGTGATTTAGAATATTTTTTACAATGCTTAATGCTTTATAGGTGTTAGGTAAAGAGGTGGTGAAGGGTGGTATTTATACTAGAGGATAATGGTGTTTTCACATTATTTTATTCATTATTTTATTATTTTGGATCAGGATTATGAATATTTTAAGTATTATCACTATATATATTAATAGAATTAATTTTTTCTTAATATAATTGGATTAAATCTTTCATAATTCATTAGTGATTCTATAATTCAAGTATATTGATAATACCGTAAATTATCATATTTCATTATTCACTTAAAAACCAACTATTTTCAAAAAATCAAAAAAAAACACCCCTTAACGATTTTATTAAATTTATAACTAAAAAATGAACAGAAATTTATTGAAATATGTTTCTAAATGTATGAAATTTATATTTTTATTAAAATCATCATTTTTATGGAAAATACTGATTTGAAAATTAAAATTATTCTATAATGTGTTTGTAAATTAATTAAGGTGTCATAATATTATATTATAATGATAATAATTTTTTTGTGAATACATTTTTTTTAAAAAAACTTTTACTTTTACGTTATATAATTATAAAATAGTATTTAAATATAGAGGACTTACAAAAATACCAACATTTAATTTTTAATTTTTAACATATTTAATTACTTATTTGAAGATACTGATATATCATATTTTTATTTATAAGATTCCAAAAAATTATTTATACATATATATATTATATCACTATTCTATTGACTAGTTTACTTTTCATAATGGTTAAATTACTATTCCAATGGTCATGTTACTAATCCGGTTGTATAGATTTCTTACCTTATAGAAATATCACTTACTTCATTCATTCTTCATTTATAAATACTTTTCTGTTATCTATGTGTTTTTATTTGATCTATATTATATGAAATAATAAATAGAATTTAATTTTCATTGATATAATTTCATGTCATTACACATCGACTCATTTTGATCTGGTTTTCATGTGGATATATTTAATTTATACTGAGTATGATATAACCCACCCCATAATTATACCATAAATTAAAATAAAAAACATACATTTATATTATTGTTGTATAAGAATCACACATATCTCATAGGCAGACACCAGTAAAACCTAAAATATAATTGGATAATCTTATAAATTCTTAGTATACACTTTCTAATTATACGAAAAAGGGATATAATTAGGAAAAACACTTTTCTCACCAAATGTGATCATGTTGAAGAATAACATTAAATTACCTATTAATTACAAAAAATATTTCCAAATTGACCTATATTTTTATCACTTCTCATAAAAATTAATGAAATGAAATTTTATGGAAAATAATTATAATAACTTAACTAATAATTTTAAATAAAAATGGCCATAACCACAAAAGTAAAATTTTAAATTACAAAGAATACAAAATCAGGTACTCAAAGAGGGTATAAATCAATAAATATTCATTAAAATAAAACTCCATGACAAAATAAATTCATTAATAAAAAATTATATCTAAAAAATATCATATAAAATAGATACCATATATCACATTATATCCCATCTCAATTCACAGGTACTCATTGGAACTATAAATATAAGTACCCATGGAGAATCCCTAGTTCTATGAAATATATCATATATAATATTTCGGTATATCTCAAACAACACAATTATATATAATCTTATCTACACCATGATCCCATATATTGAATGTAAACATAATTATTAATATCTTCATCTCATACTCCACAGACATGGTCTCAGTACTGGTAGATACCAAGGGAAAAAATACTCTAAAAATATAGTAAGGCTCTATAAATATTTTGGACAACCTCAAAAATCATATTATTAATTTTTTTCTATTAATGGAAATCCATGGGAATGAGAAACACTAGTTCAAGGGTATACATCACCCAAGAAAAATATTATCTGTTAATGAAACCTCATATAAAAATTAATCCATTTTAGTTGATCTAATAATAATCCATGAGGTGGTATTACACAAAACCCATATAGCTAATAATATTGAAAACCTCAATACACTTCATAAGATAACTCCATAGTATCTTCAACTCACACTATAAAAAGATAAATATACCATTATGGGAACCTTGTCCAATACAATCCTGTTATCCTTATCCACATCATAGAGCATAAAATCATGGATATTATATCCACTAATTTACCCATCACATAGTAAACATATGGGGTAATCTATTGTTTATCTTAATATAATTTATCGTTTTATACACTTTATGATGGTTTCTCTTGACCTAATCACATTCACCATCTAATATCCTGATCATATCATCACTGGACCCCAGGATTAGAATCCAAGATTCTAGGAACATAAGGAGTCCAAAAATCTATCCAAATTTTATGGGGGAGCTCTATCTTCCCCCCAAAAAATACAATCTATAATATAATCCAATGTATCCCATCCTTTTAAATGTTAACATCTTATAAGGAAATTTTTAACATGTACTAAAATAATAATTAAATATTATCATATACAATGAAAGTATATTAAAGGAATCCAACAATTAATGTATCATATAATTACATATTTCTAAAAATAAAAATAAATTACACACTAGTTCAACTACCTAAATATATCATAGAAAAATTATCTCTTTCTATTCCTTCAAAATTCTTGTTAAACCCTATTTTTAGATCTGTTGTGCCCAAAGTTGTTTTTTAAAGAAAATGGTATATTTTTTCTTGAATAATTATAGGTGAGTACATTTGAAGGAGTTTATTGGGTGTTAATTGAGGTATCACATGAGTTTTTATAATATATTTTGTTTTCATTTCATCAATAAATAAATCATTTTAAATATCATATGATTTCATCTCATTCATATGACTTCATGGTTAATTATAGATTTATCAAGTGATTAATGAATTGATAGAATAATATTAGAATGTTATTTAATGTTACAAGATATTTTAATATAATATGATAAAAAATATTTGGACATTAAAAATTAATGTAATATAACATTCCTTATGAAATTACTTGTGATAGTTTTATGTGAAACATGACTTTTAACGGAAATGGTTGTTATTGTTTTTTTTAAAAAAATTGGGTTCTATATAGAATCAAACCATACTATAGTTTGATATTTATTCCTTTCTTTGTTAATAATATCCTCAAGTATGAATGAAAAAACATTTCATCACAATATAATTTTAAATTTAATTGAAATGTTTTTTTCATTCATGATTAAGAATAAAAAATTACTTGATGGCCATGTCATGGTTTATTTGTTGTGATTGTGGGTTTTCTATAGAATTATTTTTAAAAAAACATACAAAGTATGATATATTGCTTCATATATATATTGGAAAATTAATTTAAAATATAAATATTTCGACTTACATTATATGGTTTTTAATTAATAGGGTTTAGTTTTGAGCTGTTTTTGTAGTTGAAATAAAAAATGTATGGGTAACCTAAAAATGTTGTGGGATTTCATTGATTAAATATTTTAGTTATTTTGATGTATTATAATTATGTGTGAAACATGAACTACTTAAAAAACTTCCTAAAATTCTATAGACCTCATATAAGGTGGTGTAATTTTATAAAATAATTAAATGATTCATTTGTAATTTATAGTTGATGTCAATGTTTTGTTGGAAGTTAGTTTTTGAATTTAAATTACAAAATTCATGCTACATGTCTTGACGAATTTGGGAAATGGTGAAGAGGGGATGATATTATAGTGGATGTAAAATAAATCCAATTAAGATGAGATTAAATATTTTTTATATAAAAACTTTATTATTGGTAGATTCATTTTTATTTGAATATTGGATGTCAACATTAAATAGGATGAAAGGAAAAATTTTATATAAAATTTTCAATTAATTTTATAGTTTTTTGATTATATAAAACATAACTATTTTTCAAGACATCTAAATGTCAGTTAGAGTAATATTTTATGTGATAAAATAGAGGTTATGATTTTCAAAAAATTTATTTTTTTATTGATTGAAGATGAATAATTTAATCTCTTCTCTCTTTCAAACTACATGAAGATTAGAAATGGTTATTGAAGACACTATTTTTTTAAATATATATATATATATATTCTTCAATTTTTTTGTATTAAAATATACTTTTCAGGATACAATTTTATTTATATGAGTAAAAGGATAAACCCTTCATATAGTATTTTTTGGATTCTTATAGTGTCTCATATAAAAAAGGATGATACCATCCCATAACAGTGATGTATAAATTAATTTAAAAGGGAAAATTATTTATCATTGTTTCCAATGTGGTTTTATGAATATTAAATGTATTTCATTTAATTAAATTGATTAAAATTATTAAATTTTTAGTTAAAGAAGAGTGGTTAGATTATTACTTATTTATAAATATTGTTTACCAAATACGATGTATTATTTCATAGAGATCATAAAATTATATCCATCCACTACTTCACGCCCTAGTAAATTATTATGGTACCTCTCTATAATTAGAGATAATAATTATATAATTGGTATTACAGTGGTGTTCAATTCATCCTTTGAAAATTATAAGGCCATTAGAAGGTGAATGGGTTTAGTGCTCTCAATTTTTAAAATAGTGGACAATTTTTAGTTTTTAAATACATTATAGATTATATTAATTTGTAAAACAATAAAGGTGCTCCTATTTTTCATGAAAAAAATTACATGGATTATAATTAAAGAATTTTAATACACCTAATGTCATTAGTAATAGATATTGTGGAGATAAAAACTCATTGTTTCAATCAAGTTAATGACTGTAAAACTATTACTCTAATTGAGAGGAATAACATCTATATCGGTGGTCATACCTATAATTCTATAATTGACAAAATTTAGATAAATTAATCTATATATTTCAAATGGATGAGTATGTTATATAATATTCATGATGGTAATTTTGGGTTATGGGATACAAACATAAAATCTTGTGTCTTAAATTTTAATACAATCATATACATGAATGATAAGTTATGTGTAATATATTTAGCTAAGTGAATTATATTGTGAGATCAATAAATTGTTTTATAGAAAAATTATAAGATTATATTGTTTCAGTGATTCTTATTCATAGCGTACAAACATGTTTTATGTAAAAATATAATATCTTAAAGCTTGGTATTTGAATTCAATTTTTATTATATTGTTTACATTTTTTTATTTATAAAGATAAAAAAGATAATTCAAAAAATAAAATTAAAGAAGGATATTAAAATATCTCATTTCCATAAATAATTTATTTACACAAAATACTGTTAAGGAATAATATGATCTATCATATTTTGATAGAAATATTTATGTTAATATTTATAATATCATATCAATCAATTTTGGAATTTTGTGGAAGATAAATATTATATATCATGGAAAAATACTCCTTAGTATTATTATTTTTAAACATATCGAACATTTATCTAAAACGATTCCAAAACTGAAGGAGGAATAACGTGAATAAAAGGATGATTCACCATGGATTATACCTATAGATATGAATAAAATAATAAATAAAGAGGCGTCATTTTGTAAGAGAAAGGAAATTTTTTATTCTGAATATTTTTTTTCAAATATTGAGAGAGAATATTGTAATCACATTTAAAGGGGTTTTATTACTTTACAATGTGATTGGGGTGTGTAATTATTTAAATATATGGTGAATCAATATAAAATTTCGTATAGACAACTGAATTAATTATTAGATATGGAATCTATAATGAAATGAAAATTAATGTAATTACATATAAGGATATTTAAACAACATGATTAATAATATTTTTTTGGTAATTTTTCATCAAATAACAAATGAGGTTTAGAATATTGAAAGAGAAAGTATATTTTACTATTTAAAAGAATTTGGGAGTATTAATTTATTAATTAAATTGAAAAAAATAATAATTACTCATCAAATGTTAAATATAATATTAAAATAAAAACAACACTAATTTTTTGGTAAAAATTATTATAGGTTGAAGTCTTTTAAATAAGTCAAATTTTTCTTTTTTGGAAAACATTTTATGAATGTAGAGAAATTGCTTTTTACATTGTGATGAACAATAATGTTTCAAATAATTATATTTATATTTTAAAAAAATTATCATTATTTAAATTTATCATATAATAATTTCAATTACCAGATGAAGAAATGAATCCATGAAATATGGTTGAATAAATTTTCCATAAAATAGATTTCTATATTTTTAAACTGTTTAAAAATATTAACATAATGAAAAATTAGTTTAAAAATAACAAGTATAAAATTATAGAAATAATTTTTAATTATAGGGTCACATTTATGTAATATATCATTATATTATTTTAAAAATGTGGTTGAGAATAGTAATCATATGTATAAGGAATATCCAATATCAGAATATGGATAACAAACTGTTTTTTCTGAATGATTGTAATTTTTAATAACTATTGGTGATGGGGTTGATATGATAATAAAAAAAATTATTTCAATAAAACTTTTGTAATTTTTTTTTGGAAAATGTATTTTTGGGTACAAAAAATCATTCAAATATGATTTTTTTGAGAAACTAAAACTTTTCGTGATCAAATAACGAATCTTATTAATATATTGAATGATATTTATATAATATTTTATAAAATGGCTGACTTTTATGGTAATTTCCTTACCATTATTTATCCCCCATAATATTCTATAATATCTTTGATTAAATTGAATTTCATTGATATCTTTTGTTTCACGTAACTCTGAGTATTAATGGAAACCCACATACTAATAAAATATTCTTATTTGATATGATAGATATCACATAGCCATTTGAATGGAATATATGAAATGGACTAACTAAATTTTCAGAATAAATAATTTATTCCTCAATAATATGTTTATTATTTAGTGAAAAATAAATTATAAATGAAAATAAGATCCATATGGAAATAAAGTTAATCATTTCTAAAAAAACTATTCTTTTCTTACAAAACGTTTTAAATTAAAAAACTAAAAAAATAGTATTTCAGTTATTTTAATTTAATTTTAGAATTTTATATTTATTAAAATTTATAATAATCAATTTTCTTCAAGACAACATATAAAAAATTAAATTTTATGCTTCAAATTTAAAATATTCTTAAAAAAATTAGTATTTTTTACATTAATATATATATTATTTTCTAAAAAAATATAAATTTTAAGTAAAAAATAGTATTTATTTTTTGAGTAATTATTTGATTATTATTTTTTGGTGTATTTTCTATTATTTTTAAATAATATAATTTTATCATTGAATATGGAAAAATACTCATTTCTATTATAAACTACATTTTGATTCAAATAACAAAAAAGATATATTTTATTCATTGACTATTTTAAATGCAATATTAGTTCAAATATATAATTAAAAATCCAATTTATAATATTGGATTCTTGTTAATATTAAATATTTTGTATAAAAACATTTTATTCTTTTCACTATTTACTCATTGGAAAATTATTTTTTGGCCGCATTTATTGATTTATTTTAAATTAATTTCTAGTACATTTAGATTAGAATTAGAGATAATGTATTATATATTTTAAATATGAATAATAAATATTACATATTATGTTCGTCATAATTTTTGGTCAAAATGAATAGTAATAACTCTACAAATTAATTATTGTGGTTAAGAATAAGATGATTCATTTAGGGGTTAAACAAAAATTAGATGGTATAAATGACCTAAGAAAACTAATAAATCAATTTTATAGACTTATTTTGACTGTAAAACCCAGAAGGATGAATAATGAGAAATTTAGGAGGATTATTTCATGAGAAAAACATTGGTATCACTTTATTAATTATAAAATTATTTTTATGTCATATACCCCACTTATAAAAGGACACCCCATCTCATTTCCTCTTAAAACATACAAACCCCTTTGGTTCTGACAATAATAATCTGAATCACTTATTTAATTATAGAAATTCATCCTTTAATAATTTTATTTTTCATAAATCCATTTTAGGAAAGAGTTTTCTAACAACCAAAAGAAGTTATTTAAAGAAGATAAAATATTAATAAATCAGCATCTTATTCTGTTTCTTCTTCCAAATGATTAAAATATTATTCCAAAATCATTGTATAATAAACTCATAATCACCCTTATAATAAACTTTTTATGTTATTTTCATGATATTTAACCACCTCCTCCTTAAAATACTAAACTGAATTTTTGGTCATGTGTACGGCAGACTACCACATCACGAAGAGATATTATTTGTTTTCCATCTCTAAGTGTCATATATTAATATTATTAATTATATATTTTATATATAAGATACATTTAAAATTATTTTACTTATTTAATTATTATATCACATCTAACTTTTTAGATTCTATTCTATGGTGGTTATGTTAATGTTGTTCAAGTGTATTGTGGATATCCGCCGCACAAAACGATATTATTATTTTTTATTAATTGTTTCAATTGAAGTTAAAAAGGTAAATTAAATTAATATATGTTATATAAATATTCCATAAAATTTATTCCACATTGGTAAAATATTATTTACCAATATTTTATTTCTAAGACTTAGTCAAATGGAAACATCATTCAAATGTATGTACGACATATCGTGGTCATGAATGGCGAAAATCATTTTCTATTTATAACATTATTGGATTATTGTAAATAAATTTATAATATATATATATAAGATATTTTTTTTAAAATCATATTTGATATTATCAAACCATGACCAATGTAAAAGGTTGGAAAACTCCATTTCAAAACATACATTAGAGGAAGTTATTACCAGAAACAATATTTTAACAAGTAATTTCTAATAAAATTGTAATAAAATGTCATATGTAAATCATATATAGTTTTATAAAAATTATTATGGTTTCTTAATAGATGTATAATAAATCTATATTTATTCGGAAATAGTCCTAAATTAAAACAAAGTAAGACATGACATAAGGTAATGGATTAGGGTCTCAATTTTCCGTTTTTTAGATATAAGTTATGTTGTGCACTAATTGTAACATCTCGGTTCAAGGTGTGCCCAATGGTGCCCCATAACTGATTGGTCACATAGCCTCAAATGTATTTCCTCAAATTGTAGAGGTTTATGACTAGCAGTGATGTCCTTGAATGTGATAGTGTGGAAACTATGCCCTCATTGTCAGAGCCTGAATGTGGAATAATAATAACAAAAAAAGGGGAAGCTGCAATACCATACAACAAGATAAACTGTGGAAGACTGATATTAAAAATTAATCCAACATATATATATATATAACAATTCATGTCATAATTATCCAGGGAAGCATCCAAATTAGTCACAATGATGGAAAAACAACACTAAAGACATAGTAATAAAAACATTAAATAACTAAAACATCATCGTTATTGAGTCAAAATGTGTTTTGACTATTCCATCAATCTTATTTTTGGAAATCACAAACCAAAGATATTATAATTGTAATGACCCACCAATTCTCACTGGCTTGAGAGTACCATGAGTCATTACTAGTCCTTAAGAAACATCCCCAAGGCACCAAAGGCTGGAAATAAATGCCGAAGGGTTTCAAGTACAAGTGGGGGACGATTTAGCCTTTAATAAATAAACCCATAAACCAACCATAACCAAACATTCAATATATTATGCATGAATGAATGAAAGAACAACTCAAAAAACATCATTTATGTCAAACCACATCATATTACACTATAGTAGAAGACCAAACCAAGTATCAAAGTTCACAAAAGATAAACAACTCAAGACTATCAAAAGCCATTAAGACATTGTGCTCTACAAGCTCCAAGCTCCACAACATCTACCAAGAATCCCCAGAAGCCACTAGAAATAAGATTTTTTACCTTTACCTATGTCCTGGAACATGACATCTGCAAAATCCCAAATGTGCCAAAGCAAGGGTGAGTATAAAACTCAGTAGGTTTTCCCTGATGACTTCCCTACTCATGCCACTAGGATAGAAGAGTCAACAGAAATTATATAAAAATAGTTTATATAAAACATTTTCTCAAAACCAGTTTATAACTAAATATAAACAAGTTTCCAAAACCATTCCTAACCAAAATCATCAAGAGAAATTGAAACTAGTTTTCCAACAAGTCATTTTTCTAGAAAAAGAAACAATCAAGCTTTAGAACCATTTCACAAAATCCCTTTTTGGCATACCCAACCATTTCACAACCCGTGAAATCATACATGAATGCATCATTATTATTGTTCCAGACTCATGAGAGGTTACTCATCGATCTACCAAGTATTCACAAGGTTGTTGTTTCCCACATGGCATTACACATATGGCACAGAGCACAAGGTCATCTTTCAACCAATCCTCATACTTAAAAGCCCATGTACCATTAAATGTTTGGCACCAAGCACAAGGTCCAATTTCAAACAATCCTCGTATATGCATCATGAACACACACTACACATTCAATAAAACAATTCCCAAACCATCCATTCAATAAAACACCATTTATTGATAACCATTTTCATTAAAACCAAGTATTTTCAACCAATTAAAACCATTTCAGTAAAACCGTACTTTTATTGAAAACCATAGAATGAACAAATATCATCAATCCATTTTGAAACAAAACTATTTCAATAAAACACCCCTTTTTATTTAAAACCTTCTTTCATCAATGTATTTACCATTCCCACAAATCCATATTTTAAAATCAACATTTTAAATTCGTGAAGCCAAATCACATCGCACAACAATTCACCAAGATTTCAAATTTTCATCAAAACCATAAATCATCACTAAATAAGATTAATTCCATGCTTTTCACAATAAACTTCATTAGAATAACCTAATTTTAAACTAAGACAATGAATTCTATCAAGTTGTGTTGAGAGTGAAGCCTCCTACCACAAAGGTTTTGTCGAAAACCACCATGGTAGAAGAACTCTTAAGAAAGCCGGGTCGATTCTCAAAAAACCCGCATTAGATCTATTCTCCTAGCAAGATCAAGACCAAATCTCATCATATTTGGAATCCACATACTAAGATATAACCATTACGAGAGTAGTTCTAAGAAACTGAGAGAATATGAGAAGTAGATCTAAGTGGATCTATGAAATAGATCAAGAATGAAGAAGAATGGTCACATACCTCAAGAATCCAGCATCGATTCTCCTAGTGAATCCTTCATATCACCTCAGGAATTATGGGATAAACCTATTTGACCTTATTAGAAGATAAATCCTAAGTTAGGGCCACTTAAGTACCTATATGAGGCACTTAGAGGCAAAAACGAGTGAGATTTTCTTTTATAGTATCTCATTTAAGTGCCTGCACAGTTAGTTCGCATTGTTTGAAAAACTAGGCGCTAACCATGCATTAGCTACAGCCTCAGCCACTCTTCTTGAATGGTTTAGATGCACGTTTAGACAAACTGTTCACCACCCATGTAGAACCTACTACCTCCAAGACCAACTCCACACGGTTTGGCCTCACTGTTTAGACAAACCGTGCACCTCCCATACAACATCCCCTTTTTCCACAACATGCCATTTAATGTTCTCCCAGCTCTCCCATTCATCAACATTAACTTTAAAACACCTAAAAGCATCAATAAAAAGTTACATACTAGAAACTTGGGGTACTTCATTCTACCCACCATTGGTGTTTCCGTCAGCGGAAAGTATAAAACCTTTATCCAGTTGAAAGAGTTTCGGCCACTGCTCTTTCATTTCCCTTTAACGCTCTCAAGGCTCTTCCGGAATCTGACCATGCTACCATAAAACGCACACTAGACCGATGCCTTTTCCACACAAGAAATTATCTTTCCTATCCACAATTTGTACCAGGATATGTATCAATGAAGCATCCAGATCTAGGTCAACGTAATTCCATTTGATCACGTGGTCAGGATCAGGCTGATAATTTTTCAACAGAGATACATGGAACCCATTTTTCACCAAACTAAACTGTGGTGGTAATTCCAACTGATATTCCACCTCTCCAACTGGTTACATCATCCAAAAAGGGCCAATGTATCTAGGAGATAACTTTCTCTGCTTCCGGAAATAACGATTTCCAAGCCTTGGAGAGATCCTCAAAAAGACATGATTACCATCAACAAATGACAATGGTCTTCGATGGTGATATACATAAGCTTTCTGACGACTCTGAGCTATCTCTATCCATTTTTATAATCATCATGATCTTCTCTATTGTCTCTTGGACAAGACTTGGTCCGACTTGTGAAGTTTCCCCCATTTCCACCTAGCATGGTGGAGAACGACAAGGATGCCCATACAATGCTTCAAATGGAGTCTTGCATATCGAGGCTTGATAGATATTATCGTATGGGAGATCCCATGTGGGTATAGGATCCTACCAGGAGCCAAAAAAATCCATTACACAAGCTCACAACATATCTTCGACTGTTTTTATCGTCTGCTCGGATTACCCATCAGTCTGAGGAGGATACGCCGTGCTCATAGTCAACTCAGTTCCGAGGGCTTGCAGTAATGTTTTCCAGAAACGAGATGTGAACCTCAGATCTCTATCTGAGAGTATAGTGACTGGTACACCATTCCTCTTTACCACTTCTCAGATATAGATTTTTAATGCTCTTCCAATATATGAGTTTCACGAATAGGGATGAAATTGGGCGACTTGGTTAGACGATCCACTATCACCCAAATGACATCGTGTTTCCGGACCGTTCATGGAATACATATAACAAAATCCGTTTCTATCTAATCCCATTTTCAATCTAGGATAGGTAAAGATTGTAACATACCAGCTGGTCTCTGATGCTCTGCCTTAACCTGCTGACAAGTTCATCACCGTGAGACGAACTCGGCCTCCTTCTATTTCATGCCTCTCTACCAAAACCATGTCTTCAATTACATATACATATTATATGTACCAGGATTTATATCCCATCATGAGTGGTGATAAGACTAAAGAATTTGTTTCTAAAAAACCATTGGTACATCCAACTAATCTTTGAAACAAAAAACAGAACCCCCATCAAGTTTCTAGCCATCAATGGTCTCCCCACCATTGATTTTTGAACTTACAACCTAGAATTATGCATCATATGTTTGTGATTCTTTGATCATCTTTACTAAATCATGAACAAGTTTAGCTGACAAGAAAACTGCAACATCACCTTTGTCTTCACATTACACATGCATGTCGACTAAGACCGACATCAACTACCATTCATCTGAAGCTTCTTTCACTAACTAAACAATTGACTTTCTACTCAATGCATCCATAATCGAATTCCCTTTTCCTAAATTGTACATCAAGTCAAATTCAAACATCTGGATATACTCCATCCACCACCTTTGGCTCAGATTCAATTCTCGGTGTGAGAAAATGTGTTTCAATCATTCTTGATCCGTAAAAACTACAGATTTATCACCAAAGAGATAATGTTTCCATGTTTTCAAAGCATGGACGACTGCAACCAACTCCACATCATGTTTTGGGTAATTTTTTATCATTCACCCTCAACAACCTTGATCCATAAGCAACCACATGGTCTCCTTGCATGAGAACATATCCTAGACCTATTCCCAAAGAATCACAATACACCACATACCCTAGTCTTGATTCAAGAAAGATCAAGATGGGTGCCAATGTAAGTCGAAACTTCAGTTCCTGGAAAGACTTCTGACATTATTTTGTCTATTGGAATAGAGAATTCTTCTTTGTCAGATCTCTCATTGGTGACACTAGTTGTGAGAAATCACGCAAAAAGCATCGGTAGTAACCAGATAGACCTTGAAAACTTCATATCTCGAACATATTCTTCGGTGGGTGACAAGAGTTAAAGGCTTATATCATTTCAGGTTCAACATAATTTCTTTTCTCAAAAATGACATGGCCAAGGAAATGTAATTCATGTAGCCAAAAATCACAATTTGATAATTTGGCATACAAACGATGATCTCTCGAGATTGGTAACACTATTTTCAGGTGCACCTGATGATCAGCCCTTGTATTTGAATAAACCAAAATATAGTCCACAAACACCCAAACAAAAGAATCCAGATATCAATGAAATATTCAATTCATCAAATCCATGAAGACCGCTGGTGCATTCTTTAGACCGAAAGGCATGAATACATATTCATAGTGGCCATATCTACTTCTGAAAGTGGTATTTGGAATATCCTCCTTCCAAACACGCAATTGGTGAAATATTGATCAAAATTCAATCTTGGATATCCAGTGAGATCCCCTTAATTGATTGAAAATATCATCAATTTGTGGAAGTGGATATATATTATTTATCTTAACTTGGTTATACTTACGATAAAAAATACACAGCTAAAAAGTTCCATCTGCCTACTTCACTAACAACATTGGTGCTGCCAATGGAGAAGTACATGGTCGAATGAAGCCCTTTCTTTCCAACTCCTCTAACTACACATTCAATTAACGTAACTCTGATGGTGTTATCCTATAAGACGGAAGTGAAATAAGACTGTTCCTCGAAAAGAGATAAATCGTAAAATCCACTTCCCATAGAGGTGGTAACCCTGGGATGTTCTTGGGAAATACATCTGGAAATTGTTCCACCACAGATGGAAAACTATTTTCCTCAATCTCTTCCATTGATGTAAAATTAAATGCTGCCAATTGGTAATAGATCGTTTCCACCATTGGTTCCAAAAACCTCTTTTCACCTTTCTTTATCCTCTATGCTCTAAAGAGATGGTCGATGTCATCCTCAGCCATGAAACTGACCATTCTCCTAAAACAGTCGATGTGAGCCTTAAACATTTTCAACCAATCCATATCAAGGATTACATTATAGAAATCCATGTACAACATCGAGAAGTCCCATTTTAACTCATCTCCATCAACAGTTATAGAACATTCTCTACACACAAAGGCTTGACATTCTCTTTCACCAAGAAGTGTTTTTAGTTTCAAAACAGATGGAATCATTTCTAGTTTAAACATAGAATGTCAACAGCACGAGAAGTAATGAAGGAATGAGATGAACTGGTATCAAAAAACACTTGCACAAGGGTAGAATTCAAACGAATCATACATCTCACTGTAGATTGTCCATCATGATCATCAACAATCATCTTCTCAGCTCCATACAATTACTTCGTCGCCGTACTATTCTCTTTTTTGTCGTGCTGAGATTTCCATGGTTGAGAAGTAATGGTATTTCAAGAATCACCATGTCTAGATTTTTGATTCTGACAATAATGACTTTGTCGTCCCCATCCTATAGAAGCATACGATGCTTGCGACACCAGGGAAGTGTCCCGAGAAACTGACCTAGGAGCACTACGACAATAGCACTGAAAATTCCCCATATTGTTGCAATTGGGTCATTCTCTAGGATGCATCGTACACTCTCTCTTTATGTGGTCAGTCGAAAAACATTGAAAACATCCTTCTTTTCTCTGGGGTCTTGGAGGAAGGTTTATGGATCCAGCCATCTGGTTCTGATTTGCCATCGCACCATGGAAATAGGTGTCCCTTTTCCGCTTGTTCCCAGTGGTTGAGATCCCACCGTTTTCCATAAGTATCATCATACATCCTCACATTGATCCCGAGATATCACATTCAGCAACAATCACTCTGTTTACCATCTCTGTATAATCTGTAATAAAGAGAACTACAATCTTCGATCGAATCTCTTTCCATAACCCTGATTCGAAGATGTCTGCCTTCAACGACGTACTTTCCGCAACCTCTAGTAAAAAACGGACTAAGGTCATGAATTTAGCCGCATAATCTATTACAGGGAGACTCTCTTGTTTTAGGCAGAAGAAATATGTTGTTTTCTCGATCATGAACGTGTGAGGATAGATTTGTTTGTGGAACAGTTATTCAAAATCCTCCCACGTAAGGGCTTCATACAATTTAGCATGCACCGCTAAATCCCACCACTTATGTGCAAGACCCTTGAGCATATAAATCGCCAACTTGACCTTGATATCTAATAGTGTTTCGACGAAATTGAAGATATGATTCATCATATTGAGCCACAGCTCCGCCTTCTGGGGTTCATCATCACCCCGAAGGTTCGGTGGATTTTTCTTCATGAACTGGATGGTATGATGCACATTCCTTGGTTCATTTATCTAGTTCCGTATTTCCACAACATGAAAATATTGGAAGATACTCTAAGCTAGCTCTTGGTTCACATGTGGTTCTGGTGCAACCACATTCACCGCAACTTCTTCGGGTTGGTTCTGACGATGCCTACTAGGTGCCATTTTCTAAACCAACAACAACCTCTATCAGTCTCATTATCTAGAAACATATGGATTAGCATTTGAAATTCTATCACATCATCTATCACAACATTTTTTTTTCCAAAACATCCTTTTTCTGTGTTCAGCCATTTTTTGATGACCTTCTACATGCTTTTGAAAATCAACCCATTTTCAAAATACACAAAATATCATGTTTTCAAAATGATTCATTTGAAAATAATTTTAGCATTTTTCAAAAATTCACACCTTTCCCGGAATCACAAATCATTCCTCAAAATGAGATATGAAATCCTAGTGGGAAGTCATTCCACTATAATGCATGTCTTGCTAATCTCATTGGCTAAAACCATGACGATGAGATTTCCAACATTCTAGAAGTGTATCCAAAACACTTATGTACCCAACACCATGGTAACTTGAAGTTCAGCATAAACGGGTTTTCTACATCCTTTTATGCTATAAATTTCATGTTCCAACAATCCTACTGCTGTCTACGATTTCGACCCAAGGAATAGACAAGAAGGATTTTCAACTACAATACCAAGAAAATAGATTACCACTTGTTAGGTAAGGGAAAAAAAGATGATACCATTTTTAATGACTCGCCAATTCTCATTGGCTTGAGAGTACCACGAGTCATTACTAGGCCTTAAGCAACATCCCCAATGTGCCAAAGGCTAGTAATAAATTCCGAAGGGTTTCAATTACAAGTGGGGTACGATTTAGCCTTTATGAAATAAACCCATAAACCAACCATTACCAAACATTCACTATATTATGCATGAACAAATGAAAGACCAACTCAACAAACATAATTTATGTCAAACCACATCAGAGTACACAATAGCGGAGTACCAAACCAAGTATCTATGTTCACAATAGATAGACAACTCAAGAATCTCAAAATACACTAAGACTTTGTTCTCTACATGCTCGAAGCTACACAACATCTCCCAAGAATCACCACGAGCCACTAGCAATAAGATGCTTAACCTTTACCTGTGTCCCGGAACATGACATCTGAAAAAGAACAAACGTGTCAAAGCATGGATGACTATAAAAGTTAGTAGGTTTTACCCAATGACTTCCCAACTCACATCACTAGGATAAAAGAGTTAGAAATAATTATATAAAAGTAGTTTATATAAAACATTTTATCAAAAGAAGTTTATTACTAAATATAAACAAGTTTACAAAACCAATCGTAACCAAATCATCCAAGAGCAATTGAAACTAGTTTTCCAACAAGTCATTTTTCGCGAAAAATAACCAATCATGCTTTAGAACCATTTCACAAAATCCTATTTGGAATACCCAACCATTTCAGAACCCGTGAAATCAACTATGCATGCTTCATTATGATAGTTCCATACTCATGAGCGGTATCTCGTCGATCTACCAAGTCTTCACAAGGTAATTGTTTCCCATGTGCCATTACACCTTTGGCTCCAAGCACAAGGTCATATTTCAACCAAGCCATGAAATTAAAAGTCCCATGTGCCATAAAACGTTCGGCACTGAGCACAATGTCCTATTTCAACCAAGCCTCGTATATGAAACATGAACACACACCACATATTAAATACAATCATGCCAAAACCATCCATTAAATAAAACACATTTTATTGAAATCCATTTCCATCAAAACCAAGTGTGTTCAATAAATTCAAACAATTTCAATAAAACCGTAGTTTTTTTGAAAACCAAAGAATGAACCAATTTCATCAAGCCATTTCAATAACAAACCATTTGAAAAAAACACCCCTTTGTTTTGAAAACCCATATTTCATCAAACCAATTACCATTCCAGAAAATCCATAATTTGAAATCAACATTTTAAATTCATGAAACCAAATCACTTTGCACAACAATTCACCATCATTTCACAATTTCATCAAAACCATAAATCATCACTAAGGAATATTTCTTCCACGCTTTGCACAATAAAATTCAATCAAATAACACAATATGAAACTATGCTTATAAATTCCAGCAAGAGGAGTTGAGAGTGAAGCCTCCTACCTTAATTGTTTTGATGAAAACCACAACAGTCGAAGAACGCTCAAGAATCCCAGGACGATTCTCCAAAAACCCACCGTAGATCACTTCTCCTAGAATGATCAAGACCAAATCTCATCATATTTGGAATCTACACACTTTGATCTACCCATAACAAGAGTAGATATATGAAACCGAGAGAAGGGGATAAGTGTATCATAGTAGATCTAAGAAACTGATCATGAACGAAGAAGAACGGTCACATACCTCAAGAATCTGGCATTGATACGCCAGAGAGGCCTTCAGAACGCCTCTGAAATGATGGGATAACCCTCTCTGACCATAGAAGAAGCAAAATCATGAGTTAGGGATGCTTAAGAGCTTAAAAGAAGCAATTAGAGTAAAAAATGAGTGAGATCCACTTTTATAGGATCTCATTTTAGTGGTCGTACGATTAGTCTAGACAGTTTGACAAACCGTGCGCTAACCATGCATTAGCTATAGCATCGACCACCCTTTGCGCATGGTTTGTCCACATGGTTAGACAAATCATGCACTGCCCGTAAATGATGCTACTGCCTCTAAGACCAACTACACACGGTTTGGCCACACAGTTTAGACAAACCGTGCGCCGCCCCTACGACTTCCCTTTTTGCCACAATACTTCATTTAAAGTTCTCCCGACTCTCCCATTCATCACCAATTACATTAAAACCACTAAAATCATCATGAAAGGGTTACATACCAGAATCCTGGGGTACTATAGTAATCATATATATTTTTTATCATGTGTGTTTTTCAAAATCATAATCACTCACATTGTCTTTATTATATATCTCATTCTTATTATAATTGTGAATGTTCTTCACTCACATTGTTTTACATGTTGTTTCAAAATTGTAACTAGATTATTTATCACATCGTATTTATGAATCGTAACCAGATTATGTATCGCATCATAATAAGGAATTTTAAACAGACTATCTACCACTTCATAATCAGGATTCGTAACCAGATTATATACTACTTCAATTTCACATGCATGGTATCCACATGCATTGTAATCACATGTATCATAACCAAGTCATGTATCATAACTAGATTATCATAATAAAGTGAATCACGACCAGGATAAATACCAATCCTAATTATTTATCGTTACCATGTTAATTATTGTATCATAGTCATGAAACATTAATAGGATATGATTTTTATTCTTAGCTATACATTATTTTGATGTTTCGTAACCATATTAAATATCATGCATCATAACCACGTTAAGAATCATAACCATGATAAAACTGTAACTAGGTTATAAATTATAATCTTCATCTGCATTTTTATCATGATAAGACTAGTAAAAAATATTTTTATTTGACTTTTAAAATGAATTACATTCTTATCATAACTCCTATACTTATTACATGTTTCTCATACTCATGGTTTCATATCTTGGTACATAATATTTTCTAATGTAAAATGATGTCATTGAGTTGGTTGTTTTCCACTCAAAATAATGTAGCGTATTCTCTTTATTTTGACCGTTTTAATTCCAGGAGTCCAAGTACCACTAAGTTTTTCAGAGAAATATGATTGTGGAAGAAAATATGACCACTAGAACCTATGGCCTATAAATAAGAGGTCATTCAAACCAGAATATATAACTTTTTATTTCATCATGTTCTAGAGATATATGTTGTAACCACTGTCTTTCTTTGTTCAAAAGCCTTCATGATGCAAGAAGTGAACATCTTGTTACATGATATTGTAATTCTATAAGTTCTTTATTTCTTCTTTTTGTGATCGATAGTTGTGGTAACGATCGAGGGCTTCCGACGATAGGAAGATTTGTTTTTGATCATCATATAAATGGAATTCAATTGCATAAAAGATAGAGGATCTGATTACCTTCTCAATTGAGGGTATCGGGGGATAGAAACACAATCGTGCTGATCATCGTATCGATAATATATTAATGTGGTGGTAGGATAGACCTTTTATCCTAGGTGAAAATATACCCTACTCATTGGGATAAAATAATTGTTATGATTTTACATTTCAACTTATATTTGTATTATAATGGTAATTATAATGTTTCCTCCTTCTTTTCACATTAATTTCAATTGAAATTATTTGAATTATGATTGTTTCATTACATATTAGATTAAAAGATTCTATACTCTCTATGGCTGGATTATTCACTTTTATATTACTATGATCATTATATTCAATTCAAATACAACTGTATTACATTACTTATAGTATTATATCATACCATATCCATCGGATAGAAGACATAGAAAATAATTTTTTTAACTATGAATTGTATTAGTTTAAGAATTCTTAAACTAAGTTATTTCATAATTGTTTAAATATAATGTTTGTAAACCTACAATTCTCCCCCTCTTGTATAGTTCCATGTAATATATATATATATATATATGTATATTACAATCCAATAATTGGTATCACAGAAGGTTTCCATGGATTTTTTACATGCATTATTTCTTTTATTATACAATTGTATTTCTTTTACAAATATTTTTTTTATATCTACTTACTACACTAATGTGTAGAGTGGAAAAGTATTGTTTTATAAGATGGAATGAATTAATATTGGATCAATTGAAAATATAAATCCAACAGGACCACCTATTTTTTATGGAAATGATTATGAGTACTAAATAGATCGAATTAAGACATTTGTTATTAATATTATTGTTCACAACATTATCATGCATACTGGAGGTTACAAAATCCCAAAAAAGGAAGTTAGTACATTTATGTATCAACATAAAAAATAATAGAAACTGAATTACAAGGTTTAAAAAATAATTTGTTGTGTTCCATGACTTGAAATATATATAGTTATGTATCCTCATGTAAAGACACCAATTGTATCTTGATGAATTATATGTCACACATTTCGGTAAATCCAATGTTATAGAAACAATAAGCGAAATTGTTTATGAAGAATATCATTGGTATATTTTACCTCATCTATAACCATTATGCAAGATGAAAAAAAGATTTCTGACAATCATAAAAAATATACAATCTATGGGTGAAAGGTTTATTGATTATTAATCACTTTTGTACATGATAATTGATATAATTACTAATGAATGGGAATAAAAAATGATAGCTCTGGATGAGAATAGAAAAGTTACCCAAATCACTAATGATGAGTTATTTGGAACTCTTCTTCAACACAAGAAAAAATGAAAAGAGATTATGATTACAATAAGTAGAAGAATGGTAATGGGTGTGTATATTTTACTACTACATCCAAAGCTAAGACACTAGAAATAATAACTAAATCCAAAGCTAGGAATGGTATCTTCATATCCGAATCAAGTGATAGTGATCATTCAGAGAACGAATTACAAATCTTTCTCGAAGGATGAAAAAGATTATTGGAAATAAATACTTTCAATACAACTTCATAAATAAAGATAGGACGTAAAATAAAGACTCATAAGTAACATGTTATGATTTTAAAAGAGTAGATAATATTATACAGTATTCTCCTTTGCTAAAAATAAAATACATAAAGGATAACCATTACAATAGAAACAAAAAAAGTATTAGAAGTTAAATAAATAGAAATTATTGAAGGAAAAGGATACTTGGAGTTCATGTGGGGGTTATTCATTAGGCAAATCCTCAGAATAGAAATAATCTCTTCAGAATAATATAGGACTCATAACCAGACTTCTCATTAAAAATAATCATTTCTTTGCTAAGGTACACAATGCTTATTCTCATCAAAATGTATGTTTAAATTATAATTACTCTGATGAGAAACATTATTACTCTTTGGATCAAGAACTTTCCTCAGTAGAGGAATATTTACCTTCTTTTGAAGAAGTATCCAGATTTTACAAATTATAGCCTTGTTACAGTTCATAACATTCTATCATTGCCATGAAAGGTTACTAGGTAATGATTTGTATTCTCAGTTATGCATTATTTTCCAGTTTCATAACCATATTAAATATCATGAATCATAACTATGTTATGAATTGTTACCATGTCATGAACCGTAACTAGGTTATAAATTATAATCTTAGTATGAATGTCATCATGATTAGACTAGTAAAAAAATATTTTAAATTTACTTTTAAAATGAATTAAATTATTATCATAACTCTTATACTTGTCACATGTTACTCATACTCATTGTTTCATATCATGTTAATTAATAATTTCTAAATTAAATGATGTCATTGAGTTGGTTGTTTACCAATAAAAATGATGTCATGTATTCTCTTTGTTTTTACTATTGTAATGCGAGGTGTCCAAGTCCCTCAGAGTTTTTTTGGAAAATTATGACCATTTGAGAAAATATGACCACTAGAAACTAAGGCTTATAAATAAGAGGTTATTCTAACCAGAATATATTATTTTTTATTCCATCGCGTTTTAGAGCGAGATGTTGTAACTTCTCACTTACTTTGTGCAAAATCCTTCAAGATACAAGAAGTGAACATCTTGTTACGGGATCTTGTATTTCTATAAGTTCTTTATTTCTTCTTTGTGTGATCTATCGATGTGATAATGATTGAAGGATTATGAGGATAAGAAGACTTGTTGTCAATAATCATATATAGGGATTTCAATTGCTTAAAATATAGAGGTTCTGATTACCTTTTCAATCGAGGGCTTCCAGGGATAGGAAGATAGTCGGGCCGATCAACATATCGAGGGCTTACTAAGGTGGTGGTACGATTAACCTTTTATCCTAGGTGAAAATATACCCTACTCTTTGGGATAAAATAATTGTTATGATTTTACATTTAAACATCTATTTGTATTATAATTATTATTATATGGTTTCTTCATTATTTCACATTCATTTGAATTGTAATTATTTCAATTCTGATTCATTAATTACATATTAGATTAAGAGATTCTATACTCTCTATGGTAGGATCATTCACTTTTATATTACTCTGATCATAGTATTCAATTCAAATACAATTGTATTACATTACTTATATTATTACATCATACCATATCCATAGGATAGAAGACATAAATAGTAATAAAAATTATTTTGAATTGTTTTAGTTTAAGAATTCTTAAACAATGAAATTTCATAATTTTTTAAACATAATTTTTTTTAAACCTACAATTCATCCCCTCTTGTATGGTTAAATCTGAAAATCATATACATTTATATTACGATCCAATAATTAACATCATAGATGGTTTCCACGGATTTTTTTACTTGATTAATTTCTTTTGGCTATACAATTGTATTTATTTTACAACTATTTTGTTTATAACTACTTAATACACTTATGTGTGGAGTGGAAATGTATTGTTTTATAATATGGACTGAATGAATATTAGATCAATTGAAAATCTGAATCCAACATGACCACCTATTTTTTGATAGAAATAATTACGAGTACTAGAGATATCGAATGAAGACTTTTGTTATTAATATTATAGTAGAAAACATTACCACGCTTAATAGAGGATAGAAAATAGAAAAAAAAGAAATTCAATACCTTTACCAATCAATAGAAACAAGAATAGAAACAGAATCTCAAGGTAAAGAAATAATTTGTTGTTTTCCATGACCACAAATATATACATTCAGATATCCTCATTAAAAGATGTTGATTATATCTAGATGAAATCATTTTCACCACATTTCGGTATATCCAATGATATAGAAACAAGAAGATAAATGGTTTAAGTAGAATATCATGGGTTTATCATTCCTCATAGAGAACCATTATGCAAGGTGTAACAATGACTAATGACAATCTTCAACAATCTATAATCTATGGGTGAAAGGTTTATTGATTATGAAGACCTTTTGGACAAGATAATTGATATAATGCCTAGTGAATGGGAATAAAAAATCACAGCTCTTGATGGGAATAGAAAGGTTACCCAAATCACCTGTGATGAGTTATTTAGAAATCTTCGTCAACATGAGAAAAAAATGAACAACGATTAAGAATACAATAAGAAGAAAAATGGTAATAGGAGTGTATCTTTTACTAGTACATCCAAAGCTAAGACATAAGAAAAAATAACTTTATCCAAATCTAGGAAAGCTATCTGGATATCAGAATCAAGTGATAGTGATCATTATGAGAGTGAATTAAAAATATTTCTCGAAGGATGAACAAGATTATTGGAAATAAATACTTTCAATACAGATTTAAAAAGAAAGATAGGAAGGGCAAGAAAGACTCAGAAGTAACATGATAGGATTGTAAAAGAGAAGGTCGTATGAGAAAATATATTCCTTTACTAAAAATAAAATACATGAAGGATAAACATTCTGAAATAAATAATAAAAAGTATTACACATCAAAGAAATAGAGAGTATTGAAGAAAAATTGTAATGAACCAAACTTTAATTAATGTGTAATCCCACATGATATAATTACATGTCACTTTATATAAAATGTTTATACAAAATGTCATCTTCTTTGGTATTATATTTTTGGATTTTTAAATAATATTATGAATTGTGACCATTTCTAATACGGTCGTTGAATATTGATCACACGATTAGTATAAATATAGGGTTTTAAAAATCCAATTTACTCAGACAAAGGAAGAGATTGCCTCATCCATTAGAATTTCCCCATACGATGCCCATTTTCAGAACTCCGAAAAGGGGTGGCTTCATTGGGCTTCTATCTTGACCAATACTAAGCTGATATTCAACATTATATGCTCGAATGGATCGGTCTATGAGAGATGTGGAAGTTAATACAGATCACCATGCATGAAATGTTATCTGAGCCACCCCAAGAGTCTTTCACCATCGCGCACCTTACCCATAGGACTTATGCATCTGTTTTTAGGGGTTATGTAACAAATCCCTAGTACTATGGTTATAATCACTATTTCTGTATATAATAATAAATATACTCTCTTGTTATTATTGTCACTTTGTAAATACTATATAAAGCACAAATAGCGTTTTAAGTTAACATTCAACTAAGAAATCTATTTTGATGAATTAATGGATTTTTTAATTAAATAATTTTTTAATAAAATCTTATTCTTATTAAATTAATTTTTATTAAATATAAATGATCTTATAATTTTATGAATGCAATTGTAATTTTCATTAAGGTTTGAAATACATATTTTGTCAAAACCCGTGAATTTTTTATAAATGTCAGATTTTATTTTAAAAGTGAAAATTAACCTATTTAGAAAATTAAATAGATAAAATAAATATTATTTTTGGAATCAGGATGTCGAAATTATCCAACGGTGAATTTTTCATAATTTTCTGAGTCAGTCAAATTTTTGGGTAAAAAATAAATAACGTTTAAATATATATTGTGTTTTATGATATCATAATGACCCAATAGCGATGTAATAAAATACCATAAGAATTATGTTCGCCCAATATATGTTTTACCATTAAATTGATGTGATTTTGGGTTTGTTTTTCATACTATAGAAAGCGTTAATGGACCCTAAAATCATATTAAACATCTTGTCTTTTAAAAAAATTTTCCTTGGGACTGTGACTCACCTCCCAATAAGCAGACCCTTTATTTTAAAAAGTTATGACTTTGGAATTATAAAATATTTTTTACCACTTCCCATTTCCAAAAACCATGGGCAAAAACCATGGGCTATTTTGTGGTTAGGATTAGATTAATGTGAGGTGTCCCAAACCTAAATAATAAAATATTCCCTCAACATTACTTTATAAACTCACCCAATATCCTAATTCCCCCTCACTCAAAGCCTTTGTATTCCTCCAACCTCTACCCTCCTCTCTCTAGAATCCTCCCAATGTTTCTGAAGCTCCCAAGAAGCCTCTCTCAAGCCATTAGAAGCACACTTCCATGTAAGGGTTTTCTTACTTTTTCATTTTTTTCCAATATTCTTTAAGTTATTATTCCCTTTTAATTTCAATTATAAATATTGGTGTATGGTTTCTTACCTCCCCTATACTTCCATAATTATGTTTGAAAGATGGTATCCCCCTTTCTCTCTCAATAAATGTCTCCCATGTACACCCGTTAATATGCCGAAATTCTAAAATGAATTTTCCTCTCCTCATTTACATTCAAGAAATTATTTTGTATCATGAATATAAATTATATTAAATTTTTTGGGACATATATATATATAAACCCTTACTGTCCATGTCATGTAAATATTATGAGACACCCCTTTCAATCTCATCACCCATTTTTACATGTTCTTATATAGCGTCGTTATGCTGCCGAAATAGCACCACGCTTTTTCATGACAATGTCATTGGGTAGTGAATACCATGCCCATTTCTCTATCAAGGGAATTCACCTTTATGAACATTTACCCATTGTATAAATAGTATCATGTATGTATTCAACATTATTTTATCATGTAATAAATTATTATGTGGAATGATTCAATTTTTTATGATCCATGTGGCACACTTATGCATGAAATGAAATGATTAAGATGGGTGTGCCCTAATAACGACCCAATGAATTGTGTAATGTATAGTATCATGATATGTTATGTGAAATGGGTGTTGACTAATGATAATTAATGTGAAACTAGGGTTTACTCGTGATTCATGTGAAAAGATGGTTTACTCTTTCTCCATGTGCAATGAGCCTTGGCTCATGCTTATTCCATTATAAGTGTTGTTGCCACATTTCCATGTTATGATTATCATGATTTATCATGAATTTATGTTTATTCTTCTCTTGTTCTCTATTGATATGTCTACTTTCTAACATGTGTTGTATTCCTCATGTTATTCCATGTTTATTCTCTTACTGTGCTTTTATAGCTCACCCTTTTTCTTATGCACCTCCTCCGGTTATCACATGTAATGCTAAGTATGTGGGAATGTTATGGTCATGTAAAGGATGTTTAAAAAAAAAGATTTTTTATTTCATGTTTTAAGTTGTTATGTAATGATCATAAGCCACAAATACACTGGACCACTCGATCTTTTATGTTGTATCAACTGATGTTTATGTAGTAAATCATGTTTAAGTGCGTAATGAAAAGAGCAGGGTTGTCGTAGTTCGTGTCAGAGGACAGGTTTAGTTATTTTTGAGATTTGGATTAGAAAACCCTAGTGAAGCCTTATAGAAAATACTATGTATAAAAAAACATACCTATGTTTTTGTGATTATTGAGTAATTGGTTTATAAAGATAATACATCCCGGTCTGGATAAGAGCATGTAGAGGCGGCTTTGGCACAGATGAATCCTTTGGGTAAACCCGAAAACACCACTTTGAGCTACACTAGAATGGGATCTGGTTCACGTCAGTGAGCCTTGTTTCACTATTTGTTATGACACTCTCAGGGTATAGGATTTGGTAAATTTACAAGCTTAGTATAACCCATTATTAAGGGAAATAAAAATATTCCCAAAGAATATGTGTTAGAAATTAGATCATGGATAAAATAGATTGAAGCCAATAGATTCGAAAGTTAAGGAAATAAATGTTATTTATAAGTCATCAGTTTTTATCTATGGATTACTCTTTATGTGTTACCCCAAACATTCCTTTTATTCCATCCAATGGCCGGTAATAGGAGGACATGGGCTAACAACCGATGTGAAAATCAATGTGATGATTGTACAAATGAGATGCTCAATCCAACAGGAGTGGGAATCACGAACTTTGTCATGCTTCTCTCTTAGCTAACTCACGATTTTAATAGAAACATTGGTCAAGAGGAATGTTCAATCCCATTAAGAAGGAACAAGTCTCTATCGAGAGCTTCATGAGACAAATGCCTCATACTTTTAATGGATCATCTGATCCCTCAATCGATGAACAATGGATCAAGTCCACTGAAAAGATCTTCCCCATCCTTCAATGTTATAAACATGTGAAGGTTATCCTAGATTCATATCGTATGGAGGGTGAAGTTAATCAATGGTGGACTTTGATCACAAATACGAAGCCGGAGGAGGAGATCAAGGTGTTGGAATGGAAGGATTTCCAGAGGATGTCTTTCAAGAAATATTTTCAACGCACCCTTCGGCTTAAGAATGAAAGGGACTTACATTACCTCATGAAAAAAGACAAAGAATCTATCAGAGCATATGAGGAAAACTTCAAAAGGCTTTCAACATATGCCTCCAGATTTTTCATTACCCAGAATGCATGGTGGACCGCTTCTTTGGTGGGCTGCAACCTAGCTTGTGGAAAGCATTGGTGATCCGTGACTTCGACCGCTATGAGGAAATCGTTCGATGTGCCCTCAAGGTTGAAGTGGGGATCAGAGAATCTCAGGGGTATCATGGGGATAAGAAGTGTAAGATGTACTTCAATTCTGGCATACCAATGGATAAATCCAATGGTGCTAAAAAGATACAACACCCACATGCCAAAGGTGTAGAAATAAGAAGACGGTAAATTGCAAGAAGGGTACGAGGAAATGCTTTAGGCATGGAAGAGAATATATCATGGTTGTTAATTGTCGGCAAGAAATACCCGTGTCTACGAGAGAGGAGAGGAAAACTTCATTCGAACCTCAATGTGTTGTTCATTGCAACAACTATAAAAAAACTAGGGAATATTTCATATTATATCCCTAACCCAAGGACTTTCTGGGGAAACCAACATCTTCCAAGGTAGAAATAGAGAGCTTTTTCGATCACTACTGCCGAAGGGAACCCTGACGACGAAGTGTGGATAGGTAGGCTAGTTATTTATTCAAGAATATCAAACATACTTTTTGATTTTGGTTCTACGACTTCTTTTAAATCCCAAATTTTTAGTAGAAAAATACCAACACCGCAAAAATCATGAATGTGAAGATTTTGGTGAGTACAACAAATGGGGAAATCAATGCATCCATTGAATATAACTCCTCCCCTGTCTTAATATGTGTATTGAACCTCCTGGCGAACCTCGTAATACTCCCACTAGTTGAATTTGATGCAATTCTCAGTGTGGATTGGATTTCCTTATATAGAGCCAATATAAATTTCCATAAGAGGTAAATCACTCTCCATATGGAGAATTGACCCCTGATTATAAACAAGTGAAAAGTGGAGGATGAATCTTCTTTAGCTCCATCATCTCATTAATGGATTTTACTGCCCTATGAGCATGCATATCTAGATCAGATGATTGAGTCCATGGAAGAACCCATCCTTGAAGACATGCCTATTGTGAGGGAATTCCCTAAAGTGTTTTTGGGGAAATTGCATGGCATTCCTCCTAGAAGAGATGTTGAATTCTGAATTTAATGTATACATGTGGCATTACCAATATCCAAGACACCATATAGAATGGTTGTTGTGAAGCTTGAAGAGTGGACGAAACAACTACAAGAGAATCTGGATAAAGGGTTTATATGCCCAGCTACTTCACCATAGGGTGCACCAATCCTCTCCGTCAAGAAGAAGGATGGGTCAATGAACCTTTTCATCGATTATCGTGAGCTTATTAAAATCATGATAAACAACAAGTATCCTCTCCCATGAATCGTTGACCTGTTCAATATGCATCGTGGAGCACAATACTTCTCCAAGGTGGATTTGCGGTTGAGAAGTTATCAATTTATGGTGAAGAAGGAAGATGTCCCCAACACTGCTTTTTTTACAAGATACAGCACTATGAATTCCTAGTACTGCCTTTTTGAATCACTAATTCTCCCAAAATATTCATGGAATTGATTAATAGAGACTTTCGATATTACCTCGACAAAATTGTGGTAGTATTTACAGATTTTATTCTAATATACTCCAAAACCAAGAGGGATCATGGGGAGCATCTGAGAACTATACTAGAGACCTTGCGGAAGAAGAATATCTATGAAAAGTACAGAAAGTGTGAGTTCTGGTTGAAGGATGTCTCATTATTGGGCCATATCATCACAAGCAATGAGATACCTGTGGATCCCTCAAAGACAGCTATAATAGTGGGATGGTAGAGGCCAATATTAGTAATGGATATTCGTAGGTTCTTGGGGTTAGTTTGATATTATCAACAATTTGTGATAAATTTCTCACAATTTTCCAACCCTCTTACCAAGATAAATTGGAAGGGAGTATAGTTTTCGTGTAGTGATGAATTTGAAGAAATCTCCAAGGAGTTGAAAAGGAGGCTTATCACTGCGTTCGTTCTCACATTACCCACAGGTGGAGAACCTTTTATGGTGTTCATTGATGCTTAGATGAAGGGCATGGGGTTTGTGTTGATGAAAAATGACAAAGTCATTGCCTATGATTCAACGCAATTGAATTTTGATGAGAAGAATTATCTAACACATGATTTGGAGTTGGCTGTGGTGATCTTCACTTAAAAAATTCGGTGGCATTATCTCTTTGGGGAGAAGTGTGAAATATATATAGATAACCAAAGCCTCAAGTATATATTCACATGGAAAGAGTTTAACATGGGCCAATAAAGATAGATAGAGTTCATAAAAGGCCATGAGTGCTCAATCCATTACCACAGTGGGAATGAGAACAAGGTGGTAGATGCTCTAATTAGAAAGGACCTAGAGATTATATCATTGATGAGAATTGATAAGGATCCAATCTTATTATACTTGATGAAGATGGACATGAGAATCATAAATAAGGCAACATAATCAATCCTTTCACAAATATTTTTCAACCATCTCTTTTAGAAAGGTTAAAGGATTCTTAAAAGGATGATGTGGGAATTCAGGTAAAATTAGAAGCTATTGAAAAAGGGAAATCCTCAGAGTTTCATGTTAATGATGAAGGAATTGTGAGATATGGGAAAAGATTATGTGTTCCATCATATTCGGAGCTGAAGAAGTAACTTTTGGATGATGCACATAGTTCAAATTTATCTATTCACCCAGGAAACACAACGATGTATCAAGATCTCCAAGAGCATTTTTGGTGGGATAATATATAGAAGGAGATCGCTGAATATAAATCAAAGCTCCTGGTGTGACAGCAAGTGAAGGTAGAGAGGTAGAAGTCTAAGGGGATGATGCATCCATTTCCCATATGAGAATGGAAATGGAAGAACATCACCACAAACATTGTCACCAGACTTCCAAAGACATCCAAATGAAAAAAAATGCAATATGGGTTGTTTTGGATCGACTTACTAAGGCTGCACACTTCATTTATATTTGGGAGGATACCTCATTGGATCAACTAGAATGAATATATATTAGGGAAGTGGTAAGGCTGCATAGAGTACCCCTATCTATTATGTCCGATCAAGATCCATGTTTCACCTCTATGTTTTGGAAGAGTGTTCAACATGCTCTAGATACTGATCTGAACATCAGTATGGCTTATCACCCTCAAACTAGTGGCCAATCTGAGTGGACTATTAGAATACTTGGGGACATGTTGACAGTGTTCTAAAGGGACTTCAAATAAGGGTGGGATCAACATCTTCCTGTAGTTAAGTTCTCTAATAATAATAGTTTCCACTCGAGAACCCAAATGGAACCTTATGAAGCCCTATATGGGAAGTGGTGCAGAACACTAGCATGTTGGGATGAGGTCAGTGAGCACAAGCTTCTTGGACTAGAAATGGACAATGAAATGGCGGAGATGGTAAATACCATTCAGCAGCATATCAAGGAAACCCAGAGTTGAAAGAAGAGTTATGTAAATAACTGTTGATGAGAACATTAGTTTAAAGTGGGAGACAAGGTATTTCTACACAAATCTTCATGGAAGAAGGTCACGAGGTTTAGAAAGAAAGGGAAGTTAAGTCCAAGGTACATCGCCCCCTTCGAGATTCTTGATCGTGTTGAGGATGTGGCCTATCTACTAGCACTTCCACCTACCTTGGAAAAAGTACATGATATCATTCATGTATCCCTCTTAAGGAAGTACATACTGTACCCTTCACATGTACTCTCTTCATAGGTGGTAAAACTAGAGGATGATCTGTCTTATGAGGAGCAACCAGTGAAGATTTTAGATCGTAGAGAAAAAGTTCTACTAAATACGACAATGTCCCTCATCATGGTGTTGTGGAGAGACCAAATGTTTAAAGAATATACATGGGAATAAGAGGAAATTATGAAGCAGATTTACCCACATCTTTTTTAGTGTGGGAAAAAGAAATTTAGAGGGCGAACATTCTTATGGGGGATGATTGTAACAACCCAAACTTTCATTAATGTGAAATCCCTCTTAAAAAAATTAAATGTCTCTTTTATGTAAAAAGTTTATATAAAATGTCAAATTATTTGGTTTCATGTTTTTGGATATTAATACTGTTAATAATTGTTAATGTTTCTAATATGGTCATTGAATAGTGATCACATGATTAGTATAAATATGGGGCTTTAACAATCCAATTTACACATACAAATGAAGTGATGGCCTCAACCAATAGAATTGATCCATATAAAGTACATTTAGCGGAGCTCGGAAAAGAGTTGGAATCATTGAGGTGGTCTCTTGATTAACCCCAGGCCAAGCTCCAATAGGGTATGATTCACTGGAACCTTCTACAGAAGAAGTTGAAGTTGATAGAGATCACCACACATGTAATGTTATCGGAGCCACCCCAATAGTCTGTCACCAGCACACACCATACCCTTAGGTCTTATACGGCTGTTTTAAGGGGTTATGTATCAAATCCCATATACTATGGTTATGTACATTATTTTTTTATATAATAATTAATATACACTATTGTTATTATTGTTACTTTGTAAATATTATTAAAAGTAGAAATAGTGTTTTAGTTAATATTCAACTAAGAAATCAATTTTGATGAATTAATTGATTTTTTAATTAAATAATATTTTATAAATTATTATTATTATTATTTAATTAATTTTTATCAAATATAAATTACTGTATAATTTTGTGAATGCAATTGTAATTTTAATTATGGTTTGAAAGCCATTTTGTCAAAACCAGTGAATTTTCGATAAATGTCAGTTTTTATTCTAAATGTGAAATTTAACATATTTATAAAATTATTTAAATAAATTAAATACTATTTCTGGAATCAGTATGTTAAAATTATCCAATGGTGATTTTTTCTTAATTTTCTGAGATAGTCAAATTTTTGTGTAAAAATTAAATACCATTTAAATATATATTGTGTTTTATGACATCATAATGACCGAATAGTGACATAATAAAATACTATATCCTTTATCATCATCCAATATATGTTTTACCATTAAAATGATATAATATAGGGTTTTTTTGACTTATTTTACATAGAATTAATGGACCCTTCAAGACTTATTATGCATCTTGTCTTTTTAAATATTTTTCCTTGGGAGTGTGACTCACCTCCACATAGAAAACGCCATTATTTTAAGAAGTTAGGACTTTGACATTATAAAATATTTTTTTTCAACTTTCTTATTTGAAATACCATGAGCAAAAACTGTTGGCTATATTGTGGTTTGGATTAGTTTAATGTGAGGTGTCTCAAACTTAAATAATAACGAATTCTCTCACCATTCCTATATAAACCCACCGAGGCCCCCACTTCCTCCTCACTAAATGCCTTTGGAGTTCATACAACCTCTTTCCTACTCTCTCTAGAATCATCCCAAGGTTCCACAAGCTCCCAAGAAGCTTCTATCAAGCGTCTCTTAAGCCTTTTGAAGCTCACGTCCAAGTAAGGGTTTTCTTCCTTTTTCATTTTTGTCCAATATTCGTTAAGTTGTTATTCCCTTTTAATTTCAATTATAAATGTTGCAGTATGATTTTGAACCTCCCCCATACAGCCCTATTTATGTTTGAATGATAGGAGACCCCTTTCAATCTCATTAAAAACCCCCATGTACACCTGTTACTATGCCAAAACACTGAATGGAATGTCTCTCTCCTCATTTACATTCAAGAAATTCTTTTGTATCATGAAACTAAGTTCCCTTAAATATGTTGGGACTTGTATCTATATGACCGACATAGTTTCCATGTCATGAAAATATTATTAGACACCCATTTCTCTCTCATCAACCATTTTTATGAGTTCTTATATCCCGTCATTATGCTGCCAAAATAGCACCGCATTTTTCCCAGACAAATTCATTATGTAGTAAATCCCATGCCCATTTCTCTATCAAGGGTATTAAACTTTATGCACATTTACGTATAGTTTAAATATTTTAATGTATGTATTCCACATTTTTTATCATTGAATACATGATTATGTTGAATGATTCAATGTTTTATGATCCATGTGGCACACTTATGAATGAAATGAAATGTTTAAGAAGGGTGCGCCCTGATAGTGCTTCAATGCATTGGGTAAAGTATAATATCATGATACTTTATTTGCAATGGGTATTTAATCATGCTAATTCGTCTGCAACAAGGGTTTACTCGTGCTTCACGTGCAATGAGGGTTTACTCATTCTTCATGTGCAATGAGCCTTGGCTCATGCTAATTCCATGTTAACTGTTGTTGCCACATTTCCATGTAATGATTATCTGGCTTTATCATGCAATTATGATTATGCTTCTCTTGTGCCCTATTGATATTCCTATTGTCTAACATATATTATATTCCTCATGTTATTCCATTTTTATTACCATACTGTTCTTTTATAGCTCACCCTTTTTCTTATGCATGTACTCAGGTTATCCGATGCAATGCTAAGTACGAGGGAATGTAATGGTCATTTAAAGAATGTTTTCAAAAAATTATTTTGTATTTCATGTTTTAAGTTGTTATGTAATGATCCTAAGCCCCAAAGACACTAGACATCTTGATATTCTTTGTTGTATCAAGTGATTTTTATGTTGTAATTCAAGTTTAAGTGTGTAATGAAATGAGTAGGGTTGTCATAAAAATGATACTTAGAGTTCAAGTGGTGTTGATTCATAAGAAAAATGCTCAGAATACAAATATTCTGGTCAGAATAATATAGGACTCATAACAATACTACCTATTCAAAATCATTTTTTCATGTCTAAGGTACACAATGATTTATCTCATAAAGATGTATCTTTAAATTCTAATTACCCTAATTAGAAACATTCTTACTCTTTAGATGAAGAATCTTCCTCAGTAGAGGAATATTTACCTTCTTTTGAAGAAGTATCCATATTTTCTAAATTACATGAGAATGAAAATTATAAACTCAAGATAAATCATGATAAGGAAAATTATAGAATATCTATTCATATAAAAGAAGTCACAGATATTTCAAAAGACCGTGATAAGAAAATTCATGATTTTTAAAATATTTACACAACCCTTAGAGGAGTATGTTCATAGAAGGATAACCTTTCTAAGTACTATGAACAAATTTTATTAAAGAAAAATGTTTTTGAAACGAAAAAAAATCCAAAATAATTTCTTTTGAGAATAATAATTTATTCAATAGACTAAAATCTGAAATATTTCCTCTTTTGAATTTTTTTTAATAATTTATGTTGAAGGAAATAATTTGACGAAATGTATTCTCAAATTCTTCCTCTAAATAATATTTCTGGAATTGGTTACACTAACTCAATATTGATTTTCAGTCAGAACTATTTTTCTCCCCAAAATGAATCTTATGCACTAAATGTCAATATGGTAGAATAGGGAAGGAGATTGTAATCTTAAAAAATCAAAATCTTTTGTATTTCATAAATCCCATTTCGAAAAACAAATGTGATTTCCTAAAATTCATTTATCTAATATTTCCAGATCCAATCATGTTTGGGATCTGAAAAACTAATTGTTTCTTTTTCATGAAAACAAGAAGTGTACCATTAACAAAAACATTTGTTACCTGGATATTGGTTGTTCTCGAAATATGATGGGAAATGAAAATTTATTTGAAAATATTATTGATACGATTAGCGGAAGAGTAACCTATAGATATAATTCCTAGGGAATGATCATTGCAATAGGTAATATTGTTATTTTTTGACAAGTTATAATTTTAAAAAAAATTGTTAATGGTCATAAACAAAACCTTATTAGCATAAGTAAATTATGTGATGAATGTTACCTTTTAAATTTTATTAATGATAAATGTTTAGTTCAAAATTTCAAGGAGGAATACATTCTTTCTTCCCACAAGCATGAAAATGTATACAGAATCATATCAGAATATTTTTGGTGCCATGACCTACCATTCTTATGTACAATGGAATACCAATCATGGTTATGGAATAGAATATTAGGACACTGCAACATAAGGAGACGTTGTAAACTCTCAAATAAAAGACATGTTAAGGATCTACTGAAACTAAGGTATGATCACATGTGTAGAAAACGTTTTTTACGTCACCATTTTTTACGTCGGTTATATATAACCGACATACAAAATGTGGCGAGTAGATTTTTAACGTCGGTTATTTTAATAACTGACATTAAAAATCGCGCCTGTTAGGTTTTTACGTCGGTTATCTTATAACTGACAAAAAAAAACCAATGCGCGGGGGGTTTTTTACGTCGCTTATTTGGAAGCCGACGTAAAAAACCCGATATCTACATGTTTTTTATGTCAGTTATCAAATAACAGACGTAAAAAACCAAAGCACAGGATTTTTTACGTCAGTTATTCTATAAACGACGTAAAAAAAGAGATGTCTACGGGATTTTACGTCGGTTATAAAATAACTGACGTAAAAAAACCCCCTGTGCTTTGGCTTTTTACGTCGGTTATTTGATAACCGACGTAAAAACGCGTATATATTGGGTATTTTACGTTGGTTTCTAAATAACGGACGTAAAAAGCCCCCCGCGCATTGGTTTTTTTATACTGGTTATTTTATAACCGACATAAAAAATGAGATATATACGCGTTCTTTAAGTCAGTTATAAAATAACCGATGTAAAAAACCAAAGCACGAGGGGTTTTTTACGTCGGTTATAAAACAACCAATGTAAAAAACCCGTAGGTATCTCATTTTTTACGTCTGTTATAAAATAACCGACGTAAAAAACCAAAGTGCGGGAGCTTTTTTATGACGGTTTTAAAATAACCGACATTATAAATAAAAAAATAGTTTATAACGTCGGTTATATAATAACCGACGTTATAAAACATTTAAAGAAATTAAAGCCCCATTGACTGTCATTTACGATTTTTCGATTGACAGTTTGCCTGCTCGTCTCTCTCGTGTGGTAAACCCTATTCATCTCGTCGATCGACCTGCATTAAACTCATTTTGGCTTCATTTTTTATCTTCTTCACTCCTCTCGGATCTATCATCTCAACTCGCAACATTCAAGTAAGCCTTCCACGAATTTATTTCGTTCGTTTTTTTTCACGGATATTCTATAATTTTGTTTTGCGATTTTTGTATATTTAATGTAAACAAGATGTAGTGGTTTTGAATTATGCACCTAATTACTATTTTGATAAGATGGTGATTAGATAATATAAGATACATATGAATCACTGATGGATGTTATACAATTTCACATGGTGTAGGATGATTTATGGGCGGGGTGAGACCATGACATTAGCATTGGGGTGTGAGAGGAAAACTAGTAGAGAAGTGGTATCTGAGAACCTTAATTTTAATATATATATATATATATATATAAATTTTTATACAAAAAGGTTTATTTATATGAATTATTTTGTGAGTGATCCATAGTGAGTATATGAAACTAATTTTCCATGTTTAGGTGATGATTTAGATTCCTTTTTTCATAGGGCTTTAGTGTGCTTCCTCAATATTTTCATGAGATGTTTTAGGGAGGATCTTACTATGTATACATGTTATGCCCACCATACATAAATATAAACTATTTTTTTGGTTTTTAAAAGCAATTTGTAGTTTTTTATTTATGTTAGTATCATGGAAGTGTTGTGGAGTAGCGCATTGGAGTGTGAGAGGAAAACTAGTGGAGAAGTGGTATCCAAGAACGTTAATTTTAATATATATATATATATATAATTTTTTATATGAAAAGGTTTATTTATATGAATTATTTTGTTAGTGATCCATAGTGAGTATATGAAACTATTTTTCCTTGTTTAGGTGATGAGTTAGATTCCTTTTTTCATAGGGATTTAGTGTGCTTCCTCAACATTTTCATGAGATGTTTTAGGGAGTATCGTACTATGTATACATGTTATGCCCACCATACATAAATATAAACAATTTTTTTGATTTTTAATAGAAATTTGTAGTTTTTTATTGATTTTAGTAGAATAGAAGTGTTGTGGAGTAGCTTTCATGAGTATATAGAGTTTATTTTTTCTTCCTAGTTTTACATTTAGTACTAATAATCTTCTTTTTGGTTTATGTACAACAATACATGTATGAATTCATGCATAATTATCTAAATTTATTCATTTTGAACTGAGGAGTGTTACTTTTGGGGGGAGAAGATCCTAAATGATATAGTATGAATTCATTCTATCATAACCATAAATAAAATATAGTTGTATTTTATTTATCATATACATCAACTTATACTCTTCTTTTTCATCACAAACCGTTTGAGAATAAAAAACCAAACAAAGGGCTTTGGTATCCACATTGCCTTTTGTTATAGAATATGGGACATCAAAATCAAATTATTGAACATATTCCTCCCAAAAACACTTCCATTGATTTTAATAATTGTGTGAAAATATTTACCAAATGGATTTAGGGTCTATAGAGACCATTAATAACATGTTAAATATGTAGTTTATCTAATATATTAAAACATCAAAACTGCAATCAATATTAAACTATGTAGGCATCATGGTTTTATTTGATTCAATGCACTTTAAAACTGTTATATCTAACTATATTTTGTTTTAAAAATATTATTCAAGAATATTTTTTTTAAATACCTATAGATTTGTTTTATATTTTAAATTGTTTTACATTCAAATTATGATTTTTTTCTTATAAACATATATTTGTTTTATTTTAAAAATATATATTTTTTGTTGATATTTGTTATAGGTAATAATGAGTCAAAGATGGATTACGTCACATCGAATGAGTAATGAATTTGAAGAAGGTGTTGATGCCTTTTTGGAATTTGAAAAACGAAATGTTCCAAGTAGTGACATTTTTTTCTGTCCATGCCTCAATTGTTTGAATATGAAGAAGTTGAAAAGTAGAGAGATAAAAGATCATCTGATTTGTATTGGTTTTAATCCAAGTAACAGCCCTTATATTTGGAAAGGTGAAACTGGATGGAATTTCACTGATGATGATGATTCGCAAGATGGTAGCTCCGATGGAATTGAAGAAATGATTAGCAATATTGTAGCAGAACAAATTGAGATAGAACCGACAGTTGTGCATCTATATGTTGATGCTGAAAAACCATTATATCCTGGTTGTAAAGATTTTACGGTTTTTTCGGCGGTGTTAATATTGATTAACCTGAAGGCGAAGCATGGATGGAGTGACAGAAGTTTTACAGATCTGCTACAATTGATGATAGACATTCTTCCAAAAGATAACAATCTTCCAGATTTACATTACAAAGCCAAAAAAATATTATGCCTGTTGGGATTGGGATACAAGAAAATACATGCCTATCCGAATGACTGCATTATATATAGGAAGGAATTTGAATTTCTATCAGAGTTTCCTAAATGTGGGACATCACGGTATAAGGTGAAAGAAAAATCACAGGATGATTTAGAGATTATAAAGCTCCCTTTAAAGGTATTTTGGTATCTTCCTATAATTAATCGTTTCAAACGTTTATTTGCTAATTCACATGATGCAAAAATGTTAAGATGGCATGCTGAAGAGCGGGTATGTGATGGAAAAATACGCCATCTAGCTGATTGTCCACAATGGAAGAAAATTGATGCACAGTATTCTATATTTGGAAATGAAATTAGAAATCTCAGACTAGGGTTGTGCACAGATGGAATGAATCCATACCAAACACTCAGTAGCACACATAGTTCATGGCCAATTTTATTGGTAATTTACAACCTCTCTCCTGAAGTTTATATGAAGCGCAAATATGTCATGTTGAGTACAATGATCTCTGGTCCAAAGCAACCCGGTAATGATATTGATGTTTACTTCTCACCGTTGATTGATGATTTGAAACTGTTATGGGCTGATGGTGTTATGTTGTATGATTCTTATAAAATGGAATATTTTCAACTGCATGCAGTGCTTCTGTTCACTATAAATGACTTCCCAACGTTTAGAAATTTGTCTAGATACAGTGTTAAAGGGCATAAAGTATGTCCAATTTGCGAACAACAGACGTCATATTTTCAATTGCATCATGGGAGGAAAACATTGTACATGGTTCATCGAAAGTTTTTCCCTATGGAAAACCCTTATAGAAGACTAAAAAGGGAATTCAATGGCTCATAAGAATTTAATACTACTCCAAAACCTTTATCCCTTGATCTGTATTTTGAGAGGGTGAAAAACCTTGACGTGACATTGGGAAAGACACATAAATCTGGTAATGATAGACATATTTGGAAGAAAAGGTCAATTTTGTTTGAGCTACCATATTGGAGGTATAATGAAGTTAAACATAATATTGATGTAATGAATGTGGAGGAGAATATCTGTGATTCTTTGATTGGAACATTGTTAGATATTAAAGGAAAGACTAAAGATGTGTTGAATGCAAGATTAGAATTACTATCAATGGGAATAAGTTTGGAGTTAGCTCCCACTCCTAATGAAAGATGAACATTTCTTCCCCCGGCTTCTCATACATTATCGAAGTGGGAGAAAATTAGCTTCTGTCAGTGTCTTCATGATACCAAAGTGCATCAAGGTCATTCTTCTAATGTAATAAATTTTGTCTCATTTAAGGACTTGAAGTTGATAGGTATAAAATCACATGATTGTCATGCCATGATGCAACAAATTCTACCAGTTGAATTTCGTGGAATATTTCTCATTCATGTCAGAAAGACTATAATGAAGTTGTGTTATTTTTTCAATTCAATTTGTAACAAGGGGATTGAATTGAATGCTTTGAACATTTTGGAAAATGATGCAATTTTTTTACTTTGTCAATTGGAAATGTATTTTCCTCAAAATGTTTTTGATATAATGGTGCATTTAATGATTCATCTGGTTCGATAAATAAAGATTTATGGACCTGTATATCTTTGTTGGATGTATCCTTTTGAAAGGTATATGAAAATATTAAAGGGGTATGTTAAAAATCTATATCGACCTGAAGCCTACATTATTGAAAAGTATATTTTTGATGAGGTAGAAGAGTTTTGTACGAGCTACTTGGATGTGGCGCAACACATAGGTTTGCCTCCATCTCGCCATGAACAAGTTAATAATGAGGGAAAGGGGATTCGTGGCTTGAAAGTCAAATCATTGTCAGCTGAACAGATGAACAAGTTAGAATCATACATCTTGAATAACATAGCAGATGCTCAACCGTATATCACATTGCATATTAATGAGTTGAAACAATGTCATCTAAAGAAGAATGAAATGTGGATTTTGAATTATCACAAAAAAAATTTTTTATCATGGATTAAAAATACTTTGCATGGTAGATCAGATGTATCAGAGACATTAAAATGGATAGTGGGTGGTCCATGTTTAAATGTGACAACATGCTCCGGTTATGACATTAATGGTTATACATTTCATAAAAAATCTCAGGACAATAGAAGTGCAGTTTAGAATAATGGTGTATTGGTGTTTGTAGAAGCAATGCATTTTTCGAGTGCTAAGGGAAAAAACCCAATTTCTGCATCAAGTGCATATTATGGAGTTATTGAAGACATATGGGAGGTTTATTACTTTAAAATTAAAGTTCCCGTTTTTTACTGTAAATGGTTTAACATTAACAACAGTGTCAGACACAATGAATTTGGAATGACACTTGTTAATCTGAATAGATTGGAAGACACAACTGAATCTTTTATAATGGCAACAAATGCAAAACAAATTTTCTATGTAGTAGATCAATTAGATATGCAGTGGGATGTTGTTTTACAAGGGAAAAACAATATGTTGGTGAGGATGAACTTTTTGAATATGCTGATTTATGTGAGATCCCTACTTCCATGGAAATATTAACAGAACATAATGATGATCATGTTGAAGACATAGTTTGTTCCATAAAGAATGATCACGATGAAGGAATTTGGAAAAACAATCGATTTTTACATTCCTAAAATTACAGGTAACATATGTTTATTTCTTGTTTACATTTATTTTTTCCATAAATGTTAGATATTGTACGTTTTTTATTTATTAAAACATGTTTTAAAATAAAATAAGTATATGTTTTTGTTAGTTTTAAGTTTGTTTAGTATACTTTATCATGTTTATAACCATTACCTGAATTTTAAAATGCTTATTTTTGTTCACTGACAATTACTTTACCATGTTTACAATGTTTACAAGGTTTACCATTTTTACCATTTTTACCATCTTGAGCATCTTGACCATCTTTTCCATATTTACCATTGTTTAACATGCTTACTATATTACTAATGTTTACTATTATGTAACTTAGTACACTTTTCTATTTTCTGATTACAGTAGTATTAAAATATTTGAATTTGTATATTTGTGAACTGAAGTTTGTTTTTTTGATTTGAAGGATAACGACAGATCATTTAAATGATCAACCACATGATTCTGGAGAGGATCATATTGCTGGTCATACCTCTAGGGATGATCATTCACATGCTCCTATTACGACAAAGAGTTCAAAGGTTGGTAAACGTGGGTGCACACATTTACCAAAATTATCACTTGCCCGTACATAGGATCAGAGGATAGTTGTTGAGTTTGATGATGATGATATTCCTAGAGGTCCGAATGCCAAAGATTTTAAGAGTTTTGTTGCAACTCATGCTAAGACCAAAGTAAGCATTCTGTATGATGATTGGAGAGGTGTGAATAAAGCGATTATCTTTCAGTTGTGGGAGACGATTTTGGTAAGATCTTTTGTCATTGTTTGACCATTCTTTTAATGTTTCTAGTATATATAATATGTTTAACCTCTTCTTTATCAGATGATATTTGATATTCCTGACACTGGAGGAGTCAGGAAGAAATGTTTATCATTGGATACCAAGAGATGGAGGGATTTCAAATCAACCCTCTCATCTGATTTCATTTATGGTCATAGGAGTCATGACAATCCATGTCGTATATATCCTTTTATAGATTAAGACACATGGAGAAAGTTTTTTGAAGGTAGAAAAAAAGTGTCATTTCTCGTAAGGGCAATGTAAACTTTTATAAAATTTCTTATATCAATGATTTTATTAATTTTTTGTTAATGATTTCTTATTCTTAAATTATAGAAAACAAGGAAAGCTCCTCAGGAGATCCAATCTAAAAATGTATACCCTCATAGTTTATCTCGGGGAGGGTATGCATTATTGGAAGAACAAATGATGGCGGAAATATTTTAACAACTAAGAGCTAAGTCTTCAAGCTCTGGAGAGGTGGCCCCTCCATCCCCTCCATCTAGACTTTAAAAATGGAAGAGAGCTCGGAAGGGAAAAAAGGGAAATATCTTTCAGAAGAATCGAGAATCATAGCTGAGAGGATTGTAAGATATCTATTTTATTTATTTATGTTATTTTCTTCATATAAGTTTCATTCATTACAGAAATGTTCAATTAATTAATACATGACACTCTTGAGGAGAAGAGTTCAGAGGGGACATTTTCAGCTACTAGGAGGGAATATATTTTATTTGCAGCATTGGGATGGCCCGAACATCCTGTTCATGTAAGAGGATATACGGAATGTGTATCAATAAGAAAAGTGTTGCCACGTTCTTAAACTTCTAACATTGAGGGGGTTTATAAAAAAAATAGAATCCTTGGAGGCTGAAGTTCAAAATATTAATGTGATGATGAAGGACAAGATTAGAGAGTCGGTGTAGTCTATGTTTGCAGAAATGCAAAGACAATTTTAGACTGCGGCTCCCTCTCCTCCACTGTAACACCCCAAGCTTCTATGGTACGTTTCCCTTCGAATAATGCGATAGCGTGTGTTGTACGCAACCTCGAGTTCTAACACACACCACAACTAATTAAACTAGCGGTTGTGAATAGTAATACCTACTTTTTGAAATCATATATAATCTATATTTCAAAATGGACTTTATTTTTGGATTCGGAATATCAAAATTAGCCTAGGGTGAAATTTTGGTACATTTCGGATAACTTTCATATTTTGATGAATAGTGAAAATTACTAAATTTTAATTAAAAACAACTTTTTTAATCAAAATAATTAATAGTGATAAATTGTGAATTTGAAAGGTTTTAAAGTATATTTAGAATATATTTTTATCATTTAATATAATCTTGGTCATTGGACATTATTTTACAATTAAACCGAACATAAACAAGTGTCAATCTTTTGATAGTTATTATCTCTTAAAAACACGCTTTTTGTTTTGACAGCGGGAATTAATTTTAAATTAATTTCTGCCACTTCTGTGTTTTGAATTTAGAAAAATGGATTCCATATTTGGAATCAGGATGTTCAAATTGTGTAAATAGGTAACTTTTATTTTTAGACATTTTGAAAAATTACTGCGGTAAATATTTTATTTACCATGGTTAAGGGTAAATCCGGTAAATAAGGGTTAAAAAATTATATTATAATAATACTAAATTACCCTAAAACGTGTCTCAACCCTATTGGTTGATACATGGTCGACCATGGGCATCTTTGGGTCTATTTTGGGACCCCATGGATCCACTTGTAAGTGATAATGACACATTATATTAATAAAGCTAAAATAAAAATAAAAATGGCATAAGCTTACATCTTTTAGAAGAACAATTTTTACATAGGGTTATACATGTTGGATTTTCGATTATAAATATTCATTAGAAAGCTACAAAGATTTCCTACATGATGATATTTTATTTATAATTTTTAGACATCAAATAAGTTAAATTATTAATGACACAATAATGATGCAATGTTTACCTCATTAATAAATAATTTAAATAAATAAGATTATAATGATTAAAATATTATCTAAAACCTGTCCAATTCTTATTGGTTGATGTTATTTAGAATATGAGTCATCTTATCTTCGACCTCAATGATTTTCGGACCATTATAAACCGAATACAAATATATTATAAAGTAATACTTTCACACTTTCCTAAAGAGCCCCTCCTCTCCCTTATAAAAGGAGACCACTTCTACTCATTCATCACACCTCTCAAGCCACTTGGCTCGTCCAAACTCTGCCCAACTAATCTCCCCACATCCCTATCCTCCTCCTTGAAGCTTCCCCTTAGGCAGAAAGCATTTCAAGAAGTCCTTTGGTTCCAACCAAAGTGAGTTACCTAAATTAAAGGTAACAATTTCTCTTAAATTATTTTCATTTATTTTGCTTCTTCAACCCCCAAACTCTTTTTATTTCCTTTCTTTTGTAACAACACCAGTATCCAAAATATACTAGGATGTTGTTATAATAAGGATTCAAACTACACATACAGACAACTCCATCTAATGGATGATGAACATAATGTTTCTGTGGATGGCAAACTAACGCCTCACGAAACGATGATTGTTCAAAAACATCTTACCGCCTCTCATGGTGGCCATTATGATGGCACTGTAATTAAATATGATATTAATGATATATATTTTATATATAAGCTTCTGTAATTCCATTTTATTTCATACCATTATTCGTTTCATGTTGTATATACATACGATAATTTCATTTTAGGAAGTGCGGACTACCGCCCCCTTAAAATGATATGACTCGTTCATACCACACATGGAACATATAAAGGATGGTGTTAATGAACTTAAGTAACATATATAAAATATTATATTATACTGGAATAGTAATATACCTATGTATCATTTGGATTTGATTCTTTTAAAATAAAAATTAAATGGAAGTAGCGTTCGTGCGTACGTACGGACTACCGTCTCCACGAACGCGATGAGATTCATTCTCCATCGTATCCATTCAAGTATAATTATCATTTGATGATTTAAAAATGATGTTTAAGGACTTAATACCATTCTGGATTTGAATAATATACAACCTATCCCTTACAAACATGTCTTACGTAACAAAACATACAAAAGCAAACGAGTAAGTTAACACCCGAAACAACGATAATACTAAGATATTATTAATAAAGCAATGTTAAAAGATCATATATGATATCATACTAATGTTTATGATTCTTGTATAATTTAATAACAATTATTTCACCATTATACAGGAGGTTAACCTACCCCAACAAAGGAAAAGTATAAGGTAAGGGTTTACTTTACAACCTCTTCATTATCCAAGGTTGTTTATACGTAATAATCTACTGGGATCTCTTTATCATCCACATCCATGTTTCTTAAAAATGCATTTCAAAACATTTTTACTATTTACTATAATATGAGTTAAAGTCATTTATACCCTTTTTGACTTTTATAAGTGGTTTATAAAGGAATCTTTCGGTCGTTTTCAAAACAAGGTCCTTTTTAACCTTTTCGACAGAATTAAGGTAAGAATGTTTTTTTTAACTTATATGGTGGGTGCGGTTATTTTACGCCGTTATAAAATCTTCAAAGCTTTCCTTACAAGCTTATAAGAATATTTTCAAAGAAAATGTTTTATTTTATATGGATCTTAAATGATTTCAAAATAAAAGGAGATATTTCTTTAAAAAGAATTTTGATTTCATCTATGTCAACATCCTTTGACGGATTTTAAGATTATTTGAAGTTGATTTATTATGATACAAAACTTATATATTGTATTGATGGTTTTGTGATATGTTTGATTATGGATGTTCTATTTTTATACCATTCATAGTTTATGGTGAAATTATTGACATTTCGTATGCTAGTTTTAATACGAATGTTTATGTTATGTTTAAACCTTTTCATATGGGAATGCATTGGACTTAATAAGTGACGGGTGGAGCCCGCTATAGCTCCTCGATGCATCGGTAGGTCTCATGAGACAAACTAGTGTCTTGGCACAAGGCCTTGACAAAATCCTATTTGTAGTCTTGGCACGAGGCCTTGGCTATGTGGTTATGATAGTCTGGCATTATGCATTCCAACATTATGAAAGTGGTTATTGATTTTTGCATGTGATTATTCGATTAGTAGAATATCCATGTGAATAAGTAAATGGCATTATTTCATTTTATTTATGCCATACCATGTTGAAAGTTCATGTATAAAAGGCTTTTGTTTTAGTTATACATTGCCTCAAATGTTTATTCTTATTGATGAAAGTTTCCGCTATATTGTTATCCTTACTGGGCATTTGAGCTCACCCCTTTTCTATGTTTTATTTTTCCCAGGAAGTGAAGATGTAAGTTATGAATGACCTGCCGGGATATTATGAGGGGATTATAGTGTGGACTGTGGAAACATTATGTTGTTGTAGTAGTTTTTCATTTTATGATGTAATGTAAAACTTATGAATATATCTAGTGTTTCCAAGGCTACTAAACCAATCGGTCTTTCGAGATTTGATCTTTCTTGTGATCATGCCAATGTTACGAAGTAATGCACCGACTCTGGGTAGCTGGGGTCGGGGCGTTACAGTTGGTATCAGAGGAAGTTTAGTACAAACCTTGGAAGCTAGATTTAGATAAACTCTGATTAGAGCACGTAGACCTAAGATGAACTTTGAGGATTAGTATAGAAGAACTTCCTAGAATTTTGGTATTGTAGAGATTTTGTGAGTTTTCTGAGAAATACATCCCTGTCTGGATACGAGCAGGTAGAGGCGGCTCTGGCACAGATGTACCTAGGGGTAAAACCTGAAAACACCGCTTTGAGCTAGACTCGAACGGGAACTGGTGCACGACAACGGGCCTTGCTGCACTCTTGGTTACGACACTCCCGGGGGATATGCTTAGGATAACTCTCACTATCTTTACAAATCATTATGAAGGGTTTATGAGTATATACTTCCTCAAAGAAAACATTTTTATGATTATGGATTATATCCATCAATAGTTCAATTTATGTTAAGTGTTTTATAAGTATGGGATTATGTATTTTGATTCATAAACTGATCTAGTTTATGCCATTGATTATAAATGGCGCCTAGTGGAAGAAATGGAAACCGTATCAATGCACGCACTCCATGTAGGGATTTCCCTCCTGCTCAAGATAATTATAGTGGGACTGGTGATGCAACTGGTGCCGATCAGCTAATCACCATACTGGGACAACTTACTCAGGTTATGAATAATAACCTTACCCGTATGGAGAACCCTGATCCGCAGCAAGGAGGATCAATGTTAGATCGATTCATGAGGCAAAAACCACCAACGTTCAATGGGAATACAAATCCCTTAGTAGCTGAGCAATGGATATTTTCCCTAGAGAAAATATTTCAGGCTTTGGGGAGCAGTGAAAGGGAAAAAGTTATCATGGCAGTTTACCGCCTCACTGGAGATGCTGATCAATGGTGGTCATTGATTCAAAATACGAAGGAAGATGATGAAGTATCAAATATGGAATGGAGGGAGTTTAAAGATCTGTTTTTAGAAAAATACTTTCCTCGCGACCATCGAGCAGATATGGAAAGACAATTTCTGAGTCTGAGACAAAAGGAGGATGAGAATGTCACAAAGTATGAGGCTAACTTTACAAGGTTAGCGAGGTACGCTGGTGATTATATTCACAACCCAAGAAGTAAGATTGATCGTTTCTTTGATGGGTTAAAACCATTTCTCCGTAGAGCATTAGTCTCACAATCCTTTTCGTCGTACGAAGACATTGTCTCATGTGCTATCAAGACCGAAAAAGAATTCTCTAAGTCTTATGACTTTAAAGCGAAGCAAGAGAAGAAGAGACATGCTGATCAATCTGGGAATGGAAATAAGGGGAAGAAGTGAAAGGTTGAATATCCATCTTGTGGTAAATGCGGGAAGAAACATCCTGGTGCTTGCCTGAAGGGAATGGGAGCCTGTTACAAGTGTGGTGAAAAAGGCCACCAAGCTCATGATTGCAAGGGGAAGAAGGAAGCTACCAACGTTCAGTGCTACAATTGCAGGGAGATGGGGCATTATGCAAATGCATGTCCTAAGCGTCAGGAGGACTTAACTCAGAAAAGGCCAAGGGATCAAGGCAAGGCTTATGCTATCACTACTGCTGAGGTAGAAGCTCTGAAAGACGTGGTGGCAGGTAATTTAATGGTTTCCTCAAGTTTAGCAAATGCATTATTTGATTCTGGATCATCGCATTGTTTCATATCTTCCCAATTTGCTAAGAAAATTAGATATTTCCAATTTGATTTAATAAGGGAGTTTTCAGTTAAAACTCCTAAGGGAAGTATCATTGCAACAAAGTTTTGTGAATCAGTCCCCATTAGAGCACATAAATTCTCTTTATCTGCTGATCTCATCGTCATACCTATGATTGAGTTTGATATAATCCTTGGTATGGACTGGCTTTCGTACTATGATGCGAAGATTTATTGTAAGAAGAAAGAGGTTACGATTCTTGATGATAATGATAAGGAACACCTTATTTTTAGAGCAGAATCGTCACCACCTAATTCTTATTTAGATCCACCCTTAGTAGCTCAACTTAATTAAATTATTGGGGAGGAAGAGAATGAAATAACTGTCGGTGAGGAAAGGAATGTTCAAATAGAGGATGTACCTGTTGTGAATGAATTTGTAGACGTATTTCCAGAAGATTTACCTGGACATCCTCCAGAACGAGAAGTTGAGTTTTCCATTGATTTGATTCCTGGATCAAGGCCTATATCGAAGACCCCTTACAGAATGGCCACTGTAGAGTTAGTCGAACTAAAGAAACAACTAGAGGAATTGAGTAATAAGGGATTTATTCGCCCTAGTGTTTCTCCATGGGGAGCCCCTGTTCTTTTTGTTAAAAAGAAAGATGGATCTATGATGTTATGTATCGACTACAGGGAGATCAATGCTATAACGATAAAGAACAAGTATCCCCTACCTCGTATTGATGATTTATTTGACCAACTGCATGGAGCTCAATACTTTTCAAAGATTGACCTTCGATCTGGATACCATCAGTTGTGTGTGAAGAAGGAAGACATTCCGAAGACAGCATTTCGAACCAGGTACGGGCATTACGAGTTTACTGTAATGCCGTTTGGATTGACTAATGCAACCTCTGTATTCATGGATCTAATGAATAGAGTTTTCAAGGATTATCTAGATGAATTTGTGGTGGTATTTATTGATGATATCTTGGTATACTCCAAAACCTATGAAGATCATGAAAATAACTTGCGCATTATCTTGAAGACTCTGAGGAGGCATGAATTATATGGGAAGTTTAGCAAGTGTGAATTCTGGCTTCAGGAGATTTCTTTTCTTGGCCATATTGTCTCTAAAGATGGAATCTTTGTTGATCCTTCTAAGACCAAGGCAATCCAAGAATGGCCAGCACCTACGAGTATAACTGAGGTACGTAGTTTTATTGGTTTGGCAGGTTATTATCGACGTTTCGTCCAGAATTTTGCCCGATTGGCTAACCCATTAACGAAGCTCACACGTAAAGGGGTTAAATTTGTTTGGACAAAAGAGTGTGAAGAATGTTTTGAAGAACTGGAGAGAAGATTAGTCAATGCTCCTATATTGACTCTACCATCGGGGAATGATGGGTTCGTTATTTATAGTGATGCATCGAAGAAAGGACTTGGCTGTGTCCTTATGCAGAATGATAGATTTATTGCCTATGCATCACGACAGTTGAAAATTCATGAACAAAACTATCCTACTCATGATCTTGAGTTAGCAGCTGTGATCTTTTCTTTGAAGATATGGAGTCACTACCTCTATGGTGAAAAATGTGAGATTTATACTGATCACAAGAGTTTGAAGTATATTTTCTCACAAAAAGAACTCAACATGAGGAAAAGGAGATGGCTTGAATTACTCAAGGATTATGATTGTACGATACACTACCACCCGGGGAAGGCAAACAAGGTGGCAGATGCTTTGAGTAGAAAAGACCATGGAGTTTTGAACAATATGAGAATTGAAAGGGATCCAATTTTCATGGATCTAGTGAAGATGGACATGGGAATAACCAGGGAAGGTTAAACATCAATGCTTTTTCAAATGGTTGCCAAACCATCTTTACTAGAAAGGATTAAGAGTTCTCAGGCCGATGATGAAGAATTCCAAAAGAAGATTAAAGCTGTGAGTGATGGGAGATTAAGAGACTTTGTGTATGAAGATGGAATTTTGAAATTCGGGAAGATACTTTGTGTTCCCGATTTACCTGATCTAAAAAGGGAATTGCTGGATGATGCTCATAGTTCCAATTTCTCTATACACCCTGGGAGCACCAAAATGTATAGAGATTTGAAGGAACATTTTTGGTGGGACAACATGAAGAGGGAGATTGCTGATTTTGTGTTAAGATGTATGGTTTCTCAACAAGTGAAAGCTGGAAGGCAACAGCCTGGAGGAGTCATGCAACCTCTTCCCATACCGGAGTGGAAATGGGACAATATTACGATGGACTTTGTCATGGGGCTACCAAAGACTCCTAGAAGGAACGATGCAATATGGGTTATTGTTGATCGTCTTACCAAGTCAGCACATTTTCTTGCTATAAGAGAAGATCTACCCCTGGAACGTCTAGCAAGACTATATATTAATGAAGTTGTGAGACTTCATGGAGTACCCCTATCAATTGTTTCTGATCGTGATCCCCGTTTTACTTCAAGATTTTGGAAAAGTCTTCAGAAATCCCTGGATACTGAACTTCATTTGAGCACTGCTTACCACCCTCAGACAGACGGACAATCAGAACGGACTATTCAAACCTTAGAAGACATGTTGAGATCTTGCTCACTTGACTTTCAGGGTATGTGGGATCAATATTTACCTCTGGTATAATTTTCCTATAACAATAGCTTCCATTCGAGTATTCAGATGGCACCATATGAAGCGTTATACGGAAAGAGATGTCGTACACCAACCTGTTGGGATGACGTCGGTGAAAGAAAACTTGTAGTCCCAGAGCTGGTGGAGGAAACAGTGGAAAAGGTGAAAGCAATCCAAAATCACATCAAAGCAGCTCAAAGTAGGCAGAAGAGCTATGCCGATAATCGAAGGAAGGATTTGGAATTTCAAGTCGGTGATCATGTTTTCCTAAAGGTATCTCCGTGGAAGGGAGTCATACGTTTTGGTAAGAAAGGTAAATTGAGTCCCAGGTACATCGGACCTTTCGAAATTCTAGAACGAATTGGGGCTGTAGCTTACCGATTGGGAATGCCGCCAAGTCTCTCCAAAGTTCACGATGTGTTCCACGTATCTCTGTTGAGAAAATACATGCCTGACCCAACTCATGTACTCACCTATGAGGAATTAGAACTGGAACCCGATCTGTCTTATTGCGAAGAGCCCGTCAGGATTCTTGATACAAGAGAACAAGTACTGAGAAACCGGACGACACGTCTGGTAAAAGTTTTGTGGAGAAACCATAAGATGGAAGAGGCAATGTGGGAACCCGAGGAACTTATGATGAAGAACCACCCGAGTCTTTTTATGCAGTAATACCATAGAAATTGCGAGGACGTAATTATTTGAAGGAGGGGAGAATGTAACACCCCAAGCTTCTATGGTACGTTTCCCTTCGAATAATGCGATAGCGTGTGTTGTACGCAACCTCGAGTTCTAACACACACCACAACTAATTAAACTAGCCGTTGTAAATAGTAATACCTACTTTTTGAAATCATATATATTCTATATTTCAAAATGGACTTTATTTTTGGATTCGGAATATCAAAATTATCCTAGGGTGAAATTTTGGTACATTTCGGATAACTTTCATATTTTGATGAATAGTGAAAATTACTAAATTTTAATTAAAAACAACTTTTCTAATCAAAATAATTAATAGTGATAAATTGTGAATTTGAGAGGTTTTAAAGTATATTTAGAATATATTTTTACCATTTAATATAATCTTGGTCATTGGACATAATTTTACAATTAAACCGAACATAAACAAGTGTCAATCTTTTGATAGTTATTATCTCTTAAAAACACGCTTTTTGTTTTGACAGTGGGAATTAATTTTAAATTAATTTCTGCCACTTCTGTGTTTTGAATTTAGAAAAATGGATTCCATATTTGGAATCAGGATGTTCAAATTGTGTAAATAGGTAACTTTTATTTTTATACATTTTGATTAATTACTGCGGTAAATATTTTATTTACCATGGTTAAGGGTAAATCCGGTAAATAAGGGTTAAAAAAATAATATTATAATAATACTAAATTACCCTAAAACGTGTCTCAACCCTATTGGTTGATACATGGTCGACCATGGGCATCTTTGGGTCTATTTTGGGACCCCATGGATCCACTTGTAAGTGATAATGACACATTATATTAATAAAGCTAAAATAAAAATAAAAATGGCATAAGCTTACATCTTTTAGAAGAACAATTTTTACATAGGGTTATACATGTTGGAATTTCGATTATAAATATTCATTAGAAATATAAAAAGATTTCCTACATGATGATATTTTATTTATAATTTTTAGACATCAAATAAGTTAAATTATTAATGACACAATAATGATGCAATGTTTACCTCATTAATAAATCATTTAAATAAATAAGATTATAATGATTAAAATATTATCTAAAACCTGTCCAATTCTTATTGGTTGATGTTATTTAGAATATGAGTCATCTTATCTTCGACCTCAATGATTTTTGGACCATTATAAACCGAATACAAATATATTATAAAGTAATACTTTCACACTTTCCTAAAGAGCCCCTCCTCTCCCTTATAAAAGGAGACCACTTCTACTCATTCCTCACACCTCTCAAGCCACTTGGCTCGTCCAAACTCTGCCCAAATAATCTCCCCACATCCCTCTCCTCCTCCTTGAAGCTTCCCCTTAGGCAGAAAGCATTTCAAGAAGTCCTTTGGTTCCAACCAAAGTGAGTTACCTAAATTAAAGGTAACGATTTCTCTTAAATTATTTTCATTTATTTTGCTTCTTCAACCCCCAAACTCTTTTTATTTCCTTTCTTTTGTAACAACACCAGTATCCACAATATACTAGGATGTTGTTATAATAAGGATTCAAACTACACATACACACAACTCCATCTAATGGATGATGAACATAATGTTTCTGTGGATGGCAAACTAACGCCTCACGAAACGATGATTGTTCAAAAACATCTTACCGCCTCTCATGGTGGCCATTATGATGGCACTGTAATTAAATATGATATTAATGATATATATTTTATATATAAGCTTCTGTAATTCCATTTTATTTCATACCATTATTCGTTTCATGTTGTATATACATACGATAATTTCATTTGAGGAAGTGCGGACTACCGCCCCCTTAAAATGATATGACTCGTTCATACCACACATGGAACGTATAAAGGATGGTGTTAATGAACTTAAGTAACATATATAAAATATTATATTATACTAGAATAGTAATATACCTATGTATCATTTGGATTTGATTCTTTTAAAATAAAAATTAAATGGAAGTAGCGTTCGTGCGTACGTACGGACTACCGTCTCCACGAACGCGATGAGATTCATTCTCCGTCGTATCCATTCAAGTATAATTATCATTTTATGATTTAAAAATGATGTTTAAGGACTTAATACCATTCTGGATTTGAATAATATACAACCTATCCCTTACAAACATGTCTTACGTAACAAAACATACAAAAGAAAACGAGTAAGTTAACACCCGAAACAACGACAATACTAAGATATTATTAATAAAGCAATGTTAAAAGATCATATATGATATCATACTAATGTTTATGATTCTTATATAATTTAATAACAATTATTTCACCATTATACAGGAGGTTAACCTACCCCAACAAAGGAAAAGTACAAGGTAAGGGTTTACTTTACAACCTCTTCATTATCCAAGGTTGTTTATACGTAATAATCTACTGGGATCTCTTTATCATCCACATCCATGTTTCTTAAAAATGCATTTCAAAACATTTTTACTATTTACTATAATATGAGTTAAAGTCATTTATACCCTTTTTGACTTTTATAAGTGGTTTATAAAGGAATCTTTCGGTCGTTTTCAAAACAAGGTCCTTTTTAACCTTTTTGACAGAATTAAGGTAAGAATGTTTTTTTTAACTTATATGGTGGGTGCGGTTATTTTACGCCGTTATAAAATCTTCAAAGCTTTCCTTACAAGCTTATAAGAATATTTTCAAAGAAAATGTTTTATTTTATATGGATCTTAAATGATTTCAAAATAAAAGGAGATATTTCTTTAAAAAAAATTTGATTTCATCTATGTCAACATCCTTTGACAGATTTTAAGATTATTTGAAGTTGATTTATTATGATACAAAACTTATATATTGTATTGAAGGTTTTGTGATATGTTTGACTATGGATGTGCTATTTTTATACCATTCATAGTTTATGGTGAAATTATTGACATTTCGTATGCTAGTTTTAATACGAATGTTTATGTTATGTTTAAACCTTTTCATATGGGAATGCATTGGACTTAATAAGTGACGGGTGGAGCCCGCTATAGCTCCTCGATGCATCGGTAGGTCTCATGAGACAAACTAGTGTCTTGGCACAAGGCCTTGACAAAATCTTATTTGTAGTCTTGGCACGAGGCCTTGACTATGTGGTTATGATAGTCTGGCATTATGCATTCCAACATTATGAAAGTGGTTATTGATTTTTGCATGTGATTATTCGATTAGTAGAATATCCATGTGAATAAGTAAATGGCATTATTTCATTTTATTTATGCCATGCCATGTTGAAAGTTCATGTTTAAAAGGCTTTTGTTTTAGTTATACATTGCCTCAAATGTTTATTCTTATTGATGAAAGTTTCCGCTATATTGTTATCCTTACTGGGCATTTGAGCTCACCCCTTTTCTATGTTTTATTTTTCCCAGGAAGTGAAGATGTAAGTTATGAATGACCTGCAGGGATATTATGAGGGGATTATAGTGTGGACTGTGGAAACATTATGTTGTTGTAGTAGTTTTTCATTTTATGATGTAATGTAAAACTTATGAATATATCTAGTGTTTCCAAGGCTACTAAACCAATCGGTCTTTCGAGATTTGATCTTTCTTGTGATCATGCCAATGTTACGAAGTAATGCACCGACTCTGGGTAGCTGGGGTCGGGGTGTTACATCCACCTCCCCCTACAGACCCTATTATTTATCCTCCACCTCCGCCAGTAGCTCCCACTCCCCCACCTCAGCCTGTGGACTGAATTTTTTATCCTACGCCTCCTCCGCAGCTTCCTACAGATTGCGAGTCGTATGTTGATGATTCTCAACATCATATAGTAGCATACGGGTTGGTATATTGTATAGTAGATACAGTTCATCATCAACAATTAGAGGTAGAGAATCAGAGGGTCATTGTACAGGATATTATAGATAGATTAGCTAGCGTCCCAATACCTACAGATGAGGTGGCGACAGTTGGACAGAGTATCGGCCATTTTTTAGTTTGGCCATCAAGACTTCTTCGAATCATTACCATAGAGGTATGAATGTTATATATTTTATTTTATTTTTTTTATTAATGTTGTTTTATCATTTGAAAAAAACTATATTTTTCAAAAAAAATTCACAGGAATACATCAAAGGTAAAGAAATACTGTATAGACAACAAAAAAGACAACAGGCTATGACATCAGATACAGATTCCAGTGGTCTTGACAGATTGTCAAGATATTCAAATTTTTTGTTTGATTTTTATGAGTTTCCAATGGAATCTCATGTTTGTGGACGTGAAATATGTGTGGGGATTATAAAAACTGATATCATGTAGCTTGTTACTGGAGATAAGTTGGGCATCAACGTGGTGCAAATTTTTTCCATGTAAGTCTTAACACCTTTTCCCTGCGTTATATTTATTAAAAATGTATACTTATGTATGTTTAGTATTAGGTATCTTTATAAAATTTGTGAGAGGAATGAGCTGACAGAAGTATATGGATTCATGGACCCGCAATTGATTTCCCATGAAACATGTGCATTGAATGAGGAACAAAGAATGGTTTATATTGCTGAAAGATTTGAAATGAATATAATCACACAATGTTGGATGATGCCTTTTTGTGAGAGGTATGAAACACATTTCTCTCAAAGAGTTATTTATCATTTAACATAAAAAACCACTAACATTAAATTTTCTTTTATCTGTGATCATTGGATGTTAGGGGTTTTTGCCGAAGGGAGAAAGCTCTTTATTGGATATGCTCTGTTCATGGTGATGTGCGGGAATGTTTTAAGAATATATTGGAAAAGTAAGTTTAAATTTCTTAATAGTTTTATATATTATAATGAATTTTAAATTTACTCCATTCGTATTATTTTCTAACAGTGCATGGGTCTACTTTCGAAAAAAAACAAAGAAAAGAAATTCAAAGATCAAATATGTAAATGCGAAGGTAAATTTCCATGTATAATTTGTACTTTTTGATTTATTACATAAAAATAATATATGAATTTACACTCATTCAAACAGAATATTCATGAACAACAAGGCGTCATCGAATGCGGATATTATATATTATGATTTATGTATGAAATAATAACAACTGGGACATTTGTGAATTTTGACCTGGTACAATTCCCTCATAAACTTTTCCATAATATTTTAATTTGATTTATTCATTATACACGTTAACTATCTTCTTTTTCATTTGTAGCTTTTTGATGACCCACAACCCTATACTGTTGATGACATCAAACGCGTACAAGTGGAGTGGTCAAATTATTTTACAAGTTTGATTGAATTTTAGTTGTTTGTAATGTAGAATGTAATTTTGAATATTTCCGTTTTAATTGTGTATTTGGTAGTTGTTTAGGTTGGATTTAGTTTTTTTTGAATTTGACAGTGTATGTTATGAATGTTATATAAGTGAATGTTTAATTTTTGTCTACTTCTTATTTTGTTCTACTTTTGATGGTTTTTCTGGTATGGATTTGGGTCTGTGGGTGAGGGGTTCCAAGGGTGTGGGGGTGTGTTCAGTGGGGTTGGGGGTGTCCCGCGGTCTGGGAGGGCTGTCCGGTGGGGTGGGGGACAGTCCTAGGGGGTGGCAGGGATGTCCAGGGGTGTGGGAAGGCGGTCCAGGGGTGTGGGAGTGCTGTCCAGGGGTGGGGGGGTTGTCCAGGGGTGTTTGGGGCTGTCCAGGGGTGTGGTGGGGGATGTCAAGTGGGGTGAGGGGGTGAGGGGGTGCTGTTCAGGCGGGTGGGGGTTGTCGAGGGGTGTTTTGGGGTGTCTAGGGGTCGGGGGCAGTCCAGGAGTGTGGTGGGGCTCCAATGGGGTGGGGGAGGATTTTCCAAGGGGTATACATGAGGGTGGGAGCTCCAATGGGGTGGGGGAGGGCTGTCCAGGGGGTATACATGAGGGTGAGGGCTCCAACGGGGTGGGGGAGGGCTGTCCATGGGTTATAAATGAGGGAGGGGGTTGTCTAGGGGGTAAGTTTTATATGTTATCAATGTAAATGCTTAATTTTGATCTACTTCTGTTTTTGTGGTACGATTCCTTGATTTGTTTTCTAGTTGATTCTAGTGGAGAGAATATGACTGCATTCTGTTTAAAAAAAATTGGGTTTATCACGTCAGTTATTAAATAATAGACGTCATAAAATTCCTGGAAAATAGTTTATCAAGTCGGTTATTTAATAACCGACGTGATAAAATGCCGGGAAAATAGTTTATGACGTTGGTTATTTAATAAACGATGTAATAAAAGGCCTGGAGAATGGTTTATCAGGTCGGTTATTTAATAACCGACGTGATAAAAGGCCCGGACAATGGTTTATCATATCGGTTATTGAATAACCGACGTGATAAAAGGCCTATACAATGGTTTATCACGTCGGTTATTCAATAACCGATGTGATAAACTGTCTCCCGCCGGTTTATCACAGCAGTTATATAATAACCGACATGATAAACCCCCCTCCCCCTAGTTTATCACGTCGGTTCTTAAACAACTGACGTGATAAACCCTGCTCCCCCCAGTTTATCGTCCTTTTCTCTTGTCGGTTTTTTAATAACCTACGTGATAAACCATTTTCCAGGCCTTTTATCACGTCGGTTGTTAAATAACTGACGTGATAAACCCTTCCCATTTTCTTTATCAGGTCAGTTCTAAAATAACCAACGTGATAAACATCACGATTTTATGTTTTTGACGTTGGTTTTTAAATAACCGACGTCAAAAACCTTATTTATAACGTCGCACGTATTAACGTCGGCTAGAAACCGACGTAAAAAATGAAAAATAACTGACGTAAAAAACGTTTTCTGCACTAGTGGATTCTTCTAATGTGTGTAAACTATATCAATATGGAAGGAAACATAAAAAAAACTTTAAATCAATCAATGATGTTTCAACATCTAATGAATTATAGTCAGTGAACATGGATCGTTTTTGACCTAAAACAATTAGAAGCATTGGAGGAAAATTCTATGTATTTTTTGTAGTTGATGACTACACTAGATATACAAGAGTCTATTTTCTAGTAATTAAATCGGAAGTAATTTTCTTTTTGAAATCCTTTCAAGACAGTGATAAAAATGAGAAAAACCTACAACTGATTACTATTTGATGTGATCTTGTTGGAGAATATCAAAATTTGGATTTTGGAACATTTTGTAAAAAGAAAGGTATTACTCACCACTTTTCATCTATAAGAACCCCTAAACCAAATGGTTTTGTTGAGAGAATAAATTTAATTCTTCAAGAAATGAAAAAACCATGTTGAGTGAATACTCAACTACCAATATTTTCTAGGCTGAAGCTCTTAGTATTGCAAGTTATACTATAAATTGTTTTTTAACTAGACCTTTTCTTAATAAAATACCTTACGAATTGTGGACTGGCCAAAAACCTAATGATTCTTATTTTAGAGTGTTTGGATTCAAAGTATTCATATACAATACAAAATAGAATTTATATAAACTCACACCCAAATCCAATGAAGGAGTATTTCTATGTTATTCCACATCTTTTAATGATTTTAGAATTTTTAATAAAAATTCTTGTACTGTTTGAATAAATAGTGCACATTATGTTTGGTGAAACTAATACCTTTGTTTTTAAACAATCCATACCCATATCAAAAGATTTGTTTATATCATCTAATTATCAACCATTGACTAAATTCACTTCTGATAATAGAAATAAAAAAAATGTTTCTGAAGATTTTAACTGAGAAGACTTTCTATATTTTGTTAATGAACATGTATTTAAAAACCAAAATCAATTTCATCTTAGGAATCATCCCAATGATAACATCATTGGTGATGTAAATAAACCTGTAAGAACCATAAATTCGGTGAGAAATGAAATAGAAAATCTTGATTTTCTATTTTAATTCGAACCTAACACATCAATTGAGGCCTTAGTTGATAAAGACTGGAGTAAAGAAATGCAAGAATAAATAAATTAATTTAGAAGGAATCATGTCTGGAACATGGTTGAGAGACCTAAATAAACAACTGTAATTGGTGTAAAATGGGTTTTTAGATACAAATGTGATGAAAATGAAGTAATCATAAAAAATAATAGACTATTACTATGGGCTATAATCAACAAGAGAAGATAAATTATGAAGAAACATGTGATCCAATAGCTAGCCTTGAATTTATTCAAATTCTATTATCCTTTACAGCATACATCAATTTCAAAAAACTCCAAATAGATGTAAAATGTTCTTTCCTTAATGCTTTTGTACAGGAAGAAGTTTTTCTTGAACAACATCAAGGTTTTATAGATTCAAAACATCATTATCATGTTTTTAAACGTACCAAATCTTTATATGCTCATAAACAAGACCCTAGAGCATATTATAATAGAATCACATTATTTATTTTACAAAAAAATTACAAAAAAGGTAATACTGACCCAAATCATTTTATAAAAATAGAAAACTGAAATGTTTTGATTGTTAAAATCTATGTTGATGAAATTTTATTTAGTTCAATTCAACAATCCATAACTGATTCTTTTGCAAATCAAATGAAATATGATTTTGAAATTAGTATCAACCAGATAGAACCTATATATCTCTGTATAAGAATATCAAATAATTACTCAGAAAATATGTATATGACAATAATAAAAGTGTTATCTCTCTAATCGATACCTCAAATATACATGATCTTGATAAATCTGGGAAACGAGTTGATAAATTTTATTTATAGGAATGATAGGAAGCATATTAATCATGGAAGCTAGTTTTCTAGACTAAATGTTTTCAGTATTCTATTGGGAAAGATACCAATCAAATCCAATATAATCTCATTTAAAAGAAGTGATAATAATTTTTTCATACTAAAAATGAACATTGGATTTATGTTTATTCTATTCTTATTGAAATGATTTTGTTTTAAAAAATCAGATGTTGACTTTGGTTCATGTAAAATAGATAGAAATAGTACATCTGAAACATGTAATTTACTAAGAGATTATTTATTTTATTGGTCATTCAATATGCAAGCCTCATTAGAACATTCCACTACTGATGTTGAATATGTAGCACCTGGATGTTTTTGTGCTCAAGTGTTGTGGATGCAACACACACTCACTGACTATGGATTGAGTTTTACCAAAGAAAAAATTCAATGTGACAATAATATTTCTATTTCTCTTATTAAAACCCTACAAACCATTCACTTGCAAAACAAATATATATTTTTCATCACATTTTTAGGGATCACGCAAAAAAGTAGATTTTATTTTACAATTGATCCTAACTGAAGATCGACTTGCTGACATTTTCACAAAACCATTATATTCTGAAAGATTTTTAATAACTTAAAATGAAACTAGTAATGATCAATATAATGTAATCACTCACATATATATTTTGTTATACCCATACTCTTAAATTAGGTTACTCCTTTTCAATAGGGGAGTATACATTTTTCATTTTTATCCCTTTTGTTTCATATTTTGTTGGTTTTACTTATTAGTTAGGTATATATCGATTTAGCATGAATTAGTTTGACATGAATCAGTTTTGAAGTCAATTGGTTTCACCTTTCAGTTTTATATTTTATCTATTTCATATTTTTATTGGTTTCATAATTTTATCAGTTTCATAATTTAATAAGTTTCATAATTTTATAGGTTTTTTTATTTTATCAGTTTTATAGATTTATTGGTTTCATAATTTCTGGTATTAGATTATACTATCAGTATTGTGATACATTATCTGTTCAAAACTATCAGCATTGAAATACTCCATATGTACTAGTTTATCGGTGTTGTATTACCATTTTGTTACTGGACTATCGGTTGTGGATTATTATATCGATATTAATTAATATGTACCATCCTATTAGATTTTATCGGTTTTAAAATTTTTATTGGTTTTACATTTTTATTGGTTGTATCGTTTTCATAAGAACAATATATTAATATGAATACATATTTCTCGGTACTCTGATAGGTATAATTTCTAAAACCATATTTTGGTTGTTTCAATGGTTGTTTCTCAATTAATTCTTTTAAATCCTAATCGATTTTATTTGGAATATGATTTTATTTTAAATAAAATCACATGATTTTGAAATCATTCTAGTCTATTTGATCATTCAGATATAATCTTGGCTGTTAATTTCTTTTTTTTAAAAAAATCTTTGCTACATCTACCATAATTGTTTTTCTATGAAGATCTTTTTCTCTATATGTAGTGAGCATGGTCTGAAATTGGATACTTCCTCAGTTTTCTTAATCATAGATCTACTCACCTTTTGTAATCAGCGAGATCTTTATAGTGTGAGTCAGTCTTTCAGGACTGATTCAACTACAATATCTGGGAATGAAATTCCTCTGAAATAATTATCGTTCATAACATTTCGAGGTGAATGGTTAGTCTCTAGAGACTTATATGAGTCTTTTGATTCATCTATGAAAATAATTATATGTTTTCAAGGCTGCGAATCAATTTTCTTAGAAATACCGGGTTCTGATCAAGATTATGTCTATCATGATGAGGTGTTAGAATTTTACAAATTGGTTGATATAAACAAGGATCATAATATTTCTTTTATAATGTTTGACAAGATGTATAAAACTTCTTCAAAATAGGCACCTATGTTTCTAGGAGATCCATTTTAGTGAGATGCATTATGTCCTTCTCATATCTTAATGGAAGCTGATGGGAATTTTGATAGGTCAAAATCCATAGAATCAATTTTTGAGATGCATGATGACAAGAGAAAAGTAAGTCATTAATCAGGAGGAAATAGACATATATCAGTCCATATGAAAGGGTATTTGGTGGAATGAAATGTAGAAAAGGATACCATGAATGTATTAGATGTTTTGTGTTCTTGATTACTTGGTGAACACGAGAATGTTCAACATTATGGGGTTCATCTTTCTGACGATCAAGAGCTCAAATCTGGTTGAATAAAATCTTAGCTGATCATGTTTCCTACAATTATATGTGTGTTTCTAAAAGAATGATTACGCTGTTTAATATTTTAATAAAGTAAGAATAGACTTCCTTAAAAAGGCCCTTAATCTGTATGTATACGATATTGTGGATTATGTTACGACTCAACCCTGAATTGAAGAAGTTAGAGAATGACCTGGATCCTATGAATCAAATGGAAGTTATTGGAGGTAGTGATAAACCTTATAATCAATCAATGACTACTTAGAATAAAATAATTGTATTTAAAACTACATCCCCAAAGCCTTTAAAAAAAGGCTGTATCTGATGAATTTGTTGTAGAAATGGGAATGAAAAATCAAAAAAAAAGAAACAAGGGGATCCTACATTTGGATTGGATTCAGAAGAAGCATTGGCTTTGAAAATAAGGTCTCAAGAAACTTTGAATGAATAATAGATAAATAATATATTGAAGAACAGAATGTCTGATTCTATTTATATTGATAGTCTTCTAAGAATATATAAGAAAATATAAACTAGAATTGAAATCAGGGAGCCCTGTGTTATGTTTCATTCAGTTCCAGTAGATAAAATCAAGGAGATGCATGTTTCCCAAAGTTAGGATACGCAATATCATGCTCAAGAATATGAATAAGAAGAATTAGATCTGGAAGTATATGGGGAAGGAGAACACTGATCAAATATAATTTTTAGTGGAATAAAAAGAAGATATAAACAAAGGCAGTATTATCGTAGAGTCATCTGAAGTACCTTCTTTCAATTTTCCATCACTAGATCCTCAATATTCCAAAAAACCTTCTCAAAAGGTCACCCCCAAAAAGTTATTCAGATTTCTGAGAAAGAAAAATAAGAATAGGAGGAAGAGTCCGGTAACATTCAGAATCATCCAGATCAAGTGATCGACACCGAAACATATTTTGGTGATCTCCCACAAGACACTAAGGACACCGATTCTAAATGAACAATCACTATCAAATGAGTCCAGTACAATGAATATGCATTTAATAGATTGGACCAGATTTTATCATTTATTCCATAATTTCATGCCAGGTTGGAAATTACTTCAAATTCCCATAAATAATGAACATATTCTATTACGGTTTTGATGGATAAGATTCTAATCCTTGAAGTAGATTTCTATATTTTCATGGATCATTCTGCTGTGCACAATAAGGATTGTAATAAGGATGTGATATGGAATTTAAACATTGATAAGTCCTCAAGATCAATATGGATAATGAGGAATAATTGTTACACCGGGTAAATTTTCTCAATTCTCTCTATCTAGATTTGATTGATGATTTGAATAAAATATTTGAATAATTTCAAAAACCTGGTAACTCAAAATAAATAGCCACAGAAGAGCTTGATATTTTAATAGAATGCTGGGAAACATGAGTAATGATATTTTATTAATCTCAAAAAGAGTTTCTATCTTAGAAAAAGAATGTAAATTTTGGATTGATGATTTCAATAACCAGGAATCAATACTTAATGATCCAGATGAAATTAATCAGATTCATGAAGATAGGCGTCAAAAAAGTGTTACACAACATGTATACCCTTGACATGGGGTTTTCCCTTAGGATTCAACATGGGCACGTACCTCTTCCATACCTAGTCATGTAACAGCCCTACACACGACATGTTCATCTTCATACATGACGTGTAATTGAAATTTCCCCCATTCTCAAAATCTTTTACATGACCAAACCTCATGGTTCTCTCCTAGGTAACACTACACGACATGTTGACCCTAAACTCGGCATGTAAAACTTATTTTCCAATTTCCTGTGTCATTAGTCCCATGGTTTGAGAAATGATCAACTCAACACGGTATGTAATAATGGGACCTAGTGTGTACAACCTATGTTTCATCCCAATGAATCATTATCCACTTAACAGGATAAATGGCCTCTTCATCATGGATTTCACTCCCAGTACACAGTGTGTTCTACCAAATATCTATCAACACATGTCTCTGCTCACATAGTTAGTCACACGGTTAAGCTCTACACAATGAGTACTCATAGTACACGGTGTGTACTTAAGACGTGTTTTTTTTCTGATAATAGAAGAACACATGGCATGTGTTCATAACACCTCATTCCATGTTGTTTGGTTTTTTGGATAGTCGGCCTTTGATAATTCTATAGAACCATTAAAAACATAAAATTTCGACCAAGGAATGAAAAATCCTGGACCACGAGATTATATATTTCCACAAATCATAGTTTGGAATCATTATTCACATCATAACATTACAAGATTCAATTGATAGTTCAAACATGATCGACCAAATTTCGATCTAGGAGGGCTCATAACACACCAGGGACCAATGTTTAGCATCCATACTAATGAAACTTTACTCATTACAATACCCTATAAAAATAGTATGTATTCAATAATGGAATATATCATTGTAGCATGCATATCTTTCTCAAAATCTATCAAAACAACACGCAATCAGAAATTCACCCAAAATGACATTACAAGAATGTATTGACTATGATCTCTAGTAATTTCTTATATGATTCATAAGATGGAATACACTCATCTCATCGAGTTGCAATTGAAAAAAATCCCAAATGGTATAAATCATAATAGTACAATACATGTGTACCACCCAACGGTGATATCAAATCAACTATAATAATTTGAATACCAAAAAAATTCCAATATTCGAGGTAAATTCGATTTTCCCTATACACGGGTTAGCCACTTCTAGACACAGCTTATTACCAAATAACTATTCCTTTTTACCCTTGTTTATAGGATCCATATAATAATTCAAAACAAAAAAATCATGTCTCTAATACCACATTGTAACGTCTTGGTTCCAAGTGCCACCCAAAGGTTCCACGTACCTAGTTTTTCACTTGGCCTAAAGAAAATTTCAACAAACACTAGAGGATTCTGACTAGTAGTGAGGGAATTGGGTGTTATAGTGGGGAGACAATGCCCTCATTGGTAGAGAAACACAGTGGAATAAAAATAATAAACAACAATGGAAGCAGCAATACCATAGAACAAGGTTAACATCGGAAGAATGATAGTAATAACGACTACAGAACGTATATATATATATATATATATATATATATATATATATATAATGATGCACGTCACAAGTATCTAGTAAAGCATACAAACAAGTCACAATACTGAAAATACAAAAAAAAACCAATGTACTGAAAAATGTAAATAAATCCAATAGAATCGCTAGCCTGGACTTTGTATTATGCCCTCCAGCTCCAACAGTAATCTGGTAACTAATGTAGAAGGGTGTTTTCTCATATCTATACCTATAACAATATAAACTATATGGGTCAAAAATCATGACCCAAAAAAAGTGTGAGGTGAATCCCAGATGGAAAACTCCCAAATATATGTGACTAAATATTAATGAATATATATAGCAGACATTATGTAAAATGAAGAAATAAAGAAGGAGGTACTCAAAATTTAAAAATCATACAGTTTATAATTACATTCATTTAAATTTATTAATTATTCACACCCTTGAATAATGAAGTCCTAGGATCTAGCCTATGCTCCGAATGTCCTCTGTAAAAGAAAAATAGTTGTCTCAGAAGACTAACTAACAATCAAGTAAGACTGAGTCCATGCTTGTGCTTTGTCCTGGAAGGCTCGTCACAATCCATCAAAAATTCACATTCAACCTTCTTGAAAAAGAATCACATTATGAACCCTCTGGTTCATCATATCATCCTTTTAATAAATATATAAATAACCTCTAGGAAATATTAGACTGTCTAACCTGTTTGGTCTCACAAAAACAATGATTGTATGAGGAAGCACTCACTGTCAATCCCCCATGTTCCCTTTTAACAATAAACTAAAATATCTCTCCGGAAGTAGTCAACTTATTTTTCTTCTATGGTCTCATAACTGTATAATATATACACTCTAAGGGAGAACCCACCATCAATCCCCCGACTGGTCTCGCAATTTAAATATAACACACTCAGGGAAATCCCTCAACTTCAATTCCCCCTATTTTCTAACTACACCAGGTTCCCTCAACCTTAGGTTATAAAATCATACAAAAACATTATCTAGAATCCCAAAGTAATATCAACTACTACAAGGCTAATAATGTATAATTCATAACACATGCATTTAACAAGCAACAACAAATAATCAATTTGAACCTAACAAGCAAGGCATGGAAACAAGGTCTGCCTCGTAGGAAACCAGGACCAAAGGGCCAAAAATATTAAATGAAGGAAACCCACCCATAGTGTGTCTCCTAAGAATGAAAGTTATCATAATATATCAACGAAGACCTTTAATCTATGGTAGAAGATAACAATGTTAAATTCCTTAACAAAAATTCCCAAATCATTGGTAATTAGAACTTAGGCAAATATAAATCACTGAAAACACTGAAAGGAAAAAAACAACTACCTCAACATTGTACGAATTACAATCATGATGTTTTTCACTTGAATCGTCCTAGATCATATTAAATCTACCAAAAGATAAAAAAATAAACATTTTATAACTAATGAAGGAAGAGAAATCAAGAAGCAAGGATATGGGGAAAGAGAGAAATCACCGGTGGGAATCCAACGCACCCGACGACTCCTAAATTGGAGCTCAGACTGAGGAATGGGAGGAGCTCAAAGATAATAGGATGTATGTAACTCTTCTTCACTAGAAACTAGAAGAATATTGGGCTTATAGATATGAGACATGACCCCAATCTGATTAATCAAATTAAAATAAAAGTACACAACATGTTCATTTAATGTACACATGTACTAGCCTCAAAAATCCCCTACATTAGGCGGTCCACATAGAACTGTAGTCGGCAGTTACACGGCAAGTACACAGCTACCTGTGATGTCCAGATACATGGCATGTACTCAAAAAAATTCCAAATATTCATTTTTCATCAAAACAAACCCAAAACAAGATCCATACCTGAAATGAAAATCCAGGTTCTTATAGTAATAATATTTTTTTAGGTGTATATACACCCCCTTTAACATGTAATGTATTGAATTTATTTATTATCATGATATTTTATGTTTTAATTAATTTTATTCCTTAATGGGGTTAATATTCAATGTTAGTAAAATGAAATGGATTTTCGATATAATCTCACTATTTTTCCAGATTTGATATGGTTATGTTTCTAAGGATGAAATATATTGATTCATATATAAAAACATACATGGATTTTATTATCCTATATCTATGTCATTATATTAATAGTTTTCTAATTATATTACTCTCGTTATCTACACAATATTTCAAAATAATGTTTTAATGAAAAATCGTCTTTATATATCACTTAAATCAAAAAACATTTTCATCCATATACATGTATTCTAAAAATTATTTTAGAATTATTTATCAACTATAAATTATATAATATATATTTTTTTACACACATAGGAATTTATACTTAGTTTTTAAAAGGAATCTGAATGAATATATCCAAAAAAGGCACAATAGGATTTTAATTAAAATTTGAAAGGAATATTTGGTTTTATATGTATGACATGAAATAAATATCCCACAATGATGGACATTATTTTCTAGGAAGATTACTTTATAATTTTTAATGGTTATTTATAATGAAATTAATTTCCACATTATTTCCAAAATTTATTATTTTATAATGTGTTTTTCAATGTGGGTAGATTAATTTTCTGTAAAAAATAATTTAAATGAGTTTAAACGTATCCACTATAAGTTTATAAGGTTATCATTAAAGAAATTGATTTTGAAAATGGTTTATGTTTTAAATTTTCTATCATAGATGAATTCATATTTTCATTTAGAATTGTTCCATGTTATCTTTCAAAATAATTTTTCATCTATGCTGACATCATTTTATATTACATTATCTTTACTAGATATATGATCCCATGATACCATCCATATTTATTATCTGAATGGTTTGTGTTTATAATGAAACTTTTCTTATGAAACCAACTTCATTTTCAACATGTTATGCTACGATGAAATGATGAAATTATTATGGATCCTACGTCATTTTTTATAGGTCATTCTGTGAGGAAATTTTTATGCAACCCATTTCATATCATGGGATCGCATATGATGAATGATTAATGATTCTGTCACACATATGAACAATTTTCATTATAATAATGGTTAAACCTATACCTCCATTTAATGAATAAAGTAAATATTGATATCTCATGAGATAATTTTCAGTATGATAGGAATTTAACTTAGTATAGTAATGAAATATTACCACGATGATGGTTTTGGAAGTGAAACATAATTTATACGATGGTTTGGGGATTTAACCAATTCCACTATGATATAAATTGAATTCATCCTTGACTACTACTATATTTCCTTTCTATGCATATCTTTAAGAGACAATTCAAGGTCTTAAGACAATGTTATGCTCTCAAAGATATTTTTTTGTTCATTCTGTTATGATTAATGTCTTATGAACTTATGATCAATATTCGAGGAATCAATATTATGATCAATGAAACACAAGTTATGATTTTCATATGTTATTCTTATTTTCTCATAACTCTATGCTCATGTTATTTTTACATATCTTCTTTTATTATGATTTCTAAGCATTTATGCTCACCATTTCTTATATTTTCATTCCATAGGTATAAATAATCATATTAATAATGATATGTATTATTAGGGTGAAAGGATAAAATAACCTAGTGCATTATTATGTTGTTTCCGTAAGAATAAATTGATAATCTTTCAAATACTCCAAAGGCACTATAAAATTATGATCCTGAAGAATTTTCTTGTGTAAGTAAATGAATATTTAAAAATTATATGTAATATCTATATATGACAATCCAAGTACACAAAAATTATCATGGTACAATTTGTTACAAATAATGATCAATGATTTTTAAAGAATAAATAAATAATAAATGGGAAATATCTATGACCGAATCTCATAAAGAATTTATGGTGGATATTATATTAATTTCTTCTTAAATAAACCATCCGTGGATACTAAAAATGATTATTCATCACATATGATTGTGGTATGAGGTTTTAAAAATCTTTTTGAAATTCTAAGGATATACCATGATTTGTAATAATGGATCACACAAAATGAAATTAATTGGATCAATGAATATTCAAGAGAGGAGACTAATGTTAATGAGTAATATGTGTATATCCTATTTGAAAAATGACCTGTAAAAATTTTCTTAATAATGTAATGATATAAATTAATTTATTTTTAAAAATCTAATTTTTGGTGAATTTTTTAATATATGAATTTTATATAACTGAAGGATAGATGAAGAGAGGAAACACATTATATATAATATAAACCAAAAATTTATATTACATTAACATAATGGACAATAATTATTTGTTTTAAAAAAGGATTGGTCACTTCATCCAATAGATCATTTATAACTTACCAGGAAGAGATTAGATTTTGGATGTTCCATTATGGAAAAGAGTGATTAAAAATATGTTATCAAAATTGTTCATTGGAATAATTTATATTTCCTCATATTAAAAAATCATGATTCAATAAAAAACTAAGGGATACATTACCACTAAAATATTTTTGGGATGATTAATAAAAAATTAATGAATATATATAAATAAATCATATATTTTATTGAATAATTTACTTAGTTTTTATGGATCATGTTCATGAGGAAGAATTTTAAGGTAATTAAAATGTTTGACAGCATATATATGAGTGATAAAAATTATTATCATTATTACATTGACATACTCAATTAAATTAATGGGTTTGAATATAGATATTAAAATATAATCCATAATGGAGAATAATATTATTTATAATTTTAATAGTGCGTCATCTACCCCATAGAGTAATTATACATATGAGATGATGATGAAATGAATTATTTAGATGGTTTAACCCATGTTGGTGATTCATGATAATAAATATCTATTTTGGATGAAATAGATTCATATTATAATTTTCATTCAAAACTATTTATTATATAATTTTAAAATATGATATTTATATAGATATGTAACCTATTACAAGATGACCCAAATCATGAATTATTTGAGGGGGTTTTCATGATTACGTATGTTTTTGTAAGTCCATGTAAAGTGAATTTGATTGAATTTTCCATGGATATCTACCTTTCATCAAGGATATTATAGCTGGAAAGGAATCAAAATATTTTATTAATAGTTATGATATGAATGAATTATGATACTTATTTGATAGGTGTAAATTGAAATTAAAACCATCTAATGCTGATGGATATGATAAAAAATTGGTTGGATAGTGTGATATTATTTCATTAAATTTGATTCATTCAAGTTATATTTTTGAAAAAATTGATGATTAATCATTATCATGTGAAGAACAATGATTAAATTCATTTCATACAACGTTGACGAATTACTTTTATCATTATAATATAAATGAGTACCATTGATATATTTCAAAAAGAATAAATTTGAGGATTACTACACATTCATCAATGATTTTTCAAGTTGAACCAAGGATTATGGATTACGGTTTTAGGTATCAACAGTGGATTCATGCCATAATGGAATAATTGGATCATATTTATAAAAAATAAACATCATATTAAGTTCGTAAATAAATAAATTGAAATTCAATTTGAATTAAGTGGGTGTTCTAAAATAAGTGGAATGCGAAAGGGGAAGTGGAGAGTAGTAAAGAATGGATCATCTATAAGGGAAAATATTGTGTCGAAGGAATTTAAATAGAAGAATTATGTAATCGATTTATAGACTCAAAAATAAAAACTATATTTCAATATATCCCTACTAAAAGAATTTTTAATATGTCCTAAATGTATTTAATTTTTCCTTCCACATTGGCAATAATTATGGTAAGTTACATAAAAAGTAACTGAAATATTTTTCGCCTTACTGATCATGAAACATTTTTTAAAAAATTTAATAAATCACTTTATGGGAAATATTTATTCATAATATTAATTTTTTAGTTGGATCTCCATATCAAAATTATAAATAACATTATTGAAATAATGTGGGAATTCAGTACTAGTTTAATGATAAATTATTAGTGGTATGAAAAAAAAGCAATTATCATATAAAAAGTTCATTCTCTAGGTGAATTCATTTAATTTGAGATATTTTATCCATTTTCTAGAGTTTAAAATACATTGGTATTTTTTCAATATCTACTAAATGATAACACAACATATCCATAATGAAGGAAATGTTTTTGCCCATAAATTGTAATATAATGATTATGTGTTCTTTAATCTACTCAAATATGTTTTTATTGGAGATTATGATACATGTGTTTTCAATATAGATGAAAAATGTGTGGGATAAATAACTATTTGTGATCATGGTAAAAAAAGATATAATTATGTTTGAAAATTTAATATTTCAGAGATGGGAGATTTGAAAATAACTTCTACGTTAAATAAATCATTATGTTAACTCTCACTGATTTCATATATGAGTATGATAATATAATTTTTAGAAATTATATATTTAATTTTATATAATATTATTCTAAGATAAATTTTTGAATCCCTCATCCCGCATTTCCAGATTCAGTATTAAAACATGAAGTGTATTTTTTTATAATAGATATATTAAAAATACACAGTAAAATATAAAAAGGAGGACCGTTACTAACATTGCTTCCAGATAATTAGATAAAAACTTACATATATAGAATCCTAGTATACAAAAATTAATAGTTAATATAAATAACAAGATAACATCTCAATTTTCACATTAACTATCCTTTTAAATTCTATGGATTCCTATGAAAAAAATTATAAAAACATGGGATGACCAATATAACTCAGTAAGGTATATAAATAGAATGAAAATTACCATTAGTCCAAAAAAAAATTTAAACATATGAAAACATTTTCACAATACATACAACTTACACATAAATTATCATCTAAATACTTTGTGAAAACATAGAGAATATAAATAAAATATGTAGGTTACATGGGGAATTAATTATTTATAGTTGAAAACATGATGGATATAATATTATTTATGACCATCATGGATACCTTATAATGTAACCCTCATGTCTACATTACAATGTAACCCTCATAGCTACATTATGGTGTAACCATCATAGGTACATAAGGAGTAACCTTAAGAACAACCTATAATGTAATCATACCCAATGTATTGGAGGGAAATATAGGTGTCACCATTAATCATAAACAATTCCTAATAAACATAACATAATCATACAATATTAATAATTTTAAAAAAACAATGAATTTTAATTTTAAAAAACATAATTTGAAAACATAATTTTTAAAGGAAAGTTCCTTAAAAATTTCATAAAATTGACGTGATAATATAATAGAACGAAAGGAATATGTTTAAGCACTATGAATAGTTATAAAAAAATTATGTAAACAAAAATTCATCACACAAATAATATTCATAGGGCATAATGAATGATGTATATGGCTTACCCAGAGAACAGAAATTGGGCTTGGAATTCCCTTACCTCGGGTTTTCATAACTTCAAAAGTGTTCAAACCTCCTTTATGAAAGTATAAAATAGTGTTATTAATATTTCAAATTAAACATATTCATTTTTATAACACCTTTCATGATCATATTATAATGTCATTCTACTTATTCATTAATAATATATTGTTAATTCAATTGTTTCAGGTGCGTGCATTACATGGTTTCCATGAGCAGTATGTGATGGGTTTTCAGGTCATTTGAAAGAGAAACACCATAAGTGGATTGAAATGGAATTTTCAAGTTTAATTAAACTTAAATTGTTCCATTTATCATTTTTAATTCTTATACAAGTATGATTTGTTAGTTAAATCATTAATTATGATTTTTTAGATCATTTGTGCGGTTCTTTGATAATAACAACATCATTTTGTTTTGTAAAGTAATATAATATATAAAAAATGGTAAAATAAACTTATATAAGATATAAAAAATAAATTATAATCTAGTTGAACAATTAAAATTGTTTTTTTGTCCAGTCTTGATGACATTAAATAATATTGAAATCTTATCTTCCACACTATCTATAAATCGACATATCACAGATGGTGTTTTAATTTCTAAAATAAGTGGAGGAGGAGAAGAATTATAATGGGGAATCCTTAACAAACACGATGACATTAAATTTATATATTATACTAGATCATTCATGCCTCTTGGATAAGTATATGTGAGGATAGAAGAAGAATATAAATAAAATTCAACGGAAAAGAAAGAAAAAAAGAGGATGTTTACCTATTGATCTATTCTACTTGAGATATTTCCAAAGTCCCTTGGTTTTGGCCTTTTGGTTAGACCAGGAGATATTGGCTGTGGGGAAGGGGATTTAGATGAGTTTTCGTCTGAATGTTATAAATCCTCATTTTTTTGAGAGGTTTCTTTGGAAGAGAGGGAAATGGGTGGTATTTATTATGGAGGAGAGGAGGAGTTTTCCCTTATTTTAATCATTTTTTTATTTTTTTCCATAAGACCAGAAATAGTTATGACTCTATGAACAAAAATAGTAATAAGTTCATGTGAGTTCGAGATATGTGTGGTTTCATCCAATACCATCATCCATCACTCATGAAATCAAGTATTTAGCTTAATTTTTAAATTTTCATATTTCACTATTCATTAAAAATTCATGTGTTTTAAAAAATTACAAAAAAAACTCACCTCAACCATTTTTCAATACATATAATAAAAAAATGAAATCCATTTTATAAAACTAATATTCTAAATAATATTAATTATTTTTTTCATAAAATCACTTTTATCATGAAAAATTCAATAATAATATTAAAACTGATTTTCCAACACATTGAAAATATACTGAAGGTCTCTTATAATTTTATTATAATCATAAGTCAAAAAAATACTTATTTTTTAATAAATTTAATGAAATTATATTTTCATTTAAATTATTAAATTAATCATAAATTTATAATTTAATTTATATGACATACAAAAATAACAACACTTAATCAATAATCTTTAAAATATTTATTTATATATATTTTGACATAATTAAATCATGTTGACACTTATAAGAGGGTTAAATTTTATTTATATTTTAATTGGTGAATTCACTATTCATAAGGGTACATTACTATTCATAAGGGTCATGTTACTATTCATTAGGGTACATCATTACTCATAAGGGTATCTTACTATTCATAATGGTTGGTTACTATTCACAAAAAAATTATGTTTTTCCTATCAGACTCCAAATAACATACTGTTCACAACCGTATATATCTGATTTTGGAAAATCAAAACACTGAAGAAGGGAAATTATTTTTAATAGTTAGTTTACAGGGGTCACAGAGTATTTAGAAGTTCATTTAGGCACATAATGTTTTCTTTTAAAATCATGTCATGTTACATTACCCCTCCCCCACCTTAAATGAATTGTACCCTTGCAATTCATTCATTTCACTTATATTTCTGAATTTACATATTGATAATTAAGATAATATATTTCTTTTTGTGTACTTAATTAACTATAAGTTTAAAATTAAACACTACCAATTAAATTTTCCAAACAAAAATGACAACGACTAATCTCTAATGTTATTTAGATCATTCGTATAATACTAATTGTAATGGCCTGAACCAGCACTTCTGGATTCAGTACCCAAACATGAAGTGTGTTTTTTTATAATAGATAACTGAAAAATACATAGTACATTATAAAAATAAGACATTTTCTAATATAGGTTCCAGATAATTAGACAACAACTTACATATTTTGATTCAGAGTTTAAAAAAATTAATAGATAATATAAATAACTATATTTATCCTCATTAGAACCTTTAATATACTTTAAAAAACTACGGATTACTGTGAAAAATATCTTAAAAAAATTGTATGAGAAAAATAGATCAGTGAGAGATATAAAAATAATGAAAGGGAACTATTAGTCCATAAATACTTTTAAACATATGAATTCACTTTCACAATACATACTTCATACCCATAATGTGTCATATAATGAATTTTTGAAACATAGGGAACATAAAAAAATGTTGGTAACATGATTTATTAATTACATACAATGGTAACCATCATTCCTACAATTTTATTTGTAATCCACATTGATACCTTATAATGTAACCCGCGTGGCAATCTTATGGTGTAACCATCGCATTTACAGAAGGAGTAACAATACGAAAGTCCTGCATAGTAATAAAAACCAATGCATTGGAGGGAAATATAGGTGCCACCATTCATAAAAATAAATTTCTATGAATGTTAAAATAATCATATAGTATGAATAATTTCATAAATACATTTCTATTGAATTTTGTAAAACTATATTTTAAAAGTGGATTTTTAGAGGAATGTCCCTTATAGTGTCAAATAATTGATGTGATAAATTAACCTAATGAAATTAATATTGGTATAAAATATAAATAAAAATTATAAAAACAAATATTAATAAAAAACCTCACAAAAATATTCATAATATGAAGAAATTAATGATGTAGAAGGTTATCCCAAAAAACAAAAACTGGGTTTGGAATTCACTTACATCAGGTTTTCCTTACATAAAATATGTTTAAACCTCCTTATATGAAAGTTAAAATAGTTTTATTAATATTTTAAATATACATATTCATGTTTATAACACTTAAATGGTCATTTTATAACCTCAATCTACGCATTCATTAATAATTTTTTGTTAATTCTGTGATTTCGGGTGCATACATTACACAGTTTCCATGAGCGGATTATAATTGATTTTCAAGTTGGTTCTAATAGAAACTCTATAATTGGAATGAAATGATATTTTAATATTTACATAACCTTAAATTAGTCCATTTATAATTTTTAATTATTGTATTTTTATGATTCATTAGTAAAATCCATATTGATTTTTTTAAATTATTTCAGTTGTTTTTTTGAAAATAATGAACTGATTTTATTAAAAATTAATATCATGTGTACAAAAGGATTATAGAAACATATAGAAGATAAAATAAATAAACTATAATCTAGTTCAACCATAAAATTTTATCATGACCCCTCATCAAGGATGTTAAAGAAATTGAAATCCCATTTTCCAGGATGTGGTAAATCGACACATCACAGATGGTGTTTTAATTTCTAAGATAAGTGAGAGATGAGAAGAATTATAATGGAGAATCTTCCATAAACATGATGAAATCCAGAATAATTGTGATATTTTATCATTCAAGCCTCTTTGGTAAGGGGAGGTGAGTAAAAAAAGAATAGAAAAAATAAGGAAAAGAAAAGAATGAAACCAAATGAGGATGTTTACCACTTGATTTCTTCTCCTTGATATCCTTCTTAAGGACCTTTGTTTTGGCCTCTTGATGAGACAAAAATTTCATGGGAATGGGAAAGAGGATTTAAAGGATTAATTTTCATATCTTAGTCAAGGATCATGGCATGATAGGTGTGGGATGAAGTGGGTGGAAATGGGTGGTATTTATAGTGGAGTAGAGGAGGAGTTTTCCCTTATTTTAATCATTATTTTATTATGTTTCCATAAGACAAGAAATATTTATGATTATAATAAAAAAATATTATTAATTGCATGTGAGTTCAAGATATGTTTTCTTACATCAGAAAATATAATCCATGACTCCATAAATCAAGTATTCATCCTAATTTTTCGTATTTCACTTTTTATCAAAAATTGATGTATATCAAAAAAATACCAAATATTCACCCCAAACATTTTTGAAGTGTATAATCCAAAAAATAACTCCATTTTATGAATATAAGTTTCTAAATAATATTAATTTTTCTAATAAAATAAATATTGACTTGAAAAATAATGTTTTAAAAATGAAACACATTTTGTAACAATTTAAAATTACATAAGGTCTCTTATAATTATTATATAACTATATTTAATAAAAATTATTATTTATGATTTCATTTTTTAAATAGAAATTTTCATTTATGTTATTAAATTAGTCATAAATTTGTAATTAAATATATATATGACATAAAAAAGTACCAATACATAATCAATAATGTTTAAAATATTTATTTACATATATTATGACATAATTATATCATATTGAAACTTATAATATGTGTTAATTTTATTTATAATTTTATTGGTGAATTTACTATTCATAAGGGTACATTACAGTTTGTAAGTTTGAAGTTACTATTCATAATAGTAAATTTCTTTTCATTAGGGTCAAGTTACTATTCAGAATGGGACATTACTATTCATAAGGATGATATTACTATTCATATGGGTTAATTTATATTTCTAAGGGTATGTTACAATTAATAAGGACCAGTTACTAATCAATAAAATTAAGTTTGTTCTATTAGACTCTTAAAACCATACTGATTGCAACCGTGTATGTATGTTTTTTGAAATTCAAAACACATAAGCGGAAAATTTATGTTTAATGGTTTGTTTATAAAGGTCACATAATATTTATTAGTATATTTAATCACATATGAAATCCTTTTAAACTCTCAGGTTGTTAAAAAAACAATTATTCAATATTTCAATTCCTAAAAAGATATAGTGCTTCTTGGTACTTCTTACTTCTCATGACGGAGACAACATTTTTTATTCCTTCAAAATATATATATTATTTAGAACATTTTTTGAATATCATAATGGAGGTTAAAAATATGTTTTTATATTAATTTTTCTCGTAATAAAAAATTCATCAGAAGAAGGTGTAATGGGTGATTAAAAATGATATTAGTAATCAGTTAACTGTTTTCCTTACTTGAGGGCTTCAATATTGATTATTACATTAATTCTAACATTAGGAAAATGATATCAAAGTGTGCCAATATAATCTAATTTCATAATAATTAATTTAATCTTAAGGGATATTAAAGGGGAAACTATTTATGTGTTGACATATAATATAAATTCAATGGTCAGTATTTTTTGTAATACTAATGTTGATTTTGATGGAAATGTGAATGATCAATAGACTATATCTGGTGGAGTTTTTTCAATGAAGATAGGTTTTTAATATGACACGCAAAGAAATAAAATAAAATTTTATTATGTATACTATATTCATAATATTTTTCATCTATATAAAAAATATAAGATATTGTTGATAAATACGCAACTATAGGATCACTATGTGGAATTATTTTATGATTTTTAGGGGGATATGGTATTCAATATTCCATTATGTTATTATAAAATATATTTCAATATTATCAATATAATATCTTTTATCTCAATTAACATTTTATCTTATTTGTGGTGTAATAAATATTCATGATAATGATATTGTTCCATAAATGTATAATTTAAGGCATGTGATAGGAAATCTATTTCATAATTATTCTTTTAAAAATTAGAGGTTGATTATTAGAGTTAGAAATCAACATTGCATGGAAATTTTATAGTGTTTCCATACCCTCTCTCACATAATCTATGTATTTTTATTATCTATATTAGAGAATAGAATCCTAAATTATAATATTTATACTTATTTAAGGGTTTAATTGGATTATTTAGGGGGATATATATTAATATGGAGTGTTTAAAAAGGGAATGATATCAGTTAAGAATAAATACACATGTGTGTGTCCAAATCTTTGAATTCAGTACAAGATATTTCATGTCATTAATATCTATATATTTTTAATGTTTGTAAGTTTTGTTATTTGTAAATGAATTTTACATTTTCACAAGTGGATTTTCTATGATTTGAAAATTTGTCAAGATTATGGTATGTATGTATGAGTTACTATTTTGGAAATTAAATTTATTATTTTTTTGAATTATTATTTCCTTCAATGATTATTGTCATGTATGTTTATAGTTATTGGGTAATAATTGATTTCTACCATTGAGGGTGATTTTTTTGATTGATTTAAATTCCAATAGGGTGATTTTTGTTACCAAATATGATTTTTGATGAAAATTATTGTTTTTTATGTTAAATAAGAGGTTGATATAATTTTTTTTATTTTAGTTTATGTGAGTTAATGTTTTATATGAATTTATATTATTCATGTTTTCACAATTGTTTATTAGCACATAAATCATATAAAGTCTTATGATAATTCTGCATATCAATATGAGTTAATGTGTGTTTGGAAATTCTTAACGAGATACATTAATTAGTGTAAGAATAATATATTATTAATTGAGGTTTTATTCAAAATTAAGAGAGGACAATGAAACAAAACATAATGTTTAGAAACCCATTTCAGCATTCATCCCTTAATAATATTAATTGGGAAATATTTGAAAAAATGTTAATTCTGATTTTCATATACCATTTATATTTGTTTTCAAATATCATGATGTCGTCAGAATTTAGACCATGACATGGATAGATATTTTCCCTCATATTCTATATTTAAATTTGTAAGGGTGAATTAAAATATTTAATTTTATTACATAATTATTAATTCATGGATTTTTTTCTTGGTTCTGAGATAAAGTATTAAAAAAAAGTTTAACATTACACAGTTTATCAATAGGGTTTATGGTTACTTGTGTTATGGTCACGGTTTTTTAGACAATGAAATAATTAAAATAATGGTTCATAAGTTTAATGGAAATTCAGAAATTAAAATGTTTTGGTTTTTCATTTATGTTATGTTATTAATATTGAAAATATTGGTTCAAAAATATTATTTTGGTTAAAGGAAAACACATTATTTTTCATCCATCCACATCATTGTATCTCATGGAATCAAAATAAGCATAGTTTGGAATACATGGAATGGTTTATGTTAAATGAAAAATAATAAATCAAAACCTAACAAAACTAAATTATATCTAAACAAATTTAATCATATTAAATTATATAATATATAAAATTAATCTTGAATTTGGATTATATTCTGTAATAGAAGATACTTTTTAAAATAAATTACCAAATTCAATTTTTTAGATTGAGGTTGTGATAATAATTAATTAAACCATGTATTAGTGATAATTTTAATAGAGGAAAATGGTTGAGAAAAATTATAATAGAGACAGAAAACTTATTTTAACTAGTTTTTCAAAAAAAATTATTGAATGAGGGATCAATATGAATATAATAATTCAAGTTGACATCAGAAAGTAAAATGATCATCTATGGTTGTGTGTTGTTCTACTGAGTGTATTATTGTTGAGTGATGTTTTTATAATCATCCAATCATCATAAAATAACATTGGACGTTGAATGAAGATGATGGCTTTCAATGAGAGTATTTTATTCATTGAATTTTATATCTTTAGTTAATTAAGAATAACAGAATAAATTATATGATATTGATGGAAACATAGAAATTATCATTTGTATTTCAAGAAAGTATTATGTTGTGCAATTGATGACAATTTTTTTGGGAGTACATACTTTTTTTAAGAGACATTTATATTAAAATTATCTTGAGTGTAATAAATTCATATTTTTAACATTTTTATAATACTAGTGGATTATATAATAAGGGATGCTACAAATCAATTCCAATGATTTATCTATTCATTTTTAATGGCAGTCCTTATATATCACTATCTTTATTTTGGTTTTGTGAAACCTCAAGAGAGGTTCATGAAATAAAATAACATCTTTAATAAATTTAGTTTAAATATGAAATGATGAATGATAGATTGAATTATATTCTTCTTAATAAGTTACAAAAGTAGATTTTGAAGAAATTGTTATAAGATATTCAGTAGTTGATTAACCCCTCTTTGTGAATAATTGTTTCACCTCACTATAATTCATGTTATAAATTTTAAAATATCACTTTTTTAATTTCAGTTTGAAAGTTATATCATGAAAAAAATACCATACTCAATGTATTTATCCAAAAAATAGAGAAAATCAACAATAAAAATATAGCATTTTCCATTTTGAAATACATTTCATAAAATATTAACTGACAATCATATTTCAATTTTAAATATCATATCATGGACCATTTTATTTCAAAATATAATTTCAATGGAAAATTCATTTACTTACTTTTGATTCCCATATTAATCTGTTCTTTCCTATTAAATGAAATATTTAAATTTAAACTATTTTAACTATTAGTTAGAACTAATATAAACACACACCACCCATTAAATACATAAGATGGTATACCCAAACCAATAAAACTGGTGAATCAAAAAATGAACTATTTAGCCTTTCTATATGGTATTTTGTTGGAAATTATTTTATCACAATGTGGTCCATTTTTTATTTAAAAAAAAGTAACCCAATTAATTTATTGGAAATTATAATATCATTAAAAACATAAGTTAAGTAGTTATGTCTCCCCAAAAAGAAAAATACAAAATATATATAATATATTGTGGCACATAAAACAAATAAAATCATTTAATATATCCATGATTGATCTAACTATCCATGATGAAAAATTGATCTTATGTAATCATGAATCCCATAATTTCATAAGTATAATAATCCATCTGAAATTATTAAAATTGATAAAACATAATGAAAACTCAATATATTGTATAACAATACCGACCTCATAATCCATGAGGTGTATAAATACTACAACAGGCACTTAGTCATCCCATGAAAATAATATTTAATTTTATGGTCCTAAAAAATATTAGTTAAATTTATTATCAATAAAGTTTATATGAAATATTACTATGTGAAATAACAATAATATAATTTTTTTAATAGAATTATGTTCATCATCTACTAACCTCTTATAGCCAGCACATTAAATAACCCCATGATTAATTTTGATTTATATAAGATTATATGAAATCATGATTAACCTTCCCAAAATCCATCCATAAAAATATTGAGAGGTATTAGGAAGAATAACATCTATAATATGACTCTAAATTAGATGAGAAATAATTTTTTTACCATCCTACAATCATGGAAAAATATGAGAAAATAATTTGGGAGAAGATAAGAGGAGTGGGTGGTTATAATGGACTACGTTATTATATATTTCTCTTCAAAACACTTGGGGTTATCTGTGAATGTATTATTATTCCCTTCTTAAAAATTGAGTTAGAGAACAAATATTCTCCTTACAATATACCTTTATCCATTTCATACCTAAAAAATGGGGAAACACCACTACTTACACTAATGAATGACTCGTTGAAAAATATTAGGAACATAAAGGTTTATGATATCCACTCTTACTTTATACTCTATAAAACGTTATCATATCCCTCTCCATACCATTTTACCCATTTTACATCTCTAAGATCTCTCATTAATATACATAAAACACATACATATACCACACTCTCAATCAAAATAACCTAATTAAAACATAGCCATAACATATTAATCTACAATGAAAATAATTTCATATAATACGAAAAATACTTAAGTGAAGATATTAATAACTCCCCACAATAATTTTTTTATTAATTAAAATATAAACCGATTCTTATATAATAATTCAGAACTTATCTCAATCTATAATTAATCGTGTTCATAATACATATTATTCAAAAATTCACTCCATCATCCAAATTTATCACCCAAAAAATAAATAATACTATTGTTTAATAATACAATCTATATGATAAGAAATATTACATCAAATACCTTATTTCATCTATTTTAGTATTTATATAAATTTACATCAAACTGGCCATAAATTTTCTTATGATATAAATTTATTATTACTACACCCAGTTTATATGTAATTCTGTAATTCTAAAATGGTGCACATATATTTCTTAATCTCCAAAAATTCTTATATCAAATAAAATCCCTCCATAGTGTTTACCCCACCATATGAACCCAATACTTGACGCCAATTCTGCTTAATGTTTCCCTCTAATATCTAAAACAGATACCAAAATTCAATTCAATGATGTAGAAACCAAAAAAATACTAATTATCATTCTTGAATGCTCGGTAAATGCATAAAAATGTACTCCACACAATTATATATTATATATTACATTGATTAACCATGTACCACAATCCTAAGTGGATGAAATGTAACATCCCAAATTTTTTTAAAATTATTATTTTTAAATGGATTTTTTTTATTTTTCATGAATTTTGTTACATTAATCATTAATTTTTTTACTACATTACAAGTATCACTGTATTTATCTTTGAATACCCTTGACCCGAAATTTTTCTTACGTTACACACAATGCTGAGTTTATCTTTCATTACAAAAAACACCTAGATTAAATTAATCATGGCATATATTTGAAATATTATTATTTAAAATTATTTATTTCACTTAGCCATTGGAATAACATGTATGAATATGATTCACTAAAATATAAAAATATGGGTTACACATGGGTATATAATTAATTATTTTTTGTCCAATAAATTATAAAATAACATAAGAACTATTTGAAAATAATGGAAATCTTTTTCTACAATTTTTTGTGCCAAAAATATGTCCTACCTCTGTAAAATAGAATAAATTAATTTTTTTGAATGTTAATAATGAATTTTATATACTTTAAATATTAAATATTCCATTTTACATTCATATTTTCTTTTTTCTTGGAATTATATTTGTAAAAATTTAATTTTATGCATAAAAACTGCATTATTCTATAATGAAGTTTTGTTAATTTTAAAAAATTATTTTGAAAAATTTAGTAAAATAATTTCTAAAAATAAAAATATGTTTTTTTATTTAATTACAAACATTATCGTAGTGGTATATTTGGTATTAATAATAAAAAATGTAAATCTTTTTTAATATTTAATACTAATGAATTTCAATTGAAAAATTTCATTATAATTTAATTATTTATAATTTTAAATTATAATTTTAAAATTACTTTATTTTATAATTACATCAATAATTCATATATTAATACAATTGAAATAATTTTAAACAATTTCATATTTAAATTGGAAAAAACCTGTTGAAAACATTGGAATATGTTTTCTTTAAAACCCATATTTTTTATCACATATACATGAATAATTTTAAATTAAAATTTTCCGCTTATGTGAATGGAATTTCAAAAATTGGGTTCCAAATTTGGAATCATATAAATATATATTATGTAATATGGTTAAACTAATTTATTATCTTGATTATTAAATAAAACCTTTAAAATGTATTAACATAATTAATTGTAAAATGAGATTTTTCACATTATATGTATTTATAAAAATTTTAAATTTATAAACTTTTAATATTTTAATTAAATAAATTGGATATATCATCTAGAATATGTTGGATGAAATTAATAATTAAATATATTTTTATCAATATTATAAAATTATACATTTCCTAGTTATTAAAATTATTACAGTAATATAATTAAAAACTATAACGACAAAATTGAGTAAACATGGAAATTATTGAATAAACTGAAAAATTGTATTTTTTTCTCGATGAGGTTTTTATTGACTAATTAATATATCCCCTCGAATATTATTGAAATTTTTTATGGAATATGAGAATGTTACACCTCTCAATAGGGAAGACATTTTCATAATCACAATAATGTGATTCTTTCTGAACAATAAAGGGTCCTCACTATCCCAACATATACAGAACGATAAAAAAATTATCTTCCAAAACCAAAAAAATATCATTAAATAAATTCCCTACCTAATCCTAGAATATTTATTTTCTACTTATATACAATCCATTATGTCTTCAGTGAAAACTTATGAATGATACCTAGATAATATGTAATGTACAACAACAAACATTTTTGTTTTATTTCATCCTCAAAATTATTATATTATTTTTATATAATTTTTATATAAAATATAATATATTACATTAACATAGAAGGTATTATGCTTATTGTACAACCTAAAAAATAACACACATCCTTAAAATAGGTTAAAAATCATCATTCATGTGTATGACATACTATCTCCTCCCGAACCAATGTCGTCTATTTTTCCATTTCCACCTTTCATGGAAGAAAATAATGATGGAAATATTAATTATATAATATATAACATGATATTTATAATTTTATATTTTTTATGTAATTATTATATAACACATTCCTTCATGATTTCCATTTTGTGGAATTACGATAATGTCATTTTTGTATATGGAAGACTACCGTCTCACGAAGAGATGTGATTCATTCACGAATTACAATGAATTTCATAAGGATGTGTTAAATAGTAATATTTTATATCTAATATGTAAAAATTATACTATAATATTGATAAATATATCATTTAATCTTTTTCATTAATTATGACATGAAATTGGAAACAACATTCATGTGTATGTACAACTTACCATCTCCTTGAATTGTGATTTTCATTTCTCGTAAGAAAAATTATGGATTATTATAAAAACATATAATCTGAATAAAAATTTTATTTATATCATAATATATATTTTTTATATGAGGAAATTTTCGTTAATTTAAGATGACCAAAATAAAAAATCATTAGCTATACAAAAAACAAAGTGGTTATTAGGAGAAACATAATGCTAAAATGGAATTGTTAATAAATTTATAATAAATGTTCATAATAAAATATTAATAATATTATATATTTATTTATTTTTATATATTAGATTTTTAATAATCAGATATTTATTATACAAGATATTTGAATCGGTATTATGAATTACAATTGTTAAGGTAAGTGGATTTCTAGTCTCACTTTTCTCTGGTAGAGACTTTTTCCATGTTCACCACTCTTTTATTTTGTGTCATGTATATACATCCATATGATATGATATATAATTAGTATACATAATTTCTTGATAATTAATGTTTCTATTGTATTAATTATTTCCTGTTGATTATGAATCAATACAAATTCAAGTGGTAATAAATTAACATCTAACATTTTACTTTTGTGAGATACATGCTCTATTCACACCTCTTTCATTTTTGAAGGGTATATAATACCCATGAATGTAAGTCAAGGTGATTATACTAAATTTTATTAGTATTGTAAATATCCATTTGATAATATCTGTTTATTGGGCTCTAGGGTTAAATTTCTACTAAATTAATAGTATATTTTTGGCACAATTTCCATTCATTGGGATGTGTGTTATGATAAGAACATATATTAATTCATGAAGTTTAAATATAGCCATGTTGACTAGTAATACAATGAAATTATATATAATAATTATATTTTATACTTCATTAAGTGTTATTACTTCATGGGTCTTATGATTCATGGTTACCAAAGTGGTAATAATTTTATGTTATGATCCCATCATTTATCCAAATTGTTTATGACATTGAAAATGTTGAAAAGATATTATGATATATCAACCATGAATTATCATTAATTATTTTGTTCTTAAATTATTAATTATTTCCTAATGTAATTGTAACATTATAAACTATTTTTCAGTTTGTATAATTTAGAATATATTTCTATAAAAACTAATTTTATTTCTCTCTTTAGTAAGAAATCTTTTCTCCTCCAAAACAATGCATTCTAACAGTGTTTCCAAAAAAAGTAATTGAAAATTAAAAATAATTTTCAATAAAAATCATTAAAATTATTTTAGAATATTAATTTATATATTTTCAATGGTTATTTTCAATAAATATGTCTTCAATGATTTCAAGTAATCTATTATATGTTTTCAAATATATATTTTCCAAGAAATTTTTTAAAATTATTTTCAAAGAATCCATTATATGTTATCATATAATATTTTCAATGGAAATTATTTTAATTATTTTACATGATTATTTTATATGTTTTCAATGTTTATTTTAAATTAAAAGGATTTCATCGATTTCGAGTAATCCTTTATATATTTAAAAAACTCATTACAATGGAAAAATGTTTTATTTTTTTAAAGAGTTTTGAAAATAAGAAACAATTCATTAAGAAGTTTTTTAAGTGATATTTCAATATTTTTTTCCTTCTACGATGAAATTTATTGGTATTACATATTATTTACTATGGATATTATCTAAAGATATAATTAATATTATTTTACTAAATGATATCTATTTTGATTTCATTGTGGTTAAGAAAACCATTTCTCCCCCACAAGTTATACCATGATAAAATGATAATAAAAATTGTTTCATTTCATTAATTATGATATTAAGTTGCCTTTGGGTTCCCCATATCATTTCCTGAGATTTTATATTATAAAGTTTATGGTATTTTTTTATACACATAAATATGTTTTTCATTATGTGAGGAGTGGAACATATATTTCCATCAAATTTATTGGGCATGGATTTATAAACCCCATGAGATATACATTTGTGGAACGTAGAGTGATCCTGGTATATTGAGACATATTCGGAATGGGGAGTGAACCTCATATAGTTATATATAGATGAAATAGGAAGTGAACCGAGTGTAGTATGAAATAGCTACCACTAATAAAGGTGTTGTGTCCTTATTAGGAGGTGTAACACCATATATGTTAATATATTACATGTTAAAAATATTATTAATGAACCTTATTGCATTTTCATTTTTATAGCATCCCATATTTTTCATAAATTTCAATTTCATCATTTTAATGACAAAAAATATATTAGTGTTAAAAAACCAAGATCCAATGGTTCAGTATACTAGGAAAATTAGATTAATGAACATTAGTTTACTCAAACATATAAATATTTTTAGTGGCCCTCATTTTCCCCATAGTACAATTAATCAAATGATGATATAAATTAATGAAATTTTTCATCTAAAAGCCCAGTAAAATGTTATATTGGAACACAAATCGATATAACATGGGAGAGTATAATCATTGTAATAATAACATAATAATGGGATCATAATTCTTATAATGAAACTAAGAATGAGAAAAATTAGTGGAATGTGGAAATGTGTAAAATTTAAATATTGATTCATTGTTTTCAAATACCACATAGTGTTGTGAACAAATATATCCTCATATCCATGCATAACATATGAACATACTCATATCATCATCAATGATAACAAAGATAGAATCATGTTCATCCATATTCTACATTATATCATGATATAAATAACACTACCCAATGTTATAGAGCCTTATATTTTTCTAGGAGCACCCATCACATCGTTGAATTTAAATAATCCAATATCATACATAGAATTTTTAACAATATTTTTTTATAAAATAACCCATGGAAATGAGATGGGTTTCATGAGGATTTATTAAACCATAAATTAATGAATAAAAATATGTATTTCAAAAATGAAAACGAAATAAATAATTGGTATAAAAATAAACAATCATGACCAAAGAAAAAATAATCTGAAGAAAAATAGAAGATGTGTTTATTGAAGGAATAGTTCATTTAAAATGTTCATTACATTACTCATAATATCATATTATATGAATTTATTTGCAAAAAAATTAAATGGAATAAATATAATATTATATTTTTTTAATACTAAAAGGAAATAACTACAAATATTTTCAAAAAATATGAACAACCCAACGAAAATAAAAAGTGTTTGAGAATCCACATACAATAAACCTAAACACACAATTCACAATAATATCATGGAAAATAAAATTAGATTCATTAATATATAAATACAGAATCTATTTTACATCTATTTGATTAATTTTGATTTTATTAAGATACTTTATTGTCATTATGAAGTGATGTTGTGCTCAATTACATTGTTTAATTTTGTTCACTTTCTTGATTTTCTTGATCGTTTCAACAGTATTAATGTATGGAAAATCATGTAAATTTAGATTAATTATCCAAAATAGAAATTTAATGTTATTAATGAACATAAAAAACATTAATTTATTTTATATTTCTTCATATATAAGGATGATTCATTTGAAAAATTTACAATGTTAATCGTTTAGATTAATTTTGATAATTTTTTATCACAATGAACTAATTTTATTTTATTATTTAATATTATGTATTTAAATTAGTTAAAAGACAAAAAAAGTTATAACATATATTTTATAACCTATTTAAACCATCATAATTGTTTTATTGTTATATTTTATGGAGGTAATATAAAATGAAATCGAATTTTCCTCGGTGATGGTACAATGACAAATCATGAATGATGAAGGTAAAAAGAGAAATCACGGATGCAGATTTTATTATTTTTAGTATAAAAGGGAGATAATAAGGGGTTTGATGTTGAATTAATATATTAACATAATTAAATTAAAATATATATATATATATATATATATATGATAATGGAGTTATAATTCCACTTAAATGATTGTACAGGACAAGAGAATATGAAAATAAATTGAAAATAATTTAAAATAAAGGAAATAAGATTTTAACTCTTGAATTTTTATCTTTAAGAGCCACCATAGGGAGATTGATCTTTGTAATTTGTTGAGGTAAAATAAAATTATAAGTGGGAATGGGAATTGACAAGTTTATTGGGAAAAATCAGACAATCATATTGGATTGGATGGAGTGTGGATAAGTGGTGGGGTGTGGTGGTATATCTAGTGGAGGAGAGGGGTATTTTTTATTATTTTATTCATTATATAACTATTTTTCACCATGAATATTAATAGTTTGATCCTTATCACATAATATGTTAAACAAATGATGTAATGTTTGATATTATGGGCTTACATCATCCAAACATCATTTATGACTCAGACATTCTTGTTTTTGACAAATACCATAAAATACCATATTTCACTACTCACAAAAAAACCCACTATTTTAGAATCAAAAAAAAATTCACCCAAAAACATTTTCAATGTGTATAATTAAAAAATTTACTTCATGTTATGAAAATAAATACCTAAATATTTGAAATTTAATTTCAAATTAAAATAATCATTTACATGAAAAATGCCAATTTTAATTTTACAACCAATTTTATAACCTTTTGAAAAATTAAATAGGGTCCAATAAGATTATATAATAATCATAAGGAAAAAAGAATCAATTAATGAATCTATTTTAGGGCAATAAAATTTCATTTAAATCATTATATAAATTAAAAAAATTATATATATGTATTATTATTCTTTAAAAATTCGACACATAATTAATAATTTTCCAAACATATATTTTCATATACTATGAAATAATTATCTCATATTATCATATTTAATATCCCTAAATTTTATTTAAAATATCATTGAAGTGGTTACTTTTCTATTGGATGAATTACTGTTCCTAATGGTAACATTAATATTCTAATGTTCATGTAATTATTCCATCTATATCAGTTTCGTAACTATTAGAAATATTCCTTATTTCATTAATTTTTTATTTATAAATATTTAATTGTTTTGTAAAAGAGATATTATTTGTTTTATACTACATGAAATAATTATGAGATGGGAATTTCCCCTAATAATGTTTTGGGTCATTGCATTCTTCCCCCCTTAGGAACTCTTCCCTAGAAATTTCATTTTACATTCTTAGATGAAAATCGGTTTGGGTATATCTATTTCACCATTTTTTCTAATTCCCAATTTACATAATTGTTCTTATGGTCATAACATAGTAATTTTTCTAGTTGACTGGTTAATTTTCATTGAACATAATCACTATGGTATATGATATTCACTAAATTATCCTCATATGAGATATCATTTCCCAAATATAACACATCTATTTTCATTTTAAGCAAGGGAAACAATATGTTCATCTTCAATAGTGATTCATGGAATACATAATGTACTTTAGACATGGTTGGTGGAACTTCTAGTCGATAGGGAATAACATCACCCTGATGAAGAATATCAAGGTGGCCGATGTACCTCATACATAGGCTTCCCATCATAAAAAATCTCATTATTCTCTTCTATAGTGATATATGGTTGAATAACATGTATCTACGAATAAATTGTAGTTATTATTTATGATTAGCTTCATTTTCCTTTAATTGACTATGAGATTCCATTATGTGGTAGAGAATGGATTTCACCTTTTCCACCATTTCATCAACCATTTTTTGTCCTAGAATCTTATTTGCATCAGTATCATCCATTCATTTCATTGTTCGATATCATTTCCACAAATGGCCTTCATATGGATCTAGTTTTATGATTGATTGGAAACTATTATTGTAAGAGAAATCAACTATGTGAAGATATTGGTCCTATCATCCTTTTAATTCTATAGAACATGATTTTAACCTGCATTCAAATGTTTGAATTTTTTTTCATTTAATGACCATTAATTTGAGGAGGATATTTCGTATTGAAGTTTTCATCAGTATTTAGAGTATGTTGATGAGTGCTCTAGATTAATGAGGTGAACCTCAGAGTTCGATCAGATACAATCGATAATGGTACACTCTACATATTTGAATCTTCTCTAATGTATATCCATGAAAGTTAATCCATTGGATTTTTTCTCAAATTGCGATAAAGTGATATGTATTTTTGACATTATCCACAAAAACCCATATTTAATGGCTTCATCTAGAAGTTATTGAATTTCCAATGAAAACTTCCATTGTTATAGTTTCCCATTTTCTTGTTGGTATGGGTAATGGATGCATCGTACTTTTATAATTATTCTTTTTAGTAGGTGCTTTCTGACAAAAAATGAAATCTGATATAACAACACATATAATTATAAAATGATTTATTTTCACTTAGGAATTAACTACTTAATGTCATTATAAATTTTAAATGATATTATTTTTTATAAAAATTAAAGAATTCATATTAGTTGATTAATAATTTTTCCATAGGATTAATAACATGACCATTAGGAATTTTAATCTATCCAATAAAATAGAATCCCCACATATGAAATTAAACATTATATTTATGTATCCTATATGTGAAAATTTTATATATATATATAATGGAATATATAAATACATATTTTGAAAAAGATAAATTATGTTTAAGAATTTGGTTACAAATAAATTTTTATTTATAACATTAAAATAAATATAAATTTTTAATTAAAATTTATCATCATAATATATATTTATAAAATATTACTTTATTTTGTTATTATTATAATATAAATTTCTGAGGCCTTAAATAAAAGTTAAATGTGTATAAAATCGGTTATTGTTTTCAAATTAGAATTTTTTGAATAAATTATTTTTTTATTTTAAAATTATATTGATAATATTTATAATATTAGTTTCATAAAATTATGTAAATATTTTAATTATACGCATAAAAAAATTTCTGGTAATTTTTTGGAATTTTTCATAAATAGTTGAATTTTTGGTGAATAGTTAAATATGGTAATTTATATTATTTAGAAAATTAATTATTCATTGAGTCATAAAATATGTTAAGAATATTTAATCCAAAAATCTACAAACTATAATAAATTGTTTTTATATATCTTGTGATATGTCTCATACTATTCAGATCTCTTTTCCCAAAATAATGACATCATTAAAATAATAACAAGAAAACATCCATCTTCCCCACAATAAATATCACCTCTTGCAACCTCTTATCCTCACACCTCAATTCCTTTTAGATTTCATAAATTTGGGAAAATTCCCTTCCCAAGCCACTTCCCCAAATCCATTACATTCTTGTCTCACCAAAAATGAAAAAATTGTGTGCCTAAAAGAGGTTCTCAATGAGTAATCATCAAGAGGTAAAATCATCTTTTATTTTCATTTATTTTCATTTCAATTTAATTTAATTTACTATTTTCTCATCACATCTCCATATCCAAGTGTCATGAAAACTCAAGGACCATATATATACCGTAATTTTATCATGTTTATGAAGAAATCCATCATCGAACTTCTTCTCCTCTCTCTTTTATTCTGAAAATCATATCATCATCCGTGAGGTACCAATTGACCTCCATCATGGATGATACATTTTCATTTTCCATTACATCCCTCAAGGATTCTCATAAAACAATAATTATTTATATAATTTTTTTATTATAATTACGATAATTTATTTAATATTCTTGATCAAATATAAAAAAAATAAATTTAATAAAATCATATACGTTCATAATGGTCGTAAAAACAACCAAAATAAATGAAATCATTTTAATTAATGTTTTATCTAATCAGTAAACCTCATATATGAAAAAATGATATATACTATAATTTAACATTATAAAAATATATTTCAATGATTTCATTCCACTTTATGAGTTTCTATTCAACTGAAAAAGAAAATTATTGTTGAACCAACCATTGAAACAATGAGATAAATACATCTAAAAATTTAAATAGTAACATATTATTAATAAATGAATCAAATGATTCTATAAAAATATCATATAAGTAATTATATATATATATAAATATAGTCCAAATATATATTCATTACTCTCTTTAAACTAATATATACGATTTTCTAACACATTTGAAGTAATATGGACCTGATGTATGGGAAATTTAATTAAAAATACCCATTTAGATTTCAATTTTTTCTACATTCAAAATGAATTTTTTTCTAAAAGTATTATTGTTTTATGATTATGTTATATTTCTTGGTAATTTTCTATTATTATTGATGGGACGTATATATACCACCAATGAAATGGGTATGTTTATGTTGGAGGTCAAATGCATGGTTTCACCAAGTGAAACTGCAATAGTTACAACATAATGGGGACATGAGGGATAGTTTTTAATGTGTCAATGATGGTCATACTGTAAGGTATCTATGAAGGTTAAAAATATAAATGTACTAATTATGCTTACAATCTTAATTATGTAATACCCCATGATACCATTATGGTTTTATTTATGTTATCTACATTTTATGGAAATCGAATATTTCCAAAAAAAAAGTATGTAGACGATATTTAATGGATGAGAAGTATCTCTATGTGATATTGATTTAATATGTTTATATTTATTCATTTACTATCATTTCATTTCATTTTTTATGTACCTCATTAAGTATTTTGTTCTCATACCATGTTTTAAAATGTTTTTAGAGGGTTTTCAGGATTGGTATGGGAAAATTAGAAGCCAAGATGATTGTTTTGATTATTGTTATTTGAAGAAAATATTTTCTATTTATAAATTTCTATTATGGAAAAAATTTATACAATTTTAGTATTTACCACGTTTTATGCTTTTGGGTTGATATGTATGAATTATTTCTTAATTCTATAAAAATATCAACGGAAAAGATCTTATGGAATGTAATATTTGTATTCTAGTTGAATTTAAAAGATTATTTGTTGTCCAAGAATTTGTCATTATAGTTTTCATCATAGAATAGTATAGATAATATTATAGGTTAGGTTGTTATTAATAGAATACCATAAATTCTTTTTACCATGTCATTATTTTTGAAATGATATTCCATTTAATGATTACCTTGTCACCTTATCTACGATATATCTATTTAGAATGGTTTTTCGTAGAAGAAATAGGGATGTTGATGTTTGAAGGAATAGAGAGGGTTATATCATTCCAAATCCCAAACATGGAGTGTTTTGAATTGGATCTAAGTAATTTTTTAGAGTAATTTATTAGTTGATAAATGTTATATATGGCGGCTACATCATCGAATGAGAACATCAGGATCTACCAGAATTTTTCATGAAGACAATGGAATTTTTTTTGAGGAAACACCATCCTACTTCCAGTGTATATTCATTCTTATTTGTTGATGAATGATAGGTTAAAGACCTTGATAAGATATTTGATGTCATCAGGTGTTCATATAATCATCATGTTAGTCATTCTATTTAATATTTTGAAGCTGTTGATGAACATAAGTTGTTAATGGTCAATGTTATCAAGGATAATGATGATTTTGACGCCTTATGATGCGATGAATTTAAGAATGGTTTCATAAATAAATATTATCCTATGGTGGTTAAACATAATATGGAAAAAAAATTCATAGAATTGAAACAAAATTATGAATATTCAGTTCCCTTGTATGAGTAAAACATCACTCACATTGAAATATATGATCCACCTTTTATTTGGAGCATTAATTTGAAATTATTATTATTTTATTAAAACCATGATATCGAAGGGCATCAGACTACAGTGAATCTAGATGTAATAAGAAACATGTATGTTGTTGGTGAGAGGGTAGATATGCTATTTCTTAATGTCCAGAAGCAATTTTAAATCAAACAAATGAAATAGTCCATATGAAAGGAAATGTGTAAGAATCAACGAATGAAATATGGAGGTAAGAAAGTCCAATTTCATGTTTGTGAAATGTGGGGTAAAATTAATATATAGGAATGCCTCAACAAAATTGGGAATTGTTTTTTATCTTGATTTTTTTAAATATTTCCAAATATTTTAATGAAAATGATCTTAGGAATAATCCTAATAAGTAAACTGTTTGTTGTATAATTTTGGTGAGATTGATCATTATGAAAGTACCAATCTATAGAAATATATGATTGAAGGAAAGAATATAGATTATATTTACAAAGGTTTAGTTAAATCCATTGTGACAACATCAGTAGATGTTGGGCCATTCACTGAAGTGATATCATGTACTTTGTGTGTTAACTCATAATTTTCAAATGTTTTGTTGGATATGGGGTCTACACATTTCATTATTTTTTATAACGATAATTGTAAATTTTAAATTTCACCACCTTAAATTAAAAAAGATATAATAGATAGAAAACTAGGTCAAATATTAATGCAAAGATGAATTATAATAATATTCCTATTCATTTGTAGGGGAATACATTACCTTAAAACTTATTTTTATTCCCTTATTATAGTTTTATGTTATTATATGTGTGGATATCCATTATTTATTATCATTCTATGATTTATTGTAGAGATAAGAATGTTTTTTTCAAAATAATTTTTCAATTTTTTAAAATAATGAAACCCTAACATTGATAAAATTTTAGGAAAATGTGAAACTATTAAAATATGTAAACAAAAGTAAACATATACATATTGTTGAAAACAATGGAACTATTAAGATTAACGTTGTCTGAGTGGTAAATAAATACATTGATGTTATTCCTGATGTGTTTCCTAGTGTTATACCTGAATGAGGTGTTCAATTTTTTATTTACTAAGTTCCTGATGATAATCTAATTTCAAAAAATCCTTTTCAAATGGAAGAATTTTATCTTTGTAAATTGAAAACATATGTTACGGGAGTTTCTTAATAAAGGCTTCATTCATGCTAGAACATCGTCATGGGGTTCTCCAACTTTGTGTTTTTAAATTAAAGATGGTTCCATGATACATTGACTTGATTATAGATCACTATATAACATTAATAATAAAAATATGTATCCAATGATTCATATTAATGACTAGTTTTATCATATCAAGCATGGAAATTATATTCAGAATATTGACATGATATCTAAGTAGCATCACCTAAAGGTAATGGATGATGAAATTATGAAAACGTCATTTAAGATAGGATATGGGAACTGTGAAATTATTTTTATGACCTTTGGTTTGACAAAATAACCATTTATATTTATGGATATTTTGAATATAATTTAATGTAATTATATGGATAAGGATATTGTTGTTTTTTATGATATTTTTTAATTTTCAAAATGATATAAAGATCATGAAAAACAATTATGTGTTTTCCTAAAAATTATCAATGAAAAGAAGTTAAATGATAAATTTTCGATAGGATATTTTTGGTTGCAACATATTTCTTTTATTTGGATCTGTGTAAATAAGTATGGTATAACAGTTGATAACACAAATGAAAACGTGGTTGATGAACGAGCCAATACCTAAAAATGTTTATAAGATTCATTTTTTTCTTTCATTAAAAGGCTATTAATAGCGGTCTATTAAAAACATTTCATTTTCATTTATCCCACTAACGATGTAAACCTGAAAAGGTTCTATATTTATTTATATAGAAGACTGTGATTTTTTTTAATCAAATGAAATGATGAATGGTTAATTATATAGTTTTTTCTCTGAATTTTGTAAATTATGTGTTTTTAAATCCATTGGGATTATTCTTTGAAGGGAATTTTTTATGTTCTAATGTAGAATGATCTTTTAATTTATTATTCATGAGGACTTATGTAACCTCATGAATTAATATTTCCCATACATTATTTTAAATTAACAAATATGGTTTTATATTTTAAAATTTGGCAGCATCATTTATTTGGATCCAAATGTGAAATATATACTAATCAGAAAAATTTAATTATATAATTACTAAGAAGGAATTGTACCTAAGGTAGAAAAGATGGATCAAATTTCTAAATATTATAAATTTATGATCAATTAACATCCTAGAAATTAAAACAGACTAGCAAATTCTTTCAATGAGAAAATATCACGCTACATTATCCATTTTATGTTTAGAATATGAAAACTTGATTGTTTATTGAATTAATTTTGTCATAGAAGAATTTTGTTATCGAAATTCCTCCTTTTTATTTTAATTGTTTGTATTATCATCTTTGATAGAAATAATTAATCCATTATATAAGGAATGTTTTGAGTTATATAAAAAGGTATAATTGGTTAGGAATAGTAAATTTTCTGAATTTATTGTGCATAATGATTGCGTATTAAGATTTGGGAGGATATTATATGTCCCTTGTTATTCCAAAATAAATAATGAATGGTTATGTAAAGCTCATTGTTCTTCATGTTATGATCATCCTAGATCCACTAAGATATATAAAGACCCTTGGGAGTAATACTAGTGGGGTGGAATTAAAAGAGTATTGTTGATTTTACAACAAAATGTTCGACTTGTCAATAGGTTTAAGAAGATAGAAAAAAACAAAAGGGGATTTTCAACCACTTACAATGTTATAGTAGAAATAGTAAACTTTATCTATGGGATTAATTATTGGACTAACAATGACATTCCAAGGTGAAAATACAATTTGGGTTATTGTTTAGTATGAATCTTAATCATCTAATTTTTTTCCAATTCAAAATTCCATGTTGTTGGATAAAAATTTTCGAATATACCTCAATGGGATTTATAGGTTTAATGGTGTTCTAATATATATTTTCTCTGATGGTGACCCAATGATTATGTATAAAATTTGGAAGAGACAATAGAATTTGGTGGGAACTAAATTAAATTTAATCACTACCATTCATCATCTGTCTGATAGAAAGATGGAGTGAATAATAAAAAAATTGGAATACATGTTATGTGATTTTCAAGGGATTTAATGATAATTTTGGATGATCATTTTTCGTTCTTTATGTTTTCTTATAAAAAAAGTATCCATTCCAATAAATATGTGGATCTCATTGAAATATTATTTGGAAACTGTTGTTGACATCTTTCAATTTAGGATGAATTCAAGGAATGGAGGTTCGTGGGACTATAATTACTATATTACATGGCTGAGAAATTGATGATGATCCATCACCACATTGGTACATCATAGACCAGGAAGAAAAGTTATACAAGTTAATAGGAGGAATTACTTTTATTTCAAGGGAGGTGATCGTGTATTCCATAAAATATCTCCTTGGAAAAGGGTAGTTAATTTATGTAATAATGGAATACTAATTCCATGGTTAAATGGAAATTTTTAAATCATAGAGAATGTTGTACTAGTGTCCTATTGAGTAGCTTAACCTCATAGTTTTTCTCATGTACACAATGTTTTCCATGTTTCAATTATGAAAATGTATTTGGTAGATTCATTTTAAAAACTCAGTTACTCACTCAGGTATGTGTTCACTAAATTTAGATCTAAGTCATTATTTTAGGCCTTATAAAAATTCTGTTTCAGATAGTAATTGTCTAATGGGTGTTCAGGGAATGCTCGGAGACTGAAACCCTTCCTTTTTTTGGAAAACCAGATAGGCCACATGGTTAGCGCATAGTTAGTGTACAGTTTGGATAACCATACAGATTGAAATTTATAGATTGAACCACTTCACATGGTTTCACATTCCCATGTGGCTTAACTGTGCAATTTCCCCTTCTACCCAAAAAACCCCTCACCGTTTTCATACGTTTTTTCAAACCGTGCACGATATATTTTCTTGGTTATATTGAAATTTTTTTCATTAATAAACTAATTAGAACCCATATTCCTCCTTAATCTGTATTTAAATAGGATTAACCTATATTTCTATCATTATAGATCCATCTAAAGATCTATGGTAGAAATCAAGAGATCCACTTCATCTAGGATATGATCGAGCTTCTTCTTATCACATTGGATTCGCAATTTTAATTACCCGAGTGCATTAAAACCTATATCATTCTCTTTTTCTCTCAACCGAGTTATCGAGGTATGATCATTTTTCTCTTTTTTATAGATATACTATGATCCAATCCATATAATGTGATAATATCAGAGTAGGAGCTCCATACACATCTATGGTGGGTGGTATATAACTCATACCTCATGTTCATAGATTTTGGATTTGTTGCATGGGGACCACTGATATAATTGGATTCTATCATTTGAATTTATATGTCAGGATTATAATCATTAGAATAGTATCATTATTATCCTTCCATTTATTTTATTGAATGATGTTTTTTTCCCACAACTCCATCCATATCATGTAGGATGTTATTCCTTAATTTGTGTTTTAGTGTTTGGACACATTTAACCCACAGTTCGAGCGTTCCTTGGATTGCCCTTCCTAGGGCTATGATTTTCTATATTAAATGTTTTGTTTTCAATTAGGAATGAATAATTCCAAGTACCATGGGTTCTCACCACTTGACCTACCTAAGGTGAAAGCTTCAAATTCACAATTAAATGTGAAGGATTAATTGGTTTCATTTCCATATAACCCCTTACCAAATTAATGGAAGGTAGAGGAACAAACCTTGAATATGGAATTATAATTAATTTCATTAATGTGGTTCCTGAAACTTGTCCTCGTCACATTAATCAAATTCAAGTCTTGAACTGAATGACTTGATTAAATGGTAGCATGATACTAGTCCTTGTCACAATAATGAAAGGCAAGGCATTAACGAAATGACTTGATAAAAAGGATTCATGCAACATGAAACTATAACACTAAGTAAAGGAAAATATTTAATTGAAGTAGATATTACCTCACATCATAATCAAATGGGAATGGCTTAACTCGAGCAGACATTGGATTCTGATTGGGTAATTCCATGAGCACTCGGGAACCACTTTCTGATTCAATTATATTGATTTCATAGGTTGAAACCCACAAAGATCGTGATCCTTGTACATTATTTTATGCCCTATATGAAACTATATGATACTATAATTATCATTATAGGATTCCTTAAAAACACTCCTTGGAACATTCATTAAGAAGCAGGTGCCACAGTTAAAGGCCATCGGGCCCTATCTTTGTAGAGCCTCGCTTTACATTGGTCGATCACCATAGAATCGGTAGGTTACTCATTTTGGAATTACATAGATTATGCTCCTTTCATTAAACTCTTAACCCCACTCCAAGATATAGTTATTACTATGTTGGTTACCTTTAGTTCTATGTCACCATGGTTATTACCATAGGGATTGACTATTAAATTCCATTGATCATGGTTTCCTTGTTACATCATGGAACCATCACTATTTATAGTATCACGAGGTAATGTCACTGTTGGGTATGCCTCAGAAGAAGTACTAACATAATATTGATAATTAAATGAACTAGATACATGGTCAGACACTAGCCGATCAGTGAAGCACGTACATGGTTACTTTGTTACATTGTACATCAATAATTTATATATGTATGTTTTCACAACGTTAATTTTCCATTACATGGGATGAAGGTTATAAAAATCATTTGTGGTGGTCCACTAAGATGTATATCACACCATATCTAGGTTTTGTTTGGTAACCTGAGTAGATTACATGACAGTATTTGTTGATACAGGTAAGTGTATGACTAAGAACATTTGATTGCATGTTGTCTCAGATGGATCCTTAAAGAATATTACTGAGTCGGTGCTTGGGATACTTGGGATAGTCCTGAATACATTTATTCTTATATGGGACATGTTATGTATTCGATCTTGTATCACTAATTTTTTGTTTTCAAGTAACATGAGATATCAATACTTGTTGAATGTTGTTCCAATTGTTTAAATATTGTTAATTTTGTTCCCATTTTATGTTGTGCCTTATGTTTACATATATAGTTTATTATATATAAATATTTCTACATTCACCCACTACGATAATCTTTGGTAATTATGGAATAGTCACTCCATAGACACAACCTAGGCCCTCGCTGCTTGTCAGTAGCCTTGGGCATTTGGGGAGATGTGCTTGAGGCCATGTGGCCCACCGGGCTCGGGGCACCTATCATGTGGAATCTGGGTCCAGGAAGTCACAAAGTGGTATTAGTGGGTATTTTTGTTTATTTCTCTAGTATTTAGAGATATTTTATTGGATGTTAGGATGGCTTGGGACTTGTCCTTAAGATATTCTTGGGCATCGTGAACCCATGATTGGGGTAAAGGCCATGTTACCCAAAATATAATTGTTGTTTTTATTTTTCCTATTATATTTGACATTATTTCAATAAAACCCTCGCCTTAATCCTTACTTAATCTTGAGCTATTACAAGATTACAGATTAAGGATCTTTTCAGGTTTCGAGTTTTAGAGAATCAGATCATAAAACTTGCATTACATTCCACATTTAAAAAAAGTGGTTACATTAAATATAGTATTCATTTTTCCCATCAACGGAAACACATTTAAAATAAAACATGGATTATTTCTTGACACTTCCTTGACACTATCATCATATCATGTACCATTCCCTTGACTTGTAAAAAACATTTCAAAAACATGGGATGAGCATAAATAGCTCAGTAAGGGTTATAAAAAGTATGGAAAGAAAACATGAGTACATATATACATAATAATTAAATCATACATTAACCATGAAACATATTCACTTTAACATACCTCCTAAAACCATGAATAAATCATAGAAATCATAAGACATAAAGGTAACATGAGGCATTCATAACATTCTTACGTAGGGAGTAACCCTCTTGGCTACGTTTGGAATACCCATCACAGTATATTCCCTAAATCTCTTTGGAGAAAGCTTAACGTTTAACCCCTTCGCGTTACCCAATGCATTGGAGAGCTATATCGGGCTCACCCGCCCATAGTTTATCACGGAACCATCCGTCTTCATAACAATGCCCAAGAACCATAACATAATCATATCACATAACATAAGCATAATGGAATGATAAAATTCCCACATTGCAATAACAATATAACATTTTAAGATATTGAAATAATGAATTCATTCTAAAAAACCATTTTCAAAACCATTTATAACATTTAATAAATAGATTTTTAAATATAAGTGTCCCATACCACATTGAAGCTTTCAAAATTTTAAACCATTAATATCCATGTAAATAAATCCTTAAAAGAATTTTGAAAACATGGATATTAATGAGAAATATTTATAAGAATAAATCATTTAAACATATTAAATGATATTTTAGTTAAAGTGTTTTTAACAAAATGAGAGACACTTGAATACAATAATTGATGAATAATATTGAATCAAAACTTTATAATATCATGAGAATAAAGGTATTACTGATATAATATTCCAAAGTACAGTATATATACCATATAAGATTGAACTGTTGCATAACAACAATGAAGCCTCAATAGAAATGTAAAATGAGAAGAAATCCATTATAAAGAAGGTATCCTTAAATTGAGGATAAATCAATCTCAAAACTTTGTGTGAAAAATATAAATACACCAAATATAAGTGGATATTAAGTGTAAAATAATCAGAGGTTATTCACACATATTCATATAAATACATATTCAAGGAGTACAAGCTTATCCCAAAGAATCAAAATTGGGTTAAGAAGTTCCCTTGCAAAAATTTGACATCCTAACAGCATCACTACAAAATTCAAAAAATGAGTTGATGAGAGATAAAAAGGGTATCTCATAACTTGGACATAAAATATAAATCACTAAGGATATAGAAGAACATATCCCAACATAATTTTATGTGAATTAAAAGACATAACAAAAGAAGTCTTTTAAAAAGAGGACGGTGAAAGGTTCCCTTACCGACATGGGTATCTTTCGAAACATACACCTCGTGAAAGAAGGACAATAAAAAATTGATGTAAATACTAATAAATGAAATTATATTACACAATTAGTAAAATAATGGTCAGTACATACACCACTCAAAGGAAATTGTGGAAAATGTAGCATAAATCTCATGGGAATAAAAGTGAGATGATAAATCCCTTACGAAAACTCGGAATCCTAACGGTGCCACTTAAAACATCCAAAAATGGATGAATGAGATCAAATAGGGTCTCTAATCATATTACAATAAAATGTTCAGAAAGTGGAATATAAAATAACATCCCCCATTATAACAAAGAGGAGCATAAAACAAGTGACATAAAGAAGAGTACTTAAAGAGAAAGAGAGATGTTAGATCTCTTACGAAAATTCGGCAGCCTAACGGCGCCACTAAAAACATAAAAAATGGATTGATGATAGTTTATAGGGTCTCTCATCATATGAAAATAATAAATAAAGTAAGATTAATATAAAATAACATCCCAATCACAAGAAAGATGAGCTTAAAAAGAATGACATAAAAGGGTGTACTTAAAACGAAAGAGAGGAGTAGGATCCCTTACCTCGGGTCCGACTTGACTCGATCATTATTTAACATCCTAAATAATAAACTTGAGTTAATTTATAATTTCTTAAGAACCTTATTAAAGTTAATTATTACTTTTATATCACTTATTTCCATGTTATAAACATTATTTAATCATTTAAGTTAATAATGTTTGTTTTGTCGATATTTGGTTCTTAAGTCGAAAGTGGACTTTTTTACAATTACATGTTGTTCGTGTGGTCAAAGGTTCATTATATGCAGAATTATATTCATGATTTGGATATAATATATATCATATATATCCAGAATATAAATGTATTTATAATATTAAATAATCATTTAGAGGTAAGAAATGAAATGCACCGTTCATTAGGACGGTAAGCTGTACGTATGCATGAACACTACTTTCATTTCTATGTCATATTAATGGAATTAAAACTAAATGAGAGGTATGTATATTTTAATTACAGAATTATATTCATCATTTATATGTAACATAAATCATATATAATATCTTTAAATCAATTCTTTATACATCCCACATATGGCATTAAAGAATCGAATCACTTTGAGGGGGCGGTAGTCCGCACATCCTAAAATGAAATTATCGTGTTTACCCACAATGGAAACCATAAAGGTATGCCAAAAAAGAAGAATACAGAAGATTAAGTAAAACATAAACATATTATATATCATATATAAATATAGTGACATTTTAATAGCCACCTTTGAAGGTGTTATATGAGTGTTAAACAATCATCGTTTCTTGAGGCAGAAATTCTCCATCCACAGAAACAGTATGTTCTTTAACCATTAGATGTAGGTGTGTGTAAGTGTAGATCGAATGCTTCTTATAACAGAATACTAGTATATTTAAGATACTGTAGTTGTTACAAAATAAATCAATAAAAAGAGTTTAGGGGGTTGGAGAAGACAAATAAAACAAAAGAACACAAGTGAAGACATTACCTTAAAATCGGGTAACTCTCTTTGATTTGAGCTCAAAGGCTTTCTTGGGAAGACTTCTTCCAAAAGGGAGGCTTCTAGGAGTAATAGAGGAATGTGGAGAGGCAAAATGACCAGGGTTTGGACGATCCAAATGCCTGTGAGGTGTGGGTAAGGTGGTAGAGGTGGGAGCCTTTTATAAGAGGAGATGAGGGGCACTCATGTAATGTTACAAAATGTAACTTTATTTTCAAATGCGTTTCGGGTTTTAAAGGTCCCAAATTGATTTATTTAGAGGATAAGGTGGAAAGGGTTAGACATATACTCATCCAATAGGTTTTTGACAAGTGTATGTTATAGTTTTAACATTATCTTTTCACTTTATTTAAATCCATTATTAATGAGGTAATCTCTACATCATCATGATGTCATAAATAATTTAATTTATTTAATGTCTAAAAATTATAAAAAAATATCATTATGTAGGATATTCTTTTATATTTCTAATGAATATTTATAGTCAAACTTATGACTTGTATAACCCCATTTAAAAATTGTTTTAATGAAACATCTCATGCTTGTGACATTTTTATTTTAACTTTAAATAAAAAGCTATTTATGTCATTTTCCAACCAAAGTGGCTCCATGGGGTCCCCAAGTTGTCCTATGGACTGTCTTGGTCGTCCATGACACATCCAATGAGTGTATGACATGTGTCTAGGTAATATAACATTATTAAAACATTATTTTTACCTTAAATTACACTGATTACCTCTAATCGCGATTAAGAACATAAAAGTTACTATTCACCAAAAAATTATTTTAATTTCATTGAACCAAATTTTACTTCCTAATGAAAACCATTTATGTTGGATTTTTGAAATTCAGAATACAGAGGTGGAAAAGTTTCATTTAAACGAAAAATCAGTTTTATTAACTACCACTTAGTGGTTTCACTATTCATCAAAAATTGAAGTTTTTCAGAAATATTCCAAAATTCACCCTAAGCTATATTTGATATTCCGAACTCAAAAATGATGTCTATTTTAAAAAATTAAAAACATATAAGTTGCATTAATTAATTTAATAATTAATTCCCACTGTCAAAACAAATAGCGTGTTTTTAAGAAACAATATCTATCAAAAGATTGACACTAGTTTAAGTCCAATTTCAAAGTGAAATTAATTCCAATGACCACAATTGCATTAAATGGTAAAAATATATTCTAATTTTACTTTTAAAACAATTCAAAAGATAATCGAATCATATAAATAAATTATATTAAAAAGAGGTTTTGAATTAAAATACAACATTTTTCACTATTCATTAAAAAATTGAACTTTATCGGAAAGATACCAAAAATTAACAAAAAGTAAATTTTTATGTCTCTATTCTAAAGAAGAATTTTATTTTGTAAAATATAACACATAAGATTGTCAAAAGTGTATTTAAAAGAGGTTTTCCATCAAAAGGTGGTTAATCGACCTTCTAATGAACATTAGAATGTTTACGCTTAAAAATGAATTCATTCACATTTTTAATCCTCTAACATTTATTGTAAAAACTAAAAATATTTGAAAAACATATATAATCATTTTGTAGTTAGTTCTATTCATTCCCTCCATTACAACGGCTAAGCGTTAACTACTATTTAAAATAATATTATTATAGTGCAATGTAAGATTGCAAAGGAACTCGTTGTCGGGTATTGAGTACGCCATCGAGCATAAAGTTCCCTTTAAAGTAATATTAATATTTTTTTCAAAAAAAGGGATAAATATAAAGATGTCATATTATTTATTTACCTCGGGTGTTACATCCTTCCCCCCTTTTGGGAATTGCGTCCTCGCAATTTCAAAATTGGGCTTGAAAACTCCATTGAAAGTCCCACATCAGAAAAAGAGTAAATTAAACTATCCGTTTAAAAGAAAGAAAGGGAAGTACAAAGGTCACCCGAGTTTACCCATACTAGGATTCCATGTATGAAAATATGGACATGGAGGAAAAAACAAAGGGTCATGTTCTGGTGGAGAGTGACAGTAAACATGTCTAGTAGAAAGTTAACCATAAGAAAATCACAAACTTGTGATGGGTTAAACGGTATTCGATTCCCCAGTAGGAAAAGTTAACAGGATAAATTTTTGTTTTAAGTTACTCTTCATTGAGGAATTTATTTTTGAGCTTAGCTAAATCATAATGAAACATACTTACTTATCACGTAGAACCATTTGATAAAAAAATTTCCATAAAATTCTTCAAATAACCCAAACTAAGATTGAAACCCAAATATTTGAAGGATTTAGTCACATAGTCTTCCAAGGTACAAATTAACTTTTATCTCCAAATAACATCAGTTTCTCTTAAATTATCATATTGAAAAGTAATTAACCTAATCACATATCCTCGATGATAGGTTAATAATTTCGATAATAACCCAATATAAACTTACTCTTGATTCCTAAAATCATCTAACTAAAAAGAATTATTCAAAATAACCAGGGACTTCACGTAGTCTAGTGGTAGGCGATAAATACCAGTCGCACATTGGTTGTGGGTTCGATTCCCGTAGCTTTGTCCGACACGACGGGTTGTCACATGGTCTGCGTGTTGTCCTTTTTCAAAAACTATATAATTCTTAAGACATTCCCCCAAACAAGATAAAATCTTAAAAAATAATCATAACAAATTTTAACCTCAAGTTTATCTCATGCCTTTCATTTTCCATCATAACATATAATAACCCATTTTTACCTCAAAAGTAAGGATAATATAAACTCTAATGGTTACCTTTATAATTATTACCTGAACTTCCACATCGATTGGTCATCTTGTACATGATGCATTACAGATCATACCAAGGTTCAAGTGGTTGATCATGACTCCTTGATAGTTGGTTTAGAACAACCACGAGTTTCATCATTGAATCCCCCATTTTATCTAGTATTTTAATCAGAGAACCACCACAGTTTCCTTCAAACCTATTGTCACTTTGGTGCATTCTAGATCCATCCATTCACTAAAAACAGAAATGTCAGTGTGAGTATATCAACAAAAACATCATGTACTAATGAGGAAGGTAAACACTATAATATACTTACTCATTCACTTTATCTAAAACTAGGACTCTTTCTGAAATCCTAACCATTATGGTAATGTCACTTATTCTTAGAGAATACCCTATCCTCTAAAGTTATCTAAACCGACCTCTCATACCAACTATAAGGCCCCAGCCTTAAACCTTACTTAATATTGAGTTATTACAAGATTGCACATTGATGATCTTTTCAGTTTTAGAGTTTTAGAGAATTAGATCATAGAACTTTCATTACATTCCACATTTAAACAAAGTGGTTACATAAAAGATAGTATTTGTTTTTCCCATCAACGGAAACATATTTAAAATAAAACATGGATTCTTTCTTGGCACTTCCTTGACACTATCATCATATCATGTACCATTCCCTTGACCTGTGAAAAACATTTCAAAAACATGGGATGAGCATAAAAAGCTTAGTAAGGGTTATAAAAATTATGCAAAGGAAACATGCGTACATATATACATAATAATTAAATCATACGTTACCCATAAAACATATTCACATTAACATACATCATAAAATAATGAATAAATCATACAAATCATAAGACATAAAGGTAACTTGAGGCTTTCATAACATTCTTACATAGGGTGTAACCCTCTTGGTTACGTTTGGAATACCAATCACAGTATATTCCCTAAATCTCTTCGGAGAAACCTTAACGTTTAACCCCTTCACGTTACCCAATGCATTGGAGAGCTATATCGGGCTCACCCGCCCTTAGATTATCACGGAACCAACCGTCTTCATAACAATGCCCAAGAACCATAACATAATCATAGCACATAACATAAGCATAATGGAATGATAACATTCCCACATTGCAATAACAATATAACATTTTAAGATATTGAAATAATTAATCCATTCTAAAAAACCATTTTCAAAACCATTTAAAACATTTAATAAAGATATTTTTAAATCAAAGTGTCCCATACCACATTGAGGCATTAAAAATTTTAAAACATTAATATCCATGTAAATAAATCCTTAAATTTTTTTGAAAACATGGATATTAATGAGAAATATTTATAAGAATAAATCATTAAAACATTTAAAATGATATTTTAGTTTAAGGGTTTTTAACAAAATGAGAGACACTTGAATAAAATAATTGAGGAATAACATTTAATCAAAACTTTATAATATCATGAGAATAAAGGGATTCATGATATAATATTCCAAAGGATAGTATATATACTATATAAGAGTGAACTGGTGCATAACAACAATGAAGGCTCAATAGAAATGTAAAATGAGATGAAATCCATTATAAAGAAGGTATCCTTAAATTGAGGATAAATCAATATCCAAACTATGTGTGAAAAATATAAATACACCAAATATAAGTGGATATTAAGTGTACAATAATCATAGTTTATTAACACATATTCATAGGATGACATATTCAAGGAGTACAAGCATATCCCAAAGAAACAAAATTGGTTTAAGAAGTTCCCTTGCAAAAATTTGACAGCCTAACAACGTCACTACAAAATTAAGAAAATGAGTTGATGAGAGATAAAAAGGGTATCTCATCACATGGACATATATTTTAATTCACTAAGGATATAGAAGAACATATCCCAACATAATTTTATATGAATTAAAAGACATAACAAAAAATGTCTTTTAAAAAGAGGAGGGTGAAATTTTCACTTACCGACATGGGTATCTTTCGAAACATACACCCCGTGAAAGAAGGACAATACAACATTAATGTAAATACTCATAAATGAAATTTTATTACACAATGAGTAAAATAATGGTCAGTACATACACCACTAAAAGGAAATTGTGGCAAATGTAGCATAAATCTCACAGGAATAAAAGTGAGATGAAAAATCCCTTACGAAAACTCGGCAGCCTAACAACGCCACTTAAAACATCCAAAAATGGATTGATGATTTCAAATAGGGTCTCTCATCATATTAAAATAATATTTACAGAAATATGAATATAAAATAACCTCCCCTATCATAAAAAATAGGAGATTAAAATAAGTGACATAAAGGAGAGTACATAAAGAGAAAGAGAGAGGTTAGATCTCTTACGAAAATTCGGCAGTCTAACGATGCCACTCAAAACATCCAAAATGGATTGATGAGAGAGAATAGGGTATCTCATCATATGAACATAAAAATTACAGTAAGAGTAATATAAAATAACATCCCAATCACATGAAACATGAGCTTAAAAGGAATGACATAAAAGAGTGTACTTAAAAAGAAAGAGAGGAGTGGGATCCCTTACCTCGGGTCTGACTTGACTCGATCATTCTTTAATGTCCTGAATAAAAAACTTGAGTTAATTTATAATTTCATAAGAACCTTATTCAAGTTCATTATTCATTTTATATCACTTATTTCCATGTTATAAACATTATGTAATCATTTAAGTTAATAATGTTTGTATTGTCGATATTTGGTTCTTAAGTCGAAAGTGGACTTCTTACAATTACATGTTGTTCATGTGGTGAAAGGTTCATTACATCCAGAATGATATTCATGATTTGGATATCATATATATCATATATATCCCGAATATACATGTATTTATAATATTAAATAATCATTTAGAGGTATGAAATGAAATGCACCGTTCATGGAGACGGTAAGCCGTACGTACGCATGAATGATACTTTCATTTCTATGTCATATTAATGGAATTAAAACTAATAGAGAGGTATGTATATTTTAATTGAATAATTATATTCATAATTTAAATGTAACATAAATAATATATAATAACTTTAAATCAATCATTTATACATCCAACATATGGCATTAATGAATCAAATCACTTTGAGGGGGCGGTAGTCCGCACTTCGTAAAATGAAATTATCGTGTTTACCCACAATGGAAACCATAAAGGTATGGCACAAAATAAAAATACCGAATCTTAAATAAAACATAAAAATATTATATATCATATATAAATATAGCGACATCTTAATGGACACCTTTGAAGGTGTTATATGAGTGTTGAACAATCATCGTTTCGTGAAGCAGAAATTCAGCATCCACAGAAACAGTATGTTCTTTAACCGTTAGAAGTAGGTGTGTGAAAGTGTAGATCGAATTATTCTTATAAAAACATCATATTATATTTAATATACTGTAGTTTTTACAAAATAAATGAATAAAAAGAGTTTAGGGGGTTGGATAAGAAAAATAAAACAAAAGAACACAAGTGAAGACATTACCTTAAAATCGGGTAACTCTCTTTGATTTGATCTCAAAGGCTTACTTGGGAAGACTTCTACCCAAAGTGAGGCTTCTAGGAGTAAGATAGGGATGTGGAGAGGCAAAATGAGGAGGGTTTGGCCGATCCAATGGCTTGCGAGGTGTGGGTAAGGTGGTAGAGGTGGGGGCCTTTTATAAGAGGAGGGGAGGGGCACTCTTGTAATGTTACAAAATGTTACTTTATTTTCAAATGATATTTGGATTTTAAAGGTCCCACATTGATTTATTCTGAGGATAAGGTGGTAAGGGTCCGAAATATATTCATAAAATATGTTTTTGACAAGTGTAAATTATAGTTTTAACATTATCTTTTCATTTTATTTAAATCCTTTATTAATGAGGTAATCGCTGCATCATCATGATGACATAAATAATTTAATTTATTTAATGTCTAAAAATTGTAAAAAAAATATCATGATGTAGGATAGATTTTTAGATTTCTAATGAATATTTATAGTCAAAACTATGACTTGTATAACCACATTTAATTTTTTTTATTGAAACATATCATGCTTGTGACATTTTTATTTTAACTTTAAATAAAAAGTTATTTATGCCATTTTCCAACCAAAGTGGCTCCATGGGGTCCCCAAGTTGACCCATGGAATGTATTGGTCGGCCATGACACATCCAATGAGGGTAGGACATGTGTCTAGGTCATTTCATATTATTAAAACATTATTTTTTCCTTAAAATACACTAATTACCTCTAATCGCAATTAAGAACATAAAAGTTACTATTCACAAAAAAATTATTTTAATCCCATTGAACCACATTTTACTTCTAAATGAAAACCATGTATGTTGGATTTTTGTAATTCAGAGCACAGAGGTGGAAAATTTTCATTTAAATGAAAAATCAATTTCTTTAACTACCACTTAGTGGTTTCACTATTCATCAAAAAATGAAATTTTTCAGAAAAATACCAAAAATTAACCCTAAGCTATATTAGATATTCTGAAATCAAAAATGATGCTTATTTTAAAAAATTCAAAACATATAAGTTGAATTTATTTATTTAATAATTAATTCCCGCTGTCAAAAGAAATAGCGTGTTTTTAGGAAACAATATCTATTAAAAGATTGACACCAGTTTAAGCCCAATTTCGAAGTGAAATTAAATCCAATGACCATTATTGGATTAAATGGTAAAAATATATTCTAATTTTACTTTTAAAACAATTCAAAATATAATCTAATCATATAAATTAATTATATTAAAAAGATTTTTTGAATTAAAATACCACATTTTTCACTATTCATTAAAAAAATGAACTTTATCGGAAAGATACCAAAAATTAACCCAAAGTAAATTTTTATGCCTCTAATCTAAATAAGAATTTTATTTTGTCAAATATAACACATAAAATTGTCAAAAAGTGGATTTAAAAGAGGTTTTCCATCAAAAGGAGGTTAATCGACCTTCTAAAGAATATTAGAATGTTTACGCATAAAATTGAATTCATTCACATTTTTAATCCTCTAAAATTTATTGTAAAAAGTAAAAATATATGACAAACATATATAATCATTTTGTAGTTAGATCTTTTCATTCCCTCCATTACAATGGCTAAGCGTTATCTACCATTTAAAATAATATTATTATTGCGCAACATAAGATTTCAAAGGAACTTGTTGTCGCGTATTGGGTACGCCATCGAGCATAGAGTTCCCTTTAAAGTATTATTAATATTTTTTTTCACAAAAAGGGATAAATATAAAGATGTCATATTTTTTATTTACTTGGGGTGTTACAATTTCATCATTGGTTGATGCACAATATGTGTGATTTTTTTATTATTACTCTATTTGATAATTTTATTTCATCCTTGTCTTGATGATATGAGTACAAGGAGCATTATTAAATTAATCATTATGGGCATATAAAATTTTAATGTCATGCATAATTTCATTCCATATATGTGCATATTATTTTTTGCATCCCTGATATGCATGTGATTGTTCAGTTATGGTTTTATAGTTAGCTTATTTTTGTATAAATTTTGGTTTCAAATTCGTTGATTTCCTATCTCAATTCATGAGGTGTATGAGCCCTCACCGTTTTTATGGTTAATTTATCATGTCGAGCCATTGTGGAAGAAAAAATTGGGTTTTATTTCTACTAATAGGTGTTTGGGTTTTGATTCACCAAATATGACTATAATTTATAATGTAAAAATGACTTCAAAGATGAATTGGTTGCACATCCTCATCCCACCTTGTAATGTTTATGAAATGTAATGATGTGAATCTGGTAATTTAATGTAAAAGAAAATTTAACTTATTCATAAAAATTTACGGATACCTTGCCATATAAGTGGGTAGTGGGGGTAGTATGCCTTGGGCAGTGAGTCTTCATACATTCATCTTCTACTATTGATATTTTCCTTCTTCTTAATCTTTCTTTGAGGTGTGTTCTTGAAAATTATAGATCAATGCATCCATGATTTCCTTGGGTCATATGATAAGAAGGTGGTGATGAACATGCTCCAAATGTGGTGTGTGATGATTTAGAACTCTTATATCTAGGTGTTCCACTCGAGGAACAAAATTATATACCTGGTCTGGGAAGTTATGACCTTGTTCATGTTAATTTCTTATGTTTGATGTATTCCACACAATGTTCTCCATAACATGCCCCTGTATTGGATGATCTAATTCACGAGATTATGCATTATCATACTCCTACATTTTTAGGGGATGCGGGTCTTCATTCCACTGAGACTTTTCTAGAAGCCACCCAATCTATATTTCTGAACACGGAGTCACCTCCATTTTGATGGGTCATGATTTCAACATAAATGATTCTAAATTCAGCCAAGGGCTTGTGTGATGTGATTATAGTGGCTGGTCATCATCCGAGCATATTATGTGGTGATTTCCATACTTCCATCAATGATTAGTTCCTTCTCTAGACACTGAAAGCTAACATATCTAGAGATTTCATGAATCTAAAAAATGTTTCTATGTTAGTTATGGATTATTTAGTGTGTTTCATGGGGTTGCATAACATTTCATAGCTTATGGTCAGTGGGGAGATTTTTCATGCTAGATTCTTTTAGGATGGGCTATAGTACCCCATCCATACACAGGTTAATGTTTATATCCTACCTAAATTTTCTGAGATATTCAATCAGGCTCTTATCACTGAGTACAACCTGAGGGATGGAAATAGTTCTTGGCCTATAAGATGTGTGTTGCATTAAGAATGTACTACCTTCGGTGGAAGGAAGCGTTCTTTAAAAATTTCACCTCAATGTAATTAAAACTAGAGTATATATTTTTATAGCTCTAAAGTGTGTCATCAATGTGGATGATAGGGGAATTTATAGCTTCATTGTGATAGAGACCCACAAGGGTGTTGGGTCTCCAACTATATGAGGCATCTACAACATTTATATAGGCTCATTCCCCCAAACATTATTAGAAATTTATCAATACCAGCTCCACATTTAGGATCAGTTTCATTTACACCATGTCAAGAGGGGAGTATCAATATTACTAGTAGGATTGGCTGATGATGAGGTCATGGCCATGGTATCCCGAACCCTGGTCAACAATAGCACCAAAAGAGTAGATATGATCGTGTTAGTTAATCTATTGCATAGGGACTTGGATCAAGTCATATGAACACACTATATCCAATACTAGTGGATTAGGCTGTAGGACCTTCTATAGTACGAGGTACTATTCAAGAGCCTCTAAAATAGTATCTACATTATTTGATATATGTGAGTCGAACACTTCTATCTCTTTATCCATTGTGGAAAGAAATGGATTAGATATACAATATTACTATGGTGTAATTTACCTGGATACATCATTAGGGTTCTGAATAGATGGAATGTGGTAGTGATGGGATTGTTCCCATGTGGTAGGTAGATACCCTTTCTTATAGAATATCTTTTTTTCTTGAGATGATAGGCTTCAATGATTTTCTTAGGATAGACTGGTTGGTTCAATGTCAAGATTTTGTAAACTTCTATCACCGAAGGGTTTCTTTTACATCACCTGAGGGAATACCTTATTGGAAAAAGGTGAGTGGGATGTCAATGATGGAATATCTGAACAAAAGAATCAAGGTCTAGGTGGAGTGACCCCATAGATTTCAAATCACTTCATAGAGGATCAAGGTTAATGAAAATTTATTTTCCCCAAGTAGTGGATCTTTTTATTGATATATTTACCGAAGATTTTTCTATCGCGATTATTGGGAGAGAGGTATAGAATATAATAGCTCTTCTTGTAGGAGTTCTTCTAGTGTCCATTCCTCTATATATGATGGAACCTATAGAGATTCTGGTGCTCAAGCGATAGATTGATGATTTAGAGGCCATAGGATTTATATGGACTAGTTAATCCTTTTGGGGTTCCCTCATGCTTTTTTTAAAGAAACCGGATGGATTAATATATCTTTTGTGGATTACATAATGTTTAACCTTCTTACGGAAAATAACTAATATCCACTTCCTTGAATTTATGATCTATTAGACTAGCTCAGTGGTTAAATGGTCTTCTCCAAGATCAATATGAGATCGAGTTATCAAAAGGTATGATTCAGATAATTATGCAATCATCGTACAAGTTTCAGTAGTAGGTATTGTCTATATGAGTACCTAGTTATTCCGGTCAATCTTATGAATGCACATTCTATTTTCATAGATCCGTTGAATAGGGTTTTTTCATCCTTATTTGGATTCCTTTGTCACGGTCTTTGTGGAAAACATCTTGGTGTATTCTCACACTCACAGAGACCATACCAAACATCCTGATAAAATGTTGATTAAACTGAGAGAGCATAAGCCTTACTCCAAGCTTTTAACATTCCTCTTCTAGATCAACAAAGACCAGTAATTAGGTTATATAATATCAGAATTGGGTGTATCTGTTGACCCAGATGAAGTTACTACTGTAGTTTCCTAGGAGTATCCCTAGAATGTGTTTGTGAAATAGTGTTTATTGGGGATGGCTGGATATTATGTTCATTTCATATCAGACTTTTAACATCTTTATTCACCTATTACAAGCCTTACAATGATGGTTTTCAAGTACATATCATCTTCAGAATGTGATAAATCCTTTCTAAGGATGAAGGGGAGGCTTTTCTCAGCAACTATTCTAATTCTTCCCAAACATGGTATAAGTTACACCATCATAAATGATTCAAAATTATTTGGACTAGGAGAATTACTTTTTTAGGAATATAGAGTCTTTTTATATTGATATCTACATTTTAGGACTCATGAGAGAAGTTACAAAATGCTTGACCTTGAGCTGACAACAATTGTCCATGCCTTACATTGTTGGGGACACTGTCTTTTGGGGTAGCGCTTTATGGTGTCAATAGACTACACGTTCCTTAAATATATCTTTTCATAGCATTACATGAACCCCATATAGTGTATATTGGTTGGATATCTAGAATAATTTGATTCTGAGCTTGCCTATATGCCTGGGAAGGGAAATGTGGTTACATATGCATTGAGTCTGAAATCTCAGGCACATGCAGTATGGGATGCCAGTGATGAATGGATGTTAATGGACTTATTTTATAAGATGAATCCAAAGTTTCATGATATTCAAGAGAATTATTATCTCTCATAATTTATAGTTACATCACCCCTCATTGAGAAGGTAATGAGTAGGAAATTTTCAGATCTTGAGGGCTTACGTCTCTAGGAGAGTATATCAGTAGATAACCCACCATTAGATTGGTCTATAGATAGAGACAACAACCTATATAATTAGGGATGTGTCTGGGTACCTACATATTTGAGATAGGGGTTGATAAAAGATTACCAAACATCTAAGTGGGTTGTTCATCTAGTAATCTTGACATTGAATCAAGATATGTGACGCCATTATTGGTGGATTGAGATGAAATGCTAAATTGTAGGCTTTATCACTAGGTGTTCCACCTATTAGAAGGTGAATTCAGATCACTAGATACCTACAGGCTTGCTAAAACCACATAATATAATTGAATGAAAATGGGAAGATGTTTCTATGGACTTTGTATTAATCTTACCTTGGCCACCTTGAGGTGTCAATTCTATATGTGTACTCGTTGACAGACTGACAAAAGTATCCACCTACATTCCTATTTGGGAGAATTTATTAGTTGATGAGATGGGTAGGCATTATGTATGATATGGCACATGTCTCAATAAGGTCCATAGTATTATTGTTTCATATCAGGATTCTCATTTCACATCATGATTATGGGATGAATTGTAGAAGGATGTTTTTTCTTAGGTGATTCTTGGTATGACCTTTCACCATCAAAATAATGGACAATCAAGATGGATATGATATGATCTAGATGATATGCTCCGAGATTGTGTACTTATTTTCACAGGTTCATTGGAAAAACATATCCCTTTCATTGAGTTCACCAATAAAAAAAATTTAGGAGAAAATTCAGAATGATTTTTTTGATTCCATGAGTGTTAGGTCATGGAGTTCTCCGTTGTGCTAGCAAAAGGTAGGTGAGGCAGCCTTACTAGGTCATTGTCTTATTAAAGAGACATTAGAGTAGTTCCATCTGATCAGAAATCATATGACTACTACAATGTATAGAAAAAATTCTAATGCAAATCACAGTCGACAAACACAATAGTTTGAGGTTTGGGAACATGTTTTCCTTTGTGTATTTCTAAGATAGTGCACTGATGAATAAAGAAGAAAGGGAATTTATCTCTTCATTATGTAGGTCTGTTTGATACCCAAGAAAGAGTAGGGATGATATCCTATCACATTATACTACCTCATAGGTATAATTCCATGCCCATTGTATTTCAAGATTCACATATTCAGTAGTATCATGCATATCCTTCTCAAACATTTGATCCAAAGGAAGCTGAGATAGATGCAGATTCTACATTTTAGAGGTATAAAATACACATCATAGACTGGAGAACGAATGTTCTCCATGGATGTTTTGTCCCTCTTCTATGGGTGAAATTTCCGCATGACCGAGTAAAATACATGAATTGGGAAGGGGAGTCGACATACATTCCCTATTTACGGAGTTGATCTTAGAGAGCATTTCTACACCCCTGGAAGGTAATCTTGGGTTTGAGTTATTTTAAGGGGGGAAGACTATTGGAACCTGGTTTTTCACTCAGGTGTGGGACCATTAAATTTCGATGGAAATTTTTACTTTTGACCATAAATGGAAGAATTTTTTGTTAGAAAAGTTCTCAAGGGTGTCCATGGAATTATCGGAGCCTTGTACCCTCCATTTTTGGAAAATTATACATGTCTCTTATTTAACACATGACTGAAGCATAGTTTTTCTTATCGTGCATTTTGAAATTTCTGGACAGAACCACATCATACAGGTTTAATATAGCTGTGCAGCCTCATAGTGCTTTGTTCCCCTTCAACCTAGATAACTATACAAATTTTTCACATGGTTTTTCAAAACATGAGGACAAGCCGTGCAGAAGCCAATTTTCTTGATAAATTAAAATTTACCCAGTAATGATCTAATTATAAATCATCTTCCTCCCTAATCCATGTTTTAGTTGGATTAAAATATTTTTCTATCATTATGGATCCCATTGATGATATAATGTATGAATAAAGTGATCTATTTAATCTGAGATCTGATTTATTGTTCTTTCATCACATTGTATGCGTAATAATAAGTACTCGAGTTCGTTTAAGGCTTTCTGCTTATCTTTTTCACTCAGATAAATTATCAAGGATTGACAGTTTTTCTATATTTCTTAGATCTAATCTGATTGAAGAAAAAATAATGGAAATAACAGAAGTGAAGAGTGGTACAAGTAAATGGTGGGAGGTCTATAACTCATCCCTCAAGTAAATTTATTTTGGATTTGTCATGTAGGGCACATCAATTTCATCAGATTCTATTATTTGAATTTATATGTATTTATAATAATCATTGGAACCATATCATTATTCACTTTCCATATTTTTTATTAATATTATGATGTTATTACCACAATTTCATTCATCCCTTATAGGATTTTATGCCATAATTTTTCTTTTAGTGTTTTGACTTGTGTGATCCACCATTCAGGCGTGCCTTGGTTTTTACATCCTAGGGGTTTGATTTTCTAAATTAAATTGATTTTTTGTAATAAGAAAATAATAATTGAATGTACCATGAGTTCTCACCCCTTTTACCTACTAAGGTAAGTGATTCAAATTGATTATTAAATGTGAATGATTAATTGGTTTCATATCCATAGCACCTCGTACCACATTAATGGAAGGTAGAGGAACAAACCTTGAGTATGGAATATTACATAAATAGATTAAAGGGTTGCATTCAACCTGTCTTGTAGAAGAGGGTCCACCCTACTATCCCTTCCCACAACTTCCTAATAGATTCTGTATTAGCACCATTATCATCCACCAGATGATCCGTAATACTATCAATTCCCCCACTTTCATACACTGCTTCATATCCCCCATCAATTCCACCTGTATTGCTAGATTCTTCATCCTATTCCCCAATTCCTCTAACAACATCTTCACTTCCACAATCCTTATCCACATTGTTTTCTTTTTCTTCTCCAGTTTCTTTATCAGAACAATTATATTTGATTTAATACTCCACAGTTCATGATTACTTAGTCTCATCATCATAATCATAGGATAACATAGTTTTCATGGAAGGTAGATATAAATGTCTATTAAAATTTCCAAAAGTCAACGACTTATTAATTTTGACAATATCAGGGTCACTCCTATAATCTATAATAAACATAGCATTTCTACTAGTTTCAACTGCTTTGTCTTCATCAGAAAAAAAAAATCAGTAACTGGTGTCGACAAGAACCAACTACATCTCTTGGCCTATATGGATGATCACAAGGGTTGAAATTATAATATAATTTCTTATCATCTCTATCAGACTACCTCTTTAAGTGATTCAAATTTAGCTTCATTCTTGTGAAAATATATTTCTTTAGGAAGATAAAACTACAAACCAAGATGGTTTCATCATCCATAATTGTATACCCTTTGGCTTTTATCATTGAATATATAATTCTTAGGTATGACAAAAACAATATCTCTCAATAAGGCTTTATCATTTCACTTATATGGATTATCACATACCAACATAGATTTACCTTATATCCTTTCTTCTACAAGTATATATGATACACATTTTGATACTTGAGTAGTGAGAAGTCCCCTTTCATAGGACAAAAATTTTGTTTGATGAACTTGAATAAAAACCTTTGTTCACAATCCCACTCAGAAGAAATTGATCTTCTAAGATCTTAATTACTGGTTTGCTCCCACAAAGTGGTCTAACAAAAAAAATCAATTATTAGAGAGAAAATCTGTTGATATTTATCCTACCACCCTTCACGAGGTACCATCAGACATTCTGCCAAATGCCTTGAAGAAAGAAATACTCTTCATCCACTCACCACTGATTGAATCTAGTATGTCTCACTATCTTCCATAATAAACTCATAATGAAGATAAAAATAATGTAGAATTCTTGAGTAAAAATTTCAATGATTATTTGAGAGCCATTCCAACCATCCTTGCATCTGTAACACATATAAAATGAGATACATACTTGTTAATAACCATTCTGAGTGCTCTAACCTCTCAGGTGTTACCACATGGTTTTCATGCCCAAGATGATTAGTATTATACATGCGTGATTCTAATTTTTTCCTCTTGGTTGTGTTGTGACTAATATCTAGATCCTTATAATAATCTATTTAATCTAACCATATCGAGGGTTTAGTTAAAGGTAGGAAGGTGAAAGCGTCAAAGGTAACGAGTTCACAAGGGATATAGTGAATGAGTGGAAGACTGAGAGTATGAAGTAAGTAGTATCGACACTGTTTTATCATTTAGGTTTTTATAAAGCGTAAATCATGTAACTTGGGTCAAATAAAAGAAAATACGTAAAGCATCATTGTTTTGAAAAGAAATTTCAGTGAGTTCTATCAGTGAGTGGCCGTCAGTGAGACATTATCAGTGTTGTTAAGACACAATTTGAGTTAAACTTTCGGAAAGACACTATCCAGATGAAATTTTTAGTGTTGGTGAGACATCACTAATGTCCTATCAAGGAGTCATTCACACTATGTTTTATTGACGAGTTATAAAGAGTAAGTCCTAAAGAATTAATCATCCCCGATTAATGTCTGATGTAACTCATTCTCTTATAGATTAATTTCTTAGTAAATATATAAGAAATATAATTTTCTATGCCAATGAGTTAAATATTTCTATCACAATTTTGAAATTAGACACTAAAAAAGTGATGTCTTACACAAATACTTTTTCCTCTAGAGTGATAAAGATAATTCATTGATATGTTAATAGAACTTTAATTGTAATATTATATAGGTACGTGTCTCAGTAGATATCCATAAGCTAGAAAACTTTGTTTCACCCACAAAATTTGAGTAGAAGAACTACTAGATGCAATGTATTCAATCTTATAAGTAGATAATTCAAGATAATTTTTCTTTATTACTACACCATTATACATTGAATCATCCCTTGAAAGTGACATCTCCCAAAGTTTCTTTTTCTATCTAACGTAAAACCATCAAAATCAAAATTTGAATAACAAATTAAATCATATGATTATACTCTAGGGTAGAATAATATAAAATTCGTAGTATAGTTGAGGTATTTGGAAATACTTTTAATAGCATTTAATTTAGATTCTATTGGGTGTTTAGGAAAATGTTCACACATACATACACTAAAAATATCATCATACTGTCTAGAAGTCAAGTAATGCAGTCTTCTAATCATCCCTTGGAAATTTATTTGATCAATAGATTTACCATTTTCAACAATGACCAACTTATAGGTGGTACTCATTCGAGTATCAAAGAAAAATTTCTATAAAAGAAAAACATTTTGAAAATATATTTGTTCTCTTTACATTGATTTAAAATAATACCTTCATTATTTTGATTGAATTTAAATCCAAGAATGTATTAGAGTTCTCCCATTAAACTCATTTAAAATTAACATTACATCAATTTTGAAAAATAGATACATAATGAATTTTTTTAAGATCAAAACCTAATTTCATCAACCTAGATTTGAACTAATAAAACATATTTATATATATTTTTATAAAGATAGAAGTATCACATATAACTTTTTTAAAACCATTATAGATAAGAAATGTACATATCCAATAATTTATGCTCTAAGATCATGTTTTAAACCATATAGTGAAACTGATATCATAAAACATTATTTTGAAAATGATGATCTATAAAACCAAGGTGTTGTTCAACAAAACATCATGGAACATATAACCATTTATGAATGAACATTTAACATCCATTTTATATCGTTTGAAATTGAGATTCCCTACATATGATAGAATGATTCTAATGGATTAATGTATAGAAACTAGTATTATGGTTTCATCATGGACAATTCAATAATCATGACTATACCCTTGTTCCATTAGTTTAGAATTATTCCTCACTATCATGCCGACTTCATCTAGTTTGTTTCTAATGACCGACAAAGTGCCTATGGTCAAGGTGTCTTTATGTTTATCCACTAGTTTCCAAAACTTATTTAATTCAAACTGATTCATGTTTTCTTGCATAGATATGACCCATAATTCAACACTGATTGAATGACCAATGTTTTTAGGTTATATCTATGACAAGTAGGATTGATGTTCAATGTGGTTCCTAAGAGAAACTCTAGTCCATATACCTTTATCAATGTATCCAATTACAACATCTATGATCTTAATGGTTTTAATTGATTTTGAAAAATGATGGACTAGTTATCTCAGGTTCATTTAGAGGTTAAGCTTCACTATGATTAGAGTCTAGAGAATTTCTTGAATAATATGAATTATCACCTTGCTTATCAGTAGAATCAAAGGGTCTAGAATTAATGTTCATATTGGAAAGATCATCCTGAATATTTTCAAGAGGGGTTTTAGGTGTTTTTGGAACTATTTCATAAAATTTAACATCTACAGATTATTTCACACATTTGGTTCTTTTATTACAAACACTATAGGATTTACTAGAGGTTGTGTAATATAAGAAATTTCCTACATCACATTTGGATGAAAATATGTAATGATTTTCCATTGTATTATAAATATAATCATTTTGACCAAAAACATTGAATTATATAACATTGAGTTTCCTACTGTGTCATATCTCATAGGATTTTTTCTTATGTATTGGTATTATTATGATTGTAATAATTATATAAAAATCTATATGGATATATTTATCCAAAAAATAATCAGGTAAGTCAATATCATTAAGAATTTTTTGTTCTATTTCTTATAAGGTTTTATTCATTCGTTCAGGAACTCCATTCTGTTGTGGTGTCCTATGAGTAAAGAGGTTTTGAATATAGGGATTTTGTGAGAAAAAATATTCAAAATCATGGTTCTCATTCTCATTCTCATTATCACTCCATCAGGTTTTGATCCTAAGACCACATAGATTCTAAATAGATATAACATATTTGGTTATGTTAGAATAATCATTGCTCTTGTGAGCTAAAAATAAGGTCCATGTATAACTATAGAAGTCATCTACAAGAAAATAGACAATGTGATTCCCATTATGACTTGAAACTCTAGATGGTCCAAACTAATCGATTTGAACCAACTCATGAATCTTACAATATAAAAAATATTTCACTATTTTTAATGATATTTTTTGATATTTTCCCTTTAGATAATGATTAATGAGTTTACTGTTTAGAAATTATAGTTTGAGTAGATTATTAAGTAACCCTTTCATTAATATCTTTCTATGTGAGTGAGTATTATAGTGTCCTATTATCTTATTCCATAACCACAATTATATATGAAACACACATATGGATGACATTTCTTTATAAAATAATGTATCTATGTTCATAGTATGATCATTATCCTTCTTAAAAGAAGTAAATACTAAAAAAATTAGGATTAAACACATTAAAAGCATAATTTTCAAATTTAACAATGAACCAATTATCACATAACAGAGAGATACTAAGTATATTCTACTAGAATCCATCAATAAATCATATTTTGTAAATTAAAATTGATTTATTGTTACCAATTTTTCTAAGTCCAATTATGTTAACTTTAGCAATGTCACCTAAAGTGACATGGCCACCATGAATCATTATTTGATTCTTGGAGCTTGAGTAGTCCCCTATCATGGGTCGTGAATATCCACTATAAAAGTACTATAATCTTTTTCCCAAAGCTCTTCAAAAATGATTCTTAAAAATACAATTCAAATAAGAATAGATTTTCAGTCCCAGACATTCTTGGGTCCAGTAATGTCAGTAAATAAGTTTTTAGAAATGCATACATGCTTCATGAGTTTCTCATGTATAGTCTGTAATGTATTTGATGAACAATCTTTATTTGGTCTAGAAAAACTAAAAGGAATAAAAAACTTTTTACTATTGTTAATTGTACCATATCATTCAAATTTTGGTACAAAACCTAATTTTCTATATTCTCATATGGAATTATTTTTACAATGTTTTTTCCTATATGATAAAAATAACTAGTAGAATATTTTTATGCAACCTATTTTCCATGAATTTTATTGATTGTGTTCTTTCCATTGGTAAATTGTTATAAGTCCATTTTCAACTTCTCATTTGATATTTTTTATCATTATTTTCTTTAAGAAATTATTGATTTTTTCTCTTTATTTGTGCTATACTAAAAAGTTTCCATTAGAGGTGAGATCAAGTTGTTTCTTCATCAAAACATTATATTTATTATTTAATTCATTTCATGTGACTTCATGTATTTTATATTACTAAAAAATTTCTTTTTTGGTCATGTTTTTATAATCTAATTGAACTCCAGATTAATAATAATGATTTATAGTATAGTCAATGGTTACCTTATAAGTGTTTTTCATGAAGTACATGTTAGATTTTTCAACATTATTAAAATGTGAAGACACTGAATCACTCGATATGTCCTCAGAATCACTCTAGATGGACTTCATTTCCTTTTTATACCTTTTATATTTGACCCCATATTTATTTTTATACATTAACATTGGGATTTCAACCATTACATGTCCTCTTCTATTACATTCATAATAGACTATCTCATTAGAGATCTAACCTCTCTTCTTGTCCTTTTTCTATTTCCCTTATAGTCATACATTCCTTTGTTGCTGGGATTCTTAAATAACTTATTCATTCTGTAAAACATTCTAATCCTTCTGCATAATTGACCCACATACTCATCACTTTTATATAGTTATTCATCATTTATTGAACTATCATAATGAGTTTTACCTTCTCCATTTCAATTTTATTAGAGTGGTAATCTTGAAATCCATTTACTTTCTTATCATTTCACCATCCTCTTCTTTTTTGATCTTCAGTTCTCCATCATAAATCATTTTTAGAGCTATCAGCTCCATTAATGGAAAATTGTAGATGTCACAAGATTAACTTATTGATAATGAAGTTCTTATCAATCTTTATCGTAGACATTTGAGAATTCTAATGATTTTTTCCATAGAAATAATATCATATAACAGAGAGATCATAGTATTTAAAATTTCATTAAATTTGAGATACAATACATTGAAAGGTTGATCAGGATTTATTTTGTGGTAATGATATTTAATAGTATGTGTATTGATTCTCATTTCCTTATCAGAAGTGATTTCTTCATGTGAAACACCTAGAGGATCCCAAAATTCATTGGTTGTTTTACATGTATAAATACTATTGAATTATTCATTTCCTTTGAAAATATAAAAGAAATTCATTTCATTCCAGTTATTATTATAAGCATCCATAATTGGATCTTCTAATGTATTTATTGCACTAATAGGAATCTTATATTGATCGAATATTTATGACTATATTTCAAAACACAAACATTCTAAATGAATTATCATCATAATTTTCTATTGATCAAAATTAGATTGATTGATAAATAGAAGATTGTTTTTATTAAAAGCTTATAGTCTATTATCGATAACAAATAATAATGAATATGATTATAAAGAGCTAAAATTGTAAAACTCATAGAAATTTAGAGATCATTATAACACAAATCATATCAAATTTAAAAATATTTTAAAATTATTTGAAAAAATTTAAAATAGATGATTAAAGAATATCCTTCGATACTAAAAATTGGTTAGAATAGGTCACTCACACTGGGTGAATTGAGTTTCTATCATAATTTATATTGAAACCATTATTTTAAAAGTCCAATAATTTAAAATCAAAACATCCCAGTTAAACAATGTAGCATATTTAAATGAGTTTTGATTGCTCAATTAATTTATCAAAAGACAGATTAATTCTTAGTTTCAAAACTTTTAAAGATTGAAATAAAATTTGATTCCTATTTAAAAAATTCGAAATAGTTATAAAAACTAAGTAAGATTAATTATTAAATGTATATTTTAGTTCCTGAAAGTATATGTGAAGAAATAGAAAACTAAATTTGAAAATCATAGGAGAGAAAAACAAGAGGTTTAGTCTCAAACAGTTACATTGTCCTATCCACTTTGTGATCACCTGCCATTAAGCAGTCTATATTAATAAACATGATCCACACCATGGATCGGGGTTCACAACATCTAACAAGGCATTCCAAGTCATCTAGACCTCTATCACATTTATTAAATGGAATACAATACAACCAGACCACACATGGAGCTCTTAAACAGTTATAAGTGTGATAAATATGGTGTATATGAGTGAGAGAGGGAATATATTTTTTATATTCCATCTTAGATTAAGAGATTTTATGTTTTTGTGACGTAGACACACACACTGTGTGATAATTAAAAAGGTTGTTCACAATAGAGTTGAAATAATGAGAACAATTTTAAAAATTCTTTGTGTGATGTTCATGAAGCTTCTGGACTTCTAAGGTGTAAAAGATGTGAAACTTGAGTCCAATTCTAGAAACAGACACCAAAATATAGTGTTGTAGAAGCTTCATTTTCTAATTTCTAGTGTGGTGAGATACTCCTAGAATTTTATCATCACTAGGGTATGTTCCTGTAAGGATGTTGGGATTTTTTTCATACCAATCCTTCATTGTTCAATGTTAGAAAGAATGAGTGTTCATGTTGTATATTCTTTTCTCCACATCATATATTTTATATATATAATTGCTTCTCTTTTTTTCTTATTTGTTTTTTTATATATCATAGAGGTTATAAATATGAATGTTTAGAATGGTTATTTTACCTTGTACCTCTAGATTTTAAGTTATTGATGTCTGTATAAATTCATATAAGTAATGACTATCTTTAAAAAACCCAATATGAGCACTGGATAAAAGATTGAATTTAAGAGTAAATAAAAAAAATTTATATGTTCGTGAGTAGGTCATTATATCGGGGTGTCCTTCTATTTTTAGGGACCTTCTATTGATATGACCTTCTATTAGTAGGTCCTTCTATCCGTAGGTCCTTCTATCCATAGGTCATTTTATCGGTAGGTCCTTCTTTTTGTATATCCTTTAGTCATTAGGTTTACGTGTTAGTGAGTCATTGCTAAATGTGATTTTATATATAGAGAATTAATATTATATTTTCCTCAAACATGTATCAGTGACCCAACATATCTATTGGCTGATGTTTCAGTGATTCATTACTATCAGTAGAACATCCTTCTATCCATGAGTACTGATATTAGTGAATCCAACAATTATCAATAACACACCCTATCGGTAGCTCATTAATCTGTCAATGAGTCATTGCTGTTGGTGACTCATTATTGGTCTCTCATGAATTTATTAGTTAGTTATTATATCAGTGACTCATACCAAGTCTTTTTTTTATTTTCATATATTATACTATAGACATTAACATAATATATTAAAAATATATTTGAAAATAGATTATCATAGTTAAGAATATTTGAATATTAAACTTAATACATTTTTAAAAAAGATATGAAATTTTTTGTGAGCATTAAAACACTGTAGGCCTAATAAGATCAATATAATATTTTTTATAAATTATTTTATGATGATGTATGAATAGATAATTATTCTATATCATTATTTAGAATTTTATTTCATATTGACTCACATAAATTCTTTAACCAAAATATCCAAACCAAATCCTTATAGAAATATATAGTTTATACTAACATTATTAAAAATCTCATAATAAAATGGGTTTTTAAAAATTTATGGTTGGATAAAAAATCTCCTGATTTACTCCCTTTTTCTTCAAATTCCCTCTCCACCTCTATATAACTACATTCAATCAAAAAAATTCAAATTAAATTTGAAAATTCCCTAATATAGTTTCTTAATTAATTGTGTAATGAAAAATTACCAAAGATCTAAGTAACACCTATCATATGAAAAAGTTCTTCAACTAGTGATTTCTTCTTAAAAAATAACCAATAGAGAATCCAATCTATATTTATTCATATATCTCATTCAAAATATACCCAAAAATTTGACTACACATATATAAATAAAAATACCCAATGTATGGAAAAAATAAAATAGTGGTCCAGAACTATGTTATTTTGTCCAATATATCAATGTTTTAGGGGCCAAACTCTTCTAGGTCCATACTTTTTAATTTTAGGGTTTTAAATGTTGTACAAGTTGGTTTGGGGGTTGTATGGATGCAGAAAAATGGAGTTTCTTTGGAATTTTTTCAACATTAATCATTCCATGATCTGATTTTTAATTCAATGAATGGTTATATTGTAGTATGAGTTTATTGATTATGATGAGAAAGATACTATAGGTTTTTTAAATATTATATGAGGGACTTTCTATAATTAATCATACAAATACATTTTTTTAATATTTATAAAATAAAATCCTTTATTGTACTTCTAGGCATTGATTCATGGAGCTATGACCATTGAACTTAATATTTATATCTTTCTAGTTAAAATTGTGACTTGGTCTGAATGCTTTAATGTGAGCTTGGTTTGGGGTCAGTTATTTTTAAGGGACTTGAGTGATAATTTCACATGAATCATAAGGGTTTAGAAAATATTATACGATGCTTCATTTAATAAAATGACTCCCTTTTGATATAGTCAACTAAATTTATAGTTGACTATGAGAAATTTTGAATTGAATTATAGGATCGCACTATGACCCCCATATATGGGATATATTGCACCATTGTACAATGTATCACACTATGACAAGGTATTTGAAATTAATTTCTAAAACCCGATGTATCCTTTTAAACATATTTTAATTATTCACATTACCTTTTAATCCTAGGTGTTTCAATGATCATTCTATATAATAATATGTCTCCATATTGATCCTAAGACTCCATATTTATACATAAATATTCTATCAATTCAATTAATATTCATTTATCTTTTCATTTATTACTCCTCTATTTTTTCATCTCACCATGTCATAGAATCCTTGTTCCCATAATTTTTAGGATTACATGGTCGAGGTTGGTAGCTGTTCTCATGGTGGGTGGTGTTTATAGTTTTCATATATTAATTATAAGGACTCATAGTGGATTGTTTTTATTCCTTATTTCATACATTTTATTTTATCATCATATATTTTTTAATGGTATTGTCTTTTAAATTTGTATTTTTATAGATTATGTGTAAATATGGTGTTTGAAGGATTTAGTTTACAATGTATAAATTATAGAAATCAACCTGTAGATATAGTGATTCAAAATTGATGATACTATAAATCGGTTGTTTATTTTAATCAAATATGTTTTTATATTAACTATAGTGTATTATGATATTCTATTTAAATTGCAACCTATTATTATGTTAATTATTATTAATATCTGATATCAAAGTTTAAACTCTAGAAGAATAATTTAATACTGGATAAAAAATATAATGATTTTAGAATAAATAAATAATAACGTTCTTCTATAAAATTTCATAATTGATTTGAAATTTAATTGAGAATATTTATTTGTGGTATGATGATGATAGAAGTTTTTTAAATATTATGTTTTTATTTATTAATTAAATATCTCACATGGAATAAATTTATTAGCAAGGTAATTGATTATTTTGAATTCTTCAATTAATATTTATTGATATATTGAAATACTCATAGTTTCCCTAAGAATATCTTCCATAATTGTCTTCAGGGGTGACATTTTGTTAATTTTATTATAGATAAGATTATTGTTTTCATCCGTTGTTTCTAATATTTTAGTGTTCATTGTATATTATCAATTTTAAATTTTTATGTTTGGATTATATAGTGAGGGTTTCTTTAGATATTTTAGTGGTGAATGTTTTAGATGTTATATAGTGGGATGGTGTGGTTGTAATGTAATGGGGTTATGGATCATGTTTTAGTTGTTATATTATGTAGGATGTGTTACTTTTATACTATTTTCTTATTTTATTTTTGGTATTTTCATCCATAGGGTATGAATAATGAGAAAATATCATGCTGGAGTTATGGAATTACCAATAAAAAATTAATTAAAAAATGGGTTTTAATGAAGTTTAAATGATGACCGAATAGATTAAACTGGTGAGGTATGAGTAAAATTGTATTTATAATTATTATGGATGTAATTAACCTAATAATAATAAATTGAATTATTAATATGAATAAAAAACCATAACATCAAATTATAAACATTAATGATGATTTTGATTTGATGAAAAATTGTATATAATTACTAGTATCTAGTTATTTATAAAATAAAATAGAATATAATGAATCTATATTCTTATTGTTCGTAGAATAGATTTATCTCTATAGTGGTCAATGTTATTTGAATGATTAATTTGTGGGGTGATATTAATGTATTACATAAAATATTCTTTTGGTTTCTCTTGTAATAGTTTTTGATCATTTAATTATTCATTATACTTTGATATTGATAATTTGCACAACAACAGTAATAAAACATGGTTAATTACCATATATGGTTTTGGATTTTTGGTGGCTTCTCAAAATATATCTTATAGCGGATATGTATGGTTGTCAACTACCCCTACCTAGATCTATCTTCTATACCTAAAATGGAATTTGAACATAATTGGGATATGATGACATATAGTTAGTTCAAAATACTCATGTTCAATTTAATAGATTATGGTTACCAAATTTATTTATTTATATATAAATGTTGTGATTTTTAAGGTTATACTATATATTTAAAATTATGTATGTTTGTTATTGTTTTAATTTATTTTGGATGTCACTTGGGAAAAAATTATTTTATTATAAAGGATTAAGGTATATTGTCACTTTTTAGGAGTTGAAATGGATCTATGTTATATTGTTTTATTACCGGAATATGATTATGATGTCTAGTTTTGGTTATCATTATTAATATAATACTATGATGTGTTTATAAATTTGTCAATACATTTTTATGGAGGGTTAACAGCAACATAAAATAATAATTAGGGGTTCAGGGAGGCTAGTTCAATGGGTAAGATGATATGATATAACATTCCTCTTTATATTCTATATCTCATTATGTTACATACTACAACATGATATTTCGTGAGTGATCTTTTAAGGGTAAAGGAATATTTTGGATCCTATTTATGAAATTACTTTATTATATTTATTAACTAAAGAATTTTTATGATTATTTCAGATTTAGTTTGGGGGGGGGGGGCTGCTGTGTACATTTTTATGAAAATATCAATATATATATATATATATCAGTAATAAATTATCAATTTGAATATTTATTTATCCCTTACAAGATATTATAGGATGATTTTTTATTTCTAGTGATCATGGGTTCAACATTAGGTTATTCTCATTTTAGTTTCCTTTTTAGTCTAACCATTTATGATACTACATGGAATGGGTTTAGTGTATTTATATTATGAGTCTTATTGGTGAAACATTTATATATTCCTTGGAATTACATTATTAATTCTTCTCATATACAAGTGTTTAATAACCTATGTTCATTTCATTCACCCATTGACTAGTGTATGTACAATTTAGGGGTAACACCAAACATCATTGTGACCCATAATGATTTATAGTAGATTACGATCACAAAAAGATGATATAAATGAAATTTTGTTTTGTGTAAATATAGAGTTTGGAGTTCGTAAATCCTGACTATTTCATTGTATTTTTGGACACATTTTCATATTATCAAATTTTTTTAATTAAGGGAGTTTGGATTGGGAATAAGAGATCATGAAAACTTATAATCTAATGAATTGTCACCATGATTACTGATTTTCCATGATGATAATTTTATTATTATAGGATAGATACATACTTTGGTTATATATGTTATGCTTATTTTCACATCCAACTGAATTTATTGGATAGTATTATCTAGTATGAACCTATGTTAAATGATCATAACAATTCAATATTCATGTATTAGAATTGGTTAATATTTCAATGTTCTGTATGGATTCCTTTTTGTTGAACTGCTAATCCATATTATGATGGTGATGTATATTAGGAAACAATAATGAATCATTACATATTTTAGGTTCATTCGGATGATTCATTGAATAATACATTATGTGAATATTTATTCAAGGACCTTCCAATGCACGGAAATTCTATTTATGAATATATGATATGTAAATTATATTAAAATATAATAATTTCTATCAATTTTTTTCATGTTATTAAGGATAATTAAACCTCATATGAAATTATTTTTTTGTTGGTTTTGGACACATATAAATTCTTTTTTTTCTTACAGATCATGAATAGTACAATATTTCTTGGTAGTAGTTTCCTGATCAATTATAGGAAGAGTTTTTTTCATCTGGTATGATGTTGAAACATTGATGGTAAATATATTTTTAGGTACATGGGAGTTGTATATCATTGTATTTTGGTATTAAATTAAAGAACCATCTTCAAAAATATTTACAACATCTTCATGATATATACGCTAAAGCAATGCATTTCATTGAATTATTAGATCTACCTCTCTAGTACCATTAGGCCCATACACAATTTTTAAATTTAATTATGTCCAAGAAATGTATGTGGAGATAGATAAGATGTAGGATCATACTAGAACATCAAAATATGTAATTGTTTAGGATTTTTTTATGAGTAGACATTTGGTAGAGGTTCTCAGTTTCCTAGTCAGTCTATGATTGATAGAGTATGGGGTCAGCTTCATCTATCCTAATATTATTTCACTATAGTTTTATGTTTCTAAAACAATAATAATATATTTTGTTTTTTAACATTCCTATATTAGCCATTTCCATTAGAATAAATCATTTTGGAACATCCTCACTGGTTAGTGTGGGGATAATGTCCTCTTATAGGTTCAAACCATGTAATGTTTTCATATAAGGTAGATATAATATTCTAATGGTTTATGATAGATGATAAGTAATGATAAAGGTGGAGGATGTCCCTATGATTCCCCCTTGGAATCACATAAATAGGGAAGGGGAGGGTAATTTTGATGGATATTTAAAGGTATAATTATGAAAAGGATAATAAAAGTCAACTACATTACATTCATTTTACAATAATATGTAGCCCAAACACTTACAAGGTAACATATTCATAACTATAACTACAATATATTCCTTTTTTTGAATCAATATTTGCATAATACTTTATTTCACCTAGCATTCTTTTGGATATAAAAATCATGGTAATGATTCTTTTGTTTCCATTTCTGTTGATTCTCCCTGTTGGGAGTGAAGATTTCACATATGATGTGTGAATAAATTTTGAGATATTATTATGAAAAAAATTTACATCCAGAGATATTTTATTTTCTTGATATATACATACGATTTCATTCATTTCATGGATTTTTTATATTCATTGCATTCTATTAATGATTATATTGATTGGAGGGTGATTTCCAATTATGAAGATGGGGATAATTTGTTTTAATAAGGGTTTAGAGTGTTCTATGGTTTATTAGAATACAATAAATCTATATTCTATGATAAAAATAATGATTATAGGTTATGATGTGGTATAATAAATCAGTATTTCCCAATATCATGGATGAAATACTGGATTGTTTCCCTAAAAAGTATGCAATCATTCACCCTTGATGTGATATCCGTATTAGGATATAGTTAATATATAACTTCTCTCTAATTATAGTGGTCTTCAACCAGAATAGTCCTTTTGAGTAGTGTGATAAGAAGATCTATACTCATTAACAATTGTAAAAGGGTTCAGTTATCTTACAACATCTATATGAGGTTATATCATCATATTCTCAAGGAAAGAGGATGACATTATATAACAATATTATGATTTTCATTTCATAAATCATGCCATAATAAATAACCAATATCCAATCCCAGATATGATGATTTATTTTACCAAATAAATGAATGTACCTAGTTTAATGTGATTTACTTACAATCGAGGGATCATCATTTAAGGATGAATGATGATGAAATCAAAAAACAATCATTTTGATGTTGTCATAGACACTGTTGGTTCATGTTAATTCATGTTGGAATAAAAAATGGGAAATATGTTCATGGTAATGATGAAATATGTGTTTATTTATTTCATATATAAGTTTTAGGTTGTGTTTATTGATGATTTCCTCATATGTTTATGATATATGAAGGACCATACATATTATATAAGATATTTTATAGTGGTTCCTCATCATCATTAATTTGTTTACATGATATCAAAGTGTATGTTTTTAGGGGGACAGATTGGTTCATATATTAGGTAGTTTTTTCATCTCAGTGGTTAGTTGTATATTTCATTCAATGATTGAGGTGCTGGTTTCATAGCTTTACCATTAGAATTCGATAGAGGATTAGAGTTCAATTTGTCTTATTGGATAATATTGATGATTTCTACCTTATTTTTTATTACATTCCAATCTATTCACATCATTTACTAGAAAGAATATATCCTTTTCACAGAAAACCCATTTTAAAGGTAAAATATATTACATGAAGGATAAGTTGTTTAGTTACCATGTTCATTGCTTCCTAGAGGAAATAATTTTGATTATAGGCCTTTTTGAGACATCACATCTTAGTATCTACTAGATTATAATTGAGTATAGAGAAATAAACTCCCATGGGTCTTCGAAATTAAGAAATCTTGAACATAATTATTATACATATGATCTATAACATTATATAATTTTTTAAATTTATTATATAGAAATAAGTTTTAAATTGCGAGTATTTTTTGGTCTTCACATTTTTTTTAAAGATGTATCTTCAATAAAAATAATTTGATCATTAAATATTGATAGTGGATAGAGTTATTATATAATTATGACAATGAAATTTCATATTCAAAATATATTTTGAATGTTGTAGTGGATGTGATGAGTAGAAATTCTGTTTGAGTTGTTTTTCCTAAATATAGAGATTTATAGAGAGTGTTGGGGGAGCATTCAATATTGTATGTGTATATGGATACAATCCCATGTAGAGTTTCCCTTTAATATATGATACATAGAACATCATTTTTATATTAGATAGGGGAATCTCAAATAGTGAATTCTTTTGTGGGAGGGATTCATGGTCATGTTGTTAATGGAAATTACCATAAGGTATTGTTTAAGAGTGAACATTAATAGGGTATCTTGTAATGGATTATCTTTGTTCTATCATTTATGTATTAGTTTTTTTATATTTTTTTTAAATAACACCAATTAATGTGTATAATGTTGCAACAAAAATGAATGGTTCCATTATGAATCAATTTTTTTTTGGACAAGGGTATTGATGTATTTGGAAGTGTTTGAGTCTTGTTGTTCTGTTTATTAGATGAAAATAGTAAAAAATTGTGTTCATAGTGGTTTTCTTCATCTATTAGAAGACCCACAATGGATACGATTGTACATATTGATGGATTTGGTTACTAGTTTCACACATGTATATAGTTTGAGTGATTTTTTATGGTTAATTATGTATCAATCAATAAAGTTGGATAATTTCATAGATATCATAGAGTTGAGTGTGGTGGATTTATTGTCTGGGATTATGTGTTGATTATTATGTTTCTTCATAGGGTTATATGGTTTATCATCTCTAATCTCAATCTTCATATTTTTCATTGGTGTATAATGGGGACTTCAATTTTAATTTCTCTCCCAATTTATCCCATTCACTGATTTTAAACAAAATAGAGATGAATATATATAGTTGTTTATTTAAACAATTATGTAAATTTTTTATACATGTTAAATATTTTTGAGGATTACAATTGAATAAATTACCCTTGGTTTATTTTTTTATAATAATATAGATCAATCATTGATTATAATCTTTGTATTCAATGTTTTGTGTGAATTTACCTAATATTATTAATTAGAATGGAATGATGTTTGAGGGTCAGTATGGCTCTTAATCATTATAGGTCTGTAATGAAATATAAAATTTTCAAGTAATTCAAGAGTTGATGAAGGTATATCATGATTATAATATGTACTATTATTACAATATGATGATCTATTTTTCGTGTGGTATTGGGTGTCAGGGGTTATTGAAGGATTCATCACATCATAAGAAAATGAGTTCTAGTTATAGAAGTAATATATCTGCATAATATAACATACCATTTCAGGAATTATATCACATTTGTTTAGGCCATGTATTGTTTTTCATATCCCTTATAAATGTAACTAATGTCTGATGTTGTTCTCATGATATGGAATCATCAATACCATCCTGATGCGTCTTCCATGTTTTAATATCATTATGTGAACAAATTACATGGGCATGTTATTCCCTTGGTTTTTTATTTTAGAAACATAGTTGTTTAGAGGAGTATACAAGGATAACAATTCACTTATGCATTCATAATATTCCATATTGATGGATATATAAAATTTATATTATGATTAATGGAATATTTTTAATGATTTGTACTATTATTTCAGTTATTTTCATTATATTTCAATATTTCCTCGATGTTATCTTATACTGGAGACATTCATGTTATGGATGTGTCTTTTAGGATGTTTATTTTAGTATATTCTACCCCTTCTTATGTTTTGTTTTGATTCTATAGGATGTGAATAATTTGAGTTGTATTTAATAAAATTTTAAAAAAATTTATATCTACTTTTATAATTTTTTACATGTTATTTATGGTGATTAATGGTGGTTTCTTATGGATTTTAAGGAGATGGAATGATTTTTTTGATAAACATAAAATTTTCATCACTATACATTTTCTTTCCTAATGTTTTCTTTTTTGATGAATTATTTATATCGTAGGTATGTGAGTTATTAAATAAAATAATCTATAGGTTAAATGGTTTATATTATACATGGATCATGTTTTGGGTAATCGTACGTTGGGATATTTAGTTTAATATTCCACATTAACATTTTGCATTTTTGATACTAGGTTATTCACCCATGATATTTGAATATCAAATTCATGAATCTATATTTTGGGGATCTTTGCGTTGTGGGGCACAAGAAACATCAGGATCTTGGTAAGAGATTAATTGTTACAGATAGTTAATCCTGGAAATTTAACTGTGATTCCCATGGAATCAAATACTTTCATGTTATTATTCTTATTTACATCATGTGTCGAGTTGATATCATCAACCAAAATATCCATTGTCCATGAAAAATGTGGAAAACATGCAGGAGGGTTAGTATAAGAATAATAAAACTATGATGGATTATATAGTGTTATTATACATCATGAAAAAATTAATTAATTATTCTTTTTCATTTAAATTAGATTTTACCTAGAAAAGTGTTCCATTTTATCCTCTTTCCACCAATCCCTATGTGGTTGTGACATTATTCATGGTGATTCTAGGACTCCATAATTCTTCTGAAGAATATTTTTTCATTATGTAACAATCCTTAAATACAACATATCAATTTTTCTTCTTTATTTCATCAATATTCCCATTTATCCTCTTTCTATGTCATGGTAGTTAGGTTCAATTAGTTTTTATGTTTTCATTATGGGGTGATGTCTGTTGTATTTGTGAGTTAATTATGGAATTGTGATCTTTATGCAAGATACAATCCTTATTATTTAATCACTAACGAATTGTTTCATGGTAGTTGATTTAAAATATATATTTTTATATATTTTTTTTATTAATGTGAATTTATCCTGAATTAGTTATCAATGGATGAATATTTTTGATCAACCATAATGGAAAATTAACTAATACAAATCAAATTTGAATGGGTTGTTAAATTACATATGAGAATGTTTATATTTAGGTTATTGATTGGGATGTATTGTTTTTATGGTATCCTTATGCATTAACTATGTTTTTTAATATTTTATAATAATACCTAAATCGCTATTATATATTCAATGATGGATTAGAAAGTATATAATCAATATATAATTTTTACTTTTCAATATTCATTCATATAATTGTTGAATATGTTTTGAACATGAATTGAGTATATTGAATTGAGGTATATTTTTAGTAGTAATTACTGATAAATTATTTTTGAATGTATACAAGAACATTTTCAAAATTGAGAAATTAATTATGTTTTATAGGATTATTTTGAATGTTCGAAATAGTGTTTGGGGATTTTTAGGCAAAATGTTTATTTCTTTAATGTTGATTTCCATACCTTATGTAATGGGTAAAATTTGTTAATGTTTATTGTTCCTGTAATTTTTATTTTCTACGGATATATATATATATATATATATTAGTTCTCTTACTATGTTTCCAATTAAATATTGATACAATAATATTATTTTGGACTAGTCAGGTTTTTTGTGATATTTTTGTTGCAGATGTTTGAGATGGATGAAGTTGACATGGTTCAGTTTTATATAACAGTGCTGTGGATGATATTATAGTGGTTTTCATGGGATAGACAACTTAATTTCCCATTTTTTCTTCTTTCCTTTGATGTATGATTTTACATTGTGTAGAAATTGGTGTGTCCTAGATCCCCATAGTTATGGAATATTAAATAATTAATTAATTAAAAAAATGTTGATGTTATCTAAGGTTTTAATGATTCTAGAATTGATTAAATTTTGGGGGATGATTTTTAAATTTTTCATAATTATTATGTAATTAATCAACTAAATTATTTTAGCTAATAGTTTGATCATGAATATAAAAAAATTATATTAAGATTCATAACATGAATATTAATTTTGAATAAATAAAGGAAAAACATATAATTCTTGGTAGGTGTTAATAGATATAACAAAATTCAATAATCAATCTTGAAATTTTTATGCATAAAATATCAATATCTCTCTAGTGGTCTATATTGATAGTAGGGATATTAAGTTGGTAATTAATAATGGATTCCAAATTTTCATTAGTTAGTTTCCCATTGAATATTATTTCTACTATTAATTAATCATAATGGTTTTCATTTTTATTACACACCACCACCAAAGTCATATATGACTAATGATACCCACACATATTTACGATATAGGAATATTCCACACATCATGGTCAAAGATGTTACATAAGGCTAATGACTCCCATATTACTCACCCTCCCTTCCATGGAGGGTGGAATATGTTTAAATATCTGGGTTATAAAGTATTATGATTATTGGATTCTTACTCATACTATCTCTAATATCTTATGACTACGATAGAAGTATATGTAAGTGATATAATTTCTAAATGTTATTGATTCAAATAATTTATTTTATATGTTTATATTGGAATTTTTTTTTCCAATGTGAACATATTTATATTATTGATATTATGGGTTCCTGTTTGAGTACTCTCCCACTAAACATGATGGCGCTTCCTATTATATCTCGAGATTTTAATATATATATTTTTGTTAATATAATAACACAATCAATACCATTCTACGCACACAAAATCGAGCTACAATGTTGCCCACCATATCAAATTAATATTATCAAGAAAATTATTTTAATAACTAATCCTCAAATAAATATATTTTCTCAACTAAAACTTATTATATATTGAGTATAAAAAAATCTAATATAATATTAAAAAGTTGTGTTCTTTCATAGAAAACAATTAATTCATGAAGTTATATATTTTATTATTAAATTCAAATTATCTAAATATAATACATTATTATATATGAACTAATATATTAGCATTATTTAAATTACAAATTGACATTGAATAATATTAGGAACACTTAAAACATCATTTATTAATAAATTTTTTTTCATTATATTGTTTGTGTTAATTTATAAAAAATGTTATATAAATTTTAGAAAATGAGTTATTTATAATGAACATCATTTTTTTAAACTCATAATGTTATATTTATCTTTTAATGAATTGATTATATTTTATTTGAAAAAGATGTGTTTTTTTGAATAATGACTAATACTGATTTTACAAATATTTTTCAAATTTATTATATTGATATAACACAACAATGATATGGAGTTTTATGAAACAATTTTAATATAAACATATATATTTATAAATTAAAATAAATCATTATTAATTATAATGATGAATTTTTAAATCTCATCCTATACAAATTTTAAACTGATGTAATATTTTACTCTAATATAAACTATTTTTGGTCTTTTCTTTTGAATAAGTATCTACAAGGATGAATTTGGTTTCTTAAATTTTTTAATACACAAAAACTCTCCCTTTGTTAATAATAAAGGAATTAATTTAATCAAAATTATCAATATAGTTATTTTTCTCATAATCCTAATTTTTATTACTTAAAATACACATTTTCATAAAAATTCGTTATACGGGTTATGTGTGCCAATAATAAAATTAATTTTTACCACCCTTATATACTTTATATGATGAAATTTGTTTCATATATAGATTCATTAGTTTCAAATTATATAATCATGGTCATTGAATTTATTAACATTGAAAGTAAATTACTTGGGTAAAAATTAACTACCATGGTAATAACCAAAAATTATAAAAGTGAAAATTATAAGTGTAAAAGTATTAAAACATACCAAAGAAGTGATTAAAATTTTATGGTTTATGATTTCTCATCCTCAACTCCCCCATCCCAATTATTTTCCATTACTTAAAGACATTATCATTGGACAGTGATTTAAGGAATTCTATTATTACAATAATAACAATCATTTCCCATATAAATGGATCCATCTCTACCCCACATCAATCACACCACAAAACCTCTTGGATCAGAAAAAATCTACCAAAATTATTATCCAAAACATTGATTTAATTCACAAGTGTTCTAATCATCCCATCAATAATAATCACAAATAATAAATCCACTTTTGATTAGTTCACTTCGAAATAATATGGTAAAATTCTCAACTAATACTATTTATTTTCATTTCATTATTCTTATAAATCTTATGAATCCAATATACAGAAAATTATATAATTTTAGTAGTATTAAAATTAATTTTAAATATTATTATGTTTATAGTACTTCCATCTTCTATCATCCTCAAAAAAATTTAGAATTAAAATATCACTACTATTATATTTGAAATATTTTATCCATAAGAAACAAGGTCTATTTTATATAAAACAACAAATTGTTTTTACAAAGGGCGAATTTAATGAATAATTTTCAAACAGAAAATAATATTAACATTCAAAAAAAATATTAAACAAAACATATCTTCTTTGCGTTCTATGGAAAACTAGTATAAAGATTATGTATACGTGTGACCTAATCCTCACACAAAGGAGAATATTTTGTTTTTTGTCTTAAATTTAATTATTTTTCAATCTATCTGAAAATTTGATTCAACAAATTAATAACATGTATATATTATCAATAAAATTATTTAATAATGATATTATTCTACGAAACATACTTTCTTGACCATACTCACCCATCAATTTTTGTATTCTCTTGGATTGGTTAGTTTTAACATCCAATTGAATGAACTAATAAATTTATATCCTGAATTGTCATGAAATGGTCGGGGCTACCCTCACGTCTAACATCCAACACATCCTATGAAATTTCGTGAGAGGTGTTCCCAATACCATTGGGATGTAATGTAGTTCATGGTAATTCAGTAACCCATATGGGAATAGTCCATTCCATATAATAATTAGCAAAAATAAAATATTAATTACATCTCATTATAACTAATAATATAATATGAGAGGGAAAAAGAAAATTCTACAATATTTTTTCAAACATTTAACATTGACAACTAAAAAAATTAACGTAAAATTTCAGGTTCTAAAATGATAGAATAGAGAAATTATGTAGCATGTCATTTTACATCCCATACCACAACAATAATCACCTATGAAAAGGATCCAATAGAACATTGATATTCTATCTCAACCACTGATTGAATTTCCATTACCTCATTTAGACAATAAGTGTCTATATAAACCATATGTTGTATTCAAGGTGTAAGCTAATTTTATGAGTAGGATACCACTAAAAGAATCTATGAAAATAAATTATATAAAAAATTAACATACTATTTTTGAAATGAAGTAATTTTAAACAAATTAAAATTAAAAAAGAAAATTTATTCATATAAAAGGCTTAAAATGAAAACGGAATATTAAATGTGTCAAAAAAAGAAAATTCACTTTTGGAGATTCTATATATAGCTAGGTTTTCATGAAATTGGATTGTCATCCCCCATTGATCAAAACATATAGAAACCTTTTTTCATGAGATGTTAGAGAGTTCAATGATAATATCCTAGTGGCCCCTAATCAAAATCACATGTTTAGTTAGTGGAGTATAGTGAACAAATTGGTGGTCCCAACTATTTTCCTAGCTGATTCAAATTGCATACTAGTCCATAGAAACCCATAATGATAGATAGGGATCCCTAATGCTCAATTCCAATTACTATATCATGTTAAAACCCTTTCGTATAATCGCAATTACAGTAAATGAAACCACACATGATAGAAAACCATCTACAATGTTATATTCACCATTAAACAATGATCAAACGCCAAAACCCATGGAAAAAACCTTTATCAACTCCGACAGAATTTATAATCACATTTGGAAAATGAATCAAGAATAATAAAATCATCATGTTATGTCATAGAAAGGAACTGCCAACTTATTTCTTGAAATAAACTAAAACTGGTTTTAAAAAGATTTCACAAAAAATAGGGACTTATGTTGGAAAAACTCATGAAAAAAAAGAAATATTCTATCAAATGAAAAGTAATTCAACCATTATATATCGAAACACTTGTTGGAGATAAGAGAACTCATATAGAAATGGGGAAAACACCAAATGTAGACACTGTATAAGTAAGGTAAGAAATCACGTGAAGGGATCTTGAAGCTCCAAATCCCAATTAACTAATTATTGGAGCCCATGGGATTGGAGGAGGATAGGGAGTTTTGCATATGGAAGGAGGCATCAAATCGAGTGAGAAAGTCGTGGTTCAGTGTAATAATAGGGGATATTTGGTGTTTTAATGTTAAAATATTATAGATAATGGAGCCTATATGGTTTTGCCACACTATTTTCTAGACCCAGATCCAAACCTGATTCGACACTATCCAGTAGAGGACGGTAGCTACATAGTTTATTGACTTGATAATTCATCTGAAAAAAAATAAAATAACAGTCATCCAAAAAAGAAAAAAACTATAACTAATTAAAATATGTGTATTAAATAATTTCATTTTAAATTATTATAAATAATATATATTAATAATTTTCATAAATATGTTGTTAATAGACATTATTTCACTTACAAGATGAAATATAATGTTTAATTAGGTAAGAATATAATTTAAGGCTTTCTCATCGCATATTTCACCTCTTTGAGATATTTATTATTCAAGAAATTTCATTATGATGTTGATTATAATTCCTATTACATTTCAATATCATCATTTCACTTTTATTCGTATAATTTGATGTTAAGTTTTAATCCATTCCCTATTAAGTGTTTCTATTAATATTTTTGTTAAGTTGTATGGGGTTTTACTGAATGGATTCTTTTCTGGAGTCATAATAATTCCCCTTTGAGAATGTATTTAAAAGTTTGTTTTATTATATTATATAATGATTTTTTATTTAATTATTCTTTATTTATTTTTGAATTACTGTCATGGATTTCTTTCTTTATAGAAATGAATGATTTTAATTATTTCTCCCAACCTTTCCAAATGATCTATTTTTCTTCCTTATAAATATTTACATATCCCACTATAGTTCTTATTTCATATTATGAAATACAAGTTTTCTTTTTTTATATTGATATTGAAATGTATTTTTTTCATATATTCATATTTACTATTTATCACTATCAATATGATTTAGTTTTCGATAATGTTATATTCAAAAATTATATAATTAATTTCCTTTCACAATTGTATATTTTTTTCTTCCAGTCCTTTTTTTATAAAACTGTTATATCATTTCCATGGATAAATTTGGGATGAATAATTTATATGTATAATATTTTTGAAATATTTTAATTAAATTTGTTTAATGTTCCTTTTGAATGTTACATGTAACATGTATTTTATGAATATTATAAAACAAATTTCTAAAAATACCCTTTTATGGATTCATTAATTATTATGATAATTCCTATTTAGGAAATTTAATTTCTATATTTTTAAATTATTTTTTATTTTTATTAAAAATAATTTTTAAAATTGAAATAACTATTGTTATTTTTTTGAAATTAATATTTAAATTTAAAAAGTCATTATAGATATTAAACTGGATTCTAATGGTATTAATTTAAGAAATACGTCTTCAGTGTTTTTATTTCATCTCAATGAATGGGTTTTTAATGAATCATTATATATTTTTATAAAAAAATATAGTTTAAAAAACAATAATAAATACATATAAAACCCAACATATTTCATTTTATATAAAATATTTGATGGAGATTTCAATAATTTAAAAAATGAGTGTTTATTCCTGTTTTTTGAAATGATTTATCTCATAATATCAAAGGGTGTTTCTAATTTATTTCAATATCATATAACATTCAGTATTTTTCAATGGGGATATATGATTATTCCACAATCTATAATCCTTCCATTGATGGATAATAGAATATTTTATTGGATTTTTATAGGAATCTTGTTTCTAATGCATGAGTTAATTATGTAATATTATATGTATGAATGTTCTCATGTTCTGAGGGAGAATATATATATAAATTAATATTATGTGATCAGTGGGTCTAATATAACCCTATACATTATTTGGTAAAGCATTTCATCACTTTAGAAAACTAATGTAAATGAGTAGTAGTTCTCAATTTAATCTAGAAAATAGGTTGTATTTCTTGATACCCTATGGGAAATTAGTTAAAATGATTGATTTATTGAGGGTATCAATTTTGATTACATGGAAATCATTTAAAATTATCTTTTGTTGCATTTTACTCATTGTGAAAGAGGTTCAGATGCTAGATCCATTATGGGGAAAATGTTTTGATGTAGGATCCTCTAGGGGATTTTTTTTATTCATGATCCTTTAAGTGAAAAAAATTGTATATTGAAATGAGGTGTAATACCATTGAACATTAAAGATCTTCCTTGAAAATTAGTGTTAACGGATGAAATAATAAATTGGTGAAATAATAAATCCAAGAGAGAAATTATAATATATGACTGATTGGAAACATTCTAGAAGAATATTAGTTACCCATGAAGGGTTACCCAAAAAATTAAAAAACCCATGTGAATGATCCAATGTAGAATATGATAGGATGTAATGCCTAATTATTTTTCTCAATTAAGTGAATGATTATAGAGAAATGAATGAATTTGAAAAAGAATTATATTCTATAGAATATAAAAGTGGCAAACACTTTGTACCACCTGAGTAAGAATATGGATATTCTGAGTGGTTATCCGAAAAAAAACTCAACACTCTCACAAAAACGTTCTAGAACAAGAAACCATAATAAAAATAATCTAATAAATTATATTACACTTCTTCATTTATATAAATAGATGACTATGATAGAACAAAAAATATCCTTGGAAAGATATTTAACTAATGGAATATGTGATGACTAATAATCCACATAAAATCAATGAGAATTAAAATAATGTTCAATTCCATCCCAGAAAACTATTACTGTGAAATGTAAAGCTGATGAAATCGGGAAGAGTACATGGTAGTTTATATCTATATGGAAATGAATCTAAATTTTTAGACAAAGTAATCATATCAGTTGAACATTTTTTGAATCTTATAAGTGTTTTACCCTATTCTCTTAGTACATAAGCATTATTGGTGTGCTAACATTGTTGGGAATCAAGGGCGAAGTATAGTATCAAGAGGGGAACCAAAATAACACATATCCAATATATCATGTTGGAATGTTTTTTTAATATATGATAAAAATGAATTGATACACAATTCTCGTTAATTATTTTGAACATCGGGATTATTATCTAATATAATTATCTACTGTGTAATATTAAGTGAGTTCACCCATTGATCACGATAAAACATAAAATATATGTTATCATTGTTTATAATAATGAACATATGGATGTTCATCTTAGAATATGTTCATAATAAATGTTACTCATTTATAATTTTTATATTATCTATTATTATATCAAATATGTACATAAATGGGGAGTGTTGGATCATGATTATGCACATAGAAAAGGGGTAAATTATTCATTCACTTTAAATTTATGATGTGTTTATTAATTTTTTTAGCAGTATATGGTTCTTAATAAATATATTCTTTACAACCCCCATCTATAAAATAGATAATTTTTATAACTTTTTTACATATATTGTTGTTAATGACAATAGAGACAATAATTGTAGTATATCCCTATTTTCAATATTGTTTTGGACCAAATAGACTTATATTAGTAAAAATGATGTCTTTTATCTAGGTTAACCATGTGGTACAATAGTTATTTATAAAAACAATAATCGAAACCAAATTTACATGAAAGAAATCCAAATAAATTATAAAATCCTTGAATTAATAAATTGCATTTATTTTCAATAAGGATAACAAGGGATATATGATTTATTTAAGGAGTAATATTGACTAAAAAACAAATGAGGGAGGTTGAATGCCCATGTGGATGGATAATGAGTTTGTTTGTATTTATTTCAATATATAATAAGTAATATAATTCAAAATGTAATGAGTTTCTTAATGAATATTGATTAAAAATGAATAGAAAGAGAGGGAAATACCTTCAGAGTTACTAAATTTGAATAAAAAATAGGCCTGGAAATATGTTTTGGATATATGAAATAGAATTTGGTGTCACTCTTGAGAAATTTTATATTCAAAATGTAATCACCGTAGTGTTTTTATTATCATTTAAATTTCATGGAAAAAATATAAAAATTTCTCACTATTTATAAAAACTTAATAAGTTATGGTGATATTGATTATCAATCATTATTAGTTTATAGAATTTTAGATTTGGATATTTATTATATATTTATATTATAGTGTGAATATTCACCATTTTAATGTATTTTTTGAGATGTTAATAATGATTTCAATGAAATATGTTCATTATTTTATAAAAATATTTAAATGATGAGGAGTTTGAAAATATTTCATTTCATTAAGAAAGTTGATGCTTTTTATTTGTTCATTTCTATAGTTAAATTATATTTGTTAATTGATATCATAGATATCACATTTTAAAAAACATTATTATTTTGAGAAGACCATAAAAATATTTATTTTTATAATGAATTTGTACACAATGAAAAATAATTATTTATATGATGATCAACCGAATATGGATATGAGGTTTTAATGAAGACCATAAAATTAATATATATATTACATGAATCATGAAATAAATTTAGGTTGTGTAATTTTACACAAGGTTTTAAACAATGTTTGATCCTTATAACAAAGTTTCTAACAACACAAAATCAATTAAACTGAATGAATCCCCAAACACGTGGGAGGAGGCATCAGAAATATCGGGATGCTATCTCAAAGAGCTTACAGTGTTGTCAAAGCATGAATATCATGTACTTACTACACTGCGTAGTCATGGTGTGTGTGAATAGATCCCATATTATGTGCATTGAGTTAGGAAAGGGATGAAGAGAGTCATCACATCTAATATGGGTGTGTACATAGTGTATCCATGTTTTGGCCCCTGTTTCGGCTCGTATGATTTGCGGTAAAGGAATTTATAATAATGGAGCGTGATTTCATTAGGAGAATCTATGTGGGATATCATATGTGGGAATTTTTTCTCTATCATAAAAATATAAGGTCATTTTATCATCCTTCTCATCAATTCTAAATCATTTATTTGATCATACACATCATCATCTTAAACCTCATCCAGCTATGCATTTTTAATATACACTGATGTATGAATGCGTTTTCATTCCATTTCAGAAATGAAGGAAATGATCACATGAATCTTATTTCAATGATCGTGATGGAAATTTTGAAGCATGAAATGACCTATTAAATATTGTTGAATCATAATAATAATGATTAAAATAAATTTTTCGATGAAATTATTTTATGATGTTTTATTTTATGTTAGTCTTTTATTAGTGGTAAATATAGATCAATATGATCATGTATCCTTCCTTTATTTATATAAAAATAATCAATTGAATGAAATTTTTTAATAAGGATCAAAACATCAATAGATTACCCTAAATTCTTTGAGTATTTTATAGAGCCTTCATTTCATGGATATGGAGATGTATTTGATATTATCACATGCATGTGATAGCTCTATAAAAATAAAATAAAGAAGATAATAATATGTCAACTAAATAAATTTCCAATTGTTTTTTGAGCCCTGAGATAGAAACCCTCATGAGGATTTTTAATAAAAAAATCCTTGGTAATCCTTAAATCTTGAAAATGATATAAACTCAATATTAATATGTTATATTGGATACTTGATACTATATGAAATTTAATTAAGAGGTGGTGAAACATCTATATATATATCAATTAATGACATCAAAGAGTTTTTTCTCCCTAGGTTTCAGAAGTGGCATTTGATTTCCCAAAAATAGAGTACCACAAGCCTCCTAGATTTTGGGAAGCTTCCTGTATTCATTAAGGGAATCACATGTTTCCCTGTTGTTCTTACAAAATTATTCATGATCAAATTATGCTTTATTTATTCCATAAGCCATTGTATATAACCTAATTGTGGTATACATATGATAAAATAGAAAATATATTCATCATTCACAAAATTTTACATTATGATCATTCATGTTTATTAAAAGTGTACTATATTTTTCAGAAAATAATGTCATGAACACTTGAAAATGTGTGATATGGTTGAGAAGACCTTATGTATATTATGTTATCTAAAAGAGAAATATGACCCATGAAGGATAATACATCAATTATTTATATTATTAAGGAGAATACATATCTTAAAATTATTAAATGTATGAATAATACATTAGGAAAATGTTACATAAAAGACATTCACTACATTTACTCTTCGTATATGTATTGAAACGCATAATTTAGAATAGAAATAATGGATATTGAGATTTATAAACCATTTTAATTGAAATGATGTACTATTAGTGAAATAATTAAAGTTGAGTAGCATAATAATTGATAAAAATATAATTTTTAGGTTCTAGGACATGATATAGATGTTGTCTTGAGACTGATTCACTATAAATAATATTATTGATGAAATTGTGTAAATTACATAGAAAAATATTTTTGTCAAGGAATATAATTTATAGAATTACTATGTACAAGAGAATTCAATAATCGAGGAAATAGAAAACATATAGTTTTTTGAGGGATTTATTTCTTGATCATTCTGAGAAATAAGTGAAATGCAGTAAATGTTGGGTATTACTCAAATTTAAGAGAACTGGACTTATATGAATATAATTAATATTATTTATACAATAACAATCTAATACCTAAAATTGAGGATAACAATTATTCTGTTGATGGTGAGAAATATAGTGTAGTAAATAGATATTGATCAATTTGTTTTTTTGGAAAATCATTAACAAACAAGTGAATCTATTATAAACAATGCAATTAATGTACTAATGGTATGAGAATAAATAATTACAACAACTGAGTAAGATATATTATTTCCTTCCCAAATAATATGGAATGGTTTTATGTGTTTGTAATCATATTAATGTTATAATGATAAGAATATTCTTGAAACAACCACAAGATTATCATGGAAAAGAGTATGTTCTAACAATGAGACCAAACCTCATAAAATTGAATTTTGATGTTTTTTATAGTATTATGTTCATTAAATATATTTTTTTCAAATTATATAGTATATCTAATACTCTTAACTGTGGAAGAGTTTCGAGAGTGCAATGGGAGGATAGAATATAATCTAAAAACAAGGTAAATATTGCATAAAATGATTCACCCTTTACTCTATATCAATAAATAATCTATCTATGATCTAAAAATAAAATTGTTTTTGATAAAATTATAGAATATATGTCATTTCATCAGATCATAACACTATGAAAAAACTGGATTTCACATAAATTTTTTCAATTCATCATACCTTAAACCATGAGAAATGAACATGATTTTTGAAAATAACCTCATAATAATCATAAAACATTCAGATAATGAATAATGATAGTATTATTTGGGCATATTACTACTAAAGTAAGAAATTACATAAATGGATGTTATCATCGATTGAAAATATATTTAAATGATCACTTAAATATTTCTTGAGGAAAATAAAATTTATATTTTTAACTAAAATATTAAAAATAAAATAATTTCATAGATCCACTATATTTTTTATTTTAATAGAATAATTAAAACATCTAAATTAATCTCTAATTAATTAAGATGTCATGACTGTGTAATGGATTCCTCATGACTATTATGTTAATAAATTGTTGTCATTCAAATATCTGCTAAAAATCCAAATGAAACTTGGTGAGAAAATGGAAATAATAATCAATAGAATTATTTTTATATAATACACATCATTGGAAAACAATAATATTAAACAATCATTATATAATTGAGAAACATTCTTGAAACAATTTTGAAGAAAACATGGTAATGAAGGAAAAATATTCCTGATCAAAGAGTGAATAAATATTATTTTTCTAAAAATGAGAATCATCCTGATCATTATTTTTAATATAGAGTGCAATATAGAATTACTACATGACTATTATATAAATAAATATATAGTATTAAGATTAAATTTATATATTATATAATGATCACATAAATTAATTAATGTTAATTCAAGTATAAAAAACATGATACAAATGGGATTGATTCAGAAATATCATAACTCATGTCTTGTCTTTATTAGAATGTGTTTCAACATCCTGGATAATAAATACTTATTTTTTATAAATTAATTATATATTTAATATCATACACAACATACCAAATATTATTTTCTTATAACAATGTTTCACTCGATTATTAAAAATTTGTTTATAATATCACTATTACAAGATATAACTTCTTCGTTTCTCATTAATGTTATGGATTATAAGACCGATTCCATGTTCATTAATTATGATTAAATTATCCATAAAAATATAATAATATCATGAGTATTATATATAAATTTTATATTATCTTTCTTAACCATCCATTTAAAGAGTTGATGAAAAATGAATTATATTACTTCTGGGAAACAATGGCCCATGCATATATAGGAGTGATGTTTCCATTTATTAAATGAATGAAAGGAAAGAAAACTATGTAATTTTATAAATTTAAATTAATATAATCATTTGTCATATATAAAATATATTAGATAATCCCAACATCATAACCTTCAATATGATGTGGTGATGGAAATTGAAATACATCAATTCATACAGGTTCTTGTCCACACTTTCACACAAGAAATGTTTTCTTTTCTTATATGATGGAAATGCGATGAATATTTTATATTACCTTTTAATAATAATAATTATTTATATTAAATATATTTAATTAATTATTTATAATATATTCTATATATTTTAGTGGTGGTAAAATATGGGAAAATTGAATGTAATTTTCTAAGATTTATACATCTTTGATGTGTGACTTATTTTAGATTAAACCATATGACCTGAATTGATAGTCCATTAAAAATAACATTTTGCAAGTAATGTAGGGAAATAACCTAATAATTTATTATTTCAAGGATTTTCAATGGTATAAGTGTCAAACTTTCTTTATAATATTTGATAAGAGGTTCCCCTTATAAGTGATTGGAGGGATACTACTTAAATTATTAAAAGTATTTTATTAATGTAAATTATTGCACAATGAATATTAGTAAAGAGTTATATATTCACAATTTAAGATGAGGAAGACCCATATTTACCAATTAAATAAATTTTGGAGATATTTGTTGTTTTCTTCACCCTTATCTTTTTATTTTATCCCCATGGTAACCCTTTAGATAATTACATCAATGGAAATTGTTTTACTCTTTAAGGGTAAATAATGCTACCATAAAAAGATAAGTAACCCATAAATGGATCATGGTTTATATTTTCAATGACATACCATTCTCTTTTATAAATATAGTTTTCTTATTAACTATAAATAATTTAATAAAATAATATGTACTATAAAATATAATTATTTTCATTTTTGGAAATATTCATTTTATATGACATTAATTTCCACAGGATAAAATTGGAATTATAATACAATGTTTCAATATAAATCTAGTATGTTATATTTATCTAAAATATTATTTTAAAATAATAATTTAACAAAATTTAATGACATTTATTATTTTTGAAATCAATTATTTTTATATTTATTTAAATTGAATAAACACTATGTTGTCAATGAGGAAGAATTTAAAATAATTTTTAAATCAATTGTAATAGAAATAAATTCTTATGATAAAAAAATTAATTAATCTAAAAAATAAACATTTTTAACTAATAATAAATTTATCAACTACAAAATTAACAAACTAAATTTCCTTTTGAATTAGTCAATGTCATATTATGTAATATATTTATAGAAAGCATATATCGTTCTTTGGTTATTTTGGATTGCTATAAAATATATCCTGCCATATTTTAATGACCATTATTACCCATAACAATTTATTATATTTATTCCTTACAATTACCATTAAGATTGGTATATATTTAGGATTCTAAAAAATTCTAATTAACAGAGACATAATAAGTGATGGCCCCAACTAGTAGAATTGTACCCCATGAAGCCCCTTAAAATATGATTACAAGTAATATGGGGTCACTAGGATATCAGCTGTCTAATAAAAATAAGAAATTCAAAACTGAAAAATAAATGAAAGCTATCATGGTATAAGACCTCAATTTTCAAGATCACAACCAAAACTATTTTCACCAAACCACACTAACAATGTATAACCATCAGACACCACACCCAATGGGTATACACTGTTGTAATGAAGGGTCATGTATATAGACCATGGTATTGTTAAGTGTTATGTTCTTTTTAAATAATGAATATATCCATACATTTAAATTATTACATTATTTATATATTTATAAATGAGTGGATGAAAATTTAATTTTATAGGAAGAAACTATAGTTTTGTTGGGAAAATGTATGTTATTAATTAAAAAATATTTTTTATCCATTTAACAATTTTAGAATAAATTTTTATATAATTCAATATTATTTTATATAATATTTATTTATATAAAAAATATTATAATTTAAATATTTCTATTAAAATTTCTATAAGGGAAGAAAAGTGTTATTATCATCAAAACCAATTTTTTTTTCTAAATGAATTTTTTAATCAATAAAATAAAGTATCATTTTTATAAAATTATTTTATGGAAATAAATATGATTTTTGAAGTCATAATTTTTAAAATAAATACTATATATTTTTTCATAATTTTATAGGATTTTTGAAATTTTTCCTAAAAATTATATAGGATATAAATATATGGTATGTATTGTGACTTCATAATATCAAAAAAGTCGTGTAATTAATTATATAGATGTAATATACTGCCAAATATATAGTTCCCATTTAAAATTGTGTTTTTATGAAGTTAATTTATTCTTTTTATATAACTTTAATGAATAAACAAAAAACTAGAGGATATTTGATGGTTTTAAAATCATTTCATTATGAACATGACATGTTTCAAAATAATAAGTTGTATTATTTTATTATATAAAAATATTTTTAGGATACAATACTGATAAAAAAACTTCTATTTTTTGAAATAATGCGAAAAATGGGATGGTTTTTGGTTTTATTATTTTATTATATAGTGTCCAAACCATATGTTTAGAAATTACTAAAGAACTCACGTCCCTTTTTCTATAAATACACACCCATCCTCTCACTCTTAATGACTAAAAACCAATTGAGTGTGAATTTACTCTCCCAATACATCTCTAAAGCCCCCAATGATTTTCCCAACACCATAAAAAGATCCTCCTGATATTTTAGACGAATTCTCTCATGGAAAGGGATTAACTCATCCTCATTTTTATTCAGCTTCATTCATTATATTATTCATTTTATATTCCAATTGATCATCATGGAATCCATTTTTATGCATCTATTTACTTTACTAATATTTGTATGTGATGAGAAACCATCATTCACTCATAATAAACACTTCCCTCAACCATTACATACACCTATTATATTGTGGAAATTAACCTTGTCATTTCCATCCAAAACATTTGTATTTTGAATACCTATAATCATTTTTACACAAGTGTATTCACATAGTATACTTCCCCTTCATATATTGTGGATTCACACACATATATATCACACATTAATTAATCATGGGATTGATTCTAATTAAAATAATTATTATGTTAAATTATCAATGTTGAACAAAAATTCAAGTATATTATTTTAAAGTGAAAGGTGGTCCTAGAATTATACGTCCCTCCAATGAATTGGATAATATTTTATCCTAATGAGAAACCATTTTTGGGGAATGTTCTAAAATATTATCTATATGTTGTTTTGATATCATGCTGGTTAGCCTAAAAATATATTAATGATTTCATGTTTCATGTTATTGACACATTCATATATTGCCTTGATGGTGGAATCATATATCCGGATATGTTGTTCAGGTTTATGATTCTCACCCATTTATGTAAACCGTATATTCCTCAAGAATTGATTTTAATAATTTCATCATTTATTCCATTGATTATTCCCTTACTTAGGTTGATAGCTTATCAAAATGAATCTTACATCACAAAGTTATACCATGTGTTATTATAAGATCAATTCAATTTAAGGTTATATTTTTATTCTTTAAAATAATGTTTTCCATCCATATTTCATGTTGTTGGTTTAATTATCTAGTAACTCAAATAAGCTACTCTATGTGATATGATTGGATTATATTAAGTGTATATTTAGGTAATATGTCTAGATATAATTTTAGGACCAATAGGGGCCTATATACCCTGAGAGGGGTGGGGGGTGAATCAGGGTATGGATATTCTTTTTCAAAATTCTTCTTGCCCCACTGGATCTTGACCTCTTTATTACAAGGGTCACTTTGTTTGCACTTGTGTGATTATTATGTTCACTTATTTTCTTCTATTTCTGATGATGATGCTTCAATTGCATTGCTGGGAAGTAAGAAGGCAGACACAAAGATTTTTACTTGATTCACCCTCACTGGGCTACGTCCAAGGAGCATACGCCGACAAGTTGTCATGCATACCAATTCCACTAAACATCACTAGCTGTGGATTACAATGTTCAGGCTAGATCACTTCTATGCCCAGGCTCACTGCATATACAAGGTTTAGGGTCAGCTCACTGCATTCCCAAGGGTCACTCCATATTTCTCTCTCTCTGGCTGACTGCCGGTGGAGAGGATCACCTTCTACCTCTCCCTAAGCCCACTGCTCTTGGAAGGGATTCACTCACAGTTTATAGACCTATAGGTCTCTTAATTTTGATGAAGTAATGCATCCTTAACTGTAGATAGTGGCTCTGTTAAAGTCCAACTTTCATCCACTGACGAATATCCCTTTTCCCCTGAACCACTGGGCAATTCACTTTGGAAACACCTTCGAAAAGAACCCTACTTTGCAAGGCTTCCAATTTCGTGAAGCTCAAACAAGCCTTCGCGAAGTTCCTGCCTTTTCGCGAAGCTCATCTCGTTGCAAAGCAACTCCTCTTGCGAAGCTCACTGAGCCAACGCGGAGCACACAACTTTCGCAGAGCTACAATAGCCGCCGCGAAGCTCCTCTTTCGCGAAGCACCCTGGCTCCGCAAACTACCTTCGCAAAACGAGAGAAAATGATCTTCTTTGAAAAATCTCTCTACTACTCATGAGGGGGTTGGCCTCTATTTATAGGTGATTTTACCGACCCTCGTCCCTTCCACGCGAAGTCAACGCCACGTCATCTCAAATCACGAAGCTTCAAATATTCTGCCGGAATTCTGTCCAAATCGCGAAGCACCACCGCAATTTTCTGTTCACGGAGCATGACGTAATCACGAAGAATCACCTTCAACATTCCTTCGAGCCTTCACCACAATGCTCCCTCGCAAATCCCTTCTCCGCCACGATGCGCTTCAGCCTCTACCATTCGCGAAGCTTGACGTAATCGTGAAGACTCACCGCCTCCATTCTACTGGTCTTCACGATTTCCAAACCATGAATCCTATCTTCGTGAAATTCATGCCCTTTTCCATATTAAATTATGATCCTCATGGAAATACACTTTTCGTGATGCTCACCAAATTCCAAATTTTGGACCCCAAAACTTTGGCAAACACTGGAAAACAGCGCCACCTTGTACTGCTCTTTTTGTACCGCATCCAGATCATCCATTCCTTTGTCATCGTTCTTTTTCAACAAGTATTGTCAACAACTTCATGGGAACTCGACAAATATCCATGAAAACCTGCTCTTTCAACAAACACAATCAACCCAAAAATACTGCAATGTTACCTTGAGGGATTTTTTCCCAACAATCTCCCCCTTTGGGTTTGTTGACAACTCTTCACAATAATGCTCAGAATGATTTTCTACACTTTGATACCTCACTGAGTCTTCTTCCAACCACTACCACCATTCACCTCTTGCGATTATGATAGTGTTAAAGTAATCACTTAACACGTACTCTAAGCCGACATGAGCAATGCTCGGCCTGAGAATCAAGAGTAGTATGAAAATTTCATCAATTAATCACTTTATGTCAGCCCCCAATTATCGATTCTACCATGATACAAATTTTTAAATTGATACCAATTTTTGAACCACACTGATACCAATTGGTGAAAGCTGGACACCGTCTCACACCATTCCAACACCACTGTTCTTCTTTTATCACGATCCTCAGCTGTCGTGATTTCTATGCTTTGATCGATCACTTCTAGCATCGTCAGATTTAATACTCTCCCCCTTACTCATTGCTCCCCCTATCTGGCTGCTCCACTGGTCATCATCTCCCTGTATCTGTCATGATTTCTCAAATAGACACACTGTCTCCCCCTAGAACAAGCACTATTTTCTCCCCCTTTGACAATGAACCCAAAGGTCACTCCTTTGTAGTCTGTAACATAGTAGAGGACACATATCATCACATTAGGGAAAAACACATCATACCTCGGGGAGAGGGGGGTTCGTATCCACACTATTTTATGTGAGGGGAGTCGACTGAACTCCCAGAGCCAGTCGATGTCTCTCAAATTCTTCCTTCAGTAAGGCCTTAGTCAGGATGTCTGCAACATGTAGTTCTGTAGGCACATACTTCCACCTTCACGATCCCCTACTCAACTTTCTCCTTGATAAAATGATACTTTATCTCAATGTTCTTTGTCCTATAGTGATGGACGGGATTTTTGATGAGATTTATAGCACTTGAGTTGTCGCACTGGATTCCGATCAGAGACTTCACTTCAACTCCCATATATTCAAGCTATTATTTCATCCATAATTACTGTGTGAATGTTTGAGTGGCCGCAATATACTCAGCTTCCACGGTGCTCAGTGAAATGCAATCTTGCTTCTTGCTTATCCATGAAATACACAATCTACCAAGTTAGAAAGCACCACCTGACATTGATTTCGTATCATCTGCTGAACTATCCCAGTCTGCATTAGTATAGCCCAATAACTCTGACTGAGATTTTCCATTATATGTCAAGCCGAAATCCAATATTCCCTTGATATATCGAAGTATTCTTTTCACTGTAAGCATGTGAATTTCCTTGGGATTACTCTAACATCTTTCTGCTTGGAATGTGGCGAACACAATTTCAGTACCATGATCTTGGTGCTTGTTACATCCAATATAACACCTTATTCCGCCTGAATACTTTGTTCTTATCCTCATGAATAATAAAACCATGTGGCTGCTCAATGTACACCTCTTCTTACAGAAACCCATTTAGAACTGTAGTCTTTACATCCATCTTTCCCTGCAATGTCTAGGAATAATCTGATTGTCTCCTGCCTTGCAATTGGTGAAAATGTCTCATCACCATGTATTCCCTCAATCTGGGAGTCTCTTTTGCACATCAGTCGTGATTTGTTCCGAATCACTATGCCATATTCATTCATCTTGTATTAATAGACCCATTTAGTCCTGATGACGTTTTTATCTGCTGGCCTTGAAACAATCTCCCACATCTGGTTCTTCGCAATCTGATCAAGCATTTTATTCATAGCATGAACCCAGTTTTCAACGTCAGCTGCATTTTCAAAGCATTTCAGCTCTACTTTTGGTAGGAAAGATGTTTGCTGCAATGACTTCATTATTCTTGTTTGAACAGGAGCTTCTTGATCACCAATGACATTCTGTCTATCAATTTCAGCATAGCTCTTTGGCTTCTTTATAGGCACAAACTAGACACTTTCATGTTCATCATCAATGTCTTCTTCTGAATCATCATAATCCACTTCTTCTCCCCCTGTGTTGCTTTCCTCCTCAACACGTTCATGAGGAAGTTGTTCACTGACTCATTTTTCAGTGGCTTCATTTCTTTCAGCTACTTTTCTCAGATTTTTGTTGCGATGCCTTTGATTTTCTCTTACAGCTTCATGGTATCCTGAAAATAGTCATCCGATAACATATTGTTAGAGCTAATAGATAAACATGAAATACATTGTTATTGCTGCTTCTCCCTATGTTTATTTATTCCCTCAATAGGAAACACATGACCCGAGTCATCCAATTATTACATTGATGGCTCTTGAATCTGATTTGGATTTAGAATGCTCCCCCTGTGTTACAGAACACTTCTATCTAGTAGGCCTAATGGTAGAGACCCATAAACATTCTTCTCCACGTGCACCATTTATACTAATCTGGCACTCAGCATCGAGCCATTAACCAAATCTCTAAGCCTACTGATTTGGAACTCGGTGTAGGAAACAAGAGACAATGTTAACAACACAATCACATTCTATTGTGCTATGTTTCTCCCTTTCTTCTTCAACTATGGTACCTTATTTGAATCAATTGAAACTGTAGATCATATCACATATCCACTTACCATCATTAGATGCCACTTCCCCTTGGATCGTATCTCTATAGAACCTGAAACACATGAATCATCAGTTAATAGCATTTTTATACATAGGGAGAGGGGGTGTTTCTCGAATCCTCAAAACGAGGATAGTGGTAGATCCAGATGGGTCAACCCTTTGATTCTTTCTTGGAGGGAATCAAACTCCTTTATTGCATCCTCCATCTGCCTAAAGAACTTCAACTGTTCTAGCCATATGACTAGGCACTCATTTCCTACATTCTAAGCCTTTTTCTGATATGTAGATTTGGTAGGCTTAGCCTTTCTCATTGCTTGGGCTATAAACCCGCTAGTACACATTTCCATATTTGAGGTTCTACCAAAATTCCATTTTCTTGATTATTTATATGAGTAGGAACCTCTCTGTTTGGTATCTTCCCTTTCTTCTTCTCCCATCTTAGGGGTCTTCCTCTTTCCTTCACTTCTTGCTGAGAGACACGACATGTGGATTTTTCGATGCATTCTTTGTTCATCATTGTTTTATCAGATGTCTGAGTCACCACACTCTTTTTTGCTGGTGGTGACTCCTCTATTGAACATTCATTCATCTTTATCACAACTAGAGTAGATCTCACCTTAATCTTCCAGGTTTGTTCACATTCTCTCCTTGAGAGCGGTTGTGATTACGATAGAGGAGGTGATTGATACACCTTTTGTTCAGCTCCATGTGATTCCCCTGAGGCTCTGAGCCTATTTTTCACCTTTACACTTTGTCTCCCAGTGTATAATTTTTCATTATGTACCACTGGAGTTGATAATCTCTTTCTCGGGTCTTTTTCCTTCCCCGCTTTCTTCTTGGTGCACTGTCTGGCCAAATTCCCATGATCAGAAAATATTAAACATTTTCTATTAAAGGAATACCTTATTTCATCACTTCTCTGTTGGGATGTTGATGCAAATTTTTTTCTTCATCTGGCATCGATCTCCTGAGCTTCCTAACACATACGCATGGTGTGTCCCATCCTTCCATAGTAATAGCATCTGATGAATGTTCTCCTCTTAGAAACTCTTCTCTTTGATTTATCATGATGCTTCTTCTTATTCTCAAATTTAGTGTTGTTCTTATTTTCACAGCCGGAAATGTATTCCAGAGCCTCTGAACAGAAGCTTGATGTGTGGCCATGAATCCCACGGTAATAGCACATGTCATCCCTACTTTTTGTAACTGTCATTTTAGGCTTATCTCCATCACCTATACCATTTCTTTCACATCTGGAACTATTCACAGCTCTCTATCTATCTTGAACGATAGTGGATTCATCAAATCCGATACCAGCTTTTCCGAAACTTGCTGGTATTTGAGCAGAGAAAATATTTTGTTGTTTCTCTTCAGAAATCGCATATCTGTTCTTCATTTTATCATCACTTGTCGAAGGATGATCAAATAGCAAGTGTAAGGCATCCTTCATTTTTGGAATTCTTTTAGTATTGGATTTCTCCAATTTCGTCTTTACTGATTCTAGCTCTTATTCCAACTTTTGAATCTTCATATCCCTTGATTCAAGTTGGACATCATGTTCTCCCTTGAGAAGCTTCCCTCTACTCATCTCATCTTCCAACTCACGTGTCAGCTTATCCACCATGTCACTCTGCTCCTTTACTTTCAATTTTTCATGAGCAACAGAATAAGAAAAACATGAATTGTCTTGATGTAGTCTTTGATTCTTCTGAGCTAGCTTAGATAGATGTGCAACAAGATCAAAATTTATGGATTTTAGATTCAGAACATCATCTGACTTTTGACTCCCTTCATAATCACCAGCCTTTTGTTTTCCTTTAATTTTAGCCAGCTTTTGCAGTTCCTCACCCAGAAAATCATTCTTCTCCTTTAGGTCAGTTGCCACATCAATGAGCCTTTGATTTAAGCATCTTATCTTATTGACCTCAATTTCCAGTGCTTGGATCCAAATGTATTTAGACTTAATTTCATCGGTGTTTCCAACATAACTTGGAATATTAGGCTCTTCGATGCACTTGACTTGATCTTTAACTTTTCTATTCAAGCCATCGATCTCCATTTTCTGTTCTTCAATCTTATGCGTATACTCACTAACTGATTCTGAGTACTCTCGTGTTGATAACTTGAGTTTCTCAATTTCTTCCATCAACTCATACTTCTATTCTTCCTGCTGCTGTATATAGAGTTTGGCATCATGAACAACTTTGTTAGATTTCTTTGTTTTAGCTCTCCAAACATCTATCTCCTCAAGAGCAGCCTCTAACTCAGCTCGCATATCTATTCTTCCTTCAATTTATTCTTCTGTTTCAGTACCACTCTGATTCTCATGTACTTCACTCATTCCAACATCATGATTGAGTGAATCAATATTTTCCCTATCAGAGTCACCTAGACCTTCCTTCAGTAAGCTGTTTGATTCTTTTAGTTGAATCACACTTTTTCCAAAAACACTTCCACACTGAGGGAAATAACCTGACTTCTGATTCATCTTTGATTCTTTTCCTTTTCCCATGGAAGATTGTGATAAGAGAAAATAGTATCTTCAACCACACAGATCGACTAAACCAAGTCGATGCAATCCAATCAGATAAAAGAAACCTATCCCTCTTATACCAATTGTTATGACCAATAGGGGCCTATATACCCTGAGAGGGGGGGGGGGGTGAATCAGGGTATGGATATTCTATTTTAAAATTCTCCATGCCCCACTGGATCTTGACCTCTTTATTACAAGGGTCGCTTTTTTTTCACTTGTGGGTTTATTATGATCAATTATTTTATTCTTTGTCTGATGATGATGCTTTAAATGAAATGCAGGGAAGTAAGGAGGCAGACACAAATATTTTGACTTGGTTCACCCTCACTGGGCTACGTCCAAGGAGCATACGCCGACAAGTTGTCGTGCGTACCAATTCCACTAAACTTCACTAGCTGTGGATTACAATGTTCGGGCTAGATCACTTCTATGCCCAGGCTCACTGCCTATACAAGGTTTAGGTCAGCTCACTACTTTCCCAAGGGTCACTTGCTGTTTCTTTCTCTCTGGATCACTACCAGTGGGGAGGATCACCTTCTACCTCTCCCTAAGTGCACTGCTCTTGGAAGGGATTCACTCACAGTTTATAGACCTGTAGGTCTCTTCATTTTCATGAAGTAATGCATCCTTAACTGTAGATAGATGCTCTGTTAAAGTCCAACATTCATCCACTAATGAATATCCCTTTACCCCTGAACCAATGTTAAATTCACTTTGGAAACACCTTCCCAAAGCACCCTACTTTGCAGGGCTTCCAATTTTGCGAACCTCAAACAAGCCTTCGCGAAGCTCCTGCCTTTTCAAGAAGCTCTCTCACGAAGCCCTCTCGCGAAGAACTCCCACGAAGCTCAACTCATTTCAAAGCAAATTCTCTTGTGAAGCTCACTGAGCCAACGCGGAGCACACAACTTTCGCAGAGCTACAATAGCCACCGCGAAGCTCCTCTTTCGTGAAGCACAATGGCTCCGCGAACTACCTTCTCAAAACGAGAGAAAATGATCTTCTCTGAAAAATCTCTCTACTTATCTCGAGGGGTTTGGCCTCTATTTATAGGCGATTCCACTGACCCTCGTCCCTTCCACGCGAAGTCAACGCCACATTATCTCAAATCGTGAAGTTCCAAAGATTTTGCCGGAATTCTGTCCAAATCGCAAAGCACTACGACAATTTTCCATTCGCGGAGCTTGACATAATCCCGAAGAATCACCGTAAACATATCTTTGCGCCTTCGTCGCGATGATCCCTCACAAAGCACTTCTTGGGAACTCGACAAATATCCATGAAAACCTACTTTGTCACCAAACACAATCAACCCAAAAATACTGCAATGTTATCTTGAGGGATTTTTTCCCAACAAATAAATTATTTTAATGATGTGGGTTTTCATCGTCAGTATCCAAGAATGGTATTAGAAAATTTGGGATCATAATTATAATAAGATAGGAAAAGTCTTAGGGATAATAAGAAACATAAAAAATAACCCTATGTTTTGATGAAGTATGATGTAAGGGTCAACCAAGAATAAAAATCTATGTCCAAATACTATTAGTGGATGTGGATATACAACAATTATAATGTGGGTTAATTACCTCAAAAGGGTGAAAAATGTATTTACAGGACCATAACCAAGTTCCAGATGTAGAGGCCTTACATAACATCTATTTTGAAACTCCCATGGAATATTATATAGTAAATTCACATGTATTTGTGAACCATTTCTGAGAGAAAAAATATTCCCACACAATTTTTTTTGTTATGTAATTGACCGTGGATTACATAGTTTGAAACCTAGAAATTCATAGGCTAATGAATGAATTTCATATCTGATATATCTATTCAATCATCACAATTTTCATTTGTGTCTAGGATAGTTTAAAAACAATCATCCCTATTGTTTTCCCCAATTTTAGTCAATTGTTGGAAATAAGAGGAACTTAGTCAAAAACCAATTTGATTGGATATATAATGACTAAAAAAATGACATTAAAAACTCCCTGGAAGTAGTAATACACAATTTCATGAAATTTAATAGATAATTATCTCATGTTTTGAACAAAAAAATGTAATATGGGCCCAAATCGACATACCCATAAAAATGATAAAGTTATAATTGATTCCCTTTTGTCAAAAAGTTCATATAATTTAAGTGGATCTTATTTTACATTAATAAAATATCAACGAATCAACTCCATTGAAAGGAGAATATAAATCCATCAATTATTTGATCCTGAAACGGTCTTGTTGGATATTTATTTTTGTTGGGAGAAGATGACCAATGGTGGATACATATCAAACATATAAATCATGCGTATTATATCAAAGAGATGTAATGTTATGAATTCCATATAGATTTTTTTGAAAAATATTATCCTTTCACACCTGAATATAAAATATAGGGAGGATTCCTTGGCCCCAATAAAAACGGCGTAAAATTAGGGTGTAAGAGAAATACATCACAATACATTCGTGGTATGAAGCCATATTTGTCATTGAAAATGAATGTAATTATGAATGATACTTTACTAGAAAGATATGAATTTATGAAATGAATTAGTTATCATTAAATATTAGAACTATGAATAAATAGTACGATGTGAAATCCATGTTGAAATATAGATTACTAAATCTAAAGGTGATCATGGGTTTGAAATAGGAAGTACATAATAGAGTTTAATTCTAAGGGAGAGATTGAGAAATATCATGGTGAAAATAATGTACAATATCCCACTTATCAAAATTATTGGAAGAAGAATACTATATATTTATTTAAGGAGATAAGGAAATTATTTTGGTGTGAGATAGATGAGAGCATATCATTAAAATAATGATAGGATAACCCCACAAATGTGATGGAATAAATAAATTCTCCCGTCATCCCTAATATTATATTCTAATGTATCATTAGAACGAAATAAGGAAACAATATTAATAAATTCACTAACCTATGGGTTTTTGATTATTTAAATAATTTATTTAGAACAACTCTCTAATGTTTGTATAAACCCTAATCTGATACCAACTGAGTAGAAATAATAATATCATAAATAAAAATAAAATATCTTTAGATTAATTTTCATTATATATCATTACATTTCAAGAATAAACTGTAATTTTTCAGTGTCTTTGGAGATAAAAAACATAAAAATATTTCCAAATTATAGTCTTCATATTATCTCCTAAATTTATTATAACATTTTAAAACTCTTTAAATACTTTAATTAATACAATAGTTTATAACCTGGGAAAAGAAAACATAATAAATGGAGACATTAGATTTTTAGTAATGAGAAACTTGTTACATATAAATTGATGATCCTATGAAAAGATATGATAAAAAAAGTATAGTACTTCGTAATAATAACATAAAATCATCATAAAAATCTATCATTAACCATAATTTTGATTCGTTGTATAAAATAATATAATTTTAAAATTTTTGAATATGTTTTGTGATGAATAATCACAAATCAATCATGAATGATTTCTTTAAATCATTAGAATAAAAACAATCCATAATGTCTTGGGGAAAAATAGTAATGGAAACTATATAATAAATCATAGTAAACTATTTTGACATTAATATCATATTTCACTATGAATTGACACGTGTTTCCCAAATCATAAAATATTAGGAATCACCACATTTTCCCCATAGAGGATTAGGAATCTATTCTTCTTTTCTTTAGAGGATCAAGAAATTTGAATATTTTCTATTAAATATTTCATGATATAAAAGTTATTTATATAAATAATTAGATGTAATTAATGGACCCCCCATCACATAAGGAATTGCATTCATATATTTTCCAAAATAACATAATACATTCATCATTTCATCATTTCATAACTTATATAAAAAAATGTATATCACAAAAAATTCATCAATTCTTCATAACATGACCCCCAGAAATGAACGGAATTCTTAAGAATCTCACCATTATAATAATAAACCATCTAGATAAAAAATATTTTTTTCATGATTGGTTCATATATCCAACAATGAAAATGTTTCCTTAGTAAATTTTTTCATTTATGAAAATTTATTTAATGGATTAAAAGAATATTTCTTAACTAAAAACCCATTTCCATCTTCAATTTACATTTTAATAAAATGAAATTAATATATTATGGAAAAAATTAATTGAAAAGGAACCTTGAAGAATTTAAAATCATGCTTCAAATTATTTTCCTGACACGATGATGATAAATTAAATTAAATATTAGTATGTTAAAATAAATATCCCTTTAAATTTTTTTTTGTAAAAAATAAAAACTACCTCATTTGAAAATTTTCATGATGATTACATTATGTTTTTTTTTAAAAGATTAAAAATTGTAAAACATAATATAAAATTTCATTTCATTATATTAAATTTGTCATTTAAATTTTTTAATGGACATATGGAAATGTAAAAAATATTCTCATCCAGAGTGGAAATAAAACATGTTTTTCTCAAAAAAAGATTGATGTGGAAATTTTATGTACCATAGAGTGGAATATTTTAAAATTAATTTAAAATTAAATGAATAATGATATGTTTATAAAATTAAATTGAATTTTTAAATAACCATAAAATAATTTTATGAACATAAATTAAAGGATAAAACCCCAATTGAGATGTGATTAAAAAATAAATTCCTTAACTCAGTTCTAAAATTTCCTTCTACGAAAATGATCCTACTATGTAATAAATATATTTTTCTTATTAATTTATTATATAACCATTCTCATATATATAATACATTACATTACATATTTATGACATCATATAACACATTAAGGATGACTTTTTTTATTGAAATAATTGTATCATTTGATAACTGGTTCATTTCTCATGCATGTTTCTGTTGGGAATTCCTGGTCCTTGAAAAATTATTATGGTTCCAATATCTCCAAAATATTAATCATTTCATTATAATCATGTGGAATCATTATATTTACTTATATAACTATACATATAAATTGGTGTTATAGAATTATTTACATCACTTCATGGAGTTGGAAATTCGTATATATATACTAGTGATGTTATGATTTTTTATGGATGTAATGAAATAATAGTAAAGAAATTGTTCACATATATAGAATAAGAATAATCTCATAGTTATAATATCAAATATTAAATTAATTAATCGTATCCTGGAATCTTATTTGGGGATGACAACATAAATGCATCGATTTGTAGAGTTTGTAGTTCACACGTACGCATGGGTGATATTTGCTTTTCCCATTTGATGGAAAATGTTAATAGTGGGTGATTTATCATCATAATAAAAATTAACAATATTATATATTTCAAATTTATTATTAATAATCGATAACATAAATCTTAGAGGATGTAGATGAAAGAAAATTAATTGTACTCTGGTATGAGTTATACAACATTATTGAGAAACGTATTTTGGATTATACAAAAAGCCTCAAATGAGTGGTATTTTTGAAATACGAGCAGCTATAGGGAATGGGGAATGAGTATAAATGGTTTTATAAATTTTCTTTTTTGATATATAACTCTCAAAATGGTAGACGATGGGAAAAGTGGATGTTCCCATTCATATGTGGGGGGACATGCAGATCTAGAAATATATAAATTATTAAATTAATATAAATTAATTTTCATATAAGATAAGAACCAATTTTGTTTATAATATAGGATGATAATTATTTATAAATATTCTCAATAAACATAATTTGGAAAAATTTAGAGGATTTATCACCATTATCTTTTTATTTTCACCCCCATCAACCCTTTTAACAATTACCACAATAATAATATATTGTACTCTTTAACGGTCAAGAATGTTATCTTAAAAAATGGTATTTTCCCATAAGTGTACCACCTTTTATTTTTTCAACCAGTTCCTATTCTCAGGTCTGAATATAAGATTTATTAAATTTCTATTAATTTTAAAAAAAAATTTGGCATAAAATATTTTTATTGTAATTTTGAAAAAAAACTGATTTAATTTTACATTAATGTCATCAAGATAAAAATAAAATTAAAAAATAAACTAGTAATAAATCAAAATTTTTTTACATTAAAACAAAAATTCCATGGAATTCAATAAATCACAAATCTTTTATATTGGTTAATATTTTAAAATAAATATTCCTATTTCTATATTAGTTGATTAATCATTGTGTCAGTGTTTCCTAATAATTTAAGGTAATAATTTTATCACTAAAAAAAAGATTAATTTTTGTGATAAAATAATTTATTCATATTTAAAATAATCATTTCGAACCGTTCCAAATTTTTTAATCCTTATAGAATAATATTGGAGATAAATATGTGAGAGGGTGACCTTTTGAAATTAACCATTTTTAATTAATATAATGGTTATAATATAATATTAATTTCATATAATATCCATATATTTCAACAATGGATGATAAATGAAAAATTACTCATATAGTAGGATAATGGAATGTCTTAGAGCAATTATACATCTTTATATATATTTTTTAATCATGTTTTACTAGTTAAACCCCCTATTGAGGTGATAAATATTTACCATTGTTACTAATAAAAATTAAAAATTAAAGGTAACTAGTTACCAAATATTAAATTCATAATTCCAAAAAGGGGATCCATTTATCAGTTTTCATCTACAATTTTTAGAGAAAATTCATTGTATAATAGTTCAAAAAATGCAACAAAATAATTTATTAAAAAATCATATTCAAACTTATAAATGCATTTATTCTTATTCATTGACTAGTAAAACCCATTAGAATATTATTGAAAAATATAATTGAATATATTATCTATTAATTTTATTAAATTTATTCATCAATGTATGTTGATATAATTTATTAAAATAAAAACAAATTATTCACTTAAAATATTTTTTTCAGAAAAAACAACACTATTTACCCTCAGACAGAGTTTTTTGTTTTTATAAATTTATAAAAAAATAAATTTTCATTATAAATATGAAACTGATATTTCCATTATAATATATTCATCCTTATTCATAAAAAATACAACTGATATATGCTACCAATCTCATTAGATAATAATATTTTAATAGTGTTAATGTTCATTTAAACCCGATATTACATTTGAAGAAATATATAAATTAAATTAAAGTTATTTATAGGTAAATATATCATAATATCCTAAGGTTTACAATGTGTACGTAGAATAGAATTACCTAGGTTTAATAACCGAGTAAAATTCTCTTCGAGTATCAACTCGATCTTAATAGGGAGCAGGATGAGTTGGCCTAAGAATAAAAACTTGGATAGACAATTTCGAAAGATATTCTTTGGAAATAAACAAGTTATTTAGAATCCATTAAGATATATTATATTATATTTCTTTTAGATAAAGTAACAGGGAAATTAAAATGGAAAATATAAGATTCATTAGTGGTGTTATTTGTTGATCTAATTAAATCACAACATATCTGATGGTATCTTCGGTTGAAATGAACATTTCATTAGAGAAAAAAATCTAATTATTGAGTTTACAAAATCATATGATCAATGAATACAATTTTACTAGATATTATCATAAGCATTTAGTTTTTATTTTTTTATCGGTCTTCAGTAGCAGCGACAGTGACCCTGTGGTCTTAAGAGGAATTGGTGTAACATCCCTGGTAAATGAAGAATATCACACTTTCATATTTATTAATATTTGTGAATAAAATGTTAATATTACTTTAAATGGAATTCTATGTTCGATGGCATAACCAATACGCAACAATGAGTTTTTCTGAAATCATACGTTGCACACTAATAATATAATAATATTATTTTAAATTGTAGATAAATCCCAGCCGTTGTAATGGAGGGAAAGAACAAAACTTACTACCAAATGATTATATATGTTTGTTAAATATTTTAACAATTACCTAATAAATGATAGAGGCTTAAAATGTGAATGAATCCAATTTTAAGCATAAATAGTATAATATTGTTTAAAAGGTCGATTAACCGCCTTTTGATGGGGAAACATTTTCTAAATCTACTTTTGTCAATTTTATATGTTAAATTTGACAAAAAAAAATCCTTCTTTATAATCGGGACATAAAAATTTTGTGTGTGTAAATTTTAGTGATTTTTCCGATAAAGTTTATTTTTTAATGAATAATGAAAATATTGTATTTTAATTCCAAACCTCCATTTAATATAATTTATTTAATGGATAGATTATATTTTTAATTGGGTTTAATGTGTATTTAAAATATATTGTTACTATTTAATTCAATAGTGGTCATTGGAATTAATTTCACTTTGAAATTGGACATAAACAAGTGTCAATCTTTTGATAGATATTGTTTCTTAAAAATACGCTATTTAATTTGACAGAAGGAATTAATTATAAAATTAATTAATTAAACATATATGTGTTGAATTTTTTAAAATTGAAATCATTTTTGAATTTGTAATATCAAATTTACTTTGGATAAATTTTTGGTATTTTTCTGACAAATGTTCATTTTTAATGAACAGTGAAAAATACTGCATTTTACTTCCAAACAGCTTTTTCATCTAATTTAATTTTATAGTTATATTATTTTTTAAATTGGGTTTAAAGTTTAATTGAATTATTTTTTCATCACTTAATAAAATATTGTTCATTTGAAGTAATTTCACTCTTCAATTGGATGTAGAAACAAGGAAATATGTTGATAAATTATACTTTTTAAAAACCCGTCTTTGGTTGTGACAACGAGAATTATTTTTAAATTAATTACTGAAATTTATATGTTTTTATTTTGGTAAAATTGGTTACAATTTTGGAATCAGAAGGTCCATATAATCTAATTATGACTCTTGTTTTTTTGGACATTATGAATAGTAACAACGGTAATTATCATTAATTATCGTGATTACTTTGTAATCAGGTAGTTAAAGGTAAAAAATAAAATCATAAAAATATAAAATGACCCCAAAGAGTGTCTAAATACTCTTTTTTGAGTCATGTCATACCATGGGATAATTTTTACCAAACATGAGGGCCCATGGAGTCACATGGGTGTGATAGTGACAATTATAACTTTATGTTTAAAAAAGAAGAGAAATATAATAATGGTTTGTAAATCCTATGTAAAACAATATTAATTTTGTTTACATAAATGATATCATAGACTATAAATATTCATTGGATATCTAAAATTATTTCTTACATCATGGTGTTTATTTTATAATTTTTAGACATTAAATAAATAAATCTATTTAAGTCACTATGATGACGTAGTGATTTCCTCATTAATGGACGATTTAAATAAAAAAGAAAATATAAGGTAAAATCTAAGACATACACTTATCTAAAACCTATTGGATGGGTGGATTTAGAACCCTTATCTCCATATACTCGAAATATATCATTTTGGGACCTTTAAAATCCGAAAACCATTTTATAAAAAAGTAACATTTCAAGACTTTCCAAAAGTGACCCTCCTCCCTCTTATAAAATGCCCCCAACTCTACCCCCTTACCCACACCTATGATGCCTTTGGATCGTCCAAAATCTGCCTATATTATCTCTCCACATCCCTCTATTACTCCTTGAAACCTCACTTTGGGCAGAAGTCTCTCCAAAGGAACCTTTGGCTCAAATAAAAAATAGTTACCCGATTTAGAGGTAATGCCTTCTCTCGAGTGTCTTTCTTTTATTTTCATTATTCACTCACCAATATATTCTTTTATTTGATCCCATAATAGCAACATCATCCTAATTATACTATTATGTTGTTATGATAAGGATTCTACCTACACTTACACACACCTCCGTTTAATGTTTAAAGAACATACTATTTCTGTGGGTGGCAAATTACAGCCTCATTAAATAATGATTGATCAATCTTCATTTAACACCTTTCATGGTGGCCATTAAGTTTTCAATATATTTATATATGATATATATTATATGTATGTCCTCTAAATTATTCTTTATTTTATATTTAAAACATACCTTTATGCATTTCATGTTGTGAAAATGAGATAATTTCATATGAGGAAGTGTGGACAACCGCCCCCTCATGTGATGTGACTCGTTCAGGCCCACCATAGAATTTATAAATAATGTAATAAATGAACTTATGATACCATTATAACATATATATTATATTGTAATTATAATATATCTATGTCTAATTTAGTCTTAATGTCCATTAATCTGACAAAAAAAATGAAAGCAGTGTTCATGCTTATGTACGGCTTACCGTCTATATGAACGTTACATTTCATTTCTTATCTCCAAACATTATTTAATTTTATTGAATAAATATATAATGGATATATATTATATTTAACTCATGAACACCATTCTGGAGAAGATTTACTTATAACTACATTGACAATTCTCTTCAAACAAGTTCATTGTTGACTCATGTACCGAACATCGACAAAACCTATGATATGAACTCACATAATTAAATAATTATTATAACATGATAATATGTGATATGAATTGAATAATAAACATTAAATTATGTCCTTAAGGAATTATAAATTGACCATGGTTTATTATTCTGTAATATAAAGAAACGAACAAGACAAGTCAGACTTGGGTTAAGGGGATTTCTTATCTCACTTTTAATTTTGTGAGATTTCCATTGTTCACTAATTATTTATCGCCTGTGGTGTATTGTGTACTTACATTTCATATATAATATCAATATTCTATTTATATTCATGGTATTATGTGATTCATTAGGTGTGTTTCATCTTTTATTCATACGACTCGATTGATTACAACGAGGTAAGGGGTTTGTATATCATTTTTTCCCGTGAGATTAATGCTACATTTTCCACTATTTAATTTTTTTATGTTCGTACATCCCCTGATTATATTCTTTGTTTAATATAATTTAATTTATTGGTATTTACATATTCATTGTATGACCCTTCTTTCATGGGGTGTACGTTTTGAAAGTTTCCCAAATCGTTAAGGGAACATTTCACCATCCTCTTTTTAAAAGAATTATTTTGGTTAGGTCTTTTAATTTGCATATTATTATGTTGGGATATGTTCTTATCTATCCTTATTTCTGTAAATTTTATTTTCATGTGATGAGATACCCTTTTTATCTCTCATCAACCCATTTTAATAATTTTAATGTGACGACGCTAGGCTGTCGAATATCCGTAAGGGAACTTCTTAACCCAATTTCAATTATATGGGTTAAACCACCACTTCTTTATTATGTTGTATAATAAATATGAGTGGATGACCTGTGATTTTTTTACACTTAATATCCACTTATATTGGGTGTATTTATATTTTTCACAACTAATTATGTAATTGATTGATCCTTAATCTAAGGATACCGTCTTTGTATGGGACTTCATCTCAATCTCTTTTCATTATGGTATCTTTTGATTTCTACACCACTTTATTTTATACGGTGTCTAAAACCCTTTTGACTTTTCATTTCATTCGAAGGGAATATTTTCTCTATGAATCGTTTTATTAAATGACATCAAGTATTGTTTTTATTTTAACATAAGCGGTGACAACGTCCTTTTCCGATGCTATGAGTAATATTTGAACAATGGATTCCTTAACAAGTTGTATTGTTTTCAAAAGAAAAATATATACTATATACTATTTTTACGTATTTTTTTACTGAAAATGGTTTTTAAATGGATTTATTTTTTCAATATCATAAAATGTAATATTTTTATTGTAATTTGGGAATGTTACCTTTCCTTTATGCATAATTTATCTGCTATGATTATGTCATGGTTTTTGGCCATTGTTACGTATACGGGTGGTTCCGTGATAATCCAAGGGTGGGTGAGCCCGAGATAGCTCTCGAATTCATTGGGTAACATGACAGAGGTAAACGTTAATTTTTATTCTAAGAGATTTAGGAAATATACTATGATGCGTATTCCAAATGTGACTCCCTATATATTTGTGATAGCTACAATGTAAGTCTGTCATGTATGACTTAAGTTACCTTTATGTCTTATGATTTCTATGTGTATTTCACAAATCTTATGATTTCCTCAGGTATGTTAAAAATATTATGTTATATATATATTGATAATCTAATGTTTTCTTTCTTTTTGTATCCCTTACATAGCTTTTTATGCTCATCCAAAGTTTTTGAAATTTTTTCCACTGGAATTAAAGATGAATAGGGTCAAGGGTGGGATCATGGAAAGACATGCTATCTAAAACATGGAACTAGAAATTTTTATTTTTAAGAGTTTTTTATTTTATGAAAAAAAATATAAACTACATAGATGTGTCTACTTTGTAATCTTTTGAGATGTAATAGTTATGGCCTAATTCTCTAAAACACTAAACCTGAAATGATACTCAATGTGAATTATTCATTTTATTCAAGATTATGTGATTTTTTAATGTCGGTTCCTTATATTTGGTATCAAAGGTCGGTTTAGATAACATTATAGGTTAGGGTATTCTTTAAGCACAAGTGACATTACCATAATGGTTTGGATTTTAGAATGAGTCGGAATTATTTTTATAAAGTTAATAAGTTTAAGAAAACATGAATAAGTATATATTATTATTTACTCCCCTCATAAGATATTATATGATTAGTTTACTGATATAATCACACTGACCTTTTTGGTTTTAGTAAAAGGCTGGATCTAGTAGGCAGTAAAGTAACAGTGGATGTGAAGAAAACTGTGACAGTTTTCTGAATGAGCAACTGAATGAAATGGGAGCTATAATGAGAACTATTGTGGTTATTCTCAACCAACTATCTGGAGTCATGATGACCAGTTGAACCCTAGTGATTTTTATAAGGCATCATGTATGTGAGAATCAAATCCCTACGGATGTTCAGGTAATAATCATAAAGGTAATAATTTTCAAAAACCTATATGTCAAAGATGTGGAAAGAAACACATAGGAAAATGTTTCAAAGGTATAGAAAGATTCTATAGATGTGTAAATGAAGGACATAAAGCATGAACCTTCCATATAATAAAGGAAGCATATAGTTGACTCTATAAAAGGGAAAGAAGTTCCTTTTGAAGGATCAATTGAATGTTTTAAATGTTGTGTGCATGGTCATTATGCAAACACATGTCATACAAAGAAGTTTTGGGAATGGGATCACCAAGATTGTACAAATATTTTTTTACCAATACCTAATGCCATTCCGATTGAGGATGAAGAAACTAACAATGGCCAATGAAAGGAATGGATTATTTCTTAACATATGTTTTCCTATTATTGAAGTATTAGGATATGATTCATGATTTTGTTTGTAGGAATGATGTATTTCAGAATAAGTTGGAAATGAATGGTTAATGGATCATGACGAATGTGGAATGAGTAAGAAGTAAACATATAAGGTATTCTAGATTTATAGTAGATTTTAGGACGGTGAAATTCTTAAAAGTATTAAGGCACTTTTGTTGATGGGATTACATTAGAAGACTTTTTATATTATGTGTAACCCTCATGTTTGATATATGAAATTTTTATTCAAGTTATAATTATCTTTTTTGTGTATATAGTTATAAATATCCATTTGGGTTTATATGATCCTTGAATTTGAGGTAATTACCAGTTAATACATTTTGGGATGAAAAATGAAAGTTATTAGATAACCATTGTGGTTAAAATATGTTACAGTTATTTTTGATGAATTTATCTCTTTTGGGGAATGTTGTAAAATTATATAGTTTTTTTAAAGGGACAACACACAGACCGTATGACAACCCATCGCGTCGGACGAATCTGTGGGACTTGAACCCATAACCAAAGTGCAACTAGTATTTATCACCTACCATTGGACTACGTAAAGTCATTGGTTAGTTTGACTAATTCTTGTTTGTTAGATGATTGTATGAATTAATAATAAGTTTTTTTAGTTATCTTTGGAAATGATTAACCTATCAGAGAGGACATTTGATTAGGTTAATTACTTTTCAATATGATACATTAAGAGTAACTGTTGTTATTTGAAGATAAATGTTATAATTTATCTTAGAAGACTATGTGATTAAATCCTTTGATGATTTCGGATTTAATATTACTTTGGATTACTTTGAAGAATTTTATAGATAGCTGCTTGTTGAATGGTCTTTGATGATCCTTGGGTTTTTAGGACAAATTTAAGAGGTTATTATTTGTTTTTCTTTTTATAAAAGATTGTCCTTTTTGGATATTATCTAATCTCATACTAAGAATATTGGTTTTGATTAAGGACTAAAGTCAGGGGAAATATATAGTTCATCTTTTGTGGATTAGGTGATTCTCAAGAACTTGATTGTAGCACTCTTAATGTGAACATGTCATCCTAAATACTCATCATTTGGAGAAAATATGAGTTTGTGTAAGAAATATTGTAAGAGATGAAAGTCTACATGACAAGTAAGTATGTTTCCTTATGATTTAGTTAAGCTCATAAATAAATTCCTTATTGAAAACTAACATAAAACAAAAACGTTTTCGGCTAACTTTTCTTATTGGGGAATCAAATACCGTTTAACCCATCACAATTTTGTGATTTTTTGGTGCTTAAATTTCTCATAGACATATTTTCTGTCACTCTCCATAAAAACATGATGGTTGATTTTCTCCTCCATATCCAAGTTTTCATGGAATACTAGTATCTATTGTCTCTGGTGACCTTTGTACTTCTCTTTCTTCCCGTTAAATTGATATTTTTTGACACCTTTTTTGATGTTAGGCTATCAATGAAGTTTTCGAGCCTAATTTTTAAATTGCGAGGACACAATTCCAAAAGGGGGGAAGGATGTAACATCCTAGGAAAATAAAGAATATGACATTTTCATATTTATTAATATTTGTGAATAAGATTCTAAGATTACTATAAAGGAAATGCTATGTTCGATGGTGTATCCAATATGCAACAATGAGTTTCTTTGAAATAATACATTGCACACTAATAATGAAATAATATTATTTTAAATGGTAGTCATCACCTAGCCATTGTAATCGAGAGAATGAAAAAAACTAACTAAAAATTTATTGTATATGTTTGTTAAATATTTTAAAAATTACCCAATAAATTATAGAAGCATAAAATGCCAATGAATCCAATTATAAGCATAAATATTCTAATATTCTTTAGAAGGCCGATTAACCGCATTTTGATGGGGAACATTGTTTTTTTAAAACTAATTTTTTTCAATTTTATATTTTATATTTGACAAAATAAAATCCTTCTTTAGAATCGTGACATAAAAATTTTCTATGTGTAAATTTTTGTTATTATTCTAATAAAGTTCATTTTTTTGAATAGTGAAAATGCTGTATTTTAATTCAAATCCTCTTTTTAATCTAATTTATTTATATGGTCATATTGTCTTTTTAATTGGGTTTAAAGTGTAGTTAAAATATATTTTTACCATTTAATTCAATGGTGGTCATTGAAATTAATTTCACTTTGAAATTGGACAAAAACAAGTGTCAATCTTTTGATAGATATTGTTTCTTAAAAACACGCTATTTATTTTGACAGCAGGAAATAATTGTAAAATTAATTAATGACACATATATGTTTTGAATTTGGTAAAATAGAAATCATTTTTTAATTTTGAATATAAAATTTACTTTGGGTAATTTTTTTGTATTTTTCTGAAAAATGTTAATTTTTAATGAATTGTAAAAATTACTGCATTTTACTTCAAAACTGCTTTTTCATCTAATTTAATTATATAGTTAAATTTTTATTTTTTAACAGGTTTTAAATTTAACTGAATTATGTTTTTATCAATTAATACAATTTTTTTCCTAGGAACTAATTTCACTTTCCAATTGGATGTGAAACCAGTCAATATTTTGATAAATTTTACTTCTTAAAAACTCATCTTTGGTTGTGACAATGGGATTTTTTTATAAATTAATTACTGAAATTTATGTGTTTGGAATTTGGAACAATGGATTACAAATTTGGAATCATAAGGTCTAAATTATTTAATTCATACTCTTTTTTTTGGACATTATGAATAGTAATGATAGTTTTTATCTTTAATTATCGTGATTAATTAGTAATTAGGTAGTTAAGGGTAATAAAATAATATCATAATAATATTAAATGACCCAAAAATGTTTCCAAATCCTATTTTTTGAGTCATGACATACCATGGGATGAATTTTACCAAACTTGAGGGCCCATGGAGTCACATGGGTGTGATAGTGACATTTATGACTTCATTTTTTAAGAAGAAGAGAAATATAACAAAGGTTTGTATATCCTAAGTAAAAAAAATTAAATTTTTTTTAAATAAATTATATATTAGACTTTAAATAGTAATTATAAAAATAACAATATTTCTTACATCATGGTATTTTTTATATAATATTTAGACATTAAATAATTAAATTTATTTAAGACACTGTGATGATGCAATGATTACCTCATTAATGAACGATTTAAATAAAATGAAAAGATAAGTGGAAATCTAAGACATAAACTTTCTTAAAACCTATTGGATAGGTGTATTTCGAACCCTTATCACCTTATCCTAGAAATATATCATTTTGGGAGCTTTAAAATCCGAAAACCGTTTTATAATAAAGTAACATTTAATGACTTTCCAAAAGTGACCCTCCTCCCTCTTATAAAAGACTCCCACCTCAACCCCCTTACCACAACTATCAAGCCATTATGTCATCCAAAATATGATCATATTATCTCTCCACATCTCTCTATTACTCTTAGAGGCCTCACATTGGGGAGAAGTAAATCTGAGGAAGCCTTTGGATCAAATCAAAAATAGATACCCGATTTAGTGGTAATGTCTTCTCTCGAGTTTCTTTCATTTATTTTCCTTCTTCACTCACCACTATCTTCTTATTATTTAATACCATAATAAAAAAATTATCCTCAATATACTAATATGTTGTTATGATAAGGATTATATCTACACTTACACACACCTCCATCTAATGGTTAAAAACATACTGTTTCTGTGGGTGGTGAATTACTGCCTCACGAAACGCTGATTGTTCAATCATATTTTAACACCTTTCATGGAATAAATTACGATGTAAATATATTTATATATGATATATATTATATTTATGTCATCTCAATTCTTCTATATTTTATATTTAAAACATACCTTTATGATTTTCATGTTGTGCTAATGCGATAATTTCATATGAGGAAATGTGAACAACCACCCCAACAAGTGATGTGACTCGTTCATGCCAAACATGGAATTTATTAAATAATGTAATTAATGAACTTATTAAACCTATAAAACATATACATTATACTTGAAATATAATATTTATATGTCTAATTTTGTTTTAAAGTCCATTAATATGACAAAAAATGAAAGTTGCGTTCATGCGTATGTATGGCCTACCGTCTCCAGGAACGGTACATTTCATTTCTTATCTAAAAAAATTATGTAATATTATTGAAAAAATATATACCAGATATATATGATATTTAAATTAAAAACACAATTCTGGATATTATGTACTTATAACTACATGAATAATTCTCTTCAAACAAGTTTATTTTTGACTAATGTACCGAACATCGAAAAAATGTATGATATGAACTCACATAATTAACTAATTATTATTACATGATAATATGTGATATGAAATGAATAATAAAAATTAAAGGATTTCCTTAATATATAATAAATTGACCAAGGATTATTATTCAGGAATATAAAGAAATGAACAAGACAAGTCAGACTTGTGGTAAGGGGATTTCTTTTAGCACTTTTATTTTCATGAGATTTCCATTGTTCGCCAATTATTTATTGCATGAGGTGTATTGTGTACTTCCATTTCATATATATTATCATTATTCTATTTATATTCATGGTATTATGTGATTCATTGGGTGTTTATTATCATTTGGTCATACGACTCGATTGATTACAACGAGGTAAGGGGTTTTTATCTCACTTTTTATTCTTGTGAGATTCATGCTACATTTGACACTATTTCCTAATGTATGGTGTATGCACTGACCATGATTGTATTCTTTGTGTAATATAATTAAATTTAGGGGTAATCAATCTTCATTATATAACCCTTCATTTATGGGGTGTACGTTTCGAAAGTTACCCAAATCGGTAAAGGAACCTTTCACACTCATCATTTTAAAAGACTTGTTTTTGTTAGGTCTTTTAATTTACATCATATTATGTTGGGATATGTTCTTATATATCCTTATTTTTGTAAATTTTTTGTCCATGTGATGAAATCGCCTTTTTATCTCTCATCAACTAATATTCGGTATTTTAAAGTGAATCCGTTGGGCTGTTGAATTTCTGTAAGGGAACATCTTAACCCAATTACAATTATTTGGGTTAAACCTCTACTTCTTGATTATGTAATAATATGAATATGTTTGGATGACCTCTAATTGTTTTACACTTAATATCTACTTGTATTGGGTGTATTTAAATTTTTCACACATAATTAGGCAATTGATTTATCCTTTATCTAAGGATACCATCTTTTTACGAGACTTCGTCTCAATATCCTTTCATTAAAGAATCTTTTGATTTCTATACGACATTATTTTATTCCATGTATAAAACCCTTTTGAATTTTCATTTCATTCAAAGGGAATCATTTCTCTAAGAAAATTTTACTAAACGCCAACAAGGAATGTTACTTTTTTAACGTAAGCGGTGACAACATCCTTTTCCGTCGTCGCGAGTATTATTGGATCTTTGAATTCCTTATCAAGTTGTAATGTTTTCAAAAGAGAAATAAATAAAATATAGTCTTTTTTTGTATTTTGGTATTTAAAATGGTTTTTTAATGGATTTATTTTTTCAATATCATAAACTGTTATATTTTTATTGCAATGTAGGAATTATATCTTTCCTTTCTACTTATGTTATGTGTTATGATTATGTTATGGTTCTTGTACATTGTTATGTATATGGGTGGTTCAGTGATAAACCTAGTGAAGGTGAGCCCAAGGTAGCTCTCCAATGCATTGGGTAATGTGACAGAGGTAAAATTTAATGTTTCTCCTAAGAGATTTAGGGAATATACTGTGACGGGTATTCCAAATGTGACTCCCTATGTATCTGTGATAACTACAATGTAAGTATGTTATGTATGCCTTATGTTACCTTTATGTCTTATGATTTCTATGTGTATTTCAAAAATATTATGATTTCATGAGGTATGTTAAAAGGCTTATATTATATATATATATATTGATGATCTAATGTTTTCATTCTTTTTGTATCCCTTACTAAGATTTTTATGCACATCTTATTCTTTTGAAATGTTTTCCACCAGACTTAAAGATGATTTGGGTCAAGGATGGGATCAAGGAAAGACATTCTATCTAAAACATGGAACTAGAAATGTTTCTTTTTAGGAGTTTTTTATTTTATTAAAAAATGGAAACTTAGTAGAAGTTTAAACTTTGTAATCAATTGAGATGTAATAGTAATGGCCTAATTCTCTAAAACTCTAATCCTGAGAAGATACTCAATGTGAATTATTCATTTAATTCAAGATTATGTAATGTTTTAAGTTAGGTTCCTTATAATTGGCATTGGGGATCGAGTTGTGGAAAATAGAGATCGGTCCAGATATGTCAATGATGATGGAATATGGCTTCATCGGTTCTTTATACTAGTTAGGATTCCTATGGTTCATGATTATGGTGTCCACATGGCAGAGTCTAGTGATGGATTACTCTGTTGTATGGATCTCGATGCAACATCATTTGTATGGTCTATGACGCAGCAGCGTGGGTGGGTGGCGATCGCTTTAACAACGGATTTTTTTGGGCCTCACTTTCATTTGTGGATTGATGGGTAATTTTTCAAAACTTTTTTGTTTCCATAGGCCTTCAAGATGATTATTTTTTCTTATTCTGGTCTTTGGTTTTGTAATGGGAACTTTACCACTGGTATTTTGTGTCATTGTTTCTTAAGGACGAATGCCTCTAGGTATATGGTTCAACTGTGTCATGGGTTTTTCCTTAGCCACTAAAGGGTTATTTTCTTCCTTTTTATAATAAAGGGGATTTTCCCCAATCTTCTTGGTATTATTATATATTAACTAATATATTAAAAATATTAAAATTTTTAATTGATAGGAATTTATATTCAGAATACATAAAAACATATTTTTAATAAAACATTTCTGTTAATTTTTCATTTTTAAATAAAAATTTATAAATTTAAAATTCACAATTTTTCTTATATAAAATGAAATTATTTTTTAAGTTAAACCTGTATAAAATATTTTTGAGAAAAATTTCATGTTAATTTTAAATAGGTTTACATTTGGAGGGAATAGTAAAAATGTTGATTTTGAAAATACAATAAATTTTATGATGTTTTAATAGCAAAATAACTATTTTAAAGTTGATATATCCTTCTTCTTGTAAAATTAAAAAAATTTAGTTTAAAATAAATAATTAAAAATGATAATTTTTAATTTATAAAACCCATGTTTATTATTTTGGAAAATAATGTTACATTTTACTATAATAAAAAGTATTTGTGGAATTTTTTTTAATTAATTATCCTTAACGAGACATTGGGTTTTTGGAAATTTTTAACTATAAATAACTATTATTTAAATAAAAAGCATGTAATTTAATTAAAACCAAAAAAATTTATAATTATATCCTCATCGAATGTTTTATCCATAAAACCAGACTTTTTCATCATATGGTTTGTAGGAGTTATGTGTGATAATTGAAATATTATATCTTATCCCCCTTCATGATTTTATTTTAAAATGTTTTTTTTAATTTCTGGAATAATTTTTTATTAATTATATAGAAATTATTATTTTATTTTTAGGCTTTACAATTAAATTATCTAAATAAATATCGGTTTTATCCGAACAACTTTAAACGAGAAAAATATATTAATTAAATGACATCAAATTGGCTAAAACATGTGTTAGAATGTATTTTCTCTAAATTATGGAAGAAAAATACTCCCCAGTCCATTATAATCAATTATGGATCCTCTTTACCATAGAATATTGAATTTACATTTTTTGTTATTATAAAATCTCCACTCTTCTTTCTTATTAAATGAGCCTTCACCACTCTAATTGTATTCAAACAACACGACTAATTGATTCACCCTAAGTATACCCAAATAACAACCCAACACTTGTAGATAATTCATAATGGTTTTGGTCTACTGAAAATACCGCCACTCAAATCATCAATTTAATATGTAATGGTTTTCTTCCATAGAGTTTGGTAAAACTCCCAATTAACCCATTTTGATTTCTATTAATTTAATTATTCTTCAACCTAATCTAAATATAATCTATCCATGTCCACATAATTACATTAATATAATTTGTATAAGTAATTGAAATTAGTGATTTTGAAAAACCCATTTTTATTCTTCCAAACCATTGAAAAAATTGAAATGTCAATTTGAAATGTGCGGAAGACCACCTCCCTATGTGAAATGTGATATTTTTAATAAAAAAATTACATGGTTGATTTGAAGGGTTATTTAGTGAAAAAATATGATAATTCAAAAATTATATACATTTTTAAAATATATATGGAACCAAATCATTGTTACATTATAAGGAAAATGATAATTATGGTTGTGTGTGCAATCAAAATACCACCTACATGAGGAAACATATTTCATTTTTCATTAAGGATGTTCATCATTATCCAACATTATTAAAATAATATTCTATAACCAAAAAATATTTGAACAATATAATAATACTTATTTAAAAATCACATTATTTTAAATGAATATTTTTCTTATCCATACTCACTCAACAACTATAGCTAGTTCCTATTTGGGTCGGTTTAACCACATATGTGAACAGTGGTCTAATTTTTTAAAATGGATGACAATGTAAAGATAAATGTGAGTCATATTTGAAAAAAAATTATTATATATTATTTTTGATGTTTATGGAATGTTTATGTTAATATATATTGTGTTATTAACATACTGACATTAGTTTTCCGAAAATTATCAAAAAATGACATTATCATCAATTGTATATTCACGAATCAAAACTAAAGTTATATTTACTTGGAAATAAATATTTATAAATAATAATATATCATTTATTTTAATACCTAGGATAACATATGGATGATTAAATTTTAATACACATCGACCTAGATATTACGAAGCATGTTCAATAAAATTAAAAATATTAACATTTTCTATAAAAAATAATCTATAACTAAATAGTAAATGTGTAATAAATAAGTTTAATTTAAAAATTAAAATGTTTATATGGATTAATTATTTTGTAAAATAAGTTATTTATAGATTTCTTTTTTTTATAATATAAGATAGGTTATTTTCAACTATGTGGGGATTCAAGGTAAGAGTGTTTCATCATAAATTTCTAATATTTGATATATGTTTTGTTATTTGAAAAAAAAGTTCACTTAAAAGGGGTATATAGTGATAAGTGGAAATAAAATATCAATTAATATATTTTTTAAATGGTATTTTAATATCAATTTCAGGTTTATCTTTTTTATGGGTTTTTAATAGAAATATTTAATATCCCATATTGGTTTATCTATACTCAACTACTTTTCACGATTCACAATTATTAATCATTTCTTATGGCTTTACAATATGAATTTATTATATTATGTTATAATATTAAAATTAAATTCATATATCTTTTTTAGGGTAATACATAAAAAGATTTATTTATTAATAAATATTTTAAGAATAATACTCATCGTTTCTAAATTATATATGTTTATTCTATATCCATGCCCAAAAAACTCTTAAATTTATAATTTATTAATTTAAAATATAAATATGTTTTATTTTAAATTATCTTTACATATTTCTTTAAGTCATTAAAAATGAATGATTACATACTCTCAGTATAGTGTGGTTTTCAAAAAAAATAATTTTAAATACAATTTAAAAAACATTGCTTTTTATTGTATGTTTTATCATGAACTCCGATTTTTTATCTAGAAATATTAAGGTCTTTTATGGATCCAATATTAAAGATTTTTTTAAATTAAATGGTCTAAAAATATGTCACATCATATTCTTGGAGATTTATATGGAATTTGACCCATAACATGTCTTATAAGTTTATGGTAATAAAATTCTAAAAAATACTTATATATTATTTCACGATTATTAGTAATATTAATTATGAAAAATAATTTCCATTTTTTAGAATGTTTTTAAAATTAATTTTCATTCAATTATTATTAAATGAAAATAAAAATATTTATACTTTTCAATAGTAAATTATTGATTTATATAGGGATTCTTAATTTTAAAAATAATTTTAAGGGACTCTAATTTATAGAAATACTTGTTTTTTTGTTTTTTTCCTTCTCAATGAATGCATTTTTTAAAGAATATTTATATTATAAAATAATTTTTATAAATAATTTTTTTAAAAGATTTTATTTAAAAAATTTCATTATCTATGTATTTTGTTTTAGTAAATAAAATTTTATGGAGTTATAAATCATTCTAAAAAAGGAAATTTCTTATTTTTTTCAAATTAATTTAATAAAATATTTAATTTTTTTTAACCTAGGTAAATATTTTTTAACATCAATTACTATAAAATAGTTTTTTTCTTATTCTACCATCAGTCATATGTCTCTAGATGGTAATCTAATATTTTATATATATTTTTCATGAAACTCATCTCTATTTTATGGGTTAATTAAGTGAAATTTTTGGTATTAATGATTCCATGTTTCAAAGAAACTATTATTTATGGATACCTATTATGTGATGGTTGAATCTCATATAACCCTACAAAAAATTTGTTAATCATTTTGATCTCTTGAGATAAAAATTAGAAATGTGAAGTGACGGATTATCCCAAATGGAAAATAGTTTCTGATACTTGAACCTCATTGGGAAACAGTTCTTGTTTTGTAATCTACACTGAAAAACATGGTGTAGAGCATAATTCACTATAGGAAATAGGGTGTGATACCATATCAATTATGGGATAAAATTTCTTGTTTATAATCCACTATCTTAAATATGTTTCTATTCTTGATGCACAATAGGAAACATGTCTTGATACTTGAAAAATAGAAGTGAAGCACGATCCACATAGTGAAATAGAACGTGATGCTAAATCAACTATGTTATGAATTCTATGCTTATTAAGTGTCCATTTTTTATAGGACAATGTCATTCAACATAGATCGTGATTATTATCTCATGAATCCTTAACTTCATACACGGTTTATGATCAATTATTTTAGAATAAATTTTATCGTATTTTTCCATTTATACATCACTTTTTATTCTATATTCCATTTAATATGATATTTATCCACATTTCATGTTTTCTTATTTTAGTATAAAATTTATCTTAATGAAATGTTTTCCCTTACATTGAATTTGATCATACACATTTACATTGTTTAAAATCACTAGGTTATTAATATGATTATAACATATGAAGTTTCTAGAATAGTGTTTATTATTGTTTCATACTGGACAAATGATTAAAGACAACATAGAAAAATCCTTCTATATATTTTATCCGTAAATAAAGTATACCTTACTATCATTGTATAGTGATATTATTATGATATTTAATTATTATATAATGAAAATAATGTGACATATAAGCGAGTTTATCATTGGTAATCACACATTTTATCAAATACCATATTAAAAATATGGGTTTTTAGTAATAAAAATTGGAATGTGGATCTAGGTTTCCACATAGTACATGAAATTTGGGAAATCAATAATCAGAATAGATTAAATTAAATAGTCTATAGAATATACAAATTATAGAAATGAAAATTCAAATTAATGTTTCTTTTTAAGAATAAAAAATATCCTATAATTGTAGAGTTTGTCTTTAATTCAAACAAAAGTGATGAAGTTTGAGAATTATGATCTACAACATGATATATTGAATGATGAATATGTGGTTATAGGTTTCTGCTGGGGTGTATTGTAATAATATATAGATTTTATTAAATTGGACTAATATAGTTTAATTTATGGACGAAGATGGGTGGTGTTAAGAATAGTTTTTTCATAGTGACATATACCATGTTGGTTAAAAGAATTTTTAAGTAAATAATATTATATGATGAATGAATTTGTTTTAGATTAGAGGTAAAATTTTAAGGTAATGTAACTTATGGGAATACAATAACAAGATTATTTATATTCAATAATTACTATTTGTTTTAAAATTATAAGGATCGTAATTATAATTATAATTCATATAAATATTTTAATATGTGAATATCTTTTTCAAGAGGTTATGGGATGTTTTTAATTAATTATAGACATATGTTGAATTAATTTTATAATAATAGAATTATGGATATTCTCCCAGGTACTATACCATGTGTACTTCATAGGGTAAAAATGGAACATCCTAGAGTTTTATTTATAGGGTATATATTATAAACTCTATAAGGATCATTAATATTTAAAAAATACAACCATTGGGGATGAATAAACTATAAACAGTTCATATATGATCAATGTAAAGTATTATTGACTTCATAGGGTAAAGATGAATCTTGTAATGTACCACCATAATGTGCAATATCATCATAGTTTACCATGATGAAACCGTATACTAGGTATGAACTAGACCTCATAATGTATAATGAACCATACAACAAAGCATTGTAGTACACATAAAAGTTGAATTGAAAATTTCTTATAATAAAATAAACCGTTTGAACATAATATAGTATAACACCCAAAGATATAAAGAGAATATTAAGATATAATGGTTAAACATAATGGTGGAAAAATTTCATTGATAAATTATAGAGTAATGACAATTATTCAACATTCTAAAAAATAATTTTAAATGTAAATAGATTTGATTAGCCTTGTATAGAATATCACAAACCCTATAAGTTTGTGTTACTAAACCAATGATTTATTAATAATAATGTCCTAAATTCATGATATAGAACATCATAATTGAGGATTTGAATAAGATTTAAATATAGATTAAAAAATGAAAAAAATTAAATCAAATGAAATAAATCTAATGATGTTGGAAATGATCGTCAATATTTAAATCATCACAAAATATTTTGGATAAGGGATAAGATAGACATTATGATGTTGAAATGATGAATTTTTTGGAAATAAAATTTTCTTCATTCCATTGTTACAAAATTCTATTACATATGATTATTCTATGAAACTTTTTTATAAGTGAGAATAATTCATTAAATGATTAAAAAGATATAGTTATAAAATAAATACCATCTTTAATGATTGTGTAAATATTTGGAAGACCTAATATAAGAGTGAAATGATAAATTTAAAAGATGATGGGAACTGCTATCATTGCATACATAACAATAGTTTTTTGTAAAGATATGAACCTTATCATAGAAGTCATCCATGTAATATGTTTTGTGAAATTATGGGGATAACAGAGTTGGTTCTAATGAGATTATATATATTGTTAATATTGACATATGTTTTCAGTGACCTATCTATACAATAGAAAAATAAGCATCGAGAAATTAAGGAACTGAAACTAGAACCAAAGAGAAATAGACCTAGTGAATAAAAATTCTCTCAAGGATGATGATGAAAAAGGATATGGTGATTAAAATAATATACTAAAATTGATTTACCATTTATGTACTAAAGAAAATAAAAAATAAGATCATCTGATATGCACTATTGTAGATGTTTTAGAAGATTAAGGATGAAGAAGAGTTAAAGGATACCCCAACACTATCAATTGTGTTAAATGATAAGGATTTTTTTCCCGTCCATATACTGTGGATTTTCCTTGTCTTTGAAGATCACATGAGGTCATTTAAGGTAATAAACAAAAAAAACTGATTCTTATGATAGATATGGGATGTTTTTTCGTATTGATTAATTGAGAAAATGCAATATATTGGAATATTAGTTGATAGTACATCTAATTATTGTTGGTTAGAAACATAAATTGATTACATGGATTCATTAAATATGAGTAGATAATGCAAAATGTATTGAGTAACTATAATGTCCATTATGATGATGTATATTACATGCACAGTGTGACCATATGTGTTGGTGTTTTATTCATCATGTTTCATGATAATAATTTCCAACATCATTATAATTTGAAATTGATTATAGTGTAGAATTTTTTTAGGGAAAATAACTTATCACAACAAACATTAGGTTTCCACATTGTGTTTGAACCATGTAAAAAAATTCCCATCCCATACCTACATTTCTATATTTAATTTGGTGTATGTTACTGATAAATAGTAAATAGATCCTTCATTATCCTAACTGATTAGAGTGGTATAAATTCTGAGGTAAATACTTATAGTAGAACATAGAACATGGTAAAAAGTTAGAAATTCCTCATTCACCCATCTTAGGTGTACGTAGTTTTCCTCAGGGGAATTTAAAATGGAATCATGGAACATTATTCCCTATTATTTTATCCTATATTTTATGTGCCATTTTTTATCAATGTTATACGAAGTTAATGTTTCATATTTAAGAACCAATGTTGGATAAATATGATTTCATCCATGTTAAAAATTGATTTGTAATATACATGAAATAATTTCAAAAAATTATAAAGAAATAGTCAATGATATTGAGGAATAAATGAATTGTGAATTGATAAGTACTATTATTTTAATGTTCTTATATTGGAATGAATTGTAATAAATGTTTTTAAAGTTCTTCTATGGTCTAATTAAGCTCCAGATGTAAGGAAGATTCATATACTGTATCAATTAGTTAATATTGTTCTAAAATAAAAACCATTCAATTTGATATCTCAAATAATGTTTTCAAAGACATATAATTATAAAATAAGGGATATAATAATTAAAAAATAAACTATAACAAGAATATAATGTTATGAAAAATGAATTAGTTTAGAAGGTGATCAAATTCAATAATCTCATATTTATTACTAAAGATAAATAAAAATTATTTTCATTCTATGATGAACAATTTTATATGAATGATGAATAACATAAATGTTTTACATTTGATATATGATTAATTAATTTTTTTTCATACTGATAATATAGAAATTATAGTTCCAACATAATGTCTCTATGATTCTAATGGTTAATTAATTTGATATCTTCATAAAATGATAATAAAAAATGATTATTATCTATAATTAAGTATCAATCAGAATTTATAAAAATTTCATATATCGAAATGTTAATGGTAATTTAGGTTTGGATAAAATAGTCACAAAAAAGGAAAAAATAACATGAAATATCATGAGATGGAAATTAATCCCAAAAAAAGAATCTACCCAATGTAAAAAATTTGATGCTATTTTAGGTATTTTCTTAAAATATAGGTTTTTTGTTCCACTAAAATGTAATGAAATAAGTGTAAAGTATAGTTTATAACCGTCAAATGATTAATCCATATCCATATCAAAAAATTGGCTTCCCACTATCCTAATATTTTTTCAAACAATATTTATGTTTCTGGTATAGGATTGAAATAAAAATCTAAAAAAGGTGGATGGAGAAAACATTCTGTCAAGAAACCAATTTGTCTATTATAAGTACAAATTTCCCTAATGATAGTAATCTAAAATGGTTACAAAAATAGTTGGGTTTCTATGAAAAAATCTGAAAAATATGTTTTGAATATTGATTTGATGAAAATCAAATATATATGTTATAAATTTTTAGGTTTTCTAATGATTTAGGAATATAGACATTGAACATTGCAATAGAATATCAATGTGTGAGACTCAAATAATAACACAATATAAGGGGATAAAATATGAATACGAGATAACTGGTACCTGAATAATTATGAAACATTGTTTGAGAAGTAGAAGCTACCCTTGAAAAACATATATTAATAGTTGAAAAATTTCTATTCTTTTTACAATACACATGAAAACTATTTTATATTTTTGTAATGACCAATAACAAATAAATATATTGATTAAATGAGAATTATAAAATTCTATAATATTAAAATAAAAGATAAAAAGGTTTCCATAAAGATTCAATAAAAAAATATAGAATTAAATACTTCAAATATGTTAATGAACCTAATTGAGGAGGATTTCAAACCAAATATAAGAATATGGTTAAATTTTTCTAAGATAGGATAAACTATATACCATGATAATATACCTAGTAATGTAAAACAGTGATGAAATAATATGTATCCAAACCAGGAATCCATTCAAGATCGACATATCGTAATTGGATTAATGATTAACACTCTCTATGAGGTACCTGAGAAGTATCACAAGAAGATTAAAAAAGAATTTAATAAAGGTATTTTTGGAAGGATAATAATGGAAGAACATAAGATAATAATTTTTTATATTGTATTTCAATTCAAATTTAGATGAAAAGATACAAGGGTAGAGTATACAAAAAAAGAGATTGTTGGTAATATTGAAAGGCCTTAATTGACATTATGGTCAACCTAGTTTTAAGAGGCCAACTATTTGGAGTAAATTAGAAAAAATTAATTCATTTATATGAAAATTTTTAATGATCCATTCTAGATAAGTACAAAATTCAAAAAAAATAATGTTTGGTAAGTATATTGAAATTATAAACCTAAAGAGAAATATTGCATAAAGAAATCCTATTAATTTAAAGAATCATAGAAATAAATTTTTTGGATGAGGTATAAGTCTAAGAACTAATTATAGAACTAAATAATTGATTAATATCCACCTTATCAACAAAGTTGATTATTTTTTCGAATGTGAAATTATATTTATGGTGAATCAAGAGAAGAAGGTGTTAAAGTATGTGATTTCTATATTGATGAAAAAATTCTCCAACATAGAAAATTTTTAAATGTGAATCTTGGTGTCTCATCTTAACACATAACCTTATATATATAAACTTATATAAAATATAAATGGCTCTCGTGAATTAATGGATCTTATCTTAGGGAAAAATTCAACATGGTGATAATTTTTGGAGAAAATACCATAAAGGGGGATATCAAAAAAGTGCAACATTCATAAAATTATTTATTTTTATGAAATATTGATATATCGTAAAAATTATGGAAACGATGGTTGAGAAATGATTTTAAATATCCATAATATTCTTAATTAATTTAATGTAGTTAATAAGGGTGATAATATATAAAAAAATGGGAGAAAATGTAACATGAACATAAATTTTTTTGATATGTTTTGTAGTTGGGTTTCGATTAATAAAATTCCAAAAATATGTTTATAAATACATTGATATGTTAAATTAAAAGTTGGTATCAGATTCTTTTAGTTTAATAGAAATCCATTTTATATAAAATAACCACTAGTTTTCTATAGAGAGTTATCCAAACTAGTATTTATGTTTATTTATTGGTAGATCATTGGAAATTGGAAATGTGATTATACACTTATGATGTGGAATATAACTAATATCTTAAGTAAGGGGATATATATGAAAGGGAAATGAGAGAATATTGTCTAGATAATTATGAAAGGGACCAGCCTGTGCTTGCATGAGAAGCCAAGCCAGATAGCCATGCAATATTAGATATCTACTATCATGATGTAGATGCTGGGGAGGGGCAGTTCCTTATAGATAGTCTGGTTGAATTCTGTAAGACTTTCGGGTCATGTAATCTCCTATGCCTATGGGCCATTTAATCTCTCAGCCTACGAGCCTTGAAAGGGTTTTCCCTCATCCCTTGAAAGGGGGTTATCAAAAATCAATAAAAAAATGAAGGCCTTTGGGCCATTCAGGCAGGCTATATATACCTAAAAGAATATTCATATGATAGAAAGGTAAATTAAATAGTGAAATTTCATGGTGATATGAACATAATGTAGTTGATTGTTGAGAAGGTCCACATGTCAATGAAAAGTGTTGAATGTTGAGAGGTATTAACTATAAATTTTTTAATAGAATGAAAATGTTTAGGTTATATATGGATATTATATTTTAGTAGAAAACTTTTATATCTATAATTAAAAAGGAATAAGATATATTGAATTATAGTGAAACCATGATATTTTTATAGGGAACACATCCTTATATTTTCTACCATATTGGATTTGGAAATAAATTTGGCAGTACTCTGGGGAAGCGGATATAATTATTTGAGATTTTAGTTGAAATTATTTTGTTTTTTGTCATAAAAAATACTTTTAGATTAGAATTTATGGGATTAAAACACTTTTTTATTAAAAATAAATTTTTAGAATTATTATTATAATTCCTATAAATACAGAAGTTGGATCAGATGTAATTTAAAGAGGTTATGAGATTTCTTGAAGTCATTTTAGAGTTGAGATATATATTTTTTTTCTTATACAATATTAGAAAATTTCCTATGTACATAACCATGTATACAATTTTTGGTATCATTGGAACATCATAAGGGAAAATCATAGGAAAAAACACAGGAATATATTAAGGTCCCTCTATCTTCATAAGGTAAAACTGTTTTTGAATAATCAAGTTCATATGTATCATGGATGTTATTAATAAGGTGTAATCGATTTTTTAATGTAAAAAAATTACTCCTGATGATATTTGAATATGATATAAGTTATTCATGGGTTATATGTAATAATCATTATGTAGGGTAAGAATTGAACATCATAAGGAATAAAAAACCCTATTAAAGAACATGATAAGGGATATATTTTCTAAATTTAAAAACTACAGATAATTTATTAACCATAATAAAATTATATGTTTAACCTTCTTAGGGTATATGGAGAATTGTAAGGTAGTAAATTTTTCAAAATTTTCAGAAAAAATTAAAGATAAAAAATATATTATTCCATGATCTTGAATAATTTAATTAAATAATTATAATATATCAATTATTTTTTACTTCTTATTTAAAAAATAAAAAATACTCAATGCTGTTTAATTCAAGCCCATTAATATTGAGAAGCTTATATTCAATTCATAATGGATATGAACAAATATGATGAAATATGGGATATTTCATTTCATTTTAAATAATTAAATTAAATAATATTTATATTTAAGTAAAATTATTATAGAAATGTTCATTAATGTTTCTATAATCTCAGATGAGTGGTGATAAATTTTGAGATACAAATGATGAGAAATAAATGAAATTTTTTATAGAAATAAAAATTATAATCTTCCATAATGATAAAATTCCATAATATAAGTTATTGTTTTATATTCTTGTATAATTACTAAAATGGTTAAAATGTAGATTATTCTTATGGAATACTTTTTAATGAAATGATTAAGAAATACAAGGATAAATTTCTAAGTGATATGCAAGCTCAATTAAATGTAAATATGAAATAATATACCTCACTCATATTGTTTTAAAAATACATCTTATTGGTGGAAATATAATTAGAATATTTGGAGAGATACTAATTTAAAAACCGTTATGAAATTAGGAGGATCACTTTCCAAAATCATAAAAGATTTTATATATTTCTAAAATAGGAAATATATTTTAAGTTACTTACATATGAAAGGGGAAAAATAAAGAGAGCGATATTCAAGTGATAATTAATGATTATAAGACATATGAACTAAAAGAAAAACCAACAGATAATTAAATAATAATGGGGTGGTGATTCTGATCAAATGCTAAAGAATATTCATGATTTATGTGTCTAGGGAAAAATGATTGAAAAATAAAAAAACATCCATTATTAAAAATGTTTGGGAATTAGAAAGAATAATTAGAGACTAAGGAGAGACTTACATTTTTGTTCTTGTGTATGATTTGGTTTTTGATAATTCAATATAATGAGGTTCTCTAGAAATTATTATGATTTATTGTCATAATTTGATTTGAGAGGGGTAAATAATATATATATAATGTAGTATTATATATGTTTTGTAATATTAATATATTGAGTTACATGAAGAGTAAAATATATTAATGAGCTTGTCAAAGACTTAGCGTGAGGAATAATATTACATTTATTGATTCAATGACCTCATTTTCTTATTGGTGATCTACGATAAGAGTATAGAAATAATTTTCCAATAATTGTTTAGAAAAATGAATGGTAGTGATATTCTATGATGTTTTGTATGATTATAGAAATCATGTGTGTAGTATAGCTATTTTTGTAGGTATTTGATGCATTATGGGTTAGGCTGATAATTTTATACAGTAATATAATATAAGAATTATTATAATGTGTATCATTCATCGGGTAAAATCTTACCATACTAAGGATTATGATTCCTATAACATTGAAAACCCCTATAAAAATACCATGTATCATAATTAAATTCATTTCTTAAATTTCATGTGATATAGGTGATTTCCAAATTGTAAAAAAACAATCATTTTTCTAAATATAATAGAGGTTCAAATTCTACCATAGAAAATAAATAAAAGATAAATATAATTTTAAAAAAATGTAAACAAACACCTAATTCACCTATATCAATGGTTTTAACTTTCTTTAAAGGTAATTATATGATATGATATATATAAATGTATATGATAAAATATATTAAAGTCAACATATGTTTATATATTCTTGTCTCGTAATGCACATGGTATAGTGTGTATTTTTATGGGTTGTAATGGGTGTAGGATTTATTATGATACTATGAGGATTAGATGGTAACGGATATAAATGATTTTAATTTTATTGATGTAGTTATGATGTGTTTATTTACATATGTGATATAATTGTTTCTGGGAGGGGAGGCTCAAGACATGTAACATTTGTGTTTAGGATGAACATTTTAGTGAGAAAGTTGATTTTGGTATTCATTTTTTATTATATTCCATTTCAAATTATTATATGAACATTGATTTGATATTTTGTGACTGTGAAATTTAGAGGAGGAGAATATAATAAATGTTTTTAGTAAATAAGTTATATTCACTATTTATTCATTTTCGCTTCAGTACTGTTTTTCCACACATTCATATGAGATTTTGGGGAGTGGTAATCTTACTGAGTAAAATTCTATTCTCACCTAAAAAAACACACAAGCACACACATATATGTAAATAAATACTTCTCATATCTGTAATAAAGATTCTTTAATAGATATAGATCTTAATAACTAATAGAGATTGATCATTTTCAGTTTTCATTTTTGGATCAATACCTTAGAAGACACTCAATATATTTTCTAATTTCCCATTTCATTATATTCCATAACATACATTTTTAATTGTTTATTTATATTACTGATTGGGTTGTTTTTCTTATCCAACATATAATGAGCGTAATTCATCAAATATATTTTTTATCTATACTCACGATGCTTTTTACCAACCCATAGCCTACTGAATGTATGTTTAAGGGTATATCTCATCTCCACTTCAACTCAATAGGGGATTTAGTTGGGTAGGGTTGATATAATGTTAAACTAAATGAATGATATATATACATAAAATCGATATATATTTATCTATATATATATTCATTGGAAACAAAAATATATTTCATCCATGGTTCATAGATATGAATAATAATTAAATAAAATAACATGAACTGGTCTCTAAATCAACCAATAGAAATATATATATCCAAATAGTTTTCTTCTTTAAATCATTTCATGTCAAGTCATCACACGAGCTATAAGATCATACATAAACATATAATGATTCTTCAATTTCTAAAAATGTACATTTATCCTCATGCAGTGAACATGGTTTGAAGTTTATTCTTTGGTCCTAGTAATAATCCACCAATCACTTTTACTCATAGTGTTCAAATGATCAACTTTCATCATTTGCTAATTTTTTTTTGTGTTTCACTAAAAAAAATGATACATGTACCATATGTGGACCTGAAATATCTTCACAGTTTAATTCTATTATATAATAAAATACACACAAACATACTATGGACACATGCTAATATTACCGAAAAATAAGAAGTGCTCTTCCTTTTTTCAAGTAAGGACACATTTTTCTATAAACCACAATGGAGTATGGTAATTCCAAAAAATTGTGTATCATGAAATTCAATCATCACGAGACTTGACAAAACAACCTCAATTATTTACAATAATCATCATCCCATATAACCCATCGATAAAATCAATTTTATTAAATAACTAATATATAAAATATCCTAGGAAATTACAATCATAATTAGAAAACTACAAGTGGATAATAAAATAGGGAGTAACTATAAATAAAAAATGCCAATATAAAATGAATCCAAATAGTATTAGTAAAAAATTTCTCAATGAGACAAATATGTTTTAAAAAAACACAATAAACCAAATTGGAAAGAAAATTAGTGTATCCAAACCACATCAAAAAACATTTAACTCTTCACGCACACCATTCTCGATCTCATCTTATTAGTCATTGCTATAAATATAATTTAGATTAATCATATATGCCAAATACCACTATCATATATATCAATGTTTTTTATAGGGGATGGATCCCATTCCATGATGTTTTTCTTCCCCAAATATACATCGATCCAATGAATTGAATGCTACTGTTCAGAACAATATCATCAATTCATATTTTATAGCCATTATATAACTATTAATGGATCCATATATAAATTACTATTTGCATCAACTAATGGGGGTATACTAATAACCACGATTCCACTATCCATATCAACTAGAGCCGCATCAATTTATTTTTGTTTTTTGGATACCCTAGGGGACTGATATCTATAGCACAAAGATAAATATCAACTAGAAAAACTATTTGTAGTTCACTTTAACACATAAGTAAAATAATTCATTGTCCATTATTTATTCACAATAATTTATATTGTTATAAAAATAACTTTCATTTTATGTTTTAACATAAAAAAACCCATACCTCATAGTCTATATGACTGATAACTCTGACTCACATGAGAAAAAATAAAAATTACTAAAGTGGGAACTCAATCTACATTAATTCTGTAAATGTGGTACCAAACATGGATTATAACAATAACAATAAAATATCTTTATTTTTTCCCCCATATATCAATTGAATAAACATTCTGTCTAACATACAATATAAAAATAATATATCACAAGGATATTGGTAATCTTAATTTCATACAGAACAATAAATACAAGGTATCTCACACCTCCCCAAGGTCACCACATATATTGGTCACAAACAACTTATGATTTCTTGATAAAAGTATTACTAAATCCAATTACATTGCTCAAATACGTGATTACACTAAATATTAAAATACTATATCCAAATCGATGTGGGTGCCTCTATGTTCCCTCAAACTAGTGTTTAGAAAACAAATTACAACACATACTAGACTAGTATTAAAATCCCTGCACGAAAGAGAATTTTTATCGTGTATTGTTACATAAGAATATATAATAAAATATTTGGGGAGTAAAAACAATAAAAATATCAATCAAGATATCATGAAAGTGAATGATATTTGAAAATAGGCAAGTACTTATAAGAGGTCAATTACTTCAAACAATTTACCAAAACACACTATTGTTTTCTCGTGAAAAACTAGTTAAACCCCTATTTTAGATAAATTTGTAATATTTAAATTAGTATGGAATCTAATACTATATTTATACACCCAATTACAATGCTACAAAATTGGTGAAAACCCTCTTTCAAAGCTACTATTTGATTATTTTGAAATATCATTCTGAGAAAAATAACTAAAACTTATTCCAATTTGAAATCAAATTTCAAGGTAATTTATCCATTAAAATATAAATTTGGTTCCAAACATCTTATTTTTAATTTATTCCCCACAAAAAACATAAAATTATATTACATTAATTTTTTAAAAAATTTATCCACTTTGTTCCTGGAAAAATATATCAAGGTTTGACACACACTTCCCATGTAAGACATAAGATGGGACCTCCAACCCCACTAAACATGGTATCTATAAAACATAAACTATATCCTATATTTGAGATACAATGATGAATATTAATAAAAAACATGTTCTCCAAATTTATATAATTTCTCAAAATAATTCCTATCATAATCCTAAAATTAGTAATAATAATAATAACACAAGAATAAAATAATATGAATGTAATACATATTAGTCTAAATGGTCAATATAATAAATGAAAAAATAAAAATCCTCTCATATAAAAATACATTTATATATGAACCATCGTATCATCCATCCTCAATGATAACGACTAGTAATTAATTTTATAAGATCCACAATTTCATTAGAAAAATAATCTATATAAAATTGTCAAGATTGTCAAAAACCGTGGAAAATAAATAAGGATGTTTAATAAAGTTTAACACATTGTAAATGGGTTGAAAATGAACCAAAACCAACAATTAATAAATATATGATAAATATCTAATTTTATAATCTCAATTATTAATAAACTTACTCATATTTTGAAATAAATATATATGAAATCTAACATTAATTTCTTCTTCTTCCGTTAATAATTATTAAATAATAATTTTTATAAGAAAGGTAACTATGAAAATTAAGTTCAATAAAATTTTTAGAAATGTCCTATTTTCATTTTCTCACTTGACTGTCTCTTTTATTTATACATAAAAGTCCTATGATTAATTAGAAGTGATTTCACCATAATATAATGAAATCAGGTTCCTAAATCCCAAAATCATGCTATCCAATAGTAGAAGGAAATAAGAGGAATGAAAATAAGGTTAATAGTATAACAATTCACCATGGTCACCATGTTAAACACAAAAATTTTTTCTAAATTAAATATGAAATAAATAAAATATATGGGGAACATAGTTGGGGGATGTCAACTAAATTGGCATCCCATTTATCTCCCTCTATTTCAAAAATTAACAGTTCAAATGATACAAATGATATTCAAAAATATTAAAAATGATTTTATAAAACACTAGATTACATGTGGTTCTTCCAAAACCCATTTATATATCATTGAGGACCCTTAGGAATATCACCTACCTCATAGTGTTGCAACCAGTGGTGTAAAAGAAAAATTCACTCTACCAAGTAACAATTATAATTATACCATGAACAAAGTGGAAAATAAAATCCACCCCTTTTCTTAATCTATATTGAAACTATATAATTTCCCTATATATAAATATATAACAATTGTACCATTTAACCAAACACAATTTAATCACCCAAAAATACTAAAAATGGCCTCCCTTTCAATCTAAATTAAAAAATTAAAACTCGCTCTTATTTTATCATAATACTTGGATATTTTCTGATTCCAATAATTCATTGTAGCATGACCAATTGTAGTAGTAATGTATTATTATCAATATAAAAGGATTATAATTCATCATAATTTAATTTTTGTGATAATTATATTCATAAGTTATGTTATTGATGTTTTATAAGGAATGAACCACAACCATACAATACATCATATAATATTTAATATAGTAATACTGAGGTTACACTATTGAGTAAAAATATTTTATTTCATAAGAAAAATAAATAAGGTGATGGTAAATATATATTTAATAATCAATATTGACACACAAATGAGATAAATATTCATATTCATTTTTTGGGATTAAACAGATGGCTGAAAATAAAAACAATTCAGGGATGATTTCAAGGAGAGGTGATGATACATTGATTATAAATTTTATGTTTTACTCAAAAATAGAAAAACTAATTTTTAAAAACATACCTAGTATAAACCCTCATTATTTAGTGGTGAAATTATTTGTGATCACTAATCACTCATCCAATTTTTCATATTGTTCATACATGAAAAATGATTATAAATAAATAAAATTGGAAAAATTACACTTTTATGAATGGAAAAAGAATGATTGCCCCTATCAACATCCATTCATAAAAGAAAAAAAAACTGAAAAATATAATTATTACTATATCAAAAGTCATGTAATTTCTTATAAATCAAATAAATATTACAAATCCAAATTTCTCTTACTATAAACAAAACATATCAAATTAGAAATATTGAGTAATTCCATTACTTCCATCTAATTTCATTATTTATAATCTAGTAAGGTACAACCCAATATCAATCATGGACCTCTAAATTTAGAAATATATTACATTGTAATATGTTTGATTAAAAAACATACTTAGTAGGATCCTCTAAAACAACTCTCCTGATATTTTAGAAAAATAATATTAAGGATTTAGTTTATATGAAATTAAAATAACATGTTAATATTTACATTGTTAACGTATTTGAACCCATCTCTCTAAAATTACACTAATATTAATTTTATTCTACTACAATTACAATAAAATATATATAATAATATTTGTACCCCACACTCGGTTCCCCACTAATCTATTTTTCATCTCATCATAACATCATATATTCAAGAGCTCACATTCCTTCCAACTGCATCATAAAAAATCATCCACAACCTCATCATCTTAATACCATATACTCATCAAATAACACATCATACCACATATAAAACAAAATTTAATATCAAAATAGACAACATGACTGGAATAATAGTTTTATATCCATTTCATCAAAATATTGATGTTAGAGGTTAACTCAATATCCATATTAATTTGGGAGTATGATATGTTATCTAACTCAGTAGTGGTGAAAAGTAATAGTCAATGTCACATCAAACACTGATGAAATACCGATATATATATATATATATATTGACACATATCGAATGTAATAACTGAAAAAATGGATTTAAATCTAGAAAAAATCATCCAGAAACATCTATAACATGAATCTACTTATTTTAATAATTAAAAAAACAAATATTCAAAAAAATAAAAATTATAAAACTAATCATGTTATAATGATTTAGAATGTTACCACATTAATATTTATACCTCATAGACATTTATTAGTTTGTCTCATATTTATTTTATTATTCTGTAATTATTGTTATTTTTTCTTATTGCATTCCATGTCGTAGATATGATGTAGGAGTTCTTTTTTAGTTTATTAATTTTAAATCTTTGGTGTATATAAGAACAGATTTTCTAACCATACCATACTTACTATGAAACAACCTGATTATTATATTACCACATAACTAGAAATAAAAATATATTTTCCATAAGTTTATATTCTATATCTATATGTAAAATTAAAAAATATTGTATATATAACTCTTAAATTACTATTTGACACCATTAAATTAAATCATTTCCATCCACTTACTCAAAGAATATAATTAAGAATAATTATATGTCAAATATTAATTAAATCAATGTTCTCAAATAGAAAACCTAGATTTTATGTTTCAACCCGTAACTCGTTGGAAAACAACACCCCATTGTCAAATTATTATTTCCTTGTAAAAAATATTATAATAAAACTATAAAATTATAAAAAAAATAATTTTTTTATAATGATATTTAGAAAATTATTTATATGAACCAATAATGGTATAAAAATATGGAAAGGGATGATGAATCAAGAAAATGTTTCCATTTTAAAATATATTTGACATCATAAAAGTGAAAACATAATATTTCATCAAAGGACACCTAGTTTCTTAATAGAAACTCTATAACACCATGTGTATCTTAAGAGGAGTTATATTTTTACGTACTTTGATCATGTCACCAAATTTATAATCAAATTATGATATGAAAAATGACGATTTGGTTCCCCATACCACGACCGTCTTTAGGTTGTTCAACATAGATCATAAAAACACTAATATTAAAATAATGATTCACTAAAATATCATCATCAATTCAATTTATATAAAAATTCCATATAAATATTTTCTAATATTCTATATTTTTAACTAGGTTAAGAGTGAACCTCTACAAAACCCAGAATCCTTATGCCGAAAATTTTTTATAAGTACATTTCTAAATTTCCTAGAGGTAAAATGGACTATAAAACTTATGAACCAATTACAATGAATCATCGCCTACCCGTCACCTTCATCAGTTTCAATACATATCTCACGGCATGATAATGTGGTCAGAATTTGTTTTCTATTTCATATATTCTTAGGGACTAAACTTGATTGTTTCCCTACATGTTCCAAATACATGCATTGTAGCATTCTTGAACTAGGATTCACTTAACTAAGGAATCAATTCGATGGGTTATAGGCCTCAAGGGAACCTCCACATATCCTAGAGACCACTAAATAGTTGTAATGGTCTAAGGTGGGACATTTAGAACACTATACAATTATATCAAAGTGGAACAACATATAATAATAAATAAAAAGATAATAGTTGAATAATGACATAAATAATGGATATTGAAAATAGATGTATTCATAAAAAATGTAATAATAAAAAACCAATAAACTATCATTGTAATCAAAATACCATAGTCTATGTAAAATAGAATGATGTAATGTAATGAAGAAATTAATAAACCTGAAACGTGGGATATTGGGGATATGCATATACATAATTTTACAAAAAATACAAATATTAAAATAGAAGTATCCACTTGCATCTTTTGAATATTTATAGTCCTCTTCACCCATGATTCACAAAATAAGTAATAATAATCAAGCATATATAGTTAGTATCATTCCCATATACATAACTATAATAGTATGGTGTACATTTTTATAAAACGAATCTTAAATATAGTGTGAGATAAACATAGTAGGACACCACCAACAATGTCTAAAAATAATCCATCCATTTTACTTAGCATAAATGTTTTAGGCTATAATGGATGAAAAACAATACTGAATAATAACTACCAATCAACTCAAGATCTTGTATGACACCTACACGGATCAACCTAATTCTACATAGGTCTGTGTAAGGGTCTTATCCGAAGAAATATATATAGTAATAATATATATATATATTATACATTCATATTAAAACTATAAATAATGATGTTTAGATCCATGTACATTGTTACTTGGTTCTAGTTAGACTCAGAGAATAACTCAAGAATCCATAACTAGTCTAAAGAATCAATTCCTCTAGTGAGGGTACTAGGCCATAATCTCAAATTAATAAAACACATTTTCCCATTCACTCAATATAGTGGGGGTGAATATTCATTCCCAACACCCAAATAAAGGGAATGTGTAACACCATTCCCATTACCCAAATAAATGTTTAATGGCGTTATATGTCCTTCCCAACACATGTTTCACGAAATGTCATGCTAAAAAACTACCAAAACCCTAATTAAATGAATAATATCTACTTAATAATAATAATAATAATAATAATAATTGGTGAGTAACTATTAGGCATTATAATCAAGAATCCCAATACAACCATGGGTAGCATAATTCAAAAGAATCATGATTTAAAGATAAAATTATTTGAAAAGAATTTTTTTCTAAAATCCATTGAATTAAAATATTCCATTTAATTTACACCATAATGATAACTGATATTAGAGTCATGATGAACCAAATATGATGTTTTTGTGTCAATTTTCATTTATATGAATGTGAAAATTAACATAGTACATACAAATAAGTTGAAATGGATGAGGTCAACCTACTAAAATCTGTTAATATTATTTTAAGGGGGTAGAACAACATTATTTAATTTATTTATCAATGAAAAAATACATAAGGTAAAAATACAAAAATGGATTGTGAGAGGAACAGTATATGAGGTTTGAAAACATCATGACATTTATTTAAATCAAATAGAATGCCTACCATAGTTATGTGGAAAAGAACTCATCTAGTGTTTCCCCTTATATCAAATAATACTTGAATAAATTTAACAAATAAATAACAACCCTGATAATAGATAAAATAATCTCACACCAAAAATGATTCAAGAGATATGAAGATAAATTAAAATTGGATGAAAGAGAACTAAGGACCATATTAATGTTGATCCAAAGTGACCGACAGAGATTCAATTGGATGTTGTACTGAGGGGTTATCAAAATAATTTTACATGGTGGACAGAGATATATTATTGTATGGGAAGGGTATTTACCACCATAAATGAATATTGGATGATAGAATTTGATTTAAAAATGTTTTGGGGAAATTTGTGTCAAATCTGTGATGCCTCCACTCTCCAAGGACCCCTTTACACGATCTATGCATTGTTTTTTCATAACCATGTGGAAGTATTGTAAAAATTAGTTGTAAAAACATCTATAAATTCACATGGGTTTGTGGACTAGTTCTCATGTTTTCAGAAAAACTATGTTCCCTATAAATATAAATATGTTCACTATATGGTTAATCTAGGTAGTTAACAAAAACTATGCACTAACCATGTGAAAAACTCTATTTATCCACATTCAAGAAAATTGGGCTCCAAGGAAAACATAGATTCTCATAAAACCATTGATTAGATATAAGATGAGTTTACCAAAAATGGATTCAATCCCAAAAAACAAACCAGTAATTCCATTATTAAAATAAAAAACATTACAACCTACCATCCTTAATGAAAATAATCCATGAGTTTTCTGTTAATGGGTAAATATGGATTACCTATGAAATGATTCAGTCACTAGGATCTGACATAATACATTGTGACCTAGGTCTCATCATTTACTCAGTCATGATTCCAGGGCACTTGTACTAAATGGAATGAGCTACATTTGAGTGTTTTTATGATCTGATCCATGATATGCACTATATATTCCTCGAAGGAAGAATACACATCTAATATAATCTCATTAGGTTGTAAAATATGTGATGGTTATATATATAAATAAAAACTAAGATAGATGAAATACATCATGAATAGATTGATATCTCTAGGCAATTTCTATCTTGTAAGACTCTATAATAATTATCATCAAAACCAAAAAGGGTTAAATAAAATGAGTTAAACGTTTTCCTTTCGTTAGAATTCATCAATCTCACAACTTGGGGGAATCTCAAAAGAAAAACCAATCCATGCCCTCAAACTCAAAAGTTTATTATTGTTTCTTGGAATATTACTATTGTGTAGATTTAGTTTTCAACATGCGCTTATGGATCAATTATAAACTATCTAATGATTCCTATATGAGACAATGTCTAATCAAGGATTCCTCCTGAACTTTTACCCACAATAGTGGTGGACAAAAAGACCAATAATATAGGGATTCATAAGGATCCATCTCAAATATATCCTGAAAATTCTATTACATGAAAAATCCATTAGGTGTAAGTGTCTATCTTAGGGAACCCTAATGTCGAGGACACATTCAATGATAATATCCTCTAATAAATAAATCATATGATCAATTTGTCTATTGTAATGTGGTTGATATTTCATGCCCAGAAGAACTTATCTACCCAGGACATTCTACAACCACTTCCAAAATTTACAGATAATGTGGGTTTCCCTATCAGATATGATAGATCATGTGGCTACATGATTCTTTTCAACCACCCAAACATATATCCTCCATATCTCATATATTGGAACTCTACCTCTAATAAGTAAAAAATAGTGACCTTCATAATATTGTTGGAAACTATCCAAACTCTATAATTTCCCTAAGGATTTCAATGAAATCCAGCCATGATTTCCATAGATACATTGATCCATTTCCACTCAGGAATGGAAAATTGTTTAAATGTATAACTGGTCACTAATGTTCTACCATCACCTCCTACCAGTTGGAACTTATATTGATAAAGGCATTTATCTACAGCTTCATAGCAGAAAAATAATACAGGAATCACTAGTCATGATATATCTTAGTGACACATGGATTTACCTCTAAAACTAATGAATCAAATTTATACGTCATCTTCTATTTGATTTATACTAGGAACTAGAGATTCTAATAATTGTGTAATGACTAATTCTCATACATTGTGTAATTATAATACAAACATTCATCTAAGATACATTCCCATAAGACTAATCCTTCAATATTTGATATTTTCATCATTATCACATATGTTAGAATGGTAGATGTCAATGATTAGGCTATCAAAAACATCTAATCGTGATCCTATTAATCCTTAGCATGAATTTCTAAAAACATGCTCATGAGCTGCCACTCCCCACTAGCTTATTGGATCACCATTGAATAAGTATTTCATATTCGACCATCATCAACATAATTTCCATTTCTTGGACTATAGTAATGATTATAATAAATGTTTTTGAATAATTATCCCATATACAGATCCTTAGATTTATATACCAGAAAGGCCCAGATCAGACAAAAGTCCGATCTCTCAAATTATTATTAGAAAAAATTAAAGTGCAAAGAAAATACAAGGAAAAGTCACTACATCACATAAAATCCATCCCCATCCTTATATCCAAACGCAGTTACCTCATCATCTTCTTGTGTGGCCTGTTCTCATTCAGAGGACTCATATCTCTTGAAAAGTTCAAGGTATTGATTCCTCTTGACGAGTTGTTCTTTGGTTAACTGATCTTTAAAAGTATGCTTCCCACCAATATCTTTTGTCATATCATATTTCTTTCCACCACTTTTCTTGTATGATACCCTAGTCACCATTGGTTTTGGAAGATCCGTGTAATCTCTTCGTGGCTTCATTATTCCTTGAGATTTCCCATTCAACTCTTTATCCACCATCTTTATGACCCCATTTTTGACAACATCAATGTAAGAGGACCTTTTGCATCCATCTTCCTTCTCAGAATCACGTTCAACTGCCCATCACTTCTAATGTGCCATAGTAGGAGAGGCAGATGTGCTTTTTCCCAGGGTGTTACCCATTGGCACCACATCCTACTGACCAGCAACTGAGTCCTCTATCACACATACAGTGTTGGAATATTCATGAGAAGGGGACATCAAATTTCCTCCTCTCCCATTGGTTCATCCTCCGTCGTGTCAATATACATTAAAACAACAAAACGGTTTGGCGAGCAGTTTATCATTACATCAGCACTAACCTGTATCATGACAGGAGAACTCTGCCCTGGCAATTTTCTCTCACTAGATGTCTGAATTTGTTCTACTCCCCTGCCCATATACTGTGAGTCAGGATCACCATCCTTCATCTCCCCTTTATCATACTACTCCATTACTTCTTTCTCCTTTATGAGATCCATATTCATGGAGTTCTCATTGGCCTGCATTGCATCCTCTACACCCATATTTCTCCCATTCGACAGTGCTCCTGATTGGACCTCCTGTCCCACACAAATTTCCGATGAAACACCAATATGAACCTAATTATTTTCCAATTAATCTTCCGCTAGGGCCAATCCATTCTCATATGCCCCTTGATTCAGACCTGTTTGAGTCTGAGCCAGATCATCATTCCCAATAGCATTAGGCACACCCGGATGGGCATCTGGGGTCTTCCATTGGAATTTAACAGTTTCATGACCCTGCTTGCAGCAATTGGAGCAAAACGGAATCCATGATTCATACAAATTTTTTTGAGCGTACCTGTATTCTTTTCCCACGATGATCCATACAACCTCCAGTGGGACTCTTGAGAGGTCCATTTCAACACAGAACCTCATAGATGCATGATTTGACAAAGAAGCAGTTCTTTGATCACATCAAATAAATCTTCCATTGGAATTACCTATCGATCATAGATGTCCTAGATTTTGGAAAGGAATGGGAAGACCCGGCCATTGCAACCAGATTGCAGAATTTGGAGAATCGCGATATAACCTAGGACTTGAAATCTATCAATCCAAAATTTTAATTTTCAATGCCTATAATAAATAAAATCCTCCCATAATATGTTATACATAATCTAATGATGTTGGGAATGGTCACATGGATAATGAAAATACACTAAAATATTATCACAAAAAATACCATGAATGATTCCATGTAAAACTAGAATCACGGATTCATTAAATCGATGAAATATTAATGAACATTCATGGGATCGAAATATATTACTAAATACTCATAATTTATATACATAATCCAAAATGATAGTAAATATCCATTTGATTAACTAAAATTCACCTGAAGATGTCTATACCTCCATCAAATCCCTAAAAACCCCATCACTATTTAGAATAGATTAAATATGACATCTATTCATGGATATTGATTCCAATTATTTATCATAATCAGTTTCAACCATCATCAATCCATTCATAGGGTGAGGGTACATTATTCCATCATGGAAAAAGGACTGGTGAACCCCATTGATACGTTTTTTGGAAAACAATATCTTTGGCCTCTATGTCTTATAACTATTTCTTAAGCTCTATAATTCTTTATATTCCATACTATAATGTTATATTACCATTTGTTCTCTCCTAGAACAACTTTAATTGCAAATAATGCATCTCTCATTGGTGTTAGTTGAGATAATTCATTTGGGAAGACATCCCTGATACCATCCACAAAACTATGGAATGAATCATGTCAATTTTCGTGATAATCATGATGAGACTAGAAATATTGGTTCTCACATTGTGTAGAGCATGATTATTAGGTTGAACCTCATATGCATAGAAATCCCATTATCCCTTTTGGATTTTTCTACAATGAAATGGGGATGTAAACTCCACCCTCCAGATATAATATTCTATGTTGTCTTGATATGGAACTTACCTGTCAATCCTAATAATAACATAAATCACTATCATGCTGAGGACAAAAAAATTCAACAATAAGAGATACACACCTATCATAAGCGGAAAACCCTTAAAACGGAGAACACCCTCTGATTGGGAAATCAGTGGTGTGTTGAGAGTCATTACTCCATAGTAATTGTCATTCATGATGCTCAGACTCTCCATAATTTCATCTAATATGAAAGAGTATGATGTGCCTAATTCAAATAATGAAGTCTCTATGGTAGAGGTTATTAGAATAGTACCTAAAAGAATATATGTCCTGGAGCTCTACTACAATATCATTGGAAACACTACATGTAACTAACCCAGACCACGGTCATGAGTTGCATCCTAACAGCCCTTAGCAGGCCTACACAGCTAGTACTATAATTCTAGAGTATGATTACCTCTTCCTCCATCACCACATTTTCATGATAAGCTGGTGGTATTTCGTCTTCTTAACTGATGAGATACTAATGGACCTACATTATAATGTGGGGTGGGTATAAATCCCCTCCCATTATGCACTGATAGAAATGTCTTATAGTATCATTAGATTTTCCTCATCCTTCTGTAACCTATTCATTGAATTGGATCTTTCATACATTGGGGTTTCATATGTATTGGTTTCTTGAACTGGTTACATATAAATAATCTCTTGGTATGAGTTTTAGGACAACAACTACCAAAGAAAGAAACCAAAAAGTGAAAAAATTCACCATTAGAAGAAAAAATACCAAATCATGGTGCTAAAACACCACAGTTCCCACCATAATCTTCCCTTAAATTCACCATTTTAGTGTGTGCATATTTAATAATCTTTTAAATAGTCATCATTTAAGAGTCATTGACCATTTATCATATGTAATTTACTAGGACTTCTTTGAATAATTTTTTAGTACTCATATCATCAACAGATGGGGTCATTTTGACCATTATCATCTTAGTAAAACAACCGGAATATTCATTGATAGAAATGGATCCCTTCTGCGGGTTATTAAATTCTATTTCATGACAAACCATATACATCCATCAGATTAATTAATCATAAAAACCATTTGGAAATCCCACCAGATCGTGTCTTAATGTTTTTCTACCTATGTATTGAAATATGACCATCCCTTAGAAGAACTGAATGTCATATAATCTGAATGCTTGACCCTCCTTTCTAGAGGTGTGTTCAGATTCTCCAAATTAAATTCATGGCAACAATCCAAGACTATGAACATGTGTATAACAACCATGTTCATTATTAAATATTATTTCTTGATTTTATACATTAATTTACATTAAATGAAACATGAAATTTCGGGAAATATATTTTATTTTTTAATTTGGTATATAGAATGAAATCTAATACATGGGATACAATAATGTTATTGAAAAAATATTTTTAATACATCTACAATTATATGTATTTTTAAAATGGCATTAAATATCACCAGGAAAATCATAAGAAAGGGGTGACCAATAAATCCATGTTATGGAATAAAAACTTAATAAAGTGATACATGTTGAAAATTGGAATAAAAATAATATGGATCATAAAAATTAAAAATTAGAGATGATATATAATGATAATAAAAACATGGAAAATTTAGGAGCAACATAAAACCCCACATCATAAGAATAGGTCACGGCTAAACCACAAAATCATCATCGTAGAAAAAGTTACATAAATTTCTCCTTTTCACTCTATCCCAAAATTATTTTTCATGATTTTAAAAATTACCCAATGAAATTAAGTGTTTTAAAATCATAGGCACACTTGTCGCATTAATTTCATTCTCTTGATTAATTGTTCCCCATTGATAATACAAAAAAGATTCAATAATCAACATATTTTATTCCATGATCTAGGAGTTTAGAATAGAAATATTTAAGTCCCATGTAAAAGACGTATAAGTGTATAATTAGAAACAATGATGATAGGATATTGGTATTCTATTCTATTCACACATTTTTTGGCATGCAAAATCATGGTAAAATTTCAACAAAATAACATGATTATATAAAATATAATAAAATTGGTTTATAAGAGTTAAAGGTTTCAATAATAATTTTAATATTTAATATGTATTAATATATACATATATATACATATACCAAAATAACTACTTTTAAATAGAAATAATATGATAATAATAAATCTTGAATAATGAAGACATGTTGAGGATCCCTTACTAAATTTCAGAATGAGAATTGATTTACACAAAGGACCATGGAATGATTAATGAGAGTAAAAAGATTCTATCACCATTTAGATGTAAAATTGAAAATATTGGGGATATTTATTAACATATAATAAAATATTAGATAAGAAATTTTTAGACAAAACAAAACTATGATCTTGATAAAAATATTAGATTGGAATATCCGTTACTTGAGTGAGTGAAACAAAGTTACTAATAGGGGATTTTTTGAGAACTTGGGGAACCTTGGGATGACTATATAGAGTGGATGGAATACTATGGAAGTGATATTTGGAGTTTTAGTGTAGTGAAATTTGTTCTAGGGTTGGTTGTTATAGGAAAATAGGGGATTCCATTATTATTTATGTTTTGACTCTACATAATAAAATATCAAAATCCAAATTCCATGCCATTGTTTTTTTCCTAAGTGTTTTTTCAAATGAGAGTGTATTCCATTATTTTATAGGAAAATTGAATAGAAATAATAAAATAATTCCTCTAATTATGTGGGGGTGTGTTATGATTTTAGATCATCAAAATTTGTGAATGGTTTTTGTGGATTAATAATAGATTTATAAAATTAATCAAATAATGCTAAAATATCATTATTTTTTTAAAAAAAAATTGATTTGGATGTCGATGAATATTATAGTATTTACTATATCACCTTTGGTTCATTATGAAGTATTAAATATTAAATTTTATTTTTACGATATTTATTTTTCTCCTGAAATTTCTACTATCTGAAAAGATATGAAAATTTTTACATTCGATAATTTCGTCAATTTGATTCAAAAAAATATATTCATTTATTAAAAATAATTTTCAAAATATGTGACTATTAACTTTACAATGAAATTTATATTTATTAAGAATGTTAGGTTTTTTATAAAGATAGTATTTCTGAATCCTTAAAAAATTACATTAGACATCATAGAAATTATATGATCATTTATAAGTAATAATCATTATTTTATAGTAATATTTTGTTAAAATGTTATTTATGTTAAAAATCTATTTATTCATTAAAATAAATTCATTAATTTAATTTTAATATTATCCTAATATGTTACCATTGTTTTATTATTTATAAATAATTTTTCAATGTAACCATAATAAGATTAAAATATATTGATCATTCTATAAAAAATAATTTACATACTCATAATGTAACAATTTTGACACATATCCCTTTAATAAAATATAAAACACCATAATAATAAGTTTTGAAATGGTTGGACTTTCATGGGGTGGTTCATTTTACATTGTTTGGGTCGTTAACTAAATGAGCTTGAAAATCTCCCTTATATGTTTTTCCAATGATTATGTTGATAGATGTCCAATTGGGCTTGGTAAATGAAAAATGTCAGTAATTTTATATCAATTGGAAGATCTAATAAATTGGCTTCATATGGTACGATCCTACTGGTTGAGGAAATTGGTTCCTTTATCTCTATCAATCATATTTTTTAAAATCCTATATTTATACTAATCAAGTGACCACTATTGAATATAAATATAATGATTTGAAATGATACGTTATAGACTTTTAAGTTAAATTGGATATAATAAAACAATAGAAGTAAATGTGTTTTCTATAACCATATTATAAATTAATTAGTTTAATTAATTCAAAAGGATAATTTTTTTATAATAACTCAGGTCAATAGTATCATCACCTAATAATAAATTTTACCATTGAGATGTTCATTAACAATAGTCAATTAGTGCAACTATGCTTCATAACTTCCTCCAATTCTGTGGTTCCTTCATCAAACATCTAGATTCTCCATTGTTCTTGAATATGGCGCATTATCTTATTTCATAGAATGTTGTCTCGGTGATCAATGATTTTTACTAGATGCTCCAAATATGAGAGGTCATTCTCCAACATTACCACTTATACATTAAGTACATGTGAGAGGTCTTGTTTTTTACATTCTCAAGAGGGACACATGGAAAACATCCTTTTTTTATAATAATTTAGGTGGGGACACTAGTTAGTAGGCCACCACTCCCAGGAAATCAAGGATCTTAAAGGGGTCGATGTTTGTTGGAAAAAGCTTTCCCTTATTGAAAAATCTTATAACATTATTCCGTATAGATATGAAATGGAATACCATGTATCAAACATCAAACTCTAGGTCTCATTGATGATTTTGACATTAACTATTTTGTAGACTCTCAGTATCCTGGATGTGATACGGAATGTTCTTGTCATTTTCCTTCATTTACTTGACCACTTTAGGACATCAGAGTTTTTGATCCCCAACATCATCCCAACATGAATGTTTTCTACACCACTTCCCATAAATGGATGCATAAGGGACATTTGTATGCTCGAGTAGAAAATTTTCTTGTAAGAGAACTAGACTAAATGGAAATGTTATTCCCATAATCATTTGAAACCCACCGAACATGCTCACACCATTTATTCCCATGTATTAATAGTCTATATAGATTGGCCATCATATTGAGGGTGATATGACGTACAAAAGTTTATCTCCGTGTTTAGATAAATTTTGATATTTTTTTACAATTTGGAGGATAATATTGGAGATCAATCAGATACAATCGATAGTGGTACTACATATAGATTTACATCTTCTCTGATGTGTATCCATTAAAGATGATCTAATGATAATCCAACTTAAATTTTGATAACATGATTTATCTTTGTAATAAAATCCACAAAATCCCATATACTATTGTTTCCCATATATTTCCTTAGAAGTTTGATGTCAATTCATTTGGTGTTGGTTTCCCATATAAATGTAGGTATGGTTAGTGGTTTCATCATTCCCTTGTAATTCTACCTTTCAGCATTCACTTACTACCCTAATATGAAATTTTATTTATATTTAGACCTCTCCTTATTCACATTTTCCTAGAAATATTTCTCATGGATATTTTGACACATTTTTGTACAACCTAAGTTTATAGAGAATGTCTAAATATGCTTGTAATCCAATAATTCTATATTTTACTCCTGATTATATAGAACACATAATCATGACCGTAATATCACAATTCCTTCTTCATTGACATTGAACTTTGAGAATTTACTATTCATTATCGTATTAAATTTATTCATAATTTCCATATCATATCATTGATCATCCATTAACATTCCATAAGATGTGGTTGAGAAATAATTTGTGAATGGATTGATTAGGTTCCTTTCATTCTGATTCCGACAATTATTCCATTTGAATATCATAAGATAAAATCCTTATAAATTCTTATTATTGAGGGATTTTTTGGATCCTTTATACATATAGTGTCCTAAATAATATTCAATAAATCAAGATGGCAGTGGATTGTGATATCACACTTAATGATCAGCTCAAACCATCTTCATTTGAATTCATTTAGCTCTTTCCCTGAGAATATGTACTTGAGACTTTCGTGATCAATATATATTTCGAATTTCTCTGAAAATAGATAATTACACAAAACATTAATATTGAAGATATTTAAATCCATATCAAGATCATGTGTTGGGTAGTTCTAATAATGAATTCTCAACTCCCTGGAAGTATAGTCTAGGACTCTGTCATATTACAATAACACACAACCCATGACCTTTGTCAAAGCATCAATGAATACTATAAAAAGTTCTCCATTTATGGGTAGCCTGAGAATGGGGGCAGTGATTACCCTCCCTTTTAGTTCCTTGTATATATCATCAGGTTCATCATTTCATGAAAACATGACTGCCTTCTTGAGTATTCTTGGTTAGAGGGTTGGATAATCGTGAGGAATTTATCAAAAATAGGTGATAATTCCTAGGTAACCCATGGAAACTATAGATAACTCTCAAATATATTAGCATTTCTATATGCCAATTTCATTAGTTTTGGAAGTTTCCATAGTTATACCATTTATTGGGATTATATTTGTAACTCCCTGGCCCTAGAAGCCTAGAGTTGGTGCATTATTTTAATACATTGGTGTGATTACAAGGAATCAAGTCCCAAAGAACTGATCATTTTTGCAGTCTGGGAAAATATATTTCATACATGATTTTTACATTACATTATAAAATGATAAACAAAAACAACATTAACTCTATTGACCAAATTCATATAAATTAGACTATCCCTGTAGGTCAGTTCTATTATACACCTTCGTATCCTGGAAAAAATAAACCATAGAAGCGGGTGTGATCAAACGCTCAATAAGAGCTTGAAATAAAGAGAAAGATAAATTAAACATTACGAATGGGGAATAATTGAAAAAACATGCCTTAAAAAATAATAAACATGAACAATTTATGGCTGGGATATGAGATGAGTAAATAATTCCATAATAAACCATAGTCATGGGTATTCTAATAGTCTAATAACCACATGAACCATCAATATTATTTTCATAATGAGGGAATATAAAATCCGGACATTCTGAAACATCTTCTCAAGGCCTCAGCCATGACGTCTAAAGATGATTTAGGACTCGACCCAAACCATATATCAAATTGGGAAAGGCCTCATCCAATTACATGTCTAACTGTAACATGAGACCTCCCGATGCATCAGGGATCTATTTCAGGCTCCACCCATCACATACTAAGTCCAATGCATTTCTCATATGAAAATGTTGAAACATAACATAGACATTCGTTTTAAATCTAGCATACAAAATGTCAATACTTAAACCTTAAACCATGATTGGTATAAAAATATCACATCCACATTCAAAAATATCATAACTCATTCAATATGATATGGAATATTGAATAATAATAAATAAACTTCATTCAAGATTGATATCTAGTAAAGGATGTTTGACATAGTTGAAAATGATCACCAAAACACTTTGAGAGAAATATCCTTTTTGTGAAACCATTTAAAAGCCACAAGTTTATAAAAGAAGTAATTTAAAATAGATATTTGAATCAAAGTTTCACATACCACTTTGAAACATTGCAGAGGAATTGACATTCAAAAAAAAATCATGTCCATATAAATAAATCATTAAAACCATTTTGAAAACATGGACATTAATGAGAAAAATTTAGAAAAATAAATATTAAAAACATTTAAATTTATATTTTAGTTAAATAGAAACTTAAAAGAATAATTTTGTGATTTATTTTATGAAACATGTTCATGGATAATAAATATTTTCAATAAAATACTTACACATAAACAATATAATATAATAATGAGATTGAGGAATTAACCAATACCTAGTACATTCCATTGGTAGTGGGTATGTTTAACATATTTAATATGACCATATTATGTTATTAAATTATACTAGAACCATATTATTATTTATTAAATAATACATTTTTCATTTATGACATTATACTATCCATTTAATAATTATTTCCACGTTAAATTTAAATATTTGTTAATAATCAATTTCTTTATCGTATGTTTTTTAAGTTGTTATTCTAGATCATATCACTTAGATAATGATTTAAATACTTCCAGAATATAAACCTTCATTTATATATCATATATATTTATAATATATATATTTCATATATATATATATATATATGTAATGGATGGAACCATTTATGGAGACGATAAGCCGTACGCACGCATAAACGTTGTTTCTGTTTTAATATCGTATTGAACAGAAGTACGTGAATAAGATATATGTAAGTAAATACATATATACAAATCTAGAGTAGAATTATTATGTCATATATTACATAGTTATTAATAATATATAATTTATAATAATCGTTGAATGGTGAATGTGGAAATTAATTCCATCGTGTCTTGGACACAGTAATCCTTACGTACGCACGAGAGACAATATCATTATTTTGATATAAAATTCATATATAATTAGATCATAGATCATATATACAGAATCATAAACATGTTGTATTTATTTTTTACATAGATTATACATAATTATTATACCCATCCAAGAAATAATGTATTGAAAAACAACTACACCACGACGTGGAAACAGTAAGCTGTACATACGCACGTATGGTGACGTTGTCATTCATATGATGGATAGAATAATGAATATGGTTGTATCAATTTTATAATGACATAATATTATATATAAGAAACTGGATTTATTTTTTTATAATAGAAACAACAAAGAAAGAGAAAGTGGAAGAAGAAAAGATCTTTAAAAGGTAAATGAAATATTCACGTCTTCTTCGGGTTCTTCCTTTTGATTTTTTCAAAAGGGATTCATAGTTTGGATTTATGACCAAAGGAAAAAATCTAAGATAAAGGTAGGATAGTTGGGAGGATATTTGGGTGGTGTTTGGCCAAGCCAAATGGTTCTGGAGTGTGATTTTGAGAGAAGGGTAAGAGCACTTTTATAAGAGTGGTGGGGGGCACATTAAAAAATGAATAAAGTATTAATTTATCATACAATCATATTCGGTTTATAATGGCTCCAAATAAATTTATTTCGATACTTAGGTTGTTATGGGTCAAACTTCTCTCATCAAATAGGTTTTAGTCATGTTTACATTACCATTTTAACCTTATCTTTTAGATTTAACTGATAGTAAAATAGTATAAGTTTTACCGTGTCTTCTTGTATTCTTACACTATATGGTTAATAAACATTCCCTAAACATCCAATAGAACATAAGTTTGTTCATTAATGATATATATAATATTAATTAATACATTTTTTAGAACCTTATATTTTTAGGGATATTATATCAACCCATAATATTTTATTTTTAAAAAAAATTAATTTATGTCAATTTTGACACTATTTGGTGTTTTGTTTTTGTGAAAGTCATAACAAACTTATCACTTCAAAAAAACATCTAATAAACTCTAACATGTCATACTAATATATAAAATGCGTTATTATTTATCAAAAAGCTCAAATTACATTTATTTGGATGTTTATAGAATCAATTATTTTAACCGTTCATTAATAAGTTAATTACTGCATTATCATTAAAAAAAATTATTGCATCATCATTGTGTCATAAATTAATTTAATTATTTAAGGTATAAAAAGTATAAATATAATACCATTATGAAAGAAATAACTTTATCATTATAATTATTATTTATCGTTTAATTTATCATATGTGTAACCCTATATTAAAAATTGATTATTTATTAAACATTGAATTTAACACTTTTAACTTTTATTTAAATAAACAAATAATAAATTTCGTAATATAATACATGTGGAAAAAAATGATAATATTTTATTCCAAAATATTATTTTGGTCGAATTAAACTTATCCAATAGAATTAGGACATGTTTTAGGGTAATTGTAAACCATTTGAGCCTTTAATTACCCTATTTACTTTTAACCGTGGTAAATAAAAGTTAAAAGTTACTAATCCCCAAAAATAATTTTTATCCCATTGAACCACATTTTAAATTGCTAATTTCAACAATGTATCATTGATTTTTGAAATTAAATTCACAGAAGTGGTAAAATTATGGTTTATGCAAATTTGAAAATGCTCTTATGAGGTGGGTTAAAGACAGTAAAAATTTAAAAAAAAATTATATATCTAAACATATTATAAATTGAATACAATGAATTATATTGAACTTATATAAGTATTATGAATGTAGTTTTACTTAAAATAAAATTAATTAATGTAAATAATTATTTATATAAAATGTCGGTTTTAAACAATAACATAGTGTTTTTCACTATTCATCAAAAATTGAATGTTTTCAAAAAAATACCAAAAATTCACACTATGGTATTTTTTATATTCTAAAAATCAAAAAATAATTCTATTTTATGAAATTGAAATAATATAATTAGAATTAATAAATTTAAAACTAATTCCCATTTTCCAAACCAAAATGCCGGTTTTTAAGAATTAAAAACTATGAAAAGATTGACATGTGCTTATGTTAAATTTAAATTTAAAATTACTTATAATGACCTTAATTGAATTAAATGATAAAAATAAAATATTATTATACTTACCAACCATTAAAATTCATAATTTAACGCTATAAATTATTTTTATTGAAAATTTTGTTTTCAATTAAAATTTCGTATTTTTCACAATTAATCAAAATATAAAAGTTATCAAAAAAATACCAAAAATAAATCAAAAATAAATTTTTATGTCCTGATTCTAAGGAAGAATTTAATTTCCTCAAAAGTTTAAACTCTTTGATTTAAAAAGGGTTTTCACTTAAAAGGTGGTAAAATTCTATTTTTTTAAATACTTCTTTTATCTGAAAAAATGAATTCGTTCTTATATTACATATAAGAAGCACATAATATGGATTATAATTATATGGAGTATATAAAATTCAAAATTCAGTTAATACTATTCCCAAATGATTTTGGAATAGCTAGTTTGGTAGGTCGTGGTGCGCTCGATCTCAGTATTGCGTGTAATTCATGTTATTGAATTACTTTGATGAAAAAATGTACTATGAAATATTGGTGTGTTACCTTCTCCCCTACTTCCATAAATTGGATCCTCGCAATTTGAAATTTATCTTAGAAAATAAAACGTTATAAATTGAAAAATACCTTTTTGGAAAACCCGCATCATAAATATGGTTAATAAAATTTAGTCCTAATGAGAGGGAAAGAGAAATGAAAATCTCACCACAAAATTATGGTTTCGAATAGGATAAAATTGGTGGAAATTATAGACACGTAATTGGAGGAAAAACATAAATATTTATAGGGAGTGATTAAGGTCATCAATCCCAAAAAATTGTAAAATTGATGGCCCCAAAGACATCAATGTATGATGATTTAAAATATCGTCTTTTCAAAAAGACATAAGGTATTAGGATAACACATTTTTGGGTTTAATATCACTTACCTAAATTTTAAGGATTAATTTTCTCATAGAATAAGAGTAAAAGAATATATACTTGACAATTATAGTTATATAATTTAACTAATTTCTACCACAAACTCATCATTCACTCTAAAAGATTGTAAAATTAAAAATATTCAATTTATCCTAATCATACAGGGTTCCAATGAAATGAATTTATAATTAATATATAACACCATTTAAAAAAATTAATTATACAATATAGAACATCATGTAGGCCAGTGGCAGGGGATGCACCATTATCTCCCTTTGGTTGTGGGTTCTAGTCTCACGGCCTTGCCGGACGTGACAAGTTGTCACCCGACCTATGGGTTGTCCTTTTTATAACAATCCAAAAGAAATCATAAAAAATTATTTAACCTTAAACATAGTATCAAATGGCAAATATAATCCATTCCAACCTTTAGACTCATCCAAAATACTTATGTCAAAACTCACAGTCCAAAATTTATAAGGAAGGTAAACATAATGAATATCCGGTTTACCATGTAATAACATGTGAATACCTTCATCATGTATTCCATTAAAACACAAAACACCCAAAATTACCATAAAACCTTATTGGTTACAATAATTCTCCCTTATTCCATATAGAAAACAAGATATACTCCTTATATCCAAAAATGATGTAAACTCCAACAATAATTGAATAAACAAAGAATTCATTAATTTCAAGAATATCGAATATAATTTATCCAAATCAATCATATATTATTACAAAATCCCTACCTCAGTATTAGAACCCTATTAAGGTTTATCTTTCCTTCAACATGTATTTTCCAAAAAATTTAGCTTTCTATTGAGTATCTTTTCTATGAACCATGTATTATAAAATCCTCAATGAAATATTACTACAATACAATCCTTATTAATTTCCATAATTCATATTACGTGTACATCGTTGACACAAAACTCACATGAAATAATTATTTAATAATAACATAATAACAATAGTCATTCCTCTTCATCAGTTTTAGTATCATAACTTTATTATTATCCAATAGCATCAGTTGGGGCATTCTCTGATGATTTGGACATTGAATCGCGTAGTGTCCCAACTCATTACAGTTGAAGTATTGTATATTTTAAACCTTTTTATACCCTTGCAATCACATATGTGGTGTCCTTTTTCTCTACACTTATAACAAACTCTCATTATCTTCATGAATTTACCATGGTGATTCTTTCTATAGTTATCACATATCAAAAAATCCTTCCTTCCCTTATTCCCTATATCCATCTTTCTCTCTACCATCATTTTCATATCTGGCTTCCCATCAAAGCCATAAGACTTAATAAAATATTTACTTATCTAATTAACGGATGATAAAATTTATTCATATGATGATAATATGTGGGAGACTATTTCCTTTATTAATTTTGAATTAATACCATGAATGATATGATCCATCTAACTCTTTGGATCATGAGTATTTCTGGTTTTCTCATTCTATCTACTAGGCGCCATTTATAAACATTGGCATACACTATTTTAGTATATGAATCACAATGCATAATTCAAAACATGTAAAATACCTAACATAAATTGAAAAGATTATGCATATAATCTATAATCATAAAACAAATGTTTTCTTTATGGAATTATTTACTCCTAAATACATTATAATGGCTTCTAATTAAAATGTGAATTATCTTAACAATATCCCCCGAGAGTGTCGTAACCAAAAGTGTGGCAAGGCCTGTTGTTGTGCAGCAGTTCACATTTGAGCCTAGGTCAAAGCGGTGTTTTCGAGTTTTACCCCTAGGTACATCTGTTCCAGAGCTGTCTCTACCTGATCGTACCCAAATAGGGATGAATTTCATGGAAAACACAAAAAATATCTACAATACCAAAATTATAGGAAGTTATTATATACGAATCATCAATGTCTATCTTAGGGTAATATTATCTAATAAGAGTTAATCTAAATAATGTTTCTAAGGTTTTTACTAAACAACTTATGATAACAACTATAATGCCCTAACCCCAGAAGCCCAGAGTCGGTGTATTATTTTAATACATTGGCATGATTAATAGAAAACAAGTCCCAAAGGACCGATCAGTTTAGCAGTCTGGAAAATAGAATACATACATGATTTTTACATAACATTATAAAATGAAAAACAACAACAACATTTCCTCCATTGTCCACATTAATATCTCTTATACTATCCCTACAGGTCATTCATAATATACATCTTCGCGTCCGAGGTAAAATTAAACATAGAAATGGATGAGGACAAATGCTCAGTAAGAGTAAGAAATACAATGGAAGATAACATAAACAATATTCATGATGAATAATTGAAAATACCTGCCTTTTAAAATAATAAAAATGAAAACTTTATGGATAGTATATGAGATGAGTAAATAATTCCATAATAAAAAATAGTCATGGGTATTCTACTAGTTGAATAACAACATGAACCAGAAATATTATTTTCATATTGCGGTAATGTATAATGTCGGACAGTCTGAAACATCTGGTCATGGCGTTGGCCAAGACGTCCAAAATTGATTTAAGCCTTGGCCAAAACCAATTATAAAATTTGGAAAGTCTTCTGCAAATTCCACATATTATTGTCTCATGAGTACTACTGATGCATCAAGGAGCTATAGCAGGCTCCACCCGTTAATTACTAAGTCCAATTCATTCCCCATATGAAAATATTGAAACATAACAAAATCATTGGTATTAAAACTAGAATACTAAATTTCAATACTTTATCTATAAAACATTAATGGTATAAAAATAGAACATCCAAAAACGAACAAATCACAAATCATTCAATACAATATGGAATATTTTATTATTATATATCAACTTCAATCAAGAATAATATTCAGTAAAGGATGATTCACATAGTTGAAAAAAATCAATAAAACTCATTGAGAGAAATATCCTTTCGGTGAAACCATTTAAAAGGCACACATTAATAAGGGAAGTAATTCAAAAGAGATTTTTGAAAAAAAAATTCCCATAAAACTTTAAAAAATTAGATAGTAATTGACATTTTAAAACAGTCAGGTCCATATAAATAAATCCTTAACACCATTTTGTAAACATAGACATTAATGATAAATTTTTAAAAGAATATATATTCAAAAAAAATAATTTTTTAGTAAAATATAACCTTAAAAGAATCATTTTTAACTATATTTTATCAAACAAGTACTTGGATAATAAATATTTCCCTGAAAATACTTACACATAATCAGTCTCGGATAGTAATGAGATTGAGGAATTAACCCTTACCTAGAAATTTCCATTGGTCGAGGGTACGTTTAACCTCTTGTATAATGACCATAGTATGTTATTAAATTATAAAAGAACCATATTCTTATTAATTATATTATACATGATTCATTTATGAATTTATACTAAATAATTAATAATTATTTCAATGTTAAATAAGCATTTCGGATAATAATTTCTTTCATTATCATACGCGTTTTAACTTGTTATTCTTGATCGTATCATTTAGATCATGATTTAAATAATTCAAGAATATAATCCTTGATTTATATATCATATATATTTTGAATTTAAATATTTATAATAGATAGATATATGAAATAGAAGGCACCGTTTATGGAGACAATAGGTCGTACGTATGAATAAACGATGTTCCATTTTCATATCGTATTGAACAGAAATAAGGGAATAATATATATGTAAGTACATATATATATATAGTATCATTATTATTTCATAAATTAAATAATTATTAATAATATATATTTTTATAATCATATTTTAATGGTGAACGTGGAAATGAATCTCATCGCGTCGGGGAGACGGTAATCTATACATACGCACGTGCGACAATATCATTCATTTGATATTAAAATAGTGTGTAAATAGAAGGTATATCATATATAGAGAATATATAACATGTTATATTTATTAGTTACATAAGTTATACATCATTATTATAAACATCCAGAAAATAATGTATTGAATAACAACTACACCACGACATGGAGATGGTATGTCGTACGTACGCACAAATGGTGACTTTTTCAATCATATGATGGATAGAACAACATTAAAGTATATAAAAACATTATAGTATAACAAAAGGGATACATAGGATGAAATATAAGATACTAGATTTATTATTTTATAATGGAAACAACAAATAAATATGATGTTGAAGAAGAAAATAACTAGAAAGAGGCGATGAAATATTTACCTCTTCTTCAGGTTCTTCATTTTGATTTGATCAAAAGGGGTCCCTATATTAGAGTTATGACCAAATTAAGGCCTATATGATGAAGGGAGGGTCGTTTGTAGGATATTTGGGCAGTTTTTGGCCGATCCAAATGGCTCTGGAGTTGTGAGTTTGAGAGAAGGGGAAGTTCCCTTTTAGAATTGGGGTGAGGGTCACTTTAGGAAAAGATAAAAGTATTAATTCCTTATACAATAATATTATGATTATAATGGATAAAAATGAATTTATTTTGACCCTTATGCGGTTATGGGTCGAAATTCCCTAAAAAAATAGGTTTTAGACAAGTTTATGTTACAATTTTAACCTTATCTTTTAGATTTAACTCTTATTTAAATAGTTTATCTTTTACCGTGTCTGCTTGTATTCTTACACAATATGGTTAATAAACATACTCCAAACCTCCCAGAGAACATAAAGTGGTTCATTAATGACATATATAATATTATTTAATCCCTTTTTACAAGCCATAGATTTTTAGTAATATTATATCGACCTATAATATAGTATTTGTTTTAACAATTAATTATTGTCAATTTTGACACTGTTTTGTATATTGTTTTTTAAAAGTCATAAGTACCTTATCACTTAGAAAACAATTATCTAATCTACCCCAACATATCATATTATACTTTAAAATTAGTGGAATTCATCAATTGTCTAAAATTAAATTCATTTGGATATTTATAACATCTATTATTTTAACCATTCATTAATAACGTAATTACTTCATCATCATTGTGTCTTAAATAAATTAAATTATTTAATGTCTAAAAAATATAATCAAAATAATATTATGTAGGAACTATTTTTATATTTCTAATGAATATTTATAGTCGAATTTATCTTATGTGTAACCCTATATTTAAAATGGATTTGTGATTAGACATTGAATTTTTCACTTTTAAATCATCTTTAAATAAAACAATAATAAATGTCGCAATCTAATACATGTGGACCAAAAGGATCATATTTTATTCGAATGGTTGTTTTGGGTCGAATAAAACTTATATAATATAATTAGTACATGTGTTATGGTAATTATAATATCATTTTAACCTTTAATTACCCTATTTACTTTTAAGCATGGTAAATAAAAGTTAAAAGATACTATTCAAATAAAATCATCCCATTGAACAAAATTTTACTTACTAATGTCAATCGTGTCTCTCAAATTTTTTAAATTCAATTCATATATGCTATAAAATTATGTTTTATGAAAATTTTCATATTCTTCTGGGAGGTGGGTAAAAGACTATAAAAAGCTCAATAAAATTTTTACATATCTAAACATATTATAAATTGACTCCAATGAATTAAATTGAACATATATATTTATTATATATCTAATTTGACCTAAAAATATATTTTAATAAAATAAATAATTATTTAAATATAATGTTCAATTTAAACAATAACGTAGTGTTTTTCGCTAAACATCAAAAAATGAATGTTTTCAGAAAAATACCCAAGATTCACCCAAAGTTAATTTTGATATTCAGAAATAAAAATGAATTATATTATACCAAATTAAAAACATAGAATTAGCATTAATTAATGTAAAATTAATTCTTTTTATCAAAACCAAAAAGTGTGTTTTTATGAAGTAAAAACTATCAAAAGAATGACATGTGTTTATGTCAAATTTAAATGTGAAATTACTTATAATGACCTAAATTGTATTAAATTATAAAAATATAATCTTATTATACTTTCAAACCATACAAATGCATGATTTAACACAGTAAATGTTTTTATTAAAAAAGGTGTTTCCAATTAAAATTTAGTATTTTTCAGCATTCAACTATATAAGAATATTATCAGAAAAGTACCAAAAATTTATCAAAAAATAAATTTTTATGTCATGATTCTAAAGAAGAATTTAATTTCATTAAAAGTGTCAAATATTGGGTTTAATAGGGTTTCTCCATTAAAAGGTGATAAAATTTCATTTTTTTAAAAATAATTATTTTTACAAAAAAATTGTTTTTTCTTATCTTAAGTTTAAGAAACACATAATATAGAATAAAATTATATGGAGTATTTAAAATTCCAAATTCAGTTACTACTATTCATAAAACCCATTTTAGCAGCTAGTTAGGTAAGTAGTGGTGTGCTTGAACTCGGTGTTGTGTGTAGTGAAAGTAAATAAATTACTTCGAAGAAATAACATACTATGAAATCGTGGGGTGTTACATTAATCCCCAATAACGATATTTCCTTCAACTATAAATGAATTTTTTGTACATTACATAGAGTTATCCTTTTCCATTGTCCTTTATCATAGTGCTATGATACAAACATGATTCTCCATTATTATAGAGAATTTATAATATCATATCTAAAGAATCGTACAGATAATATATAAAGTATATTTTCATTATGTTAATGAATGTTTCTCTTGAATTATTTAACCTGAAAGGAATCACTAAGAACACATAATTTCTAAACCTCGTATGAAAATTATTCTTCATAATATCATCTTTCTTCACCCTTACATTGTAATTCCCCAATAGAATATCCACCTTGGATAATTGCGAGGTTCCATGTGTATAATCAAATAAGTAATCAATCTGAGGCATTGGATACTTTTCTTTTTTCGTGACCCTATTGATCTAATGATAATCAATGAAAAGGTGTACTGACCCATCATTATTCTTGAAGAAAAGGACCAAGGAACCCCATAGTGAAGCACTTGGGACTCTAAGGCCTTTATCCATATTATCCTATAGTTGTTTATTCTGATCCTCTTGTTCTTGAAAATATATTCTATACAGAGCCATGGATATTTACAATGCACCATGTATAAGCTCGATTTAAAATTAATCCTCGCAGCAGGAAGAAAGATGTTAAATTCATTGGGAAACACCTCAACATATTCCTCCAAAATAGGTATGTATTTTAGGATGATAATTTACAAACACTTAATTATTTTAGAAATATATGATCAATCATTGGTAAAAAATATCAACACTTTATATTTTTGTTTTAAAAAATATTCATCCTTCTATTAACACATGTGGAAAATCAGAGCATGATTTTTGAATGGGATAGTGATTTTCATCTCATATAAATTTATATTGGATCAATATAAAAATATCCATTCAAATCCAATAATTGAAATAATTTCCACCAATGGGACTATGACATGGTTTTCTAGGAATTTCATCAGAATTATTTTGAAATTGGAGGATTTTTAAACATTTGATGTAATAATTTCTCCAATTTCTATTTACACTAAGAGTTATACATCTATTATTTTTTACAGTGTTTTAATAGTTATAATAACTTCTATCATATTAAGGAATAGGTATAAAAAATCAAAAATTCATTTTCCTATTCTTTAATAAATAAATAGAATACCTAATGACACCTCATTTTTGGGATTAAATTTCTTGGATGTGATGGAAAAACCTCACCCTTTCTACTTTAGAGGCTATTGGTTGTCTCTAAATACCCTCGGCATACTCCATGGGTTTTCAATGTGCCCTTGTTCCATTCTATTGATGTAATAAACAATACACAATGTATTAACTAAAGAATTTATTTCTTTTATTTCTATCTAATGTTTCTATTGTGGTCAATTTTTAGTTAGGTTTCCCTATTTCCTAGACCTAAATAATTTCATCATTCCCATGGGGAAATTTTTGGAAAACCTATTTCTAAACCTTTAATAAGTGGGATGTTCACATTTCAGTGTACCATTCGATTTCTCTATTAGACCACCATAATTAAAAACCACATTTTTTATCTTATATCTCCGATTCCCTTGAGGTTTTTTAAACAATTTTCAACATTTATTGAACTATAGAAAATTTCCTCATAGCATTCAAAGTCACAGATCACCATGGAATTTCGTATAGAAGGATTTATCCTAAAATGATACAATCAAACTCGTATTTTGGGGTAATGACAAAACAATAAGGATATAATTCATGTCCTATAATGTTTTCCACATATTCCTCCATATATTCATCAATATTTTTAATGAGGTTAAAGAAATATCTATCCATTTTATGTCATAGAATGAAAGGAAAACATTTATAGAAAAAACTTCTCAGGAATTCCATCAACTCTATCTCTTCGATGAACACCTCAAGCATTGAATTTTTGATAAATTTACACCACTGGTCATCTTCCCCCTCCATATGATAAACAACTAGTATAACCTTCCCTTGTTTGGAATAATGATGGATGGACAAGATCTTTTATCTAGAGTTGATCAATTATTTTACAATTAATGGATCAAATGATCTATTTATGATAAGAGGCCTAGGTCACATAATGAAATCAATCACATCTTGTTCTATCTTAGGGTTTTTTTGGATACTACTCTTGGAGTACTTTCTTATTTAGAACCTTAGTTAGTTGAGATAGTATCCCCATCATGTTTTTGATTACTACTCATATTGGGTTTGGAATATCATTGGGGCCGTCATCACATTTCCCATAGAATTGATTGTGTAACTGGTTCCTCAATTTTCTGACCATTTGATAAAATAATGGGAAAATTATGGATGATTATTTTCAAATTATTAAACACATAATGGAAGAATATAATGGCCTTAATGGGAAAACTATAAATTACATTTAATTTTTACATATGAATTTCTAAGCTTCAATATATATTATCCATGATCTATTATAAAACATATAATCTTATGGGAATGTTTTATACACTTAATAATGGTTCATAATGAGATTATGAATTGAACAATGAATATCCTCTGAGATTTTATTACTAGGTGAATAATTAGGCCCATTCGCGTGTATTGGGTTAAACCAATTTAGGCCTAATGCAACTTGTCATAGTTTCAACTCATAGGCACATGTTCTAGAACTATATCCCAATATAGTATTAAGATATCGATGCATTTTCATGATAAACCACATAATCTTTATTTACCAAAATTTAGGGATGTTTTCATATATATATATTTAATCCAATTACCTTTACTATAATTTTCTTAATATAAATCCCAAAAACAACAAAACTTTTCCTTTGATACCAACTATAACAACCAAGTTCTATATTACACATTAATTCATAATTTATTAAAAACATACACATAATATACATGAAAATTGATATGTCTAGTTTAACTAGGAATTGGGTACATTGAATAACATCTTTAGTAGTGGATATAAAAATGTTATTGAAAACATTTTTAACAGTATTTGGAAATTCAAAGGCATTTTAAAATGGCATGCGTAACCTAGGGATAAAATTAAAATAGGGGTGATCTATAAAGTGATGTAAGGGAATAAACATTAAATAAGTTGGTAAATTTAATAAAATAGACCTAAAAATAGTAGGATAAATAAACATGAACTACGATACATGATAGAAAATGATAATCAGAACATCACAAATCAAGAATTATCTTAAAAATAGCTTCTTAATCATATGTTAATGATAAAACACTTATACATTATGGTTGAAAAAGTCCAATAAAAAATTATGTTCACTCCCTTTCTAAAAATCACATATCTTTACACTCAAAAGTACCCATAAATCACCTTTATATTCATATTATCCGTTCAACAAAAGTTATTATTTTATATGAAACCAGTATGATTATAAGCCACAAATTTTTTATGTTTTCCAATTAATGTTTCATAATATATCTCAATAAGAAAACACCATATAGATTGATGTAGTCACTTTATCTAAACGAATTATATTATCCCTCAAAAAATTATATCACATTTAAATATGTCAGAATCATTAAACTAACTATATACTGTATGATAATTTACACAGAAAATAGATGTGGCATGGAAAAAAATGTATCAAAAAATTTATTCTAATGTGCCTATAATTATGCATGATATACAAAATCCTTATCTTACACAGCCAATTAATGAATTACATTTCAATGAAATTGTAAATAATAATACAAAAAATAATTTTTTTAACCAAATTGTGAAATCATATCATCCTAATAGGAAACAATAAAACAAATATCATGTTACATGTAATTTGGGTTTCTATTTTATGTGGGTTAGCTACTCCTAGGAACATTCACATTACCAAATTTCATCACATAGTTGTCTCCAATCAATTTCAAACAACGTAAGGAAATGGATATTAAATCTTTCAAACTACTTGTAACATCCATAAATGGAAACAACATTCCCAAAGACTCAATTTGATGGTTAAAATGGCCCTAGGTTCACCTACTACTATGACATAGGATAATATCTAGTAGTACGGGTCGATGGAAAGATAGTTGGGAGAATATACCATAATATTAGAGTGGTAGAAAATATAGTAATAAATAAATCAACAATATCAGAAGCATGATATACCCGATTTTAAAATGGAAACTGATGTTATAAATAATTGTGGAACCATAAACAACCAATAAATAGTAATTGTAATCAAAATACTATTGGATATGTCATGTACAATGAATTCATGTCATAATAATATAAAAACCTTAATCATTGGATATATAGTACAACATTATAAAAAATGAAATAAAATGTTCAGAAAGGACAAAATAATTCTCCACTCCCATCATGAGAATATTCTAAATCCTCTTATATATGATTTAAGATATAATTATGACATATCAAATATTAGTAACAGGGAGAATTCCCCTATCCATACCCATGACAACATGATTTACTAAGGTAAAAAATGTTTCCTTAGTAGGTTTTGAGATAAAATCAATAGTCCACCATGAACAGTGTATCAAAATATTCTATCTATTTTATATTGCATAATAGTTAGAGGTTTTCACTAACATTTTCTGTAGTGCCAGGACATTGATGCCCTAGATCCATGCCACTGGGACCTGCTCTACCCTCCCGATCGGAGGGGGGAGTCTCATCTTTTTCGTCATCAAGGAAGGATGACCCGTCTTCATTCCAGTATCCTTCTCCACCCATCCCTAGGATCTCTATTTCCTCGAACGTTCTAAATATCTTCCAAGAGGCGTCCTAATTATATCTGCTCCTGGTGCAGCTTAATAGTGTTTTGGATCAGTACAAGTATTCCTTCGTGGATCGATTTCATCTTCTTCGACCTTAGGTGGAAGTATTTACCCAGTTTTTCTCTAATTCATGGAAGCATCATGAGCATGCGGTGATCGGGTTGCTTGACCGAAGACACGTAATGGTTCATTTATCCTCGGAGGAAGATATGATTTCCACATTTCTCGGGCTCCTCATAGGTGTGGTGGAACTTCATTTTATGTATTCTGGTTGATCTTTGAATTCCATATGTTGTGTGATTCTTCATTTATTGCAACATGGGGAAGTCTCACTGGTCTTCCACATTCTTTTCAAAATCCTTCTATTCTCTGCGCCATTGGTAATAAGATTAAGCGATATTTATGATCAGATCAATGAATGGATTTTCTGTCACACCTGATTTTCCTGTGGGTCTATGTCGAGGTAAACATTGCAAAGTCATCAGTGCGTTGTTTCTAGATTACTAATGGGATGTAGTTACGATGGATGCAAGAGGTAGTCTTCAAAACGTGGGCACATTTCTATATGGCGTGCTGATGGAATGGCCATCTTGAGTCTATCTGCTGTAGTTGAAGTGCGGGTGTAACCTCATAGGTGGTGGAAAGGCAGTGTAGTGCTGGCCGTGATGTTTTTTATGTTTGGAGTCCGGATTAGGCCATGGTCAAGGATTCCCTTAATGCGGTTCTTTTAGAATCTGGGAATGTGAATTGGGTTTTGAGATCCCCTTTGGAATCTGTAGTACATACCAATGTTGGATATTCTTCTCGGAAGGGAGACCGGTTGAAGTCTTCTTGAAAGTCAGTTGCATTAGTTGAAGAGAGATATGATGGGAATGTGGAGAGGAAGATGAGGCAGGGTCTTCTTGCTTCCGTGCCATGTCTTTCTTTTATAATGTAGGCAGTGCATGAGCCTATGATACAAATAGTGCTACAGGTTTTTGACAGGCTGAAGGGTGATCTTGGATTTGAGTCTCGGTCTGCTATGGAGGGGGTGTGCCATATGCAGTTGGTCCCTCTCTATGAGGATCCTTTGGCCAACATGGATGGGTTCATTGAGGATATGAATATGGGTACTGATGGATATGGTGGATTTATGACCTTAAAATGATTTTAGAGTCTATAACATGAGAAGCTTCCACTACTGAAGGAAGGTCCCCAATTATTTGAAGGTGTCGTCTCGCAGGCTTTAGTCAATAACAATGGAGGATATGTGGAGGTGGAAATGGAAAGGGAGTCTTTTTTTGGTCCTAGAAACTCCCAATATGGGGAACACAAACAATTTTTAGCAATGATTGATACTAATAATCACTTTTAGTAGGAACTAGGAGTGAATGATGGTTTATAGGAAGTGAATATCTAAGGAAAATGGGGGGAGTTATCTGATAGTGAAAAATAGATTGCTAGGGGAGGGATTTGAATCTCTTATAGTGAGATTTATCATTGTGGAAAGAAGAATATGATAGGGAATTAGAAGTCTGTGAATGCTCCTCCAAGAAGAAAGAAGATGAAAGTGTACTCTTCTATGTCGAAGTTGATGACTACCAGGTCCTCTGTAAGCAAAGGAAAGGAATTCAGTCTTGTGAGGAGTTAAAATATATGGAAATGTTAAATCTCATGTAGAAGTATGTCAAAACTCCAACGCACCATGAAATCTTGGTGTGGGTGTCATCCACTGCAGTTGAAGCAATGGATCATGGTTATGAGGACGGGTATGATTTAAATGACTTGTAGTTGCTTTTCTGGCTTGTGATGCTTTCTTGCTATAATTTTTCGTTATTTTAATAAATGGTCAGAGACCTTTTCACTAGCTGACCATTCGGAGTATATTGCATAATAGTTTCTAGGTATATTGAATAGTGAACAATTCTGAATAAAAAATACCATATTACATAGGTTCCTTTAGTACACCTGGCTAGCTCTACCTGCATTGTCATAATCTAGTGTAAGTGTTTCTTCCATCACAATATATATATATATATATATATTGTATGCATATTTTTCCTGACTAGACATGATATTTTTTAGATCCATATTCATTGATAATATGTTATAGCGGGAATCATGGAAAAACTCAGGCATCTGTAACTAGTATAATGATCCATTGGCTCCCGCAAGGTTGTTATCCCCTAGTCTAATATGTAATTGAGACATCATACCATTCACTCCAGATAGTAGGGAGATTAATCATGCCCAACACCTAATGAAAGGGAACATGGAGCATCATCCCAATCACTTACATAATTTTATTGCATTTTGATATATAATGCACAACACCCACTGTAAGGGAGTGTGAAACATCATGCTCAACTTAAACCTTAAAAATTGTTCAATTCCCATTTTATATGGTATAATAATAATAATAATAATTAGTGGTACTGATTAAGAATTAAAATCTCCATCGAATTATAACCACGGAAATCACAATTCAAACAAATCATTTTTTCGATTATACAGGGATTAACATAGACATTACACCCACAATCATTTAATTAAATCATTCCATTTAACTTCTAGAAAATGAGTAAACCATTTTAGAGTCATTTAAAACCACTTAGGAGATGTTAGGGTCTATTATCCTTTATATCATTTTAAAAATTATCTAATCAGACGCAATGGTGTGGATATGAACTAGGTGAATATTCTACAATCACATAAAAGTGTACACATGTTTATAAAAACCACCATAAATGTTTTAATAATTTAAAAACACACTAAATTTAAAATCATGAAAATTTCAAACAATAATCATAATGGAACTTCTATGAAAACATAATGGAATTTACTGAAAAAACTAGACCACCATCCTTAGTTCTGTTGATGAAAAATCATCCAAAATTATAATTTGATTTGAATAAGAAAAAAATAAATCACAAAAATAGTAAAATTCACTGATAATAGGGAATATAATCATCCACCAAAATAGAGAATTTAAGTCAAAAATATATGAAGATAAAAAAAATTATAATGAATGATATTACTACTATATATCCAACGTGACAAATAAAGATGAAATGGGATTTTGGATCGAGGAGTTATCTCAATCCATATCCATGGTGAAGGGAGTGATCATCATGGGAGGATAAGGTCGGCATATGCTAGATATGAAGGGAGGAAGAAGCTATGTGAGATAAAAAAATGTGCGAAATTCAGTAAAATCACCTTTAGAAATGGGGTCATGTGGTTGGGATAAATAATTGTCCAATCTGTGCTAAAACTATAATTAGCCACTACTATCCAATTACTCCCTTCACTTGGGCTAGACACAAGGTTTCCTAAATGTTCTGAAGCCGAGTGAGCATACTCTATCAAAACCCTATGAAATCATACATAGTAATGTGACCTTGTTGTTCCAGTTTTAAGAAAATAATGCATCATCCTACTATATAGTGGTTCCCCACACTTTTAATCCACGCGGTTTGTAGTAACCATTCACAAATAGTGAATCCCACTCAAATTATTCACATTTCAAAACACTAGTATCCAATAAATCCTTGTACTCCCCTCCAACATTTTTAGGCTACAGGAAATTTTTAACAAGATAAAAAGGTATTTGAACTAAAAAAAATTATCCATACCTTTGATAAAAAACTATGTTATTACATGAATTTATTTCCCTATAGTTTTTTTATTGAATTCCATTTATCTAAACCATCATCATAATGGTTCTCATGTATAGTAAAAACTAATCTTATCTGTGGCCCACTATACCTTTTCCTACAGTACCAATTCTATGAACCTGAAAAAAAAATTAGGATAAATAGTATCATTGATATAATATAATTTTAAAATACCTCCTACATTACCCATGATACTATACTTCTACAGTACTGTTATAACACATTTGAAACATTTTCCCCACCCTATTTATCAATAAAATATTTATATGTTTCTTATAACTATTCCTTGGTTTTATGTGTGACCATGTTATGAAGATACATTCAATCATTCTTGTTACACTCATCAATTTCATGGAAAGTATTTTTAAAATAGTCCAATGAAACCGTAATATGATTTTACCAAACCAATTAAATATTATTTAATTTCATTACAAGACTAACAAATCCAATAGTTTTCCTATAATACCCTCCTTTTCATAAAGCGGAATTTTTTTACTATTGAGTATCACCAAAATATACGCTAGTTCTATAATATTATTGTTTTATAAATCTCAATCCTCAAAAATAATTATCCCTTAATTCTTATCCAGCTAGATACATCAATAAGTATAATAGTAAGTGTGCTTCAATTATATAATGTTATGGTTTATTAGTAGAAAAATATTCCAACCTGTTTAAAATTCTTTATTCCAAATTAAATATCTACACAAAAATATCAGACACCCCCAAAATCTTATATACTGAAAAATAAAAACTTTATATAAAATGAGCCATGTCGTTAGGAAATATTTAAAGTCACTACATTAAAATCACCTTAAATTATTTTTTACCCAATACTCATTACTATAAAATCTAAATGGAATCTATATTATAAGTCGATATATAAAAAATATAAAATAAATCAAGAAACTATTATTTCATCTATAACTAATACCGCTACATAAATTCATCCAAGACATTGTGCCTTCTAGAAACCCACACTGATTGAGTAAATATTTTGTGTAAGAAAACATCCTTATGATCAAGGAACACTGTTGTCATTCCACATATTTCATGAACCCTAGATATCCAGATCACCCAAAATTTTCAAATTATTGATTATAAAAATAATTCATAATCCATGAAATTTAGAAGATATCATTGATTAATTCCATCTAGTATTGAAGTTACAAAATTTGTTCCATGAATTTAATTCATTCTGTCATTTTAAAATTTCCAAAAAATTTCAATGAAGGATTATTACCTATACCAAATATATAATTTCATTAATATCATCCTGCAAGTATATATTAATATTCATGATGATTCATGGCTGTTTCACCTTATATCATGAAACATACACATTATCTATCATAAATATCACCACATATTGTTTATTGGCCATTATATCATCAACCATGGACTAATAGAAAGGAAATATACATAGTAAATCTTTAAAAAACACATATGGTTTATTGCTAAAAAAATTATTTTTAACTATTGTTATTGGAAAAATCAACTATTAAAATCAATTTATGACTATTTTACTCCATAAATATGGAGTTAATCTTGTAATATAATCTTTAATATAGGGTCTTACACTTTGTTTTTAAATGGTTTTGAGGATTAAATCTTTTCTGGTGGAATAAATTTTATTGTGGATTACGAAATTACATCTATACACTCGATTATAATTTTGGAGATTAATATGAGATAATCATCCTATGATAAACATTGAGTCTTAATACCTCTTCTATATTAATCATAACTAACATATCCACTATTCTTGAAATCATAATATATGGAAAAATAGTTAATTTTAATGTAAAATGCAAAATAATCCATATAAAGTCATATACAACAAATATTTAAGTTATATCCTCCCGAAATCATTTAAAAAATCCACTTATTTTTTATTAGGAACATTTATAGGATGTGATAAAATAGTTTAAACTCAATTATAAAATTTAATCTACATATATATAAATCATTGAGATACAAAATCTACAACTATCCACTTTATATTAGGACTCCAAATGTGATTCTAAAAAAATGATGCATTTTTATAATTCCGAGATATGTTACTATAGATTATATAGGGAACTCCTTAATAATTATCTCAAATACAACTCTTGGAAAAATCATACTCCCTCAAAATAAAGAATAATTATTTATATACTTTTTATATCCATCACGGGAATCCATTTTGATAATTTCATATCACCACACCTAAACAAAAGGATCCATTAATTGGGATTCAAAAACATTTTCGAAATACGAATATTTATCCATCATTTTATATTATAAATATTCATTGTTAACCTCCTCCATGACCATATATAGGTCAAAAAGCTTCACCATCATCATTTGTTCATTAGTAGAATAATATGGAACATCACAATGTGAATTTATACATTGTATATTTCCAACCAAATTATAATTACCTCGAGTATATAATATATTTAAATAAATATCATATAAGGACATCACCCAAATATGATATAATTGGTTTATATAACAATAAAAAATGCACTAGAAGAACTTATGGTTCATGAAGACCACATATTTCAGTTCTTATAGAAAATACATACAAAAAATCAATGAAAACTCCACTATAAAAATCATACATATATGAGTGTAATAGATACAATCAAGGTTTCATGACTAACATGAATTATAAATTATATATCCCCACATTGAATTAATAAACATCCCAAACCAATATCTAAAATATTATAGGAAAACTCAAATATGACATTATCAGTATGAAATCAAAGGATAGAGGTAGTAGTGAATTTTTTTAATGCTTTAACATAGATTGAAATTGATATATATAAACGTATATTTGTACCTTCATGTTAAAATATAGGAAATTTTATATGATTTGAAATAATAAAAACATGGACCTAAAATAAAAACAAACCAGACTATGAAAGTTTTCGCATATATAACATTAATTGGTAATCCCTCATAGATGAACACATAAATCATTTTTTGATCAATCATTATACTATATTAATATATTACATGTCTATATAAATATAAATAATTCATCCCTAAAATGATGCTGGTTAATTTAATATATTAATTTTTTAATAAAAAATATCCATCCCAGTCCATAGATACTTTTCTTAATCATTCTATATTTTTGAATAAACAGTATTATCACCAATGAAACCCACCACAAACTGATTATAATTATAGTAGACAACTACTTCATCAACTATAATAATATTTCATTTTATGTCAATACTTTTATTGAAATTACCATGAACTGAAATTTCTCATAGAATTTTTAAGAATCTATTTTTTGAATACACACCCATTTCAGCCGCATATGATGGTACCATGACTTGAAATTAATAATAAAAAATTACATATATCCCAATAGTTTTTTTAGAAAATTTATCATTCCTCTAGAGTTGATATTTTCTCATAACATTCAAACAATTCACCATTATATACATCACACACTATTTACATCCACCAAAAATTTTATTCACATTGATAATTTTATATCCCTAAGCATATAGACTTGTTATCATGTATCACTTTTTGAAAAAAAAAATAATCAATCTAGATTTTCAAATCTTAAGGATTTAATGGTTTTGTTCTATATTGTAAATCACAAGTTAGAGAAACACCCAGAGGTATAATTTTCCTAAACATGAATGCATGTCAAAGTGATAGTTCTATAATCTCATTAGTAAAAACATCTTTGAACTCTTATAAAACAATCAGAATCTCCTATAACTATATCGGTATATAATTTAATATAATTTTTCAAAAAAACATCACCAGATTCATGTTTCTATGAATTATAAAATGATCTCATTAACTGATAATTTTTACATATTCACCTTCCATATTAGTGAATATTAGTCTTATATAGTATAATTCCAAAAAATATTTTATATAATAGAAACCATATATGAAACATATGCTATAATATGTGTCTATATTTAATAGTAAGAACATCATAATTGACTGATACAAATTTATTTCAACTTCACACATCTGAAATAACACCATTAATATAAACTAATATTGAAATAGTTTTTATTAAATAAAGTTTCAATAAAAAATCACTAACATAATTCCAAATTCCACAGTAAAAGAAGTCTTCAAAAATAATCACTAATAAACCAAGTTAATTACCATAAAATTAATGATAAAAAAGATTATACGATGAAAAAACATCAATAATCATTGATGATGAATTTCTATAAAATGAATCTAATGACATCGAATAAATTAACCTCATAACCCCTTATATCAAAAAATTACTTATAAATACATAGAAAAGGTCACATAGGTCAAGGATAATACTTTTCATTACTATTATATATCAATTTTTATATGGTTTTTAAGGCCAAATTATCATGTTTTTGTGCATATGGATAGATTAGTATCTACTAATGGAGTTCCATTAGAAACTGTTGAGTTCTATCCGCCCCTATGTCTTCAATTCCACACAATTCATTAATTATCATTTAACACATGTACTATTCAATAATACACATAAAAAAATTAATCAAATGATTCTAATGTTCTTCAAAAAATCATGTGAATTAATCTATTTGAAGAAAAACATGAATATTTTCTATATTAGAAACCTAATATATAGTAACCACGATTTCCCGATGAAATATGAACTCAACAATGTGTTTCTTCATTAGGATAAGTTAATATTACTCATTTTGTAAATTAAATACATATACATTAGTGACTTCAAAATACGGGTTTTTTTAAAAACCCATAGTATATATATTCAATGTTAAGAAACTAACAAAGATATGAATCTCCAAAACAAGAGTCTAACAGTGCCTGGATTCATATGTACTTCCTTTGAAATAAAACTGAAAGTATTATTCAGCTTACCTTACACATAACCCCGAGTCCATGGAAAAAATGATATATTATACTCTAATATATCAATAAATACTTTTATTGGTGTCAAGAGTAATAAAAACATTATTAAAGTTATTTGTAATGTTTTTTATTAATTAAAATTTATTTATTAATTCAAAAAAAACCTACCTATTTTTATGTAATATCATATTATACAACACAAATATTGTTTCTATCAATATGGAACGCATTAAATTTTTACATGAAACATTATAAAGAATTTATACAATTTAATGAATAATTTTTCTAAATGATTTTAATTTTTACTTTTATCTTTTTAATATTATCTTATAGGGAATTTTTGTAGTATAATAGAATAAATAATTTCTTAGTAAATACTCAAAATATCTAATTAGTTATAAAACATTTCATTTCATTGGCCATAGAAGTTACACTATGTTATGAATTTGATATTAGTAACAATTACCTCTATTATTTATAAATAAAATAATTTATAACCTTTTAATGACAATTATTGTTTAATTTTTTATACTATATTTTTTGTACATAAAATATTTTTTTATATAAAATCATGTTAATTTGAGAAATGTGTTTTTATCTTAAAAAATTAGTTAAATAATTATTTCTTATTTTTTAAATAACATATATTGATAATATATTTAACATAGTAAAAAACATTAATTTTATTGTATTAAAAAGTATGTGTGGGATTTAAATTAGGTTTAATTCTTTAAATATAAATTTTTTAAAAATAATTTTTCATTTAGGATTATGTTTTTAATTTGAATACAACATTTCTAAATAAATTAATTGAATATAATAGAATATATTCCAAATTTTTTATTATCTTTATTTATATAATATAATAGGATAAAAATTATTTGATTCACTATTAATATTAAAGCTAGTTAAATTTTTTATCATGATTAATGTTATAATGGGTTGACTGGGGTCAATAAATGTGATAAATGTGGGATTACATATAAACCTATACAATTATTATATTTTAAATATACATCAACATTATTATTAAATAAATTATAATACCTATCCATTTATAGACACTTTCTCATGAATGTGGTCAAAAATCATTTAAATAGTTCAAGAAACACCATGTGTGTTCCTCCCCACAATTATAAAAGGGAACCTATTATCTTCCCTTATTAACACAATATTTTCCTTTTAAAAAATAAAATCCACAATCCGAAGCCTTAATATAATAATCCAATTCATCCTATGTCATATTTTATTCTCATAATACCAATTCATCAATGCATAAAGAGTATTTCAAAGGAGGTTTTTGAAAAAATATGTATGGATATTAAGAAATGCATTTGAATTTTATTTCCTATAATAATTATTATTAATATATATAATACAAAAAATATTATGAATCATGTATAATAAATAAAATGATATATTATTATGATTATAGATCATAAATTATCCATCTCTTCTCAATCAAATGGGAGATGAATATATCACTCATATACAAGTCTATACTACCAGATCCACATAGCGATATGATTCATTTTCCACCATATTAAATAATTGGTTATTATTATGATATATTTAAAGTATATATATGATATTTAATTTTTAATAATTAATTTTTAATTTTGAATTAATATTTACATTTATTTAATTTAATCCATCAAAACATTGAAATGAAAATCATGCGTATATAAAGCCTATCAACTCTACATAATGGTGTAATACATTTTTATTCATTGATTTATAGGAATTATATTAAATATATATATAATTAATATACATGAAATTAATATAATTATTAAAATAGTGGGTATTATGTAATTAGGATTACTGTTTAAGGGCCATAATGTGATCTAAAATATACATAAAAATGATGAAAATTACTTCTGATATTATCTTGATAATGAATGACTGTTAATTAAAGAGTAATAAGCTGTTATATATTTACCATATATTGTATTATAGGAATAAATAAGGTTTATTTATATAATTATAATAAATTTAATTTTATTATATTGGATTTTATAGTTCTTTTAAAGCAATAAAGGCATACAGTATAGGTTTTATGTTATAGTCATGTTTTTATTGGGATTGATTTTGATTAAATTTTCTAGTGATGAAATTATATTATATATATCTCATAGGTAATATGTAATATATTATCATTTTTTTATTTATTCCTATATCATTTTCATCAATCATTTTCAATTATTAATTTAATAAAGAGATTGAAGGATTTTTTGAAGGATAAGTGATGATTTTTTTCACATCATTCAAGAATCTTTTCTTCCATGTACATTTTTAATTAAAACTTTTTTCAATAATTCTTTTACTATACTCCAATTATTTATTAAATTTGTTTTTATAAATTTTTTATATTTAATGAAAAAAATAAAAAAAATATTCTTTTCATTTTTTGAACTTGGTATTTTTCTTTTTTTTCTAACAGTGTAAAAGGAATATTTATTTTAAGAAACACTGCTTGAAATGATTTATTTTCCATCATGAATAATCATTTCATTAAAATTAAATTATTAGTTTCCTTTTTTTATTAAAAATATAATTTGTTACTTATTATTTTTGAAATATTTAGATTCCAAAGTAAATTACTTCAAATAAAAAGTGTATTTTCATCAAAAAATGATCTTGTGGTCTTTTAATGGTATTTTTACATATATAAATATCCTTTAATACCTTTTATGGTTTAATTTGTATATGATATAATTTTACCATATAAATTTCTTATATGTACGGTTTATTATTAGGATGATGAAATTTTTATGAATTCTAGATTATTTATATTGGTTATGATCTTATGATATAAATATTGTTTTATGATCTTAATCACACATATATACAGTTTTCGTTATGTGATGTCTGGGACCAACATTATATATCATTCCTGTTAATTAAGAATAAAATGATGTTTTATGAGATAATAGTTACTAGAATAGAGAGTGAACCCATTTCAGTGGGGGACTCTGTAGAAAAAGATATTCTTGGTTATGAACCATGACTAATGAAATGAGGAAATATAGAGGAAACATAATTCACTATTATTGTCCTACTAGTGATCCTTAACTAAAGAAATAATTATCTATTGTTATGTGAATGAAAACAACATATGTCTTATTATTATGACATGTTTTAATTTATCATGATTCATTATACATGATCCCTTACTATTATGTCTTAGGTCATTTTAAAAAAGAACCATATACAAAATTTCATGATTAATGACCATTGACTGATTGGGAATGATTATTGTAGTTATTGAATTTTTTATTATACATTTGTGATTAAAACATCCTTACTTGTGATCATTTATTGATATATATTCTATTTACCCTTACTAATAATAAAATCTCACCGTTTCTATGGTTTTCCTTCCACATGGTGTGAATAATAGGACTATGTATGATAAGTCTTAGAACTGTGCTAGTTTTCATGAAATTAATTGGAAATTACATATTTATTTTATATTAAATTTTATTACATATCCTAATTTCTAGAGAATATAAACCTCTAAAGTCCTCAGAATGTATTATTATAAAATATGGAGAACCATTATATAATATGTTTTATTATTTAGGTATGATAATTAAGTGTCACTACAGTTATAATGAACTGATTATTTTTGAAATTTAAAAAATCTATTATTTTTAATATTGTGTGATATACCTTAGGATAATTCAATATATAATATAACATCCTATGTTATTGTAAAGGAATTAGTGTAGTTTCCCAAGGAAAATAAATCCTAGTATAGATTCTAATAGGGTTTAGAAAACAAACAATTAATGTTTATAACCCTGAAAGGAGTGAGTCAAGTATATTTAATCCATAATTCTAGTTCACGGTTAATGGGCCCTTACATCCCACCTAGATTGACAGTCATAGTGCCTACTCTAAGGGTTTTTCACTTTTTTTTATGAGATCCATTATGATGATATTTAATGGACGGGGAACATGGATTACCAAGGATAATATAATGTATTATATATTGGATAGTAGGTGTTTGGATTTAAATTCCCTATAAAAAAATTTCATTATTATATGTTTTCCCAAAATTATGAGTGTTTCTCATACAATGATTTTTGGATTCTATTAATGGATGGAAAATGAAGGGACTCTGTTAATACTAATTGTCATTGATATATCAAAGAGTGCACACATTATAAATGGAATTTTTTCTGATATTTATGAAAAATATTATTGATATTCATACAAAACATTCTCAATCAATGAAAAATATTGATCTTAAGAATGATAAAATCAACTCACTTATTATGGAAGAATTATTCCTGAGGAAACATCTACCATCATTTAGTGGTTCTACTAACCCACTAATTATTTAGAAATGGACTAGTATGAATGAAATAATAATTTTCATTGTCTAATTCTATGAAAATGAAAAATGTTATCCTACTTTCTAATCATTTCTAAGGAGAAGCATATAAATGGTGGAATCATAGGAAGAATACATTGAAATTGAGTGAAATCAAATCCATGGATTTATATTAATTAAGTATATTAGTTTTCAAAAAGTAGTTTCCATATGTTCTATATATAAAGTTGGATAAGTAATTTTTTAAGCCTAAGAAAATGAAAGATGAATATATTTGTAATGATAATGAACATTTTACAACTTGAGAGGAATTATTCTAGTATAATTATTGAACCAAAAAGTATGATTTTTCCATTATTTATTGACATAAAAAATATTCCAAAGGGATTTATACATAAGATATATCATTATCCATAACGAAATCCTACTATTGTTATCGAGGAAGAAACATAAATACATGTAACCAATAAATAATGTAGTTTCATATGAAAAAAATTGAATTTAATAGAAATTAAATTAACTAAAATAATTGGGGAGATAATATAGGTTTCATAATATAAAATAAGTGAGGAAATAGGAATATAATATATTTTATTTAAGTGATTTTTAAATTATTTTTGTGTTTAAAAGAAGTTTATCATTTAATTGATTGTCTCTGTAATGGAAAAAATTTAATTAATGATAAAATTGGAGGGAAATATCAAAACAATGAACCACTAAAAATATAATGTTATATCTTCTTGAATCATGGACATTATGATAACCAATTATTAAATTTTATGGTTATATATGATTTTCAAACTAAGAAACCAATTAAACCCATAAGAAGAAGAAAATTTCAGGTGATCACTATTTAGCATGAAAAGTGTGATTATGAACTGGTGACAGAAATATATTGCATCTAAGCATGATCCATTAAGGATTATTTGGATTTTGTATCAGTACACTATTTTTCAATAGAATTATTTTATAAATTTATCACATTAGCAACTCAGTGACTACATGTTTAAACAGAAGTAAAATAACCGAATAGTGTGACGATGTTATCTCATGTCTATAAATCTCCCCCAATATATTTCTATGGTATTTTTATTCCTTAAAATATTTTTATTCTTTATGTAGTTAATTTGGATGAAATTTATGGAATATACATTACTTATAAATATAAATCCCAAATAAATTTCCTATGAATGTATATTACAATTAACATTCCATCCAACCTATGATTTTTTATCCAAACAAGGATAAATGTGAAAATCCAATGGAAGTTACATACCATTAATTGGTCTCTGTATCTATTCAATGTCATTAATTTTCTTATATAGTTGCACAGAAACTCAACATAGATGATATGACCATTGGAATAGAGTTTTTAAATTTACTTCAATAAGTGTTTCCCCATATTCCTACAAAATATTTAAAAATACATTGAAAAATAAATAATACCCAGTTCTCTACATATTTGCAATAATCCAAATAGATTCCCCTAGAGTGAGTTGTAGGATTACATGAAGAAACTAAAATAAAACCCTTATAAATAATTGATTCAACCAAATGAATCTCTATGGGGTACACATATACTTTTAATTATAACAAAATATTGATAAATGTGAATCTTTTTTTTTCTGGGAACATAACATGAAAAGAATAAATAATAAGTATACTATTTTATATATTGATGAATTTCTTGATCAGTTATGATTAAAAAATGTTTTCCCAAAATATATATTCTATTCGGATTCTCTACGTTTAGGTTTATAATTTATGGCATACCAATGATATTCTTCACACTATGAATTTGTAGTGAATCTATTTTTTGTTAGTAATTCATCCAATTTCATCATGTATTTAATGTATATAGTATCTAAAGATTACCTTCCTCAGTTTTTTGGTAGGATTTATATATAATATATCCATATGAATGATAGATAATGAATATAACATGAGGACTATATAAAAGAACATATAGATGGAGAATATGTATTAAAAATATTTAATTGTGAATTTTAACTATATAATGTTTCATTTTTTGTGTGATATAATCTCATTCAAGGGTATATTTGTGAAACCATCAATGAAAAAAGTTATTAATCATTGGATCAGACTATCCACTCTAACTAAAATATAAATTTTTACATGATTTTTGAGATATAACCCACGTTTTTGTATTACTTTTCATAGATATGAAGTCTAATGACAAATTTCACTCTGAAGGGAGAAATGTTCCATTAAAATAATGATTGTGATTAAAATTTTAGGGAACTGATGTAATGATTGGTTGGAACATTTTTTCTCAAACTACCGTATTATATAGAACAATTTGTTATTTATAGTGATGATTAAATTAATTTTATGGAATGTGTTCCCATTCAGACTGATATGTTGATAGCTTTTACATCACCCTAATTAATGTTCATGGTAAAATTACCTAACTCATGATTTGGAGTTAACATCAGTAAAATTTTCAATATATATATATATATGCATTATCATTGTAGAGAAAAATGTGAATATAAATTGACAATGAAATATTTTAGTATATATTCACACATAATGAGTAGAATATGAACTAGGTAATATGGTAGGACATGATTAAATATTATTACTCCTCAATACACATCAACCTTAGGAAACAGAACAACGCACAAGGATTATTGAGTTGAATTGCTAATGATGTCTTATATATGATGAGGATCACAAAAAATATAATACTTTTGGATTTATATATTCATGTATCATGTAATCTTGAATAATTGGGAGATATGTTATCTTTTTTCAAATATCATTTTAACAATATATCCATGAAATGGTAAATGTGGATAAAATGTGTGATATGAAGCTTTAAAAGGCGGTTACAAAATTCTCTAATTTCAACATTGATTCAAATGGAATTATTTGTTTTAGAAACATATTATGTGTACTATCTATACCATAGTAGAAAATGGAAATTTTGGAAAACTATTAGTTATCTTCATTCTATATTCATATTGGATGTATGAATATTTGTAGAGAGATGATGGATTATTTTTTGGATAATTTGACGATATATGTTGTGGAGTATGCATATATTTTCTTGGTATTTCCACAAGAAGATGTTAAGAGATAAAATTTTACGGGGATGTTACAACAATTAGCCATACACGAATTGATATGGGAAACATCAAAATATATTTATTTGTCAGAATCCCAAAAAAATATAAAAGAAATATTTCTATTTGTTCCATAGAGTATCTCCATACAATTTGAAAACACTTCATTTCAATTAGATAAAATTTATCTACTGATCAAGTTTCTAGGACATACATAAAGGATATAGTATGATTATATGGTGTAAAACATTTTATTATATATTATTATGTTTAATGGTTTAGCTCAATATTATATAGAACTCTTTAGTAAGAACTATATACATATTTTTGTCATAGTACATCATATCATCCTCTCACATACAATTAAATTAAGAGGACAGTTAAAACCCGTGAGTATTTCTTAAGATAATGTTTAGTTGTTTTAAAATGATATTGGGATCATCAACTTCCTATCAGTGATTTTTCATATCAAAATCTCTTTCACACTATAATTATTATGTTTCCTTATGAATACCTCTATAAACAACGTACATAACTCTGATAAACTGAAATTATGTTCTAGATGGAATGATATAGGAACCTGAGCTATAAGAGGAAACAACATGGGAGGCTTAAACTATTAAATAGTATATCATGAGATCTTAGTGCTAAAAAATACATATACTAACAATAATTATTGAGATATGGAATTCAGTATTAGAGATAGGATATTATTGAGAATTCCACCAGGGAAGAATGTAATGAGATCTAAATAAAATCAAAATTCATGTTGTAGTGTCCTATGTATTTTTATAATGAATCATTTTAAAATATATTAATATTTATGAATAATATATCTATTTTATGTTAAATAGGAAACATTTTTTGACAGTGTAATCAACCCGCAATAGTGGGTTTCTATGAAATCATAGGTTTCACACAACATTGAGTTATTCTAAAAAATAATATAATAATATTATTATTTTAATTGGTAGTTAACACCTTTCGTTTGTATTGGAAAAAATAAATAGAACTAACTATAATATTATTATACATATTTTTTATGTATATTTACATTTATCAAATAAATTTTAGAGGATTAAAATAAGAGTGAATCTGAATTTATGAATGAAATACTCTAATATGTTTTTGGGAGGTCGTTTTACCGCCTTCTAATGGTGAACCATTTTTAAATTTAGTTTTTTACACCACTATATGTTCGATTTCAAAAAAAAATCTTCTTCTATAAAATAAGAACATCATTATTTACATTGGATAGTTTTTTGGAAATTTTATGATGAAAATCATTTTTAATGAATAGTGACAAAATATTGCATTTTTTAATCCAAAGTACATTTTCATCTATTTTATTTATAGAGTTAGACTGTACTTTTAATTTGTTTTAATGAATTAATGAAATATATTTTTATAATTTAATCCAATTTTGGTCATTAGTAGTAATTTAAATTTGAAATTGGACATAAACACATTTCAATCTTTCGATAGTTATTACTTCATAAATACATGTTTTTTGGTTTGGAAATGTGAGTTAATTTTAATTTAATTTCTCCAAACTATTGGTTTTGAATTGGGATAAAATAATTCTATATTTGAAATTAGGAAGTCCAAATTGTGTAAATAGGTACCGTTAATTTTTCTACTTTCTAAATTGTAACTTAAATAATTATTTTACTTCCCATTGTTAAAGGCTAAATCTGGTAAATTATAGAAAAAATTAATATTATTATAACATAAATGTACCCTAAAACGTTTCATAATCCAATTGGATGATAAACTTTCTAATCGGGGGAGTACTTGGGTCTATTTTGGGACCCTGGGGAGCCACATTTTTGTGAAAATGACATTTTATTAGAATTAATTTAAGGTAATGAAAAATATTACATAAATAAGTATATTTTAATAAAAAAAGACTTATGTGGTGTTATACATGTGATCTCTTTGACTATAAATAGTCACTAGAAACCTAATAAGATTTAAAAAATAATCGAATTTTATTCTTAATTTTTAGACATCAAATGAATATTTTTATTTATGAAACTATGATGATTTAGTGATTTGTTTATTAATGAATGATTTAAATTAATGAGATTATAAATATTAAAATAAATTTATTTTAAAAAAATTTATACCCCAAAGAATTTTACGGATTATTATGTATTTTTTATCTTTGATTTGATGATGGTTTTTAGAAATAATCAAGTTTTTATGGATTTTTTAAAAGGTCATAATATGAATCGTATACAAATTTACATAAATGAGTTTTTAAATAAATACAATTTTATTAAATGATATAATAGTCCTTAAAATCTAACATTTAGAAACATGACATATATAATGTTGAAAATATTTTTAATCAACCAATTTTTCTTTGATTCTCATTTTATAGTAACTATATTAACCATATAGTATGTATATACAAGAACACATAGTAAGAGCTAAACAAGTTAACTATGGATTAAATCAAAAAGATAAGGTTAAATTTGTGACCAATACCTGTATAAAACCTATTGTTTGAGAGGTTCTCGACCCAAAATCGTCTCATAATTGAAATAAATTTATTAGGGACCATTTGAAACTAGATGTAATTTTATAATAAAGTAATATTTCTATACCTTTCTAATGTGCTCCTCCTCCCTCTTATAAAAGGGCATAACCCCTAACCATCTAATCACGCCCCTCAATCCCCTTGGAACATCAAAAATCTACCTATATAATCTCTAAACATCCCTATATTCCTCTTATAAGCCTTAACATAGGTAGAACACAATTGAAGGAAGCCTTTTTGCTCAAATCAAAAGGAGTTACACATTTTAAGAGGTAACGTCTTCTCTAAAGTTCTTTTCCATTTTTTTACTTCTTCAATCCCAATTATATTCTTATTCTTTGATAAAATAACAACACCATTATACTCAATATACTTGGGTGTTTTTATGATTTTTATTCTAACTACACTTGCACACACCTCTCTCTAATGCATTTGATCATATTATTTCCTTGGATGGCGAACTATTGCCTCGCGAAACGCTGATTGTTCAATTTTCCCCTACAACCTCTCGTGGTGCCCATTATGATAGAAATTTATTAATATATGATATATATTATATTTTGTTTGTTCATATGATTCTTTTTCTTATTTAAATCATACCATTGTTCATTCCATAATGTGTAAATATGATAATTTAATTTGAGAAAATGTAGACTACTGCCCCTTCAAAGTGACATGACTCATTCTTGCCATGCATGAAACCTATAAAGGATAGAATTAATAAAAATATGTAATGTATGTAAAATATTATATTATGCTATAAATATATAATACCTATGTATACTTTATTTTTCATTCATTTAAATATTAATGTCTCGTTCATGCATACATATGGATTATCGTCTCCATGGATGGTGAATTTCAGTTATTATATCCAAATGTTATGGAATATAATAAATACATATATAAATTGGATATCTATGATATTTAAATCTCAAATACTATTCTGGAGATAATGGTCTTTTGACCACAAAGACAATTTGTAATTATATCTAGTTAATTTTTGACTCTATTATTGAATATCGCAAAACGGTCGATATGAAATTAAATAATTATGTAATTTTTATAAAAAGATGATAAGTGATATAAAATGAATAATAAACAGGAAAATGGTTCTGAATAATTTAATAATTATCAAAAATTTATTATTTTCTATAATATAAAGAATGAACAAGAGAAGATAGAATCAAGGTAAGGGAACCTTTCACCCTCCTCTTTTAGTCAAAGAATTCTTTTATGTTTTGTCTTTTAATTTCCTTATTCTTATGTTTGGATATGTTTTTCTATATCCTTAATAATTTCCATTATATTTACAAGTGATGAGAGTCACTTTTCACTCTCATCAACCAATTTTATGTATTTTTAAGTGACGCCATTAGGCTGCCGAATTATCTTAAGGGAACTTCTTAACCTTATTTCCCTTATTTGGGTTAATATTTTACATTTTGATTATTTAATTTTATGATTATGTGATAAATTAATTTTTAAATCTTATATATTATTTATAAATTAAGTAATTGTATATCTAGTGAATACACCTAATCAATATATTTTATTAACAAAATGATCATTGTAAGAGAACCTTTCATCCTCCTTTTTTAGTAAAATACTTTTTTTAAGTTATGTATTTTAATTTCCATTTTTCTTATGTTGGGATATGTTATCATATATCATTATTACTTTACATTTTATTTAAATTTGATGACATACCACTTTCTCTCTCATCAACTCATTTTCTGATTTTTTGAGTGACGTCGTTAGGCTGTATAAATTTCGTAAGGGATCTTCTAAACTCAATTTCCACTCTTTGGGTATTACACATACTTCGTTGAATATAGTATTCCAAGATCAATTTCTTAATAACTGTTAATATATTTATTTTGTAATTTTAACTTCCCATGGGGTGGATATAATTTTTCAACACATAATCACCCCATTGATATATTATTTCATAATTTATATGAGATTTGTAATAGAAATCTTAGCTAAATCTCCATTCATTGAGTTAAATGTCCATATCCTTCGTTTTGTTTTTCCAATAACAATATTGAATGAAATATTATTATGTTACACATAATATCCTCTTATATTGGGTATAGTTATATTTTTCACCCAATAATTATGTCATTGATTTATCCCTAATCTAAGGATATGATCTTTACAATGGATTTTGTCTCAATTTACATTCTATTTAATCTTATTGGTTTTTATACACCAATTTACTTTATATAGTGTATATTTATCCGTTTGACTTATTATATCATTAATATCCTTCTTCTGATGATAATTAATACTTTTTAATGATATTTTGTAATTATTTTTTTTCACGTAATTTCCCAACTAATAAGGGACTCTTTAACTAAAATGATTTCTAAAGTTTTTTTAATGATTTATTTTTCTAAATATTTCTCATTAATTTCCATTTTTTAAATGGTTTTTTGAATTTATTTATATGTAAACAAATTCTTTTAAATTTAAATTTCTTTATGAGATTCTAGGTGGAATGCGACACATTGATTCCAAAATATCTTTATTGAATGTTTTAAATGGGTTTGGAAATGGATTGAATACTTTAATATCTTTAATTGATTCATTGTGGTTGATTAGTGAGATGTTGATAATTTAAATATCTTATGTTTTGTGATTATGTAATGGGACATGGACATTTTATGGGTGGTTACGTGATAAACCAAATATGGGGGTTACGTGATAAACATGGGGTGGGTGAGCCTGAGATAGAACTCCAATGCATTGGGTAACATGACGGTAGTAAATGTTATTTTTTATACTAAACTATTTAGGGAATAAATTTTGATCTGTGTTAGAAATGTAACTCCCTATGTTGTTGTGAAAGTTATAATGTATGTATGTTATGGATTCCACAATTCACCTTTTTGATTTATGATATCAAAATTTTATTCATAAATCTTATGATATCATGAGGTATGTTAAAGAACTTATGTTTTATGACTAAAAAGTATAGTTTCATTTGATTTTTTTTATTGATGAACTAATGCTTTCATTCGTTTGTTAAAATCACTTACTAATATATTTATGGTCATGACGTTTTTTTGTAATTTTTTTCACATGGTATGAGGAAGGGTAAGAGAAAGGAAGATTTCAAGAATATTATTAACAAAAAAAAGATTTTTAGTCTGAAATTTGTTTAGAGTATGGGTGTCTACATTGTAATATTTGAGATGTAATGTAATTTTTATGGCCTAGTTATCTAGAAAAATCAACCTAAAAATATCTTCAATGTTAATTCTTAACTTAACTCAAGATTATGTAATGATTAAGGTTGGGCCTTATAGATGGTATCATATGTTTGTTAAGACAACATTAGATGTTAAGGTGTTATATGGGTGTGGGTAAAGGATATCATATAACAAAGAGGGTTATTATCATATGGAATCTTCATGGGGTTTATGGAAAAATATTTTGATTGGATAAAAACATTAAAAATGGAGATTCAAAGAGGTTGATGGATTAGAGGAATATAAATTCTTTTATGTTATCTTTACCCTATAGAGAATATTTTAATAATAATATGTTTGATGTTTAAGTGTTGATTCTTTTCAGTATATTAAGGATCATTTGTCAAGATGGAAGGAAATATATCTTGAACAACTTTCTTATCCATCCTCAATGATTTTTACATCACTATAATGTAAAATACATGTTCAAATGAATTTGATAGCTTCATGAGTATTCTAATCACCTGTAAGAAATTGTTTGAGTAATCCAACACCTACTCATTTATAAAAATAATAATTGTTCATGGTATCTATATCATATTATTTCAAGATCCAACTTTTCCAACTCTGTTGAAAAGTGAAATTACAGAAGTGGAGCAAATGTTTAATTTTTGAATGCAGGAAAACATGCTGAAACAGAAAGGGAACATCCTAAAGATCAAGATATCTGGATTTATTATATGATTTATTTTCTTATCCATAAATAATAAAGCATATTTGGATTGATATTAATAAATTATGAGGATATTTTATAAACTAGAATTGTGAATTAATAAATAAGGTGGAAATTCAGAGTTAATGGGTCACTAAGAATGATGAAGGAGTAATATGTATACATATAATAGATTGAAGAGTTATGCTAGATTTAAGGATGATGAAATGCTTAAATTTATTAAGGCTATTTTGATGATGGGATTATTTAGAATACATTTTCTAGTCTGTGTAACCCTGAATTTTGATATTTTAAAATGTTATTCTAGAAAGAATTATCTTTTCTTGTGTGGACAAAATTGATACCCTTAAGCGATCATATGATCATTTTTTGAGGTTATAAATGGTTATGTAAATTTGGGATGAAAAATGAAAGGTATTAGATATCCTTTGATGATAAAAAAGGATATGGTTATTATTGAGGAAATTATCTTATTTTTGAGAATGAAATACCATTGATATGATTTTAGAAAAATCACAACCTGCAGTATGGGTGAAAACATGTTGCATCCGGCAAGGCCATAAGAATCGAACCCACAACTTAAGGGATAAAAGGGAGCATCAACTACCAATGGCATATGTGTTGTCCCTAGCTAGCATGAATTATTCTTTTTAGTTAAATTATTTCATGGATTAAATATATGTTTATTTTTAGAACATATATTTCATCAAAAGGATATCCTTAGTTTTGGAAAATGACAAGGACATTGAGTGAAAAATGTTATTTAGGATGATGCTATATCTTTTGAAAACACCTAATGCCTAAGGAAAATATAATACTATAGGATTTAATTTGTGGATTAATGGTTGAAATTTTATTTTTGAAGAATAAATTTTTCTTTTGTGGAAAAATAGAGACTTGTGTTATTTCTGGAATGGATAACCTAACATAGATAATATGTGATTAGGTGAATTAATATTCAGTAATAGACATTAAAATTATTCGATGTTATTTAATGATAAATGCTAAAATTTAATATGGAAGACTATGTGATTAAATCCTTCAGAGGTTTGTGTTTCAATATTAGTTTGATTAAATTGATGAATCTTAAGGAAAATTGTTTATTTAATAATGTTTTTTGAACTATGGGTATTTTTTGTTGAATTTTTTGAGATTAAGAGTAGTATTTATTTTTATAAATGATTATCCTTTTAGAGATTATCTGATCTCATACTAACCATTTTCGGTTTGGTTAATATCTAGTGATAGGAGAAATATATAGTTCATATTTTATGGATTATCTGATTATCTATAAGTTTATTCTAACACTTCATGTGTGACCATGTCATCACGAATACTCTTCATTTGGAGAAAATATGAGTTTCTAGTATAAATTTATTAAATTAGGAAACTGGACTTGAAAAGTTAGTATATTTCCTTATTTTCTACTTCAATCTCATAAATAAATTCTATAACTTTATGAAAATTAACTTCAGACAAATAATCTTTTCCATATACATTTCATTATAGCGAATCAAATACCACTTAACCAATCACATGTTTGTGAATTTATTGTGGTTAACATTCTCCTAATCATGTTTTCTATTACACTCCATCAGAAGTTTATGGTTAGTTTCTCTTCTATATTCATGATTTGCTATATTGAATTGTAGTAAGGTTTATCTCGGGTGACCCTTGTACGTCTATTTCTTTCTTTAAATGTGATAGTTGAATTGGCTCTTTTTGCATTGTGGTACTTTCAATGAAGTTTCAAAGAAAAATTTTAAAATTTTGTTGATGCAATATCCAAAAAGGGGGGAAGGATTTAACAACCTAGGAAGTTCTAGAATGATTAATTTTCAGTTCAATTAATATTTATAAAAAAGATATTAATTTTATGTTAAAGAGGACACTTTTTGTGACTTCATACTTGACACGCAACAATGGGTTTCTATGAACACTTATGTTGCACCCATCACTGAGTTACACTGAAAAATAATATAAAAATAATATTAATTAAGATAGTAGTTGAAGCCTAGCCATTTTACCAGAAAATATGAATAGAACAAACTACAATGTGATTATACATTTTTTTTAAATATCTTTATATTTTTCAAATAAATTTCAGAGGCATAAAATATCGTGAATATTATTTTATGTTTGAAATACTTTTATAATTTTTAAGGTTGTTTTACATCCTTTTGATGGAGTACCCTTGTAAAATTCTTTTTTTTTCACCTTATATGTTATATTTGAAAAATTAAAATTATTCATTATATGTGTAGTGTCAAAATTCATTTCGGATAAAATTTTGGAGTTTTTCTGACAAAATATATTTTTTAATGAATAGTAAAAAATATCGTATTTTTTAGTCAAAAATATATTTTCATCTAATTTACTAATATTGATAGATTTTAATTTTAATTGGTTTGAAAGTATAAATGAAAAAAAATTATAATTAAATCCAATTTTTGCCATCATATGTAATTTCACTTCAACATTTGACCAAAACAAATGCCAATCTTTGGATAGTTTTTATTTGCTAAAATCCCGCTTTTTGGTTTCGAAAAGAAATTTAATTTTAAATTAATTACAAAAAATTATGTGTTTTTAATTTGGAAAAAAAGATTCCATATTTGGAATCATGAGGCCTAATGTTTTTATATAGGTACCTTTTATTTTTAAACTTTATGAATACTAATTTCAATAAATATTTTATTTACCATGGTTAAAGGGTAAATCAAGTAAATACGGGTAAATAATAATATTATAATTATATTTAAATATTGCAAATATATACTGATCTTGTTAGATGATATATGTCTGATCATGGTCATCCTTGGGTCAATTTTGGGATCCCATAGAGCCACATTGATGTGAAAATGACATTATATTAGAATCAATTTAATGTAAAGAAAAATATAACATAAACATGTATCTTTTACTAAAAAAAATTTATGTGGGGTTATATAATTGATCACATTGACTATAAAAATTATTATAAATATAAAAATATTTCATACATAATGGTATTTAATTTATAATTTTTAGACATCAAATATATAAATTTTTTTATGACATAGTGATGATGTAATAATTTCCTTATTAATGAATGATTAAAATAAACGAGATTTTAAATATTATAATAAATTTATTTTGAAACTTTTTATGTCATCCATAAATTTTAGGGATGATTAAGAGTTCTTATATTTATATTAATTATTGTCTTTTGAAATAATAAAGATGATATGGATTTCTAAAAAATTCATGATCTGTATAGTATGAAAATTGACATAAATGCGTTTTTTTTAAAAAAACTTTTTTATTAAAAGTTATAATTTTCATAAAATTATAATATTAGCCCAAAAGACATATATAATGTTAAATACTTCATTAATTAACCTCTTGAGGTTCAATTTTCATTTAATAGTAACCATATTAACCATATAGTTTGAATATAGAACAAGACATGGTATGAGTAAAATTAGTTAACAAAGGGTTAATTCTAAAAGAAGATATTAATTTTGTGACCTAGACCTATCTAAAACCTATTGGTTGATATTTTTTAGACCCAAAAGAATCTTAAATTTTAATTAAATGAAACTAGGACTATTTAAACTGAAAATGTTTTTTATAATAATATAATATTTCAATACCTTCCAAAAGTGACCCTCCTCCCTCTTATAAATGGAAATCAACCATAAACATTTACTCACGCCTATCAATCACCTTGGCTCGACCAGAAACTACCAAAATAAGCTCCCAACATCCCTATATTCCTCCATGAATCCTTAACTTATGTATAAGTCAATTCAAGAAATCCATTTCCCTCAAATCGAAGAGAGATGCACATTTTAAGAGGAAGTATATTCTTTAAAGTTCAATTCCACTATTTTACTCCTCCGATCCCAATTATATTCTTATTCAATAAATACATAAAAACAGAATTATCCTAAATATACTAGGATGTTTTAATGATAATGATTCTAGCTACACTTACACACACCCCCACGTAATGGATATGAACATATTGTTTCGGTTAACGGCGAACTACTGCCTCGTGAAACGATGATTGTTCAATTTTGCCTACCACCACTCACGGTGGCCATTATGATGGTAATATATTTATATATGATATATATTATATTTATATTATCACTATACTTCTATATTTTTATTTAATACATACCATTATGCTTTTCGTATTGTGTAAATAAGATAATTTTAATTGAGGAAGTGCGGACTACCACCACCTCAAAGTGATCTGACTCGTTCATGACATACATGGAACATATAAAGGATGTTATTAATAAAAGTATGTTACCTATTTAAAAATATGATATTATACTAGAATTATAATATAACTATGTGTCATTTATTATTTATACCTAATATATTAAAAATAAATGAATGTAGCATTCATGCGTACGTACAGCTTACCATCTCCATGAACAGTGCATTTCATTTTTTATGTCCAAATATTATGTAATATTATAAATACTTATATGAAAGGGATATATATGATATCTAAATCATTAATACTATTTTGGAGATAATTTTCTATTTACCACATGGACAATTTGTAATTATATCACGTTCATTTTCCACTCTAATACCGAATATTGGAAAAACGACCGATATGAACTAAACTAATTATGTAATTTTTATAACAAGATGATTAGTAATGTAAAATGAATAATAAACTTAAAAATTTTTCTTAATAAATTATAAATTAAACTTTGTTTATTATTTATGATTATAATGATCAAATGAGACAAGTGAGACTCAAGGTAAGGTAACTCTTTCACCCACCTCTTTTAGTTAAAGACTTCTTTTGTGTTATGTATTTTAAATTCCCTTATTTATGTTGGGATATGTTATCCAGTATAAATATTTTTGTAAATTATATTTACAAGTGATTATATAACCTTTTCAATTTCATAAACTCATTTTATGAATTTTTTATGTGAGGTCGTTAGACTACCGAATTTTCTTAAGGGAGCTTCTTAACCCAATTTATATTCATTGGGATCATCTTATACTTCTTGATTATTTCATTATATGATTCTGTGAGAAATTAATTTTGATATATTATCTAGTATATATAATTTATTTATGTGTATATATAGTTAATACAGGTAATAAATCTATTTTATTAAAAAAAAATTCTTTGTATGTGAACCTTTAACCCTCCTCTTTTAGTCGAAGACTTCTTTTTTGTTATGTATTTTACTTACTGTTTTATTATGTTTGGATATATTATTATATATCCTTATTGATTTAAATTTTATTTCCAATGTATGAGATATCATTTTATCTCTCATCAAATCATTCTATGAATTTTTTTGTGTCATCGTTAGGTTGCTGAATTTTTTTACGGTAATTTAAAAACTCAATTTCCACTCCTTGGGTTTTACGCATACTTCATTGATTAAATTATGCCAAGATTATGTGTGTGATAAATGTTAATTTATATATTTTTTAATTACCATATACCTATTCGTGGATATACTTTTTCAACACATAATCACCCTATTAATAAATTCTTATGCCATTTATATGAACCTTGTAAGGGAAATCATAGCTCAAACTCTATTCATTGAGTTAAATATCCATGTAATTGGTTTTGTTATTCCAAGAATATATATAAATGACCTATGATTTTTTATACACTTAATATCCACATATATTGGGTGTATATATATTTTTCACACATAATTTTTAAATTTTTTTATCCATAATCTAAGGATATGATCATTGTAAGGGATTTTTTGTCGATTTACATTCCATAAAGACTTATTTTTTGTAAAAAACTAATTCAAATTATATAGTTTATATTATACATTTGGACATATTATATCATGAATCTCCTTATTATCATAATATTATATTATTTTTTAATGTTATTATATAATTATTTTTGTTCTATTATTTTCTCAAGTGGTAAGGGACTCTTTAACTAAAACGTTGTTTTAAATGATTTAATGTTTTATTCTTCTAAATCATTCTCATTAATTTACATGGTTCAAAATGGTTATTGAGATTTATTTATTTGGACAATAATGTTTTAAAATTTAATTTTTTTTAAAAGATTCAAATTGGTATGGGGAAAATTGATTCAAAATTTTCATTATTAAATGTTTTAAATGGTTTTGGAAGGAGATTGAATATTACAATATTAGGAATTGATTCATAGTAGTTTATGAGTGAAATTTTGATAATTTAAGTTTTTTAGGTGTTTTGATTTAGTAATGGTACATGGACGTTTGATTGGCGGTTAGGTGATAAACCAAAATGGGTGTTTCTGTGATAAACCTTGGAAGGGTGAGCCCGAGATAGGTCTCTATTTCATTGGGTAATGTGACAGAGGTAAACATTGTTATTTCTACTAATATATTTAGGTAATATACTGTCATGGGTATTCCAATCCTAAATCCCAATATGGCTGTGAAATCAACAATGTATGTATGTTATGGATTCTACAAGTCACCGTAATGATTTATGATCTTTATTTGTTATTCATAAAACTTATTATTGAATGAGGTGTGTTAAAGAACTTATGTTTTAAGATAGAAAAGTATTGTTTCATTGATATTTATGTATTTATGGACCAATTTTATGGTTCCTTATTTTATATCAATTACTGAGTATTTTATGTTGATCCCATGTTTTTGAAATGACTGAAAAAAGGTATAAGGAAGTGTAAGAGAAAGGAAGAATTCAAGAATATTTTTATCAAGAATGGAATTATTGGTTTATTTAATGATTTTTATTATTGTGAAAAAATTAGGTATTGTAGAAGTGTCTAATTATTAAAATTAGGGATATAATGTAATAGTTATGGCATAATTCTCAATAACTGTAATCTTGAAATTACCCTCAATGTGAATTCTTGGCATAACTCAAGATTATGTAATATTTTGGGTTGGGGCCTTATAAAATCCCTAGATATATTATACCCTTCATGATTCTTGATTGAGTATGCATTGTTTATTATTCTTGGTACTCAGTCAAACCCTCAATCAACATCACAATGTCTTCCATTGTTTCTTTTTCGTCACATATTTAATTCTTAATTAATTATATATTTCTTCAAATATATAAAATGAATATTTTAAAAAGGAATTTACAAATGAGATAAGAATAAATAATATAATATTATTTGGAAAAATTAGTTTTTTTCATACTGAATAGTAAAAATATAATGAAAACTCAATACATTTGTGGTGAAAACTAGTTTAACATTGGAGATATACAATGACATAAATGTATAATTACCATAAAAACAATTAAATTTATTATTATATAATTTATTTAAACATTGTAATATACTATATAAAAATACCTATCAATTATGAGACACATTCACATGAAATTGACCCAAAATAACTAAAATCCTTGATGAAATTCCATCTATGTCCTTCCCTTTAATTATGAATGGAAACATAATCTGTTCTATTATTCACACCATTAAAACCTTATATCATATAAATTTCCTTATCCAATCCCGTCCTAGAATCATTTCCTTTACATTATGTATTTTATTCTCTTAATACCAACCCCTCATGGATTTAACTAAAATTCAAAGGAGGTCTTTAAAAAAATCATACATCTTAACCAAGGTCTTAGAGTTTTACTCCTTCTCAAACATCGAATATCCTTTTATTATCATTAAAATTATATATGTAGTATATTACATATTATTATTTTTTATAATGAGTACTGGATAATAATTTAACACCTCTTATCAATCCAATAAGGGATGGTATTATAGATCATTCATACGTGTGGACTACTACATCAACAGATCTATACAACTCATTTTCAAAACAAATCACTATAAAATTGTTATTATAATAGATTTATTTTTTAAATATATAATTTTGTTTATTATATTGATTTTATAAAGTTGAATTAATGTTTATCATTTTTTCCATCCAATGATGAATGAAAATGTCACTCATGTATTCATACGTACAATCCTGACTACATCATTATATAATTCATTTTAAAACCCCATTGATATACATGAAACTAAGAATGTAAATAATTATTTTATATTTTATTTGTATCATTATTAATATTGTTTATATTATGGATCTATGATAAATGATAATAGACAATAACCACTAAACCAAAACATACATCAAAAAGAAGTAGTCAACACATAAAATGATGAGGATAATGAAATATTATTAGTGAATGGGTTAAAATATTTCATATTTAAGTTATTTTTGGAGGTAAAGGTATGACTAGTATTCTCTTAACTAATTATAATAAACAAAAATTTATTAAAAAATATTTTTACATACTTGTGATGGAGTATGGACTTGAGCAAAGGGTTTTATATTTCAATCTCATTTTACAACTATTTTATATGATTAAATTTTCTAACGATAAAATTATATGATCTAATTTTACAAATTATTATTCATTTAATTCTCCAGTGTTTATTTATAAATAATTCATTTTCCCTTTCATGTTCCTCTCTATAGGTAATCAAGAGACATGAATATTTTTTAAAGGAAAATCATCCATGTTTTTATCTTTTATCGGAATTATTTTATTCCATGCCAATATTTTATTCAAAAAATGAAATTAATTCATTTCATATTCTCCAAATTTAATTTTACCATGTTTTTATCTCTATAAACGTGATTTAAAGGAATCTTCATTTTATTTTTTGTATAATGTTCTCATGAATTTTCACAAAAAAATAAAAGGATTTTTTTCTTACATCCATCGCATGACCATATTTTTATGAAATCTAGAAAATTATTTCCTTAAATCCAACATTATATGTTTTAGTGGTGAATTAGAATGAAAATTATTTCTTTTAAAATTTCTAAAACATATCGATTCTAAATATGTGATTTCCAATAAAAAGGGTATTTTTCATAAGACATGTTTTAGTGGTATTGTAAATGTATTTATATTTATAACAACATCCTTTGAAGTTTACAATGATTTAATAGGGATGTGATCCTATTTTTTCATAATTATTATTTATCATAATGTTTTATGGTTGTGATTATTAAATTTATCTGAATGATATGTCCTCTAATTGGGTTATGATTTGGTGATACAATTATTTTTTATGATCTTGTGGAAAAAATTTGTATTATTTTAACTATGTGATGGGTGGGGACAAAATTATATTTCTCTAAAATGCATTGGTTTGTAACATCCCATGATTGTTACTTGGTTGAAATTTATACATGATAATGAAATTTAAATTTGGTTGATGTGTTAAATCCTAATACAGGACATTGAATGTAAATATGAACATTGGAATAGATAACATATGAGTTTCAAAGAGGGGATTAAAAAATGAGATGAGACTCAGTTTTTTGGTTGATTTTTAGGACTATCGGTCTCCAAAAACCCCACATATAGGTGAAAAAAATAATATTCCCATGGTTTTCAAAATGATAATTAAAAATGTGCACGAAACTATGGTTTCCTATTTGGGGTGTAACAAAATTGGTCAAAAATTCCACCTATGGATAAAAATTCATGAAATTGAACTATAGAATAATTAATAGGTGATTTCCATGGGTTGTGTTGGGGTTTTAGACAATGAGACTAGCCCACATTGTTGATTCCCCTTAACAAGTGGGTTCTCATGGTTGGTGATGGGTTTATATAACAGAATAGAAAATCCATTCAACCCTTTAAAATTTTGTGAAATATATTTTTACCCTTAATCCTTTGATATTTTATCCTCCTACATCTTTTCTCAATTCCACACCTAATAGCCACTAAATATCTATTGTGGATTCCTCCCTAGGGATCTCTATATCACACTTATTATTGGTCTGAATCAAACATTTTTTGGTGTATTTGATGCATATTGTTAATATCATCAAACCACCTCCTTCATTTCATCATTAACCATTCCATATTAGATGTTATTTCCTTCTGATACCATATGTCCTATTTTATGGGTGTTTTTCTAATCATCTAATTTCTCTCAATATAGCTTAATTGAAAACCCGATATTGGATGATTAATGACTCCTAATAATTATGTTTTTGGTGTATTTATTTTCCTTAAATTCCTTACATATTTATATAGTATTTAGATTGAACATCATGACGGTATATTCTACATGATACTCCTAAATTAGGAAATTCCCTAAATAAAATGCCTATATCATTCACTTGATGTTCTTTAGAAACCTCAACATGGTTCAAGGGTGGAAATGTAAAAAAATCCAAAACATTCGGTGTTTAAATTAATTTCAAATGTTTTATTTTCATTGGATATTGATAATTAAATGTATTCAATTAAAATAGATCTTCTATATTTGGCCCACATTATTCAATAATGTGTTTTGTGGTTAAAACAGATTTCATTTAAATGAGAGTGGTTTGTAACCCACATTATCGGATTATTATTTAACTATATAACCAAATAGTTTCCTATATTTTGGTATGGTATGTCTAATAAAAAATCTCTTTGGAAGCTTTATTGTACCAATTTAAAGTGTTTGATAAATTTTGTAATGGGATCGATGTTTACATGTGGTTTTTCTACTATTTATAAATAATATGTTATAAATATAGTTTAGAATTTTTAATTGAATGCATTTTATTCCTTTTCACTGACATATACTATATAATTTACATCCACATTTACTATTTTAATTATTAAATACAGTATATAAATGAGGTTTTATTGTTCCATTAGCAGTACTTGTTTATTATTTATAGAACTCCTAGTCTATTGTATCATAGGGAATGTTTTATTACCATATATTGGTTTTTTATGGAGGCACCCCAGTTAGGGAAGTTTGAAATGTTTCTTAACAACACCTTTGTAAATGTTGATGTTAATGGATATTTTCTACACCAAGGTTGTTGGACCTTATTTCCAATATCCCCTTGATTAGGATCATGGAAATGGTGTTCCACACCGTTACAGGTTGATCAACATGATTTTACATGCCCCTTATTTAGGATTTTGGAAATGGAGTTATGTATTACCCCTTAAAAATCACATTATTATACTATTTAATAAATTGTGTTCCCCTTATTTTATTATTATAATCTTCAACTATTTTTCATGATTTTCCTTATTGTTTGTTGATATCATTGTGAATGATGTCACCAAATTATAGATTGAAACTAGGATGATGTCCATATATGGATTCCAAGGAAATAAAACATTAGACCTTTCTAACTCATCAATATCAGTGAATTTAATCCTTTTAATAGGTATTTATATATATCATGATTATAGTATTCATTAATATACATTTTTGTCTGTGGCCAAAGTACAAATGGTCGACCATTTGTCCTTGAGGAACCTGAGCCTGACATGATTTTATTTTCATTTACTACTCATCATTTATTATGATATATATTCAAAATTATTTATTTATATTTAGGTAATAGATTTCATTAGAAACCACTAGTGTTGGCCAACTGAGCTTATCTCACACCTTGTCAAGGAACATATACGATGCCCAAAAATACAACATGGTTGCAGGTATATGATCATTATGTATGATTTCAGTTATTTTAATTTGGAATATAACTAGATAGAGGATCTTAGGGGTAATGGATGATCAGCTACACATTATTCCTTCTAAGTATGTAGATTTTATTCATATAATTATTTTCCACTTTTGGTCTATCTCGATATATTTTATCACTTGGTTTATGTTTACTAATTTTAAATTGTAGCATGTTCATTCGTGATCATTTATTAATTTATTATTTATTGATACTTTTTATTTGTTTTTTTTTATTTTAATTATCTTTTATTACACTTTATTTATTTCTAATATATAGGGTCTAGTATCCCCACTATACTACTACAAGCACTCTATTTTTTGTGAAAGCCTCTTTTATATGGGGAGGTGTGCTCAAGGCCATGTGGTGAATCAATTCAAGGAATCATTTTAGTGGATCCTAAGTCGTGATGTTATACTGTGGTATCAATGCATTTTCCTCTTTAGATTACAATTGAGATTTTATATAACTATTCTTATTGTGATTATTGATAAGTACATTTAATTTAGATTAAATTTTTAAAAGGAAATTGTATGATAGACTCTTAACTATTATTTATAGAATTATCTTAATATAGTGACTAATATGGTTTGGTTTCATAATTGGTAAATTATTTTCCTATTACATTAGATGATAAAAACTATTCAATTTGTGACCATCAGTAAAATATCATAAGTGTAATCAATTTACAGTGGTTTAAGGAATGATTAATTGTGTAAGGGTAGGAATTAATTTTCCTTGAGAGATGAACTGAATGAGAACTAGACCGTTTCATATAAGTATCTAATGACTGCTTCTAGGGTTTTATGGACCTAATTGATTGGTTTTTTATCCTAGTGCCATTTTCTGTTATTAATTCTTACAAGGTTGATGATTTATTCATCATTAAGGTTTTATCCTAGATTTGGTAGATCCCCATGAGGTGATGTTTCATTGGTAAATTATTTCATAATGTTTTTATTCGAGTTGTGTAATTCGGGTTACAATTGACCCGATTAGGAAAAATAATTCTGAAACAACACCAATATGTATACAGGTGTTCATATGGTAATTTTATCATTGTTAATGACATCAGAATTATAAAATTATCCAGTTTATCTCTTACACATTCCCTAGCCAATGTCAACAATATATATTACAGAGTGACCATCATTTTTTCTAAGGAAGAATAACTCAAATGGATGCATCCTTTTAATATCATATGAAAAATTTGACAATTATTTTACCCATTTTTTGTTATTACATACTATTAATTATTAGATAATTATTTAATTATTTAGTATCATTTTAGAATGCTTTGTTACTCATAGTGCTATTGAGTTAATAAGTGATGTGTTTAATCACATATTGTTTGAGAGAAATGGTTATATATTCCATAAAGTGTTTTTTTCACAATTTTTCTGAGAGAGTCTTGATAACACAATGAATTCATTCAGAGTTCATCTATGGATTTGGGGGACCTGAGAATAAGTTAAATTGTGAAATCTCATAAATAAGGAATGAATTTGGGTAAATGATCAATTTTTGAAACAACATCCATTAGAGTTGATTTTGTAAATTTTCCTCTAATATATCATGATCTTATATGGATAATATATTTTTTTATATTCATTATTGAAAGGTATATGTTTGTTGAAAAATTATAGAACACATTTTCATTATTCGAGGGAGTGTGTGATGTGGGATGAGTTCATACTTTTAGTTAAATAATTTCTAGGGAACTACAAAATTGGGTAGTATGATGATGGCCATGAGAGAATGTTCTTACCCATAGAATGAATACAACCATAAATAACCTATTTGAAATTTTAAAACTATGTTATAGAACTAGTTAAATTTTCAATATGAAAATTCTTGACATGGTCATCACATTGAGTTTTAGAACCCAGGTTCGGGTTTAAACCATGTGTAGACATAATATTTAGATTCATGAGGAATAACTAATCCATGATATCAATGGGCCAGTAATATTCCATTTATTTTAATGCATCATAATAGCATGGTGGATGGTTTTTCACACAACTATTGAATAATTATGCGAATAAGGATGAAACATTGATGGTTAAGATGAAATATCATAGGTACATTTGTATTTAAATAATTGTGATTAGGTTTTTCTGTTAATATTCTTGCTTTTAATATGGTCATCTATTAAATAGGCCAAATTGAGTGAATTGACATACGATTTGGTGATAAAATTTTGATGTTGATCCAAGGATACCTTAATTTATTCATTCTAATGAAATCTACTTTTTTAAGGGAGTTACCCTTAAACTAGTATAGAATATGAATGAAAATCGTTTTTTTTGTCTTGACATAGTTGAGTCATAGTTGGATGTTTGCACATATCATCATGAGTCATTGTTCTAAGGGATATTTCAACGAAAGTAAGGAATGTTTTATAGAGAACCTCTCATAAGACATATAAACAATCATTATGAAAAATCCTTCATATCATCTATATAGACTCATATTTCATTAATAATCATGTCATATGTCTTTATATCATCGTAGGTATGTTGGGATAACATTGAATTTTATTCGATCTAATAAAATGTATTTCCAATTTGTTTGATGAACCCTTAAGTTAAAAGGGTCAAGGGATCTTTTTCCTATACATTGGATTGTCATTTTTGAACATTGGATTCATTGGATTATGGAACTGGGAATGGTTCAACAAGGAGACATCATATGATGTTTGTTGTAGACATTGGTCAACATGATAGAAATGACAATGGTGGGCCTTTGAATAAAGGTGTTGGAATCATGTTATTTTTAAACATCGATAAGAGACTTGTTTTTTAAGAATATTTATCCAAATGATGGTAAACTCATTTTTTCATGTTTAATAGAATATATATGTAGAGAAACCACCTTGATTACATCGTCAGAGAATAAAATTGACGGTTAAGATCCATCTAGGGCTTTAAAGGAAAAAACTGACATTGGCAATTAATCATGGTAAATTTTATTTAGACTATTTTGAGATAAGTAAGGGTTAAAACAAGATTACTTGAATAATAATTGGTGTCTAATGATTAGAATCATTCAATATGTATCAAAAGGATACGGGTTCTATGTTTTGATATGAAATTTCAACAGTTGTATTATGTAGGAAATGAATAATATTTTAGAAGTCTGAACCTGTGGTGTGATGTTCCATATGCCATATTATGAAGTAGATGATAATTCTTTTATGTATTATTTTAGATTGGATCAAGTAATAACTATACTGATGTTTCTGTTTTGAATATGAGCGTTGCTCAAATTTTAGTGTCTTCAGTACCACATGTTTTAGGTAGTTATTGTAATTGTGTTAGGTGTGGGGAAAATCTATTTTATAAATAATTTGTGATCCATGTAGGTATATTGCTATTTTAATTATTCCACACATCTTCTCAGCGACAATATGTTATTTGGGTGACAAGTTATAGAATCTCTTATTTTGGATAGGGTAAAAATATCTAAAGTATTTTTCACATTTTATTTGGTGGATGGGCGAATACATTAGCAAATTCCTGTAATAGTTATTCAATAATTGTAACAAAAATTGGTTATTTTTTGGTGGGGTTTGAATACTAATATGTGATACATTTGTTCAGTATAATTTCAAATCAAATGCGCTCCAAAAACCTCTCTTTTGGGAATAAAGAATTAGGTACACCATTTTCATAGAGTTAGTGAAAACAATTCACTCCAATCGTTTCTTAATGTAAGAGGTGTTTTATTGTTTTTAAAACATTCCACCTAGGTACCGTCATCAAAGATATTCATATTTTGAACAATAGAGAGTTTCTCTACACATTCTACAAACAATCATTCAAACCATGTACCTAGCCCATATGGTCAGTTCCACATAACATGTGGGAGTTCTTGGATGGCACATAGTATGGAAAACCTTTAATCAAAACCATATTCCCATTTATAAATATGTGAAATACATACTTTTCCACTTCCTCATTTAATTTTTATTCCTCCTTATTATTTTCTCATATTTATGCCCAGCTACCACTTGAGATCTCCTTTGGCTTCCTCCATTGGATTCCATGGATCTCCCTAATTCATGGACTGAATCAAACACCATCCGCTATGTTTGATGAATATTGGTATGTTACCTTATCATCTCCCTCACATTCATCTTTTATTTTTCACAATCAAATTACATTTTATGTAGTATTATAAGACCAATTTTCAGTGAGTTTTCCTATTATTAATAGTTCACTCATTCCAACTCATATAAATTTATGATATTGGAAAATTATGGTTTCATAAGAACAAAATAGGTGGTAATTTTATTTTACCTAATGATATCTATAATTTTTAATGTATTTTAATTATGTATCAGGTTGGCAGTCCATCTTAATTCTCCTAAATTTTGATTTTTGCAAAACTAAATTCCAACACCATACACTTAATACTCTCTAAAACCCACAACATTAATCGATGGTTGTGACATCAAATTGGGAATCCCTTTGGGTGTGTCCATTAATTTTACATGTTTTACATTAGTTAAATATTGATATTTAAATGGATTTAGATTCAAATGGAAATTATAGATAGCCTTTTTTCTTATTAAATGTTCAATGGTTAAAAGGGAGTTTGATTTATATATGAGTCTCATTTGAATTTTTTTTTATTATTTTTCATTATTTATGTATGTGAAAATCCACCAAAGGATTTTAATTTCATCACTAATAAATAAATTTATTGATCATTTATAATGTAATGACTTAGTGAATATTATTAATTATTTAATGGAAGTGGTGTTTCATGATGGACATCATTCTTCTTAAAAATGTAATGATATAAATAGTTCATTTCAATTTATAATTAATTGATTTTGATTCCATTTATTTTTATGATATTATGTAATTAATTCCCTCATGGACTATATTAAATATTAAATAAAACTTTTAAATGATGGTCCACTATACATTCAGCGATGTCGAGTTCCTCTTTAGGGGAAAATATGGATAATGTATCTTTGTTCTAGTGGGATATACTCATATTGGTTTAATAAAGACGGACCATGGTAGGGGTGATTATATATAGAAAATAACTCCCCCTTGTTAATGGAAGTTAAAAATGGAAATATTCTAACCTAGAGTTTTTGGATAAGATGCTCCACACCTCCTCAATTAGTATATTGAACATGGTGTTCCACATCATTTTGGGTTGATGGATAAGAAATTTAGTGCAACCTACTTGGGATATCATACATCGTTTTCTTTTTCTCCCATTCTAATTCTATGTATTGTTACCTTCATTAAATTATGTTACCATTATTATATTAATACGAACAAAATCTAGCATAAATGACATCTATTAATATTTTTTGTGATAATTGGTAATAATTAAAATTATATATATACTCATACTGGCATGATATCTATATGTGGAGGTATGGTCAATAAGCCATGTGTCCTCTCAAGTGAATTTATTTATATTCATAAATATATTTTTTACGTGCATGTATATATGTACATGATGGTAGTTGATTAGTGTCATTTCCTTCTTATGCTATTGAAGGTTTTGTTGTCCAAGTATTCATCTACAAAATGGGCCTGACCACATTTCATTTAAATTTAATTCACTATTTTAATATTATGTACTTTCACAATTCTTTATTATATTCAAATACAATATTTCAATCAACATCACTTGTGGTGGATTACATAGTTTAACTCACATCCTATTGACGCCACCATGGGGTACTCAATAGATCTCATAGTTGTAGGTTCAAGATCATTTATTATTCTATATTATGTTTTCATTTTTACTACGACTGTAAATAAAGGATTGGGAGTTTTTTTATGATAATCTAATCTAGTATCCATATAAATATGGATTCTTTAAATAATTATTTATTTTGATTTTTTAGTCTATCACTACTTGTTTTATCAGATGTTGTATGTTTACAGTTTTTACATTGTAGAGTTTTTATGCATGATAATTAAATAATTTATTATTGATTTTTAGTATTCATTATATTTATTTTCATTTATTCATATATTATTTTATTTTATTTATTAATATTCTAAAATATAGTCTCCCCACATTACAACCTTAGACCCTCACTACTAGTCAGAATCCTCTTGTGTCTAGGGAGACACCCATGAGTCCATGTGGTGAACTGGATCAACACAGCATTTTAGTGGATCGTAGTTCTTGACCTTATGTTGGTAATTAAGGATATATATAGTGAAAATATGGAGTATAATGGGAGGTTATCCTATTAAATTAATGTAATTTGACTAATAAAATAGACATAGGAGTAAACCATTACAATATAATTGATGTAATTTGTAGTGAAATCAAATGACTATGATAGTTTCAGTAGTTATACAAGACATGGGAAATTATTTTATATGTTTATGGACATTCTAAGAAACTATTTATTATTTTAGGATATGTTTTCTTAGATCATGATTGATTATTGAGGATTCCACACTCTTTTTTATTATACCACTTTTTTGAAAAAACTATACACCATGATTCATAATTAATGATCTTTAAAGGATTTGGTTTGACTATCATATGTAATTATCATTTTCTCATAGCCATTATCTTATATTATTCTCACTTTTGATCTCTGATTGAGATCTCTTATGTTAAAAATTTATGAGAATATGATCTGACACATTATTGTTATTCCCTACCCAATGTAATGAGTAAATTTTCTATATATTATATGTCTAATAAAGGTACTAGTTGTAACGATTTTATTCCAAAATGATGTTAATCTCTTATGTACGAGTTGTTTACCTTTCTAATTTTCAAAAGTCATTAAACCTCTATGGTCCTCAAGCGTGTATTATTATTAAGAGAATATAATATTCCTCTAGAAATATCTAACAGTTATATATGAAGTGTATGGGTCCCTATATTGAGTTCCCATAATGATTCGTACCTTATATCCTTGTCTTCCATGTGGTTAGTAGAATATCATTGGAATTTCATGAATTACACCTAAACTATCATACACTAGAATTCCCAAATCGAATGAAGATTAAATATTTATTTTTTCTAATCTAATAATTGATTATATAAATTTTATCTTGTAATTACTATTTAACTACACCCATCAGTCCTTTTAATCATCATGGATACCAAAGTGTAGAACCCACCATTTTCAATATTGTCCTCATAAATGGATAAATGTTAGTAGATACATATCTTCTAATATTCTCCATCTATCTAAAAATTTATAACAATTTATTAAATCCATTATTCTATAATGAAGGTAGGAATAAATCCCATATACATTGGATTTCTAAATCCATGAAATTATTAAAATATAATTCTATATGATTCATCATCTATAAAGTCAACTGACCTTTAAAATACTTAAGAATTCAACTATATCTTGTTACGAAATTGATAATACAATATATTTTTAGAAATTGTATATTTTTATATCAATTTTACCGTCATGAAAATTTTAAAAATATTTGATGTATATTTTTATATTTTTAAAATATAAATAATGGAAATTAGTTTTGAATTAAACATTTATATGAAATCAAATTCATTTATTAATAATTAATTGATATAAATAAAAATAAATAATTTTGATTATTTTATTATGATGGTGTGTCAATGATGAATATTGTTAGGTAGATATGTGTTAACTGAATATTAAATATAATTTTTAGATTTCATAACATAGTATTCAAGGACATGGAATAAGAAGCATATCTATATTGGGTCATATTAAAATTTAGTGGAATTATTTATAGGGGCTCCTAGTATAGAATATTCTTGAATTACATGAAAACCTTCTAGAATTTAAATATAACTATGGGTTATAAAAAATTACCATTTTTTTGATAGTCCTAAATGGGCTAGTGAAAAATCATTTAGGCTTATGTGGACTGAGTTCAATATTCAAAGGATGATTAGGAGAATAGGAGTAATTTTTTTGTTTTAATGTTATTTCACACTAATATAGTATATCATTAAAAACCAATATATATATATATATTAAAAATATTATTAACATAAATTGAAATTACATCACTTCTATAGAATACTTAAAACCATATAAAAGATGTTCAAATACCATATTAGTCTAGTGCCATTGGAATTTAGGAAATGTGAACTGTGGTATATAAGTGATCTAATTTTCTCCAACTAGTTTCTTTATGAATTGTATCCTTATTAGATACATCATAAATAAAAAATAATTTCAAAACCTATGGATGGAAACATAAAAAGGGAGAGATTGGATGCCCAGTAAAAGTAAATAAGGGAGATCTGTAAGCATAAACATGTATATATTATTATTAGAATGAGATAAAAAAAATTTGAGATCATACCCTACATTTCAATGATAATAAACATGAATCATGTAAATGATCATGATTGTTCATAAGACATGAATCATATTGAAATAGGTAATACAATCCATAAAATAATAATATAAGCTTAAATAAAGTAATTTTTGAAAACACAAAAGCATATAATATGATTTCCATATAAGCTATGAAATAACTTCCATGATAATATTAGTTGTATCAGTCCCCTACCCATACCATCTTTGAATTCATGGATCAGTTCCATGGCCATGATAGTAATATTATTTCACTCCCCCAAAACCTTTTATTATGCATGGTTCACTCCCATGGACATCATTGTAGTTAACGATCACTGCAATGACCATAATAGTCTCTCTCATGAGACATAAATTTTTACCCAATTCATTGGAGTGTGGTATAGCGCCCACCAATGTCAAAATGATATAATACATACATGTTATATTGGTTCATAAATAATCATTTCATAACCCATGAATTGAAATCTGTGTCATAAATATGTAATCATATCTTTACCTATGGAAAAGTGACAGGTTTCATAATATTTTTATCAAGGCATATCCTATGAAAATAATACGGATTCATAAACATATATAAGATTAAAAGGGATATATATTTCATAAAAGTAATTCTATTAAAACATATTCCATAAAAATTTATAATTTATTGGAACCTCAGAATATATACTGAAGAAGGCATGAGTAACCCCAACAATTGTCATCGTATTTGGGAAATAATTTCTTAATATATTTTTTAGAAAAACATGATGAGGAAATTATCCTTTATCCTTTTATAAATGATTCTTAAAACATAAAACCATTTCAAAACCATTTTCATGAAAATAACCAATACACTTATATGTTAATATATCAATGTATTTTTAAATACTTATTCCTTTGAAAACACATATAGAAGATTAAAAACATTTTAAATTTTTTTTTCATTGATAATATATAATAGAAGCCTAAAAAACATTTGAAAACTAATAATTTTTAAAAAATATATACATAATAAAAAAATATAAATTTTAAACATGAAATGGAAGATTTAACGAAATGATGGTGGGTAAATCCATACATGATGAACATTGGTTTTTCACAGTAAAATGTTTTAAAAAGTTACTCGACCCAAAAAATAATAAGGTTCCATTTTAAAAAACCAATTTTGTTTTAATGTGAAAATAATAGTAATAATATAATTTCCTTAAAATAGGATAATAGTATGTTATTATTGGGAACCTTTTATAAAACATGGTTTCCACTGAACATATATTATTGATAGAATATGGAGGTAAACTAGGGATTTCTTAAAAAACATTTTTAACTATCTTATGTAAAAAATAGTAGAAAAATTGAATCAATTCATTAATATATCATGAATTACCACATAGGAACAAAATATATGATATTTCTTAATATATGTATCATAATATTTAATCAATGTAAGTATAATCCTAAATAATTTTGAAAGGTGATGATATTTAAAAAAAAAACTATTTCCACATATAGAATTTGAACCATACTACCAATATAAGAAAATTAAATTAAATGATTCCTAAAATATAATAAAAATAAAGATATTGATCATAAAAATTTCAACATCATTTTATACACCTCATCGAAAAATATATGTTTATATCATGGAATGTGTCTCTACGAATGAAAACCGAGACAAAATTAATTTTCAAATTTGGTATCTTTTTAAAAATAAACCCAATGAATAAGAAATAATAAAATGGATATATAAATACTACCAAATTTCAGTGTAATAATAATATATTACATCTATGGGTAGTACACATCAAACAAAAGGATTGTGTGGTTAATAAATCATATATCTCACAGAAATAAAAAGTGAGATGGCATTCTCCTACCTTGTGTCTTAACTCTCTTCATAAACATAAATTATTCCTTTATAATATTATATTATTATAAAAGATTTATAGAATAATATCACAATATCTAATACAATATATGGTTTGATTATGACCTTATATTACCGTTTTAACTAATTAAATGTCAAGATTTCACATTGCGTAATATCTACTTTGTTCTTCACAAGTTCCCTAATTTGTTATATCTTTAGTCTTTATAGTTACACCAGGATTTAAGGAATATAAAAAGTAATAAGAATATAATTTATATAATATAAATAAATATTATAATAATATGTAGTATATATAATAATTAAATGGAATATACCATTCAAGGAGACGGTAGACTCCATGTATGCATGAATGTTGTTTCTGTTTAAATGTTGTATTTGTAGAAAGACAGTAAAGAAAATATAATTATATATATAGACCTATATATATAATTATTCTAATATCAAGATCACATCATATATATCATATAAGTTTACTAAAATTATATTTAATACATTCCATGTTGTGAGTGAACGAATCAAAACACTTTGAGGGGCAGTAGTCTACATTTCCTTAAACAAAAATACCATATTTATAGAAAAAGGGATGTATAGAGATATTTGTTGTATGAATTTTACATAAGAGTGAAGAAATAATAAAAATAAAACAATATAAAACAATATATATATATATATATAAATAGTTTCCATCATAATTTCTATCATGAAAGGTGGTAATGGAAATTGAACAGTCATCTGTTCATGAAGTGTTAGTTCACCGTACAAGTAAACAGTTTTTTCATTACACTTTATATAGAGTTGTGTGGATGAATATGTGAATACTATAATATAAAAACATCTATTTATATTTAGGATAAATGAAAAAGATGATATTTTAGGGGGTGTAGAAAGAAAATAAATGAATGGATATTGGGGAAATATGTTACCAATTATTCATGTGACGCCATTTGGATTGAACCAAAGGGATTAAATGGATGGATTTATTCCAAAATGTAATCATAAAGGGGGAAAGGGTGGTATTTTTAAGATCTAATTATGTATATAATTTCATAAATTATTTAGCATGGTAGGTTAGTGGATGTGGGGGGAGAGGAGGCCTTTTGTAGTGGAGTGTCACACTTATAATATTTTTGAAAAGGGAATCCCCACCCATGTTTTTTTGAATGATTATAAAAAATTTTATAAAATATATCAGAGTGATTATAGGGTCTAGATATGGGTAAAATATCATTATGAATATTTTATTAGGAAATATTAGGCCATAATTTTATGGTTTAGTCATATGTGAAGCTTAATTTAATCTTAATCTTTGTAAAAAAAATTAATTACCAACAATAATATTTTGGGTAAAAAACTATTTTTAATGTATTAGAATTTATAATATTTTCAGATTTAGAGTATGTAATTGATTTTTTTAAATTCCAATAAAATAGTTGAAATAAATTAATTGAAATTTAAAGTTATATATGGAACAATAATACGGGTTTTTGATGTAAAAATTTCAAATGTATGATGAGTTTGTTTAACCAATTTAAATTTTAAATTGATTAAAACTACCTAAATTGAATAAATGTATAATATCATGATATAATTAAATATTAACATCAATTAAAAATATTATGTACTCTAATAATTAATTTTGATGAAAAAATAATTTTTTTAGTTAAATATCAATATTTTTCACTATTTGTTAAAAAAAATCTTCATAAAAATATATTAAAAATTATTCATAACCTAATTTTTATGTTTATTTTAAAAAAAGTAGATTATTTAAACATTTTAAATTCTTAAAACTACCAAATTTTATATTTAAAAAAGTATTTCTATCAAAATGCGGTAAAAGTGCCTTTATAAAAATATAGTTTTTATGTGTAATATTATGTTTGTTATTATAATAGCCTTATAAAATCATTTAAATTAATATAAAAAACTTTTCATTGAATATATTATATATATATATATTACATTATAATAACTCAATAAATTTAATTAACATAATTTATTATGATAAAACAACATTTTAATTCATAAAAATATTTCTCTAAAAATATTCCAAATATATTCAATTGGTTTTTATATTAATTATAACTAATGGATTAATTTTATATTTTGTTAGAACATGGGTATTCAAATTAAGTTAATACAATTCAAACTCAATAAATAATTTTCTATTTTAATTCTTAATAAAATATATTAACACTATATTTTCATTTTGTAAAACGTTATCTTTCAGGTTAAGCATGGAATCAAGGAAAGGCAGTCTTCCATATATTGTAAGATATCCTTACAATTCCACGTATATAATATAAGCATTATGTTTTATATGGTAAAAAATTAACATTGTAATTTTTACTATTTAATACAAACTTATTGATTTGATATGTAAAAACTATTTTCACTATTGCATGAAATTAAAAACATTAAAACTATGAAACTAATTCCCAAATAATCTCAAAACTTGGTGTGTTACTTTCATCCACCATAAAAATGAATTTCATTTCTGAAATTTTTCTGTGTTATAAATGGATTAATACATGAAATAAACATTCATAGAAATATCACATCATTAACATTAACAATAAAATGTATTTTAAAAATAGAGTTGGAAGCATAAAATTTACACAATGTAACTCCAAACTAGGTAAACAGGTTTGGGAAAAATATTTCCAGTGAAAACACATACGTGGAGAAAAATAAAATATTTTAGGGAGTTATTAAGGTCAACAATCACAAAAAATATATTAATTCATTAATTTTTTAAAAAAATTACTCATTAATGAGGACATTTTATATGCTAGTGGTAAGTGTGAAACCCTATTCATCATTTGGTCATGGGTTCAAGACCTATGGCCTTACTAGACGTGATTATTCGTCCCCCACATATAGGATGTGCATATCTAAAACCACTCTAATTTAATTTCAAAAGTAAATATGCTTGAAATATTGTAAATAATTTTAATAATGAGAAATCATTTTAATAATGATTTTCAATAAAAGATCACAACATAAATACATCAACTTATGTTTCAATTATAATTTATATAACTTTATCCTTATAACCCTTCTATAATTCATAAATAAAAAAAATAGGAAAGAGGTCACAAAATAATCATATCATTGATTCCCCACATATCAAAAAGTAACTATTGGCTGTTTTAGAAATATCATCTGAATACCATCGTCCAATATTCTATTGAAACTTTGTAATGACATGAATTACCATTAATCATTATTATAAACATTCATATTTCATTATTTTAAAATATATTTGATATATTCCATAAATCAAAAAAAATTTCTAAACCTGATGTCGTAATACACTTTTTAATAAGACCTTAATTAGTTCCATGGAAATAAGTACAATTTAATTTACATAATCATATCCAAAATATCCTTACAAAATAGAATTATCAAAACATATAGAATATATTAAGGGTTATCTTCCCTTCATCCAAATTTTACATTTTCATTAATTCAATTTTCTAGACCATTAGAAATTATAAATATAATTATGTATATCCATTGTGAAAATAATAATCTAAAAAATCCTTTCATATTTCCCAAATAAAACTATAGAATTATTGAATCATTATACATTGAATAATTGTTTATTCTACTTCATCCATAAGTCATAATACAGAAAGATCATCTTATTTATTAACACCAATCTCCTTTCTCAATTCCTCTACCGACAATTATTTATCATTAATATAACCATTTCCCATACCAATATAACGATACTCTTAATAATTATTCCTTATAAGACATCGATTTTTATAATTACTATTCATTACACACTTAAATAATTTATCCATTGATGATTTCTTATCGAGACCAATATTCTTATCCATTGAGTTAGCAGAGCCATAAATTTCTCTTTTGCAGTTTCTTTTTTTTGTCCATCTTCACTATAGTAAAAAAAACCTGTATGTTCTTTTATGTTAGAAACATAGGTTATTCTTTAATCAGTCCTAAAACAATAGAAACTGAAACCTCTTTCTTCTGTGGTCTCAATTACCTAAATTAGCATTGAACTCATTTATTCTCTACATTGGTGAGTCTGAGAGTTGGTTAAGGTTCATATTATTGATTATGTCCCTTGAAAACCATTTATTCATGATCACAACAACCATCAATATAGAGGCCATCCTTTTTTGACTTCTCATATGAATATTTTCCATCACATTCAATGTTAATCATTTTTTATGATTCCCTTTATGAGATAAAACATGAGATCATTGAAAAAAAAATTATGGTATTATTGAACCACATAACGATGAAATTTAACTTATATGATTCATACATTTGGAAACATTATCTATATATGAAAATTTAGAATTTTACTTGGTTATTCATAGTCATATGCTCTTAAATTCCCCCATAGGGTGTATTTAAGGGTTTATGAATTTCCAATGCATATCCCCTAGGAGTGTCAAACCATGTGTGTATCAAGGCTCATTGTTGTGTACCAGATTACCTTCTGTCATTCCCATGACATGTTGTAATAATATTTACACCTCGGTACTTCTATTCTAGAGTGACATATACTTTTACTGTTTATACAGTGATATATTGTGGGGAAACCACTCACTCTATCATTTTCTGACATTCCTGGACTTTTTCCTAGAATTTTCCTTATCATTAGAATTATCCTTAGTTCTTAGAGTTCCCACTAAGGTTTGCTCAACCTAGTTTCCAAAGGATAACTAAACCAAAAATGTAATACCAACTATAAAGACATAGTATTAACGTATAGAAACATTACATCACTTTTGTGGACTACTTAAAACCTTACAAAAAAAGACACCCAAATTCGATATTTTTCTAGTGTGTTTGAAAACAAGGAAACAAAAACAGTATTTCATAAGATAGCTATAATATCTCAAACTAGGTTCTTCTTAAGTAAAAACATTCTTTGAAACATAATAATTAATCAATATCATCAAAACATGGGGATAAAAAAGGGCTGATATTAGATTCTTTTAAAGGTAATCAAGGGAGACATATAAGCATAAAAATGTGTAAAAGAGTATAAGAATGTGATCAAAACATTTTAAGATAACAACCTTCATTTAAGAGATCCTAAATTTGATTCATGTAATAAATTTTGAAAATTCATAATAGGAAAATCATAAAGAAATAAGGAACATTTTTCATGAAAGCATAACTAAGGAATAAAATAGGTAATTGTGGAAAACCGAAAATCATATATTATAATTTCCATTGTATTAAAGGCGTAACTTTCAAGAAAATCTTTGTTGTATGGGTTCACTCCCCTTTCCATTTGGGAAGACATGGTTCACTCTGATTTCCATCTCATTTTCATGAGTTCAATCCTCATATCATCTTGTTAGTCATGGATCAATCATATGACCATCTTAGCAGTCAAGGGTCTTTCCCAATATGATGTTAGTCACTATCATGAGATAAAAATATTTACCCAATTCATTTGAAGGAGATATAGGTGCCACCCATATCAAAATGAAATCATACATACATATTCCCCAAGATCATAAACAACCATATCATAACCCGGGAAATTAAATTGGTTTTATAATAATGTTTTCATATATTAAATTGGGTAAAAGATACTGGTTTCATAATCATTTCATCAATGAATAACTAGTTAAAAGAAGTGGGTTTTATAATAATATAACTTGTGAAAAATGAAATGGGTTTCATAAAAAAATTTTTATCAATACAAAAACCATTCAAATAAATAATTGAATAGAACCTTGGATAATATCCCCAATAAGACGTGAGTAAGACCAATGGATGTCATCTTAGATGGGAAGAAATTTTAAATATCATGAAGAAACACATCATGAAGAAACTATCCTTTATAATTTGGAAAATGATTCATAAAAAAATGGTTCGATAAAAAGTATCCTAAAAATATAATTGGAAACATATAATGAATGAGTTCAATAAATTTTGAAAGAATTTTTCATTTTAAAACATCAAGAGGATCTTGAATCATTTTGAAATATTATTTTCAATGAAATCCTATAAAATATGCTTCAAATCCATTTGAAAACCATTTATTTGAAAATATATTTTAATTTTAATTTAATTTATCATTTTAATCATGAAAATGAACATTCAATGAAATGACAGTGTGTAAATCCATACATGTCAGACTTTCCTTTACATTGTAAAAAGATTAGTAAGGTTACACATCTGGAAAATGAGGATAATATTGATTTTCGTATACCACATTTCATTTATAGGGTAAAAATGGTAAAAATTTCATTTAAATATCATAAAATTATATTATAATATTCTTTGAAACCATTTAAAACACCATTTTTTTTTTGGAAAACATTGATTTTAAACTGAACATTAATGTTAAGTCAGGGTTTTTTAAGAAACAATTATTAACTATATTATGTACTAAAGAGTTTGAAAATGGTATCAATAGATGATTATATAATTAATAACAATAATATAACAAAATTCATTATGGTTCATAATATATGGATCAAATGATTTCATCAAATTAAGCATAATCACAATTAATCCCAAAAAGTGATTAGATTATTTCAACAAACTCTTGCAACATGGAAACATTGAACTATACTACCCATATAAGAAAATAAAATTAAGTGAATAATAAAATTTCATGAAATGAATTAGATTCATTATATATCATTTCAGTGGAAATATATACACCTCATGGAAAAATATAGTTTCATAACAAGGCATCTGACACAAAGAAGAAAAATTGAGAAAAAATTACTTTTCTGATTTAGTATCTTTTGAATCATAAACACCATTAAAGAAATATATTAAAATGAATATTTAAATACCCATATATTTAAATATAATTATAATATAACACATACATGAGTAGTATACATACCACACAAAGGAAATGGGTGGTGACTAAATCATATATCTCTAAAAAATAAAATTTCAGATGAAATTTCCTTACATTGTGTCTTGACTCTCATTGTACTCATACGAAAATAATGTATAATAAATTTAATATTATTAGAAATATTTTAATGTATAATATTATTATATTTAATACCATATATTTTTATATTATTACCTTAGATTACCCCCTTGTTAACAATTATATGTTAAGGTTTCACTATGGGTCATATCCACCTTGTTCTTCGCATGTGTCTTACTTTGTCATATCATTGGTCCTTTTACTTATACCATGATTTCCATAATATAAAAATTATATAAATATAATTATTATTTATTATATTTCATTTATAATAATTTATAGTTTATAGTAGTCCAATATAAAATACACTATTTAGGGAGATAGTGGGTCCTACGTACACATGAATGTTTTTTGGGTTTTATTCTCGTATTGAATTAAAGAGAGGAAATGAAATAAAAGTATATATATTTATATATGTTTTTGTGTGACTATCATTACTACAGAAACATTATTATATCATATATATTATATAATTTCACTTAACATGTCCTTAAAACATTCCATGTATTGTGTGAACGTATCACATTTCTTTGAGGGGGCGTTAATCTACACATCCTAAAATAAAATTATCATATTTAAAAATAATGGAATCTATCAATATATGTATTGAATAAATATTAAATAAAATTAAGTACATAACATATATAATATATAACATATATAAATATATTGTTCATCATAATGTCCACCATGATAGGCGGTAAAGAAAAATGAACAATCATCATTTTGTGAGGCGGTTGTTTTCCTTACAGGTTAACATAATGCTTGTTACTCATCTTTGTAAGTGTATTTTATGAATCATTTTTTATATAATACAAAAATAAGAGGATTTTAGGGGGGGGAAATAAAAAAAAAGAAAATTGATTGGTGGAGCATGTTATCTCTTATTTGGGTAACCCCTTTTGGTTTTCTCCAATGATATTACTTAGGTGGATTTCTCTCAAAAGGAAGGAATAAAAGAGGAATTCAGGGATGATATGAAGATAATTTTACAAATATTTTATGAATTAATGTGTACTAGGAGGTGTATGGATGTTGGAGGGGAGGAGGTATTTTTTTAATGGAGGTGGAGGAGCACTCTTGTAATATTTCGGTATATGGAAACACCACAAACATTTTTTTATTTTAAGTGGATAAAAAATTTAAAAGGTATACGCATTGATGGAGAGGTTATAAATATATCCAAAAAATGGGATTAGGGAAATTTTTGGATATATTAGACATTACTATTTGGGTTTCGTCCCTTGTTATACTTAATTTTTTCTTAGCTAATTTAATTAATTTTAATTACCATCACTTGTATTTTTATTAACAATATAATTTGATGTTATTATAAATTGTGATTTTTTTAATTACAAATATGGAACTCAGTTTTCAAAATTCCAATCACATAAGTGAGAAAAGTTAATTTTAATTTAATCCCATAGATGGGACAACAATGAGGGATTTTAAAGAAAAAGTATTAAAATGATTGATATGATTTTGTTATCATTTTACATTTGAAATAGATTAAAATGAACATAATGGTATAAATTGGTAAAAATTAGATCTAATTTAAATTTTAATCCCATTAATAATATAATTAATTCTTATCCAAAATTCTATGAAAAGTAATGTTTGTGTTAAATTTCTAAATTTATTAATATTAATTACAAATGAAACATAACAAAAAAATACCAAAAATTAACCCTTCATTATTTTTATGATTATATTTTAAACATTAACTATATTTTGACAATTAATATTTGTAAAATTAAAAAAATGATGTTAAAAATATGTTCATAATCCAATGGTGGTAAAAGTGACTTAATAAAAATACAGGTTTTATGTGTAATACTAGGGTTTTTCTTATCATATGCCTATAAAATCATTTAGATGAATATAAATTATTTTACATAATACATAATATATACATTTATATATTATTAATAATCCATAATTTTTTATAATTTAATTTATTTGGAAAAAACTTTTTGAACCATAAAAATTAGTTTTCGATACAAATATTTCATTTCTATTCAACTAGTTATTATATACATTTTAACTGATGAATTCATTTTATGTTTATTTAAACCATATTATTTGATATGTTAGTTAATGTTTTCAATATCTACTAACATATTGGTTATGTGATATCTTAATATAATAATTTAACATTCTATAGTCATTTGGTCAAATTTAGTATTGTGTGTTATGCAAGGCATTAAGGAAGGTTAGCCATGTGTATAACGTTGCTAACATTAGTTTTTTTTGTGTATATTAAGATAAAATTCATGTTTATTTTATTGAAATATTAACATGATATTACATATAATGAAATCCAACCATATGTACTTGATATATAAAATCTATTTTCATTGTTGCATGAAATGAAAAACATAAATTATTCTAAATTCATTATAAAACAAATTTTTAAAAAATCACGAGGTGTTACAATATTTGTTTTTGTGCTATTTGTTTCATATGTTTATAAACTCATAGTTATGAAATACTTTTGTTTGTTTAATATTAATTATTTCTTCATTACAAGCATCTATTTTTTTAAAATTTACATGATTATAAAATTTGATATATTCTTGCAGTATATAACATAAAATGAGAACAATTATGCATTGATAATTTAGGGACTGTGTTAACAAAATATAAATATGTCAATAATTTTTAGGCCTATTCAATATGGCCAAGAAATTTTATACCCTCATCGAACTATTCATGGAACCCTATTTATATGTTTTTCTGTATGTTAAACCATACATGTTGTGTGTTATGGTATGAGTATAATTTCAAAATGATTGGGTCCTACATTTATAAAATTTTTATTTCACTATTTATGGTAAGGATTATTCACTAAAAATTATTTAAATTTCCTATGTCCCATGATATTATTTAATGTTTTTGTGATTTAGTTTGAATGAATATTTGTATTTCACTCCATTGATAACTTTTTAACATGAATTTGGTAAATAATAAGAGATAAAAAATAGATTATATCTTAAGTCATTGATTATAAAATGACGATGGATGTGGTATATAATTACTTATAATGTACAAATTCAAAATCGAGATCTAAATTTCATAAAATGACGTGGTCATATAATTAATAAGACCCAATAATATGTTTCTAATGAATAGTGAATTTTAATAAATCTCTTCACACAATATCATTGTATCTTTGATTAAAATTATTGGCTGATAGTATTTGAGTGAAGTGATATTGTTTTCAATGAAAATTTTAATTTTTTTATTATGGAATTAGTGATACAATATGATAGTTTAATAGGATATTATTAGAGACAGTAGTCAATAAATTATCTATAAATATGTCATATTTAAACAATGATTTCAATGTCATTGATACAACCAAATGATGTCATCACCTATGATAAATAAAGAATATATTTCATTGATTGTGAATTGTTTGATTTTATGTGTATAAAAACCATGAATATTTATGAATTTCATATCATGATCTATAATTGGTTATATAAATATTTATTATAGGGACCAGTTAATTAAGAAACCAAAAATCACTATTAAGAGAATAATATATACTCAAACAATAAATAAAAAAAATAAAAAAAATTATCCCCTCAAAAATACTTTCAAATCATGAATCAATGTTTTCTATTACGAATACTCAAGATAAATCCAAAATAAAAATTGATAATGAGAATTACATTAACATCATATCATGGGATTTTATGAAATACTCTTTGATTACATATATGTAATACTAAAAATGTGAAATATTTATAAACGATCTATAAAAAATGATTGAATGTTAGAAATTATTAAGAAAATGTAATTTATAAAGTGGATATTGATGTAGTTATTGTTTATTAATCATATACAATTTGATAATAATCAATGTATTTTCATGATGAATTAATGCTAAGAAGAAGAGAACCATTTTAGAATGACTGATTCCATGTATATCCATGTAATGGGAATATGGTGAAATATCTAGTATATATATTATAAGAGGATTAGTGATTTTTATTATGGAATTAAATTTTAATTAGGATGTATGGATATAAGTAGATATGAATTTTCTTGTGGATATACAGTGATAAAAATATAACTACATCATAGTTAATTCGATTAATTGAATCAAATTTTATTCCACAATAAGTTTTCCTAAAACCTACAATTCTCGTTATGGTACAGTATATGCATTATTGATATGAATAAAATAAAAATTTATTACATCAAATCATTTATAGAATCTATTGTTTAGTTTTTTTTGAAAATTAATTTTGTATAACATCATCAACCAACACAATATGATAATAGTCTAATCAAATAATTTATCATTGTAACCATATAAGTCGACTTGAACCTACATATTACATGTGATCCTGTAGGAAGATCTATAAAAGAAAGTGTGTTCTAAAATAACAATATGATGAAGAAAGGAAACATAGGGAAAATAATTACTACACAATTATTGTATGTCATTAAATATTCCACAGGATCAAAATGTAGAGTACGAAAATTGAATCATAGTGGAACCTACCTTAATAATATATAATATGATAAGATCATTGATTTAAATATAGGTTCATAAGAGAAAATGATTTATAATAATATAGCATAGATTAAAATGGTTGAAATAATATAAATATACCATATACATAATAATAAAAAATCATATGTTAAGGATCATTAACAAGATATAATAATATAATAAAAAAATATCTTCATATTGTTTACATGTAATATAGTAGAAAAAGATAATTACAAAATGTATATACATATTGATCCCAAAAAATATTAATTATTGAAAAATGAATTATAGAAAAATATATTAATATGTTCTCTCATCACATTGTAGTTTTTTCAAAATAAAATGTTCTACAAATAAAATAATGGTCATAATAGACATAAACAATTCTGAATGTTTATCATGGATTACACAGGGTAAAATAAATATCAGTTTCATGAATCATAAAATATCTTTAAATTTGTAGTAACAATATAAATAGGGGAAAATAATAATGGGTATAAACAAAAAAAAGATAATTTTTTTTAAATAAGGTAATGAAACCATAATGTATAAATGATGTGGAGTAAATATCCTTTTCGAAAAGTCACTATCCCAATCTTTTCATTACATGATAAATTATTGTTAATCTATAAAAGAAATTTAAAAATGATATGTAAGTTCTTTAAATGTTACAATTATAAAATTAAATGAAATTTTGAATTGAAATTATTACAAAATGATTGTTTGAAGATAGAGAAATGGAGATATTTTCAATGAAAATAGAATTTTTTTTAAAAAATTTTATAATCATTATTTAAGTGATATTAGAAAAAAAATATCCATAGATATTGGGGTGACACATTGTTATCAATAAATAGGGAAGAAAATGAATCAATAATGAAGAAATGTGAGTAAATAAGTATTTAATCCCTATAAGGTGAACATTATTGGGGAACCCTTATTTAAACATTGTATGGTATGAATTTATAATTTTAGTTGAGAATTTAATAAATATTTATGTTGATATCTAGAAAATTTTAATAACAATATAAATTTAAATTTTTTCTCAAATAATACATTCAAATAGTCTGAAATAGTGCTATGAAGAAATAGATAATGTAATACAAAATGTTCAAAATTGATTAACTATAAAAATCTATATAACAAAGAATTATAGAAAATTTGAATGCTGAATATAGAATGATTGTTTTAAAACCATATCTCCAGAATGAAATTAAATTATAACTTTTCAGTAAATAATAAATATTCATGATTGGTTGAGAAGAGGGAGAATACTTCAAAGAGTTGAGAGTGGGATATGAATTCCCCTTCCTTAAGACATATATCACTTCTTCATCAAAGAACCACTCTTATAACTAATATACGATTAATAAATAATTATAAAACAATGATGTTGCTTTTATTTAAGTTATTATTTATTATTTATTGTCATTTTAAATATTTCACTAACTAATCATCAATGATAATTAAGAGATTGATGAATTTTTTCAAATTATTCATTTTTCATTTCAGAAATATGAGATTGATTATTGTTATTTAAAAATAGGTTTCATTCTTATAAAATCACTATAAAACTAAAAAATACACACATACATTAAAAATAATTTTATATATACATATCTACACTAATAATATGTGAAGTAGTGAATTTTAAAGTGTTAATCATTTCCTCATATGCGGAAAAACAAAAAACATAGTGGGATCTATCAAAAGTGGGGAGAGAGATAAAAAATAAAATGTAAATGTATTTAAATAATTATATTTTACTATAATATATATATATGTACAATAAAGTTTAGAGAAGGTGTAGATAAATAAAAAAATTTCGTCACCATCAGAAGTGGAAAGACTCTGTGTTAATGGGGCCATTAAAAGGAGGAAGATAGATGATATTTATAATATAAAAATATAAAAATAATGATATTGTAAAATATAAAATTGTAATATAAATATATATTCTACATCGTAAAGGTGGTGAAAAATAAAATATGTAAAATGTCTTTATATGATGTAAACCCGGTCATTAATGGGATACATCAAAAGAATGAGAGATATAATATAATATATATATATATATATATTAACTCTTTCTCATTAGAATAATAATATCTAAATATTATAAAATTATTAATTTTTTATTTCATTAATTTTGAAATTTAAATGACTATTGTTGGGTAGAAGAAGAAAATTGTATTTTAAAATTTTGGGGAGTTACCACTTCTTTTTCAATTACTCCTTTTAATATAGATAAACTTCTTTAAATGAGTAATTTGGGGATAGAAAATAACAACTCTATGACTATTAATATTTTTTAGAATAGAGATATATGTGGGGTTTGATAATTGAGTTTAATTTGGGAATTGATTTTATATGGGCATTAGTGAGGTTATTTATACTTAAAGGGGTGGATGATTTAGTTGAAATAATTATTATATATTAGTTGAACAACAAAAAATACAATTTGGTTTATTTGGGACATAGAGGAGTATTAAAAAAATATGATTCTATGAATTTTAACCCATCCACCATTGAATTGAATTGTCAATTCCGATTAATTAAATAAAAAAATAGTATTATTAATCAAATAAACTATTTAATAAAACAATGGATGTTAAATGTCTGTTTTTGAAATTGAATTATTAATTCTAAATAGGTTGTTTATCATAGTAAATGGTATTTTGATTTACAGAAATGACTTCAGATTATATTATATAATTACTACATTAATGTTATATAATAAAACATATCATAGTTGGAATACTATATATTTTTCATTCACTCATAAATATCTGTTTTCAAATTAAATTTATTAAATAAATCTTAGATAATTTAAATATGGTCTTTTGAAAATTTATATTAATTTTATGAAACTAATATTCAATCTTAGTTAATAACAATATAAAAATATTAATATAAAAATCTGTTTTTACAAGATAAGTTGAATCATACATTACGATTAATATGTGCCTTTAATTTCATTAAGCTACCTAATTTTATTATTTATATTGTAAATTTATAATATTAATAGTTAGTTATTTTATTCATAATAAATATTACTATATATACTTTATAACATTCCAATGACCATGTTACAATTCTGATAGGTGAGTTATTATTCTAACTATTTGGTTATTATTCCAATAGTCGTATTTAAATTATAAATCATATAAATAAAACTAATTTCTAAACTTCATTATTTGTTAAGTTTTATTAAATCATTATTAAACAACCATTGTAAAATTGAAATCATATTTAAATTTTATTTTCTTCATACAACGTTATTCACGTGGGTGATCAATCTATGACACTATGGAACATTGAATATTCAAAATCGTCACATTTTATTTATTTAATGATTATCCCATTATTCTATTATTATATTATGGATTTTATTTAACATTCAAATTTAATGTATAATTAATGAAATGAAATATTGTATATTTTTGTTATGTGGTGCAGGTTATTTAATTATAACACAGATGTATAGTATAATTTCATAATGTAACCATTAATCAAGGTATAAAAATATTTATGGGACACACACACCCACATAACTTATTTACTATTAAGATAAATAAATAAATTGAATTCATAGTCACAATAAATTTATGTGAAAAATGTCATAATAATATAATTTTAAAATCTACAATATTTCATTTGACCCGCTTAAAAAATTACTTCCAACAAATATTTTATTAGTATAAATACTTATTAAATTTTATAAATCATTTAACAAATAAGAAAAAATAAGGTTAATCAATATATGCTGGGGATGGAACCACCTATGTCAAATCATGGGTTTCACATGCCCACTGTAGGATCCTCAAATAAAATAAATCCAAACTTCGTCTACGATCAGTCTAGAAACTAGTCCACATCTTAATATAGATTCAATTTAAACAAATGGGGTCAATATAAATGAGTAAATAAAAATAAATCAAGAAAAATAACTCATCAACCCACAACCAATAGATTAACGACTATCAAAATGTGGTCACACAATAGATCTCAAAGAAGTCATCTCGAAACACCAATTTCATAACAACAGATCAGATAACATAACTGAAGGGGACTTTCATGATCAATATAAATGAATAAGTGGTATGATCTTTCACCCAGATAGATGCACCTCAAACAGAAAAAACATCAAATGTATAATGGATCAATCAGGAAGGATTTGTGTCTCCCAAAATCATAGGATAAGAACCCTTGGTTATGACAAAAGGTGACTTAGTGTCCAAAATGGGCACTCAAGCCCATAAAAACTCTAAAAATTACCTTCTTAGAGAATTACAAGATGTTTAATTCCTTTTGAAAACATAAAATACATCGTGTTAAAGTACACCAAAATAGCAGTTACCTCAAATTAAAATGTGACCATAAAATTACTCACTATGTGTAAATGCACATAATGTCATGTAACCAATCACAGCATGAACATGTCTCACAGATTACACCCATAAACCAATTACACAACATATAACCTTGTTACAATGGGTGAAATTCCGATGTGGCCTCCTGAAAATCCAGATTGAAACTTCTAAAGACTCCACACCAAATTGGTATCATGGAGATAGGGAAAACATTCCTGGTCAAGGTAGCGAAATATTTAAATGTGGATATTTTAAGGGTGTATCATGAATGATGACTATCAATGTTGTGGAATTGGTTTTAGAATTATTCATCCCATATATGGATATCAATGATTTTATCTGATTGGATGATGAAAAAAAATTTCTTACATATTTTTATTCATGGAATGTATGTTTGACATATTCAGATGGTGTATAGAATTTATTTAATGGATATTGGGTATTGTATTAACAAAGATTAGGAAATTTGTTACTAGTGGTATTTAACACATTCTTAAATGATTTTAGTGAATATATTGGATTCAATCTATCATGTTAATAATATATATTTTACAACCATATATTACTAGTTTCATTATATTTTTTCATACAAGTTCTCAGTGTTTCCAAGCAAACGGGATGCGGAATTTATGATTGATATCTAACTAGTGAGCATTCATATTTCAATTTGGTATTATAGGATGAAACTAGTTGTGTTAAGGTAATTGAATGTTCTACTAGAATAGTTGTAATAAAAAGGATACATTCAAGTTGAAACCTCCCCATGGAATGGCCTAATCCTTTTTGTATTCATTGTATATGGTACTTTTTTAAATTTTTTGGATTATCATGAAATCAACCATGTTACGGTATATAATAGGTATCATCTTCCCATAATAAATAATCTATTTAATAAATTGTGGGATACATCATGGTTTGGGAAAACAATTAGAATTAGTTTATCACCATATTCTAGTTCGGAAGGAGGATATCCTCAAAAGAATTCTAGAGTCTTTATGGACATTATGAGTATGGGTGCATAACTTTTGGCCTCATGAATTATATATTGGTATTTATGGAATAGATGAAACTGTTTTTTCATGGGTATCTCCACGTTTTTGTGGAATCGTTTTTTAGGGAAATTCTGGTTTTTTTAGTACTACATTAGACCAGGAATAACACATTTTAATAGTATTTGGAATCATGATGAAAGTCACGTATATGAAATGATTTTAAAAAATTATTTATTTACACAAGATATAAATTTCCTTGGTCACATCTATATTAAATAAGATTTTCTTATATTTCCAAAAATGATAGATGATGTTATATCATGGAGAAAACTAAATAATATTTTTTAGATACATTGTTTCCTTGTTTTACAACAATAATAATGATGTTTTTTCATGATTTTTCATGAAATTAGGGGTGATAAAAACATTGAAAAGGAAACAGGTTCCCTTCCAATACAGTATGGATTTAAATAAACCCATCAATAAAGTCATGGGTTTTATGATTCTATTCTCTATTGATACATTTCATGAGTCATGATAGGGATACATTGTATATTTATATCCATGACGATCTAGTTTGGCATGCACTCTCATGCTGGAATATCATCTTTTTGATAATGGCACATGACAGTTTGGTTTCATGGGAAGATCTATCCAATACACTATTTGGAATCATATGAATCACTATGTTCATTTATAAGTTCGGTTCACTATCTTTTTGGTGATAAATTTATATATTATAGAGACCATATGATCTTGAAACACATTTTCTCATAATTAATATTGAAAATTATTAAATAAATATGGATAAAATATCATTATATTTTTGACTTGAAATTATTTATACACATGTTAAGGTTATTTATATTAAATATACCTTGAGCTAGAATTAATATAACTATTTGGATAAATGTGAACTAGATAATTGGAATCCAATATAACTTATAGCTGACATGCATCTATATTGTGCAATGAAAGGTAATGATGTGGTTTTCATCTTAGTCTTGAATGATCATAATTTGATTCAATTGAAATGGGATATGAATTTTTTTATACAAAATGAGTAGGAATTTGGTGAATACTCAATGGTGGGGAGATCATTCAGGGATTAATTCAAGATGAGATATTTGTTCTCTAGAATAGAGATCATATTTTGGTTTTCATATGTTTTTAAGAATAAAATCTTAATTGCTACAACCATGTTAATATTTATAATAATCACGATATCCATAAAATTTATAATTCATTGAAAGCACAATTTATGTGGGTTGTAATGAAAAAAATTGTTGGTATTATCTTAAGATCCCACACCTTTCAAAAGGTCAAGGAAGGGAACTAATGCCCCACTGGTATGTTGCAGTCTATATCGATTCCCTTGTGGTATTTAGAAAACATATCTTGGTATTTCGTGTTATCAAGCCCAAAAATTATTGGAAACAATATTCTATATGGATGATTTTGTATTTGGTTATGATTTTGGATCACCACAACCCTACTTTTGAATCTAACATGGTGGACGATTTAACCATAATAGATATTCAGGAAAATAAAATTGTTCATGACCATACAATTTCAATTTTGTCTAATCAAGATCCTAAATTTACAACATGTAATTGAAAATATTTTAGGAATCACTTTTACATCCCTTTAATACACATACAACATATCATCTTCAAATGGATGGAAAATCATAGAGGGTGATCCAAACATTTGAAAATATTCTTGGGGATTGTTTTATATATTATCAAGGATCATAGAATGATAATATACAAGTAATACAGTTAACATATAATAAAATATTTAAGGACTCAATATGTATATCTCCATTAAAATAATTATATTAAAATACTAATTTTTCAAATCATTATTCAATGGAAAAATATGAGACTTCATGTATTGGGGTGATACTTTTGAATTTATCAATGGAGAAGATTCAAATTATCATTTAGATAATAGTGAAAGGAAATCAAAAATTTGATGTAGAACTCAATTTTTGACCTTTTTTATTTTCATTATGGTAGAATATATTATATATAATCTATAAAATGAAATGGTTTCATCATTTTTCTATGAAAGAAATGTTGTCTCCTCGGTACGTTTCTGCTTCTCAGATAATTGATTGAGTTGGAGATGTTTCTAACTAGTTGTATCTACCACCAAGGTTATCTTTATTGCATAATGAGTTTCTTGTATCTTAATTAAGGATGTACCAGCCTAATCCTACCCATGTGATTCAATGGGAACATGTAAATATATAACTAGATTAGTTGTTTATTCATGTATCGATGGATATTGTGGATGGGAAATAGATGAACTTTCTTGGGAAAAGAATATGTATTGAATGGGATTTATGGAATCATTGTCAAATCTAGGAAGAGACATGATAGCCTAAGATTGAAATGTAAAAATACTTACATAAGATCTTCTTGGATATCATTGATTTTATGCTATCAAGGGAATGAAATACCAAATTTTGGGAGAATTTTAAAACCCCAATTTCAGGAAATTGGCCATTTTTAATATGTATTAAGTCTATTTAATTCTTACGTTAATTTTGGGAATTATATTGGGGTTTTACATGTTATAATTTATTTCGTGAGCTTCACAGTTTTTAAATTGTTATTAGAACCATGATCCACCACCATAAAACCATGAAACATGTTTTTCAAGTCACAGGGTAGACAAATTTTAGTAAAATGTTTGGAAATCTCTGTAACTGAATTAAGGAAATCATGAAAATTGAAATAGATGGAATGACATGTGGTCATATAGGAATTCTAAACAATTGGTCCTACCATGTAGGGTGTTAGGTTTAGATATTAGAAATGCATGGTTTACATACAGTATTTCAAAAAAATTGGTCTATACATTATGGATACTTGGCTATTCTAGTGGAAAATGCATGGTTGGAACATAGCTTGACAAACCAAGAAAACTTACACATCAACATATAATTAGCACCCCAATATTTTTTTAATTCCATATTAAGTACCTATAACATCCATTTTTCTTGATTATCCTATAATATCATATTATTCCCCATTTATAGGCTCTTAAGGTTATTCCTTTTGATCCAGATACATCATTTGTTGGCTTAAATAATGTTAAAATCCATATTCAATTATATGTTATCGTTATTTCCTATTCCTAAATGATCTATGCTTCTGCTCTGTCCCAGAACCATATATATCAACCAATGTGGATATATATATTATATAATGGTAATTTTGATTTTATTTTATAGAATCTATATAATTAATGGTGATATGAGGCAATATCTAGATGATATTCGTATTGGTCATTGGTTTCATCATCTATTAAAAGGAAGGTGTCCTCTCACTTATCTATAATATTATAGAACCTAATAGTCTAGTGTTGTTAGACTGGTTGAATATATTTCATTGTGGTAAGATCATATAATTCTATAAGTAATTCCATTTACATCTAACAGTTGGTATTTCTAAAATTTATATCTTTTGAGGTAACAACGGATTTTGTAATTTTAAAATTTAAAATTCCAAAATATTGTATTTTTTTTATTGATTGATGATTGATGATATTATTTCAATAATTAATTTTTTTTATTTGAAATTTCACATGACATGGAATATGGAATGCATGACTGGAATGAGATTAGGGCTTAGTATTGAACCTATATAAGTGTTATGCTCCATTTAGTCATTGGAATTGGATCCCTTGTGTTGACATGTGGGATCGATGAAAAAATACTCATGATTATGGAACTATCAGATAGAATGTATGGGTGTGTGTGTGTGTTAGTGTCTGTTTTTGGAAATAAGTAATTTTTAATTCAAACGAATGGAATTTTTTTAAAGGAACTTTTATTATTTTATATTTAAATTACATATGGTTTTGATATGAACTATTATAATTTCATGAACCATATTACTTATAATGAAATAATTTTTAGGTACTCATGTTGATTTATTTAATGGATTATATATATTGTATAGTTTTTATGAACTGATATATATAAAACATTTTGACATTTTTTTCCTTGTAGAATGAGATGGGATATCTTTATCTGAAATTCTACTAAGTTTAAACTCACCCACTACATGGGAATTTTTGTGAGTTTTCTGAGGTCCTTTACTGGGATACATGTGAAGAAAATGTGTTTTATTTTTCCATGGAGGTGTCTTGATACCATAGGAATGGTATATGGTGATGGTTCATGATATTTTTTTTCATTTTTATGTATTCACCTTTTCATCTAGGGATTATGTTGTATTTTGATCTTTTGAGGTATTCATTGGTTTCTATTGGTACATGGGTGTTTTCTTTTCCTTTTGAACATATAATTTATTGTATTTATTATTCATAAAAATAATTTTGAATTAGATGTTTATTTTTATTTATTATGGGTGTTTTATCATTAAAGGTATAATTGTCCCACAACATTATTTGAGTCCATTGTCATTTATTATAATCTTTCGGTGTCATGGGGACGTCTCCTATGGTTTGTAACACCTCTTTCACTTATCAATCCATGGATTAGATGAATTATTTCACAAGTGTTTACATATATGATTATAGGAACATGGATAATTGATTAAGAAAACATAAAAATATAATTAATTATTGGACACATAATAATTTAGGGATACAAGTTATAAATATATACATTAGAGATCATGGATATTCATTACAGAGTCTTTATAGCCTTGTTCTTTTAATTATTTTATTTTTAATCTCTGGATTTATTTATTTTTAGATGATATTAGAGACAGGTTTATTTATTTTTTAATATATTTTTCATTTTTATTTTCTTAATCAATTTGATATAACTCTTTAATAAATTTATATATGATGGTATGGATTGGTTACTATGTAATGTGAATTATAATCCTTATCAAGGTATAGAAAAAAATTAAATTTTCTAGTTCAGATTTTTTTTTGGATCTAGTGTTATTCGAGGATTGTGATATGAGGTATTATATTGAATCAAATTACATTTTATAGGTGATTAAATCATCTTACAATGTAAAGAGAACCTCCATTGATATCTTGGTATATTATTTCTCAATATTTAAAAAAATAATTTCAAGTTATTCTGATTTTCGATCCCTCTCACATAATATATGAATAAATGGATAAATTCTATTATAGAAAATTTATGATGGATAAAAGAGGATAATGAACCTATGATTAATGATTTATTATATCCTTCATATATATTTACGTTTCATTATTCTGAAATCAATTCGTTCGACAGCTCTAACAATGTTTAAATTAAATTGATACATATTAATCCACAATGATTAAATATATAAAAAATAAAGTGATAACATTTAATCAAAATATAATCTCCTCGAGTGTTAAACATGGTTTTAATACTATTATATTCCTATGTTAAAAAAAAATTAAAGATACATTTCTATAGTTTTTTTGTCAATTTTGGTACCATTATTGGAGATCAAACAAAGGACATATCTATGATAGGTGGGTATTTGTTACTCTAAAACATAAAAACTAACACATATTGGATGGATTGAAAGAGGATTTCAAATAAAAATTAGTATTATAGTATTATAATATAATCACATCACCACTTATGTAGGGAATCAATAATAACATTTAATTGATATAATAATGCATGACATGTAATAAAATAAAGAAAAAATTATATCATATTTTTTATGGAGAAATCTGTAAGATATGAGTAAATCAGTTCACTTGGATATTAATATATCCAAATATTACAAATTTCTTTTTTTAAATGTTTTTTCATGAATAACTTCATTAAATATTAGTATATTCGTAATTTAAATTTGATATTTTTTGTAGATCATTGATGAGGAATGAATAAACCATACAATAAAAAATATATCCTTTTTATGATTAAGGATTCTATGATATAACATAATTTTTTGTAAGAAATTATGTAAAATAGTGGTCTGTCATCTCATATGATAGGTGGTTTTGAAATATTGAATTAATAGTTTCCAATTTTAAAAACATGTTTCATCACCATCAAGAAATAAGGAAACTGTAACTTTGATTAAAAGATGTCGCATCAATGAGTATAAAAAACCATAAACATTGAAGAATGTGGTAACCCAAATTATGAAAGGTAATATTAATGACTACATAATGTGTTGATCTACTAAGAAACATGATTTCAATTTGTTGATATATATTTATAATAAAACTATAAAATATAATTATAGAAAAAATATTTATTTTATAATGATTTTTCAAAAATAGAACCAATTTATTCAGTAATTATACATAATTATAGTTAAACATATGATGTGAGAATTATACATAGTCGAACTAATTCATCGTTATGTCATGTAGTCTGTATGAGTTACATGAATTAAAACCCATTAATGATGACTCTAGCTACTTGATATTTTAAAAAAATAAAGTTGGTTATAGGTGATTTTAACATGTATAATTAAGACTATGCATGTCTATATTGATATTTGTTAGAGTATTTTATCGTAGATTCTGAGATGTATGATGTTGACTTCAAGATGAGTTGATGTCAAAAATTTAAAATATTTAATTCCATATAGAATAATATCGAAGGAATATGGATATTTTTTTGAATATTCTTCTATTTATTAAAATGGAAGAGGATACCATGGAGAATGAAATTTATTTGGATGATATTATATATATAAAACAATATAAGAATGATATTATTATATTTATAGTGATGATAGGAAATATAATTTCTATTTAAATATCAGAAGTGAATCAAATTTAATTATTATGAGTCATTGAAAATTTATATTTATTATCAATTTGTGGTCTATTTTGAAATATCATTTATTCTTAAATAGTAATGGATGAACATTTCTTTAGTTATTAAATGAATGTATTCTTCATCTATGGTTATATTTTTTTATCTAACTACCTAATTAGATTATATATTATTATACAAATTTTCAGTTGAGTTATGTGAGATATATTCATTATTAAATGTTTGAAATTGCTTTCAACATCATATCAAAAAAAATTTTCCTTAAATCAAAATTTAATAGAGGGTAGTCACATTTGATATCATATTAAAACATCTGACAATTTGTAAGAGAGTAAGGTGTAGTGAGAGAATTGTGTATTATTTCTAAATTTTTATCAAATATAGGTTGAATTTTTGAAAATTACATATATTAATTTTGGAATAGATGAATAATAATGAAAATTAAATTATAAAAAACAAGTATGAAGAAAATTAGAGGCTCAACGTAATATCTAATATTTCTTATGAAATTTAGAAATATTTTATTGTATTTTTTTTATATTTTTATTCATTTCAAATCACATAGATATTGATACATTCATAAATTAAATTCAAAATTGTTTGCATTTAAACCAGATCAAATATTTAAAAAACAATGTGAAAAAATACTCAATATTATAATCCCTTTGATAGAAATACATGATTTCCACTATGAGATATTCTATAGTAAAAATAAATTATCAATGTACATTTCAATGGGTCATTTTTCATTGTTGGTGTCCATGATAGAGATCAATCCAAGATCACCTATATACCTGGTAGGTATACTCATCATTATATTATAATTTTATATGTATATCCAAATTATAATTGGGGGATTTCAATTTAATTTTGAAAAATTGGTCTTGTGTTTGGAGAATTTCTCTCTTATGGATGTAATCATAGATAATAATTCAATGATATAATATTGTATGGTTGAAAATGTAATATAGAAGAAATATATCATAGTTTTTGATAGAGTAATCTCTTTTCAATGACTAAATCAGTCATTATGATGTCGGGATATCTTAAATAATCTATGGTCTAGTAGTTTTTATTAAAAATGGTATCGGATGTTTCACTTCCTATGATTTCTAAATAATAGTGATTATTATGAGATGTTGGATGTTTGTCAATGATGATGATTTTTCACATTGTCTAATATGATTTAATGATGTTCTATTGTTATGGACTCTAGGAGTGGCATGATAATTTTACAAATATTTCTTTTGAAATAATGTTCTAACATATTCCATTATAGGTTATATTAGAATAAATATTTTGTTTTATCAATTTCTGCTAGTTATTATTAGTGAATAATATAATGACTGAAATTATAGTATTGTTATTAATGGTCAAATAAATGAGTATTTAAAACCATGACCATTTAATTATATCATAGTTTATGAAAAGTTATGGTCCATCGATAATCTATACATATGTCACAAAAAATCATAAACAACTTATAGAATACCAGGTTTATAAAACAGACAAAACTGTAATTGATTTTGAGCTTTTTCAATTTCTGGATGGGTCAGATTTAAATCTGAGCATTAGAAATTAATTCTGAGTGTCAGAACACAAATACCTGTTGTTTTTGGACATGGGTGAAGTCCTGAGAAGCCTCCTGAATTGCTTGATATGTTTGAAGAGCTCCAAAACTGAAAACGTCAAGTTTTTAAATGACGGTAGAGGGCACACGATCCGTGCACGATCTGTTATACCGTACGATCCACAATAGGTAACAGTGTGGTCCCTTTTTAAAAGTTATTGATTCATTGCACATAGGTTGTTTGAGGACACCTAAATCATGTTCCTAGATTGTGCGGTGTGTGTGTTGGAGGAAGAATACTACACATGGTTTTCGAATGGTTTTCACAAAATTTGAAAAACTGGCCGGGTCAAACCATGTTGTTGGATTCATTAAAATAATTGAATTAAATTAAAATTAAAATAAATTAAATTAAAAAGATAATACACCCCTCACCTCCCCTCTCTCTCACAGACCACATGATTCCCCCTTGGGCTCTTCATTGACCTCCCATGGAACCTCCCTATGTCATCTATCCACCTGCAGCAAAATACCCACGTATTTTTTCCATTTTCTTGCATGAACCTTCACAGTCGTGAGAATTATTCATCGGGTGTGGTTCATACATGTTCCAAAAACCACCACTAAAGGCTAAAATATTTGGTGTGTGTTTGGTCCACATTTAATTTTTCAGGGATTTTGAGGTAATCTGGGTGGTTTCACTTCGTTTTGGTTTATCACTGATACCTGATTTCATAGTGGCAAGGTGTCCTCGCAGGTTTTTGATTGTGTGTATGCTTAGTAGGGGAGCAACTTATTTTAGTTACAAATATCCCTGACCTGATGTGTACTTATTTTTTCATCCATAAGGTGGGGTCCCTTTCTCTGTACTCAATTTTATAAATGAATTAATAAGTTTATCAATTCATGTTTATTATAAATTAAATACATGCTGTGAAGTATTAATATTCAATTCACATAAATGATATTTAGCATGTATCATATTTATAATTCTAAAGGTGATAAATGATTTGTGTGATAAGTAATATCATTATTTTATAATAAAACCCATCCAACAGAGGTGCGCTTCATTGAAGATAAAAAGTATTCTTTGACCTAACATTCTTGAGTTGTCATGCCAATAATTATTATTTCCTGATGTTATGTTGAAATTCGTCATGTTTAGGATATGGCCTAAATGTCATTAAAAACAAAGAGTTTCCATTTTTAAATGATTAATGGATGAGGCACTTTCTATGTGTTTGGTATAGTTTTTAGATTAGAATTACCAATATAGGTAACTTCACTTTTCAAGGATACTTGGAGACATAAATGAAATTGACATGGTTTGGTAAATGGAATGAGTTATGTTTAATGAATGGAAAATGATTAATGATTTACCCTCAAAACTATTTACCAAATTGTTTTAAAATGTTTTAGAATGCTGAAAACACAATGGGTAACATTTGTGTTCCCAAGTAAGAATACCATGGATGGACTCAATGGGTTGTTATACTTGTACTTTAGGAGATACATGGATTCCCATGTCGGAATTCTATGGACAGACCTAGGTTTATGAGAGAATAATTGGTTCCACATCCCTAGAAACCTTTTCCATATTATGGGAAGGTAGATGTGAGAAAATTAACATATGATAATTCCTTAATGGATTTTACTAAGTGGTTTCATGCTAATTTTCCTTGTCATGGTAATGAAATTCTAGGCTTGGACTAGATGAACTTAATGTTTAACTAAGACATGATTATGTGGTTCCAATACTACTTGTCCTATCCATACTAATGGAAGAGAATTCATAGACCAATAAAAAATGGTTGAAACTCTACATAACATATCCACACTAATGGAAGTAAATACATGGACCAAATAAATTACTTCAAGATGTCAATATCAATAGGTATGGGTTGATCTGGGCTTTCCTTCGATTCTTAGAGGAGAATGCCATGAGACTCGGGAACCCCTTTTTGATTCAAGGAAGTGGTTTTTGGTGGTTGATAACCACCTAAACTCTGGTCCTTGTCTATTATTACATTATCATAGGATGCCTTGGATACACTCTGTGGTTCTATCAATGACATGTAGGTTCCATGGTTATAGAACGTAGGGCCCCGTCACTGCTTTTCCTCATTTTACCTTGGTCGATCACCTTGGACTCGGTATGCACATTCTTGTGTAATTAGTTGGATTATTTTCATTAGAATACACTCTTATCGCTTATCTAGACTTAGATACTACTGAGTTAGCATTCCCAAAGATTTATGTTACCTTCATTATTACCCTAGAACCCCCCAGTATATATTGTTTTCAAGTTTCCTAGTAACATCTTGAAAAATTCATTATTTGGTACTATCGAGGTGATGTCAATGTTGGATATTTGTCATATCACCAATTAACATAAAATGTAATTACATAATCAATGAACCAGTTACTTGTTTAGACATCAACTGACGGACAAAGTTGGAACTTGAGTTTCTAGTTACATTGTACTACATACATTATTTATGTATGCATGAACACTGTTTAATTTATATTACACTGTCGGGATTTGGATAGACACTGTTGGTGCCGGCATACTAAGATTTATATAAATCGCAATCTACTCGGGTTTCCATTGCACTGGGGTACCCAAGTATACTTTCTTGTTCACAGGGCCATGGACCTCTCCTGAGGTTGTTTTCTTGTACCCGGGAGTTAGGAGCAAAGGACGGAGCTGGGGCTCAGGATGCTTGTGGAGATAAATTTTGTTATTTTATTTCATTTATTTACTTGATTCCAACATTTTTTTATTGAAAATCAGGTTGTACTATTTTCTTATTTTCTAATGTATCAATACCATGTCATGAATTCATCTATTGTATAAACTGGCATTGGCCACATTTGTTCATTTATAAGAATTATGTCTTCCACTTCTTTGTCAATTTTTTATTACTACTTTTGATGTTGATTGTTATTTACTCTGTAATACCAATGCGCAAATTTTATAAGAGGGTATATTCTCCCCACTGATTATTCTTACATCCTCACTACTAGTTGTCAGCCTCTAGCACATGAGGAGGTGTGCTTGACATCATGTGGTGACCGGTTTGACCACCGTCTTATTGGTGAGATTGGTCAGGAAATTACAATATAGTATCAGAGGTGTTTTTCCCTTTTATCATACTATTTTCGTTTGGTAGATAGGATACTAGGAAAGTGTAAGAACAAGGTTAATATTCATTCTTGGTATTGATCATTCCATCTATAGGGAATGACCAAGTGGCCAGGGATGGGATTTCTGTTTATGTTTTTAACTTTTACAATTAATCATATTTTACATAGAGTAGTTGGTGTACGTTTCATTTCTTATGATTTATGGAATTTTTAATACTACCCTTGTTCTGTTATGGCCTGGATGTAACAAACAATCATCATATTAGGCACATAGAAATTCAAATTCCATTCATATGTGCATTCAATGTACTTGCATTATGAGGTTTCCTACTATGTAAGATTTTGTGCCTTATTGATATGAAATTCATAGATTTATACCTATTTATGTATTACATTATCTTGGCATCTATGCTTACCTCCCATTATGTCATGTTCCTATGATTAATGTGTAGTTCTACTATGATTTCAACTTATTTCTCTATTTTAGTTTCTTGTAGTGGCATTCTAACTTTCCTAATATTTATATTGTTGGTTTCATCTGTCAAATTAAAAGGTAATGACTATGATGGGAGCTATTTTTCAGTTATAAGGTGTGTGGGTTTTTTATAGATGGGAAATGTTAACTCGTGTAATTTAACCATTTTATAAATACTATTATATTATATTTTTTATAAAGTAAGTTCTTTTTTAATAATAGAAGCCAAAAGACAAACGGTAAAGTGTATAGGAGCTTTTCAGTATGGTAGACGACCAACCAAATAATGTGGAACATTATTTTGGATCGTGTTATATTTTTAATTGACATTTATATAGATTAATGGGATCCAATATCCAATCCATGAATTGTATGGGAACTTGATGACATTGGAAATATAACTCAATATGAAATGTCATGAAATAATGCTATGTGTAATGCTTACAAATGTGAATGATGTTTATTTTTTATCTAAAATCAAAATGGATCGCTTTTAAAATGAAACTAGACAAAAGTAGGTCATTTGGGAAATTATTTTATAAGACAAACCATTTTGGTGATTTAATTGTAATTATTTTTGGAAACTATTATTGGGATTCATGATAATGAACCCAGGTTGAATTTGGGGGACCATTGTAGGATTCCATAATTATTAAATGTATTTTAGATGAAAAATTGATTATTTATGATGGAATGTTAATGAATATTAAATTTTAAAAATAACGTTTTATAAAACATGCATATTTTTCCATTGCGGTGTTAATTAAACTCATGTAACTTGTGATTGTTTTGATAAATGGAACATTGAAGCCATAATTAAATATTTTGATAATTAAAGATTATATTTTATTAAATATAAGAGGATTTGAAATGGAAACTGTAGCTGTTATGACTATGTGGAACCCTCGTGTAATGGGAAGTTCAGAATTCTATTAGAGTTTCCTTCGAACAGAAGTGTGAGTGCATTATCTAGGTGTTCTTTTCCATAGAAATAGACTTATGATCCGAATTTGGGCCAAGTGAATTGTTTTCGATATGACCATGTGTCCTATTTGAAACTTTTTCTTTAGAAGGGGCTAACACATTGTAGGTAGCGACCTCTAACTCAAATTCCTTGATATTGTTGTGACTTTTCTCACTTTTGGTGTTGTTTGGGTGTCGTTGTCCCATGTAAGACTTTGGGATGGAAGTGACACCCTTGTTTGGATGGGTGGACATATCTTCCGTGACCTTGACTTGAGTTTGAGTATCGAGTATAGCTCATTTTCAGCTGGTTATACGTGCCTCGGGCATGGTCGACCACTTTATAGGTTGTTTGAACCTCTCTTATTCTTATTAGTGATAGATGACTTGGTATGGCGTCATCTAGGAAAATAGTTGTACGCGGAAATATAGATCTGAAATAAATCTTATTTTACTATTGAGCACTGTCTTATATCACCTCCAATTAGAGTGACTTTGAAGATAACGAACCAGTTCCAGCTCAATACTCAGATTGGTTTTTAAAATACAAGAGTGATTTGAAATGCCTGTCTCATTTTTATAATATAGAATTCTTATGAGCGGTTATTGTTCCTTCCTTTTTCGTATTTCACACTCCTACAGTGGGTAGTGTCATTTTGAACCTGGTATATGTTTCCTTCCTTATAGATGGATCTCAACTTAAGGGGAACATTAGGAAAACGTCAGGTTTTCTTGAATTCACTTGAGGCTTTCTAGTATTAAATTAGGTCAGTGCTTGTTCTATAGCATGACATTGATCTGGTTTTACTATTTTACCTTTTTGATTCAAGGTTTTTTTATTGGAAACAACACCTTAATTCATCGAAGTGTAATCTTCATAAGTGACAATCATGTCTCTTATCTTGATGCCGTACTTGATGAACTAAAAGAGCGTCAGTATTTCACCATGATAAATCTTCAAAATATGTTGATCTTGTTGGATGATATTTGTTAGTGTTTCATAGTAAAGCATGGTTCTCATCGAGGCGTGGTAGGTCCTGAGTGATTCCTTGGTTCCCAAGTTGGAATTCCATGTTTGGAATCATGGAATCAAATAGTTTATTTTGATATGTTCCAACTACCTAAGATAGTTTTCTTCAACATACACCGACAAAGTGGCTTGACTCATTCATTCATCTTTTAGTTAAATGTTTATGATTGTATACGGTTGTTTTATATAACATTTCTAGGTGAAGGTAAGTGTGGTATCAGGGTAACTATTGTCTTCTGAGAATGATTACTCAACCATTTTTGTAAGTTCAAATAGAATTTGACTGTTTCCATTTGAAGAAATAATTCCATGAGTGTCGAAACAACACTTAGAGTTTTGTTTTGTATAATAATTCCCATGGTAGAGGTACTTTGTCTTGGAATTTACCCTTCTTATGTTTAGACCTATTGTTGGGGAGCACCATCGATCAAATTTCTATCGAGATGATGATGTGATCATGGATCTATCTAAACGAGCTCATTTAAGATGTGTTTCTTTGGTTCAGTTAAACATTGAGCATTATCTTAGGTTCTAATGTCTATTGTGAATAATTCATAAGAAATTATTAAGGTGCATTGGGCTTTGGGAATGCAATGAAATAGTTTGAGAGAAACATCATTAACCATGTAGTTTAGGTGGTGTTTAGTTTTTTCTCGATGTATTCTCAAGGACGAGTAGTTTTTAAGGTGGGTAGATTATAGAATACTTTGTTTTTGAACTCGATAAAAATGATAATTTTTTTGAATTTTTCAATTACTAGATTGGTAAGATTTAAATATGAGCTTTGAAACATAATTTTGAGAGTCGGAAAACTAATATTTGTTGTTATTGGAGTTCGGTGAAGGCAAGTTTAGTCTCACAATGGAATAAAAAAGTTTCAGGAGTGTCGAACTAGAAAACATCATGTTATTAAATGATAGTAGAGGTAAAGCTATTTGCTAAACCATGAATCCCACTACAGGTATCCGTACGACACATTTCTATGATGGGAAGTAGCTTTGTGCATGTGTTAAAGATGGTTTCCTAAACCATGATCCTAGCCCATGTGGGGAATGTCTTCGACGTAGGTGACTCTGCATGGTTTGCGCACTGATTGAAAATCGTGCAGGTAAAAATGTGTTGTTGGGTTATTTAAAAGATTTAAATTAGATTAAAATAAAATTAAATTAAATTAAAAATAAAATAAACCCCTAACCTCCCCTATCTCTCATAGACCACGTGATGCCTTACGTTGGGCTCTCCATCGACCTTTCATGGAACCCCCTTTGTCGGCCATCCACCCATAGTGAAATTCACACATATTTCTTCCATTTTATCAAACAGACATTCTCGGTTGTGCGAATTATTCTTCAAGTTTGGTTATTGCTGGTTCTGGTAACCACTTCCAATGGAGAGGCGATTTGGTCAGTTTCGGACTAGACCCAATGTTTCGGGGGGGGGGGTGTTGAGCTATTCTGTGTGGTTTCACGTCATTTTGGATTATCACCGACACCTGAGTGCATTGGGGCTAGGAGTCCTCACATGTTTGTGAAAGTGTCCAATTTTAGTGGGGGAGAAACTACTTTTAGTTAGAATGATCCTAGAGCCGATGTGGATGGCTTGGTTACACCTTGAGGTAGGGTCCCTTCCAATTCCTAAATTTTATAAACGCATTAATGAATTCCTTACATCACTTTTATTAGAAATTAAATCCATGCACTGAAGTATTTATATAGATTGTACTTTAATGCGATTTTGCATATTTAATATTTAAAATGATAAATGTGATAAATTATTTTTGTGATTAGTAAAATAATGATTTTACAATATAACTTTTCCAATGGTGGTGCGCTGAGTTTAAACTAAAATGTAGTTGTTAGACCTTGCTTGCCTGACATTTCATGTCTAAAATTATTATTCCTAGATGATATGTTGAAATACAACACATTTCAGACATTGATCTAATGGAATAAAAACAACTGAGTTTAACTTTTTAAATGATTTAAGCACTAAAGAACCATCTAATTGTTTGGTCCAGTTTTATGATTGGAATTATCCATATAGGTAATTCGCCTTTTTCATGGATACTTGGAGCCATAAATGTAATTGAAATGTTTTGGTTAATGGAATGAGTTAAGTTATATGAATAGATAATGATTAATGATTTACATTCATAATGATTTGCGAAATTTTTTTCAAATGTTTTTGAGTGCTAATAACACCTTTATTGACAGGTGGGTTCCCATGTTGGAATACCATGGCTGGACTCAATGGGTTTTCATACTCACACCCTAGGAGATACATGGATTCCCATGGTATATTTCCATGGATAGACTTGGGTTCATAAGAGAATAACTGGTTCCACATCCATGGAATCCCATACCATGTTATGGGGAGGTGCTGTGTGGACATTGACATTTGAAAATTCCTCAATTGAATTTACTAAATTGTTGTGTGCTACCAAGACTTTTAACACTAATGAAAGGATATGCTTGGACCAAATTAAATTAATGATTAACTAAGACTTGATTAAATTGTTTCAATGCAACTTGGCCTATCCACACTAATGAAAGGAAATCCATATAACAACAAATAAATGTTTTCAACTATTCTGGACCTATCCACACTAATGGAAGGAAATACATGGACCAAATAAATTACTACATGAATCCCCTATCAGAATGGTCGCATTGACCTTGGATCACCTTGTATTCTGAGTGGAAAATACCTTGGGACTCGAGAACCACATTCCGAAACAAGGAATGGTTTTTCTGAGGTTGATACCCACCAATACTCTGGTCCTTGTCTATTGCTACATTATCACCAGATTCCATGGATACACTCCTTTTTTGCATTGACATATAGGTGTCGTCCTGACAGCCTACAGGGACATGTTATTGATTATCATCACTTTAACTTTGTCGATCACCATGGACTCAATAGGCACCTTATTATTGAATGCCTTAGATTTTGTTCCATGGATTACACTCTTATCCCTTATATATACTTAGATACTCTTAAGATAGCATTCTTTGAGATCTATGTCACCCTGTCTATTACCCTAGGTCTCCCTCAAAATATATAATTTTCTGGTTGACATGTTACAACTTGGAACCCTCATTATTTTGTATCATCTTAGTGATGTCAGTGCATTATATGACTCAGTTGACCTATTAACATAAAATGCTAATTATTTAAACAATTAGCTAGTTACATGTTGATACACCCACTAGAAAATAAAGAATGGGCTTGAGTTTTTTGTAACTATTTACAACATACTTCATTTATCCAGGCATACACACTGTTTAACTTATATTAAAATGTCGAGATTTGGGTAGACACTGGTGGTTCTGGACCACTAAGATTTATATCTCACACCCTAATCAGGCCTCCATTGCACTGGGGTACCTATGTAGAAATTCATGTTCACATGTCCTTGGAGCTTTCTTGTTGTTTTTTTCTTGCACACAGGAGTTAGGAGCAAAGGAATGAGCAAGAGCTCAGGATGATCACGGAGATCACTAATGGGATTTTAGTGTTATTCATTACTTGATTATTATATTGTATTGTATTGAGAAGCATGTTGTACTATTTACTGCCTTCTGTAATGTATCAATACCATGTTAGGAATTCATCCATTATATAAACAAGAATTGGCCAATTTTGTTCATTTATATGAAATCGGTCATCCGCTACCTTTTCAATTATGTATTACTGCTTCCACTATTGATATTTATTTACTATGTAATACCAATTCACAACTTTAATAAGAGGTTATAGTCTCTCCACTGAATATCCATACATCCTCGCTATTAGACGGTAGCCTCTGGCATACTGGGATGTGTTCTTGTGGTTATGTGGCGACCAGTTCAACCACTGTCTTAGTGGTGAGCTGGGTCTGGATGTCACCCCATTATCAAATATTTCTAAAGATATTAAAATATAGAATAAATTTTTTAACACATAGAACCATGGAGAATTAATGAAACTATTTAATAATTATTTTCATTGGATCTTGATATGTACATAGGATCTAAAGTCTATGTGTCATACATGCATGAACACCCTATAATGATGAATCATTGGAACCAAGCTATTTAATGAAATTAGGCAGGGTAAAAAATAAATACGGAATGTGTTATTTCAAAATGAATTTCTAAATTGGATATGAATTGCATGCAGTTATGGGAGCATCCAAGGGGTGACATATTGATGTAAAGCGAAGTTGATGTGATTCATTCTAGGGTAATGAATACCTAGTGGGGAAATATCATTTGATAAGGATGAAATGTATAAAACATTTTTTCATATAAAAAATTAGATGAAAACATGAGAATGTATTTTTACATAAAATAGCTTGTATGGATAGAATCAAAGATAATATCAGTTATTTTATCCACATTGATGGAATACAAATGAAATTTATGTTCATTCTATGATGTTCACGATTTTTTATTCTCTTAATCATTTTTACTTTATTGTTATTTAAATACATTCATAATATCATAAGATTTTATTCCTTATTTATCAAAATGGAAATTCTTTTGTTTAGGTATTGATTGATAATTAGTTTTTATTTAGTTGTTTATTAATTTTATTTAACTCTTTCTTCAGTTCGTATGTGATGGAACTTATTTTTGGTAAAATTATGTGAGTTATAAACACTAAAATGTGTTTTTAATAATCTTGAGTATCATATCATAAAAATTAATATCTCAATTAAATTTTATCGATGAATATTTATATTTGGGATCATATTGAAACACTTATCAATTTCATGGAATAACAATCAATACCCATTGGAATGTTAAAATGATTTCGGATATTCATGTATTATTTAACATTGTAATTGATTTATTAATTTTTAATTCCTTCGTTAGTAATAATTTATTAATATTAATAATCAGAGTTTATAATATAAACTAATAGAACAATTTATAAAAAGATAGCAATATTGAAGCTATTAGTAGTCCTGAAGGCCTTCATTTTTTATTGATTTTTCATAATACCCAATTTAAGGGTTGAACGGGTTCCCTTTCAGGGTCTGTAGGATTAGTGGCAAGTTACATGACCCGAATACCTTAGAGGAATTAACCCCAAACAAAAAATATGAAAGGGATCCACCCTTGAATATTTCATGATGTTTTCACTCCACCATTTAATGGATGGTTGGCTCGCTATCATGTTCTGAGATGCATAGGCCCAATACCGATGGAAATTCCATACCCACTAATTCATCAAATTCTAGTTAGCTCTACTCAAGTAAATGTGCCTATTCAAAATCCTAATCTATAGCCTTATTCCTTTTAAATAATTCTAATTGAATATAAATTTCATGTATACTGATGGACATGAGGTTTCTAGAATGATATGAGGAGTCATGAAGGCCTTGAGGTGGCCAATAAGACTTACTGGCTTGAAGGCCTTAGGTGTTCCGTAGTCTATAAAGGACTCGACAATTGAGTAGGGGAAATAGATGAATAGATCTGGCTACTACAGTAACGTGAAATATCTTCTACAATACTTCAACAGTGACCCATAAATATGACTCTACTAGATTTTATATCAAGTCACTTTCAAGAACAAGAAGAGTCATCGCCAACTAGGAGGAGGATCATGTGCAAAAATATTGCGGAAGCATTCATCTATAAGATAATCTCCCCAAGATATATTGTTGGTTTCAAATGGTCAATATTCCATTGTAACAAATTAATTATAAATATATATTCTAAAAGTTAATTTCTAATTAATCATTTAAATATAATCATCATACATCCATTAATAAAATCATATAACAATCCATATTCCCTATGATATGGAAATTTTTTAAAAACAAATTTATTGATTTCATGTATACCCCAATAATTATTAATCTCAAACACATGTAAAAACATTGATGATTCGTGAACCACAACTAATATTGGTTATATAAAATCCTATAATATATAATTGTTACATCATTTTAGATGAATACTCAATACATAAAATAATATTACAAATCACATAACTATAATGGTGTAGTGTACTCAGATACTACAAACATAAATATCATATTTAGGTACCATATTCATCATCACTCATAAAATTATTCTCGCATTTATCCATGATGACATACCCTGCATAAAAGTTTTCATCATAACATAGGGAAATGAAACATAAGAGATGGTGATATCCTATTATCAGTAAGTGTAAGAGTGGGAGATATAAATTTAAGATAAATGAAATTATAAGATATGTAAAAGGTATTGACATTTTAATCAAAAATTGTAATCTATACACAATAAATCTTGGATTAGAAAAAATAAAACATGGAACTAAACTTTATCATTTCAAAATTCAAGAATTATAATAGTGTGTAATCATCATAAATCAATCCTGAACCACTTGTTCAAATAATAATCATATAAACATATCATAAGAGTTTGGCACCAACATAGTCATACAAACCATATAATTTTTTAATTAATGTATGTGAGACCATAATATAATAGTTGATCATGACTCAACACCTATTCCAATATCATAATGGAGCATGCATCACTATATGATTCTCATTTCAAAGTGGGTCGCTGATCCCTACATTTTTCCATAGTGGATCTTTCATATCAACTCCATTATCATAATTATGTCATGAGATATAATAATTTAACCAATGAATTTGTTAGATTCAATATTATCAACCATCATACAATTAATACCATACATATAAATTCCAAAATAGAATTAAACAATCGTCATTTCATTATAACATAACTCATGGAAAAAACCATTTCTATAAACATTTCCTCATTTCATCAAATAATAACACATATAAAATTAATGGGTTTTCTAAACATCCCATAACCATAATTACAAACCATATTTGTAAATAATAATGGTATCACTGAATAATATCCTCATCAATTCATAAATAACATCCATTTATGTTTTCATGGATGTTAATGTCTTCAAAATATCCCAAGGATATTTCTTGAGGAAAATAAACATTTCATTTTAAAACCTATTTTTGAAACCCTAAAATATTATAAATATTTATGGAAAAATTATTTATCAAGATCCATTAAAAAAATTTATGTTAAACTAAATATCATTGATCATCATGATGGCTGGAAATTTTTCTCACATCGTAATTGTAAAAATAATATTATTTTCACACCTTCGATAAAAAGTACCTCATTATGAAAATAAAAAGAATATTAACATTAATACATTTATAGAAAGGTATTAAATGGGTATAAATATATTTATAAATTAATTTTATGATATATAAAAACAATCTTGAAATCATTTTAGATATCGGGGATATTGAATAAAATGGTTGTCTCACAGAAATATAATAAATAAGGATGTATTTTCATACAACAAATTTCTAAACAATTTTGAGTAATAAAATGAATGAAATGATTCTAAAACATCATATTTTTAAAAATATCCCTTGGATAAAAAAATTTAAAATTTATTTTTAGATAAATTTCATATTATTTTTCAATATAAATTCAATAAAAATAAATCCTACTTTTAAATGGAATTGAATCATAAATCTCTTACCTCAATTAAATTCTCACTTGGTAAATGTTTGATCCCTAAATATAGTAAATATATATATATATATATATATTACAGATATATTATCATATAATTCAGATAAATTATGATTTACCAATAACATTTTATCCCCTATTTATTGAATTTTTTTATAAATATAATTGTTTTAGGTGACATATACTTTATTTTTTATGCAAGATTCCGTTTGGAAATCTCGATCCTTATACATTAGTTTTGGTTCCATAATATATTGAATTTTAATAATTTCAATACTATAATATTAAATTGTAATATAGTATTTTGTAAATTTTCATATAATTCATTGATGAGAAATGACTTACGACACTACATGGAGATGGTAATTTGTATGTATAAATGATTGATGTTTCAATATTTAATTGAATGGAATGAAATAATGGTGATAAATAACTAACATTTAAATAAATATAATAATATCATTAATATCAAAAATATTATATAAATTAATTATTATAACCATAAATGTAAAATGGTTTTGAAAAATGAAATGCATTGCTTCATGGAAGTGGTAGTCCACACATACACATGAGAAAAGTTATTTAATCACATACGATGGAAAGAAGGTGAGTAATGGTCTTACATAACCACATATAAAAATATCAATATTTAATATAATTAATAGATTATTTTAGAATGGATATCATATATTATAAAGGATTTATAAAATCATAAAATTTAAAGTACTTAGTAAAGAGTTATACAACTTCACTAACACCCATCTTCTAGATTCCCACATAAGACTTTAAGGGAGGGTTCTTTGGATTGACCAGAAGATCTAAGACTTGATTAATAAAACTAAAATGATATTTGGATAGTTTTTTTGATATATAAATAGAAAACATTTTGAATAATGCAGCATAGAAGGACCCCATTTAAACTTGATGATTATGCCTCCCTTCGAATTTCAAAATGTATTGATTTTTTTTAAATTAATTTTAAGTTAAAATGGATAAAAATTGATTTATTTTGTATATATAAATAGATTTATTATAAATATTTTCATCAATTAATATGTTTAAAACATTTTATGACCTTTTAACCCTTATCTCTTTGTTTTAACTACCTATTATCCCTTTTAACAATTACTACGAAATCAATTGTTTGTACTCCTTAAAGGGAATGATTGTTAATATAAATGGAAATGTGAAACATAAATGTAAAATGGTTGATATTATATACAATATCCATTTACCATGGCTGAAGATAAATTTTTAAGGAATATTTATTATTTTAATAATGTATTATTTATCATACAATACCATTAAATTAATTTTCATGGGTATTGAAAATGTTTTATGTAAATGAAAACTTGAATGAAATATAATTATAATTTAAAATATTATAAAGAAATATTATTTTATAACTATATAAAAAATTCATGTAGCACAATTATTCTTCCACATTGTTATACTGACAATATTTTCTAAATCATTTATTTTTTTATTATATTACATGAAGAAATAATGTGTTAGTGTTGCATATAAATTTAAGATAAATATTTTATAACTAAAATTAAAAAATAAAAACACAAGACATAAAACTACATCATATTTAAAATAAAAATTTATAAAAAACTTAAACTCTTTCATAATAACTCAAATACAATAGAGATATTAATGTTAAGAGAGTTACATTTTTTATTTATTGTATTTCGAAATAATATAAGGGTCATAATCAATGAAAAATGGCACCCAGTTTTAATTTTTTAGAAAAATGGATGATAATGGAAGAATTCCACTCATCCTACAGGAAAAAATATTGTTTAATAATAATCATAAAGCATTGACCCTGTGTATTCACCATGTTTAACCTGTTTTACCCTTACCGAGCTAAAAAATATATTTTCCATGGTTACAATTCAAAATGTCCATAATTTAAAGCACCCTATTTGAAAATTATGATCCTTATGAATACATATAAGGAATCTTTTTTTCAATATTCAATTTCTATAAGTGGAATTAATTCATTTTATAATATGTGTGCAAATATCAACGAAAACTATTTTTAGAAAATAATGTTTTTAATCACAAAACCAGATTTATTATTCTTCCTTGAATAGAGAAACCCCTTAGATGAATGCTAAATTTTTACTGAATATATAATATATATTTTATTAATATCATACATCTAATGTGATTAATTTAAATTATTATAAAAAAATACCTGAATAAAAATATTATGTAGGAAAAAAACCCTCACTATTAGTTTCTGTAGATTTTATTTACATTTAGAATCAATTAATAGAAAATTTATTTCTATTTATATATGCAAAAACCATTATTTTTCACAATTAAAGTCCTACCATTCATACGCACCCATACAAAATCTATAGAATAATAATATTTCAGTAGAATATCTAGGTTAATTGAAACTCAATGTTACATGTATAAAATGATATCAATGAAATCATGTTTATTTTAAGAGATGTAAATCATAAAATCATAGGGAGTTTATTAGAACTACATTAAAATAATTATACATAAATATTAAATCGTTTTTTAAAGATAGAGGATACTTGAGCCTCATAAATTCCTTAGGTACCCACATATCTTCATTTAATTTATGTTATTGTCATAAAAATTTGAAAAGGTGAGTACTATTATTTGGTAGAAATTTCCCTTTATGATCAATAATATCTAATAATTTTTTCTATTGATAGACATATTATATCATATGTGATTCCTATGGGTTCAATCTCTGTGAATAATCATGTATGTACTTTCATGGGTGACATACATGGAACATATCATGAACATGAGATATATTTGGTAGATGTGCCATGAGATAGTCTACCACCCTCATAAAATTATTTTTTGAAAAGGTATTTATATATCAATTGATCATAATTTCCTTAATTTCAATTCTAATAACATTATTTAAAGTAAATATTCATCATCATACCTCATCACAAAATTTGAAATTTTGATCTTATTGATGATTGTCAGCATAACATTTTAATAGACTCTAAAATATCCTTGTGTGTTGGTTAATGGATCTATCAGTTGTTAAAATTTCCATGATATGATATTGTCTTAATATCATTATTTATATAATATAATCAAATAACATTAAATTTCTTCACTTCCAACCATATAGGCCCTCATAAATATCAATCTAAATTCATTTTTGAAATATTTTTTTAATGAATATTGAATAAGACGAATGTGTTTATTAAAAAATACATTGAAATTAATAAATATAGAAAATAATATATATTCGAATGTAGGAACGATTCTCTCTGATTTTCCATCTATTTTAGGATAATATATAGTACCGAAATTCAGCTCTCAATTCCAAACATACAAAGGAATTCTCTAGAACATCATAGTAAATGTTGTATCCCGATTAGTTAAAATATTATCCACTGATAAATGAAATATTACCATAATAATAATGTATACTATAGGAATATAATAATATCATATGTATTTTTTAGTTATAATGAAATGCATTGATTCTATATGGAATTATACTATAACATAAACAATATTGTGCCCATTTCATTTTTTGGGGAGTCTAAAAAAATCCATGGTAATGTTTTTGTATTTTCATTTTGGTATATGTAATGGTCGTAACATTCCATTATACATTAATCTATAGTACATAATATTATTTCATACAATGAATTTATATGAAAACACTATAGCATCCATTTTTATTTTACCCTAATAGAAATAACCTTTATGGTCATTATACATCTCGACACATACATTATGAATTGGGAATGATGAATATTGAGATAGGAACTTTGAGCTTAATCCAATATCTCCTTCATAAAATTTAGTATCTATGAGATACATATTAAATGACTAAGCCTTTTAATTTCATCAAAAAAACGTTTGAAATTAGAAACACTTCTCACTATTTTATAAAATTCCATATATTCCTTTTTACTTCTTTAATACCCACACTTTTTATGGTTGAAATTTTATCTATGATATATAGGATATGTAAAATTTCCTAATGATTTAAAGGTATATATTCTTAAAATATATAATAATTTTTCATCTATCATCCCATGTTAGGGACAAACAGAAATGGTGCTTTGGAATCAAAAATTTAACCACATTGTTCAACCTACCATGGATATAATATATTGAGAATTAGAAATCTTCAAACATATCTAACTTTCATCCCTATCCCATATTTAACTCATTATATTTTAATGTATATATATTAATATTTTATACATATTTATTTCATACCATTCATCATAAGGGTAATTCTTTCAAATATTAAATAAGAAGTTACTATCGACAAAAAAATCATCAGTAAACTCATTTTTTTATTTCTTTTCAATTTTATAGATGAATATTATATGATCATATCATTCATCACAAGGATTAATCCTAATACCATTTGATAAATCATTAATTTTTAAAAAACCCATCTCTACTATATGGAGTTGAAAGTACAGTTGTGATGGAAAGCCTTCGTTTGATATCGTTGAAACATTCCTCACAATAATCTATCAAAATTAATGAGGCTCCATTTCAATTCATCTTGTTGAGTGGATTATATAGTCATTAAAAATCACTAAAAAATATTTCAAGTATATATCTTACCAAGAAAGCTATGGATTCCTATTTCCATGGTTAGCCTAGGAAAATGAATAATAAATTCCATCATTGAAGGTTTTTTTGACATACCATCACATGATATAATATGACCAATGAATGTAATATTTTCAATAAAAAATTCACACATGATAAAATTAGCATACAAATTATCATTATTTAGGGTTTCATCAAAAAAATAAAATGTTCATCATTTTCTTCCTAAAAATATTATTATATAATAATATCATCTATAAACAATATGAAAAACAAATATAGGGAATCTATATGTAATCATTTCAATAAATTCATGATAATATTAGGGGAATTAATAAGTCCAAATGGAATCAATATAAATTAATAATCCATGTACCTTATATGTAAGTTTTTCTTGGGTATATTGTCGTTCGTAACAATCAAATAATTATATCCAAAATAAAGTTCAATAATTTAAATTTATTAATATCCTCATAATTGTAAAAAAACATCATTTTGGGGTAAAGTATATTTATAGTTGCTATTTATATTGTTATGGTCTGATGATAAATTCATGAATGCATTGACCTATCTTTCTTCTTACAAAAAATAATATGTGTTTCCAAATGTGATGTAATCATTTATATGAATTACTTTTCTAGATTATCCTTTCTTTAATTCATTAGTTCAGGATACTCATTTTTCGATATTATATATTTATTATATTAAAAACATGTAGCCCTCGTTATTAGTTATATTAAAAAAACATGATTATTTAGAAGACATGGAAACTCATACGAAAAAAATAAATTCCCAATTAAAAATAATAACCTAAATAACGTGTCCTTCAAAATAATCATAGAAAAATATCCTTCATAGATATTAATTATTCCTTATAAGATAAAATTAATTTTCAGTTTATGTTTGTATCAATCCATACACCAATAAATGATCATATGTTGATTCTGAATTTGAGATGTCACTTCCTTTACATGAAAATTGATATGGGATGTATATAAATATATCCAACCAATTCCAATAATCACATAAAATTTAATTTTAGGTTTAATTAAAAGATTTTGAAGGATCACATTCCTCGAAACATGACTCAGAGTGTATGTATAAACATTATATGTTGTAATCATACAATTAAGAGTTTTCATCACTGAATCAACATCACATCATTAATTTTTTTATTGTGAATCCTTATGAAATTTATTATATATATAATATTGGGTAAATACATAATCAAATAAATAGTTTTTTATCGATAGGATAATATGATTAACATTCACCATATAATTACTGTAACGATCATTGAAAGTTGTGATCAAATTATATTTCCACTTATTATTTAGATTAAAATGTTTTTTAGGGAAATAATCTATATAAAAATTTGTATTCATGTATAAGTTGATGTAATTCCACCAATCCCTACTTTTTAAGAATTAAATTGTGGGTGGTGATTTTTTGTAATATTCATTTTCTCCATCATATCAATTGACCTATATGTTACTTTTGACATTAATAGGATTTATAACCACCACTTTAAAAATAACATCACCTCGTAGATCCATTAAATAATTTTAATTTATGCTTCTCTCTATATTTTTTCAATTTATAAGATAATAATTTATTTCAACAATGTGATTTATTTTATTTCACATTTTTCTCCGTCTTTATTTTTGTTATAAATCCATAATAATTACGGGATTATGTAATTTTTAATTCTACCTTGATAAAATATCGATTAATTTCTTCTTAGAAAATAAATAATATTATTGATAATTACATTCAGATAACGGTGATTTAGACTCCAAATAATAAATTAATTTTTATTTTATTGCAGATGACTATAATAGAACCATGACATACTAGTTTTATAAAATTTGCCTCATATATACCAATGGATTTATCATCCTTATTAATATAAAGGAATTTATTCTCCATTTTATACATACAATATAGGGGAATTATATAACAAAAAAATCCCCTTAATTTATGAAATTCCATTGAGTCAATTTCCTAATCATTCTTTGTATTCATAATAAGATTCCACCATTTATATACATCACCATTGAAACTGAAAACAATTAAAACATCATTTTCATGTTTTGGGAATTATAAAAATTTTATTTTTAGTTTTATTGATCCATTACTCATCTAGTGGTGGGATATAGGACCCACAAGAATAAGGTATATTTTTTCTCCTAACATACACAACAATAAATTATTCCCTATATTGAACATTCAGATGAACAACATGATTCATGGACTGAGGAAGTTATATCATAATAAAATCAAGACTTTTCATTCCAATTATCATTGAATTCAATTACATATTGGGAAAAAAATTCATTTTTTACCACATTTGATTTTAGGATGGTTACTTATGGTTAAATCATTTGAAAAAAAATCCTAAATACTTTGTATAACCCTAAACCTAAAATATTCAGAATGATAAATCATAAAATCAAGAAAAAAGCTTAAATAGTTTTCCAGATCATGACAAAATTTCTGAAGTCTATAAAACTATATGTTTAACCCACGTAATCAATGGTAGTAATTAATTCAAATCCCTCATAATGGTTTCTGAAGAATTTCTGAATGAACCCAATATTATCCCTTATGAGCCTCTTGATGTGCATCGAATCAGAGCCCTAACACATCATGCATTGAAGACAATCAAGTTAATTCTGAAACATCCCCTTATAGATTTATTTCCCATAGGATTATATTTTATACACCCACATCCACATTCGAGTATATATAAAAGTAACTATTTTCAAAAAAAAATGTTGTCCTTTACTTACACTTTCATAGTATTCACTCAAATACATTTACATTGCCTATAGGTTTTCACAAAATTAGTTGATTCTTAAAAAAATAACTAAACGAAGCTCCAATACAAACTAATTAATCTAAATACCATTTTATATAAATATTATATCATTTTAGATTATTATTCAAAACAAATTAAAGAACAATACAAACAATAACAAAATTGGTTTAGAGTACTTAGATTGTGAACACAAAAAACATCTTATCTAGGTACAATATTTAAAATATATTATAAATTTATTTTACATTATACCGACTTGGAATACCCAAAATAAATCTATTATTTATATCCTAGGGATAGGAAACAAAATAATGGTTGAGCACAAATTCACTATAAATTTAAGAATTATAGATCATAAAGAACCATTGGGATATTTTGTTTTTAACAATATTTTTGATTTTTTGACGACTAATAATTCTTAAAAATAATATTTTTGAATAATAGATGACATTTTATATATGTTTGAATCTGGACAAAAATAGGCATACTTTATTCCCAGACAAAGAATTATCTTGATAGAGGAAAACATCAAAGGAATTAGTGTAACAAAAGTTCTAAATAAGAAATCATGTTGATGAAATATAAGAAGAAGTTCACTTGAGACAAAATTAGTATATTGAGAAAGAAATCTAAACCAGACTCAACCGATAGAAATTCTTCCAAATGTGAATTTTTAGAAAAAATTAGAACATTCATGACATAAGATGAGGAAAAAATTATTCCTCATATAGTAAAGAATGTGGTGAAGGATCATATAGAGAGTATCACACAAAAGATACCATTTTTCATATATTTATAAAAAATAACTCTCAAGAATTAAATTATTGTAATGAGGAAATATTGAGTTAATGTTTACTTATGAATAAAAGATTTCATAAATAATGATGAATAATAAATTTAAGATATCTTATTTTAAAAATCATTTAATTGATAAATACGGAAAGATGTTTTAAGAGCCCTATAAAATGTTCGAATCTAATGATGTAGAAGTTAACATGTTTCAATCAAAACATATTGAGTTCAAAAATAACTTAATAAAGATAACTGAAAACATTGAAAAAATATTTTGAATTAATAGATGACTATTCTAATGTTATTGAGAGATCATAAATAAAATATGGTGTTAAATGCACACTAACCAAATATAATGTTTCATGTAATTTTTCTAATACATTACGTTTCATGTAATGTTTCTGGAGATATTGGATTGAATAAGAATGTTGGAATCCTATTTCATTTATAAAAGATGAAAAATAACACAGGAGGAATGATGGTCCACATCAAGATATTGTTAGTGCATAATGATGTTATCGACCTCAACGATGTTTCTACAATGAAATATCTTACATCAATAGAATATTAATATTTTATGGTTATTTTTTGTTATAAAGAATCTATGGGAACATGGATTATAATTTTTGGCATAACTAATCAATTCTTGGAATATATTTTTACTAGAGAGTAATAAACAGTGAAAGTGGAATGGGTACCATTCCAATCACCTTATGTATTATAAAAAAAATTTCATGAAGTTATAAACATTCCAAAATAAAATCAATTTAAATATTTATAAGATGATTATGGAAGATGTTATTAGGCTATTCAATAGGCTGAAATTTGTATGACACTATATCAAGACTAGTTTTTTTATATTAGAGAACAAAATGAAGTTTGAATGAAGAAATTGTGGGAAATTTATTTTATTATTGAGGGTTCCATGAATGGATGTAAAAAATAAAAAGCAATTCATTATTGATAGTGGTTATTTATTAAACATGACATGCGATTTAAAAATCTATAAGCATGTTGAATACCTGATGGAGGTTATTCTTCCTTTACGAATTATAGTTTTATAAAATTTAGTGGAATATTAACTACAGATATAGAAGTTTAAAAGTTAAAATATAAGGATATTTAATTTATCTATGGGGAAAAATAACATTTATTTGGAATGTCATATTTTTTATGATGTAATATAAGTGATCCACATAAAATATTCATGAGTTATTAGATTTTTTTAATGATGTGAATGTCATTACAAAAGGTCAAATCACTAGTTGAATCTCTTTAAAATAGAATAATTTGATATCTCAAATTACATGATTTCAAAAGATGATAATAAGGTGTGTAACCGAATACTGGGTACCCGTGGTAAGAAAAACCTAAACACGCTTTCTAGTGTTGATAGTGTATGTAATTTTCTACAATTGAAAATAATAGAGGATGTTTTTTGTTACTTTTACCAAAGATAATATGACTAATAAATATCATTAGTATGTTGAGATTCAGTATATAATTCCATTGAAGATAATCAAAGTGATTTATGTTGGAAAATAAAACATAAATAAAAAAATTATTTATAATTTATCAAATTGGTTGATGATTTCACTCAGATGACAAACATAATTTTTATGAAACACAATTGAGTAGATGTGGAAATGTTTATGTTTTTTAGAAAATTATTTAAAAAATAAATGGGGGTTTATATAAATTATTTAAGAAGATATGATTGTACCTAATTCACAATAAATATTTTAATAAAATATTTGTGAAATCATGGTATAAATAAATGATAAATCACTCCCTCTACTCGACAGTAAAAAAGAGTTATATAAAAAAATAATATAATTTTAGTGGAAATGGGAAAAAGAATGTTAAAATAATATTAAAATCCAAAGATCTATTAGGGATATGTTTTTATTACTATTTTACATGTTCAAAATAGAAGTTTTTTCATAACATGAACTGACAAGAAATGTTATTTAATGTGGTATAAAAAACATTCATTAAAGTGCTTAATGTTTTTGTAATTCCATGTTTTACAAAAATAAAAATTCAACATCATGGAAATATTGATGATAAATATGAGGAAAGAAATTTTGTTTGTTATTCAACCAATGGATGAAGTTATAATTTTCTGAACAAACACATACAATGGTTGGTGGACTCATATGATGTAAAGGAAATTGAAAATCAAATTTCCATAACAATAGTTTTTTAGAATGTTGAGGAGGATAAATTAAAGATTTTCAAGGATAGTGATTGTAATTAAATAAACCATACTAGGATTCAAGAGAATCATGTGAAGAGGAAATTTATTATGAAGATAAACATTTTAATTTACTACCTTTTAAAATATTCATTAATAAAAAATCATTATTATAAATCAAATATGAGATGGAAGTTGAGATATGAAAATCAAAAATCCATTATATTAAAAGATTAACAATAATCAATTTTTGTAGCTATTCAACGGAAATAATGGGTGGATACATGGAAATAAGAGTTGGATTATATTGAGAAAAATGAAACATGGGAACATTCTCTATTACCACCAAATAAAATGTTTATTAGAAAAAAGAAGGTTTATATATGCATATTCAATTAGCTTAGAGATGTTTCTAGAAACAATGAAAACATTTTTACAAAGGTTATAAATATCTTGAAGGATGGGGTTTTGAAATAACTTTTTCAAAAGTTACAGGAATATAAACTTTTATAATGTATCTATCAATGTTCACGCATCAAAATAAATTTTTTTATCAAATGGATGTAATGTAAGTTTTCATTAATTGTTTGATTAAGGAAGATGTTTATGTTGAAAAACCTTGTGGATTTCAACGTGATAATGATGAAAACATGGTTTATAGATCAAATAAATAACATTATAGGTTCAAAAAAACCACATGTGCATACTTTTGAAAACATAATGGATATTTTAGAATTTTGAATTTTCCTAAAGGAAAATTATATATCAAATTTATATGGGAAAAAATTTATCTCTAAAACTCTAATTGTAATTGCTTATGTGAATGATATATCTTTTTCTATGGAGGATGAAAAATTTTGTATTCTTCTTTCTGAGGAAATGATTATGAATTTTGAAATGTCCAATTTTGAAAAAATATATTTTTCCATGGAATAAAATTTTAATGAAAAGATAAGTACATTCTCTAATTTCAAGAAAATATGCAACTTAATTATCTACGATGTTTGGGATGGAAAAATAAACATATTCTTTGGCATCTATAATAGTGAAAATAATGTAGTGTAAAGATGAGTCTTTAAAAAGTGTGAATAAAGATAAATTTTAGATGCTTGAAGGAATTTTCATATGACCTATAGCCTTAGTTATTGATATTTTTATTTTATGAATTTTTGTGATAGGTATCAACAGAAATCAAAAGAATCATATTTTTGGTAGAAAATTGAATTCTGAGATATGTCAAAGGACAAATTCTTATGGTATTTTATAAAAAACATTTTTTTACAATGATGATTAATGTTCATACAAATAATGATTGTCCTATAGATAAAAATGATTGAAATTCAACCTCAATAGATATATTTTTCATGGATGAATTCGGTGTGAGTTGGAATAGTATAAATCAATGTTTTGTATAATTAAGTATTGTAGAGTCAGAAAATGTTGCATCTTTATAATCTTATACATAGATGTCATGGATAATGATCAGATTTAATTTTTTATATTGTGAGTTTTTATTCCATGAGTATAATTTTTTATAATAAGAATAAAATTATTATTTCTTAAAATAATTTCCAACAATCAAGATCAAAACAAAGTGACATAATGTTTCACATTATAAAAGTTTAATTTGATGTTGGAAATGTTTTTCTAAAAAATATGTCAATGAATAATTAAATTTATTTATTAGAAAATGCAGTGAAAAAATAAATGTTTTTAGATTTGAGGATACAACTTCATCTTCGCCCACCTCCAATGACTTCTATAATCTCATAAATAAGTTCACCTACCATTATTTGGATTACATTGAAAAAAAGAAGATATAAATTAAAAAAATTGTAAATTGTAAGATGTTTTTATTTATCATTTTTTTGAATCTAAATCATTGTTTCACATATTATTATAGATCAAAAAATAAATGTAATATAATAAGAAATTGTAGATAAGATAAAACTGATCGGGAGTTTATTTTTTCATGGATACACAATTTTCTTATCGCCAAAGGTAGGAATTCCTTAAAAACATTATTTTTCGAGTGTGTGGTGTCAGGACAGTCTCTTTTATGAATGTATATATATTATGATCTATTTTAAAATCCTTGAAATATTTAAAAAATTGGTTTTGTGAACAATTTATGATAGTTGAAAAAGTTATTAATGAGTGTTTCTAAAAACTACAAAGGGGAAGACCGAAGAACCATTGTGATGTTTTGTTTCAAACATGGTTTTTTCCTTGAAAAAAAATCTTTTAAAAATGAATATTTTAAAATAAAATTTAATTTTTTTTGAATGTACAAATACAATCATATAGGGGGATGTTTTTATGTTTATAATGTAGTTTTTTTTAAATAGGTTTTCAGGCACTAATTTTAAGAATGAGTTGTATCAAACACAAAATGTGTTAGGAAGATGGAATATAGATGCTCTGTAATTTTTTTCATTAGACTTACAATCAATCCAATGTCCATCATCATAATGTTTTGGATTCATCGAACTCAAAAAAAATTATAAAGTCAAATGATGAAGAGTAAGAATGTCTAAATGGTGATGGATAGATTTAAGGAAGATGGTGTTGTCACGAGTTAGACAGTTCCTAGACATTCTAACCTCCACTAAAACAATGATTTACTAATAACGGAGTTTCACATAAATAATAACAAATTATCATGATAAAATCAATTCATGAAATAGGGGAATAATAATGATTTTATAGTTTTCTGAGATCAATCCAATTCTTCCATTGAATCCAAATGAACTAAACATGGAAATTTTCGATTTCTAATTTAGTTATAGCTAATAATGTGTGAATAATTTCTTGTTTCTATATAGAGTTTCATTTGGATTGTTTAATTAATAATGATTATTCAATCACAAGGATAATTCAATCATAATGAGAAATTAGCCTTAATTATAATACAATCATTATAATGATTCCATCAAACAGAAGATGATGAAGTTAATCAGACTGATGTTGAGGAAGTTGGGTAGAGTAAAGTTGATGTAGATTGTCATATCATAATGAGTTGAGAAAGATAGTCAGATCAAAAGGATCTATGTAATATAGTCATATTATAATGGGAAGAGGAATAATGAAATATTATAATAAGTTGAGGAATATTTTCAAATCGTAAAGGGAATAGGAATATTTTAATATCGTAATGATATGAGGAAGTCACAATATAATGAAGATAAATCATATTATTGTTTAGGAAGTCAATCAGATAGAATATGAGGAAGATACATCTGAATTAATAAAATTTACTGTGTTCAAGTAAACTAATTTTAGAGAATATGAAATGTTTGTTAATTTTTATATTTTTCTATTCCATTATTCCAAGACATATATTCATAGAAAATTTGTACTTTTCATCATATCATGTGTTACAAAATAATGGAGTGCTGCATAATTCTTTTCATGTTTTCTTTTAGAACTGATATCTAAGAAGACGGTTTGACCCATGAATTGTTTATTTTCTACAATTAGAAGACCAGGCTGAGGATGATCATACCAATCATTTGAGTAAAGTATTGGAAATTCATATTGAGAATTAAAGCATCATATTGAGCTGAATAGATTGATTCAATTAGATTGTGTTCATAATTAAGAAGTCTATCATACTCTGTCCATCTGATTCATGAACTTATATAGACTATAGTCAACAAAGTCTTTATACATTTTATTTCAGTCAATTGTTTATAATAAATATTTTTAAACCATTGGGAGTCATTAAAAGTATTCATAACTAGAGATATATGTTTTTTAATATGATTTGTAAAATATTATATTCAATTATTCATTATACTGAATTTCATAGACCCATATGTGTGGATATGGAAAAGATTTAGGTTCTCGCATTGAGGTCAAACGTTGTAAAAATTGGGTTATTTAATTTTTTTTCCACATTTTCATGTAATATGATTTACTAAAAGATGATAAGGATGTAATGTTTAAATGTTTTCTATGGTTATTTTTCTAAAATTATTTGAAATTATTAAATTCGAACAACTAATTCAGCCCCAACATATCAGTTGATATTCAATCATTTAGAACTGATGATACTAATTAATAACCAATGCAAGCAAATGATTTGTGTAATTGAATGAAATAATGAAATAAAATTATAAAAATCATAAATGAATATATCACAGACAGTACGCATGATATAAGGAATAAATATTTTTCATTTACAAGTTCATAATCATAAGAGTAATGAATCGTCATAAACCAATCATGAACCATAATTTCATATCCTAATTTTAAAACCATTTCATACGAGTGTGGAACCCTCTTATCTATAGAAACCATGTCATTTTTCAAGGTTCGTTTCATAGATTATCAAATCACAGTGGATCATGAATCAAAAAATATTTCTCATATCTTAATATATCTGGGATCACCACTTGTTTCCCATGTCATAGTCTACGTGTAATCCGAATATATTTCTAATAGTGGATATATCACGTCAAACAATTTCCCTAAATTATATAATGAGTAATTTGGATTTACCCTAGGTATTTGATCTCTCTAATAGACCCACCCATCACATAATTAATACCATACATATTTTTTGTAATTTCATATATAATATGACATTTCAATATAAAATAATCCATGAAAAAATAGGTTTCATAGATATTTCTTCATTTCATCAAAACATAAAACATTTTAAATGAACATGTTTTGTAAAATTTTCATCATCATAATCATTAAAAAATTAAATAAATTATATTTTTTAAATGGAGGGGGTCATCTCCTCAATGAATGACAAGTATCATAAAAATATATTTTTAATAACTAAAATTTTGACAAATAAAATAGAAATTAATTTGGGAAATTCCTAGACCAGATGTTGATATAGTGGGTGATTATAAATCCTTGATATCCCAAAGAATTTTCTTAATAAATTTTATTTTTTTAATAGTGTGCAAGTTGTTTTCATAAAAATGTGGCATTACATTCAAACGATTTTATAGATCAGAAATCTAAGGGAACTATTTCGTTTAGAGCATTGATTTTACCCTAGGAACGACCTAACATTAGTCGACGCATGTTAAGTGTGAAACATATATTTTTGGATGTAACCATAACTAAAATAATTAAATAAAATTATTTTGTTTTAAATTCCAAAAACCTCATAAAAGATTAATCTTATTGGAATTCTAAGAACACAATTGAGTTTATGAGTGGGTGTTCTCCTTAAGCGGGGCCTAACCTCGAACCACACAGGACGAGGGTGGAAGATATTGTTTGGACGTGAACTTCATTATAATAATTAATAAAAATATTTTTTTGGATGTTACGTGACATCACAAAAACGTTTACCATTATTATATTCCTTTTTAGAGAAATCTGGGTTATTGTTATAACCCTATATTTCTACTGAGGCAATGATGTGGAACCTCTAGAGAATGTATTGGGAAATTATGATGAACGCCAGTATATTGAGCTTAAATGATGAAAAAAAAATTCTTCATCAACGGCCAATAATATCATTATTTGGGGTCTTGATATCATGGTGATATAACTCCCCATTATTTTAGTCAAATGAAATATGTGGACTAACCAATGAATAGGTTGATCTATGGTTTGATCATCTTTGTATAATGGTTAAAATTTTAGGGTTTAATAAAGGCAGATACTCATTCATCATGTGTTATTGATGATCTTACCTCCTCCCCATTCTTTGTTATTGCATTGTTTGACCCTCAGGGTCAGGGTGTAATTTTTTAGGAGATTCAAAATGCGATCAGATCCCTAGAAATATTGATAGGATAAATTAATTCCAAAGAATATAAGAATAGGATCTGAGGTATAATGTAGATGGAACCATCTCAAAAAGTAGGGCACCAGAGTAGTGGTGGCGACTGAGATATGATGAGTTCCCATCATTGGCATATGACACTATTGCTAGCCTATAGTTGATAGCCACTAGCTTGATGGATGGTGGTGGTGTCTTCCCATGGTCTACGCTGGATTGTGGTGGTGGGACGGCCAGTGGCGGGTAAGTCACTTATAGTGCGACCAGACAAGGTCATCACCAGGGTGGCCGACAGCGGCCTACGATGGATGTTGTCCAGCGGGAACATGTCTAAGGGGGACCCCACATTGTGTGATAGTATGAGAGATATGGATTTCCATTCAAACCAATTGTGTAGAATGGTTCAATTGCATTGGCTAGACCCCAACAGTTCACACGGTCAGTGACTATGTGAACTGGGGTGGGTGCCACCAGGCGGGTCGCATCCGGTGGAGTTCGTTCAGACTGCACGATGCAGGTCATGCTGGAGAAACTGGGACCCTTCAGAAGCCTAGTGGCATTGACCACATGGCCTAGAAGGCTGTGGTCCAGTGGCCCAACATGGTAGGCTGGTTCGAGCCTACCCAAACTGTCTAGGATGGGTCAGGTTAGGCCATGGATGGTCCGGACCACTTTCTCACTATATTGGACATATCATCCAAAGAATATGTTTCATTGATTATCTATTAGTTACATTGGGACCCTCACGATGAGGTGGCCCTTTTGAGATAATATAATTCTGTTTTTTAGAAGTTGTAATACAACCTATGTCTTGAGGCATAGGATCTCACGGAATTGGTGTACTAGAAATGGAATCATGTGGTTGGATGAGACATAATGTTTAAAAGGCATGGTGTCTACAGAACCAGGTGACTATGTGTATTGGGATATGTATGAACAATCAACACTCCATGCACTGGAACCGACAGTCTGTGTGCCAAAACTAATGATCCGTATCCCTGCGATGCTCTCTATATCGACACCAATCCTCAGTGTTCTTACACTAACACTCCATGAACCAATGATGCTCCGTACTCCATTAATAATGAATTGTGTACTAAAATAGATTCTTTGTGCAGTGGCTATGCCATGTGCACCGACAACGATTCTATGTGCACTGACACTAATTCTCCTTGTTCCTATGCCGATTCGTGCACTAACACTAACAATCTGTTCACTGACACTAGTTCTCTGTGACCCAGTGATGCTCTTTACATTGATAGTAACAATCTATGCTTCTAAAATGATGCTCATTGAACTGAAAAGCATCCTCCATCTATGTACGATAGTCTATGCACTAACACTGAGGAACTGTGCACCATCGACACTTAGTGCCCTAAGATCAACACTTCGTGTTCCAACAATGAAATTTGGGGATTTATATACTAAAATGGATAATCCTTCCCATTTTTTAGATATAAACTTGGGTGTGCTTACTATTCTTGGATTACATTCCTTTTTATTACATGGTGTACTTGGTGTACTTTCCTTTATGGTGTACTTGGTTTACTTTACTTTGTGGTGTACTTTGTGTACATTACATTGTGGTTTACTTGGTGGACATTCCATTGTGGTGTAATTAGTGTACATTCATTTTTAGTTTAGTTGTTTTACATTCCATTGTGTTTTACATGGTGTAGTTTCCTTTATGGTGTACATGGTGTACATTCTTTTTTGGTGTACATGGTGTACTTTCCTTTGTGGTGTACCAATAGTACATTCCATATTGGTGTACATGCATGGAGTTACGTAGGTGTGTACCATTGTGGTGATCCTTAGTGCGGTACCTTCATGGTGTTCCTTAGTGTTGTACCTTCATGGTGTACATTAGTTGTGTACCTTCATGGTGTTCCTTAATGGAGTTCCTTCAAGGAATTGATATGTAGTATTTCCTTTTTGGTGTTTTTTCATTGTGGTATACTTCGTGTATTTCATAGTGATTTCTTTTTTAATTTTATGGTGTCCAACTGAGTATTGTTTTACTCACCCTTGTATGTGATTTTCTTGAACATGTCGTGTCTTGTGTAGTTTATCGATGCTTTTAAAGATCACTATGTGTAATACTAATAAATGGTTCATAGAGTTATTAGATAGATGTGGTGTTCTTATTCGACTTCAGAAAATTTTTCTGCACCTACACTTCAGGTAGGGTTTTCTGCAGATGATATTCCGGAGCCTAGTATTTCACTTTTTAGACTCTTTCTCTTAGTGTGATTGTATTCTATACCTATTTATTTTTTGATATTTCCTACTATCGTACACTATGATTTGTATCTTAGTGTATGCATGAATTGTTACATGGTGTTTTCAATTTCTTATGTTAGGCTTTGAGATTGTGTGTTTCTACATGTACCTAGGAAAATGCCTCCCATTTTTGGGATATTTCTACTCGGCACTAGTCGCTAGCCCCTGGCCTATGAGAGGTGGTCTTGGTGTTGTCACGGCCTGAACCAAACTAAGGTGGGACATGAAAAAAGTGTTATCAAAGGGTAGTTTGGTTCTAGTTAAGGTTCAAGAGTCTGTAAGGATGGATTGGATAAATTGGGTCGAATGTTTTAGGTTTGTATTTTAGGTCATATAATTTAATGTTGGTGTAGTTGGTCATGTATCCAGACACCTGAACTCTAGTCACATACTTTTGTACTACACGCATGAAAAGACTAGTCAGAGGGAAAATAATGGTACATGCATCTTAAAGGATTTGGGAGTGTTCTCATTTTTTCATTAGTCATCTCACCATGTATACTATATTTACTATAGTAAATCTTGTTCTACATAAAGATTCCTCAATGATAATATCCATTCAAGATTTCGTTTCATGGTCATAGGAATGATTTTCCTAGTGAAGAGATATCGGTACATGGATTTTTAACATAAGAAGCACCTTCAGGTGGTATACATGATAAAAAACCACCTATAGAGTAGAACATGATACCCATAGTACTAGTGGATGAGGATCATGGGCTAATAATGCTTCTCATGTTTCAACAACAGATACACCTATGGTTCCTAAGGAAGAAGACACGTAGGTAGTGAAGGACAGGCCTGATGAGGTGACCCTTGTTTTTCATTTGGTCAGGACAACAACAAATCTGATGGTGGTCAGGAAATTGGGCCTCATACATGGATTATCTAGGTGATAGTGGGGTTTAGATACCGAATCTTTTGATTAGATGTCTATTCTATGAATAGAGTATGAGAACATTTTCAAATAAGAGTTCTCACCACATAAGCAAAGGGCCATGAGTGCCCAGTAGCTTTTACATCTCCAATAGTATGAAATTTTTGTTTATGATAATTGTTCAAGGAATATCAGACTTTGTAGGGACTCTATGAATATGATATCTGATCAATACATATTGTCTTGAACCTTCGATCAATGTTTTCTTTGGGACAATTGAGCCAGAGCGATCCTCTCTGTCCATTTAAAACTATGCTGAGGTTCTACAGGAAACCATTGGGGTTGGGATTCCCTTAGATGAATAGATACATCCAGAGATAGAAAGTAGTGGGAAAGTACGATCAGATAGATCTGTATGGAATCAGACATTGTAGAAGTGATGGGAGAGTAGTAGGAGGTGGTGTACATTTAACCTTGTTAACACCACCAACCCTAGCTTGTCCACACCAGGACTAGGGAGTTGGATGAAAGTGGTGGGGAAAACAGCATGTGGTTGAGTCATATAACTCAAGGGATCTACGAATGATTCAGGTTACGATATGTGTCTATTCTACCTTTGATTACATGTTAATATTAATAGTTATAGGTCATTCCCTTCATTCCCTGAATCGTGTTCCATGGTGGGAGATTCCTATCGAACCATTGACTTGACCCTCATGCTTGGAGACTACAAGTGGAGGGGACCCAATGACCATACACTAGTGTCGAAAGTGTGACATGACTCTCAGAGGTGAGAGTTTTGTTTGGGATCTCTTGGTAGCGTTGTTAAAAAAATAAGACATCATTCTATTTATAGAATGGTTATCCATAGTTCATACTCATGTTGAATATTTTAGGCAATGAGTTTGGTGTGTCTATAATTGTGGAAAGAGGTTTTTCAAGTTAGTGAAAATGAAACCAAGACAGAATGGGATACACTCACATGAAGGATGATGGAGCTAGTTTCTTATCAATTGGATAGGCTGACCCTCAATTCACCAGGTGTTGTGATTCCTGAGTATCCTACAGTGGTGGAGGAGTTGTACTGGAACTGGTGGAGGATTAGACAAGGGAATTGGGTAAACATACTATAGGGATATAACATTGAAAATCATTATAATCTTGTGAAGGGGAATGGGGTAGTAGATGATCTCAGAAGGATATCTAGATTATAGATAGCGAATGATGCTTCCGAGGGGTTTCCCTCTTTATATTTATCCATTGTCGATGGAAATGGTGTAGTTAAACCTTAGTCGATGGTTATCACACCTCTACACTTACAGCAAATAAGGGATGCACAACATTGGGATATTGACTGTGCCACCCTACGTGGTCATATTTTTGAAGGACATACCCCAACTAAAAGTTCATTAGGTGAGGAGAATATCTTCATTTTCAGAGGAAGCACTATAGATCTAGTGATGTTGAGAGAGGGGGTTCTAACGAAGTTCTAAACATTCATATTGGGAAGCACATTCCCAATAGAACCAAGAGGACTCATTGTGTGGAATGGGTGAATGCCTTTTCATTGGACCAAGATTCGGGTTTCTATACTATTCCCTACTACTTGTAATATGTGGTTCTAAGTGAAATCGATACTATGGAAGTAGTAGATGGACAGAGTGGTGGGATTTTATCATAATATGAATGTGGGTGTAACGAAGGACCCCAGGGAAGATGGAATGGGTTGGTGATAAGATTAGTTATACAAATGATTTTGGGTTCTTTTTTTATTCATTTTATTGGGTTTTCAATGCATCGTGTTGACCCCCTTGTGCTTGAAGGGGTTTCACTTTTATTTCATGGGATTCCAGAATGAATTGTGAATGGTTCTCAATGGACATCCTAACTAGTTTATCATGGAAATCTAGGAGACATGACAATATCTAGGTTATCATTTACCGACTCAATGATTCATCCCACCACCTATATAGATGATATAAGAGTTTAGTTAAGGGATTGGGAGGCCTCTATGTGTTAGAGAATGTTCAACTCTGTGGAATTCCATCGACGATAATTTCATACCATGACCCTCACTTTTTTCCTTCGTATTGGTGATTGTGGATTGAAAGGATATTTCCATTGTGCACATGTGGTTCCTTTAGTGTGTTTCCAATGACAGCTTGGGAATATCCAATAGAGCACATGGGGGCAGGAGGCTCAGATTCAGGCTCAATACCCTCATCATTTGTGTAACCCTTGGGTTTTCTTTCAGGGATGTAAAAGCATAAGTTGGGGTGATTTAAATGACTGGGACTTGCTAAATTTTAAACAAAATAATTGGGAAAATTATGACATAATCATGTGAGACAGTGTCTGATTTAGATTCCTAGAGAGCCTCAAAAAATTGATTGAAAATATAAAACATTTAATAGTACGTGTCATGAACCAATCTGGGCCAACCCTCAACCAATCACCCAAAACTATTTGCGGCATGGACCGAAGGGAATTCCTGATCCCCACATGATATCAACTATTTTCAAGTATCACATATAATTGTAGTTGGAAAAATTTTAGCCTAATAAATTAGATTAAATATAAAAAACAGTCAAAAAATCATGCAACATCAACCAATAGCTGAACATACATAAATACACAGCTAATCTAGATATAATATGTGACCAAAAAGGATGAAGACAAAAACAATAAAAATGAAACTGAGAACAAACTAAAACTGGACTAGGGAACCACTATCTCAAAGTGATATCTTGGTCCCCTTCAACCACAAGTCCAAAACCACTCCAACCACAAGCACATGAGTTAAGATAACTGAACAAATGTTGAACTTGTAAATCAGGTCGTGTCAACCAACACCGAGTGGTATAGGTACGGTGAGAGCTAATAGCACAGTAGGAAATCAGCATAGATTCCATTTACTTCCTTTCCCAGAATAGTCAAATAACACTATTTTGAAATAAAATTATAAAAATAAAGGTTTCACGTTTTATTTAAACAACCATAACATTACCATTTTAAATCCCAACACACACCAGTATCCGTTTTTCAAGATACTACAATCTTATAAAAAACCCAAACTAAAAAATGTTAGTAATAATTTTCAATGGAAAAACTATAAATGATATTAGATTCAAAGATTAAAATTTTAAATAAAAAGCTCTAAATTTTATAACTACCAACCCAAACCACCCTATGATGATGGGAGATGAAATATAATAATTGAGCAATTGTCATGGAAACACCCTAAGGCACTAGATATAAATGGTGTAACAACCCAAACATTCATTATTGAAAATTCCTCTTGATCTGATTAAATGTATTATTATTTAAAATTGTTATATAAAATGTGCACTTATTTGGTTTTATTTTTTTGGATTTTAAAATACCATTAAGAATTGTGGTTGTTGCTAATATAGTCATTGAACAGGGATCACATGATTAGTATGAATATTGAAATTTAACAAATCCAATTTACTCTGAAAAAAGAAGCGATGGCCTCATCCAATAGACATGCCCCATATGAAACCTATTTTTTTGGAGCATGGAATGAAGGTGGCATCTTTGGGATTCACTCTTGACAAAGCCCATGCTGAGCTTCAACATGTTAAGCTTGAATGGAAACACCTATGGGAGAAGTGTAATTTGATAGAGACTACCAACCAAGCGATGTTATCCGAGCCACCCCAAGAGTCGGTCACCATCACACACCTTACCCTTCGGTCTTATGCAGGTTTTGTAAGGGTTTATGTAACAAGACCCTAGTAATATGATTATGTACACTATTTTTTATATAGAATATAATTTAATTTTATTATTTTTTCATTGTAAATAGTTTTTTAAAGCACAATTAGTATTTTTAGTAAATATTCAATTAAGAAATCTATTTTAATGAAATAATGGATTTTAGAAATTAAATATTATTTTAATAAAATATTATAACTAAATTACCTTTTATTAAATAAAAATGATCGTATAATTTTTTGGAGTACAATTGGAATATTTATTAAGGTTTGAAAGCTGTTATTTTCAAAACCCATGAATTTTTTATAAAAGTCAATTTTTATTTTAAAAGTAAAAATTAACAGATTTAGATAATTATTTATAAAAAATGAATATTATATTTGGAATAAAAACTTCAAAATTATCCAATGGGGATTTTTTTCATATTTTTTTAAGATAGTTAGATTTTTGGTTAAAAATTAAATACTGTTTAAATATATAATGTGTTTTATGACCTCATGATGACCCAATAGTTATGTAATAAAATACTATAAACATTATGTTTGGAAAATATATGTTTTATCATTATAATAATGTGATTTTCAGTTTTTCTGATTTATTTTACCATGATTTAGTGGACCCTACAAGACCTATAAAACATTTTATCTTTTTAAATTGATTTCCTTGAGAGTGTGACTCACCTTCACATAATCAACCCTTTTTTATAATAAGTTCATTCATTAGACTTATATAATATTTTTTCCCACTCTCCTTTGGAAAAAAACATAGGCAAAAACTATGGGATGGTTATTGGTTTTCATTAGTTTACTTTGTGGTGTCCTATACCTAAATAATAATTAATTCCCTCTCCTTTCCAATAAAAATCCACCCAAGATCCCACTTCCTCGACACTAAAATTCTTTAGAGTTCATCCATTCCTTGACCTCCTCTCTATTGAATCATCCCAAGGTGGCCCAAGATCCCATGGAGCCTCTCTCATGGCCCTCCCAAGCCTTTGGGATCAGACATCCATGTAAGGGATTTCTTCCTTCCCATTTTATTCCTAGTTTAATTATGTTGTAATGCCCTTTTATTTTCAATTAAAAAATTTGGAGTATTATTTCCCACCTCCAACATACTTCCCACATTTATTTTGGAATGATTAGAGTCCCCTTTCACTGTCATTAATTCCTCCCATGTACACCTGTTACCAAGCTGATATTCTGTTAGAAATTTCTCTCTCCTTATTTACATTCAAGGAATTATTCTATATTATCCATATAAAATCCATTACATATTTTGTTATATATTGTCTTATAATACCCTTAATTTACATTTAATGTATAAATTATGAGATACCTCAGTCACTCTCATCATCCAATTTTACAAAAAAAAATTGACGTTGTTATGCTGCCGAAATTACACCAAACATTCCATGCTAAAATCATTGTGTAGTGAGTACCATACCCACTCCTATATCAGGGGTATTCTCCTTTATGAACATTTAAATTTTTATTTAGTAATTATATTTATGTATTCCACATCTCCTATTTGTGTAATTAATTATGATGTTAATGAATCCATGTTATATTATCAATGTGGCACACTTATACATGAAATGAAATGATTATTACGGGTTCTCCCAAATAGTTCTCCAATGCATTGGGTAATGTAAAGTATCATGATATGTCATGTGAAATGAGTTTTGACTCATGATAATTTAACTTCAAAGAGGGTTTACTTATGGTTCATGTGCAATTAGGGTTTACTCATTCTCTATGTGCAATGAGATTTGGCTCATGCTAATAGCAGGTTAATTGTTGTTTCCACATCTCTATGTTATGATTAAAATGCTTTATCATGCCTTTATGTTCGGGTTTTATTATGATCCATTGATATTGCTATTTCCTAATATGTATTTTATTATTCATTCTATTCCCTTTTTACTCCCTCACTGGGCCTTATAGCTCACCCTTTTCTTATGCATGTCCTCAGGTTATCCCATGAAATGCTAAGTATGAGGGAATGTAGTGGTCATGTAAAGGATATTTTTGATAAGATGTTTCATTTATTATTTTAAGTTTTTTTGTAATGTTTCTAATCCCCAAAGACACTAGAGATATCTATATTCTATGTTTTATCATGTCATGTTTTTATGTAATCATTTATGTTAAGTGTGTAATAAAAAGAAGGTTTTCTATAGATAGTATCAAGGGATAGAATTAGTTATTTTTGGAATTAGGATTATAAAAACCTAGTAAAAGTCATAGGGATAAGACTAAATATATTAAAAAAAATCTTATGTTTTGGTTATTATTGTGTAAGTGGTTTATCTGGAAAATACATCAATGTCTAGATATGAGCTGGTAGAGGCGGCTATGGCAGTGATGTACCTATGAGTGAATAGTCCAACAAGGAGTTTCGGGCTTGACAGGGGGTATCTTGGTACAAGACAATGGGCCTTTTTTCACTCATGGTTATGACACTCCCTGGGGATATTCTTTAGAAAATTCACAAGCTTGTTATGAACCATTATTAAAATAAAAAAATCCCATAAGAATATATGTTGGGATGTTGATCATGGATAATACAGATTGAAGAATATAGATTCATAAGATAAGGAAATAAAAGTTATTTATAAGACATCTATTTGGTCCTTCGATTACCCTTTATGTTTTACCCCTAACATTCCTTTTATTCCATCCAATGACAGATAATAGAAGGACTCGGTCTAACAACTGATGTGAAGATCAATGTGTTGATTGTTCTAATGAGATGCTCTATACAATGGGAGAATGAATTGCAAACATTTTCAAGATACTCTCTCATTTAACTCATGATTTTAATAGAAACATGGGTCAAGATGAACGTTAAACCCCACCCCCAAGAAATAACAAGTCGCTATGGAGAGCTTGATGAGACAAAGGACTCCTACTTTTAATGGATCATCTAATCCATCAAATATCATAACAATGGACCAACTCCCATGAAAATATATTCTTCATCCTTCAATATTCCTAAAAATAGAATGTTCTTATGGATTATTATTGTAAGGAGGGTGAAGCCGATCAATGGTGTACATTGATCAAAAATTCCAATCTTGAGGGGGAGATTAAGGCGTTGGAATTGATGGATTTTCTAGAAAATGTTTTTCAATAAATATTTTCCACTCACCCTCTGACTTAATATAGAAAGGTACTTCCGTGACCTCAAGAAAAAAGATGAAAAATACATTAGATCATACGAGGAAAAATACACCAATCTTGCTCGATACACCATCGTCTTTGTTGTTGCACCTAAATGCTAGGATGACCACTTCTTTTGTGGGCTGAAACCTAGCCTACAAAAATCCCTAGTGATCCATCACTTCGATAGCTATGATTAAATTATGTGATGTGGCCTCATGGTTGAAATGGATATTAGAAAATCTCACAGGTATCTTTGGGATAAGAAGCATAAGGTGAACTTCAACTCTAGAGATCCGATGGATAAATCCAATGTTGCTATGAAAATCCAGCACCCCAGTAGCCAAAGGTGTGGAATGAAGCACCCTATAAATTTCCTAAAGGGGACAAGGAAATTCATTACGTGTGGAAGAGAAGGGAACCAAGCCATTATCTTTTGAAAAGAAAAACCCACAGATGTGACAGAAGAGAGTAATTCTCTATTAAACTCTCAATTCAATGTTCATTACATAAACTGCAAAGAACTAGGGCACCATGCAAATAAGTGCCATAATCCAATGGTTTTTTGGAGGAAAACAACAACCTCCAAGGTAGAAAGGGTGAGTTTTTACATCACTAATACAGAAGTGAACCCTGAAAATGATGTTATGATAGGTACACAAGTTATTCATTATTGAATAGTGAAGGTACATTTTGATTCGGGATCTACACATTCTTTTGTATCCCGAATGTTATGTAGAACAATCCCAACACCACCACAAGTGAATGATGTAAAGATGTCGGTGAGTACAAAAAAATGGGGTTATCATTGAATCAAAAGAATATAACTCATCCTCTGTCATAATCTATAGATTGATCTCCCTAGAGAATATCATCATACTCCCTTTTGTGGAATTTTATGCAATTCTCAGCATGGATCAGTTTCCTTATATAGAGCCAACAAAAATTTTTCTGAGATGGAATTCACTATCCATATTGAGAATTGACCCCTGACTCTATACAAGTAAAATGAAGAAGATGAATCTTCTTAGGAATCATCATCTCAAGTGTGGATATTACTTCCATATGAGCATGTGTATCTAGATCATATGATTTAGTCCAAGGAGGAAAACATCCTTGAAGACATGCATATTGTGAGAAAATTCACTGAAGTGCTTCCTGAGGAATTTCTTAGTCTTCCTCCTATAACAGATGTTGAATTCTCAATTGACCCTATACATGGGGAGCTTCATATATCCAAGAATCCCTATAGAATGGCTGTTGTGGAGCTTAAGGAGTTGAAGAAACAAAGACATGAGAATTTAGATAAAGGGTTTATACTCCCATGTGATTGACCATGGGGTTCACTAGTCCTCTTCATCAAGAAGAAGAATGGGTCAATGTGCCTTTTCATTTATTATCATGAGATCAAAAAAATCATGACAAACAACAAGTATCCTCTAACACGAATTGATTTCTTTTTCAATCAGCTGCGTGGATCACAATACATCTCCATGGTGGATTTCCGGTAGAGATATTATCTAGTAAGGGTGAAGGAGGAAGATATACCAAAACTACAATTCGTACAAGGTATGGGCACTATGAATTCATAGTATTTCCTTTTAGACTCACTAATGTTCCAAAAATCATTTTGGACATGATGAACATAGTCTTTAGATATTTCCTCGACATGTTTGTGGCAGTATTTATAAATGATATTCTAATATACTTCAAAACCAAGGAGGATCATGGGGAGCATCTAAGAACTTTACAAGAGACCATACGGAAGGGTAAGCGCTATGAAAAGTACAACAAGTGTGATTTTTGGTTTAAGGAGGTATCATTCTGGGGTCACATCATCACATGCAATGGGATATCAGTGGAGTCCTCCAAGACATTTGCAATTGATTGATGGATGAAGCCAACATTGGTAACAAATATTTGTTGCTTCATGGGGTTAGCTGGATATTATCGAGGATTTTTGATAAATTTTTCACAATTGTCCAACCCTCTTTCCAAGATAACTCGGAAGGGAGTACAGTTTTCTTGGAGTGATTAATGTGAAGAGATCTTCAAGGAGTTTAAATGGAGGCTTATCGCTTCTCTCTTGATCACATTACATACAAGTGGAGAACGTTTTTTGGTATTCAGTGAAGCCCTGAAGAAGGGCTTGGGTTGTGTATTGATACATAATGAAAAATTCTTTTCCTATGCTTCATGAAAATTGATTTTTATTGAGAATAATTTTCCAACACATGATCTGGAGTTGGATGTGATGATCTTCACCTTAAAAATTTATCGGCTTTACCTCTTTGGGGAGAAGTTTGAAATATACACGGATCAAAATATCCTCAGTTATATAATACCACAGAAATAGTTGAATATTTACAAACGAAGATGGTTAGATCTGATAAATGTTTATGAATTCTCAATCCATTACCACCCTGAAAAAAAGATCAAGGTGGATAATTCTCTAAGTATAAAGGATCCATCGATTCTATCATTTGTGAGAATTGAGAATGATCTAATCATCTAAGATTTTTTAAAGATAGACATGGGAATCCTTAAGAAGGGAACATCATTAATCCATTCACAAATGATTATGAAGCCTTGACTTTTTGAAAGGTCAAAGGATGCTCAAAGAAAGGATTTATGAATTATGAAAAGGGTGTATGCTATTAGAAATAGGAAACACTCAGAGTTATTTGTTGACAAGTATGTAATTGTGATATTTGGGTCACAATTATGTGTGTCATTTGATCCATAGATAAAGAAGGAATACCTGAATGATGAACATAGCCCAACCCTCTCTATTCACATGGGGATCACAAAGATGTATCGAGTTCTCGGAAAAAACATTTGGTGGGACAATATAAAAAGGCAGATTTCTGAATATAAATCAATGTGCCTGGTATGTCGGAATTTAAAGGCTGCGTGGAATATGTATAAGTGTATGATGAAACCACTACCCATACAAACAAGGAAGTGGGAGAACATTACCATGGACTTTGTCACTGGACTTCCAAGGACTTCCAGAGGAAACAATGTTATATGGGTCATTATGGACCTTCTTTCAATGATTTATCACTTTATCGTGATTCAATAGGACTTATCATTGGATCAACTTTCACTGATTTACATCAATGAATTGGTAATTCCACATAAAGTACCACTATCTATTGAATTCGATCATGATCTAAGATTCACCTCTAGGTTCTGGAAAATATACAACATGCTCTATGAACTAAAGAAATTATTATGTCCTATCATCGTCCAACTGATGTCCAATCTGAGCGAACTATCCAGACACTATAATATATGTTATAATCATGTTATATAGACTTCAATAGAGGATGGGACCAAAATCTTCTACTAGATTAATTCTCTTACAATAACAGTTTCTACTCAAGTATCCGAATGGAACCATATAAATCCCATTATGTTAAAAGGGGTAGAACACCAACATGTTGGGATGAATTCATTGAGCATAAGCTACTATGACTAGAAATGGTCGAAGAAATGTTGGAGAAAGTGAAAAATATTCAGCAGTATATCAAGGCAGACCAATGTCGATAGAATATTTTTACAGACAAACATCAATGAGACCTTGAATTCAAAATTGGAGACATGGTATTTCTAAGCATATCTCTATGGAATAAGGTCATGAGGATGGGAAAGAAAGGGAATTTAAGACCTCAGTACATCAACCCCTTAGAGATTCTTGATCGTGTTGGGGCTATTGAATATCAACAAGCACTTCCACACACCATGGACAAAGTTCATGATGTCTTTCATGTATACCTCTTATGGAAGTACACACCATACCCTTCACATGTACTCTCTTCGGAGGTAGTAAATTTAGAGGAAGATCTTTATTATGAGGAGAAACAAGTGAAGATTTTAGATCATAGAGAAAAAGTTCTATTAAATAAGAAAAATCCCCTAATTAAGATGTTGGGGAGAAAACACATGTTTTAAGATGTAATGTGGGAATCAAAGGAAGTGATGAAGAAGAGTTACCCACATCTGTTTTAGTGTGAGAAAAGGAAATTTTGAGGGTGAAATTTTATAAGGGGGAAATATTGTAATGACCCAAACATTCATTAATGAAAATCCCACCTATTTTAATTAAATGCCTTATTATGTAAAATGGTTATATAAAATATGCACTTATTTGGTTTTATTTTTTTAGATTTTAAAATACCATTAATAATTGTGACAATCTCTAATATAGTCATTGAAGAGTGATCACATGATTAGTATACATATTGGGCTTTAACATATCAAATTTACTCAGACAAAGGAAGCGATGACCATATCCAGTAGACTTTCCCCATTTGAAGCCCATTTGTCAAAGCTCAGAATGGAGGTGGAATCATTGGGCTTCAATATTGATCAAGCTCAAGCCATGCTTCATCTTTTAAACCTTGAATGGAAATTGCTATAGGAGAAGTGGAAGATGGTAGAGACTACCTCCCGAGCGATGTTATATGAGCAACCATAATAGTCTATCGCCATCTCACACCTTACCCTTCAGTCTTATGAGGGTGTTATATGGGGTTATGTAATGAGACCCTAGACAAATATTATGTAAACTATTTATGTATAGGGATTATACATTAATTTTATTATTATTACGTTGTTAATAGTTTTTAAAGCACGAATAGTATTTTTATTTAATATTAAATTTTGAAATCTATTTTGATGAATTAATGGATTTTTTAATTAAATAATATTTTAATAAAATATTATTAATAAATTACTTTTTATAGAATATAAATGATTGCATAATTTTTAGGAATATAATTGTAATATTTATTAAGGTTTGAATGTTGTTTTTGTCAAAAACCATGACTTTTCATTAAATGTTGATTATTATTTTAAATGTAAAAATTCACAAAATGAATAAATTATTTAGATAAAATGAGTATTATTTTTTAATCAAGACCTCGAAATTATCCTATGGTGAATTTTTTCTAATTTTCTAAGGCAGTTGAATATTTGGGAAAAAATTAAATTCTGTTTAAATATATAAGGTGTTTTATGACATCATAATGTCCCAATAGTGATGTAATAGAATAATATAAACATTATGTTAGGGAAATATATGTTTTACCATAAAATAATGTGATTTTAGGTTTTTTTGATATATTTTACAAAGAATTAGTGGACCCTCCAAGACTTATAAAACATTTAAGCCTTTTAAATTGATTTCCTTGAGAGTGTGAGTCGCCTCCACATAATCAACCCTACTATTTTAAGAAGTTATTCCACTGGACATATATAAAAAAATTTCCACTCCCTTTTGGAAAAAACAATGGTATGGATTGTGGTTTTGATTAGTTTAATGTGTGGTGTCCTAAACCTAAATAATAAATAATTCCCTCTCATATCCTATATAAACCCACCTAAGCTCCAACATCCTATGCACTCAAAGCCTTTTAAGTTAGTCCAACATCTTCACTCCTATATATAGAATCCTCACAAGGCTCCTCTAGATCCCATGAATCCTCTCTTAATCCCCTCCCAATCATTTTGGATCACACATCGATGTTTGGGATTTCTTCGTTTCTCATTTTTGTCCAAATTTAATTATGTTATTATGAGTTTTTCTTTTAAATTAAAAATTATGGGGTATGATTTATAACCTCCCCCATACTTCCATATTTATGATTGAATGATGAGATACCCCTTTATATCTCATTAATTCCTCCCAGATACACCCATTACCATGCAAAAATTTCGTAAGGAATTTCTCCCTCCTCATTTACATTCAAGAAATTATTTTATATTATACATCTTAATTACATTACATATGTTGGTATATTATGTCCCATGATCCCTATTATGTAAATGTAATGTTTAAATTATTATACACCCATTTCACTCTCTTCAACCCATTTTACAAATTTTTATTTGACATCGTTATGCTGTTGAAATCACACAAACATTTCCATTCCAAAATCATTATGATGTGAATACCATACCCACTCATCTATCAAGGGTATTAACCTTTATTCACTTTTACATCATAATTAAAGACTTAAATTTATGTATTACAAATTTCTTATTCATGGAATGAATTATTAGGTTAATGAATCCATGTTGAATGATCTATGTGGCACACTTATGCATGAAATGAAATGATTATGATGGGAATTCCCTAATAGTGATCCAATGCATTGGGTAAAGTATAGTATCATGATACATCATGTGAAATGAGTTTTTACCCATGAAAATTCATGTTCAATGATGGTTTACTCGTTATTCATGTGCAGTGTGGGTTTACTCTTGCTCCAAGTTTAATGGGCCTTGGATAACGCTAATATCATGTTAAATGTTGTTTCTACATCTCCATGTTATGATTATCATGATTTATCGTGACTTTATATTCATGTTTATTTATGATCCATTTATATTCCAATATCCAAAAATGTATTTTATTCTTAATTTATTCCCTTTTAACTCCCTTACTGTTCTTTATAGATCACCCATTTCTTATAAATGTCCTCAGGTTATCCAATGCAATGCTAGGAACTAGGGAAGGTAGAGGTCATGTAATAGAATTTTTAATTAAGATTTTGTGTTTCATGATTTATGTTGTTATGAAATGTTCCTAATACCTAAAGATAGTAGACCTCATGATTTTATATGTTTTATTAAGTGATGGTTTTACATAATAATTTATGTTATGTGTCTAAAAAAGGTGGGTTGTTATAAATGGGCCCAAGGTATGTCGTATCTCAGTGTAAAGTAACCATAATTAATATCAATTATCATTCACATGAACCACTAGTAGGAGAATCATCCATAACCTAGTGGCCCCCATCATAATCATAATTATAGTTTTGTTACTGTTTTCATCACCAAACTTGCTACATGAAACAAGGATGAAACCACTCCAGATAACTAGCATACTTGTACATGTCCTCTCACCTATATACTCTTGTTTCAATTTTGTTCTCAAAAATGATCCACATCACATGATACCACTTACAAAATTCATCAACAAAACCAAGAATCTCATTTCATAAACCACCACTTTCACACCCATTCTTGAAAAAATATGCACATTGAAACATTTACAAAGAACTTCCAAAGCCATGAGGAACACCACATCCCTGAGAATTTTCGGAACATGCTTTTCCACATTTTAGGAAAAACATGAAACTCTAGAAACATGCCAAATGTTACTATTTTTTTACAAACACAAATACAATTTCCAAAATATATAAAAATGATTCCAAAAAAATATTTATGTGTGAAATTACAAACAATCCCTACATCCAAAATTTTTCAAAAACACACGCACCAAAATAAAATAGGGCATAACCCCATGAGATACAATTTTAAATCAAATTTTGAAAAAACATAAAGGATTCAATATTATTTAGAAAATAAGAACCATTTATGAAACCTATATTATAAAGAACCTCGGTTTAAAGCACAATATTCATTTGAGGGCACAACCTTGTGTGCACCAAGTGCACCCATGGATGTTCCAACATCTGATGGTGCACTAAAAATCTAAGGGTAAACCCAAATTTTTTTCCAAAAATCCCACCATTTTATTTAAAACCACATATGATGTTCCAAAGTATTTTGGGAATGTAAAAAAATCCCCTTAACACCATGAAACCATTTTTAAAGCAATATAACACCTTTAACAAGAAACAAATTACCAAAACATATACAGAAAATCGGGTTAACAAACAAATAATAACCATCACACAATAATCAAGGCTAATCATTTCCAAAAGAACCCCAATTTTACTATAATATAATAATGTTATTTTAAAAAATAACACTACATGCTATAAAACTACACATTTCACACAAATCCATTTGAAAAACTATTTTAGTAAATTTTACCAACAAAAAATCACTATTCACATTAATCAATGGATATATTAGAATTGATAAGGGCATTTAAAAAATTAATTAAAACACTTAAGTGCTAATTTCGATTTCTGGAATAAAAAAATATTGAAATTCCTACCTTTCCAGTGTGATAATCGAATGAAACCTTCATAGATGAGAGATCTAACCCTCATAGACCAACCGCACACCCTAAAATCTAAATAAACAAACCCCAAGAATCAACTGTAATTTCTAGGGTTTATAAAAAAAGTACCTTTCTAAAAGATAGAAATGAAGTGAGGGAGGTGAATTTGGAGAAGACGAATAGAGAAAATTTAGTGAAGAACCACTAACCTTTACAGACAAATATAGCAAAAAATGCTCCAAAATGATGGTGACTGAAGGGGGTCATGCCTTTGGTCAATTACCAACTAGTAGGGATTAATTTTGGAGGTGGAATCAACTAAATCAAAGCTTAACATCAAATTTTATTAATCCAGTAATGGGAGGCCTAGCTTTGCTACACGTTATGGAAAATCATGGGCATACCGTGAGAACGTTGCTGGGAACAATCCTACAACCTTTAAGGGTTAGGTTAAATGGTTTGGGAAAACCACGATCAAACCGTGTGACCTGAAAAAGTAGATAAATACTCAAAAATGACTCCCAAAACAAATGGTAATGCCACCCAACGATCTGTGAATGTTTTAAACATAATATAGAGACACTGAGGGCATTACATACTCCCGAAAATGCCACAATCTTCCCACTACCTTCACAATAACCATGAATCAGGTTATAGGAAAAACAGTACCACCAAAAAACAAGGACTTTTCTTGGACACCCAACTCGAACCTCACCCAAAAGATCCAACATTGAGAAATAAATAAAAGGAGAGTGTATCTGAGGTCTGTGTGTTACAGTTCTCCACACCACAAATACTTTCTTCCCCCCAAAAGTCACACCACTGAAATATTAACCAAACTCGAATCCATGCCCAATAAAAAACAAGAGAAACATTAACCTCAGGGTGACTATACACTAAACAAGTAACACCAAACTGATCAAGATAAAACCACATCCTAAGAATGAGGATAAGGGGGGAACACGAGAGGGTTTTCCCCACTACAAGAACTCAACTAGAATGAAAACATCGGAGTCTAAACACACCACCTCGACTAAAATAGAAAATAGGGACATTAAAATTTTAAAAAAATTCGTATAGCACGATTTGGCCAAATATTTTACCAAATAATGCACCCCTCACAATCCATAATAGACAACATACACGGCTTGGCCATATGGTTTACGAGCTGTGCACAAACCGTTCCAATGCCACTACCTGAAAGGAAACAAGCTACACAGTTACCTGGGACTTACGGCCTGACAATGAGCTTGTCGTGCAGTTGGTTCTGTCTTCACGGCTAGTTCCACATGGTTTCAACTAACTGTGCGGTAATTCTTCTTCACCTGAAAAAATATCCCGAAAACACCAAAATCCAAAAATTTAGACTATGGGTTAAACATGATCTTCCATATACAAGTTTTACTTTACTACCATTGAAACTGAGAACCATAACACATGAACCAAACCCACAATATATCAAATTTACAATACTAAAGAATCTACAAATGTACACTTCTAAACGTTTCAACTCAAACTAACCTACACAATGTCAAGACACAATCAAAGAAGAATGAAAAAAATTATAAGTTCACATTTAGATAGAATAAACCAATTTGGATACAATATATCTAGTTTGAATCGAGGTCCGGGATTCACACCCCAGAAATTAATGACTTTTTACGAGCTTCACCTTGTGTCTTATGGATGGGGCTCAAATGGATAAAGCGTCTCTTGCCTCATAGTCAGGTACTGTCATCCATCGGTCACAATGTCATCATCCAACAATGCTTATAGAAACACATCTCAAGATGAACCAGACAGCCGCAACGACAACATGACTTTGGTGTATTTCAAAAAGAGGTCTTAGGATGCCCGAACCTTCCACTTAGGTGGAACACACCCGAACAGCCTGGAAAACTAGAATCCAGAACTAAATTATGGGACATATCAAGAAGATTCTCCTCTAGCATAATCTCTTCAACAGATAGGGAACTATCATGAGAAAAACGAAACATTAGCATTCCAACTACCTCTAAATAAAAGGAAACTAGCTACCATTTACCTAATGATGTACCCTCAAGCAATCCCTGAACCACACAAGCATCAGTAACTTCTAGAGTTCCAAACGATTTTAATAATCATTCTACATTCTCAAGACACTTTGCTATATCTAACAGACCTTAATCAACACAAAATATAGGCATCTATCAGGAATAAAATAGAAATGTTAATTACTCATTAAATGTTTTGGGGACCTTTCTAGGTGGCATACTCCACACAACAAAAGGAACACTAATTTAAAACCAGCCTCAATCCGAATCATAATATAAAGGAATATCTCTTTCCAAAAAAATGGATCACAAACCAATATTATACAAACAAAACCAAAAACCACCTTTCCAAAAGCCACCCATTCATTTAAAATTAAATCCTCCTCCTCACAGGTCCACATTACAAATACCCATACACACTTTTCTCAAAACAAGATCCACATTAAAAAAACAAATTTCTAGAATTGATTCTGTTTCACTTTTAAATTCAATTTGGAAAAACAATTCCCTTCTTTTGATTTCAATCACCCACCCATGGTATCATATGCACTATCACATATCCTCACAACAACATATAAATATATCATCAATACACAAGTTCCAACCAACACTTTCCATACAAACTCTCACATATGTTAAATTTCATATAGAGTACCAAGGGTAACACATTTTTGTACCTAATAAAAACAAATAATTTACAAAATTTCAATCCAAAGCACTTTTCATTAAAATATATTATACCAATTTAAAAACCACATGGATGAAATCATTTTTGATTTTCATAAATTGGTTTCATTATAAATGATTACTCACTTCAACCATGACCAAAATGAAACATGACTCAAGGAAAACCATCAGAATGAGGAACTTGTGTCAAGGCCTAACATGGAGACATGGTAGTGGTCTGTGCCCCTAGTAAGCCATAACAATAAGGGGACCTTGAACCATGTACTTGGACTCCACATGGGATATTGCTCCTATGATCAAACAACGTGACACCAGTTCTCCTCTGTTTTCATCCCCCAATCCAAAAAGGACCATGATAAGATTAGGACTCACTCTCGAACTACCCCTGGTATGTTAGGTCTTGTCACGCGTGGGGGTGATCAGGAAACATCCCTTGACCTACCACCTGCTCCCCGATAACCCAAGTCTCTATCTACCTTACACACCAAATAACAAGGCCTCCTATGATACCAATTTTTTCAAGAACCAACCCAGGTCAACCTTGAACTGGTCACTTGAGCCGATCCACATCAAAGCCTAATGGGTGTTCCTGATACCGTAGGGCTATAAACTAGTACCAGGAATCATATATAAATCGAGTGGGAACTATTTCAGCACAAAAAATAGGATGAAATATATTATCTAATCAAAATGATCATGAAAAAACAACCCAATACTAAACATAAATAAATAAATAGCCAATCCATATATAATATGTGACTAAATAGTCAAAGCCTAAAACAAGAAAATTGAAACTGAGAACAAACTAAAACTGGAAAAAGCTACCACTATCTCCATGTGACGTCTTGGTCACCACCAACCCCATGACTAAACCCGATCTACCCATGAGAACATGAGCAAGGATACCTGAAAAACTATTTAAACTACCAAATAGCTCGGTTCTACCGACACCGATTGGTATAGGTAGTTTTTGAGATAACAGCTCAGTAAGCAATCACCACATATTCCATTTGTTTCCTTTCCTAGAATAGTCCACTAACACAAGTTTGGAATACAATTTTAACTATATATTTTCCACATTTTATATAAAGAAACACAACATTACCATTTTAAATTCTGACACACACCACCATCCATTTTTTAAAAAACTAACATTTTATAAAAAAAACATAATCTAAAAAGTGATATTAAGAATTTAAAATGGAACAGAAATAAATGGAAAATAGTTTCAATGAATACAAATTTAAATACAATTCAATTAATTTTAGAACTACCAACCCATCATATCGTATGCAAATGGGAGGTGTATTATTATAATTATGAACTAGTCATGAGAACACACCAAGGAACAAGCAAGCTATGGACCCCATGTACATCATATCATAGTGTAATTTAATAATAATAAATATTATTTCTCTTTCACATGAGCCACTAGTTGTGGAATCATCAATAACCATGTGTTCCCCAACAACATAATTGGTATAGTTTAGTGAGTATTTTCATTTTCAAACTTGCTTCATGAAACAGTGATGAACCCACTCTGGATCACTATCATACTAGTACATGCAGACCCACCTAGATGATTTTGTTTCCCATTTTTGATCAAACAAGTTCCACATCACATGATACCACTTACAAAATTCATCAGCAAAACCAAGCATTACATTTCATAAACCACCATTTTCACGTCACAAACCTATTCTTGAACAATTATTCACATCGAAACATTTAAAAATCACTTACAAACCCACTATAAACACAACTTCCTAGGGATGTTTCTAAAAAATTCTTTCCACATTTTAGAAAAAATGCAATTTTAAAAAAATTCCAAATGGGCCATTATGTTTACACACTAAAATACAATTACCAAATCATCTCCAACTCATTTATATAATGATCTTCAAATGTGAAATTCCAACCAGACCCTGAAGCCAAAAATTTTCCAAAAGAGACACATATATAGAAAAATTGTCATATACCAATGAGATTCCATTTTAAACAACATTTTGATACATCACGAAGTATAAAACATTCTTTAGAAAATAAGAACAATTTAGGAAACCAATATTTTAAGGAAAACTGGTTTAAAGAAACATCTTTTTTTGAGGGCGCAACCACATGTGCACTAACTGAACCCTTGTAGGTGCCAGCATCCGATGGTACACCAAACATACAAGAGGATACCAAAATCAATATTCCACATAACCCTCCATTTGCAATAAAACCAAATCCGACCATCCACACTTTTTAGGGAACATAAAACAATCCCTTATTAAACATGAAACCCTTTTTAAAACATTTTAACAAATTTAACTATATAAAAATCACCAAACCATACACACCAAATCACATTCACAAAAAATAAATTACCATAACACCAAAATCAAGGATAAAAATTTCGATAAAACCCCCAATTTAACTTTAAAAGAAAAATTTCCTTTTATAAAATAATCCATGTGATAAAAACCTAGTCATTTCCCACAAATCCCATTGAAAACATATTATAAGTAAATTCTACCAAATAAAATTCATCATTCACATCCATCCATAGATATATTAGTGTGGTGAATCATATTTAAAAATTAAATGAAAGAACACATATTCTCATGGAGTGTTCCAGAAAGGAAAAAGTTGGAAATTCCATCCTTCTCGGAGTGAGAATCCATTGAAACCATTAGAGAGGAGAGATCTAATACTCACGGACCAACTAAACAGACAAAAATCCAAGAAATCATTACCCACACAAACCCCCTAATGTATAGGGTTCGTCCAAAAAAACCATGCCAAAAAAGAGAAATGAATTGAGAGTGGGGGAAAAGAGTAGAGGAATGGAGAATATTTGATGAAGAAACACTGACATTTTTTGGTAAATATCCTAATATTCGGTACAACATTATTTGGAATTATGGTAAAGAACATTTGGTCGATGACCAACGATTAGGGATACATTTTAAAGTTTTAATCTCCCAAATCAGAGCTCCATGTAAAAGTTTTTTAAGCCTATAATGTGCTAAAAAGTTCATAAAACTATGCATAACCGTGATGAATATACTGGGAAGACTCCTAAAACCTTACAGGGTTAGATTTCACGGTTTGGGAAAACCATGCTCAAATCGTGTAAACTGAAACATTGGCTAAAAAATCATATATGGCACCCCAAACACTTGGTAAGCCCACCCAATTATCTTTGAATGTTTTAAACACAATATAGATACAATTAGGCCATAAAAACACTCCAACATGCCACACTCTTCCCAAACCAATCACAATAACCATGAATTGGTTTTTCAGGAAAAAAATACCCCCAAATCACAATGAATTCTGTTGGACACCCCATGTGATCCTCAATGAAATGATCCAATAGCGATAAATAAATAAAATGAAGGAGCACCTGAGGACAGGGTGTGACTATTTGAGTGTGATGTTTTCCTAAGAATGTTTAATAACTATAAAATGAGTTCCCAAATCAGAAATTTGTGGGCACCATTGCATTTTGAGTAGCAATGTTACCCTAGGAATGACCAAACATGGGCTGGTGCAGGTTAACTGTGAGAGGTACTTTTTGAAAAATAACCATAAATACAATTATTAAATAAAATTATTTTATTTTTAACTCTTAATAACTCTGAAATGTTTAATTGCATTTGAAACCCAATACCACCATTGAGTTCATGATAGGGTGTTTTCATTATATTGTTCCTAAACTCGACCAATGCAGGTCTAGGGTGAATGTTAGTTTTTGGTCATGAACGTCATTAAAATATATAATAATAAAATTTATTGTATGTTACATGACAATGAAAAAAAAAATCACTTTATAATATTCCCAGTTTGAGAATTCAGGGTTATCATCATGACCCTAGACTTCCAACATGGCAAGCGATGGAACCTCTAAAGAAAGTTTTTTCAAATTACAATGAACGTCGAAAGAACAAGCATTGGCCATGACAGGAATCGTCATTCTTCATCAATGATAGATAAAATGATGTGTTAGGTTATTTGGTCCCTTAGTGATTTATCTCCCCCTTCTAAGAATAAAATGACGAAATCAGACTAACACACAAATAGGTTGATCTATGGTTCGATCTTCCGTATAGGATGATTAAAATTTTGTCTTTTAATAAAGGGGATTTAATCATTTTTTTATTTTCATATTTCATGTTCTTTTTAACCCACTAATTAGAACAGGTATATACCGACACAAACAAAGGAAAATAATCATTCTTCATGCGTTTATGACTCTTTTCCCTCCCCCCATTCTTGGTGCTTTCAACGTTGGACCCTCATGGTCAGGGGACAATTTTTCCGGAATTCCAAACGCGGTTGAAACGCTTGAAGTATGGAGAGAAGAAAAAAATTAGAAGTTAGTGAATTACAAAATATCTAGATCATGTAGTTGGCCCATCCCAAAACAAGAGCATTGGAGCAGCGATAGTGGTCAAGAGAAGATGAGCTCTTTGCGATAGCGCGCAGATGTGTGGAAACCATGTAGAAAATGGCTCTATCACGAAGCACAGCAGCGGCGACATCCCATGGTCTAGGGGGTACTACGCTAGTAGGACAACCCATGGGAGGATGGCCATAGGTGGTGCGATAATACAAGCCTGCCAAAAGGATGGTCATCTATGGTATGGGGAAGGCGTGGTCCATCGGGACCACATCGGAGGGGGACTCTACATCCGCTAGAATGCTAAGGGATCAGTTGGTCCACATAGAACTACCATGAAATTCGCTCCATCCACATTGGATAGGAGCTAAATAGACATGCGGTAAAGTGATCGCAAGGAATAGGGTGGGTACGGCCAGGCAGGTCACGTCTGGAGGAGTTGGGTCAGCCCTCGCAACACAGGCTAATCTAGAGAAATTGTGTCGCTCCAATGGCCTAGTTGCCTGGACCGCACGACTCAATAGTCTGGGTTGTGTTGGATGAAATGTGTTGGGGACGGGCCCGCCAACACCACTTTGACACTATAATATACATATAGTCCAAATTTTACATCTGTTTGATGAGTTGTTTATAGAATCAGGACCCTCAAGATGAGGTGATCCTTTAGATATACACTATGCGAGTTTTTATGGATATTGGAATATAATATATGGTATGAGGATTAAGTTCTCCATGAACACATGCAATACAAATAGAATTGTGTGGCTAGGTGAGACCTGATTTCTAAATGGATATGTGTCTACACGACATGTTGAAAACATGACATGGGGCTGTATGATCCATCGACGCTCTGTGAACCAACACTGATGAAAAGTGGATTGAAACAAATGCATTATTCATGGACACTGATTCACCTTTCACCAACACTAATGCTATGTGTTCTGGAGTTGCTCCGTGCAATGACATTGTTACTCTGGGTGTAAACACCAATGCTCTATGTACTAACACCGATGATCCGTGTGTCGACACTGATTCTTTGTGACCTAGTGAAACTCCATGCGCTGACAATGAAGCTAGGTGTAACAAAAATAATTATTCGTGTGCCATTGACGCTCTATGTGGAAACACTGATGACCCTTTCACCATCGATGTTTTTTATGCCAACATCGATACTGAAAGTGTCGACACTAAAATTGGGAGTTTTGTAGACTATAACTGATAATCCATCGCCTTTTTATTTTTACTTGTATATATGTGAGTTTAATGTACTTGGATTAATTTACATTTAGCTATACTAGGTGTAAATTCCATTTTGGTGTACACGGTGCACATTACTTTGTGGTGTTCATGGAGTACATTCTTTTGTGGTGTACTTGGTGTACATTCCATTGTGGGGTAATTGGTTTACGTTCCATTGTGGTTTACATAGTTTACTTTACATTGTTATTTAATTTGTGTTCTTTACTTTTTGGTTTACTTGGTGTACTTTCCATTTTGGTGTACTTGGTGTACTTTCCTTTATGGTGTACTTGGTGTAATTTACATTATGGTGTACTCGGTGTACATTTCTTATTGGTGTAAATTCCGGGCCTTCCATAGTGGTGTACCTTAGTGGTGATTATTAGTGGTGTACCTTTTTCATGTTCCTTAGTGGTGTACCTTTGTGGTCTTCCTTATTGGCATACATTCGTAGTGTTCTTTAGTTTTGTTCCTTCATGGGATTCATTTTTTATATTTGTGCTGTGCTATTTTTCCTTTGTGGCCTATTTTGTGTATTTCATAGCGATTTCATTTGTGATTTTGGGTTGTCCTACTGAGTATTGTTTTACTCACCTGTGAATAGGCGTTTCCTACATGTGTCATGTCTTTTTAAAATAATCGATGTTTTGACGGAGTCCTAGGTTTAACAGGACCAGGTCGTTCATTGAGTGATCAAGCAGATGTGGTGTGCTTCTACAACATTAGTCAGTTGTCCTACACCTACGCTCTAGGTAGGTTTTCTAGTAGATGAGTTTCAGGAGCATGTTATTTTACTCATCAGACTCTTTATTTTGGGGGGGCTTGTATACTATCTGTATATATTTTTCTAGCTTTCCTGCTATAGTACTCTATGTTTGGTATCTTATTGTATGGATTCGTAATTTCTAGATGTTTTTTAATTTCTTAATTTTGGATTAGAGATGTGTGTGTGTACAGGTACGTAAGAAAATTCCTCCCTTTTGTGGGATATTCCTACTCAACGGCAATCGAAAGCCCTTGGACTATTGGAGGTGGGCTTGGGGTAGTCATGGTACAAGCCCCACTGGGACAAATCATGACAATTTTTATCATAAATGAAAATGTATTTAAAAGATCTATGGAATTTTTATTCGTGAAAATAACCTTCTAATTTTCCTATCAATTATTTAAAATAAAAAATTTGAAATATTATTAACATAATTTATTTTTAATAATTATTACTAATTTAATATTTAAAATCAATTCATTAAGCGTTAATGATGATGGTAAATTTAATTCATTTCATAATTGATAAAACAATGAATATGATCAAGTTAATAATAAAATGTAACTCATTCAGAAAATGAAAAAATATTCTTGTCAAACCTGTATAAAAAATTAAAAAAGTGGTAAAATAAAAATAAAAAATCCTTAAATAATAATTCAAATCATTCAATAAATCATTATTTAAAACCATTATAGGGATTAAAAATGGTTTCAGACTAAATGGGGATACATACATATTTTTTCTCAGAATATTTTTAAACATTATGAGTAAAAAATAGGAAAATGGTCCAACAATATCATATTTTTCTAAATAATCGGTGTTAAAAATTACAAGGGTGTGTCATATATTAATCATATAATTTTGTAACTGTATGTTCAATAACAAAAAATCTTTAATAAAAAGGGAATCAAATAAAAAACCTTATCACCATGTATCTTATTTCATTGTATGTGTTACACTATAATATATATTATTTATTTATTTATTAAAGATATATTAAAAATACATAATATTTTTTATCATGCCATATTTGATTTAATTATAACATTTTATCAACATTTTATCAGTAATACCTTATTAAAATTACTATTCCATTTGATAGATTCTTCATTTTTCACACATGATTCTGTTCATCAATCCCAATCCTTATACATTGATCATGGTTCTCTAATTCATTTAATTTTATTAATTAAATAAGTAAAATATCAAATCACTATAAATAGTTTTAATGAATTTTAAATAAATATTCTCTGAAAAATTAATTACATAACTTTAATGATATTATAATCTCTAGGTATGAATGGGTGATGTCTCTAATTTTTGTTGGATGGAATGAAATGAATTTTTCTAACAATTTACCATTAAATTGACTTAATGATTTCATAAATATCATATATATTCAATAAATCTAAAATATTAACGATCAATAAGATATTTTGAAGAAAAATGAAATGTGGCACTTCATAGTGGTGACAGTCCACACATATTCACGAGCAAGGTTTTCTTTTCAAATTTTATGTAAATGAGGTGCATAATGTTAATTTTATTATTCAATAGTATTTATTTGTTAATTTATAAAATATAGTTTAGAAGAGTTAGAATAATTCCTTAAATCGATAGTATATTTTGGAGAGCTATAATTCTTCATTAAGATAACACTTTTATCATACATCTTAATCATTGAAAGGATGGTCTTTTGGAAACACTAAAATTACAAAGATGTGGTGAAGGAATTAAGAATTATTTTAGGGTGGGTTTTGGATATGTTATATTCCCCAAACATTATAAACATGGGAGGAGAATTGGTCTCTTTTTGAAATTAGGGAGAGGCCTCACATTGAAATGTTTTAAATTATTAAATTCTTATAAATTGATTTTAAGATTCAAGTTGTTCAAAATTCATATATTTGTAATGTAAGATTATGTTATGTTTTAATCCTATAATAATAAAATATTTAGAAATATTACGATGGTTATTTAATAATTTTATCTTATTTTTAACCCCTATTAAGCATTTGTAATATTATCCTTATATTAATGTTTTAAAATTATTATGGGTAATAATTATTCTAAAAATGGAACAATGACCCATAAATAGAAAATTGTTTATATGATCAACCATATCTTATTAATTTGGTTGAAGATAATATTTTTATAAATATTTATTCATTTATTAAAATATTTTTTATCTTATGATGCAAAAAATTTCCATATCGGGACTTTTCAAAATAAAACTGATATAAATAATACATTATTTAAATGAAATTTGATTCCAATCTTTTAAAACTTTTTGGATACATTATATTCAGCTACAAATTTTTAAAACACAATAATTTTCTAATTTTTATTTCTTAAATATTATTAAAATAATTTATGCTATTTTTCTTTTACATGAATAAACACTTTATCAAGATTTCATAAGCATTCAATATAATTATTTTATTGATAAATAATAAAATTATATAAAAATGACAAGAAAATTATTTAATATTTCCCAGAAACATTTTGTACTAAAATTATCCTATTGAAATCCCTATAACAACATATTAGGGATATTAATGTCCTGATAGTAAAATTTATTAAAATAATATAATTGTCAAATGGAAGAATAATGGCTCACGGTTTCCAAATTTTAAAAACAATTATGATCATGCTTGAACTCCACTCAAAAAATAGGTTAAAGGGAAGTGTTGGATTAATTTTAATGCATTTTCCCAATGTTTTATCACAGTTATACCCATTGTATTATTACTAAGGTGAAAAATATTTACCATGATCACTATTCATCATTATCAAAATTAATTGTTTCTAAAATAATGTTCTGGTACAAAAAAATAAATCTTGAAATAAAAGGATAAACAAATTATAGTGGTCTAAAATAATGGAAACATTGTGAGTCCCCTATCACTAGGATCACCACCTCAGTTGTTTAGGATATGAGTCTATGGAAATAGGTAATGGTTTTCCCTTTGGAATCCATGGATCAAATAAATATGGTGACTTTGTTCCTGATGATTTAAAATATAGAATCCATTTTTAATTATACAATTTATATAAGTGGTATAAATATATTTTAAAACTATAATTCAATATGCAATGGAAACGATTTTTAGAAAAATATTATTCAATGAAAAAATAACTATTTATTATTATATAATTTCAATAAAATACCATTAAATTATTTTTAAAACGTTTTATTTTATATATAATATATATATCTCATTAAAATTATTCATCAATAGTTATTCAGTTATTTTTTTAGGATAAAAAAATTGTGTTCATAAAACATATTTTTCATAGAAACGTCCCTTTTACATTCAAATGATTTCATTTTTCTTTCTATTCCACAGATAAAGATACTAATTAATTACATACTTGTGTAACCCCTAATTTTTCATAATTTAGTTAGTCATATACATTCCAAATAATATTATTTCTATGAAATATTAATATTTCAATTGAATATTTTTGTACATTTTAATAGTCTATTGTTTGTAATGAAAGATAATGAGTAAAAAAATATTTGATGGTAATGATATGATTATATTTTGGTTTTTATAAAGACACGAAATTGATTTTTGTATAATCTCACTTAATTATGACTAATTTACTGATATTGGTCTATTTTATGAATCTAAATTATCCCTATAGACGTTTAATGATTTTTATATCCTTTGTCATATAGTAAAAAAATTACATTGTTTATTTTCTAAACCAATACATTCCTCTCATGTAATTACTAAAAAAACTATAATAAATGAAACAGTCACTGTAAAAAATATTTTCATTTCAGAAATATACTATCAGTAAGTCATAATCAGAGTTGAGATTTGAATAATCCCACAACGAATACATCTATTAGGCCATGGTCTGGGTACTAGAACAAATGGTATAAAAAGTATAACATTAGAGGAATTTTTAATTATTGGACTGTAAAATTTAATAATCTACTAATGAATATTTTATCACAATAAAAAATAAAGGGTAATAATCCATGTAATAATATATCAAAATTTATAATATATTACATAATTGGAAAAAATCAAAAAAAAAATAGCACTAAGCATCCAAATAGATTTTATGGTAGAACATATGAGACTCCTACATTTTCCCCCAATTAACAATCTAATAAGCAATTGATGTATATCCTAGTCTCTATAAAAGTTTTAAAACTCATGATAAATAGAATAAATATTTTGGGTTTAGGATAACAAATTCTCATTAGGATCCACCTTACCAAACTATAGTTTCAATATTGAAGAATCATGATAAATCTTAGATGAATAATTTTGAAATCTAATGCATTGAACATTCCCACGAAAATCATATAAGATAATATAATATTTATAAAACAATTACAAATATAACTTTAGTTCAAGTACAATAATCCATGAAAATATTATAACAATGAGTACATGAAAACACTTCCCAACAAATCTAGTAACCCTTATATCCCAACATCATATGTTACTGTGGTAAAATCCCATCCCATTTATTCATACTTTATCATATCGTGACCTCATCACTCTTATAAAATATTTTCATCAAATACCACTTTAATCCAAAAATATAACCATGTCCTTTTATTTTAAAATGTTTGTGGGGGGGTGTAGTAATCTATAACTTTTCACAACTTCATATATTTTTAGGTTTTCCTCAAAACATATATATGTATTAGAATTGGTTATGTAATGAAATTCCAGAGGAGTTGTGTAGTAATGGTTAATTCAGTATTAACCATTATTATAAAAAATATATAACATGATATATATAGGATCACATACCAAAACCAAGGATCAACGACCTACAGAAACCATCTAGAACCATCCATCTCATAAACCATGGTCATCGAATAATTATACATCTTCAACAATACAGAATATAAAATTTGAAAAATAAATCACACACTTATGTTTCTGAAAGATAAAATTTTGATTGTTACACATGGTATTCAATTTCCAATTTTCTTATAACAGAGTGATTAAAATAAGAAATTTTCATTACCAATTTTTAATTTGTTACATGATATATATACCATCCAATTTATATTATTTCTTTATTTCATTTCAAATTCATTAAACATATAACATCATCTACTCTATTCTTGAAAAACACTCCATAAAACCACCTTCATATCACATCACCCCATAACCAAAACATTAAAAATACTTATCATAAATTATTATTCCAAAAAAATTCAAAATATCAGAAAAACTACATGTATTGAAATAATATTCTATGACTCATTGATTTTATATTCAAAATTTCTAGATAACATAATTCCATTAACAAAATAATTTAATTTGATGCATGATATTACACAACAAACAATAATTTTTAATACATTTTATGAATCAGTTATCTCAATCGAGAACATGAATATTTTCATTATCGATGAATATGGAATAGTGCTTAAATTTTATCATCCTTTTAATGGTTTTTTTATAAAATCTATAATGAATCACTAACATGTATATTATCTATTTTGAGGATTCATCACTTATAGTCTATATAAATTCAAACTAATGAAATCAATAATTAATCATGGGTCACCAAAACCTAAAAGACCTATTATGCCTCTTATAATCTCAAAAGATTAAAATTTACATTATATTGGAAGGGTGGGTAAATTTATAATTAAATGATGACATGTAAAATAATGACATGGTTCCCCAAACCATGAAATTGTTTCAGCTTGTTCTCATACATCCAAAAAACAAGGGTTCCCTCAATCATGGTCATCCTAAACTCTATTTGTCCATTTCCTTTTGAATTTGATTCTATCAAAATTGAACCATATATTGGTTCCTCTAAATTTATCACGGTTATTTGAATTTGTAAGATATAATGGGTTATACAACCATTCATCTTTTCATGTCTATTGTATAGAGAAGCCTCATGAAACTTTTTATTGGAACCAAGAAATGGTTTTCCTGAACCACATAATTGTTTTTTACTTTATAAATCATGACTAAAAATCCATGTAGTTATTTTATGGACCAATTTTTTTCTTATATAGTCTCTTCATTTAAAATTTATATCTTACTATTAATTGGTATCATCAAATAACATCTTTTTTATCAAAATCCCAAAACCTGATAATATTTATCCCCCAATAAATTTCCAATAATTCATAAAGTCAATGGTGTATTCACTTCAACCTCATTTTTTTCTTCTTAAAATAATTTAATTGTAAAAAAATTCAAATAAAAATTCAAATCCTAGGACACTAAAATATAATTATTCTATATAATTTTAATAGTATATTTTATTGAATTGTACGATTTGAAAATGATGGAGATCAATAAATTAATGGTCTTTTGAATGAAATAAATATTTAGATAGCATTTAAAAAATATCAAGACACTATTTTGGAATGTTATTTAAGAAAATTTATTGATTTTATCTCAATTTTTTGACATTAAATTGGAATAGTTTTTCAGAAATATGTGTCTCTTTGTAAAATAAATGAATGCTGGAGACATATGTTTTGGGAATCAAGGAATGGTAACCATTATTAGGATGGCATGAAGGGGAAACCATGTTTAAATAATATAAAAGATGAAAATAATATACACCATTAATATATAGATCATAATAATTAAGAGTATACATAAAATTATACTGAGAAAAATATTGAAAATTAAATTAATTTATGAATTTTATTCTCACATAAATTTTTTTATTACCGATAATATTATAAATGAATTTAAATCTTATTGTCAAATATTTCTCTCAAAACAATGAAATTATTTAAAGGATTATTTATCTATTTCTAATAAATAAATAAACACATCTCTAATTCCAATATTTACACAAAATATATACACTTACGTATTTAGTTTAATAATAAAAAACTTTTCTTTTCATATAATAAACAATATTAAAAAAAATTCATAACTAATTCTTATAATAAAACATCTATTCTAATTTTGAACTATACACATAAAACAAAAACGTACTTTATAATAATAAAATTTTAAATATATTTATATCTTTTTCAATGATATTTTAATTAACCAAAAACCTACTACTTCCCATGATATACACATTTTCCTATAGATTTACATCAAAATTTAAAGAATTGGTTTATTAATATTGGTAATAATTTTATGAAGATGGGATACTATATCATCGAATATTAATCAAATTAGAATAAAATAAACATTGTGACAAAAATAAGTAAATTAAAAATCACCAATAGTTTTTCTTATAAATGAAATGCAATAATATAAGAATCATAAACTGTAGAACCCATGAACCTAGAGTTCATGGGTGATTTTCAATGCGTGAAGATGAATAAACACATAATATTAAATAATATAACATGATAATTATAATGAATTTGAATGATTAAACATCTGTTTAAGAATAAATGATTACAAAAAAATGGATGGGTGAAAATCCATGGGATATTTTGATGTTATGAAAGTCCAATGAATACGTATTTACATAATATATGATTTGATAATTGATCAAGAATCAAGTGGAATGGTGAAAATGATCATACTATGTGAAACAAATGAAATATAAATTATATATATAATTAATGTGACAATAATACTTGGACGACAGAAGATAATAAAGTGATAATTAAAATATATAAATGAAATTATTATTATTTTCATGAACCAATGGATATATGGAAAACTATAAACGAGTTTTATTTTATACATTATTGAAAAAAATATGTTGTATGTAGAATAGTCCATGAAATAAATGGATGAATTACAATATAATAGAAATTCGTGATTTGATAAATCATTCCTTATGCGTATTTTAGAGGATGTTGGAATGTATTTGGTTTTCACTAATTTTTTATTGACCTTCCAGTTATTCAATGATATGTTTAGAAACATGTAGTCATGGTGCTCATTGATTAGTTGAAGTGTATAAATATATAATATATAGTAAATGAATTCATAATATACAATTAATTACTTGTGATAATTATAAACCATGAATAAGGTTATATGAATAACATTATTTGTCATGAACCAACCAGGGTCACCCTGAACAGGTCATCCGAGCCGGTCTGCAACTTTTCCCGAAGGGCGTCCCCGATCCCCACGGGCTGGAAACTAGTGATGGGAATCAAAATAAACCAGTTGGGAACATTTTGGCCCTTAATAAAGATAAATAAATATAAACCGACCAAGCTGATAAATAAAGGGAAATAAACAGAACAACATGGAAGTGGAAAATAGAATAAATGAAGAAACATTACATACCTCAGGTGACCCTGTGGGTCACCACGGAACATAAACTATACTTGATCTCAAAATCATTCCAAGACTGAAACCTAAAACTGAGATGTAAGGTTGACATGAGCACTGAGATGCTCAGTATGAATGCCAAAATAAAAAAATGCAATATTCCCTTCCCGTTTAAATTAAATAAAAAACATGCCAGTTTCAAAATAAGACGTAATAAAATAACATTTTTCATTCTTTTAAAATTTAAGTAACATGTTTTTAATTTCATGTAAATCATTTCCCTCCCATAACATTTTCAAAATATATACTATGAAATTCATTAATATTTCTCATTGTGCTCAATTTCATGTGGTGGTGAGTTTTCTTTATCAAGCAAACATATATTTACATAACAAATTATTTTTATAAAACCCATTCAACATCTCACCATTATTCCCCCACCTTAATTTCATTCAGCATCCTTCTTGTCACATAATGAATAAGCATAAAATTAGGCACATAATAACACATTCAACAAAAAATTGATTTTCTATAACCAAGAGGGTGTGCCTCAAGAGTGGTTTTTCATTTACATAAAATATTATTTTATAGTTCCAAATAAACCTAATAACATAAAGTGAATGATTTTAACAAATAATTAGCCAAAGGTCCAAACACCGTTGAAAATAATCATTGCCAATTCAGAACCACTTAGGAAATCAATTTTCATGAAAAGTCATATAGGACAAATGGCATCAAAAATAAATTTTAATTTTCAAGACAAAGGCATAATCATTTCAAGAAACCGCAACCAAATTTCATAACATGTTTATATATAATAAATGTAAAACATATTTTTAAAACAATAAAGAAATTATGAAATAATATTTAATGGAATAGGAATTGGGGACCTCCCTCAAACATGTTTCTATTTTTTTACAACCACTCGAATCGACATTTGACGCATACATGCACATGCATTTATTTGTGTATAAATATATATACCAATATCTTCATTTCACATATTCCCCGCACCATGAGTGAATATCTACAAAGAGGGGATATATATATATTCCTTACCCTATGCACGTGCATATAGGATATCTCGACACCCTCAGCCAAAAACCATCTCAATAAGGTCCAACGCACTACACATATATTTTAATAAAACAATTAAAAACTTAACCAATCCACAGAACGTTTCAAAAATAACACATCAAGGGTTAGCAGTAATGAAACACTAAACTTCATGTAGTAAAAGAAACCTTAAAACCAAAAGTACACCAATTTTACATTAAAACACACTTTCCATCTTATGAATGAATTTACAAAAAATATTGACAAATGCACAGCCAGTAAAACATGAAAAATTTGGTAAATTTCCCATCAAAGATCCTTTTTCCACACATATGCACCTCACGTACCCACAAAAACACAAGGCGCACTTATTAAAGAATTTATTGAATACACCCAATGATTTTAATAACAATGTACACACACAAAAAACCCCTGTTTTTATACTCAATCCCACTTTTCCAGTTATACCCACACTAAAACAATATTCAAACATGTTTCACACCCTCTATGAGATTTAATAAACCACTTAAATATTTAATGACAGAATCCTAAAAATTATTACCAAAATATGAATGAAAACACCCACTAAAAAACATCTTATATGGCCAAACACACACCAATAACATGAAAAAATTGAATTCTCACCCCTTTCGCGACAAAATAAACCAATGTAAATGTTTATAAAACACTACAAAAGGCTCGCCATGGGTTTTCACAAAATCAGAACATACATATCAAATAAACTTCCTACTAAACACATTGAAATCATATTTAACCTCAAGTAAATCTATATTCGCTCCAAGAAAAATAATAAATGAGTATGTTAAATTAATTAAATAAGAAAAATAGTACATAAAAAATACTTATATGCAGAAACACTTACCTTTAGTGTCGAAACCTAGAATTCTGACACAAAAACTTTGATCACGCACCAATCACACCGCAAGCAACCACAATATGATAATAATTAAATAATTTGATCAAAAATCAAAAAAAATAAAGCAAAATAGAGACCCTTGAAATACATATTTGTTCGAATAAGGCCAGTGCACACTAAAAAATATAAGAAAACACCAAAATAGTTGAATGGGAAGGAAAAAAGGGGCTCTCTAGATGAGGGGATGGGGCTCACAGGAGGGCCTCAACTAGAGGTGGATACACAAGAGGAATAAGCTTAGCTGAGTATGTCATGCGTGGTTCCGAGAGAGAGGGAGAGTGGGGCGCCAGTGGTGGATTGTCGGAGGGAGGACGTGGGAGGGAGAGGGGCCTAAGGGAGGAGGCTGGCCGATGCATGATATGAGGGAAGGATGGTTGAACAGTCACCACACTGAAGGAGGGGTGATGTGCCATGGGTTTCATTGTCCATGGGAAGGGGATCGTTTGCTGGTGGTCGGGCTTCCCATGCATGGTCTCCAGAGTTGCTTGTTAGAAGGAGAAGGGGGTGCTATTTGAAAAACAGGTGGGGGTGTGGTTTGATGGGTTTAGGAGGGGGAGAACCAGTGTGGCATAGAAAATGGGGAAAGGAAGAGAAAAAAAGAAGAAAAAAAGAGAGATAAAAGAGAAGGAAAAAAGAATAAATAAAAAAGGAAAAGAAAAATGAATGAAAAATTATAACGAGGGATATAGACCCAAAAAAGGGTAAATAAATAATTGAATAAATAAATACAATCAAAACAATCAATAATTAATGACGATAATAAGAATAATATTAATGATTTCATAATGATAATATTAATATTAATAATAACTTAATTCATAATAATAATAAACAAAATTATAATATTATTTTTTTTATTATTATTATTATTATATCATTTTAAAATTATTTCATTTTACTTCATTTTGATTTTAATTTAAAAAATTTAAATATTAAGAAACCAAAATACAAATAAAAATAAATAAATAAAAAAACTATGACCACAAGATGCCAGGTCGGGGAGTGACAATTCTCCCCACCACAAAATCTTTCTGCCCCCAGAAAGTCACTCAGCCAACCGAGGAATCAAACTAGAGTTTGAAAATGAATGAGGTCAATAATATCACAAACTCGGTGTGGCATTTCACTCCATCAGTCACACTCGACCAAATCTATGGGAAACCGCAATGAGAATAGTCTTCTAAAAATGAGAAGGGTTCTCCCAACCATACGAACTTGACTAGCACAACAAACATTGAGACTCTCAGAACAAGATAACTCTAGAACTGCTAAATTGATCTAAAGAGGAAAATTCCAACACAGATCAAAACCTGACCACAAACCAACTCCCGCTGAAGGAACAACAATATCCATGGTGGGTCTTCCTACCATCTAAGAACCGACCAGCTTAGGACAATTATAATGGAAAGATATGGGCCTAACGCAAACCGACCCAAGAACTATTCACACAAAACAGACCCCCACCACATGGGGTTCCCGACGAAGGACCCCAAACCAAATGAAACACCAAAACCCTAGTCATTATTTCAAAATTCTCATGCGTCTACAAAACGAGAACATCCTAAAATAATAACGAGTCACGAAAGGAGCTAGCCACACAAGAGAGAGAATACTCTTGAGACTCAAAACCATAAAGATACAACCTTAAAATACAACCTTTTAGGAGGCACACCAACTAAAATTACTAGAAAACGAGACAACCATGCCTTCTTACAAACAATGTGAGCTATTCAAGGAACAAAGACCACAATGAGAAAAATATACCTCTATGCCTATTATAGAAAAATAGAACATTTATGATGAGGAATATACAATAGATAAATTCAAATCGTTCTTATTTTAGAACTAAAGACAAAATTTAGACCAAAGTTCCCCACACCCAATGATTCCATACTATGAGAAATACTTCACTCTGAGACCTATGGTTGGAGCTCTGAGGTCTTGAAGCATCTACTTCCCCATATTCAGGAGCTAAAATCCTCCATTTGAGGCTCTTTCTGATGTTTCTACTAGCAGAACCCCTGTATGATTCTGAAATGGCCACACTGATGGAATGTCTTCCAAGGATGATGAATATGCGGCTTAAAGTACTAAAACCGACCACACAGGAACCAAATAAGAGGGTGGCCAGACTAATAGAATATGGAATTGACAGGAAGACTTATATGAGACAGGTTCCTTCGGTTCACTCTCTTCACCTGATGGGGAACCATCTCGAACACCAAAAAGAATCGGTGCTAGAACCCTGGATGAAGACCCCTCACAGGAGAAACTTCCACTAATTCCATGATTCTACCTCTGGTCAAAAGGGAATCAATCCCTTTAAATTCCTGACGTAAGCCTTTACTGTCTGTTGGCCTTATTGGAAACTCACGAGCTCTACCACTTTCCTCATCTTCACTTCCTCAACTATAAACCATCAGACGAGACAGGTATTAAACGCCTTCCAGGACATCCCATCATGAAATTACACATGTATCATCTTCTTCCATTAATCGAAAGTTGATCCTTCAAACGAACTCGAACCATCACGGGCTCTTATAACTTTGGTAGTTTCCAATACCCTGAAAGCACTAACGATTTCACCAAGCTAGTACACTACCTTAAATAGATCAAAATCACCATGTATGTTAGACAACAATAGAAAATAATTCAATTCCAACACACTGCTAATAGTCTGGGTAGGACCAACAACTATATGTGACTCACTAGAACCCTCCGGGACTTTTCTAGGTGGCATACTCAAAAACAAGAGGCACAAAGCCAAAACAAACTCATCTTAAATAAATACTACAGACTTAAATCACAATGTAAAACTCAAAATTAAATCAATATTCGTACCACAATTCAGTATTTAAAAAAAAAGAACCTGCAAAAAATACCCATCACGATAAAATAATGCTAAATGATTTCCCAAATTTAAAAATACAGAAAATAAATTTTCGAAAACCAATTTCCAGACAAAAAGCAACCTAAAAATTCCCCATTGGTATCCCATGATGTCTCATATATACATATACATATACCCTTGTGCTATCTCCAGCACTCATATAGTCACATCACCAATTTCACCACTTGACACATGTGTTACTATAAATCAATTATCCCCCATAGGAATACTAAGGGTTAATTAAAAACACATCACATTTTGAAAACAAAATATTCAACATAAAACAAAAACTCCTAACCAATTTGAAAATGTTACATGTCATCAAAGCAATACATTTTCAAATTCCCAAATATTTTCTGATTCACATTCCAAAAAGCGCTACCAAGTTCCCAAAACAATATCAAAAACACCTCCCATTTTTTCCTTTGAAACAAAATTCCCTTAAAAGAAAACAATTTCCACTTCAAAACCACTTTTCAACTCCAAAAACCACATTACCTTTTGGAAAATCCATTTTTCGATGAACCATATTCAATTTTGAAATCCACTCAAGTCAGTAAAAAATAATCCCAAACATTACTCAACTCAAAAGATCCAAAAATAAGGGACTAGTGGCCATTCCCACCCAGTAAAATAGCTTAGTAGACAATGATATGAGTGATAATTGAACACATGAAACATATTGAATCATGAGCTCAGGTTGTACAAGGGTCGCTACTCCATGAAAGTCTGCTGCATAATAGTGGCTCAATTCCTTTGTCATCCCTCTTCCACACAGACGAAGATAAAGAATAAAATTCAAATCACAAACTACCATTGGAAAGTCGAGTTTTGGGATGGGAAAGGGTTCATGATTTAATTCTCACACTTACCTATTGAGTCCTGAAACACCAAATCACCAAGCTAAATGGAACCCCAAATAACATGAACCTGGCTCTGAAAACATTTTTTCATGAACCAACCCAGGTCATCCCTGAACATATCAACCGAGCTGGTCTGTGACATGGCCTGAAGGCCGTCCTAGATCTCCACGTACTGGTAACTAATGTTGTGAATCAAAATAAACCATTTGGGAAATATTTGGCCCATAACAAAAATAATTACTCATAAAATGAACAATAATATAAAAAAAGTGAAATAAACCAAAACAAATTGCAGGGGAATGTGGAATAAATGAAGCAATCTGACATACCTCAGGTGACCCTATGGGTCACCAAGAAACGTAAACTACACTCTCTCCCAAAAGTGATCTAAGACTGAATCCTGGAACTCAAAATTCAAGTAGGCATGAGAACCGAGATGCTCAGTAGTAATTAAAAAATACAACAACACCCAATGCCCTTGCCTTTTATATGAAATCCAAAACATGATAGTTTGAAAAGAGGACATAATAAAATAATTTATGTCATATTTTTTAAATTAAAGTAAAAAGTTTTCATTTTCATGTATTCCATTTTTCTCCCTATACATTTTCTAAATAAGATCCATGCATGAATTAACATTTCAATATGGAAGGAAACTAATTTAGATAAAAAAATGTTTTTCCCCAATAAGACACCAAGTATGAAACAACTCAAGCGAAAATAACATTAAAAGAATCATGTTGGAAATGATCACCATGGGTAATCCCAATAGGTTTCAAGCAAAAGTGGGACCCAATATACCTCATACCACGGTGGAACATGGCTTAGAAACCATGACCCTCAGAAAAGGTGGAATAGAAACCCCGACCTCGGTAACTGTGGCTAAGAAACCACAACCCTCTGTAATTCATATGTTTAGTTACTATTGTTCTATTATTCATGCTAGACAAACAGGGACAAACCCCTACTGTTTCATCTAGCGTACTTGTCCTGGTCACCCACCTAGATGCCTAGCTTTCCAATTTTTATCTATTTCAAGTGGTGGTGAGATTTCTTTATCAGGAAAACACATATGTACATAACAATTTCTTTATCTAAAACCCATTCAACCGCTCACGACCATTCTCCCTCCTTAAGAACATTCCCCCTCTTTCGCATCACACAATTCATAAGCATCAAATTAGGCACATAATAAATCATTTGACATAAAAATTATTTTAAAAAACATTGGAGGAGTGCCTCAAGAGATATTTTTCTTTTTAATAAAACATTCGCCAGCTGCCAAATGGGCTCAATTACATAAACGGAACGTTTTTTACTACAAACCGGCCAAAAGGCCAAACACCTTTGGAAATACTCTTTGTCAATTAAAAACCAATTATAAAATCAATTTTCTATATAAGTCACTTTAGTCCAATGGTGTTAGAAATACATTTCAATTTCTAAGACAAAGGAATAATCATTTCAAGAAACCACAACCAAATTTCATAGAATGAGTATATAGAATTACTATAAAACATATTTTTAAAACAAGATAGAAATTATGAAATCCAAATTAATGGAATAGGGATATGGGACCCGCCTCAAACATGTCTCTATTTATCGATGAACTGTTGAACCGACATTTTATGCATACACGCACATGTATTTATACACACATATATATACACACAACCCTAGATGCATTACACATATTCCCCACTCTATGAGGGAATATGTAAAAATAGGTCATATATATATGCCTTACCATATGCATGTGCGTGTAGGATATCTCGACACCCACGGCCCAAAACCATCATAGCGAGGTCCAACGCACTAAACATATAATTTAGTAAAATAGTTAAACTCTTAAACCATCCACAAAAAGTTTTAAAATTAAACATCAAGTGTTTTCAGTAATAACACACTCAACTTAATGTAGGATAAGCCACATTAAAACAAAAAGGACACCAATGTGATATTAAAACATACTTTCCATTTTTTGAATGAATTTAGAAAATATATTGAAAAATGCACAACATGTATAACATGCACAAAGTGATACATTCCCCATCAAATATATATTTTCCACACATACACAATTCATTTCCCCATAAAAACACAAGGCACACTACTTAAACAATTGATTGAACATGTCCAAATATTTTAAGAAAAAGAAATGCACACAAAAATACCCATGTTTTCCTACTCAAACCCGATTTTTAAAATATACGCATACCAAAACAATATCCAAACATGTTTCACACAATTCATGAGATTTAATAAACCACAAAAATGTTATGAAACAACCCCAAGTATTATTACCAAACATTGAACAAAAACACCCACTCAAAAACATCTTCTATGGCCAAATGCACACCAATAACATGAAAAAATAGAATTCGAAGCCCTTTCGTGACATAATAATCCAACAACAACGTTTATTAACCACTACAAATGGCCCATCATTGGTTTTCACAAAATCAAAACATTAATATCAAATAAACACGTTACTAAACAAATAAAAATCATATTAAACCAAAAGAAAAACTATAATCACACCAAGAAAACTAATCAATGAGATGCTAAATTAATTAAATAAAAAAATTAATTCATCAAAAAATACTTATTTTTATAAAAACATACCTTTGGTGTCGAAACCTAGAATTTCAATGTGAAACATTGATCGCGCACCATTCACACTACAGGAAACCACAATTTGACCCTAATTCAAGCATTTAAACCAAAATCAACAAAATCGAACCAAAATTGAGATCCTTGAAATACATTTGGGTTTGTATAAGGAATGTGCACAACACATAATCAGAGAGAAAACCAAAATAGTTAATGGGGAAGAAAAAAATAGGCTCATTGGAGGAAGTGAGGAGGATCACCGGAGGGCCTTGGCCAGTGGTGGCCGCATAAGAGGGATGGGCTCGGCTGAGGGTGTCGTGCGCAGGTCCAAGATAGAAGGAGAGTGGGGCTCTGGTGGTGGCTCACCGGAGAGAGGCCACAAGAGGTAGAGTATCTGAAAGGAGGAGGATGGCTAGCGTATGGGAATAGGGGAGGACAGATGAATGGTCTCCGCACCGGTGGATAGGTGATGTGCCATGGGTGTCTTCTGTTATGGGAAGGTGATCGCACACAGGTGATCGGGGTTTCCAAGCATGGTTTCCAGAGTTGCTCACCGAAAGGAGAAGGGGTGTCAGTTGCAAATGCGGTGGGGTAGGGTTAGTTAGGTATAGGAGGGGGAGAAGCAGTGAATTGCATCACGAAGGGAAAGGAAGAGAAGAAAGAATGAAAAAAGAGAGAGAGAAAAGAAGGAAAAAAGAATAATGAAAAAAATGTTGAGAAAAATAAAATAAAAATAAAAATGAGGGATAAAGACCCAAAAGGGTAAATAAATAATTGAATAGATAAATACAATCAAAATAATTAATAATTAAAGAAAATATTAGGAATAAGTTTAATTATTTCATAATAACAATAATAATAACTTAATTCATTATAATAATTAAATAATGATAATATTATCATTGTTATTATTATTAAATCATTTTCCAATTATTTGATTTGATTTCATTACTTTTGTAATTTAATAAATTTTTAAACATTGAGAAATGAAAAGAAAAATAAAAATAAATTAATAAATAAAAATAATTGTGGTCGTAAGATACCAGGTCGGGCTATGAATTTATTACCCATGGATATCATTACCAATGGAAGTGTTTAGTGAAGAGGATTTTTTTATAGTTTTTTTCCAAAATATAGAATCATAGCCTATGATTTATCACCCATGTGGTGATGAGACGAATTTTATGTCAATAAATAATAAACTATCAAGTTATCGACTAATAAGAAACAACATGTTGACACATAGTCCATGATTTAGATTCATGGAAGAGATATCATCCTATATCCAGGTAAAATAGAACTAATGGATCAATTCATTCCAAAATTATTAACTATATCCCCCATTTTTAATAGAGAAAATTACATGACTCATATGAGTATTTTTTGGAAGTAATTTTTCATGAAAAAAATAATTGATCATATATTTTACCTGAGTTTTTTAGAAATCGTGATGGAGGTAGATCAAAGTGTTAAATAGAGCCATTTTCATGATTAAATATTTAGGTGTTCACTGAACAATTTATCAATGATGATTTAATGAAAACAATGAGTTTTAAATACGAGTTTCACACATTTATAAGTGGTATGAAACTATTAAATAAATATTTATGAGGATGATTTGATATATTAAATTTTATTATATAAACTAAATTATCTGAAAAAATAATTCATAGGGTAAATGAGAAGGAATTATAGGCTAAAGAAATATTTTTTCTATTGATAAATAGGTATAAAAAAAATTATTTTAACACATATAGTAATATAAAATATAAAAGGATGAAAAATAATCATTTATAAAATGACAGAAACACGGATCATATCATAGTCTATGATAATATATTACCATAACCAGTACAACATTTAAAATAACAGTAATATAGATATCATGGGCAATGATTTAGATTATCACAAGGTGAAATTCAGTTCAATACTTGAATTATAATTATACATCAAACAATAAGAGATATATATTTTTGGATTTGATTATAAAACATACACCGATTCGACAACCCATATGATTTGTTAAGGATAAATGAAAAAATTGGATTTGAAGCAATGTTGATCATAAATATATTTTAAATTCATGTAATTCAGTTATATCTTCTAAAACATGTACTATTGTCAAAAATTAAGTGAACATGAGACAAATGACATACTTGTACATATTAAATGGTTATTACATGAAATATATTATTTTACAAGAATATTTTTTATATAGTTCATTGAATTTAGTTAAATTATCATATTTAATTATTATAGAATTCAAAAAATGGAATTAAGATAGTATGATAAAATATGAAACCTCAACTCTCTTTATGTATACACAGTGGACAAATAATGGGTATGATGACCCAATTAATGATCTTTTGAACTTTGTTTGTTTATGAATATTTTATATGGGTAATATGAATTAATAGTAATATTTAAATGAATTTTATTGCGGTAAAACATTGTTTATTAAACCATTTTTTGATTAAATTAATATGTTTTCATTATCAATAATACATATGGTTTTTATACATAACAAGATAATATTTAGTACACATATTATATTAAATATAATGATCTATGAATTATAAAAGAGATACTAATTTCCTAGATTTGGGAATGGAAGATAAAAACAAGTTTGGAAAAAGTATTCATGTTAAGAAAAATGCATAACCTTGATGATAAACGTGGAGTATCATTTTAGATGACAATATCCTATGGAAATTATTGAACAATTTTTATAGCTATATAATCTTTTAGAAACATATATACAATTAAATTACTAGTATAATACATTCAATAAGGTTTGATTAGAAATTTGTATTTCTTATTAATGTATATTGGTGAATGGTATAATTTAGATGAGTTTATAAAGGATAATTTGTCTTTCTAAAAATTACATAAGATAAAAATGAAAAAATACATTATTATAATTATAATTACATGTGATAATTATTTTAAATTTATAAATAATGAAATATGGTGTGTAGGATCTGGTATTTTTTTAGGAACTTCTCTCTATGTTTTCTCCATTTGTGCTATAGTGGCCCAGTCATGTTCAGAGGTGAAGAGACACTATTGGGGAATATGAATTAATGTATAGGGGTGTTTGATTTCTGAATTAATGGTGTCTTTTTATTAATGGGTTAGGTGTTAAAAATGGGATTATGGTGAGTTGAGATGCTTTAAAGGGGAAATGGGATAAAATAAACTAAAGAATATTTACACATTGTGTAAGGGGCTTACATGTCATGTAAATATTCCCGAGTTTTAAATATATGAATAATAATATCAGGATATGTATTTTTGGGTGTAACCCATTAAAAATCACTACCTGAAGTGTATCTAAATTAAATTCCATTTAAACACCCTAACTGCTGCATTAATTCATTTATGTGGATGATTATTGTTGGAACTCATTTCCTCTCTTCTCCTCCCTACCCATTGTGACTCCCTAGGAAATTCTGGACTGCCCAAACCCCTTAATTTCATCCTTTATATGTGATCAAACCATTGTATGTCTTCATGGAAAGATATATCCATTCTCTTCCTTAATCTCCAACATGTTGTAGCTATTTTCCTCTAAACCTATGGAGACTCTCAATGTGATTTTGGAGTAACAAAACCCTTCCTGAAGACTTGTTTATGCAATCAATCATTGAAACATATTTCCAACCATATACATCATTCTTCATGGATGTTGGTCTTTGGGAACTTTTATGGATCTTAGGCTAATTGTTTGCGTCTAATATGTAATTACCATAGTAAAAAACATGATATATGTATGATGATCATAAAACTACTACTATTATTTATCAATTTGGATCCCTAAATTGAGTTTATTAACATGTAAAATCAATTTGTTTATATAGATGAAATCTATAATTAATTGGAATGTGGGTTATGAGTTTTTGGCATTCTGAAATATATAATTAATCAGGGGGATTAATTATGATATATTGTAAAATTTATATTAAAATTGTTAATTGTGGATATGATTATTTTATTTTTACATTTTGATATATATAATATATTTTATAATTATTTTCGATGGATTTAGGTCGAGAATGAGATAACTAATTCTGAAAATTAATTATGGGGTTTGAGTTGTGAGTAATGATTAAAAATTTGATAAATTAATCAATTATATCTTTTAACATTGATGAATTAATTTATATTAGTTTTGTGAAAAAAATAATATTGAGTTCATAATGGAATTTATGTTGATAATTCATTATTAAATTAGTTATGTATGAATGGAATGGTAACATTGTAATTCATTTGAGATGTATACATGGTAACTTTGTAAATACACATATGAGTGAATGAATGGGAACATGACCATTCAATTGTGAGGTAATAATGGTATAATTTACATTATACTTATGTTTAAAGGAATGTTAACTTGGTCAGTTATTTGATAAGTATACACAATACTATAGACATGGTACTTGTGAATAAAAAAATGTAAACATCTTCATTATATTGTGTGATTTTTTCATTGTAACATGGTTATCAAAAAATGGATTTATTATTGGTAATCTGGGAATTCATGCTTAAACAATAGAGTGGTAATAAAGGTAACCTGTGATTTTTCCTCACTTTAGAATACCTCGATCTATTGTATTGGTTGAAACAGGTTTTGAGATATGATATCACCTTTGAAAACTTAGACCACCAGCATTAGTCAAACTAGGTATTAAGATATTATATTAACTAAAACACATCAGGCATTGGCATGCGTTGAAGCTAGCATGAGGTATGATTGTTCCCGAGAACCATGGTGTATATTGTAACGCCCCAACCCCAGTTACCCAGAGTCGGTGCATTACTTCGTAACATTGGCATGATCACAAGAAAGATCAAATCTCGAAAGACCGATTGGTTTAGTAGCCTTGGAAACACTAGATATATTCATAAGTTTTACATTACATCATAAAATGAAAAACTACTACAACAACATAATATCTCTATATTCCACACTCATATCCCCACATAATATCCCTGCAGGTCATTCATAATTTACTTCTTCACTTCCTGGGAAAAATAAAACATAGAAAAGGGGTGAGCTCAAATGCCCAGTAAGGTTAACAATATAGTGGAAACTTTCATAAATAAGAATAAACATTTAAGGAAATGTATAACTAAAACAAAAGCCTTTCAAACATGAACTTTCAATATGGTATGGCATAAATAAAATGAAATAATGCCATTTACTTATTCACATGGATATTCTACTAATCGAATAATCACATGCAAAAATCAATAACCACTTTCATAATGTTGGAATGCATAATGCCAGACTATCATAACCACATAGTCAAGGCCTCGTGCCAAGACTACAAATAAGATTTTGTCAAGGCCTTGTGCCAAGACACTAGTTTGTCTCATGAGACCTACCGATGCATCGAGGAGCTATAGCGGGCTCCACCCGTCACATATTAAGTCCAATGCATTCCCATATGAAAAGGTTTAAACATAACATAAACATTCGTATTAAAACTAGCATACGAAATGTCAATAATTTCACCATAAACTATGAATGGTATAAAAATAGCACATCCACAGTCAAACATATCACAAAACCTTCAATACAATATAGAAGTTTTGTATCATAATAAATCATCTTCAAATAAGCTTAAGATCCATCAAAGGATGTTGACATAGATGAAATCAAAACTATTTGAGAGAAATATCTCCTTTTTTAAAATCATTTAAAAGTCACACATTTATAAAGGAAGTAATTAAAAAGAGATTTTTGAATCAAAGTGTCCCATACCACTTTGAAACTTTTGAAAGGAATTAAAATTTTTAAAAAAATTCGTGTCCATATAAATAAATCCGTAAAAACCATTTTGAAGACATTACTAAAAAGATTTATAAAGATAAATCTTTAAAACATTTAAAATTCTGATTTTGATAAAGAGTACCTTTCTGAAATTCTTAAATTATTCATTTTGAAATCATTTAAAAGTCACATAATTATAAAATAAAACATTTAATTTGAAAATATCCTTGTAATCTTGTAAGGGAAGTTTTGACGATTTTATAATGGCGGTAAATAGCTACACCTGCCGTATAAGTTTAAAAAAAACATTCTTACCTTAAATTTGTCAAAAGGTAAAAAGTGCCTTGTTTGGAAAACGATGGAAATATTCCATTAAAAACACATAAGGGTATAAATGACTATAACCCATATTCTTTGTAAATAGTAAAAATGTTTTGAAATACATTTCGATGTAACATGGATGTGGATGATAAAGAAATCCCATTAGATTATTACGTATAAACAACCTCGAATAATGAAGAGATTGCGAAATAAAACCTTACCTTGCACTTTTACTTGGATGGGGTAGGTTAACCTCCTGTATAATGGTGAAATAATTGTTATTAAATTGTTCAATAATCAAATACATTAATATGATATCATATATGATCTTTTAAAATTGCTTTGTTAATAATATCTTAGAATTATCGTCGTTTCGGGAGTTAACTTACTCATTTTCTTTTATATGTTTTGTTACATAAGCCATGGTTGTTGTATCTTATTCATATCCAGAATGATATCTAGTCCTTAAACATCATTTTTAAATCATCAAATTATAATTATACTTGAATGGATACGATGGAGAATGAATCTCATCGCGTTCGTGGAGACGGTAGTCCGTACGTACGCACGAGCGACAATATCATTCTTTTGATATTAAAATAACATATAAATGGATGATATATCATATATACAGAATCATTAACATGTTATATTTATTATTTACATGAGTTACACATCATTATTATACCCATACAAATAATATTATATTGAATAACAATTACACCACGACGTGGAGACGGTAAGCCGTACATACGCACGTATGGTGACATGTTATTCAAAGGGTGGATAGAATACTGAATATGGTTGTACCATATTTATAATAACATCACAGTATATGTGATATACTGGAGTTATTATTTTAGAATGGTAAGAACAAAGGAAAAAGAAGTGGAAGAAGAAATGAACTTGGAGAAGGGTGGTGAAATCATTACCTCTTCTTCGGGTTCTTCCTTTTGGTTTGATCAAAAGGGCTCCTTAGGTTGGCTTTCTGATCAAACTAAGGCCTCTAGGTTGTAGTGAGGGATGTTTGGAGAGTATTTGGGCAGAGTTTGGCCGAACCAAAAGGCTTTGATGGTGTGAAGAAATGAGAAGGAGGAGTGCCCTTTTATAAGAGGGGTGAGGGGCACCTTTGGAAAAGCTAGAAATATTAATTTATATTAAATTCATATTCGGTTTCTAAAGGCTCCAAAGTTGATTATTAAAAGGTTAAGGTGGGGATAGGTCGAAAACCACTCAACCAATAGAATTTAGACAGGTTTGGGTACTTATATTAACCTTATCTTTAAGTATTAACTCTAAGTTAATTAGTTTCACTTTTACAATGTCTCTTTGTATTTTTATATAATATGGTTAATAAACTTACTATATACATCCAAGCGACCCCCAAGTGGTCCATTAATGATGAACCTATCATGATATAAGTCTCTTGGCCGAACCTTAGATTTTTAGGAATTTAATATCAATTAATAATATAATATTTGTTTTAAGAACTCTTTTATGTCAATTTTGACACTATTCAATAGTTGATTTTTGTGAAACTCATAACAGATTGATTACTTCGAAAAAAGTCAATTAAATAAATCCTAATATATCATATTATCATAGAAAATTAGTTTAATTCATTAAAAGTTTCATATTATATTTATTTGGGTATTTATAATATCAATTATTTTAATTTTTCACTATTATGGTAATTACTGCATCATCATTGTGTCATAAATAAAATAAATTATTTAATGTCTAAAATTTATAAATAAAATATCATTATGTAGGAAATCGTTTTATCTTTCTAATTAATATTTATAATCTAAAATCCAACATATATAACCCTATGTAACAATTGTTGTTCTAAAAGATATATTCTTGTGTCATTTTTGTATTCATTTTAACTAAATTAAAATAAAGTGTCATTATCACTTACAAGTGGATCCATGGGGTCCCAAAATAGACCCAACGATTCCCATGGTCGACCATGTATCAACCAATAGGATAAAGACACGTTTTAGGGTAATTTAGTATTATTATAATATTATTTTTTAACCCTTATTTACCGGATTTACCCTTAACCATGGTAAATAAAATATTTACCGCAGTAATTATTCAAAATGTCTAAAAATAAAAGTTACCTATTTACACAATTTGAACATCCTGATTCCAAATATGGAATCAATTTTCCTAAATTCAAAACACAGAAGTGGCAGAAATTAATTTAAAATTAATTCCCGCTGTCAAAACAAAAAGCGTGTTTTTAAGAGATAATAACTATCAAAAGATTGACACTTGTTTATGTTCGGTTTAATTGTAAAATTATGTACAATGACCAACATTATATTAAATGGTAAAAATATATTCTAAATATACTTTAAAACCACTCAAATTCATAATTTATCACTATTAATTTTTTTGATTAAAAAAGTTGTTTTTAATTAAAATTTAGTAATTTTCACTATTCATCAAAATATGAAAGTTATCCGAAATGTACCAAAATTTCACCTTAGGCTAAATTAGATATTCCGAATCCAAAAATGAAGTATATTTTGAAATATAAAATATATATGATTTCAAAAAAATTAAGTATTACTATTCATAACGGCTAGTTTGATCGGTTGTGGTGTGTGTTAAAACTCGAAGTTGCGTACAACACACGCTACTGTTTTATTCAAAGGAAAGCGTACCGTGGAAGCTTGGGATGTTTTATTTTAAATTTTTTGATGTCCCCATTTAGTCAAAAAGTTTAAAATATTTTCTTTAAAAAGGTTTCACTATTAAAAGTTGATAAAACTATAATACTGAAGATGAATTTGTTCTTACATTATGTCTAAGAAACTCATAATATGGATTCTAAAATTATAAGGATTATATAAAGTTTAAAATTTAGTTAATACTATTCATAACCTTTTTTGAACGGCTTGTTTGGTAAGTCATGGTGCGCTTGAACTCGGTGTTGCGTGTAGTGCAAGTTATTGAATTATTTTGAAGAAATAACACACTATGAAATCTTAGGGTGTTACATATATGTGGTTAAATAAATAATAATTGATAACTTGATAATGATTTATTTCGATATTTTATTTTATTTCATTATAGAATAGAATACACTATAGTCTGACTAGTTATTGATTTAGAAAATTTTGGGGGTGACCTACGTAGTTATACTCACACCCAATTTGGTCTACAAAATTGTAACCAAAATATAATTTATGGTTGCAGGAATGATTAAGGGTGAATGCCCTATGTTTGAGGGATAATTGGGGATGTAACTAGGATGAGGGAATGAGATGTGGTTCAGGTTCCTCTTTAGAGGTGTTAGTGTCTTTATTTTCATTTTTCATTAAAGACACTTGACACATACATTAGCATGGTATTTTTAATCTTAATTTGAATATTTCATTTTCATACTTTTATAACCATGAGATATTGGTGTTGATTGTTGTTATACATAATTTTTTTACTGTTGTTAATTTTAATCCTTGATGTATTAATCTGATCAATGAGGGTGTAGTTTCCCCCTAAATGTCTTATTATACCATTGTTATTTGTTCATAGCCTCTAGAATACAATTTGGGGTTCTTTATGTCATTTGAATAACCGTATTGGGGAACTGGTTTACGGAACCTAGGCCAGGATGTCACATGGTGAGTCTAACAATTTGATGGTTTCTGAACTGTAATTTTTAAAATGATATTTTCAGTAATATATTGTTTTTGTTGAATAATTTTTTTATAAAAATAAATTAAATATAGAAACAAATTCTATATATATATGAATGAAAACAATTATTCATAATAGTTAACAAAACTTGTACAAGTGTCTCTTATATTTTTTTATGATGAATATGAGTTATTAATTGTTTTCATGACATTCAGATGAGATTTGATAATGATATATAACTAAGAACAAGATATTTAATAGGCTATATAATGGTTGGGAAAATTTTTTTATTGATAACTAGATGTTTTATTTTTATTTTTAAATAGGGAATGATAGGTTAATAAAATATAAGAAAATATATAATGGTGAATTAATGTTTATATAATTTTTTACACATGTATTATCTTTTGTATATAATACATAAACATACAACTCAAATGAATTAAATTATTTCATGAGAGTTTAATAGAATTATATAATTTAATTGTTATTGGAGGAGGATTAAATTTTATGATATGTGAATGGAGCTTCATAATGTGATGGATGAAAAAACACATTGTGGTGTTATAAAAAACATGTCATCATTTCATGCCTCAAGTAAAATAGTTTTTTTATATTATAAAATGGGCATCTTATAGTATGTAGTTTTAAAAAAAATTAAATAATTATCTTCCTTGAGGAGGATGAGCTACACAATGGTTTTTTAATGTTTTTCATAGTGATATAATGATGAATAAAAAATTTGGCATATTTCGTCAGGGTTTTCGAATTGTTGGCCATTAAACAAAGGCTAATATGGTTTTCTCTTCACACATGGTTTATGAAAATTGGGTACTTGATATGGGATATGGATAGAAAAAAAAAATTAATGTAAATACACCATGGTATGTAATGAATTTGTATTGTCCTAGATTATTTTCAATACAATTCATTAGTTGAGACATCAACACATCCAAGCTGTATCTCACAAAAATATCATTTTTGGGAAAATTTAGGTTTGAATATTTATAATGATTTGGATCATTGATTGAAACATAACCTTCCCCCAATATATTATTTATGTCACTATTAAATATTAATGGTGACTAAAATTGATGGATTGATCCAACAAACTAAAATTGATGTATAAAAACATTAATTTTGGGGTTTGTTTTTCTTGTCTTGGAATTGAAAATTATAGTGATAAAAAAAATATAAAATCTAAGGCTCCTATGAATGGTGAGATTGAATTTTATATATGTAAAATTCATTTAATAGAAGATAAAAAAATTTAATACACTAAATAAACAAAATAATTAATGGTAATTTGAATTAATACATTTAATCAAATTCAGACACCTGGAATTTTCCATTTAATGATTATCTTGAATAGAATGGTGGTTGTTAGGGTATATTCAGTTGAGTTTATAATATAATATTTTTTGTCAAAAAAAATTATATAGTATGTCATAAAAATCTGTCATATTAATGTTGAAAAATATATTCTTTTTTAGAAGATAATTTTCACCTATTTTTTGTTTATAAATTTTGTGTATGCATTAATGATGAGAAAGAGGAGTTTATCAATAAAAATTGATTTTCTATTTGAAGGCTGATCAATAAAAATTTATAGTTCTTGAATATTATCATTTTGTTGGGGCTTCATAATGTTATATTAATTTAGTAAAATTTGTGTGTGTCGTTATGTCAAGGATTTACCCAACTTTTTTGTATCCATGATGAATAGTAGATCATGTGTTATCAAGATTTAAAGATCATTACAAAGATTCATCCACTTGTATTATATGGTTAACCTAGTAAATTTCATGTTCACACCATGTATACAATATTTTGAGCACATGGTTTCTGAATTTTTTGACAAAAATAATTAAACATTTATTATATATAAATAACATAAATTAATATTGTTTGTAATTCGATAATATATATTGGTGATGAAGGTTGTTTGTTTTGGGAACATAAATGAAATTGAATCATTAATTCATCCCATCCTCTAGGATAATTATTAAGGATAATTATACCTTTTGGCATCAATGTGACAATTACTAGTATCCAAAATTCATTCAAAATTCCATTTTATGTGATTGGGTGTCTTGAAACAACCTAGGACACCAAAAATTAGAAATAATATCAATCACATTACATGATCGATGATTTATTTTTCACAACCTAGGGATTCAAAAAAGTGGTGGGTAATTCAATATAAGATAGTGGGTATTATTTCAAAAATAAACATACTAAAATAAAAAACATCCACCTAGATGTCTTCAATGATCATTCAATACGTTAGAGATTATGTGTAGAATAATTAAACCAATACTGAATAATAACTTATTAAAATAAACACAACCAGACGACATCATCATTAAAATCAAGATAAAGGTAAAAGAAATTGAAAAACACAACATCATCTCAATAAATTAGAATTACATGGACGATATCTTTACAAAACAAAATGGAAACCAGAATACCAAATATAATCTCCAGTAATCATTTAATATCATCATATATCACCAATATAATCTCTCTCCATGATCATCAAAAACTGAACTAAAACCTACAAAACAAAATAGGTCTACCAACATTGAGTGGAATACGTATGGGGAGATAATAATATCCCTCTCGTCATTTATGTGATATTCCATGCAATTTCATTTTTAAAAACAAAAGATACTATAAAATATCCTTAATACTAAAAATAAGATATTATGAAACATTTAAAAAACCATTCATTGGTAAATTATTTCTAAAATCACACACTTTTAAAAACATTTTTTAGAACCACCAGCCAAAACTAAACTGGAAGAAATTGAAAATAAACAATAAGAAAAATTATCTGAATAGTCAAACTGAATTAGTAAAATCTATAATGTTACAAGGATCATGTTATTTCCTTGAAAATAATGATATAAATAAAATATTAAATATAAATAAATGTTTTAATAGAGTAATTAAATAAATGTTGAACTATATTGAAACTAATTTATTTTTTTAAAACGAAAAAGAAATAATTAATAGATAATCATGTGAAATTATTAATAAACCATTTGTATGATCTTAGACATACACGATTAGAATCATATGACACAATATTGATGAATCCCTTTTCTATAAAAATATATATACTCGAACATATCCTCACATTGTTCACTCCTACACATCCCCAAATACTAAAGATAATATTGATAGTCTCACTGACACATGATAATAGTCAACTCTAAATCCCTCACTCTGATTAATAGAAACCCCATGATAAAATCATTATTTGATGGGGTAGAATTTATCAAATCTTAAATCAACAAATAGAAATATCATGCCCTCATCCCACTTACATACAACCACAAATGCTAATCCCCTATAGAATGAAAACAAAAACATCATAGTAACATATACTTATAAGCTCATATATACAATGAGGTAATTTGAGTTCTATTGTTTTGTATGTTATTTGAGAAAAATATTTTAGAGTTTCCTATCTAGTATTAATGTGTAAAATAACTGGAACCCTTTTTCAAACTCCCTTTCAAATCCATTTAAAAAATAATATTTTCAAAATATCTTCTTATTAATGTTTGAAACAGACCATAAATTGTTTATTAGTAAATATTATTAAAAACCATTTGAAAAATAGTCAAAATATTTTAATTTTTGGGGAGCAACACAATATTTCAAAACACCACTAGTGTAGAATACACAATAACATTTTATTAAGAATAATTACATAGGAAACATAATCATAAGAATCATATAAGAATAAATAATATTTACAATGAATCCTAATAAAAATACATAGGGTATGGAAATTCAATTCGAACAATAACTCAATCCATTAATTCAAATCATATGGAAACATAAATAAGCCCATATAATAATATAACAAAAAAAATGTGAAGAAATCAATTTATGGCCATTTAAGAAACATCTACAATATTCTCATTTTCATAAAATAAATTAAATTAATTCATATATCATCTTTAGAACCCACAAAAACATGAAAGAATTTTTAAATAAGAACAATTTTAAGGGGAACCCAATTTCAAATACTAAATCATTTAAGGTACATAGATACATGTAAAATTCATGTAAAAACCTATCTTAAATGTCTTAAAGATGATACAAACCCACAAATAAGTGTAGTGGATGAAATTAACCACAATATAAACACCAAAACATAAATAATATCATCATATTTTATCAAAATATCTCTCTATTGATTAGTTTATTTGAGTCCAAGGAAAACTAAGAATATAAAATAATAAAGGAGGGAACTGAATAATATAAAAGTTTTTTAACTAAAGAGAAACACTAGGAAATCATATTGTAGAGGGATAAATATTAATGTAGGAGAAAAATGGAGAGTAATATTAGAGATATTTTCATGGGTATTGGGTAATTGGGGTGGGAGATACCTCCATTTTTGTTCTTAATTTGGGATGTTATTAACTGGAAAATCACGTTTTTATGTTTTTTGTCTATATAATTTTTGTCCATATGGTTTAAAAATTGTTTTTGTATCACTAAAATAACACAAGTAGTGCAAGGTTTTGGTTGAATGAATTGGAAACCCCACTGATAACTATGAAAAAATGTATATTAAAAATATAAGTCTTTAAAATGGGTAGCAAACTATTTAATTAAAATTGTTCAGTAACCATGAACACTACATTCAAAATCCCAAATAAAATATTTTATGAAAAATATCACATAATTTGAGGAAATGAATAAAAATAAATATATAATAATATAAATAAATCAATTTCAAGATGGTGTGTAATGGACTAGACATTTCCAATCACTTTAATTGTGATAAACCTACTATTTGTGGTGTCTTCGGAAGTAAAGGTGAATCTTTTTAACACATTGGAAAATCCTAGTTTTCTATGTATCATAATGGGGACATACAATGGTGTTGTCTCCATGGATATGTCACACTGGTAGTGTCACCTGGATAGTATCTCACCCTGATGTTGTCACCCAAGTGCTGTCTCACCCCGACAGTGTCACCCCGATAGTATTACCCCAGTGGTGTCTTGCTGATGGTAGGTCACAATAGTGGTTTCTCACTGGTGATAACTCACTGGAAGTCACTCACTGGTGGTTGCTCGTCTAGTTGTTCCTCGTCCTGTAGTGCATTGTCCAATGGTGACGCATCCTGTGGTGCCTCGTCTGACTGTTCATCACTGGAGGTTCCTCAACTGACAATGCCTCATGAGCAGTGTTTCGAGTTCTTCCAATTTTTCCCTTTTGACATATTTGTTTGACATAAATATATATTAATTATTTATTTAAGGAGGTTTAAAACACATTCAATGTCCTTAAATTGTATTTTAAATTTTCTAAGGGTCTAAAAGTTTTCATTGTTCAAAACAGATGGTCTTAACTAAATCCTCGATTATTATAAAATCAAAACGGTGTCTAAACTCATGGATCTATTTCGATCATCCAAAAGATGAGATATCTATCCCCTTGTTCTTCCTTATTTTATTATATTGATTCATTATTCCTAGAATCCTTCTTCCTATATGACTTGGGTAAACTACTACAACATGGATCATGATTCCCTAGAAAAGTATCTCCTCCATGTGCCCCCTATTTTTGGCCCAACAAGGAGGTGTTGATCATTCTCCTTCCAAGTAGGTTTTACTTCAACATTGATAATTATGAATAATTCAAGATTGGTTTATTGATTTTTTCACTTTTGAAAATAGTTTATTATACATTAATAAATATAAGTTATTTGTTTTATAAATTAATACATAGGTGCTAGGAATGAGAAAAATAATCTCGTTACGTTATTATTTTATTGATATTTTGTTTTTATGGGATATCTACCCACTAAAAATCATATTCAGTGGGGTGATTTTTTATTCGCTACATTATTTTTATAACACATGTTATTTTTTTATTGTTGAAATTTTATATATAATTCCAGGTTAACCACATATATTCAGCTAAAAAATGGATTCCCAATGATCATATAGATTCTCTGATAACACCAACATTTTAATGTGGAGTTAAATAAGGTATTCCTTATGAAATATTAAATTTTTTATTTCCGTGGAATGTGAGGTGATGTGATGTGTGTAATTTTTTTCATCGGAGTATGTGGGGGAGTGGATGATATATTTCTATTTACTGGTTTTTTGATGGGTGTGATGTGATTATACCTAAGGGATAAAAAATTGTTTGTGTTATAATGAGTTGCTGAATGTGGTTGTGAGTTGGTGGGTTGGTTCTGTTAAGATGATGAACTGGGCGGATAAATTTGAAAGGGTACAGTAGTGATTGGAACGGGTAATTCTCAAGGTATTTCTCCATTAATAACATTTAAATTTCTTCACACCATATCTTGAGGTCATGAAATGATGTTTCATTAATGTGATGTGTGTTCATTTACTATGAATCTTCATCACTCAGATGATGGTGAATTCTTATTATGGTGTTTCTTATTGATTTTCATGCCTACTAGCTACTTAGCTAGTGATGTAATAAATGAATAATTGTATGGTAAATATTAGAGTAAAATGGGTTTGTTTGATTAATGAGAGGGAAGTGGTTAATGACATATTAAAATTATGGTTTTGTGATTAAATATGGTTGAGGGTAAATAATCAAATGAATGGGTGTTGAATATAGATGTAATGTGAAGCCACCATAATTTATTAGGGCACTTCAAGTTCAAAAATGACTATTGTTGTTATTGATAAATGATTTTAGCGGTATAAGAACTGGTGATAGTGTTGTCATTTATATGTTTGTTTCATTACCCTTAGGTTGGGATGGGTTGTTTGATACTATAAGTATATTTTTTTATTTTTTTTATTTATATATGAATCATACCCATGTTGAGAACTATGTAGTAAACACCTGCACCGTCGAGTATGGGTGGTTTTCCAACATTCAGTTAGGAGAACAGATTGATGGGTTCAAGATCTTATTCAATCTCCCTTCCTAAAATTATATTTATGGCACATGTTGTGATGGGTGGAGGTATTTTAGTTATTTATTCTATTGTTGTGACGTCTCATTATTCTTTGGGAAAATGTGATAGCCTAGGTGTTTGTTGTAGAGGTGGGTTGGGATATCCCAAATGTCTTTAGGATGAGATGTGATGTTATTTCCATGTTTTATTCTGGATGAGATATGATGTGAGGTGTTGTGATGCCCAAGTGTGTGTTGTTGGGATGTCTTGTGTAGCCCAGATGTTTTTGGTAGGGATATTTGCCTTGACGCCCTAGTGTGTGTTGTCAGGATGTGTGTTGTGAGGCCTGGGTGTTTGCGGGTGGGATGTGATGTGGTATACATAAGGGATGGGAGTGACATGTTGTATTGTGTTGTGTAAGAGAGTTATACCAGGGGAAAACAGGTTTGGGGTACCCTATAATCGATGTTATTTATGTCATATTACATTACATTTCTTATGTTACTTGGTGAGCGTGACTTGGTGAGGTTGGGTTTGGTTAGTATACATGTTTAGGTATGGTTTTCATCTATTGTTTTCTCAGAGGATATTTAGTGAGATTTTTTCACATAAGCACCAGAGACGATTGTTTTCCTATAGAGTATACTTGTATATCCACATTCCGAAAATGAAAATTATTTCATGTTTCCCTGATTATTTCACTAACGATGTTGGGAATTACCAGTTCAGTGCTTTGGAATTTTTTTTGTAGCTACAGAGCATTAAATTTGTGTTAGATACATTTCTTGTTTCATTTATTCCTTTTCATGTATGTGGGACGGTTTTTGGATTTCTATTTTATATTATGCCTTAGAGTTTTTGTGGATGATTCATTCTATCACCCAAACTGGTTTCATATAAAAGGTTAGTGCCTCTAAAATGGTATGATTTATACAACCATGGTTCTAGTCACCAACACAGGGAATAGTGGAGGCGGTTCTCAGGGTTGATTATCTCTTATTCTACATTTCCAAACTATGGGGTGAATATATGAAGGTAGGGGCCATGAATGATTTTTATTAGAGATGATTGTTGGGAGATATATTGGATTTTAGATTTAGGAACAATGAGGAGTGCATGGGGTGATATTTCAATAGTTCCAGTTGACCATGGTGTGTGATATGGGCCAAGAAGATGGCAAGGAAACTATATTTTAGGGCACCATGTGATCCAGTGCACAGACTCTATGAATATTGAATGAAAAAGTTAGATAGACCTTCTTGTTGGGTAGAGACCTATGGGACGTAAATAAAACATAATGACTTGAGTTTTTATTTAATTTGGGTCTCTTTGGGATGTTTAAAATGTATAAAATAAATAAAATTAAACTAAAATAAATAATAATGAAAATTTCATTCTAATTGGGCTTAAGAAAAAAAATTTACCTTTCAAATGTGGATCCTGGTCATTTTCTACATGTGTCTTTGGTAGTTGAGTTTTAGTAGTGTGATCTAGTTGATCACTATTGGGTTGATCTAGTTTAGGAGGATGATTAGTGGAAGAAGATGTTGTTTGGATTCAAGTGTTAGGATTTGGGTAAGTTAGAGGGCAGCATTTTGAACATAGAGAAAAAATGTTTCCTGCAGGATCTAGATATCACATTAGTTTTGATCCAATCCCTGATGGGTACTGGTTCCCTTTATAATTCATTCAAACTTGGGGATATTCACATTAGTGATGGATGATTTATTTGGGGGAGCAGAAAGATAGAGTCATTTTTTTGTATGGCATCCAGAAGGAGGTCTGGGAAGAGTTCCTTTCATCAAACCATGATTACCGAGAATACGTAAGTGGTACTGTCTCTTAGGTGTGGTATTATTTCAATGAGATATCATGGGATCAATTTCATGTTCCTACATTTATTTTCCCTAGTCCTTTTTCTAGATGATGAGTCACATGTGAGATGTCTTGAGGGGGCACACCATCCTTCTATCAAGTATGTTGTTACTCCTTCAATGTTGTCACCATATTTGGATGTTTAGAATAAGGTATATGTGATAAAGTGGATTCACCCGAGAGGAGGTATACCATGAGAGGGGAACCAATAGAGTTATGTGAGAGGATTGATTTCAGTGGAATATCAAAGGCATTGGGACCGTTGATGTTTCTTCCAAATGAGAGTCAACCTCAGCAGCTTCTTATCTGATCATCTAGTGCAAGAGGTTTCTATGATTTTACAAGGATACTTAAACCAATGTGTTTTGGTTGTGGGTTTTGCGGACATATCCATATCCAGTCCCAAAAAGTTCCTTAAACCTCATATTGGGGGAGGTTTATAGGTTCAATTATATCCTCTAAAATAGTTTCTGTTGAGACAGTTTCAGTAGTAGAAGAAGTAAGATATTTCTTCATCTAGGGGAGATAGAGAAGTTAGAGGATGAACTCAAGATGTTCCTCACATTCAGGGATCAATAATAGAGTAGGGAAATGGATGTGGTCATAGTCACAGAGAAAGAGGACATGGGTGCAGTCTATCGTATGTAGCAGAGGCAGTAGTTCCAGAGTGGCTAGAGTTCTTCTGTGGTATAATCACTTTTTTAGTACCATTTGTGTTTCTTGTTTGATTCAGAAGTTATAGAATCCATTTTTTCACCAATTCTATCCCATGAATTGGGACTAGACATAGATAAGATTCATGTTCCCCTAGTGTTGAGTATTCTATTTGAAGGTTATACCATACTGTTTAAATTTTTTCAGGGGTGTAGATTGATGACGGGACCACATCAGTCCTTTGGGGAGATCATAATTCTATAGATCTAGCCATATGATATTCATTCATGAAATCTAATGGTTGAATTATATACGTCCTTTTATTGACTACATGTAGAGGGGAGTCATGTTATTGGATGTGGATTGAAGGTGTGTGGTTTTTGTCAGTGAGCAGTGTTCTCCACTGGGAAGTTGGCGTATGGTCCCTTTCCTTCCTTGTTGAAAGAGTTATTTTTAGAATCAGTGGGTATGGGGATTGTAGATATTCCCAAGGTCATTAGGGGGTTCCAAGATATTATTCCTGAGGAGGTTGTGATGCCACCCCCTCGAAGTGATGTTTATTTTGGGACAGACATACATCCTAGTTATTATTTGATTATGATGTATCATTATCAGATGAAACCATTTAAGTTATTGGATTTGATTATTTATATAGATTATATGATGAAGAAGGGTTTTATCCAGCATACTATGACAACATTTAGTGCTCATGTTTTATTCTCAAAGAAGGAAGTTGGTGGTCAATGGTTGTGCATATACTACCAGATTTGAATCATGTGAAGGCATAGAATTGTTAACCTTTTCTAAGGATAAACAATATTTTCATCTAACTAGGAGGGGACAATAGGTTTTCTAGGATCGAACTTCAGTCTGGATATCACTAGTTTAGGGTTTAGGGGGTATATCTCTAAGACTACCTTTAAATTCATGTATGGGAACATTGAGTTTTTAGGCATTCTATTGGGTGTTACGAATGAACTAGTCATGTTTATTTGTCTTACAAACTATGTTTTCCATGAGATTCTGGTCCGTATCTTCATCACATTCATCGTTGAAATTTTGATTTAATCAATGTTAGAGGAGTATCACACCAGACTTATCAAAAGCGTCTTGTAGGTTCTTCAACACCCCCATCTCTAGGGAATTTTTCCATGTGTATGTTTTGATCATGAGAGGTGAATTTCCTTAGGCATATAGTATCCTAGTAAGGTGTGAGTTTTGACCCATAGAATGATTAAAATAACCATTTTCATGGATCATCCAAGAAAGTAGAGCAGGTTCATAATTTCATTCATCTTGTGGTAAATTATCAAGGGTTTGTATCCTATTTAACTATAGTTGAATACCTATTTACAATCATGAATAATAATGAAAAAGATTTTTTTTTGTTGAGTAATCAGTTAGTGGAAGAATTTGGATACCTGAAGGGTATTTTTTTCATTTCCCTCAAGCTCTGGGTCCATAAAGATGGTGTAACTTTGGAGGTATTTTTTGATGCTTCACATTTGGTATTGGGATGTGTGATGATGTAGCAGGGAGCAGTGATATCTTATAGTTCTAGGAAGATACATCCCCATGTGAATATCAATGTCAGTCACAATCAAAAAAAATATTGTAGTGTTATTTATGAATTTTTGGTGGAATTACCTCATTGGGGAACACTTTGTGGTCTTAATGGATCATAAGAGGTTGAGGTAAATATTTTCTCACCATCATATGAACATGAGGTAGACGATGTGGATGGAGATTCTTCAGGATAATGATTTTGGGATCTACTATAACATAAGAAATGATAATTTCATGGCTGATGCATTGAGTAGAATTTTCTTAAAGGATGTTGTTCAAGTATTTTCTGATTCTTGGAGAGATATAGAGGTGTTGGGAACCATATACTTAGATTCCAGAATGGATGATGCTAAAGGATGTTTTTTCAGATGATAGTGCATTCTCCTCTGATGTAGTTGGTGGTGGAGTCTTATTGGGGATACCTAGAAGTATATGTGACATGTGATTTTGTTGACCATAGGGATTCTAGGGAGGTATGGTTAGAGAATGGCCAGAACCAAATGTTGTTTCAAGAGAGGAGATTTTTTCTCATATCAGTGTCTGAGGGAGTTTGTCAGGAGATTCAAAACATGCCTTCAGCGGTACACAGTGGATATTATAAGATGTACCATAGAGAAAGGATACAACTTTTATATCCCATGATGAAATGGTGTGTGGAAGATTTTTTATAGAATCAATTTCTTTTCCACCAATTTAAGGTCTTTCATCACATTCCTAGGGGTTTATTTCACTCCTTGAATGTTCCCAAGTGGAAATGGGATGATATGTAAATTGATTTCTTCATGTTATAACCTAGATATCGGGGAGGTTATGATTCTTTCTAAGTGACCATAGATCGATTGATGAAATAAACACACTTAATAGAGATCATGCAGTTCGGTATAATTGATGATTTGGAAAAGAAGTACATGGATGATATTGTTTAACTGCATGAAGTTCTTAGGAAAATTGTCTCGTATAAGGATGGTTGGTTTACCTAACAAGTCTAGAGGGTATTACATCATTCATTTAAAACTAAGTTATTCCCCAGTACTGCCTTCTACCCTCAGAGAGATGGGTAGATAGAATTAACTATCCTAATATTAGAGGATATGTTGCACGCATCCATCTTGGAAATTGGTGGATCATTGGTATGACACCAAACATATGTAGAGTTTTCTTATAGTAATATCTAGAACTCTTCCATTACTGTGGATCCACATGAGGATATTTACAAAGACCATGTCATTCCACATTGTGATGGAAATAAGTTGGGGAGAAAATTATTCATGGTCCAAATGTGGTGAAAAGCATGAAAGATATGGTTCATATAGTTCATGAGAGGATTAAGGAATCACAAGATTGGTAGAAGTCTTATGCAGATCCTCTAAGGATTCACATTTATTTAAATGATTGGGACCACATGTTCTTGATGGTTTCACCATGACGTGGGAAGTGAAGTGTTGGTAGAAGCTGTAATCTTCCTCCTAGTATTTTTATCCCCTTTGAGATGTTGGTGCCCATTGCAAAGGTGGAATATTGGTTGGAGTTTCCACTATGGTCGGAGAGGATCCACAGAGTCTTTCACATCTCTCAGAGTTTTTGGTGTCCTCATGATTACTCCCATTTAATTGACATGGGAGTGTTACATATTGAGGATGAGGCGATGTATGTGGAATGACCAATATAAATCCAGGATCATCGAGAGAACATTGTTCATGGATATTCCATTCATTTAGAACATGTGTTGTGGAAGCATGGTGGCTAGGAGGAGAGTACATGGAAGAGAGAGTATTTGATGTGTTCCCAGTACCTAGAGATGTTCTGATTATTTCATTGTTAGGATTTTATTTTAAATGTGATGTTTGAACCTTATTGATAATTATATGAGCTCTTTACCATTGTTTTTTTATGTTTGATTAGTTCTTGACATATAACAATTAGAGTACCATATTAATAACCAAATTCATTAACCGTGATGTAATAAAACATATACACATGAGTCTGTGCCTCCAAGAGTGGAGAGTATGCTGAGATAGAGGATGGAATTTTCTGATTCATGTGTCCAGGATGGCGTGGCTGTCAGGTAGTGTAATGTGTTTTGTGGTCTATTCAGTTGATGTGTCAAAGACCATGATGATATGTCCTGGTTTGTAGATATTATAGGAGGTTATCATTGTTGTATTGTTTTCTAATCTAGTTTTTTAACAACATAATGTTGTTTATCTCTAATGTGTTTTGTTAACAACAGTGATTCAAGTGTGACAGCAACCATGAGAGGTCTCATGAGGGACGATTTTTTGGACCCTTTCTCTCATTCATTTCATGCTTGATTTGTAATTTTTTGGGTTGAGAATTGTTAGATAGGTATTATATGTAATATCTTGTACTTTTCTAGTCCATTACAATGTGAAAATTCTGGTGTTTTAGGTGTCGTGGGACATTAAGGAGAAAATTTTCAACACATTATAAAATTCCATTTTTTATATGTCACCCAAAGGTGTATCACCCTAGTGTTGTACCATTGGTAGTGACACCAATTTAGTGTAACTATGGAAGAAACAACCTAGTAGGGTCACCCAAGCAGTGTCACCCTCGTTGTGGCACCTAGGTGGTGTCCCCAGCATGGTGTCTTACCCGTGTAGTGTCTCACCTTTGTGGTGCCTCACTGACAGTACCTCACCCTGATGGTTGATCACTACTGATCACTCATTAGTGGCCTCTTGTCTAGAGGTTCATTATACGGCACTACCTCATCTAGTCATTCCTCATATGTCGGTGCCTCATTTGGCAGTGCCTCTTCCGGCGGTGCTTTGTCCAATGGTGACTCATCTGTTGGTGCCTTCTCTATCGGTGCCTCCTCCAACGATGCCTCCACTAATGGTGCCTCTTTCGATGCTACCTCCTGTAATGGTACCTCCTCCTGGTGCCTCCTCTTAAAGAGCCCCATGCAATGGTTCCTCATTTGGGGGTTTCTCATCCAGCGGTGCCTCTTCTGATGGTGCCTTGTTCGGAACAGCCTCATTCAGTGGTTCCATTTTTGGGGTTCCTTATCTCAAGGTTCCTCCTTTGGTGGTGTCTCGTTTGGCGGTTCCCCCTTCAGCGGTTTATCCTCCAATGGTGCCGCACTGATGGTTCCTCGTATGGAAGTACCATGTTCGATTGTTCCTCATCAGGAGCTCCCTAATGAGCTGTGTTTTTAGTTCATGCATATTTTCCCATTTGATTAATTTCATACAGATTGAGATTAGTGCCTTATTTAAAAGTTTTTAGGGAATATTCAATGTAATTAAATCATTTCATCAATTTCCTAATGGTCATGAGGTTTTTAATTGGTCAATACTCATGGTCTTGATCATATCCTCAATTATTGGCAATTCAAAATTGTACTAAAACCAATGGCTCAGTTTTGATGATCCCAAATCCAATAAATCATTCACCTTTTCATCCTTTTTTTCATAATCATGATATGAGATTCCTAAAATACTTCTTCCAATAGGGTTCGAGTAAACTATTACAGTAGTGGGTTTTTGATTCCCTAGATAATTCCCTATTTTATGTGCACCCTTGTATTTGGGGTAAGCATGAAGTATCAATCATTCTTTTTACAATTAGGTTTTCCATCATCTTTCCTAATTGTGCATCATGATAGCTGGGTTTATAGAAGTTTTAATTTTTGAATATAGTTGATAACATAATAATAAATAGATTTTAATTTTTTAAAATGTCAATATGCATAGGGATGGGAAAGTGACATGTGATATTAATGTTCTTTTTTCTGATATTATACTTTGAATGGGATAACTACCCACTAAAATTCAGTTACAATGGGGGTACTTTTTTGGAACTTAATGGTTTATGGAATCCTTTTTTTGAATAATTTTATGAAAAGGTTGGTTAACCACTTATAATCAGAAAAAAATGGATTCCTCGAGATCATATAGATTCGTTAGTACCCCAAAAACTTATAAATATAATTAAATAATGGATTACTTATTAAATATGAAAAAGTTATTTTACCTGGTGTGTGAGTTTATTTGATGTGGGGAATTTTTGTGATTTGTGTATGTGGGTTGAAGTGGATGACATGTTTCTGTTCAGTGGAGTTGTGATGGGTGTGTTATGATTATGTATTAGGGTTATAAAACAGGTTGTTATATAATGAGTTATTGGATGTGGTTGTGATTTAGGGGTTAGCTCTATTTATATGATTAACTAGGAAGATATGTTTTAATATAGAAATTCGTAATTGGTTTGGGTACGGTTCGTGGAGTTTCTCCATTAATAAAATTCAGAAAGCTTCGCCCCATATCTTGAAGTCTTGGTATGATGTGCCATTAATGTGATGTGCATTAATTTTCCAAGGATATTAATCCCTCGGATTATTATGAATAACTATTATGATGGTTCTTATTTTTTTCTTGCCGACTAGTTTATTGGGTAATGATTGAATAAATAAATAATTTTTTGATAAATTTTGGAATGACATAGGTTGGTTTGATTATTGAGATAGAAGTGGTTACTAAAATATTAAAATAAAGATAGTGTAATTTAATATATTTGATTGTAAATGATGAAATGAATTCGTTTTGAGTATAGAGATAATGTGATGCCACCATAATTTATCAGGGAATGTAACATTCTGAAATGACTCTTGCTGTTATTAATAAATGCATTTTGATGTAGCTACAACTGCAACAGTGTTGTGAGTTAGTGCATTTTTTGAGAACCCATAGGTTTGGATAGAGTTTTTGATACTATAAATAAATTCGTATACTCTTGAGATTTATATACTCACTAGACCCTTGTTGAGAACTATGTGCAATATAACAGCATTGTCACATGGGCGGTGTTTTTCCCAACATCTTTTGAGGAGAAAATATAACTATGTAACCACTCTTTTTTAACTCCATCTTCCAGAAGATATTGGAATGGAATATTTTGTAATTTCCATAGTTTTATTTTTGATACATATAATGGTTTTGATGGAAAAAAATGTATACATGAATGATGAAATAATCCCGGTATTTGTGTGTGAGGTGGTTTATATTGTCCCATGTGTCTTCATATTGATATGTGATGTTCCTTCCCAAGATTCCTTCAGGTTGTTATATGATTTGATGTGTTGTGAGTCCCAAGTTTGTTCATTTTGGTTTTTCAGTGAATCCTAGTTATGTTCATGTGGGATATAGGTTGCAAGGCACAAGTATGTGTGGGTGGGATGTGATCTGGTATACATAAGGGATGAGAGCTCCATGATGCATGACATTGGGAGAGAGTGGAATACTAGTGGGAGAGTGGTGAATTATACCCTATAATTGATTATATTTAGAAAATTTTATATTACATAACTAGTATTTCTTATTGAGAATGAATTGGTGAGTTTGGGTTTTGTAGGTTTACCAGATATGTGTTGTTTGGTTCTGTTATTTTCTCATAGGGGCATTAGTATGTCTCATTCACATGTGCACAAGATAATATTATTTTCCTACATAGTAACCATGTATACAAAACCTATGTATATAAAACTCATTTCAAGTTTCCATGATTATTTAATGGGCCATGTTGGACATTACCTGCTCAGACCTTTGTACAATGATTGTGTCGCTTCATATCATTACATTTGGGTACCTAAATTGCAGAATTATATTGTACCATTTTTACATTTTCAGGCATGTTGTATGGTTTTTTGTCTTTATCTTTTACATTATTCCATGTATTTGTTTTGTATGATTCATTATATCTCCCAATATTGTTACATAGAAAAGTGTAATGACTCCCATAATGTGTTATTTTTACACAGATAGTGCTAGTCAACTACCTGGGGCCTATTAGAGGTAGGAATCAGAGGTCATTAACACCATTTATTCATTTCATGACATAGAGTGGTATCATTTGTATGGATTGGATCATGATAGGGAGTGTGATAAATCTACCCAACATAACACATTATACCCCCATAAAAGTTACCAAGTTCCATATAGAAATGAATAATCCGCCAATGGTTCAAACAAAAAGTGAAGAGATGCTTATATCTTGATCTCCACCCACCACTAAATCCTACTAAAAACACCACATAAAAATTAATTTACAATATGTATCTCAGACCAAACCATCCTAGTAAATTTATCAAGGAAATAAAACCCATAGTGGGCCTCCCAACCATTTATAAATTCACTATCATTTTGAATCAATGGAATAACTAATGGATATTATAGATCAACTCGCACACTAATGGAACTCAAGAAACAATATCAATCATAGTGAAAATTTATAATTTTTTAAAAAACAATTACTCTAAAAATTAACAAAACACCAAACACCCTAAACAACATATTGAGATCAAGAGAAACAGTGATTAATGAACCCAAATATAATAAGGTGAATGGGAAGTGAATGGATTTACTCATTATGATAAAAGGATATATGAATGAATTTTTATTTTTTCAAGGATTGAATTTCCTTGTAATGCATCCTCTTAAAAAATTTATAGAGGTTCTGCAACCATATATAGTCGCTATGGGTCTTTGGGGAACTAAATAAGGATGGTTAGTAATACCGAAATTTACCATATTAGATGAAAATAATGGATAATTTTCCTTTATTGAAATTAACTTCTAAAATAGATGATCCATCCATGATAGGATCCTCTAACATTCTCTCCTCAATAGATGTAGAACCTTTACTAACATTGAAGGAGATTTTGACAAACCCATCCTTGGTTTCCCTTTAAAGATAAATATCACTATATATTATTTATTTTCCACATATTTAAGCATAGTAAATATATAATAATGAAAATGGGTTCTAACATCATGAAGAAGACCTTTAATAAAATATTGACCCTTAACGGAATCACTCGATATGATCTCAAAGGAGGGTAAAAAAGTACACCTAAATTATCAATATAATCCTTCTCCATTAATTTATCATCTTATATAGTCCTAATCTATTCCATTTTATTCACCATAACCTCCACAAGAATGAACAACTGAACAAATTCAGTTATAAACAGAAATGGAACCCTGACCTTCCACCAATCCCAACTGGGGCCATCAAACCAACCCACGACATATCTCAATATCAAGGCCTCATGAGTCCTATGATATTTAAATAATTCCTCAACCTTCCTTAAATATTCAAAATACTATAGGGAATTCTAAAACATCAGAATAAAAGAAAACACTTAAGAGATTCTAGATACAGCACTCCATCATGATTCTATGTAATGTAACCTACAGGTATATAAACACTCTAACCTATATAAAAATTTAAAACACTAATGGGGGGAATAATATAAATATTAAGGAAGGGAAAAATACAATCAATTGCACTTAAAACACACATTATACCGTCATATATATAAATATATCTTTAATAAAATAACCACCACAGTAAATCACAATCCATACTCAATATATTCTCAACAAAAAATAAATATTCAAATATTTATCCATTTAAATCGATTAAAAACACCACACTATCTTTTATAACATCAAATTATCACCTAGAAACCATTTTAATCATTTTAAAAATACCAATATATTGTTTGGAATTTATTATAAATCCATTGATATTCATTTTAAAATTGAACGTGTTTTTCCATAAGACATTTTCCATCATTTTAAACAATCCTTCCATTTTAATTCTCATTTAACTATCATTTTAAAATCACTTACAAAATTCATTTAAAACCATTATAGGCCCTGAACCATGAGTTCTACTGATTAGTTTTTCAAAAATTTCATTAAATTTTTTAAAAATGACACACTCAATTTGAATATTGCGTTTTAATCATAAAATCCCAGCATCGTCAACAAAATTATAACAAACATTCAATAATAATCCCGTTATACATATCCAAATAAAATACATACCCAACTAAATAAATAGGTCAATGTTATATTAACAAAATAATACCTATTGGTCTAGTGACTATATGTTCTTTGGATACACCATTTTGAAGAATATGCATTAACCATGCTAACTTCACTAGAAGATAATTAGAACTTCTCAAACATGTTTCATACCATATTTCATATTATGATAGATAATTGTGTTCCCTAGTTCATCTTTATTTTTCTCCTAAAAACCATGGAATCAAATAAAATAAGCATGTAACATCAATACATTTCTGAATACCACAAATCAAGATAATCCTTCACAAAAAATAATTCAACAAAACTCATAATTCAATAATCCAACCCAACAACTCATAGATATATTATTATATGGATAAAAAAGATATAGATAATGTCTCCCAACACATACCTATTGAGTTATGATCATGGTAAATATAATCTAAAAAATCATGAAAATAATGGAGGGATTGTTAAGAACACGAGCCATTAATAAAATAAGTTTTGATTCCATTTTTCATGAACCAACCCAAGATAACATCGAACATCACTCTATAGTAGTCTCGTCACATGACTCTAGGTACGATTTCAATCACCTATGGCTGGAAACGTTTTTCTCATAATATGATATAATCACATGGGAATGATTTTTTCAAAATATATAATTAAAAAGGAACAGGTACCCAAAATTCTAGCATGACCACTCTATACATTAGAGATCCATGTGCATTAATAATAAATAGATTCAAAATAATATTTCATCAAGCTAAATTCAACCATAATACATGATAGTACAACTTAAAATAAAAATAAATAGTGTAAGAACAAGCAAACCTATAAATATGTAAATGGTACTATATGGATAGTATCCTCAAGATAAAAAATGAAAACTAAATTACTTGACCTAAAATATATCTATCCACAATGGCCACCATCCGTCTTCCATGGAATATCATTCCATGAGAGACCATGAACTAGACCTAAAAATACAAAAATAACTTGGTCTCACTAATTATGAGTTTCTTAAGTAGGGTGAGATCATAATATTAATATTGAAAACCACTTGATATTTCAATTACATAGTTTTCCATGAAATCCCGTAAATTCAATTTTTGTAATGTATAAGTACAAAATATGTTTTTATCTTTTAAATAAAAATCCATGATATTTAATTGAAACTATCTTCAGTAATAAAGAATTACTTTTAATAAACCATTAACTATTCAATAATATTTAAAAATATTCCTGTTGAAATAATCTTTTTATAACTAGCACCATAATGAGAATAAAAATAACCAATAAAAAACAAAAGGAAATATAATTTTAACTAATAATCTAAATAAATTAAATATTTAATGTAAAATGGTACAACTCATATTCAAGGAATGTAATGAAATAGGGGAAATAATAAATAAATATAATATGTATAAAAAATTTTGGAAAAAATATTACTAATAACGAAGAAAACTGTATTAACTAATAAATTATAATGAATATATAACCATGGGAAATTCATAAAAATAATATGTGCCAATATTATAAGTACATAAGTAGAATAATTTGTTTTCTTATTGATGAATCTATATTATATAACCAAATGGATTCTCAATCTATTCCTCACCAGTGGAACTATCCCATGGCTCCAACACATTGGGGATCAAGTAATCCTAATCATTAAATGTTAGTAATAGCCTCTCAATCCAACTCTATGATAACGAAGATCCCCATGATATAATCAATATGTTGTGAGGAAAAATTTATGCAATCTAAAAATAAACACATTAAATCATTATCCCAACTCTATAAACAGACTAATGTGAAGGCCCTCTTAGTTGAATATATCAACATCCCTGTCATGTAAACTTATATGATGATACATACAATTAATGTATTGTTCTTCCTTTAGGATGTAATCCATTTCTGAAAAAAACTATTAGATCACAACCTATATAAAATTTTCAAAAACAGTAACAAACTATTAAAAATTCAATTGAAAACACATACAAGGAAACAACATATTAAAATATCCTTTTCACATTTCAAAATATTACCTAAGGGTATTATTTTTAAAAATAATTCAAATACAAATTTCAAGTACATTTGAGAACCATGAATCCTCTTTTAATTTTTCGATAACCAAACACATTTTCAAAAAACCACAAATTTGGAATAAACATTAATAATTAACAAGTAATTAATTATTAATAATTTATAGGATAATATAAAAAATTAGAATGTATAATATTTACAAGAAAAAGACATCAAAATTCATAAGGGATTGTAAATTATGGAAAAAATACTTCAATCCTTTATTTAAAATCAAATGTAAACATATAGAATCCTAAACATTAATCTAACTACCAGAATACTCATGTAATATTTTTCAACATTTAAGGATCTCCAAAAGTTTTCTCATTCTCTTAAAAAATGAAACCTATTAATATAAAAATTGAAACACTATTGAACACTTGAAGGGCCACAAAAAACCCAAAAAATTCAAGGGGAACAGATTTCAAGAGTCCATGAATGTATGGTCTATAAAGAAAAGTTAATAATTTAAATATAACTACCCTAAAAAAATTTTGGCCACTATCAAGCCCTTGATTATTGGAAGTGGAGAACCGAATGCCAAGTCCAGAAACCCTAAAATCAATAAAAAAACATATTTTTTTAAACAAACACTTTAGGGATAAGAAAAAATTATACAATAAAAAAAAGATGAAAAGGAAGGAAATTAAACTCCCTCCACTAATATGTGGAAAATGGGTGGTGTATAGACCATAGAAGTCATTAATATGACCACATGATCACATCCCCATATTCAAATGTAATTTCTCTATCCATGGGTTACTCAAGTGAAGCAATAGGGGGACTATACCACCAAGTTGAAGTGAATTTTTTTTATAGAATTACTAGTCATCATACATCAATAATAAAATTCAGAATATACTTATTAAATAAAAAATAACCACCAATAAATGATATATAAATGAAGAATTCTATAGTAATACTGTCTTAATAGAAACCAAATGTGATGGACACATATGAAAAGATAAGAAAATGAGTAATTTATATGTACCAGAGGAATTAATATATCCATAAAACTCGCCTTATCCCAAACTATGATCCCATTTAAAAAATATCACTAAATAAAAATATGCAGGGCCTCTTACCAACCTAAACATAAGAATTGTGAGTTTGGTGAGGGTATCAAATTTTCATGTATTACTGAGATAGGTCAGAGTACAAAATAGATGGGAGAAAACAGTTCAGTGTCATACATAACTAGTAAAATCACTGTATACATGACACATGAACACTTGAATAAAAAATTAATCTATAGAAGCATATTTATATTACAATTTTCAATCCTTGTATCCTATGATACACACACGATCAACCAAAACATGGTTTACCTAGTGTAAGAATGAATCAAAAAAATTTAGACAACCTTTCCAAAAAAATAATAGTTGATAATGTCTACCCTCTATATTTTATCCAAATTAGTCTATAATACTGGTAATAAATTCAATACCTAGGGGTGAACCTACTTGATCAAAAATTAGCATCATGTATACAACTCATTCGTAGGGGTGACCCAAGTCCATACTATAATAGTATCACACACCATGGTATATTCCTTTTAGAATTACCCTATGTAATCTAGTAACACAATCATCCCGACATCTGATTTTAATGGAGATGAAAATAGGAAATCCAATAGTATTATGATCCATATTCAGTTTATATGGAAATTTCTCTTTTAAATCCATTAATTGTATCATCCAACCTAACATATTAAATTGGGGGTGACCGTATGAAGTTAATATAGTCCTCAATTGAAAAATCCTAATATCATGGGAATATATTATAATCCATAAACTAAGATGATTCCCCTATTAGGAATTACATTAATATTGAACTACCACCAAAGATAATTCCTATGCAGATAACCCTAGGAAATCATAATTTTAATTAGTCAAAAATTGAATCTCATGGAGGTATTATAATGTGATATAATAAACATAGTGTTCCATAAAATGATCAAAGGGGAATTTCAATGGTATCCCAGTGTACCAGGTGTCAACAATTCTTCCTTTGTGGGTGACCATAACCAATCAATCATATTATGCACAAATACTGAATCCAAGTGGATGATCCTAGGAAATCATTGACAATAGGATAATAAATTTTTATTATCTAAAGATACACCAATAAGAATCACTATTCTACTTCCTAAATTTACCCTCTCATTAGTAAATGTATCATGGGGGCACCCACCCGGTTCCCTTAGGTCTTACCTGTAACTCCCTAACTATAGTTATCCAAAGCTGGAGAATTATTTTAATACATTGTAATGATTACAATAAATCAAGTCCCTATATACTGATCATATTAGTAGCCTTGGAAAATATATTACATACAATAACATTAAATTTCCATCCAAAACATAAAATACAACAATGATATTCTTTTTATAATACCATTATTCTCCTAGACTAAACTTGAATATCAATAATAAAACACTTCTTGACTTCTAGGAAAAATAAAATATCAGAAAGGGGTGAGATAATATTCTTATTAAAATTAAAAAATATAATAGATGATTTAATAAATAATAATAAACGTTGAGGAAATTATAAAAATAAGACATGATCCTTTTAAACATAATATTCAACATAATATGGAATGAAAAAAATCCATATAAACATGCAAATGGATATTCTTCTAGTCAAATAATCACATGTGATAACTATCATTATTAATAGGGAATAAATAATGTATGATATCTTAAATAAACAATCAAGGCCTCGGCCATGACACCATACATAATTAGCTAACTAATTAGCCAAAACCCTAACATAATTGTCTCATGTGACCTATCAAAACATCGAGGGGATATATCGGGGCTCACCCAACACTTAAAAATTAAAATTCATTCCTCTTATTAAAGGGGTAAAACATAACAAACATAAACATTCATATTAAAACTGTCATGTGAAATGTCCATAGTTAAACCATAATCTATGAATGATATCAAAATAGCACATCCCTTATCAAACATATCATTAAAACATCAATAAAATATAAAATATTTTATCATAATATATTGACCATAATTAAGAATAAAATCCAACAATGGATGTTAAATGAAATAAAAGTTGTCTAACAAATTCATTTAAACTTCATTAAAAATATCACTTTTTACTTTGAAATTATTTTAAATCCTGTGTAATTATAAAAAAAGAAATTTCATATGAAAATAACCTATTAATATTATAAGTGATTATTTAAAATATTATGTTCTAATAATATTGAAAAATATCTACTTGTTCCATATAAGTTAAAAAAGTATTTATTCCTTAATTGGTCGAAAATTTCATATAGTACTTCATTTGCAAAATAAAAAAAATATTCCTTTAAAAAAAATTTATAAAGTCAAACATGGGTTTAAATGAATTTCAACAATTTTCATGGAATATAAATATTATTTTGAAATACATGTATATATGAATTATGAATCTCATCGCGTTGTGGTGACAGTTGGTTGTGCATTCACACGAGTGACGATATCATTTCCTTATAGTTTTAATGGTATTAAATTGAATTGAATATTAATTTTATAGAAAAAATATTTTTTCATATTTATTATTTTCATACATTAAATTCAATGTTATATCCATAAAAATAATTTAAGGATGAAAAATAATTTACACCATGACGTGGTGATGGTAACCTATATGTACACATGCATGGTTATAAATTTCTTCATAAATGGGTAAAATGTTAATATGGTTGTATAATATTCATAAATACATCTCAGAATATATTATATGCTAGTGTTATTTAAATAGTAAGTATACTTCTTAGGAATTTTATGTAGAATACTAAACGGACATTGAAAGAGGTGATAAAATGATTACCTCCACTTCAGGTGTCTCATTTGGATTTCCAAAAAAAGACTCCTTAGGTTGGATTTCGTCCTAATGTGTGCACTCTAGGATGATTTGATGGATGTTGGGAGAATAAATGGGAAGGGTTTGGCTATGAAAATGGTCTTTGGGGGTGTGAATTAAAGATAAGGAGAAACTCCCTCTTATAAGAGTGGTGAGGGGAATTTTAGGAAAATCTTGAAATATTAATTTATTATAATATGATTATCATTTTTGGTAGGTCAAAATTGAACTAATTCTATGATAAGAAGATTTTGTGTCTAAATACTCTCATCCAATATTTTATACACATGATTAGGTCATAATGTAATTATTTTCTTTTAGACTCAACCCTTAGTAAAAAAATTTAACTCTCACCATGTCTTCTTGTATTTTTACACTACATGGTTAATATATTTACTAAAAAAATTCATAGGGAATGTAAAGTGTATAATTTATGACATTTTAATAACTATATAAGTTATTTGGCCAATATTTATGTTTTTATGATTTTTATATCATCTAATAAAATCAAATTTTTTCTAAAAACGTATTTATATCATTTTTGACACTATTTAATACATAATTTGTTATAAAGTCATAAAATCATGATTATTTCGATCAAAATGAACTAAATAAAAAATTAAACAACATATTTATCCACAATATATTTTTATGACATAACGATTTTCAAATTATTTATATTGTAATTTTTATAATATAATTTATTTGAATATGTCATAAATAAGATAATAAATACATCGTCATTGTGTCATCAAAAAAATTATTTATTAAATTAGTAATAATTATAAATAAAATACCTTGTTGTAGGAAATATGATGATCTTTTTAATTAATATTTAAAGTCTATGAAGTTATTTATATAACCCATATTAAAAAACATTAAGTAATAATAGTTATGTTTATGATATTTTTACCTTTACAATAAATTAAATTTTATAAATGTATTAATTTCAACCAATTGGTATCCAAAGAAAAAATATGTATCCCAATTGTTTTATTGGTAGGAAATTACTCATACAATATGGTTTGGACATGTTTTAGGGTAATTTTATTTTATTATAATATAATTTATACCTTTAATTACCTTATTACCTTTAATAATGGTAAATAAAATTCCAAATATACTATTCACCAAAATTATTTTGATTCAATTAGAAAAAAAATCTCACACTTATTACAACCATGTATATGAAATTATCAAAATTCATTTCCCCAAAGTGGTAAAAATATGCTTAATGCTAATTTGCAGATGTGCCTAGATGGAGAGTAATTGACATTTCAATGTTAAATAAAATTATTATATATAATTCTATTATAAAAATTATTTAAATGAAATACATTGGATTAATATATTTATTAGGTATATAATTCTACTTTAAAATAAATTTAAATTAAAATATTTATTTAAATGAAAATGTCGATTTTTATCCCAAATGCAGTGTTTTTAATTATTACTAAAAAATTGAACATTATAGAAACATAAAAAATTCACCTCAAGATAATTTTGATATTAAATATTTAAAAATGAAGTATATTATGAAAATTATAGTATAAAAAATTTTAAAATGTTTTTAATACTATTCATAACCACTCATTAAATTGCTCGTCTTGGTGCGCTAGTACTCATTGTTGTGTTTAGTGCAAGATATATGAATTATTTAAATGAAGAATATTGTGGATTCTTGGGATGTTACATTATCTCCTCTTTCAATAAATTATGTCCTCTCTATATAAACTCGGGATTGAAAACTAAGGGTTTGACATTTTAAAATATCTTTTTTGAAATCCCATATCAAAAAATTGTTTAATGAGACCTATATTTTAAATTACTGAAAGGAATGTATGAATGTCCCTTGAAATAACTATCACAGCCTGGCCTCTCCAAGAAATGCAAGGGGATGAAAAAGTTCCCCACCCTTCCTTCCTCAAGGTGAAGGAGAGATAATGACCCCCAGGTCACGCCTTCTGTAGGGCCAAGAGTAGCAACTTGCACCAAGGGTATAGAATCTGACAAAATAGAAGGCATTACCCATTTAATATAATAAGATCGTGAGATATGATGGAAAATCCATACAACACCAAAGACTAAAGGTAAAAGTAAAGCCAATAATCCATTCCCATAGGAATTTTTGAAATAAAACTGATACAAACTAAGTAAAAAATACCATATAATGTACCAATGATGTGAAACTAAATAGAAATATAAATTATCCCGATGTCAAGCTAGTAAAGTCCAGCACGATACACAAATTCCACCTTGAAATCTAAAAATTGTTTTACATACGTAGGGTGGGTATACATGTATATCCAGTAGGGAAACTAAAGCTGCTCATGCACAACTGAGGGAGCATACTGATTCCCCTGTGGGAAAAAAGCAGATCCGCAAAAACATACCATTGAATACTAACTAGCCTAGCCCCACCAAGGCACACACACACACCAAGTAACTAAATTCAATTAAAAATAATAATATAATCACATCGATATTTAGGTACCACGCACACCACATTCCCACTGGTTAAGTGCTCATTCCTAATGATCTAACGTCTTGACACTACCAATCTTCCCACACACACTCCCACTACCAAAAACTAACCACACACACCTAGGCCGCAAACCACACACAACCACACTCATGGACACCTGGGCCATAGAAACCACTTCCTTGCATGAAGAAACATGGGCCTCAATAACCACAAACCATGGACAAAGACACCTAGGCCTCATCCCGAAGATACTTGGAAAAGCATAACAATCCCAAAAACACCAGATCCCCTCATCCAAAAAAACCTCCTACAGAATGATTTTGTTCATTTGTATAAATCACGCCATTATATCCTACTCAGATACACCCGAGCATCAAGATCTAGAAGAGGGTGCGAGGATTAAAAATCTGTAACCATCCATCCATCCTCCAACTGGGGTGTTTTGGAAAGATAGCCTACCCCATGGAATGGATGTGTTTGTCATGTAATGGTCAACAAGTGTTGGGTGTGTATATAAATAAAAAGGAAGTAATATATATATATATATATATATATTGGTAATTAACTAGTAATCCCTAACCTATGGGATTCTCACAATATACAACAGGCCCACACTGTCACCTCTTTTGCTGCTACCCATACACACATGACCACACAACACCAACTGCCAATCATATCTCATCCCGTTTTTTGTTCAATAATGTCTTTTTTATTTAAGGGTATTCACTTATTCTATCCAAACACTACCGGTCAAATAACAACCTAAATCACACCATACAACCATCAAGTCCAGACGTTTAGTCCCACTACCGAACAACACAAACTAGACTTGTGGTCCCACTGCACATCCCTATAAAACTACTATCAAACATATTTATGAAAAGAAAAACGTCCAATTCCTTTTTTCATGAACCATCCGTGTATCCCCACCACCCAATCAAATCCCCAACGTAGTCCCACTTTAAAAGGAGTCCACAACCATACTACAGTACCACTGCTCGATATTTCTTTGCGACCGCAACACAACAGAGAGGCAATTGGGCTGCCTACCAGTTCATCCATCACATATTTAACAAATATCTAATCCTAAGGCACCATCATAACAGAGAAATTCCCATTGTATACATGTTTATCCGTTCAATAATCAATCAATCTCTCAGACTGAGACACTGACACCCCCTTGAACCAGCGCACATATGGAACCAACAAAATACAAACCTGAAAACACATCACCTAACCACAACCATCAAACCAAAATTTTTCAAATTATACCAAAAGGGTTAATTAATTTTCTATTTAGGATAACATGGGTGATCACATAAGAGGTTTAATCCAAAATAATCCTTTTATTTAACTGAGTGTACATGATTAATCAGATTTCATGTTACTGCTCTTTTCCAAATCACCATAAGATAATATACTGTCATCGGTGCGTAAGAAAAGACAAAAAATATTCATAATTTTCATAAGGCAAAAAGACAAAAAAATTTATAAAAATAATCAAATAAAACAATTAAAACAAGCGATCAAGCATCAAGCCCCACCATGCCCAATATTTTACTTATGTGAGTTATCTTTTCATTGTATTCAATCATTGTTCAATTATTATTTTTAGAAGAGTATACACATGTTCCTCTCAAGGAAGCATTAATATACCCACCCCGAATGATGCACAATTAAAGAGAATAAAATTAAAATACATACTATTATGATCAATGATCACAGTTACTTCTTGCGCCATGAATAGGGGATTGCATGACATAGAGAAATAACTCCATGGATTAGCGGGAATTGATTCATCATGCGTGCACGAATCATCTCGGGGGGAAGTCTCTTGGTAAACCAAGAGAAATTAAAAGGGATAAGTAATAGAGTATTTAGGCTTTAGAAGATCCTAGATCCTAAAATCAAGGATACCATTTCAATGTAATTGTATGTCAGATCATGGGTAGACCACGTGGATCATCAGTTTCACCCATTAGAAATTAATTGTGATATAATAATTCCCCTCGGAAATGGTAGAGATAGACCAGCTGATGGGTTTGAGTTGATAAATTATCATTAAATGGAGAGAAACATGTAATATGGTAGAATCTGAGAATTCTCATAAAACTGAGCATGGGGTGTGACACTGTTTGGTGAGATAAATGGTGCCACTATAAATAGTGTGATCGTAAAGGGGCCATCGTAGCAGTGCGACCATAGCTTTGCAACTAGAACTGGAGTGAGCATAATGGTGTGACCATGGCGGTGCAACCATGATGGTGCCACTATAATGGTGTGATCTTAATGGTGCCACCGTTTCCGTGGAACTGTTTGGTGGAACTGATTTTTTTGGGAAAAAACCGGAACAAGCCACATTGATCCCTACGAATACTATGACCACTTAATTTTCAAAAAGGAATGGCTAGGGAAAAGCCAGGTTACTATGTAAGACACCTCTTAGACTATTCATGTCCATAAGAATCCAAAACCAAACTAGAATAGACAGAGTCCAAACAAACTCCTCTAAACATAGCTACTAGGGATAAACCATCATGAGTTGGAAGCTAGAGGGGAAACCTCAATATCTAGGAACACCTCTTTGACATATATCTCCTGAAAAATTGGTGAGTCACTAAGGATATATTTTCCCTTGAAATCATATAAATACAAAGGATCACACTATCCAGATATATGGTTTAAGGGGAGGCTCCTTCTCCTTGTCAAGATACTATTTACTTTGGGCAGCACTGACTCTCCCGTATAATTTTAATTGCATCCACATTAATGTGTCTAAATTAGGGATTAGGACCTCCCCTCCCAATAATTATGAAATTTCACAAAAAACCTTGGAATTGGGAAATAACTTATCGTTCAATAAGCAAAGTTAATCATTACATCATAAGAAATGTACAAAGAAGAAACAATAAAAAACTGAAAACAATTCTGGGTAATTGGCACACATCTATGCCTCCCTTTCCCATGTACTCTCCTCAAGGCCACCATACCCCCATAACACACAAACCAGGGGAATGGTCCATCCACGAAGCCCCATCTCCATATGATACTCAATTCCCGCTGGTCTCTCCATGAATGTTGCATCTTCCACGATATCCAACTCACCCCATTCAAGGATGTCAGAGTCATCATGTAGATACCAACAGAGCTGAGAGACCCAAAAGACGTTGTGGATCCTCTGCAACCACAAACGTTACACCAGCTAATACGCATCCTCACCATGTCATCCAAACACCTTGAATGGTCTGATGAAGCTGGGGAAAGATTACTTCCCCTTTCAAAACTCTGCTATCCATGCTGAGGGAAGTCCATTAAGAATATGTGGTCCAAAACTAAAACTCTAATGGTCTCCTCTTATGATAGGAATACAAATTCTGCCAGTCCAGAGATGCTTCCATCCTTTCACACACTATCTGAACCTTCTCTGTCATACTCTACACGACCTCTGGATGAATAGAACCTACGTATCCATCCTATTTTTATGACACAGACAAATGAAAATGTCTCCTATACGAGGCTTCTAATGGTACCATTTCAATGGTGGAGTGATAGATTTTATTGTAGGAAAACTTCACCAGGTCCATGTGTCATTCCCAAGAACCTCTTAAATCAATAACACTTTACCGTAGCATATCCTCCTATGCCTAGATGGTTCCCTCTGTTTTCACATCCGTCTGATGGTGGTAGGCGATGCAAAGGCATCATCGGGTGCCAAAAGTATGTTGTAATCCTTTCCAAACTCGTGCTGTTAGGAGTGTATCCTTATATGAAATTATGGATTTTATAACTCCATGTATCCACACCACTTCACCCATGTACATCTTTACTAAGTTATCCACTATGCTTGAGTCCTTAACCACTAAGAGGAGGGCCGATTTTTTCAATTGTTCCACCACTACACAGATGGAATCATATCCTCCCTTCGCCCTGGGTAGACCAATGAAGAAATCCATCAAGATGTCATCCCACTTCCACTCAGGAACATTTACGAGCTACAACAGACCACCAGGAACACGGTGTTCAGCCTTCACCTACTGACACATGAGGCACCTTTCCACAAAACCACCACTTCCCACTTCAATTTGGGCCACCAAAACTGACCTCTCAAGCCCTGGTGCATCATGGAGTCTCATGCGCATACCACATGTGGTGATTTAGGGAAGCGACCATGAACTCCTTCTCCCATTGCCATAGGGTCAAAAAACTTCCCACAGAATAACATCTGATTCTGACTATCCTCTGACCATCCCTATGGTGAATCGCTTGGGCTAACGTGATCACACAACATGTAATCTTTTGAGTCTCCCCACTGAGACACCTCCACCTGTCGTACTAAGGAAGATTGTACTATCATCAGAAATAGGCATCCACTACTGTCTTCCACTCCCATTCCCATATGTAAAGCATTCAACTCCTCAATTACCTTCCAAGCATCTTATGACTCCTAAACTACATATTTCTTTGACTTCCTACTCAAGGAATCTTCTACCAGTTTCCCCTTTTTAGAGGTGTAGGAGATCTCAAATTCATAGTCCTGCTAAAAATTTATCCACCTCTACTACCTCAACTTCATGTCTCATTGGGAGATGGTATACCTCAATCTCCTATGATCTTTGAAGACTTTGAGGCATTACATGATGAGGAAATTCCACTAATACTTCATCACGAACATGACTACTACATGTTCTAGGTCATGGGTACCTAGATCTATTAGAGATCACTACCTGCTATTGCATCAGTACACATCCTCATCCTTTTTTGGAAGCATCACATAACACCTGTAACATCACACCTTAATTTGGAAACCTCGGCATAGGGGCACTGTAACACCCTGATATTTTATGAGAAGTATATGTTTTTAATGTAATATGTTATACAGAAAAAATCTTCCACTACACACAACACTAGATTGGATTTCATTACATGCAATCACGACCTTCCTCGATAGCGTGTGAAGTACACAATACCGAGTTTCACTAAACAAAGATATATTATAATATTATAAACTAGCCATTATGAATAGTATTAACTAGATTTTAAATTTTATAACATTTTAATTAATCTTATACATTTTCTAGAATGAGGTATGAAAACAAAATCTGTTTTTTTTGGATAAAAGAAGTATTTTTTTTTAAAATGCAGTTTTACCACCTTTTGATGGTGCACCCACATTAAATCTAGTTTTTGACAAGTTTATAAGTTCAATTTGACAAAATAAAATTCTTATTTAGAATAAGGATACAAAAAAATGACTGTGGATAAATTTTTCATATTATTCTGATAACTTTCATATTTTATTGAATAGTAAAAACACGATATATTTTAATTAAAAACAACTTTTTTAATCACAATACTTTATATGCTTAAATTATAATATTGAATGTTTTTAATGTATAAATAGAATATATTTTAACCATTTAATATAATTTATGACATTAGCATTAATTTTACATTGAATTCATAGGTAAAAACATTTCAATCTTTGGTAATGTTTTAACTTTTAAAACTCGTTGGCTTAATAACGGGATTAATTTTAAATTAATTAATGAAACTTCTGTGTTTTGAATTTAGGAAAATGTCTTCCATATTTTGAATTAGTGGGTCCAAATTATGCTAATATGTTACTTTTATTTTTTTGATATTATGAATGGTAACTATGGTGATTTTTATTTACTACAGTTAAAGGTAAATAGGGTAATTCAAGGTTAAAAGAATATTATAATAATTCAAAATTACTTTTACACTTTTCCTACCCTTATTGGATGAGTAGTGTCCGACCGTGGTCATCCTTGGGTCGATTTGTGGACCCCATTGAGCCTCTTGGTAGGGACAATGAAAATTTGGATTAATTAATTTAATGTAATGACAAAATTGACATTAACAAAAATGTTTTAGTAATTAATTTTTATAAGGGGTTATATAAATAATATTTTCGACTATAAATATTAATTGAAAAGATAAAAATATTTCCTAAATAATGATATTTTTTTATAATTTTTAGACACCAAATAAATTTAATTATATATGACACAATAATGATGAAGTATTTACCTCATTAATAAATGATTTAAATAAATAAGATTATAATGATTAAAATATTTTCCAAAACATGTCCAATTCTTATTGGATGATTTTATTTAGACCATGAGTCATCTTATCTTCATCTTTAATGATTTATGGACCTTTTGAAACCGAAGATAAGTTTATAATAAAATAATATTTCCACACATTCCAAAGGTGCCCCTCTCCTCCCTTATAAAAGAAACCTCCTCCCTCTCTTCCTCACACCAATTTGATCCTTCATGCTCGGACAAACCCTACCCATTTCACTTCCACCACTTCCTTAGAAACCTACTAGAGGTACTGGTCTTCTCAAAAGACCAACTCTAGTGCCTTAAGAGAAAGTTTAAAGGAGGCACTTCGAGAAAGAGGTAATACCTTCTACCATTTTCTTCTAGTTCCATTCTTCTTCAACTCCCTCTTCTTTAGTTGTTTAATTATGAGGTAATAACATCAGTATCCCTAAAATATGGATATTTCATTATAAATATGAAACAACCCTATTTCACCTCTTATCCATCCTAAGGAAAATGAAATCACCACGCGTGCGTACGTACAGAATATCGTCTCCATGCCGTGGTGTAAACTATTTTCCACCACCACCTTACTTGTATGGGTATAATGGTGCAAATAAATAACTATATATGATTATTGTAAAGTGGTATTGATTCTGAAATAGTATACATACACCCCAATATAATTCCACGATCATGGGAATGATATCTTCGCTCGTGCGTACGTACGGCCTACCATCTCCACGATGTGATGTGACTCGTTCTATATGATATTAATTGAATAATGATTATATAAATGAATTGAATGAATTAATATGATATATATTACACTAATACCATTCTGTGAATGATGTATCTATATCCTATAAATAGGAATAATAATTTATTCAACAAAACACGCATAAGAACAAAAAGTAATAAACAGTCGAATAACAAGTAGTAATGAAATATTACTAATAAGAAGCTAAGAATATGACCATATATGATATTATAACAATAAGTATGATTCTTTAATAAGTCAATAACATTATTTAAATCATTATACAGGAGTTTTGGACACTTACGAAGCAAATCAGACCTCTGGTATGGGACAATCTCTCAATCTCAATTTTTATCCGAGATTGTTTATACTTAAGAATTTACATGGGAATATTTATCATCCACATCCATGTTTCCTAAATATGTAATATTATTTATATCCTACTAAAATTTTTTAAATCCAATTTTACCCTTTGGTGAGTTTTTAGTAAATGATATGAAAGGAATCATTTTTCATTTTTCGTACGAGGTACTTTTTTGACTTTTCCGAAAAAAGTAAAAGAAGAATGTTTTTTTAACTTATACGGCATGAACGGATTTTTAAAACATTATTTCCAAGAATCTTCCTTTAAAAGTTTTCATGTTTATTTTTAATCAACTTCTTTTAGTTTAAAATTGTATGATATGTTAAGAAATGAAAAATGTTTTTGAAGTAGAAAGTATTTTTTCTCAAGAATGGAGTTCAAGTGTTTTATCAAAATTATATTCCATCTAAGATAATATAGGGTTCTATTTATATCCCTATTATTACATTGATTTGATTATGCTGTGATGGAAATATTTTTATGAATTCCTTTATCTTATATGAATTTTTTATGACGTCATGATGCTTAAGATTCCCATTTTTATTACATGGGTTATGCTATGATGTATGGTTTATGATTTTGTGGCACACATAAGAATGGTATCATTATGAGATGGGTGGGACCCATATATCCCTCCAATTCATTGGTTAATGATTTTATATCTCATGAGATAGACATGGCTGGAACGGCAGTTTAAACCGGTTCAGTGAAACAGTACTGAAACAAGGAGTGAACTCGGTTCAAAAATGGACTTTGTCCACTAAGATAATCTTGGAAATGAGTCTTGACTAATAGGAAATGATACTCTATGATTATGTGTACATTCCACAAAGTTTCATGTTTTAAATTATTATTATTGGGATTATATTTCACTAACATGATTTATCCCATGTTATGAAATTATGATCTCTTTTGCAGGGTAAGATTTCAAAAATGTTATGTTCTTATGAATTTGATGTGATTGATATTTCTTTTGTTTACACATACTGAGCATTTGAGCTCCCCCTTTTGATTGTTTTCTTTCACCATGTCAGGAAGAAGGTTATTAAGTAAGATATTCCCAAAAGGGACTATAGATATGATGAAATAAATGGGTGATAGGGTAGATTCTTTATGATGCAGTTGCTTATGTTTCCTAGTTTATAAAGACACTATACCTATACGGTCCTTTCATGGTTTTGTTATATGTTGTAATAAGTATTCTTCAATTTTGAAGTATTAACCATGTATGTAAATTATGGGTCGCTATAGTTGGTATCCGAGGAAAGGTATGTCAACCTTTGGAAACTAGGATGTGAAAGCCTTAGTAAGAAACCTAAGGATATGTCTAAGAATAGAACACAATCTTAGTATTTTAGAAATGGACATGAACAACCTATGATAAGACCATAAGTGAGAAATTTTATTCTTGATTATGTGGGTTTCCTTTTATAATTAGTGTTTCTGACACTATTCTTCTTAGTTTTAGTCAATGGCTGGAACCCGAAGGAATCATGTTAATGCGGAATGCGACGGGCAATGCAATGATTGTCCCCCTGAGCAACCAAACGTTATGGGAGCTAGAATGAAAAATATTGTAGCCATGCTCACACAACTTTCTCAAGCTATTAATCATGAAGGACGTCCAAATGAGAAATGGAAGGAGTAACAATCTGTTGAATCCTTCATGAGGCAGCATCCACCTTCATTCAACGGGTCTTCTGATCCATTAGTGGCTGAACAATGGATTAGTACCACTACAAAGATATTTTCAGTTCGTCAATGTTCTGAACATGATAAAGTCATTTTAGCAGTGTATCGTTTGGAAGGTGATGTTGATCAATGGTCGAATCTTATTAAGAATACGAGGAAAAAGGATGAAATTGAGTCCATGGAATGGGGTGAGTTCAAGAACTTATTTTTTAATAAGTATTTCTCTCATAATATTCGAACAAAGATAGAGAAGGAGTTTCTTGAACTGAAGCAAAAGGATGATGAATTTGTTGGTACCTACGAAGTAAATTTTACAAGATATGAAAGGTATGCATTTGGAATTATTATCCAACCTGAGAGTAAGATCGATCGATTCTTTAGTGTCTTAAAACCAAGTCTTCGAAGGGCGTTACCCATAAGGGACTTCAATAGCTACGAGGAAATTGTTTAATGTGCTCTCAAGGTTGAGATGGAGATTGGTGTAACCCATCAGTCACATGGGTTTGATAAGAAGAGGAAAATGGAATTCAAAGGAAAATCAAAAGACCACACTGAAAAGAAGATGAGTTTTCCCTTATGGTCAAAGTGTGGAAAGAAACATGGAGGAAGTTGTCTTAAGGGGACAAAAAAATGTTATAAGTGTGGAAAAGAAGGTCATCGGGCAATTGAATGTCGAAATAACGGGAAGAAGATGTCTAATGATGCAAACAAAGGATGGGATACACATAATGAACCTACTACACTTCAATGATTCAAGTGCAAGGAGATGAGGCATTGTGCCAATCAATGCCCAAATCCAAGGGTTGATGATGATGATCTATATCAACAAACTCTTAAGGCCAAAGAAAAAGGAATTCCACATGAAATTACTATCGGCGATGTGGAGTACGACAACGAAGTGGTGAGAGGTACACATACCATCTACTCTAAAGTAGAAAATGTTTTATTTGATTCTGGATCCACCCAATCTTTTATTTCTGAAGAATTTTCTAAGGGTATCTCCGTATTACCTCAACAATTAGATGTTGAGTTGGCTGTGACAACACCTAATGGCACAACAGTCACATCAAAAGTTTACAATTCTTCTCTGATTGAATTTTGTGGGAAAGTGCTTCTTGCAAATCGTGTGATCCTTCCTATAGTGGAATATGATGTGATTCTTGGAATGGATTGTCTTTCTTTATATGGAGCTCATATCAATTTCCAATGAAGATAAGTCACATTTCATATTCCAGATCAATCTATGATCGTCTATCGATGCAAGGATGAACATAACCTTCCAGTGGAAATTTCTTCAATCTTATGGGTCTTGATTCCACTAAATGAAGGTTATTTATATCAAATGGTTGGAGAGAAACTCACGATTAATAATATTCCCATTTTATGAGAATTTGATGATGTCTTTCCGGAGTAATTTCACGGTCTTCCACCAAATCGTGATGTTGATTTTTCAATAGAACTCGTACCAGGTGCTTTACCTATATCAAAGACACCTTATAGAATGGCCCCAATTGAGTTGCAGGAATTGAAGAACCAACTCCAAGAGAATCTTGATAAGGAATTCATATGCCCTAGTGAATCACCTTGGGGAGCACCAGTTCTGTTTGTCAAGAAGAAAGATGGATCAATGAGACTCTGTATTTATTATCGAGAACATAACAAGATCACTATCAAGAACAAATATCCTCTCCCGCACATTGATGGCTTATTTGACCAACTACGCGGAGCTCAAAACTTTTCCAAGATTTATCTTCGTTATGGGTATCATAAATTAAGGGTCAAAAGGGAGGATATACCAAAGATGGCTTTCTGTACAAGGTATGGACACTATGAATTTATAGTGATGCCATTTGGTCTTACTAATGCCCTTGCTATCTTCATCGATCTGATGAAAAGATTCTTTAGAGACTATCTTGATCAGTTTGTGGTAGTTTTTATAGATGATATTCTTGTCTATTCAAAGAGCAAGGGAAACATGAGGATCACTTGAGAATTGTATTAAAGACCCTGATAAAGGATAAGCTTTATGCCAAATGTACGAAGTGTGAATTTTGGCTTAAAAATTTTGCATTTTTGGGTCACATAATCTCAAAAGAGGGGATATCTGTGGATCTTGGAAAAACAGAGATTATTGAAGGATGGTCGAGACCATCAACAATAACTGAGATCAGAATATTTCTTGGTTTGTCTGGATATTATCGACGTTTTGTGAATGATTTTTCACGATTATCCAATCCACTGACCAGGTTGACTCGAAAAGGAGTTAAGTTAGTGTGGAAGGAGGAATGTGAAGAGAATATCAAGGAGTTGAAAAGAAGGTTATCCAGTGCACCTATGCTCACACTTCCTTGTAGTGGAGAAAGGTTTGTGATCTACAGTGATGCATCCAAGAAGGGGCTGGGGTGTGTTCTTATGCAAAATGATATGGTGATAGCTTATGCCTCATGACAGTTGAAAATCCATGAGCGAAATTACCCAACTCATGATTTGGAGTTAGCTTCGGTAATCATTGCATTAAATATTTGGAGGCATTATCTTAATGGAGAAAAGTGTGACATTTACACTAATCATAAAATTTTAAATTATATTTTCACACAAAAGGAGCTGAATATGCACCAAAGAAGATGGTTAGAGCTGATTAACGATTACGACTGCTCAATTCATTACCACCCTGGGAAAGCAAACAAGGAGGCAAATGCATTAAGTCGACAAGACCATGCTAGCTTATAGATTATTAGGATCACAAAAGATCCAATGTTTATGGATTTACAAAGGACGGATCTTTGAATTATAATTAAAGGGGAAGAATCGTATCTTTATCATATGAATGTTCAACCATCTATACTTGTTAAGATTAAAGAGGCGCAGAAAGAAGATGTCGAGTTACAAAAGAAGGTGAGAAATGTTCTTGAATTCAACCTTGATTGTGATGTGATAATAATGTTTAGGAATCGGGTTTGTGTTCCTCCCATCCCAGAATTAAAGAAGGAGCTGCTGGATGAGGCTCATAGTTCTTCATTCCCTATTAATCCTGGAAGCATGAAGATGTATAGGGACCTGAAAGAGTACTTTTAGTGGGATGGCATGAGAAGAGATGTTGCGGAATATGTCTCTTGATGCTTGGGTTGTCAGCAAGTTAAAGCTGAGAGACAGAAGTCTAAGGGGATGTTACAACCATTACCCATACCTGAATGGCTATGGGAAAACATCACTATAGACTTTGTCACTGGACTTCCTAAAACATCCAATGGAAATAATGCTATCTGGGTCTTGGTTGATCGTCTTACAATGTCAGCACACTTCATTGCTATTAGAGAGGATTTCTCTCTAGATCAGATTTCCATGATATATGTAAAGGAAGTGGTAAGATTTCATGGAGTACCACTTTCTATTATATCTAATCGGGATATGAGGTTTACCTCAATGTTATTGCGAAGTCTTCAGCATACTCTAGATACAGAGTTGAGTTTCAGCACTACTTATCATCCTCAGACAGATGGTCAGTCTGAGAGGACAATTCAAACTCTAGAAGAGATGTTGAGAGCTTGCTCTAGAGATTTCAAAGGTGGTTGGGATCAACACCTACCTTTGGTGGAATTTTCTTATAATAATAGATTTCACTCTAGTATTCAGATGGCTCCTTATGAAGCTCTCTATGGAAAGAAATCCAGGACTCCAACTTTCTGGGATGAAGTTGGGGAATGAAAGCTATTATGACCTGATATTATTGATGAAATGGCAGAAAAGGTTAGATCAATTAAACAACACATAAGAGCAGCTCATAGTCGACAAAAAAGATATTCCGACAGCCGAAGAAAAGACTTAGAGTTTGAAGTGGGTGATAAAGTGTTCTTACGAATATCTCCCTGGAAGAGGGTCATGAGATTTGGAATAAAGGGAAAGTTGAGCCCTAGATATATCTATCCTTTCGAAATACTGGATCGTGTTGGGAAGGTAGACTATCTATTGGCGCTTACACCGAATCACTCTCAAGTTCATGATGTGTTCCATGTATCTCTTTTGAGAAAGTACATACCCGATCCTTCACATGTACTCAGCTCAGAAGTTGTACCGCTGAGGCAAGATCAATCTTATGAAGAACTACCGATAGATATTCTTGATCTTAGTGAAAAATTCCTATGGAACAAGACAACTTTCTTGGTTAAAGTTTTATGGAGGAACCACCAATTAGAATAATCTACATGGGAACTTGACGATATGATGAGGGAGAGGTATCCTCATATGTTTGTTACGAAGTGACGAATTTCGAGGGAAAAATTCATTTTAAGGGGGGTAGAATGTAACACCCTTATACTTTATGAGAAGTATATTTTTTAATGTAGTATGTTATATGGAAAGGAATCTTCCACTACACACAACACTAGCTTGGATTGTGTTATACACAATCGCGACCTTCCTCGATAGCGTGTGTAGTACACAATACCGAGTTTCACTAAACAATGATATATTATAATATTATAAACTAGCCGTTATTAATAGTATTAACTTAATTTTTAATTTTATAACAATTTAATTCATCTTATACATTTTCTAGAATGAGGTATGAAAACAAAATCTATTTTTTTGGATAAAAGAAGTATTTTTCAAAAAATGCAGTTTTACCACCTTTTGATGGCGCACCCACATTAAATCTATTTATTTAGATGTTTATAAGTTCAATTTTACAAAATAAAATTATTCTTTAAAATCAGGATATAAAAAATTACTTTGGATAAATTTTTCATATTATTCTGATAACTCTCATATTCTAATGAATAGTAAAAACACTCTATATTTTAATTAAAGACAACTTTTTTAATCGTAATACATTATATGGATAAATTATAATATTGAATGTTTTTCAAATATAAATAGAATATATTTTTACCATTAAATATAATGTTTGTCATTATCATTAATTTTACATTGAATTCATAGGTAAAAACATTTCAATCTTTGGCAATGTTTTAACTTTTAAAACTCCTTTTCTTAACAATGGGATTAATTTTAAATTAATTACTGAAACTTCTGTGTTTTGAATTTTGAAAAATGGATACCATATTTGGAATATGTGGGTCCAAATTATGTTAATAGGTAACTTTTATTTTTTTTATATTATGAATAGTAACTACGGTAATTTTTATTTACTACGGTTAAAGGTAAATAGGGTAATTCAAGGTTAAAAGAATGTTATAATAATTCAAAATTACATTGACACGTGTCCTAACCTTATTTAATGAGTAGTGGCCGACCATGGGAATCCTTGGGTCGATTTAGGGACCCCATTGAGCCACATGGTAGTGACAATGACAATTTGGATTGATTAATTTAATGTAATGACAAAATTGACATTAACAAAAATCTTTTAGTAATTAATTTTTATAAGGGGTTATATAATTTATATGTTCTACTATAAATATTAATTGGAAAGGTAAAAATATTTCCTACATAATGATATTTTTTTTATAATTTTTAGACACCAAACAAATTAAATTATTTATGACACAATAATGATGAAGTATTTACCACATTAATAAATGATTTAAATAAATAAGATTATAATGATTAAAATATTTTCCAAAACATGTCCAATTATAATTGTATGATTTTATTTCTACCATGAGTCATATTATCTTCATATTTAATGATTTTTTGACCTTTTTAAACCTAAGATAAGTTTAGAATAAAATAATATTTCCACACTTTCCAGAGGTGCCCCTCTCCTCCCTTATAAAAGGCACATCGTCCCTCTCTTCCTCACACCAATTTGAGCCTTCACGCTCATACAAACTCTGTCCATTTCACTTACCCACTTCCTTAGAAACCTAAAAGAAGTACTGGTCTTCTCAAAAGACCAACTCTAGTGACGTAAGAGAAAGTTTAAAGGAGGCACTTCGAGATGGAGGTAATACCTTCTACCATTTTCTTCAAGTTCCATTCTTATTCTACTCCCTCTTCTTTAGTTGTTTCAATATGAGGTAATAACATCAGTATCCCTCATATATGTATATGTTATTATAAATATAAAACAACCATATTTCACCTCTTATCCATCCTACGGAAAACGAAATCACCGCGCGTGAGTACGTACAGAATACCGTCTCCACGCCGTGGTGTAATCTGTTTTCCACAACCATCTTACTTGGATGTGTATAATGGTAAAAATAAATAACTATATATGATTATTTTAAAGTGGTATTGATTATTAAATAGTATACATACACTCTAATACAATTCCACGATCATGGGAACAATATCATCGCTCGTGCGTACGTACGACCTACCGTCTCCACGATGTGATGCGACTCGTTCTATACGATCTTCATTGAATAATGATTATATAAATGAATTGAATGAATTAATAATAAATATATTACACTAATACCATTCTGTAAATGATGTATCTATATCCTATAAAGAGGAATAAGAATTTATTCGACAGAACACGCATAAGAACAAAAAGTAATAAACACATGAATAACAAGTAGTAATGAAATATTACTAATAAGAAGCTACAAATATGACCATATATAATATAATAACAATAATTATGATTCTGTAAAAAGTCAATAACATTATTTAAATCATTATACAGGAGGTTTGGACACTTACGTAGCAAATCAGACCTAAGGTAAGGGACAATCTCGCAATCTCAATTTTTATCTGAGATTGTTTATACTTTAGAATTTACTGGGGAATATTTATCATCCACATCCATGTTTCCTCAATATGTACTATTATTTATATCCTCCTAAATATTTTTAAATCCAATTTTTCTCTTTGGTGAGTTTTTAGTAAAAGATATGAAAGGAATCTTTTGTCGTTTTTCGTATGAGGTACTTTTTAACGTTTCTGACAAAAGTACGAGAGGAATGTTTTTTTTAACTTATACAACATGAATGGATTTTTAAAAAATTATTTCCAAGAATCTTCCTTTAAAAGTTTTCATGATTATTTTTAATCAAATTCTTTTAGTTTAAAATTGTATGACATGTTTAGAAAGGAAAAATGTTTTTGAAGTAGAAATGATATTTTTCTCAAGAATGGGGTTCAAGTGTTTTATCAAAATTATTTTCCATCTAAGATAATATAGGGTTCTGTTTCTATCCCTATTGTTACATTGATTTGATTATGTTGTGATGGAAATATTTTTATGAATTCCTTTATCTTATAGGAATTGTTTTATGATCTCGCGACGTCTCTGATTCCCATTTTTATTACATGGGTTATGATATGATGTATGATTTATGATTTTGTGGCACACATAAGAATAATATCATTATGAGATTGGTGGGACCTATATCTCCCTCCAATTCATTGGGTAAAGATTTTATATCTCATGAGATATACATGGCTAGAACGGCAGGTTAAACCGGTTCAATGAAACAAGACTGAAATGAGGAGTGAACTCAGTTCAGAAATGGACTTTGTCCACTAAGATAGTCTAGGAAATGAGTCTTGACAAATAAGAAATGATTCTGTATGATTATCTATGTATGCCACAAAGTTTCATGATTTAAGTTATGATTATTGGGATTACATTTCACTACCATGATTTATCCCATGTTATGAAATTATGATCTATTTTTTATGGTAAGATTTCAAAAATGTTATGTTATTATGAATTTAATGTGATTGATATTTCTTTTGTTTACCCTTACTGAGCATTTGAGCTCACCCTTTTGTTTGTTTTCTTTCCCCAGGCCAGGAAGAAGGTTATTAAGTATGATATTCCAAAAAGGGATTATAGATATGATGAAATAATTGGGAGACAGTGTAGATTCATTATGAACTAGTTGTTTATGATTCCCCGTTTCTAAAGACACTATACCTATACGGTACTTTCATGGTTTTGTTATATGTTGTAATAAGAATGCTTCAATTTTGAAGTATTAACCATGTATGTAAAGTATGGGTCGCTATAGGCATTAACCAACATTCCCTTCAGATAAGTGCAAGATGCCTAGAACTCCTCACTCCACATGAAAGAATGGTCCTTTCAGGTTAAATCTGTCAATGGAGACACAAATCAAGATCAGTCTGGTATAAATATCTGGTAATGATCATCCAAACCCTGTAAAATACTATCCTCTTCCATGTTATTGGGTACATCCCAAGAAAAAACCACTATGTCCTTTGATGGGTCCACTTCTATTCCTTATTGGGACACCATGTGTCCAAGGAAATGCACCTCTCGTGTCTAGACATTGAACTTGGGAAACTTCTCATATAGATGGTGGTGTCAATGGACCTTAAAAACTATTCATAGATGATCGCCATAGTCCTCCTCTAATATTGAGTAGATCAAGATGTCGTCGATTAAAAGGACCATTAACTAGTCTAGATACTCATAGAAAACGGTGTTCATGAGTCCCATGAACATAGTTGGTTTGTTCGTAATGCTGAACGACATGAAGAAGAACTCAAAGTACACATATCTGCACCTGAACATATTCTTTGAGATATCACCCTCTTTCACCCACAACTAATTATATCCAGACTATAGGTCGATCTTACAGAACCAACCTGCTCACGTCAAATCGTTAAAAAGGGAATTGATCCTCAGTAGGGGTGATTGTAATTCATCATTTCCTGATTCAATATTTGTTAGTTTATGCACTACATAAGGCTACCATCTCCCTTATTTGTGAACTAGAATATTATATCCCATGTTTACACACTCGGTCAGATGAAACCCTTCTTCATTAGGTCATAAACCTAAAACTAAGACTCTTGAAACTCAAGAGGTGCCATCTGATAGGCAGCCATCAAAATCGGGTGGTCACTGGGTTATGAGTCTATCTCGAAATTAACATCACATTGGGATGGTGAGTCACAACCTCTTAATGGAAGATTCCCATGAACTCAATAATAATCCTTAGATCTTCCACCATCTCTGAGTCTTCTGATTTAACTGACATCTCAGCTAACAAAAAAATGGGCTTCCCATGCCGGATGCCCTCTTGGAAAATCTACTCTCTAATGAAAGCTACACGCTGGCTACCCATATCCGAGAACAAGACCCATCTTTGAAAGTAGTCAATAACATTGTGAATGTAGAAAAGCCAGTTGATTCCTAGGATGACATCATATGGCTGAATTTGTAGTAGAATAAGATCTTCACTGGACTGATACTACCCAAACGTCAATTTGTATCCTCAACAAACATCAAACAGGTTGGTCTGACCTTCAACTAGTGTAATCAACACAAGGGGCATGGAATGACTCTCAAATTCTAGACCCAAGTCATGGGAAAGACTGAGTGAAACAAAAGGGTGAAAATCTCTTAAATCAAACAAATCACATACAAGAGTTCTAAATAGGATGATCATATCTCAAACAACTTCTGGTCGTACTAGAATTGCTTCCTCTACATCGTGTAGCTACCCACGGCCAACTCCTCTACCCCTCAGCTGTTGGCCACCTCCCCAACCATTCCCTGGTTGAGTTCCCTAAGGATTGATTTGATGTTTCCCCCCTACATCATCGTCCACCCTCAGGGTAGCCGGAGCTCACTACTCCGGCTATATGGAGGGCCTCACTTTAAACTGTTGATGCTGAGGTGGGTGCTGAACCTGACAACCCCCACTATACTACATTAAGATAAGGCACTAATTAAAAAGATTCCAATGACTTCCACATATAAAAAATCTTGGTCCTAGGCCCATAGAGAAAGGTAGAGGACTTCAATATCGAAACTGGAACTATTAAGGCCTACTCCCTACTAAAAAAACCTGGAAGGTACAGTTGCTCAAGGCCAAATTCTGATGGGATTTCCCTTTTCCAAATTTGTAGGTCACCCCTCTTCTGGTACACCCCCAGTGTGTCCATCCTCTCCACCACTTCATCCTTCTTCTAAACATCCATGTATGTTGATAGAGTGACGGGAGTAATAAAATACTAATGAGAAGGTCCGAGTGTCACTTCCAAGCGCTTTTCCCACAACTCCTCATCTGGAAAGAGGTTCGTAGAAAAACAAAGGAGATTCATGAACATGATACCCAATTACCTCACCATAAAAATCTATTACTGGAAGGAGAGAATCTCTTGAATATTTTCAGCCCTCATCGTAGAAGAAATGAATTCCACCCAGAATTCCTTTTCAATGTTAGTCCACAAAAACTCATTTTCATTCTTCTTCTTGAGCTAAAGCTTCCACCACAGACGCGATGTTCCTTGAATGTAGCTCAGGGCCATAGAAACCCAGAAATATTTCAGAATCTGGATCAAGCTGAAATTGATCACCATCTCAACGATCTAGGTCTCTATCTCCATGTTTGTGATGCTGGCCTTGTACTTTCCCAGAGTCTGTCGTAGGAAGGCACGAAGCTTTTTCTTCCACTTTTCATCCCCCTCCACTCAATAAACTCTTTCTTAATTGACTAGATCAACCTCCTAGGCCTTGAATTCCTATACTAGTCATGGATGAAGTCCATGTTCCATAATAAAAAAAGAAATCCAGAAAATCCCAAGCCAAGGTTGTGTGGAAGAAAGTATTACTCATAAATTTTAATTGAAATTTTTATTTATTTTAATTCCAAATACACCTAATACAAAAAATAAATAAAACCATTGTGATTCATGTATATTTCATAGGTTCTATAACCTGTCATCAGTGTAGCCTCACCTGGTCATTCAGTAGGTCCAAATTTCTTGCATCAAATCACAGGGCCCTAAAATCCCATTTCCTAGCTGGTCTTCCCTGGAATATTTCATGCACTAATATTGTATAACTCTGTTCCCCTACCATCCCATTAAATTCATAATATTCCTAATCTTGGACACCATTCTATTTCTCAACTATCCCCTCTGTAGCCATTATGTCATGACCAGCCCTCTCCTAGAAGAGGGAAAGGACGGAAAGGTGACCAACCCTTCCTTCCTCAAGGTAAAGGAGAGATAATGACCCTGAAGTCCCATAATCACTTGGATCTAGAGTGGATACTATCACCAAGGGTATAGAATCTCCCATAAATGGATGGAATTACCCTTTTATAAAACAAGATCCGGAATAAGGTGGTAAATTCCAGCAACACCAAATACTAAAGATAATAGTAAAGAAAAGAATCCATTCCAACATGAATGATCGAAATAAAACTGATAAAAGTAAGGGAAAACTCCCAAATAAAGTACCAAATAATAGTATCTAATAATAAACAACAACTATTCCAATGTCGAGCTAGTAATGTCCACCACAATCTTCAATGTCCTCCTAGAAACTTGAAAATAGTTTTACATACGTTGAGTGAGTACACATGTATACCCAGTAAGGAAACTCTTTCTTCTCGTGAAAAAAGTAAGGGAGAAAAATAATTCCCCTATGATAAAACATTGAAAAATCTCATGAACCTAACAGAGAATAATAACTAGACCAACCTCACCATGTCATATTAACTCATGTGACGCAAGTCAAGTAAAAAATAATAATATAAGCACAATGATATTTGGGTACAATGCACACTACATTCCCACTGGTTAACATCTCATTAATATCAATCGGACGTATTGACACTGCCACTATTCCCACATGTACTCCCACTGCCACAACCATCCTGCACACACAGGAGCCTCAAACTTCACACATCCATGCCTGCAAACATTGGTTCCACAGAAACCACTACCATGCCTGAAGAAACATGGGCCTCAACAACCGTACACCATGCCCGAAGACACCTAGGCCTCATCCCAATGATACTTGGGAAAGAATACCTGGCCTGAAAACACCGAATCCCCTCATCCAAAACAAATCATTTCCCAAAGGATGGTGGTATTTCATAATCCTCTTGAATTTATAGCCTACCCAGATACACCCTAGGAGCATTATCCGAATGAGGGTGTGAAGGAGAAAAATAAAAAACCATCCACCCATTCTCCCACTAGGTGGTTTGGGAACGACACCCTCCACTGTGGAAAAGAGGAGTTTTTCATGTTGTGCTCAACAAGGGTGGGGTGCGTATAGGAATCAAAAGTAACTAACAGAGATATATATATATATATATATATATATCGGTAATCAAACACTCATCCCCAACCAATGATTTTCTCACAACAGACAACAAGTCCACCCCATCCCCACTATTTCTGCAACCCCTACATGCATGACCACACAACACCCACTTCCATGCATAACCAACAACTTTTTTTGATCAATTTCCAATTTTTTATTTAAGGGGATTCACATAATATATCCCAAAACTACTGGTTAACTAACAATCAAAAACACACCACGAAACCAACAAAACCATACTTGCAATCCCACTACCCAACAACACAAACTAGACTTGCATTCCCACTGCACATCCCTTTTTAACTACCATCAAAAATCTTTATGTAAAGTAAAACTTCCCATTCATTCTCTCACAAACCATCCGGGTAGACCTGCTACCCAACGAAAATCCCCAGCATAGTCCCACTGCAAATTATGTCTACATCCATAACGCATTTCGACTGATCGACTCCACTTTGTGACCACAACACAATAGGGAGGCTGTTAGCTTGCTTACAATTTCATCCATTCCACATTCAATAAATCTCTCAGACTGAGACACCAACATATCATGGATAGACCCACTATCTATATGTTTATCAATTCCACAATCACCCAATCTATCTGACGGTGTCACCAAACCCACCCCCCCCCCCACCCCCGTACACCACACATACTGAACCCACAGAATCCATTCCCGAACACACAAAACATAACCACAAACCTAAAACCAAACTTATTAAAATTTAACCAACCAGGTTTCATTAATTTCCACATTAGTATAACTGGGATGATTATAGAACATGATTAATCCTAGGGAATCCTTTTATTTTACCATGTGTGCATGATTAATATGATTCCATGTTACTAGTTTATTTCAAATAATAATAAGAAAGTAGACTATCACTGGTGCACAAGAAAATAACATCAATGGTCTTGATATTTAGAAGGAATATACCCACAAAAATTCGTAAATATAATCAAATATAATAATTAAAATAGGCGACAAAACATCAAGCCTCAACCGTCCTGTAATTTTACTTATGCGAGTTATCTTTTGATTACATTAAATCATTGTTCAATTTATTTATGAAGAGTATCCAGTAATTCCTCTCAAGGAACCATAAATTTACCCACCTCACCATATAAAAAATGAAATAAATGAAAGAGAAAATTCCTACATGAACTATCAATGATCAATGTTCCTTCTTACACCAAGAATAGGGGATGATGAGACTTGCAGGAAGAACTCCTAGGATGAGAAGAAAAGGCTCCAGCACGGGCACATGACTCATCTCGAGATAAAGACTCTATTAACAAAAGGGAAATTAAAAGTAAGAAGGAATATATGATTTCATTTTAAGAAGATATGATAATTGAAAATCAAGGAGACCATTTCAAAGAACATAAAATTCGGAACGTGGCTCGACCAAGTGGATCGATGGTTTCACTGGTTTAAAATTAATTGAGATTAATAATTCCCCAAGGAAATGGTGGAGATAAATCATTGGATGGGTGTGAGTGGATAAATTTTCTTTAAACAGAAAAAAACATGTAACATGTGAGAAACTGGGAAATATTAGAAAACTCGAAAATGGGTTGTGACTCGATTTGTTTATAAAAACAATTCCACTGTAGATGGTGGGACTATAATGGTGAGATAGAAACGGTGCCACCATAATAGTGCCATTGTAAACGGTTTGATTTTGACGGTGTGACCGTGATGGTGCCACCGTTCTGGTGGAACTGTTTAGGGGAATTGATTTTTTTTTTGAAAACAGCCAGAACAAGCCACCTTGATCCCGAATAATATTACGACCACTGGATTTTCACAATGAAATGGTTGGGGAAATCCAGTTTCTTACAATAACACATATTAGCGTTCCATGTAAGAAAATATGGTCATGAATTGAAATGAAACCATGATGTTCTGAATGAGGGTGATATGTAACATTATTAGTATAAAGTTAACAACCATAAAGCTATAAATCGGTGATGATCCAATGGACCATTTGATTCATCATAATCCATTACATACATTAGGCTTATCCAAAATACTTTTTTCCAAACTCAATGTCTAAAAATTTATAAGGTCTCATACCATAATGTAAGGCCTTTTGTAATATAATAAGCATGTGAATATCGTCATCATGTACTCTCAAAAAAACATGTTAATACCCTGAATTACACTATAACCCTATTTGAATGTTTTTTTCTTCAATATTCAATAAGATAAACAAAGAATGTTATATGTACCCATTAAATCTCAATATTTCATAGACTACAACAATGATGGAATAAATAGACCATTAGTTAGTTCCATCAATAATATATAATACACTTTATCCAAATGAATCATCTCTTTAATCCAACATCCTCATCTCGGTCCAATTAAGGGTAATCATTCCCTCAACTAGATATTTTCCAAAATGTTTGACTTGTTTCTGGGCCACCTTACTTGGTATCATACAATCTCAAATCCTTAATGAAATAGTACATAAGTAATATCCTTACTTATTTTCATAATTCATATAACCAGTACATAATTGATACAACACAAAAATTCCATAATTATTCTACGACAATATAAGATCATTAATCATTCCTCTTCATCTATTATAGTATCAGAACTTTATTATTATTCTATATCATCATCTGGGGTATACTATTATGATTGAGACATTGATTCGCATAGTTTCCCGTCTCCTTGAAGGAGAAACATTGTACATTTCATTCCTATTTCTTACCCTTTCAATAATGTACATCATGTGCTACTTATCCATACTTATAAAAATCTATCATTCCTTTCATGGAATTACCAGGGTGATTCTTTCCACAATTATCCGATGTTGGAAAATCCTTCGTTCATGTATTCCCTTTTTCAATCATTTTCACTACCATCCTCTTCTTTTATTCCTTCCCTTAAAATCCATAGGACTCAGATAATTCTTTACTATTGAAATTAAAACATGATACTATTTCCTTATATTATGATAATACATGGGATTCTCTGAAATATTGGATCCTTCTAACTCTTTGTAACATGTTCATAGGTGGAGTTGTCTTTCCTTCTACTGGGATCCATTTCAAAATAAAGACATACACTATGCTAGCTCATAGCTTAATTTATAATAAAAATCTAAAAATATTATAATATTTAATTGAATATTTACACATATGTTGTCTCATTTTCATAAAAATTATTTCTTTGGGGGAATGTTTACTCATAAATATTTCATAATGGTTTTTAAGGAAAATGTAAAATATCCTATGCATATACACCAAATGTGTCCAACTAGGTGTGTAATGACCCAAACATTCATTAATGAAAATTCATCTTGATATATTTAAATGTCTTATTATGGGTATATAAAACTTATACATTTCCTTGGTTTTATGTTTTTAGATTTTAAAATGCCATTATGAATTGTGACCGTTTCTAATATAGCCATTGAACTGTGATCACATCATTAGTATAAATATAGGCCTTTCACGAATCCAATTTACTCAGACAAAGGAAGCGAAGGCCTCATCCCGTAGACTTGCCCCATATAAAGCCCAATTTTTGGAGCTCAGAAAGGAGGTGGTGTCATTGGGATTCACTCGTGACTGATCCCAGGTCGAGCATGAACATGTTATGTTTGATAGGAATCGACTATAGGAGAAGTGGAAGTTGATAGAGATCACCACCCCAGAGATGTTATCTGATCCAACCCTAGAGTATATCACCATCGAACACCTTACCCTTCAGTCTTATGCGGGTGATATAAGGGGTTATGTAAAAATACCCTAGTACTATGATTATGTACATTATTATTGTATATAATAAAGAATATACTTTCATTTTATTATTGTTACTCGGTAAATTATTTTTAAAGCGCAAATAGTATTTTTTATTCAATTGTGAACTATATTTTGATGAATTAATGGATTTTGTAATTAAATAATATTTTAATAAAATATTATTATTATTATTATTAAATTACTTTTTTATAAATGATCGTATAATTTTATAAATGCAATTATAATTTTTATTAAGGTTTGAATGCTGTTTTTGTCAAAAACAATGAATTTTATATAAATGTCGGTTTTTATTTTAAAAGTTCAAAAATTAACATAATTAGATAATTATTCAGTTAAAATGAATATTATTTTTGGAGTCAGGACATCAAAATTATCAAACGGTGGAATTTTCATAGTTTTCTGAGACAGTCGAATTTTTGGGTAAAAATTAAATACCATTTCAATATATAATGTGATTTATGACATCATAATGACCCAATAGGGATTTAATAATATACTATAAACATTATTTTCTGCCAATATATGTTTTACCATAATAATAATGTGATTTTGGGTTTTTTTTGATTTATTTTACAAAGCCTTAATGGACCCATCAATGCTTATAAAACAATTTGTCTTTTTAAATTCTTTTCTGTGAGAGTGTGACTCATCTCCACTTAAGAAACCATATTATTTTATGAATGTAGGCCCCTTTACTTATAAAATATTATTTTCCACTACCATTTGGAAAAAACCATAGGCAAAAACCATGGGATGGTTTGTGGTTTTGATTAGTTTAATGTGAGGTGTCCCAAACCTAGATAATAAATAATTCCTTCTCCTTTCCTATATAAACCCACCCATGATCCAACTTCCTCCCCACTCAAAGCCTTTTGAGTTCGTCCAAACTCTTCCCTCCTCTCTCTGGAATCCTCCCAAGGCACCCCAAGCTCCCAAGAAGCCTCCTTGATGCCCCTCGGAAGCCTTTGGTATTACACTTCCAAGTATGTGTTTTCTTCCTTTTTCATTTTTTCCAACATTCATTAAGTTGTTATGCCCTTTTAATTTCAATTATAAATGTTGTGGTATGGTTTCACACCTACCCCATACTTCTCCATTTTGATTTAATGATGGGATACCCTTTTTCTCTCTGATTAATTCCTTCCCTGTACGACCATTACTATGCCGAAATTCTGAAAGGAATATCTCCCTCCACATTTAGATTCAAGAAATTATTTTGTATCATGAATCTAAATTACCTTAAAATTTTTGGGATATGTATCCATATTACCTCTATACTGTCCATTTAATGTACATATGATGAGAAACCCCTTTCTCTCTCATCAACCATTTTTATGATTTATTATGTAACGTTGTTATGCTGCCGAAATTGCACCACGTTTTCCCAAGCCAAGAACATAGTGTAGTGAATACCATACCCATGTCTCTATCAAGGGTATACACCATTATGAACATTTACCTATTAAATGGTAATTTCATGTATTTATTACACATTCCTTAATCATGTAATAACATATGATTTCTATTGATTCCATGTTATATGATCCATGTGGCACACTTGTGCATGAAATGAAATACTTAAGAAGGGTGTGGCCTAATAGTGCTCCAATTAATTGGGTAAAGTGTAGTATCAAGATACGTCTTATACAATGAGTTTTGACTCATTCCAATTCATGTGAAACTATATTTTACTCATGTGTCATTTCCAGTGAGGGTTTACACATGCTCCAAGTGCAATGAGCATTGCCTCATACTGATTCCAGGTTAAGTGTTGTTGCCACACTTCCATGTTATGATTCACATGCTTTATCATTCCTTTATGTTCATGTTTCTCTTGTGATCCATTGATATTCCTATTTTCTAACAAGTATTTTATTCCTCATGTTTTTCCATGTTTATTCCCATACTAGGATTTATAGATCACCCTTTTCTTATGCATGTCCTTAGGTTATCCCTTGCAATGTTAAGTATGAAGGAATGACGTGGTCAGGTAAAGGAAGTTTTCAATAAAGATGTTGTGTTCTATGTTTTAGGATGTTATGTAATGATCCTAATCACCAAAGACACTATAACTCTTGATAATCTATGTTGTATCAAGTGAATTTTATGTAATAAATCATGTTTGAGTGTGTAATGATGATCAAGGTTGTTATAGTTGGTATGAGAGGATAAGATTAGTTATTTTTGGGATTAGGATTAGAAAACCCTAGTGAATCCTTAGAAACAAGACTTAGTATATAAAAAACATCCCTGGGTTTTGGTTAGTATTGAGTAAGTGTTTTTTCCAGCAAATACTACCCTTTCTGGATATGACCATGTAGAGGTGGCTCTAGCATAGATGTATCCTAGGGGTAAAACCCAAAAACACCGCTTTGAGCTAGACTCAAACAGGAACTGGTGCACAACAACGAGCCTTACAACACTCTTGGATATGACACTCCCAGGGGATATGCTTTGGTAAATTCACAAGAATAGAACGAACCGTTATTATGGGACTTGAAAAATGCCATAAGAATATATGTTAGAATGTATATCATGGATAACATAGACTGAAGCCAATAGATTCATATGCTAATGAAATAAAAGTTATTTATAAGTAATCTGTTTTTTTATTTGGTGTACCCTTTATGTATTACCCAAAATATTTCTTTTATTCTAGCCAATAACCGGTAATAAGAGGACTTGGGCTAACATCTACTGTAAACATCAATGTGATGATTGCTCTGTTGAGATGTCCAATCCAATGGGAGCAAGAATCGGGTACTTTGTCACAATTATCTCTCAGTTAACTCATGATTTTAATAGAAACATGAGTCAATAGAAACGTTCAATACCCAATAAGAATGAACACGTCTTTATCGAGAGCTTTATGAGATATAGGCCTCCTTCTTTTAGTAGATCATCTGATCCCTCAATCATCGAACAATGCATCAACTCCATTGAAAAGATCTTCTCCATCCTTCAATGTTTGGAAGAATAGAAGGTTCTACTTACTGCTTATCATATGGTGGGTGATGTTGATCAGTGGTGGACATTGATAAAAAATATGAAGCCTGAGAAAGAGATCAAAGCAGTGGAATGGAAGGATTTCTAGAAAATGTTTTTTGATAAATATTTTCTGTGCACCCTCCGGATTAATATGAAAGGGAATTCCTTTCCCTCAAGAAAGAATGTGACAAATTTGTCATATCGAATGAGGAAAACATTACAAGTCTTGCATGATATGGTTCCATCTTTGTCTTTTCCCCTGAATTCAGGGTTGACCACTTCTTTGGTGGGCTGAAACCTAGCTTTTGGAAAGCCCTGTCGATCTGTGACTTTGAAAGCTATGAGGAAATAAGAAAATTTGCCCTCAAGTTCAAAATTGAGATCATAGAATCTCATGGGTATCATTGGGTTTTGAGGTGTAAGGTGGACATTAATTCTAGCGGCCCAATGGATAAATCCAACAACTCTATGAAGATCCAGCACCCCACTTCTGAAAGGTACATAAAGAGGAACCCCGGAAATTTCCATTAGGGGATGAGTAAATGCTTTATGTGTGGAAGAGTAGGGAACATTTACATTAACTATCATGAAGAAAATATCATGGCTTCGATAGGGGAGATGAATTCTCTATTCAAACCTCAATTTATTGTTCATTTTTTGAACTTCAATGAACCAGGGCATCATGGAAATCAGTGCCCAAATCCATGGGTTTTCGGAGCAACCAAAACCTCCAAGGTTGCAAGGGAGAGATTTTTCCATCACTATCACTAATGTGAACCCCATAAACAAAGAGGTGATAGGTACGCTAGTTATTCTTTCAAGAATAGAGAACAATTTTTTGATTTTGGTTATACGCATTCTTTTATATCTCGAATGTTTAGTAGAACAATCCCAACACCACCAAAAATCATGGATGTAATGATGTTAGTGAGTATGAAAAATGGGGAAATCAATGTATCCCATGAATATAACACCATACCTATCATAATATGTGGATTGAACAATCTACAGAACCTTTCCATATTCCCTATAGTGGAATTTGATGCAATTCTCAGCATGGATTGGCTTTCATTATATAGATCCAACATAAATTTCCATGAGTGGTAAATCACACTCCTTGTGGAGAATCGACCCCCAATTATGTACAAGTGAATGAAGTAGGATGAATATTCTTTATCTCTATCATCTCAAGCATGGATATTACTACCCTATGAACACACGTATTTGGCTCAGATTATTGAGTCCAATGAAGCAACCATCCTTGATGACATGCCTATTTTGAGGGAATTTTCTCAAGTGTTTCCCAAGGAATTTCCTGGTATTTCTCCAAGAATAGATGTGGAATTGTCAATTGATATTAAACCTGGCGCATTTCCAATTTCCATGACTTCATATTGAATGGATTTTGTGGAGCTTGGGGATCTGAAGAAACAACTACATGTGAATATGGATAAAGGATTTATACGCCCATAGTGCTTCACAGTGGGATGCACCAGTATTCTTCGTCAAGATGAAGGATGGGTAAATGCACCCTTGCATCGATTATCATGTGCTTAACAAAATAACGATACCGAACATATATCCTCTTCCACAAATTTATGAATTTTTCGATTCGCTAAATCAAGAAAAGTACTTCTCCAAGGTAGTTTTGTGGTCGTGATATTATCAAGTAAGGGTGGAGAAGGAATATATCCCAAAGACTACATCTCGTACAAGATATAGGCATTATGAATTGATAGTAATGCCTTTAGTAATCACTAAAGACCCAACAATATTAATGGACTAGATGAATAGAGTCTTTAGATATTACCTCGAAAATTTTGTGGTATCTTTTATAGATGATATTATAATATACTCAAAAACCAAGAAGGATCATGAGGAGCATCTAAGAACTTTACTAGAGACCTTGAGAAAGGAGAAGCTATATGAAAAGTACAAAATTTATGAGTGATGGTTGAAGGTGGTCTCATTCTATGGCCATATCATCACAAGAATTGTGATATCTGTGGATCCCTCAAAGATAGCTGCAAGAGAGGGATGGCTGAGGCCAAAATAAGTAATGGGTATTCGTAGCTTCTTGGGGTTATTTGGATATTATGGACGATTTTTTTAGAAATTTCTCATGATTTTACAACCCTCTTATTATGTTAACTCGGAAGGGAGTAAAGTTTTCATGGAGTGATGAATGTGAATAATTCTTCATGGAGTTGAAAAGGTGGTTTATCACTACACCCATTCACACTTTACCAACAAGTGGAGAATTTTTTTTGGTATTTAGTGTTGTTTCAAAGAAGGGCCTAGGATGTGTTTTGATGAAAAATGACAAATTCATTGTGTATGCTTCAAGGAAATTGAAATTTCATGAGCAGAATTATCGAAGACATGATATGGAGTTGGTAGCGGTGATATTCGCTTTGAAAATTTGGTGGCAATACATATTTGTGGAGAAGTGTGAAATATATACTAACCACAAAAGCCTCAAGTATATATTCACACAGAAATAGTTGAATATTCGCCAATGAATATGGTTAGAGAAGATCAAATACTATGACTGCTCAATCTATCACCACCCTGGGAAAGTGAAAAAGGTGGAAGATGATCTAAGTAGAAAGGATCCATCAATTCTATAATTAATGAGAATTGAAAACGATCCAATATTATTAGATTTTATGGTGATGGAAATGGGAATCATAAGGAAGGGAACATAATCAATCCTTTCACAAATTATTTCTCAACCATATCTTTTAGAAAAGTTAAAGGATGGTCAAAAGGATGATGTAGGAATTTAGAAGAAAGTGGAAGATATCAGATAAGGGAAAACCTCCGATTTCATTGTTAATGAAGACGGAATTGTGCGATTTGGGAAAAGAATATATGTTCCACCATGTCTGGAGCTGAAGAAGGAACATTTAGATGATGCACATAGTTCAAATTTATATATTCACCTAGGAAACCAAAAGATGTATTGAGATATCCGAGAGAACTATTGGTGAGATAATATAATGAAGGAGATCGTTGATTATACATCAATGTTCCTAGTGTGTCATCATGTGAATGTGGAGAGGCAGATGTCTAAGGGGATGATGCAACCATTTCCCATACCAGAATGGAAATGGGAGAAGATCCCCATGCACTTTGTCCCTGGACTTCTGTAGACATCCAAATCCAACAATGAAATATTGGTTGTTGTGGATCATTTTAAAAAGTATGCACACATAATTTTAATTTAGGAGGATTTATCATTGGATCAACTGGCATGAATATATATCAGGGAATTGTTAAGGATTAATGGAGTACCAATATCTATTGTATCCGATCAAGATCCAAGATTCACCTCTATGTTTTGGAAGTTTCTTCATCATGCTCTGGATACTGAGCTGGACTTTATTATTGCTTATATCCCTCAAACTGATGTCCAATTTGAGCAGACTATCCAAACTCTTGAAGACATGTTGAGAGCGTTATAAATGGACTTGAAAGGATGATGGGATCAATATCTTCCTCCTGTTGAGTTCTCTTATAATAACAGTGTCGACTTGAGAATCCGAGTGGCACATTTTTAATCCCATTATGGGAAGAGGGGTAGAACACCAACATATTGGGATAAAGTCGGTGAGCGTAAGATGCTAGGACCAGAAATGGTCGATGAAATGGTGGAAAAGATGAAAACCATTCAGCAACATATCAAGGCAGACCGGAGTCAACAGAATAGTTATGTAGATAATAGTCGATGAGACCTTGAGTTTAATGTTGATGACATTGTATTTCTATGAATATCTCTATATAAGAAGGTCATGGGATTGGAAAGAAGTGGAAGTTAAGTCCTAGGTACATCGGCCCCTTCTAGGTTCTTGATCGTGTCGGGGTTGTGGCCTATCGACTGGCACTTCCACCTACCATGGCCAAATTATATGATTTCATTCATGTATCCATCATATGGAAGTACATATTGGACCCTTCACATTTAATCTCTTCATAGTTAGTACATCAAGATGAAAATATTTCTTAAGATGAGAAATAATTGAAGATCATAGATCATAGGGGAAAATCCCTACAAAAGAAGACAATTCCCCTCATGAAGGTGTTGTGGTGAAACCAAAAGTTTGAATATGTGACGTGGGAATTGGAGGAGGGGATAAAGTAGAGTTACCATTTTCTTTTTTAATGTGGGAAAAGGAAATTTCAAGGATGAAATTTCTTAAGGGGGGAAGATTGTAATGACCCAAACATTCATTAAGGAAAATTCCTCTCGATCTATTTAAATGTCTTATTATGGGTATATAAAAACTATGCACTTCTTTATATTCATGTTACTGGATTTTAAAATAACATTATGAGTTGTGACCATTTCTAATATAGTTTTTGAATAGTGATCACATGATTAGTGTAAATATAGGCCTTTAACGAATCAAATTTACTCAAAAAATGAAAGTGATGGACTCATGCAATAGACTTCCCCACACGAAGCCCATTTTTTGGAGCTTGGAAAGGAGGTGGAATCAATGGTTTTATCTCTATACCATTCCCAAGCATAGCTTTAACACGTTATGCTTCAGAGGAACCGACTATAATAGAAGTGGAAGTCGATAGATATTACCACACAACTGATGTTATCAAAGCCACCCCAAAAGTCTGTCACAATCGCATATCTTACCCTTCGATCTTATGCGGTTGTTATAAGGGTTTATGTAACAAGTCCTTGTTAGAATGATTATGTAAATTATTTCTGTATACAATAATGAATATACTTTCATTTTATTATTGTTACTTTGTAAAAAAAATTAAAGCACAAATATTATTTTTTAATTCAACTAATAAATCTATTTTGATGAATTAATGGATTTTTTAATTAAATATTATTTTAATAACATATTATCATAATAATTAAAATAGTTTTTTATAAATAAAAGTATAATTTTATGAATGAACTTTCAATTTTTATTAAGGTTTGAAAGCTTTTTTATCAAAACCCATTAATTATAGATAAATGAATGTTTTTATTTTAAAATTAAAAATTCAAATATTTAAAAAATTATTCAGATAAAATGAATATTAATTTTGGAATCAAGACGTCGAAATTATCCAACAGTGAACTTTTCATAATTTTTCAAGCTAGTCAAATTTTTGGGTAAAAATTAAATACCATTTAAATATATATTGTGTTTTATGACATCATAATGACCGAATAGAGATTTAATAAAATACTATAATCTTTTTGTTCTGACAATATATGTTTTTCAATTAATATAATTTGATTTTGTTATATTTTGATTAATTTTACAAAGCTTTAGGGGACCCTTAAATTCTTATAAAACATTTTGTCATTTTAAATTGCTTTCCTTGAGAGTGTGATTCACCTCCACATAATCTACACTATTATTTAAAGAAGTTAATCCATTGGCCTTATAAAATATTTTTTCCCACTCCCCTTTGTAAAAAAATGGCAAAAACCCCATTTTTGGTTTGTGGTTTTGATTAGTTTTATGTGAGGTGTCCCAAACCAAAATAGTAATGAATTCCTTCTACTTTCGTATATAAACCCATCCAATCTCCCACTTCCTCCTAACACAAAGCCTATGGATTTCATCCAACCTATTCCCTCCTATATCTATATTCCTCCCAAGGTGTCCCAAGCTACCAATAAGCCTCTCTCAATCCCTTCCCAATCCTTTGGGATCACACTTCCATGTAAGGGTAGTCTTCCTTTATCATTTTTTCCAACATTCTTTCTGTTGTTATGCCCTTTGAATTTAAATTTTAGATTTTAGAGTATGGTTTCTCACCTCACCCATACTTCCCTATTTATATTTTAATGATGTCATACCCCTTTTCTCTCTCTTTAATGCCTTCCATGTACACCTTTTACAATGCCAAAATTCAAAAAAAGAATATCTCTTTCCACATTTACATTCAAGAAATTATTTTGTATCATGAATCTAAATTCCATTAAAATTATTGGAACATCTATCTATATGACCCCCTTACTTTCCATTGCATGTAAATATTATGTGACATATCTTTCTCTCTTATCAACCATTTTTATGAATTATTATGTCACGATGTTATGCTGCTGAAATTGCACCGTGTTTTTCTAACACAAGAACATAGTGTAGTGAATACCATACCCATGTATCTATCAAGGGTATTCACCTTTATGAACATATACCTATTTAATGGAAATTTCATGTATTTATTCCACATTCCATAATCATTTAATAACTTATGATGTTGATTGGTTCCATGTTATTAGATACATGTGCCACACTTATCCATGAAATAAAATGTTTAAGATGGGTGCACCCTAATAGTTCTCCAATGTTTTAGGTAAAGTATAGTATCATGATATTTCATGTGCAATCAGTGTTGACTCATTCTAATTCATTTTCAACTATTGTTTACTCATGATTCATGTGAAATGAGGGTTTACTCATGCTCCATGTGCAATGAGCCTTAGCTCATGCTAATTCCATGTTAAGTGTTGTTACCACATTTCCATGTTATGATTATCATGATTTACCATTCCATTATGTTAATGTTTCTCTTTTGATCAATTGATATGGCAGATGTCTAACATTTATTATCTTCCTCATGTTATTCCAGGTTTATTCCTTTATTGGGCATTATTTCTCACCCTTTTCTTATGCATGTTCTCATGATATCTCACGCAATGTTATGTATGATGGAATGATGTGGTCATGTAAAGGAAGTTTTATATAAAGATGTTGTGTTCTATGTTTTATGTTGTTATCTAATGTTCAGAAGCCCCAAAGACACTAGACCTCTCAATTTTCTATGTTGTATCAAATTAAATTTATGTAATAAATCATGTTTATGTTTGTATTGAAGAGTAGGGTTGTTATATGGTGCACAGTAAGCCATGTTTTTATATACCAAGTTAACACGAGTAAAGCCTAGAACACCTTGTGGAGTTTTTACTCTAATGTACATCTGTGCCAGAACCACGTCCACTTGGTGTATCCAGACTAGGATGTATTTATTAAAAGACCCCCAAAATCTCTAAATTATAAATTTTTTTGGATGATCCTCTATAATTATCCCCAAATTCTATCTTAGGGTTATGATCCCTACCCTATGTATTGTAAATCTAGTTTCCATGGATATTGAGAAACTTCTTTTTTTACAAACTATAACCCTGTGACACTAGTTTCTTGGGGTATGTGCATTATTTCAATACATAAGCATGATTACATGAAATTATATCCTGATGGACTGATTTGTTTAGCTATCTTGGAAAATAGATTACATACATTAACATTACACTAAAATTAAAAACATAAAACTCAACATTGATAATAGTTTTAGAACTCCATTATTCTCCTATCATAACCCAACTTGTAAAACATAAAACACTTCCGGTCGTCCAAGGAAAATAAAACATATGAAATGGGTGATCTCTGATGCACAGTAAGGTTAGAAAATACAACAAAATATTTTCTAAATAACCATAAACATTAATTCAAGTATATAATGGAATCAAAAGCCTATTAAACACAATATTCAGTATAAATTGGAATGAATAAATTGAACATTACCATATAAACATGAACAGGTATATTATACTAGTTGAATAATTACATGTCATAAATAACCTTATAAAGAGGGAATATATAATTCATGACATCTTAAACATACCATCAAGGCATTGACCAACACACCATACATAATTGGGAAATATATTAGCCAAAACACAAACATAATTGTCTCATTAGACCTACTAATGCAATGAGGGGATATTCCAGGCCTCACCTGACACGTACAATGTTCAAGGAATTCCTCTAATGAAAGGGGTAAAACATAACCAGCTTAAACAATCAGCTTAAAACTATCATATGAAATGTCAAAAATTAAACCAATATCTATGAATGATATCAAAATATCACATCCACAGTCATACAAATCATAAATCCATCAAAATAATATGGAATATTATATCATAATATATTATCCACAATTAATCATAAAATAAAAAAATGGATGTTGACATAGATGAAAGTGATCTAACAAAATCTTTAAAAATTATTGAGAAATATCCCTTTTTTTACTTTGAAATTATTTTAGAGCATGTGTGATTATAAAAGAAAAGATTTCCATTTGAAAATAAACAATTATGCTTGTAAGGGATGATTAAAATGTTAAGGCATCATAATGGTAGAATATTGTAGATCGTTCTATATAAGATAAAAGCCATTAATTCCTTAATTTTTCAAAATGGTCATATATTACCTCATTTGGAAAATGATAGAAAGATTCCTTTAAAAACATTTTATGAAAAGTAAAACACCGAAATAATTGACTTCAAAAATTTTTACAGTAATTTAAATATTATTTTAAAATACATGTATATGAATCATATATGTGGATGATAAATATGTCCTAGTAGATACTTATGTAAAAACAATCTCGGATAATAATGAGATTGAAAAATAAACCATCACCTATTACATTTTATTAGCTGAGGGTGAGGTAACCTTCGTTATAAAGGTTAAGGATTGTTATCAAATTATACCTGGATCATATACATATTTATCATATCACAAACCATCTTTATATAACATTTTGTTAATAATATTTCAGTGTTACCATTATTTCAGGTGTAATTTAATTTTTTTTGAGTGCATGTTTTGTTATGTAAGTACTATTTAATATGAATAGGACATATTTTATTCAAATATAGAATGATATTATGTTCATAAATATTAATTTTACTAATTATATGAATTTTATAATCATTTTTGAATGGTTAATGTGGTGAATAAATCTTATCACGTCATAGAGACGGTACGTTGTACGTATGCACTAGCGAGAATATCATTTACATAAGGATTAAATGGTATTGAATTGAATGTAATATTAATTTTATAAACATAATAAAATTTCATATATGTTATTTACATTCTTCATATTTAATGTAATACCCATCCAAATAATGTAAAGATGAAAAACAGTTTACACCACAATATAGAGACAGTAAGCCATACGTACGCACATGTGGTGATATTTTTCTTCGTAGGATCGGTAAAAGGAGGAATATGGTACTCCCATATTCATATAAAAATATAAGTATATTTTATATTCTGGAATTATTAATTTATTATGGATATAACTTAGAATGTGAAAGTAGAATAAGAAAAGAGGTCACAAAATGATTACATTTACCTCGGGTGTTTCATTTTGATTTGTATAAATGTATTCCATAGGATGGAATTCTATCAAATATTTTTCCTCTAGCATAATGTTAGGGATGTTTTTAGAGTAAATGGGAATTGTTTGTCCTAACAAATGGGCTTTGGAGGTGTGAATTAAACAGAATGAGAAGTTCCCTTTTATAAGATAGATGAGGGGCCCTTTAGGAAATACTTGAAATATTAATTTATTAGAAAATTATTTTCTCATTATAATATCTCCAAATTGATTTAATTATATTATAAGATTAATATTGGTTTATATACTGTCATACAATAGGTTTTAGTCATGTTTAGGTTTAAAATTAACCTTATTTTTTGGATTTAACCATTAGTTAAGTAGTTTAACTCTTACCACGTATTCTTATATTTTTACACTAAATGGTTAATATAATTAATATAAAATTCCAAGAGAACCTAAAGTAGATCATTTATTACATTTGTATAACTATAAATGTAATTTGGGTGAACATTATTTTTTTAGTTTTTTTTATATCATTTAATAAAATAGAATTTATCTTAATATCTCATTTATATCAACTTAGACATTATCTAATACCTGATTATTTGTTAAAGTCATTAAAACTCTATTCCTTCTAAACAAATTCATTAAATAAAATTAAAAATTTCATTATAATCCATATTATTCTTTTATGACATAAAAAATTTCAATTTACATTTATTTTAAAATTTATAATATAATTTATTTTAATATTTCATAAATAAGGTAATCATTGTATCATCATTGTGTCATAAATAAATTTATTTTTTTAATTTATATAAATTATAAAAAAAAAACTATGTAGTAAACTTTTTTATATTTCAAATCACTATTTTTAGTCTAATATATTACTTATATAACCTCATATTAAAATTGTTTTAGTAAAAAAAGAAGTTTTTATGATATTTTTACCATTACTTGAAATTAAAAGTTATAAATGTATTTATCACACCCATGTGGGTTAAAATGGACAAAACATTGTTCCAAGGGTTTTCATGGTTGACCATTACTCATCCGATAATGTTTGGAAAGGGTTAGGGTAATTTTATTTTATTCAAATAAATTTTCACCTTTAATTACCCTAATTACCTTGAAAAATGGTAAATAAAATTCAAAAGATACTATTCAGAAAAAAAAAATATTTTTATCCTTTTTGAAAAAATATTTCAACTTCATTAAAATCATTTATGTTATATTTTCTAAATTCTATCCACTAAAGCGGTAAAAATATGGTTAATTATAATTTGCAAATGTTAATTGAATGTGGGTAAAATTTGTTCAAAAGATCAATAGAATTTTTATATGTAATTCTATTATAAAAGAGTATTAAATGAATTAAATTGGAATAGTATATTTATTAGTAAAATATTTTTACCATAAGATAAATTTTAATTAAAAAAATTATTTAAATGAAAAAGACCATTTTTATCCACAATGTAGTGTTTTTCACTATTCATCAAAAATTGAATGTTTTTATAAAAATACAAAAGTTTCACCCTATGATAATTTTAATATTATGAATTAAAAAATTACGTCTATTTAAGAAAATAAAATTTACAAAATTTCAAAACATGGTTAATACTATTCTTAACCACTCTCTAAATGGCTAGTCGTGGTGTTGTTGAACTTAGTGTTGAGTGTAATGAAACCAATTTGATTTATTTAAAAATAATTGTAAGGTGGAATATTGAGGTCTTACAGAACCTCTATCCTAGCACCCCACATGGGATCCTCCATCTCAATATCATCTTTCTGGAAAATCATAATCACCTAGATGGTGTACTATATTTTGGATTCATGAAAATCATCTCAAGACCTCACTATCCACAAAATATAATTCCCAATAGTAGGATGGCATGATGTTCTTCTCCTAACCCAATCACCGTGGGTTAGTCCTCACACCCAATGTATCCAAAAATATTTATAGGTTCTATCCACACATGTAATCAAACCCCAATGGTGGTGGAACACTAAAATAATTTTCATCTCAACCATCACTCAAACTACAAGGAATTTTAAGATTCCATAAAATCTTACAATGGACAAACACTCAGTCCATCACTAACCCATACACGATTTAGTTATGAGAACATGTCTAAGGTCCACTACATCTCTTAATCCATTAAATCTTTTCAAATTGTATTCCAAGTATCACAATTCATATAAAAATTGTCACGAACCAACCTGAGTCAACCCTGAACTGGACACCCAAGTTGGCCCGCGACATGGCCCAAGGGGAATTCACGATCCCCACGGACTCACAACTAGTTTTGGGAATCAGAACTAAACAAGTGGGAATGAATTGGCTCACAAATGAAAGACAAATAAATGAAAAAAAACTGAACAATGGAAACAAAAACTAGGAGCAGTGAGAATACAAATTCATATATACCTCCCTATGACCCTATGGGTCACCACCAACCTCAAACCAACATCACGCTATGGCAACTGAATCGAAGCAAGGCATAGAAGCCAAGGCTAAGAAAATGTAAAACTATAGGCATGAGTAATAAAACTCAGTAGGCATACCCAAACAATCTATTCCCATATGCATTTCCTTTTAAAAAAGATCAATCAATTTCAGGTTTAAAAAACAATAAATAAAAGTAAGGCTTTCTGCATGTTACTCAAAAGCAAAGTATGAGTTATTTCCCTTATTAATTTCTCAAAACCCAAATCACTATTATTGTGAGACATTATCATTTTCAAAGGGAAAGTGTTGTTTATATTTTCAGATTTGTAAAAATATAATTAAACCCTTTCATTTGAAAACCAGTTTTAGAAACCTAATCAAAACTAGTTTACCACATTCTAAGGAAGGAAATATACAAAAATGCACAAAAACACACACAACAATGTCAATGTATGTATACACATAATAATCATAATCTCTACTATAAGAAACAAAATCCGTGTACACATTGGTGAACCCAGAAGATCGAGAATAATCCAGAAGACACCAATACATGAGACCCCATCCTTGTTGACATGTGACACATGATGAAATCAAAACACCCAATACGCTCGACCATCCTTCCTCAGGCAAGCCAAGGGAAAAATCCCATAGTAATAAACCCATATATATTCACATACTATGGGCCACTTGTTAGTACCATAACCTACCAGTGCAGCAATCATTCTCAGAATATTCTCTCAATATCCCAGGTTCCTGTGTCTCATGTATTTAGAAAGGGGGTGGGCCTACTGATGCCATCCGAGCATCCAATCACAGTATATACAATAATACAGCACAATATGAAACACCCTGAGCCACCCTATAAAGTATGTTCCTCACCTTCCTACCATTGATCACAGGGAAGTCCTACTCAGTGGAACCCCATAACATATATCTCAACCAAAGAAAGGGACCGCATCTGAGGAGAGTTTTTTATATAACTAGTTTTAAAAAGGTGCCAACCGGGCGTCACATGATTTTCTCATTCCAATCCATTTCTCAAGAATTACACACATGCCCTGTGGAAAACCAGAAATACAATTAAAAACCCATTTAAGAAACCACAACCATAATTTTAAATCTGAAACATGTTCACAATGGCCTAAGGTTCATTTAATTAGGAAATTAATGTGAAAAAATGATCAAACCATTCATTGAAAAACATTAAAAGAAATAAACCACTCGAATTCAAGGCACCCAATTTTCTAACAGTTCTGTATAAAAAATTAATATTAGAACTAGGTGTAAAAAGAAAGAGATAAATGATTCTTAAATTTAAAGGGAAATTCATTGGGAAACCTACCTCAAATAAGGAAGCGGACTAAGCTGAGACACATTAGCTCTTGAAGCTTTCAATAAAAACACCAACACTAGCACACACATACATTCTATTACACACACACACACACATATATATATATATATATATACATTTAATCCTTTTAACATATTCCCCGCACAATGAGGGAATATGTTCAAAGAAGATATATATATATATATATATACATTTACACATACGTACCTATGTAGGTGTGTGTGCACCACCAAGAAGTCACCGAATATCTAATTAATTAACCTACATACACCAACATCATTTAAAAAAAACATTTATTAAAACATGTTTTCAAGGAAATGCCAATTTAAAGAATCACCTTCCTTTGATGACACCACCATGTGTGCACCTCGTGCACCCATGGGTATGTCAACATCTGTGACACGCCAAGCATTACAAGGAAAACAGAAAACACTTTTCAAATAATTTTTCAAATTATTAGTCATTTCATGAAATACCTTTGTAAAAATCCACTATCAATGCATTCACATATCAAGTGACCTTGCAAACACATTTTTCACATTTTTCATAGTCTTAAAACCTCTCTCAAAAAGTTCCCTAATGAACCGCACCTGAAAACCTAACCATATCATGTAGAAAAATAATTTTTCACTATATTCTTCTCTTAATACACTTATGAAAAATATTACACACCACATAAAACATATAATTTCACTTTATAAAACCCAAATGTCATTGAACCAAAAACACTTGATGCATATGCAGATTGGCAAAATTGGAGAGTCTCTTTGAAATATTGTTTTAACAAATAATGCTCCCATGGAAACATCATGATAATTTACCAGGTGATTAAAACAAAATTCGGCATTAGAATGCACAAAAAAACAAGAAATAGTACACAAACTATTTTTAACATTCTTTAATAATCCATAAACATCATAATGGACTAATTAGATATATCATTAAGCAGCTAATTAAGTAAATAAAATATTTAATGCAACGCAAGCACCGAAGGATTGCTCCGAAAGAGGAAGAATACATATTCATCTACCTCAAAGGCATGTGATTATGACGAATCCTTCGGAGGAAGATGAGTACACCCTGGAGGACCATCCACAACCCCTACCATCCAAAAAAAAATGAACAAAGCATAGACCCAATCCATTAGGATTCGTTCAAAAATGAAAACACCAAATAGGAATCGCAAAACGGATTAATACATGCTGGTTGGAAAAGGGGGGGAACATGATGCAGCGAGGAGGGGCGACTGCCGGAGGCATTGCGTGCCGAAGAGGAGTCCGGCCAGTGAGGTTTTTGCTACTGTTGAAAGAGGTACCTTATAGGGGGGGTTCTGCCAAAGTTGTGCATCATATGGGATGTCGCCGGATGGGGTCGTGTTGGCATGGGAGGGCACCGTCGGATGAGTCCGTGCTGGAGAGGAGGTTCGGCTGTAGTGGTGTGCCACCGGGGAGATGATGGAGCCAGAGGGGGAGTCCGGTCGAGAAAAAATTCACATGGGATGGCCGGAGCCGGGGGTTTCCAGTAGAGGGGCTCCAACGAAGGGCGGTGCGGAAGGAGTTCGGCAGTCCGTGGCGGGGGTGAGGGGCCACACCATAGGTAGGCGGCGAGTATGCATTGGCTAGGAGGGTGAGGTCGGTAGAGTCCATCAGGGGGTGTGTGACAGCATGCAGGAGGAGGGCAGGCGTACGAATTGGCAGGGGGGCTCGTGCAGGGAAAGAGGGAAAAAAGGGGGCGACCCGGATTTAGTTTTCTCCCCCTAAAAATTATTATTTTTTCCTAATAATAATATAATTACAATAATAAAAATAATAATGATAATAAAATCTTAATATTTATAATAATAAATATTAATATTGATAATAATAATAAAAAAACAACCAAAATAATAATAATAATAATATTAAACCTATAATATTATTATTATTTTATGCTTAAAATTTTTTCCATCAAACTGTATTTTATTAAATTATTATTTTACTTTATTTAATTTCACTTGACCTTTAATTAATTTATTTACTTATTTCGGATGTCGGGAAACTGCATGGCTCGCGTGCCTTCAAGTACGCAGTCGAGCGAGCTGCGCATGAACTGTGCCACCCGGTACTAACCACCTACAAGGTCAAAATACGTGTTGACACACAATTTTATAAGTTGCGTGCAAGTTTCATGTCAAACCCGCTTAGGGTGTGACAAAAATAATCAGGGCCTCAACCATTTTCAGCCATGGAAATAAATCTTGTCTTCAAAGATCCATAGTTTCCCTTTTCATTTTTTTCATTCCATATAGATGTATTTAATTTTTTATTACTTGATTTATGTTAAATAAAAGGTTTTTACCTATATGTGAGGTTATGACACATACAACCCGAGAAATATGTATATATAAAAGTAATAACAATTGGGGTATTATCAAGGGACAACCTATCATAACTAGAAGGAATTTCCTTTTTAAAATCATGCTTTTCCATCCTCTCCGAGACCCACCTATTCTCACATTACCATCTCAATAAATTGTATCAATTCATAACACCAAATAATTATGAAAACAAATTCTATATCATTATTAAATAAATGATATAAATTAATTATTATTTCAAAAAGTTATATTTTTAGGTACAGAGACCTCATTGATCCATAACAACTTTCCAGAACATCCATCCATGGGGTGTCGTCCACTCCCCACACGTGCCTTGATATAGGCATTGAATTACAATTGATTTATTTAATAAATATTAGTAATTATATAAATAATCCAAATATTTATCATTGTTAAAAACTCATCTAATAATCTAGCAAAAATAAAACTACAATGAAATTCATGAAGAATGTCATTAAGTCACATGGAACACTATCCCATGGAATCCCCCCCCACTCAATAGCAATAAAATAGCCAATTTAATATAATTTTTGAAAACCCCCCAAAATAATTTCAACTTGTCATTTACTTTCACTAAAATGAAATAAAAGTATCATCTTAGGATTCCCTATTTTCAAGATAACAAATATTCCTATCATTATCTACTGATTCAACCATGATTTTATGGAATTAGAACCAAAGAACAAATTTGAATAATCTAATTCAAAAATAAATTATGGTAAATGAAGGATATATCCTAAAATATAAGGAATATTACATGAGACTCGACGAAATGGAACCCAAAATTGCCAATATAAGACAATAATTGAATGGGGAAAGTGGAGGGTCAACTATAGTTCCTCACACACAACAGGAGGGAATGATGGGGTTTAAGTGTAATATCCAAGAATGAAATTCTTTTAATTTACCTTATTTAATAAGACTAAACATCATTAGTGAAATTAATATGGGGTTTACACCATGAAATAATCTTGTAGAGGACTCCCCATTAGGATTGACCCATCCCATGTATGAACAAAACTATACTTGGTGTCAGTGGATATAGGAGTATAAAACTAAGATCAAAAGGAACCAGATCCTCCTCAACACATAGTTGAGTAGTCTTACCACTAAATTTGACTAAATCCATTTCTAACATATACAACTTTACAGATTCCAACAATCAAAATTCATGTTTGAATTAAAAATTTTAAAAACTTCACTCTCAATATATAAAAAATTAAAACATTTCTAGAAATTCACACCCTACGGATGACATGTTGTTTTACAACCACCCCACAATTGAACTACTCATCCCTATAAAGTTATAATGACCCATATCCATAAATCAAAACCCACCCTATTCATTAATCCAAAATTAACTCTTCATTTTATACATCATAATTCCAAATGATCTACTATCACATATCTCAAAACACGAGACACAATATTCATAAAAACATGGAAATATCAATTCTTCATCACTGAAAATCGAATGAAGTTTTTACCCATTCATGTATAACATGAGACACTATGTTTTCAAAAATTTGATCATACATGGGCTCATAGTTCTCCCTACAATAGGTCATGGCTCATAAGTGTTTCATTCAATCTATAATTCATATCACTATCCGTTATTCATATAGAAATAATTTTCCAACAATACATAAACCCAATCATTGTAGTTTCAATCCTACCACATAATCCAAAAAAAATCATTTAGTTCTATTATAATCAACTCTTTCTGATAAAACTCATATGCACCCCCACCACCACCCATCTAAAAATATATCCCACCTCTCAATAATGATGAAAATCCAAATCGAATTCCTGGATCATATAAATACCAATAAAAAACTCGAAACTGGAATTTTGGTGGAATTCCATGGTTTGGTCACTGACAATCCCAATAAGAATAATGTTCGTAGTTTATAACATATTCACCATAATCCTGAATCCTGCTCGAATCCTGTCAATATTATCTAAAGTTAGATGCCAATATCTTATGTCTCTGTAAAACTATATCTAAATCACAAGAATTCTATTTTATATAAGTAAAGTAAATTCATATTTTCCCACTCATTTATATTCAAAATCCACCTCAACCATGTTACTATCGGTACAATCAATCCACAATCATGAAAACACTTGTTCATTCCAATATGGATCGTGCCCCATACATTACTATAAGTAATGACAGTATTTGGTGGTCCCACTAATAAATAATCATAAAAACAAACCATAAAATTATACCCATTCCTTGATCACCTATAGAATAAACCTCAAAAAAACAATTCATGACTTATAATGAGGTTTATACCCTCCAGTCAACTATATTCGACTCCCAACTATATGTCTTTATGTATACCATGCCCCAAGTGTAACCTCAATAGGTTCCATCATTATACGGGTGTTGCTCCTCATGAGTCACAATCATCATAATAAACTCTAGACATTATTAAGTCCATGGGGTCATATTTATCACAAAACAAAATCACAGCCCTTTAAATCCAACTTTGGGTCACCAAGACTACATGAATTTCATTAAACAAATTGTCTTTAGCCTACACATTACACGTCATCAGTTTACAATTCAAGGATAATATAAATAACAGGAAGATAATACCTCAAACTCATCCAAACATTATGGGTGTATTCTATCATACAACTTAACAGAAAAACCTGATCAATTATTTGTGATATTCATCTCATAATCATGGATCACACAGATATAAAATGGACTATGTTCCTCTGAATGTTTTTATCACCATAAAAGTAGCCCCACCAATAGTCATATTCATAAAATGTGACCATTTTCTCAAGATGATTTCTTCAAAATAATAATATATCACCCTGTGAATTATTTTTAAAATTGAAATACCAAAATGAACTATCATTTTTATTTGAAACACTTCCAATGTCATTTGGGTTGGGCACTCAACTGGTGTTTCCAGTTAAAACCAAAAAGTGATACCAAAGTCCTAGAACTCAAGATGATTTTCTGAAAAAAAAAATTATAATACCTAATAAATCATATACCATATACTATAGAACCTCATATGAACCAATCCCAATGGAATTCACCAAATAGTAACATGAAAATTTATCATTTCTAGGGAAATTTCATTCCAAAATCGCATATTAAGAATAATATATCATGCATCGATCTCATACCAAATATTGTATCCATTCATAAAGTCTCTATATAATTCCAAATTGTATGATAAACCCTCACTCAAGTTATCCTCATATAGCACAACATACTTAACTATAATACATGGAACACAAATTCCCAATCTTTTATTTCCTACAAAAGGGAATCCCATGAATCCCAATGGTTATATATCATACAGGTCACTGACCATAAATAACAAATTTTTTCTCATCCCCAAAATCACATTTCAAATAACATAGAAAAAAACACACATACGGGTTCCCACAAAATAAAGGAATTACATATCAACAGATAATCCTTTGTGGGAACTAATTTGCAATGACCATCTTCTAATCTGATTACACGCATTATAATCTAAAATCACAAGTTGATCCCTATTGGGAATATACATAAAAGATCTTATCCAATAGGAATCATGTTATAATATTTCGTCGTATGCATAATAAATGGAATATACCTTATAATATCATCATTGAGTATCCCACATTAATAGTATTTTGTTATGTATAATTCCACTATGAATCAATATGGGAAAGAACTATTTACCTTTTTGTTGAAAAATTTTAAAAAAACAATTTTACCATCAAAACATGCATGATAATTACCCACCAGAGGACTAAAATTAAGGCATCTAATTCCTTCACTGACCTATAATTATTTTATAAGAATCTTCTAGTCTAAGGAAATTTATTTTAATCATCATTAAAAAACATGTGTTGATCCACAAGACATTTCATCAAAATAAATATAAATTTTGGACTAGATGGGATAAATTATAACTCGATGTTATTTAGAAAAACCCTATATAAGTTATTAATAACATCTTATATAGTTCAACCTTATATTCGGTGATATCAATCAAGAACAATCAAGTGTTTTCCATTTAAATCCTATAGGACATATTCAATCCAAATACATCTCCATAATCAAGTGGTCTAAGAGAAAAAAAAACCCAAACACATTAAATCTAAAAACACATTTTCATCATGGTAGGGGAAATCATAAAATAATAAAATTGAAACCTAGGTAATGAAATTAGATGACTATATATCCTAGTAATTACATCATAAAACAAGTTCATTACACAAAATTTGGGATACCATCAAAATTCATCCTCACAATTATATTTTACAGGTACATTATACCCCCTTATAAAATGACTACAAAACTATAATATAGTCTCTGATATTATTCAAATAAATCCTTTGATAAAACAATATAGTGTCCTCCCCTATTTTGTGGACACTAAGTGGTTCTTATACCAGAGATGTCACCACTTGGACCTCTTGGGTCGTTCCACATAAACCAACGGTCACCAACTAATTCTTGGGATCTATGGTTAAATAATAGGGAGACTATAACCCCATTTAAGAGAGTAAAATATTAGAAAAATAACTAATAATAATATATGAATAATAACTATCATATTATATATAAGAAATAGAATATAGTCATTATTAAATAAAAAATATATTTAGAAAGATAAACTGGTATAGATTCACTATGCAACCACATGAACTATAAATTTTTTAATTTTAAAACTAAAATAAAAAATGGACAGGAGGCTTCACTACATCCTCATGACTCACCACATCCCAATATATAATCTAATATAATTAATCCCTCTTGATTAAGTTATATTGGGAATCTACCAATTATAATCCTATATATGATGATATATACTTGGGTACCCATGTTCTAAGGAAACCAAAGAATGGTTTTAGTATAATTGGGAAATAAACCACAAATGTGATCTCATATATTTCATATAAAATTAGTGTATACATGTGACATTATTACATGAATAACTTATTAAATATATTGGAATAAATATAATAAATATTTTGATGATTTTTCTTATATAACACTAGAGATCAACCTAGACCAACATTAATCAGTTCAAGAGTGTCAATAAGCATCCCACACAACCATGATAGTCATATATTACGTGAAAATTACCATCATCGGTATGTTATCCTTGGAATTTCATAATACCATGCATAAATATAATATATATGGGGTTGAACATAGGAAATATAGTAACTAGATCATGTTCTAAATCCTTTTCTAATGGGGATAACCCTGGGAATTCTAAAAGTTTCAGGATCAATATCCAATTATAAGGGGGTGACCCTGAAAAATCTATTAATTGTAATAGGATCCACAATTTATTCCCAAAGGATATTTATAGAAATAAATATAAACATAAAAATATATATCCCAATATCTTGGGAATACAATCACTTTTGGAGACTCATAGGATTTCATTACTAGAAGAATAAGAATTGTAGCAGCATGCACATGATCAATTCCTAGGGGTATGACACTGGGAAATCATTATATTCATTATGTATAAATTTAATCCCTATAAGGTAATCCTATGTGATGCAATAAATATCAAGGCTCATTGGATGATCTAAGAAATATTTCTATGCTTCCTTATAATTTAATTATTCATCACCAATTCCATGGGGGTGAATAATGGAAATCAATCACATCAGGTATAACTATTGATTTATAGGAGGATGTATGTAGGTAATCAACCTTATAATTGTCATTGAATTTTTCTAAAAGGTTTCACTTTCAATCATCACCTTGTGATTTCTCGAATGAACCCTCCCTTTGATCAATGTTTCATAATGGAACCTTTTACAGTACCCTAGGTCACATCTATATTCGGATACACCGCATGGGTTATTTAATAAAAATATCATCTATTAGCATAACTCCCTTCACTAAAAGTTCATAGTATCCTGTGAAATTATCTTAATATTCATGTCACATCACTTTCCATGTCAGATAAATCTCGTAAGGAAAGACTACCCCCTTTCCCTATTTCCCAAATTTTTTCCTCATATCCAACAAATTTGTAGATCTCCAAATGGTTTCCCCCCATGGTAAACACAACATTCTGGGGGAGGAAAAATCCCACCACATTTTTCTCAAATTTTTCTTTGTCTATAAGGAATCATAATATTTAATATGGGTCTACTAGGTATAATCATCCATTCATTCATTGACACATACCCAAGGGAGAAACCGTCTGGTATCCAAAGTCTACCAAATTTATTATTTCGTTTAATTCATCTTTATTATGTTAATAGTGTTCCAAATAAAATAATAATTATAATTTACTCAACCATGGTTGGTTGAGGCAGTAAATCTTTATATTAAGGGCCCATCATGTTCCATTACATGTTGTTCATTCTATACAATTCAATTTCATTTCAATTAAAAAATTATATTAAATCAAATTGGATAATCACTCTAAATAGTGAGAAAACTTACGAAAATCCAAAGATATTTAAATAATTCTAATTATAATAGGGGTATGATCAGAGAACAACCTACCTTTAAAGTAATATATTTCTATTTTGTAATTATGATTTGATACTCTTTCAGAGATCTTTCTAAGATCACATGATTATATAAAACAACTAACTCAATCCATAACAGCGAATAAATTATTGTAAACACCTCAGAATTATTGATTCAATTAATTTTATTAATTGATGTTTAATTAAAAAATCAATTTCCTTAAATTTAAGCCTAAAATCTCACTTGACAACAATTTCTCTCCAAAACCGTGATCCACAGGGTGCATCCCACTCCCAAAAATATACATGAACCTAGATCAAGACATCCATATAACGAATTTAATTGATATTAAATAAAGATGAAAAAATTACATATAGGTATAAGAATAAAAAACTCAACATGCCCTATCGTTGTCCGAATACTACAACCATACACATGTAATAATTCAAAAACACACACTTGAAACCATCCTGGTAAAAATTGCTAAACACACAATGTAGATTCCATAGAAAAAATTATTTGATTTATAAAAAAAATATTTAATACATGTGGAAAGGTATCTTGATTGAAATGGTATACACTGACATGTATACATAATATCTGGAATCCCTCGACACATGCTTAGAAGAATAATTATTTTCATCAGCACTTTGAACCATCCAGTAATGGAATATAAATAGTAACTCTAATCTAGAAAAGTTAAATTGAGACGAAATTATGGAAAATAAATAACGATGGCCTAAAAAGGATGAATATTACCTAAAAGCAATATAAATATCAAATGAAATCACCCATATCTAATGAGAAACAAAGGAGAATGTGGAGGGATCCTCCCATGTCCATCATGTGTATGATGAGGGGATTATAAGGATTATAGGTAAAAATCCTTCATGTTTATTATGGTAATTTAAAATCGAATATGGAACAGAACAACATTCATAGTGTGAATAGGGTGTTAACACTACGAAATACTTTTATCACGTACTCCCCTAATCAGCCAGCCCCAGTAAGCATACAATCCTCATGTTTCATTTCATGAATGGATAAAAAAACTAAAAAATAATCTCCCAAACCACACATACATTCTCTATCATTGACTTCATCACCCATACCACCATTTGATTATTCAAATACATATAATATAAATATGATGGTTTCTTCAAACAATAAAAATTTAATTAAAAATCTAAATTTTCAAAAATACCCTCTCACTAAAATAAAAATACAATCATTGACAAAAATTTACAAATTGGGGAAGACAATAGGTTTTACAGGATGGAAGGGGAGAGGATAAAATTGAATTAACCTATGATGATTAGGAAAATTTCATGGGGTAGTGTCCGTAAAATCAATGTAGGTTTCTATAATTGGGAATATTGGATCTCATATATTGTTTATTAGATGATCACAGTAAAAGAAACCTGATTTTGTGTTTAAAATCAAGAGGGACAGAATTGGAAAGTTATTTTTTAATGTCTTAGAGTTTGTAACATAGTTTGGCCAAAAATATAATAAAATCTATAGCAAACATGACCACATTACAATAATTATCTATAGAAGGGATGTTTCGGACACATAGTGTGATACAACATATCCCAAATGAGAAAATTAAGTGTTTCAAAAAATATAGGCCTTCACACATGTATTTTAAATATTACTACTAACATTTAACTAACCATGAACTCTACACTAAAATACTAAAATTAAAAAGATTCAATGAAATTATCCTCAAAATTTGGGAAAATGATAAAAATACATAAATCAGAAATATAATAAATTATTTGAAGCACATAGTGTGACATTGAGTTCATTATAAGATAGAAATGAGCAGTGTTCCATATATTTTAAATTTAGTTGGTTGTAAATATTATATCCTCAATGAATAACATAAATTTATTGACTTTAAGTAGTATTAATATATTTTATGGAAATTATTATCAAATATAAAATGATATTATTCTATTATACATAATATATATTTGATTGGATGTTCATGAGGATGAAACTAATGGGTATCTTCCTCATATGGAATGTTATACACTGATCATGATTAATCCAAATAATATTTTGAATGACGATCATTGTCAAAATATTATTATTTCGCCTCTTTAACAGATATAATTTATTAAATTCATGGGGATTAATACACAACTATAGATGGAATATGTGTGAAAATATCTAAAAATAAATATTCAGGTTAAAGAAAAAAAATTACATATTTGGTGTTTAATGTATAAAGGAGTTCAAATGAAATTCTTAAATGATGTACAAAAAACAATTAATGGTTTTTGGGATACTAATTATGAAAATATCGTAGTATAAAATGTTACTTCATATCTTGTTAGGGAAAATTTGATATAAAGGTATCAATAAATGAATAATATGATTTTGACACATTTTCATTCAATTAACTTTATATCATATTGATTACTTATTAAATCTATAAAAGTCATGGATAATAGTAATGGAAATTTAAAAATGAAAATATCTTTCAAATCCATGATGTGTGATAAGATTTAGATTGTAATAAAACATAAATATCAGAATTCAATGGATGATGAATATTTTTAAATTCAGTATTTCAATTTTATTTCATTTATCTAAAAGAGTTTTTTCAAAATAAATGGGAATGTATCAAGGAATGATGGAACAATATGTTTTTAAACAAAATTTTCATATTAAAATTTTTATAGTAAATTAAAAAAAATAATGCAATAATAAATTGTTCCAATGTTATCAAAATTAAAAAATAATTTTTTTCTATGTTTGATGGTGAATAAAGTATTAATTACAAAATAATATATTAAACTTTAAGCGAAGTGTAGGAGAAGTTATTGAATGATAATTTGAAAAATAATTTTTTTACTAGTGTTTGTGAAGTTAATTAAAATGAATAGGATGAAAATAAAATAGATTGTATCCTGATGTAATATTTGAAGGAGCATAATTCAAATATATCAAATTTAAATAAATATACATAAATATTATGGAATGCTCTTAAATACTAGATAATATTGATTCATATAATATAGAAAAAGAAACCATATTATTAATTGAGATTTAATATTCTAAAATATTACTCAATGTAGTTAAGATTTTGAATTATGATATTCAATATATGCTCATAAAGACAAAAAAATATCTAAAAAATTATAATATATTTTTTACAATCATAATTCCATATAAATTTGTTCATATAGAAAATTTGAGTAATCAATGTTAGTAGTTACAAATGATTGAATAGAAATGTAATGTTTATTGATGTCACTAAAAGGATTAATGATTATTTGAATCAATAAATTAAGAAAACAATATATGTAAAAGGTATTTTTATTTGGAAGGATAGCCTAATTAAAAGGTTAATTAAAATGATGTTATGTTCCTAGTGAAAGAAGAAAAAATTAAAAAAATATTAAAATTCCAAAAATATCAATCTGAATTTAAACAATACCATAATTGAAAATAATAAAATCAAAATAGAAATACTATGTGTTTGTGAATATGTTGGAAGTATCCTATAATTTGTCCAAAAATTGTTACCAAAATTATTGGTTAAAATATTGATTGGAATTAGGAGACACAGTGGAGAATAAAATATGTTTATAAATAAAAATTTTAATTTTTTGGATATTATTGGTGTTGTGGTTGATGTAAACATATGGAATGGATATTATCATTTAATTGACTTTGTTATGAGGGGGTAATAATTTAATTAATATAGGATTGGCAGGGGATTCATCCCAATGTTAATAGTTATTATAAAAATAAATATTAAAATCCCAAAGATAATAAATAAAATCAATTTCAAATATTAAAGGAATTTTGTATATGGTGAACCCAATAGGTTCATGAAACTATGAATTTTATTTACATTTTAGTAGCTCGGTTTAGTGTAAATATTAATTATCAAATGTTTTTGATAAAAGTATTATTGAAGGGATAAACATATTATAATGGATGTTAAACTAAAATCATTACAGAAGGAACATCAATGGATTTTAGATTATGAGTGATTATCTCATATGAATGTGAATTTGAATCATATCATTGATATTTAAAATTTTGATGAAGTATTAATAAAATTGGGAATAATGGGTATCTCAAAATTATTTGAGTTGGATCAATAAATATTTTATAGAACAATTTGAGATCGATCGACATGAAATAATCTAATGGTTTGAATAATAATTTTCCTTGTGTTTCCTAACTTTTTAGTGATGTAAATTTTGTTATTTTTTCAAAACAATAAATGTTTGGTGAGGTGTTTGAATAATTTTCATGTCTTCATAAGAGTTAAATAAACAAGTTGTAATTTATTTAATGTTTTTGAGGTTGTAAATTCTTATTATTTTACCATGAAAAATAAAAATTAGTTATTATATTGTTGACTTTCCCATCATGAAATATGTTCATCAATAATATTACTATAGTTTAAAATATTCATAACAATCTTATACATAATAGAGAATGATGATTTATTTTTCCCACATGAATAATGTGTATTATAATCAACTCTTTATATAATAAAGCATATATTCAAAGGGACCATGAATTTGAACTTATACATTTGAATATTTTTGGCTCTGTGAAAAATAATTCAATAAATATAGATATTTTTTTTATCTCATTAATTAATTATTTTACTCTGATTACTTGTATTATGTTTTTGAAACATAAATTAGAGGAATTTAGGATTTTAGAATGTTTTAGGAGAATTAAATTATAGGAGGGTGTATTTTCATTGATGATACTCAGAATGTATAATAGAGTCAACTATAGAAGTATATTGTTTGAATATTTTATATAAATTTAATGTATTTAAGATGCGATATTTGTATCATGCACTCCATAATAAATTGTTTTATCATAATGTAAAATTAAATTGGTAGTGGAGATCTGTAACATCATGTCTGGGGAACATGATGCCCTGTCATTTTTAAAGAATGATAATGGGAAAAAATTCATATAGAAATACATTTTTTCTATCTACCAAATTAAAACCTATATTCTTAGAAATTTCAATATGATAATACAATTGTAATAAATTATTTATGGGTTCTTGAAAACCCATCGTATTATTAATATCAATGTGGAAATCATTTTCATGAATAAGAAATAATGTTTTTCATAAAATATTCCTTGATTATACTACAAATGGAAGGGGGTATCACTACCACAATATATAAAATTCTAACTTTGTTGATAGTTATGATGTAAATTTATTACACGAAAAATTAATTGACTTGGATAATAATGAAAATTTTCAATAATTGATAGAGAAGAAGATGATTTTTTTGAAACATGATGAAAATTCTGGAAATAATAAATATTCTTATGATGTTCAAGAGGATATTAAAGATTTAATATTATAAAGTAATAGATAACAACCAAATTAAATGAATTCAATGTTGAAAAAATAATTATCGGTCTAGAATATAGAAATTGATAATATAAATTTTATTTATATAAAAATATATTTTAAGAGATAATCCTACCCCTCATTGTTTTCTAATGTAAACCAGTATATGTGAGTGATGCATTGAAACATTATGAGTGAGTATACTTCATGAATGAATAATAAGATCATATTGATCATAAAAAATTTTGGAGGTCATACCAAACCATATGAATAAGAATATTTTTGGAATGAAGTGGTTTTTCCATATTAATTTTAATTAAAAAGTGAATTTTTTAGAAATAATGAATGGGTCATTTTAAAAGGTTATTCATTGAAATAAGGGATTGATTTTTTTAAGACATGTTAACAATTTCAAGGATTGACATAAAATTATTTCTTTTTTAATTATTTTTTAAACATTATACATTATCTTAAATGTATATATCATGTAATCCATCCTCAATTGTGAACTTCAGGTGGAAGTGTACATATATAAACATATATATTTTTAACTTTTTTAGAATGAACAATATTTTTTTGTGAGAAAAAATGCATTATATTTTTTTAAAAAAATCATTGAAGGTTTAATACACAACTATTCAATTGGGTTGTAAGGTTTTGGATTTTTGAAATTGATGTGTGGAAAATAAAATTTACATAAATTAAATTAATTAGGTATCTCATAGTATTATTTTTATCTGTATTTATGACATTATATTTTTTCAATAATGTAAAATGTTCTTGCATGATGTTTTCTACATAAATATTTATTTTTTCTGATTTATTTATTTTGGGAGAGAGAAATTTTTTGTTGGATATTGAAATATAAAAAATTCATGATCATGTTTTTATTTCTCAAATGATGTATTCTTAATAACATTTTCATAACATTGGTACAGATAATAAAAAGGGGGAATTTACCCAATTACAATGAGAAGTAAAAACATCCAAAAATAATAGAGGTAAATAGTTAAATAAATGTATATTAAATAAATATATTCAAAAAAATAACTTTTACTACTTAAAACCTTAATTTTTTTCATGTTATCACATTATTTGAAAATCGTTAGAGTGTTCTAAATAAATCTCTATTTAGTACAGAAAAATAGATTCTAATATACACTAAAGGCACTCTTTATTTTTAGATAACAATTTAAAATATAGGAAGTATTGATAAATTTTTATTTGTTGATGTTTAATGGGATGCGACTCTTGTTGGAAGGAAGTGTATATATTATACAATTTACTTATATGGAGGTAGATGTATGTCTTATCACACAAAAAAAGTTCCCTTACATTAATAATATGTAACTATTATATATTGTTTAATCTCATCAAATTACTCAATATATGTGGATGAAATCTCCATGTGAAATGATACAGTTGAAGGAGAACATTATTAGTTCATATATGATGTGATAATTAGATTTTGATAAATATTATAAATATATTTCTTAAACAATCCAAATAAAAGATTCAATATATAACATACAACCTTGTAGATGAAATGGTCTATTAAAGATTATAGTTGTAGGGGTTTTCCACTATAATTTATTTAAAAAAATTCTTTACCAAACTCTTTCCAAATAATTAAATAAAAACATTAAGGTTGAAAATGAGACTTCATCATCATTCTATGCAGTGATCTATGCCCTCCATTACATTTTTTTGGTTTTTTATTTTATAACGGGGGGATAAACATATAAAATAAAATATGATATGAATTTCACCAAAATAATAGTGATTTCTTGAAAAATTGATAGAATGTATTTTGGGGTAGTTTTTCAAAAGAAGAGATATTATTGTACTATGTGTTTATGAATCGTTGAATTTTTAAATTGTTCTAACATGAAAATTTAATATATATACTGAATTTTTATTTTTAATATGTATGATAATATTTTTTTAGAATATGCCATTTTTTTAAAGGGATGGTGTAGAAAATTTTCGTGAATGTGAGTTACTCTTATGTTTTAATTTTACATTTTTATTCTTCACTCATACTTCCTACGTGTAGTTCACTCACAAATTCCTAGATTTAATGAATTATGTTTTGTTTTTGTTTTTATAGTTATTTATATTTGATCTTTAACAAAAAATCTAATGGTGAATATCATTGAGACCAAGAAGGTTTTTGGGAAAGAATGTTACATACGAGATGTTATTTCATAAATGGAGAGATTATGGATTGATGAAAAAGTGAAGTTGAAATAGTTTTTTACACTGTTGATATATTTTGATCTAAACACATGATTCAAAATAAAAATCAGATAGATTCAGTTGTTTCAGTAGTAGTGAGGTTAATAAAGATTTTTGGATGTGTTTGGATTATATTATAAGTTTAGTTTTAGTTTTGGATATTTTTGATGTGGTGTTAGACAAAAAATTTCATAGATTTATCAAAATCACATAGTGTTAGCACGTATCTTGGAATCTGAGAGAGTATAAATAAATGGGAATTTAATTGATTAGGGTTTTTACATTATTCATTAAAGATAAAAGTGTTCAAAATTAAATTACAACTCTTCCATGGATATATAATGTTTATCATATTAATTGGAAGATAAAATTATATAGGGAATTAATTTTGTTGTTTTTTAAATAGTCTAAATGCTAAAATGGTCATGAATTAGTTCTATGTTTATGAAAAGTTGATATCGGTAATGGTTTTTCTCTCAAATGAAAATAATGAAACAAAATTCATTTATTTATATTAAAAAATTTAATGGAATAAGATAACATAGAATACTTTTTGAAATCAAGAAATCAACATTTCATGTTTCTATATAGCCACACCATGATATGTAGGAAAATAATGAGTTTTGATTTTTTTAAAAATAATGCATTGTATTCAGAACAGAATATTATTTAACATGATCCATAATGAATTTAAATTATATTAAAGGACATCAAAATGATTATATAAATCCAATGTAACTTATTAATGTGTTTGAGGTTACAATTCATGCTAGTTTTTGATTTTGGTGTATTGGATTTGAACTTATAAATTAAAGAGAAAACATTCATTTTAAAAATGGTTATTGAAGTATTAATAAATAGAATACACCAAAAAAACCAAATAAATGTATATGATCACCATCTATTGACTTTAGGATTTCAAAACACATTGAAATTGATGTATAAATTTTATCATCAAAAGATAGCATACTATTTTGTCCTATTAAAAAAAGATCTATGTATTTTATTATTGATTATAGTAATGTGTATTTTTATTTATCAAATATATATTTGAAGAATGAAAAACATATGTTGGGTTTTTGAATATTATTTTCAAACACTATTTAATTAAAAATTTAGTGTACAATAAATTGATGAGATAATGTAGTTCATTTATAATAAATTGGCCTTTTAATTTGATGTTTGAAAAGTAAATTTATTTTATTTGTTGAATATTTTTTTAATTATGTGGGAGAATGCTAAATAAGGCCAAAAAAATTTATTTATCATTATTACAATGATAGGACCAACTTAATTAAATCCATGATGATTAGAGAATCACATTATCATGGATTTTTTGTGTCATTATGAGGGTCTATCAATTTATATGGAATAAAAATATAGAATAATTATTAATTCCCAATGTGTATGAATCATTTCTAGTGTTTTTTCTGAATTAAGTGATTAAATTAATTAAACACTTAAAAGAGAAGAATAACTTAAGTCAATACATTTTTTATGTTGATTATCCTAAAATGTGAAAAAAAATATTTCGCAATTATGGAACATAAATTAAATTAATTCAATGAATTCAACCCACACATTAATTATTTAGTATAATAATAGCTTTTAGCATCATGGAATGTACTTTCTATAATGAAGTAGATATATTACATAATTTGAGTGTTGAATTAAGTATTGTTATTATATTATTAACATCTAAGATTTTCCATAACTAAATTGTTGAATGTAAACCATGATTGTGTATACATTTCAGTATGATTTATTTTGTTATTATTTTTATTATAATTTCATTAAAATGATTTAATTTTATAAATAATTATGGATGTATTATGACAATAAACATGTAGATAATTATTGACGAAAATGTTGATTTTTATAATAAAGATAATTAAGACAATACTTCTTTTTATAAGAGGGTTTTGGAGGAAAATGTTGAAAATAATTGAAAATATGGTTTATTTGGTTAATTTTAAAAATTATTAAAGTTTATAAATTATGTTCAAGATTAAAAATATATGTATAATAGTGAACTGAGTTTGATGTTATTTCAAAATAATAAAATGAAAATCCTATCTAAGATGAATATGATATGTTTTTTATAGTTTCATAAAATTTATGATAATTATGCAATGGTGAGGAATAAATTCTTAATTTTACATATTATATAAATTTAAAAACATTTTCATATAAACCATTATGTTTTTTTCATAAGTTTATTTTGAGAATTTTGTAAGTTTGAAATAAGAAATATAAATATCAACTAAAGTTTGGTAAAAATATATAACAATTAATTGATAATGTGTAATATTGTACTAATTATTGTTCATAATATATAAGAGATATAATAAATTTTTTTAATTATTAGACATAAAAGGGATAATGATATAAAATTTAAAAGAGAAATTTTAATATGTATTGTGGGGGAAGAGTTAACATTTTCTAATAGTGTAATAAATCGTATTAATTGTTGTGTAACGTTAGAAATATGTGAAGATATGGGATCATTATCTTATGTTAGTTTCCATTAACTTACTTTTTTTGTTATATATAATGGTTATTGGGTTATTTGTGTGATATATATTTTGAAACTAGTTTAAAAAAACTGAACTAAAAAATATTCATTTTGTCGATAATTTTTGGAAATATCAAAACAACCATTACATGGATATATATATAACAATATCAAGAAAAATATTGAATATAATTATGGAATGAAGTATTTATATTTTATTGTTAAATTAGATCAAAATCTAATAATAATTATAATTCAATTAGTAATTTATTTTGTTGTTTATCTTTAATTGAATATAAATTAATAATGTTTCTTCACTCGATGGATCAGGGGTGAATAATATTTTACTTGTTGAAATTATTGAGATTTTGTTTTTTGAAAAATTAGATAATTATATTATGAAATTATTATTTTTATTATTTAGTGAGATAATATTTATGAAATACTTTTAATTCAATTTAATAGGGTAGAAGAATAAGATTCTTCTAGTTAAAAAAGTAGAGACACATTATAAAAGACGTTCTCCTAAAGGATCTATTTAATGTGGTTATTTATAAATTGATATTGGGAAGGATGAGGTTTATTAACATTTATATTGAGACACATTAAATAACTAACTCAAAATGCACTCCATTATTTATCAATTATTAATAAAGATTATTTTAAGAAGGAGATTATTAATAATTTGGTGCGATAAAAATTACTGGGGATTTATTGAGTTATACATGTTATTAAAGTGGGACTCTCATTGAATATTATTCGATTAAATTATAATGATTTGTGTCTATGATTATATATAACCTATTGTATTCTTATTTTAGAAATAAGTAGATCAGTTTGTTATATGTCGTACCGTAAACTATAAATATGTATTCTTATAACAACATATATATAAATTTTAATAATATTTATTTCTTTATTAAAAATTTTATCGAATTATGTAGTTCTAAGGATATCTTCCCACGTCAAAAAATATATAGGGACCATTTTTTAAAAATTAAAAAAAAATATTGTACAATAATTCAACACCCTTCCCTTTTTAGTGTTGATCCCTCACTTCCAGGCTATGAATACCATGGTCCATCAAGAGGAATGGATTCACAAATTAGAGTGAGTTTCCAAATGAACAAGGTTATATTTTTTTTAGTATAGTAATTAGGAAATATATTATGACAAATAGAGTGAGGTCAATTAAATATCTAAGAGATATGGGTTCTATATTAACATTACAGTGGTGAGTGTGTGAGTATGGAGAAAAGGAAAAAAATACGTTCAGAATTATTGAAAATTGAGTATCTAAAAAGTGATATATGGGTAAGGTCATTTTGAGTTACATTTCATGTAATATTTAAATATTAAATACATAAAGAATCTGTTATATCATTAGTGAAGACGTGAAAATCCTATCATAATGGAGAAAATTGTGAAGTTTGACCTCAATAAGGGGAGGAATTCAGTAGATCATCTATGAAGAACTCATTAAAGAGGGTGAAATTTATACCATAATAACATATATATTTTATTTATAAGATACAATGATCAACTTATTATGGACGAGTGTACCCTAAAATTGTATTAGTCCACTCACACTAGGAGATACCCTTGGAAGGTATCCAAAAACTATATCCTTCAGAGTTCACTAGTGATTTTTAAATTAAAATAATACACCATTATAATTGCTTAAATGTATAACACAATGTTTTGACAAATTTAATATTTTGTCCATGAATGAATCATTTGATCTACCAAATAATTGATGTGAATGAAATGATTGATAACTTACTGAATGAATGGGTAAATTGAAAATTTTGAAATTTTTTGGTACGTAGAATAATATAAAGGGTGTAACAACTCCAACATTATTCACACTATAAGGTGGATTATTTAATACATTTTAACTTTATTATATGAAATTAAATTCTCATCATCATTTTACAATATCCATTAATTTACATGGTTCAAAATCATTACATTACATCATAAAATAATACATCATCTATATAGAAATAATGATTACTTAATTATATCAATATTATCAATTATAAATAGTATTCCACTTCATTACCTGGGGAAATGGGAAAAAATGTAAATGATGATCTCAAATTACTAGTAAGGAATAATGTTCAAAAGATGGTAACATCAAATAACAATGTATTAATAAATATATTGGGAATTGATAAAAAATGATTCCATATCAATGAATAGATAATAAAAACATAATCCATGGATTGTAAATGTGGTAAATAATTACATACATAAAATTAAATGATCATATGAGGTTGTAAATTATGGGAATACATAATCTCTAATTTTATATATAACCATTGATACCTTCTGTCAATATTTCATTATTTAATGTGTAAAGATACACCCATTAACCTATCTCAATTGGCTAATGAGACATACAAATCCACTAAAGGGATATACATTTCACTTTTCCACCTATCAAATAATATTAAAATTCATTCAATCATATATTAAAATTGAATATGAAATTTATGAAAAAATGATCATGAATGCACAATTTTGAAATTCATTTCATAATTGATCAATAATAATTTTTATACAGTATGTTCTTATATAGAATAAAGGATTATATGGTCATGTTAATAGTTATCCCTTGTAAATGAATTAGTAATTATGTTTAAGTGAATTTAATTAAAATTTATTAAGGATAAATATGGATTGAAAATTTTTTAATAAGTACCCACTTCAATTGAATGATATAAAACTATATTTATCATGAAAATATAATGATTTAGATGATCAATGTATTTAGTCTATTGAGTGCATGTATTTTTAGTGGATGGAGACTAAATAAATTATGTATAAATTCTACCAATGTAATGAGTATATAATCACACATATTTGATAAAAATTATAGATATATAATTTTCTTAGTGGAATACCTCTAGTTTGGTTTTAATTGATAGAAAAGGTAAATTGGTTCCAAATTCTAGTTTAATCCAGTTGGGACCTGAGATAGGATCTAGTAGAAAAATATTTATCAAACATAACTATATAAATCCACCAATTATAAATAATTAATCAATAATAACAAAATTACATGTCATACATAGGGATTTGGACAATAGAGTTTATGGTTATGGGTATATTGAAGGATAATAACCGATTATAAATAAAGATTATTGTGAGTGAAATGGGTATTAAACAGTTTAGAGTTTGTTAACTAAAATTAAAATAATGATATAATGATAATATTGGAATACAAATATATATTTATTATGACATAAAATGGTAATAAAAGGGGAATTGATATATAGAGAAAAGGACCCTTAGATCAGCATGGTGAGAACCTATTGAAATGTAATATGAGAGAGAGTTGGTCATTTTAAATTTAAAATAGGCTATAGGGTTGAAATTAATATGGGTTTATAAACATGTATTCAAATAAAGATGCAGTTTAAATTATAATAAAATAAAATAAATTAAAAGTATAAATAATGATTGTGAAATAGGAACTCACACATCTCTTGAGCTTATTACCCTTAAGATTTCCCATTGAACCAACCAAAAACATTAAAATTGATCAATGGTATTTATGAGAGACTAATTAATAGATATATTAATAATAAAATTATTATTTTTGGTGGTAAATATGAGAATAGGGGTTGGGAAATTATTATTTTGGTGAGGGAAATTTAAGGGATTAAGTTACCGAATACTTTATTATTTAGACTATCATTAGTTTTCCATTACTCCCATAGTTCCTCATTACCTCCCATAGTGATTCACTATTATGGTTAGTTACAAAATTATGCAATTTTCATAATTCTATATTATTGGATTCATTATTCCATATATATAATTTTATATTTTCTATAGTTAACTACATTTCAATGTTTTAATGTAGTTTATTATTTTCCTATAAAATTATTGAATTTCCTATATCAAATATTTTCTACATATTCTTTCAAAATATGAAATCCATTTTATAAAAATGAACCTCCAATTTTTTTTAGGGTTCTATAAGGATGAATAATTTTATAAAAATGTGGTATCCGATTAAAATACCATTTCATTTATAGAAAAAATAAAAATTTAATAATGCATAACCATAAATTAATAACCCATTATTATAGTAGAATATTACCGAAGCGTATGGTGTAAAATTGTTGTACATTCATTGAGTGGGTTTTCCATTATTGATTTGGTGATGATAAAAACTAACATAATCATCACTCACAAACTATATTACATAAAATTTTATTATGGATGTTCGTCTTGGGCATGTTGAAGGGAGAACCATAATGATTCTACCTCCTTATAAGTCATAGACAGTTGATAATAAAAATTGATGTTCTAGTTGGATGAGGCCATGGTTTCTCACTTATTCAATAATTATATCACAAAATTTCTATTATTATACACAAATTCATTCTATTACCTCAAAAATATTATATAAAAAAAGTTTGTAATACTAAATTTTCATAACGTAAAATTTTCATAATTCCCATATATCCTACCTATAAATTAATTTAAGTTAATAACATAAATAATTTGTCTCATTTTTATTTCATTTAATATGATATTATTTAGACTATATATTTTCCTATTTATAATATTTCTACTATATTTGTGTTTTTCAATAGAGAATATAAGCTAGGAGATATCTATATTGTACTTTCATATACTGTTCATTATTATTTATAGTGGTATTATAAAAATTATAATTCATTTATATTAAATTTTAAGATATAAAAATATTCTTATTTATTATGATAATTCCTCGGTGATTATAATATCCCTCATATAATAATTTCATCACTAATATTTCTAGAAAATTTAATAAAAATATGGATATTTCTTTGTCATTGAATCCTTAGGCTCTCATGTTTCCTCCCCTTTCTAGTGATTCATTTAATGAAATTTTAACAATAAGGTTCTTCAATGTAATTGAAAACATTCTCTCATTCCATTAATATAAATATAATCATCAAAATATGATAAGTTCGGATCCAGATGTAGTTTATAAACATTTATACAATTGAATATGTCATTCATATACTTCCTTAGATGTTATATATGGAATATATATTGAACTGGATGTAGGTTTGATGTCATAGCTAAATGATATTACACAACTCTTAACCATTTTAAAATTTCAAATTACCCAACATACCATGGGCATAGATTCACATTACTTCTAATCCTATTTCTAAATTCCCATGGGGAAATCCATAGGAAGACATCATCCCCTACATGGAATTAAAGGTATCTCCATCCATAGTCATCATATGTTTTTATATAATTTTATCTTACTATACATTTTTATGTATGTGTTATACCTTCCATGATTTTTCATTCATAGTTTTGGGACCCAATATCATCATTTCACCAATTCCTTCCCAACATACCGGACTCCAACATATATATCCATTAAAAGAATCACATTGTTCCATTTTTATAGTAGTGCTGTAACTTTTACTGTATAAAAAACCAAGAAAAAGGTAAATGATGATCCCATATTCCTATAAATTCATAAGATAATGACCATATAATATCCTATAATGTATGTATAGTCCATCAATATATCCATTAATTTGTCGGTGACAAGATATGCTAAGATTAATATTTTCTTATAAATCATTTTGAAGTGACATATAAAATTTTATTATTATCCTTGGGTCAGGATCAGGGACTATTGAAAATTTTATTCCATGAAGGGTCCCAAAATTATTAATATACAACCGAAAAATATGATCCATATTAAAATAATCTCAAATTGGTCGGAAGATGTTTGCATTGGTAAGACAATACATGTCAACCCATATTTTATTTTCCACCATTGATGATTAAAATATCATGGTGATAAATTCTACTGTAATATTGTCCAAATTAAAATATATTATAGGTAATGCATCACAAATTTGTTAGGAATTTTCCTATCACCCTTCATTTATTTAAAGACATAGTATATCCAAGTAAAATATTAAAAATATGACTAATAACATGAATAATATGATTATCAATGTAATGAAAACGTAAAGGAAAAATATATGATATCAAGGTCAAAAGAGAGGGAAAATATGATTATAGGGGGCCAAAAGTGGTTCTGTTTGAGGGAACCCCCTAAAAAATGCTAATATTATCATAATTTAAATACTTATTACATAAAAAAATAAATAATATTCTCATCTAGTTCTCCCTTTAATGAAAGAATATCTTTCACTTTATTCCCCTCACACCATGTGTGAGATGTCTATATAGTTTTGTTCAACATATATCTAAATGTTCTAATCGTGTATGAAATCATCCAAGGGATGGGTTAGAAACACAACATAGATTTCAACACCATAGATGAGTTTTATTTGAATTCAATAATATTAAAGGTTTTTATGAGAATAAAGAGATATGAGAGGCCATTCTATGTTACTCCACGTGATGTGTACTTCACTCCACATAAATGGAATCTAGTTATAAAATTGTAGAGAATCGGTAGTTTGAGATGATTCCACAACCACAAATTATACTTGGAATGAAATACATATACATTTTGGGCATCAGGTAATGGGAATGGGTTCATCTATTCCAACAATGGAATTGGTCCTAGTGGATGGAATAATTCTATTAAGGATCATAAAATATAATATTTGGGTTGTTTTATTATAATTAACCACTTTGAATTTGGGTCATAGAGTTATAACAAATCATATGAATGATAATGCAATAAAAACATTGGGATGAAATTTATATTCCATTCATATTTATTTTTAGGTTAGTGTTGACAGACTAATTCTTGATATGCCACACCAGGAAGTTGAGTTACACTATTATAGTCTTGTTAAACTGAATGATTTGTAAATCATTGGAGAGGTGTTGTTCTTGAATGAGTTTATAATATTTTTAGTTTCTAAAGTGTCCTAAGGGAGATGGAGTAAAAAAATATAACTGGGATCGCCAAAAAGATACATTTTCTTAAAAAAAATTCTTCCTTTAGAGACACGTGAATGAAATTAAGATGATAGGTGTCATGTTTGAAAATAATCTCGAGAATAATATATCATGCGACGAAGATGAGGAATACTACCCAATTTTCATACTAGAAGTAAATTTCTTCATAAAAATGATTCAATGTGACAAAACATAGATTATATTGATGGAAAATTTAATGTTTTCCCACACTTGATATAAATTAGAGCCCATAGGATAAGTTAGATTAGAGTCCCCTTTATTTCTTCATTAATTTTTAATAGAGAGACCGACCTACAATCCTCACCGACCAATACATTTATTTCATGTAATGTATAATATTATAAATAATTTTAATATTAATAACCCCTTCATCAATTGGATTATCTAGTTTATACCATCTATCCTAGTGATGATAAAATAATTAGGTAGAATTCCATATAAAGATATTGGGAGAGAGATTAAGGAACATTAACATAGTTTTGGGAACCTAAAAAGAAAAATTATACATCCATTAGAATGAAATAGAGGACTAATTTCCCTATTGTGATCTTGGATACAAATGATATAGATAAAATATTCTAACTAATAATATATCCTATAAATCTACTAAAGAGTCCCTCAAAATGGTGGATAGAAATTGTTGTATTTGATACAAGAAAACCCAAATAATCTATTGGATGTATTTTTGTAGAGATACATATCCTCTTATAAATATGATTTAATATTCAACCCAAGAGTTTGTTTATTATTTAGTTGAAACATTTCTAGACATTGATGAATTAGGTTTTACAGATACTGTAATCATTTATGGTCTATTTAAACTCATGAATATATTTTTTTATACTATTAAAATAGAATACAATATAATCAATAAATAAATAAATTAAAGATGAAAATTAATCCATATCGACCTCTATGGATATATATAAATCCATTTTCAATACCATTATTAATATTACTACTGATTATATACTGATCCTAAATAATGGGTCTTCCACCTCACACAGTAGTGCTCCCCACTAAGCTAGTCAAGTCTCTCAAGTGTCATGAAGTCCCACGATGATGTATCTCCATGGACCGCTATGTCATAGTGGTCTCAACGCAACAGACGGCTCGTCAATCGGATGCCCGGTCAGTGAGTTATTAGCCTTTTTTTCCAGGGGACCCGGTTGGTTTTGTGTACGAACCAACCAGGCTGTATCTCAACTGTACCCCGAACTCCCATGGGGTATACTCAAAGGGTCTGTCTCTCAAAGAAATTACCAATACCGTCGATGGTACGTCAAACGGACGTCCGATCTGAGAGTTGTTGGCTTTTTCGTTCCAGGGGCTCGGTTGGTTTTTAAGCTAAAACCAACCTGACCGTACTCCAACTATGTCCAACCCTCAATAGGAGTATTCCAAAAGAACTGTCTCATCAAAAGGAATCTAACTTAATTTCCAGCATGTCAATCGGATGTCTGGTCCATATGTTATAAGTGTTTCCGCTCTGAGGGCCCTGTTGGATTCGGGTTCGAACGAACCCAGTCATACCCAAAATCGCCAAAAACTTGAGTGTAATATACCGAAATGACCGTCTTGATTTGAGGAACCTACGAAACTGACGGTGCATCGATCGGAGTTTCTTATCTCAACTTATGGGCAATTAACCAAAAAGCATCCGAAGAGGGGGGTCTGGGCCCTGTCCGACCCGGCCCAACCCACCCTGGGCCGACCAGAACTAGGTCGACCCAGCATGGGTCAGGGTCTGGATCAGTAGGGTGCGGCCCAGCCCGGTGGCTGCGGCCCTGCTTGGCTGGCGCGGCTCGGCCCGGCTGGCCCGACCTGGCCCAACTGGAGCAGCCCCGCCTAGCTGGCGCGGCCCAACTGGCCATGGCTAGGCTAGCTGGATGAGCGAAATTGGGGTGCAGCCCCCGGTTTCTACGGAACGGCGGCGCCAGGCTGGCGCCGCCCGACCTCCACAGAACCTGCACGGCGCGAGTTCTGCTCCCCCGCCGCCGCGGACACCATGGCCGGTGCTGAGGCGGTCTTCCGCCGGCAATGTGCTAGGGTGCCGCTGTCTCCTGGCGTCCGGTCGACATCGGCTGCCGCAAACCTCCGCTGGTCATCGGAGTCATTCTGATGATCCGTTTTGCCTCTCGTCTGTGAATATGGCCCTCCTGGGTTTTTCTCTACACTTTCACGGCCTCAAAACATCGTTTCCCTTCGACTCACCCATCGCCAAGAAACCCACGCATCAATAACGATATCGCGGTGGGTAAGGACATGTTCTTTAACCTGTACCCACCGCGTTGGAGGTTCAAACAATCACCCAAAAATTAATACCCAAGTTCAAGGGTATAAATCATATATATAAAATTATACAATATCCCCTACCTCAATTCAAGGTGCGTTCGTCGTTGACGGCGTCGATTCGTTTATGTTGGGTTGCATCTGAGAAGAAGGTGCTATTGTTGGCGAGTGACATCTTCTCCTTTGACACAGATGAAGAGGAAGGAATATAGAGTTCCTCGTGGGTGTTGCCTCGCGTTCTTGTCCCGGTTGAAGAAGTGGATGAAGTGGAAGTTTCTTCTCGTTCTTCGAGACGTGGAGTGTTCTTCGTCGTGGAAAAATATTCCACCAATAGTTCTTCCCCAATCCTCTCAATGATCTAAAAACCCACTATAATAATAGGCTACCCTCTTATTTAATTTTTTAAATTCTTTTTAAAATTCAAAAGCTATAATTAAATTTATTGAATAAGTTTTATTCATTAAATAAGTGGGTTGGCATATTAAATGTAAGGGGGAAGGTGAAGAGTTAATTGGGGTTCATGGGTGTTAACGAAGAGAGTTGAAGAGGTTAGTGCTCGTGTGGGACCCCCCACCATTATCCTCCCATGGGAGGTTATGTCGGGAGTGGGCCCCACATCCAACTCCTCTTTGGAGGAAATAACCACCATCAAATAAAAATTATGTCAACATAATTATTATTATTATTTTTAACGAATCTCCTAAAATTAACATCTCTTCCCGAGCAAACACAACTGCGGTAAATTTCTCCTAAAGCGAATACCGGAACTGTGAGTTCATCGGTGTCCTCAGATTTCAATTCCAATCACCGGTTCAAAAGATAGAAAATCCTTCACGTACGTTTACTGAACGTACCCGAACAAAACGTCAGAAATTGATTCCGGGCACACCAGGCCTCAGAATCAGGCGCCGTCAGAAACTGCAGACTCTTTTAATTCCAAAGAGTTTATGAAAAAATAATAATAATAATATTCTATGAAATTTCTAGGTCTTTACATTAACTCCATCTCAGGGCTTTACGTCCATGTAATGCTACAACACACACTACAGAAACAAAAGGGTTACTGAGCATTAATTTGAGCATCTTGTTCCCATGAACTCACCGGGAGATTCCCGTGCTTCCAGTGAATGCGCACCAGAGGGATCTGCCATCAACATAAGAACTGCACCTATCGATCCTTGATCTCCATCGGGACATCCATGAATGTCGCCACGTCATTGATGTACAGCTCCTCACCTACTCTGCTGAGGACCTAAAAAGGTTCGAAGAATCACAGAGATAACTTGCTGCCTCAGCTAAATCTTCGTAGACCTCTTCGATGTGAGACCCGTAAGAAAATGTGGTCACTATCCATGAACTCCAGAGGACTCCGTCTCCTTTCATCATACGACTTTTGCTTACTTTGTGCAGTTTTCATCCACTCTTGGATGATCTTCACCTCTCCTTTGTTGCCCGTACCATCTCTGGTCCCACTAGTGATGACTCTCTTGGGTCTATCCAGCATAGTAGCGATCTGCAAGGTCAGCCATCCAAGGCCTCAAAAGGTGCCATTCCTACGGTAGAGTGACTGTAATGGACTGTGGATTGGTTTCACCATCTCTATCCACAATGGATATATGTAAGGAAGCCAGCTGCACTGTCACCTCTCCTAGCAGCTGAAAACCAGTCCTCCTCCTGAGCGCATCCGTAACAACGTTCCCCTTCCCAAGAGTATAGACTATCTCGAAGTCATGGTCCCGGAGGAACTCAAGCCATCACCGTTTTCCCAGGTTCATATCCTTCTGAAAGAAGACACACATGAGACTATTGATATTAGAGTAAACTGTAAACTGTTTGCTCAATGAACTATAGGTGAGACTAGCCAACTGTAAGAACTCAACATCACCTTCTTCTCCTATGTTCTACAAGAGTTTCTAAGATTTCTCCTTTACCAAAAAGGGAAATATGGTCTCATCCCATGGATGAACCATGTCCTTTGCCTAATATAGTCAATCCTGACATGAATTATATTAATTCATTCCATGGGCGACGTCGTAAGGCCTCGACGCTACTTCCAAGAGATCCAACCGTAACTCTCGCCTTCAAGGGTTGAGTCACACTGTTGGAATCAGTGTGGGGATACTGGTTCTACTCTAGTAGAAATATTTAAAGTGAGGGTCAAGTCAATAGTTTTAATAGAAACCTCTTAGTATTATCCACACAAAAGGCAGGAAAGCAAATGTCATAAGGACATGTGTCTTTTATCACTGCAGCTCAAAGTACAAAGACACAAATCAACAACAAACAATGACATCAACAATGCTAGAAGCATCATGAACAAAGGCTTCCATGCCTGGATCATGTCCCGCTCCTGTCCACCTGCTTCCAGAGCTCAAAATTCATATGATTAAGCTGCCTCAAGCTATGCTCTCCCCTTTCCACCCATTCCCTGCGGTCGAGGTGGACCTCCTAGTGGTGGTGGTGGAAACAACTCGAAGGGTCATTCACCAGTAGCTGCATGACCAGCTCCTCTTCCACGGTTTCCTGCTCCTTGCGGTCCATCATGATAGAACCATTGCCTCTACCTGGGATGCCCTTCATCTATCTTCTGATCGTCCGAGCAGTGGGTCGGACAGTCACGAGCCATGTGACCTTGTCTTCCGCATTCGTAACACTACCTGGTAGGTCTGGCTTTGTCTCCACCTTAGGTGCCCCGCACTACCGACCCTGAGTCGTGCGGTCGACCACCTATAGGTCTAGTCCACTTGGACCTCTATTTCATCTGTCTACTGTCAGTTGCAGAAGAATCCACTGCAGATCGGCTAGTGGTGTGTCCCGCTACTGGAGATTTCTCAGCTAGGAAATTCCCCCCTAAGAGGGAGCACTCCAACACCCCTGTCTGTGTCGGGATGCTGTGAGAAACAACTGAAGCTCTAATCTCTTTTCTGAGCCCCTACTCGATGTTCCGGGCCCTGAAGGATGGGTCTCGTACCATATCTGTAGAGTAGCGCAAGAGGCCTGTGAACCTCGCTGAGTACTATGCTACTATCATGCTTCCATACTACAGATGCAGTAGCTCTTGTATATGCACTGCTCGAAGGGTGGCTGTTACAAACTCCGCCAGAAACAGGATCTCGACGTCTGCCCGTAGAAGTGTCACCTTATCATGCGTCTGAAGCATCAGGCTTCACCATCTGCCTACTACTACTTGAACTATGCTAGAAGAAAGGATCACCATGAAGTCTGTTGGTTTCCCAACTAGCCTGAAAACTCTCACCATAGCCTCCATCCAATCCTCAGCTACCTATGGCTCCGTCTCTCCCCGGAACCAAGGTGGACTCTGGTGTTTGAACTCGTGTAGTGCGCTGAAGTATCTTGCATCGCCTGCTGCTAGGGCTGGTGGCATCGGTGACCCAACAGGTGGTAGTACCGATGGTGCCTCCGCTGGTTCCTCAACTGAAAGAGAGACCTGTACTGAAGCCTCGTCATTCGGCGGGCTGTAAGTACGAACAACTCTCGGGGCCCTAGACAGTCTTCTGCAGGGAGGCATCCTGAAAGAAACAGGTCAAAGATTATACTTGGTGAGGTGACCTGGATTGAGCCGACTTAATGAAAACTTTTTAAAACACACACGCAATCAGTGTTTTTGTGCACTGAGTCGAATATCAGAAGTCAGGGTCCTGGTGTATCGATACGGCAGCCAACCGCACCAACATTGGAATCTCTGAACTGAAAACCACACTTAGTACCCTTAACAATATTGCTTCACATAAAAAAAATATCAGAGTCCTAGTTCCATTGTAGAACTGACGTCGAATTGATACCAATTTGTCATGACTCATTCCCTAGGGCCCACATCATTACTACCCCAATCCCACCTTCCATAGGCCAGGGGCTGTCGACTAGCACCAAAGGCATAAATCCCTAAAACTCGGAAGGCATTGCCATTATAAAATGTAAAGACACACAACTAGAGTACAAGCGAAAGTACACACTAAGAGAATCTGTATAAAAAGTGTGTTGAAAGTACAAAGGGTCCGGCAATACAATCCCTACAAAAAGGTACAACTACAGCTAAAAGAATGTTCAACTGAAAAAGACAAACATCTGAATGGTTAAAGCAGCTCATGGATTATCCTCTGGGTTCCTACTTGAAGGGTCGGTACATATGTCTTCTTCACCACTTCGTGTCAGTAGGTCCGCTCTACTTGATGTCACGTCAAGTGGTCCACCTTCGGGTACCATCCAGTCCCCGCACTCTCGGTCTCTGTCACCACTGTCTATCATCTACATCAAACACAACGAGGTGCGGGCATACCCGTGTAGGGGTGAGTATATCGATACTCAATTGGTTTCCCGAGACCCTCTAGGTCTCACAAAATTCAACAAATAAAACCCACAATGTAAGATTTCAGTGGATAACCATTACTTAGGTATATGCCCATACATATACCTAAGTTATCTAGTAACCCATACCAATAATGAGGAAGACACAAAGGTTATTGACTCAGCTCAAACCAGGATTTTTATTCACGATGTCGAAACCACGCCTGCTAGAGAACTCCTACACTATCGAGCACAGTAGTCTTTTCGTGACATTGTGGTGATAATCACTGACCTTAGACTGCTGAGGTACTCCTCCTGTTGAGTACCGCGGGTCTGCCGCCTCACACAGTACTGCACCCCGCCATGGGTCTGCCGCCTCACATAGTAGCGCTCCCACTGATAGCCAACAAAGGTACTCCTTCTGTCGAGTACCGCGGGTCTGCCGCCTCACAAAGTAGTGCTCTTCTGCCATGGGTCTTCCACCTCACATATTAGTGCTCCCCATAGGGCTAGTCAAGTCACTCCGAAACGAATCAGACAAGAAGTAATCAGGTCTCAGCCAGCTCCTAGTTCTCCGTACTCAATATGCTCGTCTCCGCGTGGATCCTCTTAGCAAGCTACTGGTCAATACTCCAAGTGTCATGTAGTCCCACGAAGAATTATCTCAAAGGACCTCCAAGTCATAGGGGTCTCAACTCAACATACGACCCGTCAATCGGACGCACGGTCTATGAGTTATTAGCCTTCTTGTCCAAGGAACCCGGTTGGTTTCATGTATGAACCAACACGAACATATCCCAATAGTACCCAAACACCCATGGGATATATTCAAAGGGTCTATTTCTCAACAAAATTACCAACGATGCCGATGGTACATCAAATGGACGTCTGGTATGAGAGTTATTGGATTTTCCGTTCTAGGGGCCTGGTTGGTTTTTATGATAAAACCAACCCAATCATACTCCAAATGCATCCAATACTCACGTGGAGTATGCCAAAATAACCATCTCAACAAAAGGAATCCAACGTAATTGACGACACATCAATCGGACGTCTGTTCCTTAAGTTATAAGAATTTCTGCTTAGAGGACCTGGTTGGATTCAGGTTCGAACTAACCCAGGCATACCCAATATATGCCAAAACCTTGAGTGTAATATACTAGAATGACCATCTAGATCCGAGGAATCTGATGAAACTGATTGTGCATCAATTGGAGGTTCATATCGCATGTTATGGGTTATAAACCGAAAAGGGTCCAAAGAGGGGAGTCTGGGCCCGGTCCGACCCGGCCCAACCCACCCTGGGTCGGCCCGAACCAGGTCGACCCGACCCGAGTAAGGGTCCGGCCCAGTAGGGTGCGGCCTGGACTAGTGGCTGGAGCCTGGCCTGGCTAGCACGGCCCGGATGGGCGTGGCTCGGCCAGCTGGCTAAGTGAAACGGGGGCGCCAGGCTGGCGCCAGCCGGCCTCCCTGGAACCCGCGTGGCGTGGGTTCCACTGCACCGTCGCTGCGGCTCGTACCACCGCGGTCTTCCATCGAGAGCGCGCTAGGGTGCCACTATCTCCAAGTGGCTAGCCGGCGCCTTCGGTCACCGGTACTTCCATGCTGGTGACCCGCACCGCCGCAAACTTTCCCGGGCCACCGGAGTCGTTCCAGTGGTCTGTTTTGCCTCTCGTCTGCGCCTGCGGCCCTCTCGGGTTTTTTCTCTACACTATGAAGTCCTCAAAATGCCATTTCCCTTCCATTCACCCATATCTAAGCAATCCGAACATTAAGAACGACATGGAAGTGGGCCCGGACTTGTTCGTTAGCCCGTAACCACCATGTTAGAGGCTCAAAAAGTCACCCAACAAATAAACTCCCAAGTTCAAGGGTATAAATCATATATATATATATAATTATAAAATATCTACCTACCTCAATTCAAGGTATGTTCTTTTTTGACGGCGTTGATTCGTTGACATTAGGGTGCATCCGATAAGAAGGAATCCTTGTTGGTGAACAACATCTTCTCCTTTGACACAGAGGACGAGGAAGGAAGATGGCATTCCTTGTGGGAATTGCCACGTGTTCCTGTCCCAGTTCAAGTAGTGGAAGAAGAATAAGTTTCTTCTCGTTCTTTGATATTTGGAGTGTTCTTCATCGTGGAAAAAAATTCCACCAAGGGTTCTTCCCCAATCCTCTCAAAGTTCCACGAACCCACTAAAATAATAGGCTCCCCTTTTATTTAATTGTTGACAAGATTTTTAAAAATCAAAATCTAGAATTAAATTAATTTCATAAGTTCCATTAACTAATTAGTGTGTTGGCATATTAAATGTGAGGGGGAAGGTGAAGAGTTAATGGGGGTTCAAGGGTGTTAAAGAGGAGAGTTGAAGAGGTTTGGGCTCGTGTATGCCCCACCACCATTATCCTCCCATGGGTGGTTATGTGGGGTGTCAGCCCCACATCCAACTCCTCTTTGGAGGAAATAACCTCCATCAAATAAAAATTATGTACACCTAATTATTATTATTATTTTTTAATGAATCTTCAAAAATTAACTTTATCTCCTGAGCAAACGCAACTGCGGTAAAGGTCTTCTTAAGCGAATACCGGTGGTGCGAGTTCATCGGTGTCCTCATATTTCAATTCTGAGAACCAGTTCAAATGATAGAAAAACCCACACAAATGTTTACTGAACATACCCGAACAAAACTTTAGAAATTGAATCCAGGAACATCGGGCCCTGGAATCAAGCACTGTCAGAAACTGCGAACTCGTAAAATTCCAAAGATTTTACAAAAAAAAATCCATGAAATTTCCAGGTCTTTACATTACATATTGTTTTATGTGATTCTATATGAAGTATGGTAGAATCATTTTCATTTCTATTACTCTAATCATTGTATACATTTCACATACAATTGAACTTCATTACATATAGTATTTCATCATAACATATCCATCAGATCCAAGAGCTGTATGATTATTTTTATTGGTTTTGAATTGTATTAGTATAAGAGATTATAAATAAAGTTATTTCTTACGAGTTTATATACAATGTTTTTAAACATATAATTCACCCTCCATCTAATATTGTACCATCTCATAAACATTTAAATCTATATTATGATCCAAAAATTGGTATCAGTGAAGGTTTCCACAGATTTGTATTACTTTCTTTATTATCATTGTAAGACAATTATATTTAAAATATAATCTATTTTTTTATATCTTCTTAATACACTAACGTGTGGAGTGGAATAGTTTTGTGTTTATAAGATAGTTGGAAATATTTTTGGATCAATTGAAAATCTTAACCAAACTATAACACCTAATATTACAATGCACATAATACTTTGTTTTTGTTCTACGACAACGAATATATATATTCAGATATATTCATTTGAAGTATCTAATTTTATCTAGAAGAAATTGGAAGTCACACATTTTGGAACATATAATGTTATATAATCAAGAATACACATGCTCTGAGCTTAATATTATGGATTTTTTTCCTTATGGAGAACAGGTATGAATGTTTCAATAATGATTTATGACAATTGTTAGTAGTCTTCGTTCTATGGGATGAAATGTTCTTGATGATGAACCTGTTATGGATAAGATAATAGATATCATACCAAATGAATGGGAATAAAAAAATACACCTATTGATGAGAACAGGAAAGTCACTAAAATCACTCTTGATGAATTATTTGGAAGTATATTACAACATGGGACAATGATGGAAAAAGATATTGATATCAACAAGAAGAAAAATGCTAATGGAAGTGCAGCTTTTACTACATTAACTAATTACATGAATCTAGAAAGGATAACAAGATCCAAATCTATGAATGATGATGATATATCAGAATCGAGTGAATCTAATCACTCAGAAAATGAATTATCCAGTCATGAGCGAAGAATGAAAAATATTATATGAAATAAATACATTCAATATAGATTAAGATGTATGATATAAAGGAAAAGAAAGACATATAGGTAACACGTTTTCAATGTTAGAGTTCAGGTCATATTAGACCAGATTTTCTATTGCATAAAATAAATGACAAGATGGATAATCATTCTGAAAGAAACAAGAAAAATTACTACAAGTCATTGAAAAAGAAATTATTGATAGAAAATGATACATGGAGTGAAATTTGTGTTTATTAATCATAAGAATCATCTGAATTTGAATCTTCTGGTCTATATAATATAGGACTCTTAACCATACTCCCGATTGAAAACCAATATTTCATGGATAAGGTACACAAAGAAGAATCTCTTAAAATGTTTCTTTAAATGAAAATTACCATGATGATAAATATCATAACTCTTAGGATAAAGAATATTCTTCAAGATAGGGAACCTTTCCTTATTTATATGAATTTTCCATATTTTGAAAATTACATGAGAATGAAAATTCCAAACGCATGAAAAATCATGAAATGGAAATTTCTAGAACATCTATCCTTACAAAAGAATTATCAGATCATTCAATAGATCTTGATATTAATACTCTTGTTTTTGAAAATATTTCAAAAAAACATATGGAATTAAATTATGATAAGGATAAACAATTTAATGAATTTGAAAAAATTATTATAATGAAAAACTATTTTGAAATAAAAAAAATTTCCAAAACAATTTCTTATAGGAATGATATTTATTCATTAAAATAAACTATAGAATCCTTTTTATAAATAAATGTTTATCAAATTTAACTGATGGAAGGAAATAATTTGATTAAATGTATTGAAAACATCATTCTCTAATGAGTAGTTCTGGAATTGGTTATACCCATTCAAAACCAATTTTTAGTCACAATTATGATTCCCCAAATTGCTCCATTCTGTACTGAATGGAATTGTGGTGGACATTGGGAAAGTAACTTCTCTCTAAATAAAACTAAATATTTAGTATTTCATAATTCTCATATTGAAAAATAAATTTGGATTCCTAAAATTTTTTTATCTAACATTTCCGGATCCAAACAAGTTTGAGTTTCGAAAAAATTATTATTTATTTTTTAGGAAAATAAAATGTGAACCAACAAAAAGATAATTGGGTACATGGATAGTGGTTGTTCTCAACATATGTCTGTAAAAAAATACATCTTTGAAAATATTATTGAAATGAAAGGTGGAATAGTGAACTTTTGTGATAATTCCCATGGAAAGATCATTGGTTTAAGTAATATTGTTCTTTTAGGAAATGTTTTAATTTAAAATGATTTGATTATTAATGGCCATAAGAAAAATCATATAAGCACAAGTTAATTATCTGAATAAGGTTACCTTGTAAATTTTAGGAATGATAATTGTTTAGTTCACAATACTATGGATAAATTCATTATTTTTCCCATATGCATGTGAATGTTTTCACACATAACTTAGAATACCTTAGGATATAGGAAATACCTTTCATAAGTGAAATTTAAGACCAATATTGGTTATTTAATAAAAGGTTAGGACAATGTAATCTCAGGACCCATTGTAAACAACCAAAGAAAAGACTTGTTAAGGATGTACTGGATCATAGGTATTATTATTCAAAAGTTTTTAACCCTTTTCAATATGGAAAGAAATATAAAACTGTCATTAAATCAATAAATGAAGTTTCAAATTCTAATTCATTATTGTTGGTGAACATGGATCTTTTTGGTCCTACAATAAGTAGAAGAATTAGAGGAAAATAATATTTATTTATTTAGTTAATGATATCATTATATTTACATGGGTCTATTTTCTAGAAAAGAAATATGAATCCTTTTCAGTTTCAAATATTATAGAGCACAAGTATAAAATGAGAAAAACAGACCATATTTAACTATTTGTAGTGATCGTGGTGGAGAATTTCAAAATTTGGATTCCGAATATTTTAGTAGTAAGAAACATATTACTCACAACTTTTCTTCTCCTGGAACCCCTCAGCCAAATGGTGTTGTTGACAGAATAAATCATATTCCTCAGGAAATGACAAGAACCAAGTTGAGTGAATACTGAAATGATAAGAATTTCTAGACTGAATCTTTTATTACTGCGTGTTATACTATAAATCGTGTTTTAACTAGACCTCTTCTTAATAAAACACTTTATGATTTTTGGACTGTCTAAAAACCTAACGTTTCATACTTCATAGTATTCGGATGCAATGTATTCATATTGAATACAAAAGATAATCTACATAAATTTTCACCCAAATCTGATGGTGGAATCATCCTATGTTATTCCACTACTTCTACAGATTATAGAGTTTTCAATATTTACTATTGTACAGTTGATAAAATAGTTCACATTAAATTTAATGAAACTGAACCCTTTGTTTTTAAACAACCCTTACCAACATCAATAGGTTTGTTTTCAAAAACTGATTATCAAACATTGATTGATAACTATTCTGAAAATGGAAATACTCAATAAACTTTTACTGAAACCTTTACCCCAGAAGACATTCTCTATTATTTTGATGAATAGGTTTTAAAAAACCCAGATGAATTGTTTATCAAGATTCATCTAGGTGATAATATCATTGCTGATGTAAATTAAACCATAAGTACTAGAAATTACATGAGAAATAAAATAAAACATCTTGATTTTCTATCCCATTTTGAACCTAAAACATCAAATGAATCCGGAGGTGATGAATATTGGATTAAAGTAATGCAAGATTAACTAAATGAGTTTGAAAGAAATCAAGTCCAAACCTCTATTCAAAGACCATAATAAAAAACTATAATTGGTGTAAAATGGGTTTTCAGAAACCAATGTAGAAAAAATGGAGTCATTATAATAAATAAAGAAAGACTTTTTACTAAAGGATATAATCAAAAAGAGGGAATAAACTATGAATAATCCTATTATCTAGTAGCCAGACATGTATTTATTCGAATTCAATAATAATCTGCACCATTCATTAACTTTAATCTTTTTCAAATGGAAGTAAAATGTTCTTTTCTTAATGAATTTGTACCTGAACAAGTTTTTGTATATCAAACTCCTCATTTTATAGATTCAAAATTTCATGATCATGTTTTTAAACATAACAATGAATTGTATAGCCTAAAAAATCCCCAAGATCTTGGATTGATAGACTCACATGATTTCTTTTACAAAAAAATTATGCAAAAGGTACTATAGATCCAACTCTTTTCATAATAATGGAAAAAAACATTTTCATTATTCAAAAATATGATGATCAGATTATATTTTGATCAACTCAGCAATCTCTAAGTGATTCTTTTTCAAATAAAATTAAATCTGATTTTGAAATGATTATGATGGGGGATTTTACAATCATCTTATATTTTCAAATATCGCAAAAAGCAGAAGGAACTAATATATCCGAACATAAGTATATAAATGATTTACTCAAAAAAATTTGATATGACAACACTAAATGTATAAGCACTCAAATCGGTACCTCAAATATTCTTGATATTGATGAATCTAGGAAACCAGTGGATCAAACAACCTGTAGAGGTATGATATGATGTTTGTTATACTTGAAACCTTGTCATCTTTAAAAAATGTTTTCAATATTATTTTTTGCTAGATATCAATCTAATCCAAAAGAATCTCATTTAAAAGCAGTGAAATGAATTTTTTGTTACTTAACACGTATTATGGATTTAGGACTATTCTATTATTCTAGAAATGATTTTGTTCTCAAAAGATTTTCAGATTCTGATTTTTGTGGTTGTAAAATTGATAGAAAAAGTACATCCAGAACATGTCATTTCATAGGTGATTCATTAGTTTCTTGGTCATGAAGAAAACTATATTAAGAACCACTTTCCACTACTGAATATGAATATGTAGCAGCTAGAAGTTTTTGTGCTCAAGTGTTGTGGATTTAACACACACTCATTGAATATGGCATGAGTTTCTTCCAAAACACAAATACTATGGGATAATACAAGTTCCATTGCTCTTAGTAAAAACCTTGGACACAACTCACGTACAAAACACAATGATATTATGCATCACTTTATTAGAGATCACACACAAAAAAGATATATTTTTTTACAATTATTGGAATGCATGAACAACATGATGATATTATCCCAAAACCATTATCTATTGATAGATTTGAATACATTATAAAGAAACTAGGAATGATCAATCTAAAGTAATCATTCAAATCCCATTCCTATTTAAACTATCTCATTACATTGAGTTAATCCATTTCATAGGGGGGTACACATTACACATAACGGGTTTACATTAATCGGTTTCACTATTGTTGGTTTCAATTATTAGTTTTTCCAAATATTGGTATTAACCTTATCAGTTTTACATTTTTTTGTTGATCAATTTTACATTTATCGGCTCTACTTGTTTATTGGTTTCACTATAACTGGTATCAGTTTTATTTTTATTGGTTTTATTATTTTATCGGGTTTATGACTTTATTAGTTTTATGTTTCGACATCATAATTTTCTACACTAGATGAGACTATTGGTATTGGAATACTTTTTTGATAATAGACTATCAGTATTGGGGTACATTATTGTTACTGGATTATCATTATTAGACTACTTTATCGGTACAGAACTATCATAATTTTATTATTCTATCGTTACATGATTATCAGTAACATCTTATTAGATTCAGTAGGTTTTAAAATTATAATCGGTTAATCATTTTTGTTTGTATCATTATCATAAGAACATTATACTGAAACTATTACATCTATCCTGAATCTCTAAAAGTTACAATTTCTAAAGAATTCTTTTATTTTTTGAATTATTTGGTTCTCAATTCATTATTTTAATTTTTTTTATTATGAATACAATTTCATTTTAAGGAAAAAACATGAGCTTGAAATATGTTTCAACCATTTGATCTTTTAAGATATATTCATGGACGTCATTTTATTTTGTAATGAAACCTATCTCTACAGATCCCCTACTAAACTCCTCTATTTTTTCTCTCCACTCCTGATGCTATATAAATATTTATCAAGGATTGTAATTAGATTTACCTCAGTTTTCATAATTAGAGATCTACTCAACATTCGTAACCAGGAAAATATGTGAGGCCATGTTAGTCTTTCATGTCTGAGTCTACTAGTTCATCTCCAAAGGATATTTCTCTAAAATAATTCTCATCCATGTCATTTCAAGGGGAAAGGTCAGTCTGACGAGGCATTTACGGAACATTTGATTCATATTTTAAAAGGATAATAAGCATCCAATGATGGGAATTTATTTGTGTTGAAAGACCAGATCCTGATCCGGATTATTATTTTCATGATGAGGTGTTACAATTCTATAAATCAATATAGATAGAAAAGGGTCTTATGGTTTATTTTATGATGTATTAAAAAAGGTATACAACCCCCATAAAACAAGAAGCTATGTTTCTATGAGTACCATTTGAGGGTGATTCCATTTGATCTTCTCATAAACTACTGGAATCTGATGAAACGTTTGATGAGAGTAAACTTGAAGATTAACTTTTTGAGATTCCTGAGGACAAGAGAAAAGTGAGTGGTTTATAAGAAGATAATATACTCATAGACCTCTGCATGCAAGGGTTTCAAGTAAAAGTTTCAAATTTGTATGTTCATGATTATTTGGTGAATATGAGGAAGTTCAACTTAATGGGATTCATCTTTCTATCAATTTAGATGCTAAAATTTGGTGTTATAAAATCACATTTGCTCCTATTTACCACCATTATCAGTAAGTTTCTGAAATAATGATTGATCTTGTGTAATGTTACTATCATTTCAGATCTTACATCCTTCAAATGGCCCTTAATCAGTAAGGATACAATAAGGTGGGTCAAGTTATGATTCAATCCTGAATCAAAAAAGTTTGATAAAGATATAGATGATGAGAAGGAAAAGAAAGTAGTTGAAGGTAATGAAAACCCATCTACGCCATCCAAGAAAACATCAAGAAAATGAAAATTAGTTAAGACTACAAATTCCAAGGCATAAAAAGAAACAAAAGGCTGTATTTGATGATTTTGTTGCATAGCGGAGAAAGAAAAATGAAGAAAGGAGAGAAAGGGATCCTCTATTTGGTTTGGATCCCGCTGAAGATTTGGCTTTAAAAATTACATCGGAAGAGACTTTAAAAGAAGAAGAAAAGAGGAAAATATTGAATAAGATAAAGGCCCAATATATAGACATTGATAGACATCTCAAATTAGATGATAAAGAAAAACACAGTATTATAATAATATAGCCATTATTTTAGACTCAATTAGATCCCATAGAAAAAGGCAATGAAAAACAAGCTTCAGAACAATGGACTACACAATATCTTATTCAAAAATATGAAATAGAATAAAAATAACAAGAAGAATGATGGAAATAATAATAATTTTAAGATGAAGAGGGACAATAAGAAATATAAGTGGACGATAAATATTATTCAAACAAGATAATTCATACCATAAAATCCTAAGAATATCCATCATTTATTTTTCAATATCTTGATCCTCAGCCTTCAACAAAAGTGTCTCAAAGGGTTTCCTCAAAGAATGTAATAATGATTTTAGATAATGGAGATGAAGTGGTGGAATCTGATAAGAATCTGAATCAGCCAACTCATTTGATCTATACTAAAACTCATTTAGGTGATCACCTAGAATACATTGAGTTTATAGATTTAGAAATAAAAATCACATTGAAGGGAATTAAGTACATCAAACAAGATTTGAATAAATTTAAGAAGATGATACCATTCATTCCAAATATTGAAGCATGGTTATAAATCCTTTCAAATTTTCATAATGATAGAACGAAGTCTTTCAATGTTTTGATGGACAGGTTTATAAGTCATGAAGATGATTTCATGATTTTTATATAACGTGCTACTAAGCATGGTAAGTCTTGTAATATGGTTTTGAAGTGGTCATAAAACGTTATTTATAGTGTCATGAATCATCTAGACAGGCATGATGAATTAATATGCCGGTTAAATGATCTCAATTCTAGTTATCAAAAGATGGAGGCAGATTTGAATAAAAACATAAAGTCCTTCATAGACCTAATACCTCACTAGGAATATCCTCTGAGGAGCTTGTTGGTCTCAAGAAAAAATTGGAGAATGAGATCAATGTGGTTTTTTTACTCTCAAATATAGTTTTAATACTAGAGAATTCCTATAGAATCAGATTGGATGATATCAATTCCCAAGATGTAAAGCATAAAGTGTACGAAGAAATCAATCAGATTCTATAAAAAAAGCGATGGAAGCAAGAAATAGTTATTGCTAAATAGTATGTGAAGCTGAAGGACTGGTAAGAATATTATAAAAAAATAATGGAGTATAAAAAAGACTTCATGAAGATTAAACATATGATATTAAATATTATAGAAAAACAAAAGGGGAAAATGATTTTTGAATACTTTTTTAGTAAAAACCTATTTCATTTTGTGAAATGACTATTTTTTGCACTCTGTTTCTATAACATTTTGAAGGTGATGAATACTTTCCTTTATTATTTTTTAAAATCACTAAGTGGGAGAATAGTTTGTAAAAATTGATGAATACCTTATTAAGGGTGGAACACAGAAATAAAAGCAATAGAGAATACGATCCCTAGTGATTTGTTTAAACCTAGTGTGGGATTAGTCGTACTCACCATTATATTCAAAAGAGTTATTAAACTCAAAGGGAGATAAGTTCTTTTTTGTGCTTCCCATAAAGGGGGAGATTATTGAGTTAAAACATGTTTCAAATTACCCATTTATAATTTGTTTTCGAAATCACAAATCACAATAGTCGTAATTACATATATTTTTTATCATGTATATTTTTTTACAATCGTAGTCACATATATTGATTTCTATATATGTTTTATTCTTATCATTATCATTTTTATTATTTACATCATTTTATATGTTGTATTCTCATCATAATAACATATATCGTAATCACTTACAATCGTAATCACATATATTTCTTCCATCATAACCACACATGTTGTTCATCTACATTATAATATTATGTTGTATTTCTTTCATCCGTAATCACATATATTGTTTCTCATCGTAACCACATGCATCATAATCAGGTCAAGTACTGTATTCATGTGAGGTATCGTAACCAGATGCATCGTACCCACATGTTTCGTAACCATATGCATCATAACCACAAGCATCATAACCACATTGATTGTAACCACACTCATTGTAACTATGTTAAGTATTATAACATATTCATGTTATGCATCTAAACCCCATGCATCGTAACAACATGTATCGTAACCAGATCATGTCTCATAACCAGGATATGTATCATAATCATATCATTCATTGTAATCATGCAACTTAACCATAATATACAGTGTATTCACATCATGAATCGTAACCATGTTATGTATTTAAGTTATTTTATGAATCTTAACCACGATATGAATTGTAATAAGAACATGAATTGTAACCCCTATATGAATCTTAAGCATCATAAGTAATTTATTCAACGTAGAAATGTCATTCATTGAATTATTGTCTTAAATAAATACCAATTACATGATTCCCATACTCATTATTTCATACTTTTGTATTTATTAATTTTAAACTAAAATTATTTCATTGATTTAGTAATACACTAAAAAAATGATGTCATGTATTCTATTTGTTCTGGTCATTTTAATTCATGGTGTCCAATTCCCTCTGATTGTTTTGGAGAAATGAAACCATTAAAAGAAATATTACTGTTGGAACATAAGGCCTATAAATAAGAGGAAATTCAGACCAAACTAAATACAATTTTATTCTATAATGTTCTAGGGAAAGATATTGTGACTTATCTCTTGATTTGTGTGAATGTAATGATGATATCTGAAGTGAGTGTCTTGTTCCAAGTTCTTCTATTTCTATATGTTCTTTGTTTTTGCTCTATGAATCTGATCATTGTGAGAACAGTTGAGGGATTCTGGGGATTGGACGATGTGTTGTTGTTCAACATATAGATGGATTTTAATAGTTTTTAAGACTGAGCTGTCGAATACCTTCTTAATAGAGGGTTTCTAGAGATAGGAAGATAGTTATTCTGATCATCGTATTGGGGGCTTACCAAGGTTTTTGTAAGACAGAACATTTATCCTAGGTGAAAGGATACCCTACTCTATGGGATAAAATAATTCTAACATATATTTGTCCACTATTATTTGTTATAGAAAGATAATTATTTTGTTTCTTATTTCTATTTCTATTCATTTCAATTTCTATTATTTCAATTGTGATTCATTCATTACTTATTGTATTAAGTGACTCTATAAACTTTATAGTAGTAATATTTTAATTTTTATTACTCTAATCAATGTATTCATTTCTTATACAATTTTTTTTCATTACTTGTGTTATTACATCATATCATATCCATCGGATCCAAGACCAATGTGGACATTTTTATTGGTTGTGAATTGTATTAGTTTATGTCCTTTAAAACTAAGTTCTCTATTAAGAGTTTCAATACGATGTTTTTAAACCCAAAATTCACCCCCTCTTATATTGTTCCATATCATATACATATACATCTATATTATAATCAAATAGGTAAATGAGAAGATGGTTATGGAAACAGATAATAGAAAAAGTGATTATTTGGGAAAGGTCAACACTATCATGGTCCACTACTTTACTTATACTGTCAGGAATGGTGGACTATGTAATGGAATGATGAATAAGAAATATTCTCATACCAGTGGTTTTATTACCCTTGTTGATGCATTAATTTTAGTAGGGGAACTTGGTTCTTCTACTCTAAATATTGTTTTGTCTCTGAATATATATGTGTAAGATCATAACAAATCATCAATGTCAATTATGATCCACAATAATTTCTCCACATTGAGTGGAGATGGTAAGGACAATGAATATCCAGAGGGATGGAAAATGTACATTCCAAAATGGAAGCAGAAATAGATTTTTTCAGGGTCTTCAGAAGATAATGAGGTCAGTGATAAAGAAGTGGAATCACATCGATTAATGGATCACAAGAAGGGATCTCAAGGGTACAACATGGTAGGGTCTGGCATGAGGAATGGGAAAAATGGAATTACTCTTCCTGATATCTTTTTGGTCTATAATGTTAGGGGGAAGCAAGACTTCATAAGGATTATTCGAATTCTTCAGAGACTATAGATAGCAGATCATCAGTTAAGTGTAAGAGGAATTAGAAAGAAGGAAAACTAGGGGTGCCCTCAATAGATGAAGGGGTCAATAAGGTCTCTAACAAGAGGGTCGAGCAGTCTCAAACCACATATATCAAGGCACATGATGAATTCATGATTAGGTGGGTAAAAAAATAGTTAGATATGTAGTATTGGATGTAGACAAAGGGGTGTGTCTAAATATCATTCTTCATTCCAAGTAATAACACCTCGAAGAAATTGTCTGACTCAAAGATTCAAGAGAAGATATTGATTGTATTTATAATTGAAGTCATCGAGATGATATAAATGTGGAGAAAAGGGACTGGATCCATAAACAAGGCCGAATTCTAGCTATAAGATTTAATTAATGTAAAATCATCTTGGAGGAATTCATATAGACATGGGATAGAATGGCTAATAATTTTGAAGAACTTATCAACAATTACCAAGATATATATGTAATTTCTCATTAATGGGAACTATATATTATGGCTAACTCTAAAAATCTTATTCTAGTCATTGAAAAATCACTGAGTTCCTTCAGTACATACTAAACACTATTTTGTTCTTCATGGTTCCCCACAACTCCCTTAAAGTGGATTTGAAATAAAATATATTTTAGTTGTAATATATTTACAAAGATGGACCATATGGTTTCATAGTAAAAGGAATGAAATTCCCAGTGTAAAAGTCCAAGTTGAATAAATATTGGATTATATAGGAACCATGATAGTGGAATCGAATGTTTCTTGACATTATGGTAAATATATATCTATTTAGTGAATTTTGTATTATTACATCTACCAAAAGGTATATAAATATTGAATTTTCATCATTGTTATTCACTATTTTAATTAAATTCACTTAGTTGGACTAGTGAAGTAAAAATATAGAGTTAAATGTGATTTTATTAATAAGATTTTCTATGAAGGATCTTGGTCCTATAAATTAAATATTTTGGGATAATGATAAGAATGTATTTTATTTTTGTATAATTTTTTCTCCTTTTATCAATGTGTATTTAAATATCATTAGCATGATTCTGAATGATAAAATTGAATCCTAGGAGAACCCCCCCCCCATGTGAGACACTTCAATATATCCTACATGAAGGAACCTAAAATTTGTGATGGTGCTATGTATATGGAATTTTATCAATAGTAATTGGTTGTGGGATGTATAATGTACCCCAAAGTTTTTATAAAGAATGATATCACTCGTGTAGTTCATATAACCAGTAGAAACATATATAATATTGTAATGGAAAATTGGCAGTTTTTTATAAGATTCATATGGTATCTCATGTGTTTAATGGATATAGAAGTATATTTCAGAATAGATGATAAATTACATGTATTTTTGTGAAATGAATACGGGGTTGATATGAACTCATGGTAGAGAAACATTCCCTTTCAATTTATATTTCAAATCACTTCTATGAGCTAGATATTAAGAGCTCATACTATAGATTTTTAGTTTGAAATGGATTTTGGGAACATTGATATTAATGAAGACAAAAAGTAATTGTTCTTTATAAAGGTCATTTTGGGAGAAATCAGAAGAATACATATAATTTATAAGTTTTTCTCATAGGCAGTGTGTGATTTAGGCACTCAAAAATTTGATGTTTCTCTTTTGGATGAATGAAATTTAGTTGGAGTTCCACTTTCTCTAAAATAATGTGGAAGATAAAATTTTGGAAATATAGAAGTTGAGTGAGATTCTGAATTCTATAGACATGAAAACTTATTTCATCATGATGTAATGTCAATAGTGTTGTTTCATTTTACATGGACATAGATGAATGGAGATATGAATATTAAAAAAATGAAAATACAACCAAAGAGTTAAACTGAAGATTAGAATTTCGATAACATTGTAGCTCATGACCAAGAGGACTTTGCTGAAGCATTGGAAAATTTTCTTCAATTGTGATATTTTTAGTCCATGAAATCAATTATTCTGTCTTGATAGTTTGAAAAGATATATTCTAGAAAAATTATCCCCGAGTCATATAGATATATTAAAAAACAATAGTCCATAACAAATAGAAATTAACTTGATAAAGGGTGAGATATAGAGTCTTTCCATGTAACCTAAAATAAATGTTTTTGTATGTGTAATTTATTGAGGTATTGGTGGTATCCTTGATAATGAATTAAACATCCATGAAAATCTGAAGATGGGGGTAGTAATGAAATTAATTGGTTCTGTATATTAATAAGAATGGGTGGGCCAATTATAAATTTAATAGTATTTAAATATTTGGTATATTGATAGACTTATCCATTAGAGTGACTATATATTATTTTTCTAGTGGTAATATTACATTAATTTTCTCTTTATTTTTCAAATTTCCAATGGTAAAAGACTATTTACAGACCATGTTAAATCTTGGTGTCATATTTTTGAATGTTTACTTATTTTTTTGGTCTTTTTATTTAGTTATCACATAGGATTTTCGTTGATTTATAGATGGGTCTTAGGTATTCTACATTTAGGATTCAGTGATATGTTGTACAATGTGTTTTAGATTTTTTTGGAAACCATGTTTCAGAGTTTATCTTCTTGATGTTGTGTTGTTTTGAATCACAAAAAAATGGAATAACAGATACACTATAGAAGGCCAGTTTTTTATGATGGCTGACCTAGTGCACATGTTACCTCTCACCTAGTAGACATCAAGGTATTGTAACATTGACCATCTTACCAAATACCTGGAGTTTGAGACTCTTTTATGGATGGTAATTTCTCAAAGTTAGTCCAATCTAATCTAAAAAAACATGTTTTGTTGAGGATTGTGTTGGTATTGGTTATCATTGATGTTTTGGTTCATAAAAATCTATCACATGATAGATGATCGATATGAGGGTTATATATCCATTTATGAAAAAGATAACTAGAAAAATATTAATGGACAATTCGTTTTATATATTGGAATTTCATAGAAGAATATCACATAAATTATTTCCATATGAAATTGTCCCACGTAAAACATATGCGAATGTTATGTCCGATATTTCCTATATATCGTAATGAAAAATATACATGGTGATAGCGATCTTACATAATTTCAATACATTTTCTGATAGAACTATTAATTTTTTTGTGTATGGTCTTTATACAGTGACATTGGTAAATTCTTATATATAATTAGAGGAATTTCGAGAATCGTATCACTTCTCCATAAGTACAAAAGGAGGGGCACTACCACATTATATATAGGTGAATAAAAGAGATTTAAAATTATATTTTATTCATTCCTTCTAAAATATATGTGTATTTTATTCCCTTCCTCACAATTATATCTTATTCATTCTGATTAGGTCTAGTTTTGAGATGAAATGTGATTTTTTTGGCACATGAAAAAGAAACCAAAATGTTAGAAAAATATTAATGGAAAAAAATAATGATGTTTAGTTTGACATAAAAGGAGTCAGTCTTAGATTAATGATTCAAATTGTTGTTATGTGAATTATATAGAAAGAGTTTCATTTAATATGGTTACTAATCTATCCTTCGAATTTATGAAATATTTTGAATAGAGGTGTTGGAAACAAGCGTGAAGTGGAAGCCCCAAACAGGTGGGTTTAAAAAAAAAATTTCACTGATGATCAACGTAAACTTGTTAAAGATAGTGAATAGTATCCCAGCCCTAGCTGAGGACTGCACATGGAGGATTTTAAGAACCAAAATAAACCATAATATTATTTTTTTTAATTCTAAGCCTCATATGATGTCTACTCATTGTTGACGATCATTTCTCAAAGAATCTGAAGTCAAATTCCCCTATATCGCCCACACAGGATTCAAGCAATCCAAAAGAGCATCGTTCGTCATAATCCTGGTGCTAGAGTGGAATGGTGACGACTACTTCGATGCTCCAATGATCATGGCATCACTTCTCTAGTGATTCCCGATAGAGTGCTTGATCCATGCTCTTTGGATCTAGAGCCTCTCAATCTAGATCTTGGGAGATTTGAGAAGTGATAGAAGCACCATGAATAGTGCATGGAAAAATCCCCACCTCTTCTATTTATAGTGGTTAATTAAAATACCGACTATCGCCTTACCAACCCCAGATAATTAACACACTTTAAAAGGCATTTTATGACTACTAAATTATGTCATAAATTATTAACATTTACTTGTAATATATTAAAATATATTACGTGATAATAATTGATTCCTTAACTCAACTCGTCATTCTGATAAATATTAATTGGACCTTGGATAATTTAATAATTTTTAATTATTATTTTTGATGTATTTACTTAAAAATCATAAATAAATTTACTAAATAAATTCAATACTCAATATTCTAAACTAGAATAATATGATTTTATTTATTATGTTGTTGATCATTTTTATTTTGAAAAATCGCAGACCCCAGTTGTGGGGCCCACTATATACAATACCTTTATTTAACTTAATAAGGATGATTCTTGAATACGCTATTGTGTGTCACCATATGTGCTCTTATCTTGAAAATAATGAATAGTATTCACAGACCAAGAGCGGGATCTTGCAACCCATCATGGCCCCTCAAAACATCAGGTTTGTCAGAACATTGGAAACTAACCTACAAAAATGCACTGTGTAAGGTAATCTCTTTATATGTAATATCTCATAAAGCAGGACACACTCATGTGTCATCGCCATTTTTCTCCCATAAATGTTTTTCGATTTAATTGGATGGATTTACCTTCAAATTCCATGGACATGGTCTTATAAATGTACTTCCATCCTTATGAACATGGCCTAAGATATATTACTTTTGTAACCAGACAGCAGAAAATCCTTTCTTGACCATTAATCCAATTTCATGCCACCAACGATTCAATTAAAATAAATTACCTTGCCGCGACTGCATTTCAAAAGTTTTCATCTTTCATAAATGTATGCAATCAAATGACATATATTGGTAATTATCTCATGTCATGATGCCATTATACATGATCATAGATAGAAACGTCCAATTAAACCTGCAACATGTGGTGTTCCTATTGGCAGGTTAGTCCTCATGATCTCACTACTAGAGATCACCAAGTGAGAACATCATGAGAAGAAGTCCCAATGAATAGGAGCCCCCAACACCAGATAGTTAAAAAAACTACTGTGTCCAACCAGTAAGATGTATCTAGACCATAGAACATATATTTTAGACTAATGCCATTGTATCAAAAGGTTATCATTATAGACTGGGAACTGCTATAACCTTTCGATATGACAATTAATCATTGGACATTACTATTTCAATAGTGGAAACATAAAATTGTACATTATAATGCTAAGATGGCATCATGCATAGATAGTTGAATGCGTGATATGGTAATAAAATGAACTGAATAGTGTGGTCTAGGGAACCCCCTATTTCAAAAAGAGGTGGGTGGATTTTAGAACAGAATTGGTAAACTAGCACATTATCCATCCTACGTTTCAATGATTCCTTATTCGGTAGAATCATTCATTATCTACTATTATAAATGTATTTATTTTTAGTGTTTTTTCATATCCAAAGGGTGTGGATAATTTGATTTTATAAAATATACAGTGCATGAAATGAACTTCTAGGAGGATATAATTTCGAGAGGCCAAATTTTTTAAAATAAAATGTCTTATAAGTAAATCCAATGCAATAATTCCTTTGGAATGAAAATTCAATCATGAGGATTTCATATTTAAGTCAATAATGGAGGGTCTCCCCCATGTGGGATCTTTATGGGTTTTTATACATATATACCTTTTGATTACCCCTTATTTATCCCACCTTAATTATTTATAAAGTTATTTATACAAGAATCTTATTTTATCACCAACCTTTAAGTTCATCACCCATCATGGGCCTCACTCAACCACAAAATGAATTAAATTTATTATGGTCAGTGGGTCCCCAATAATTTTTATTTCAAAAACAATTAGTTCTATAATACTATATAATATTTAACTTATTGTCCTTCCATTCATAAAACAATCTTCCCATGGTTATTTTTTCAAATTAAATGACATATAAAACCTCAGTGAAACACTTTTTCCTACATTAAATCCTATAATTTCTTACTCTGTCAAGGCATCCTCCAGAGTCCCATGATGTATAATATTGGTTATTATACCTTAGAATGCTTAAATTTATTTCACACATTTCATTTTAAGAAATCTCACATCCATTATCCTCCAAACCCCATAGGGTTCCATTGATTTTGTAAATCAAGTATTATCTTCATACCAATGATCCCCTATTTCAAAGGACTAGAGGATTTTTTTTAGATCATCCCAATCGAAACACATGACATGGATGTTCTATGATAGATTCATGTCCACTCGAAAAATGACTAACCGTTTCACTATCCATCCTAATCTAATTAATGACCCATGAACATTAATTTGTTTTTGATCTGATGTAAATCTCAAATTATTTTCACCAGATCAAATCACCCATGGGTCCAATTATCGTTCCCTGCCTATGATAAATAGATAGGAGAGAACCAAAAATCATCATTGATGAATTGTTTTTTATTTTTATATTGTAATTCATTTAAAATATCACAACCATATCATTATTTTTTTGCTAATAGTCACTAATTTAGTTTATAAAAATAAATAATCTTTTTAAATAGCCTACATTGTGTTCTTATTAATTAAAATTATTATCAAGTTATTAATTTCTATAAAAAAAAATTCATTATTTTGAGGATATTTCATGATTTTGAAATATAAGTGTTAAATTTTGTGTTTTTGTCCGAATTTTTAATGAAGTAATTTCTGAACATTTGTAATATATAGAAAATAGGAAAGGAATAATTGATGGAATACATATTTAATAGATATGGTATAGAAAAAAACCTGGGGTTGATATCTTTATTAGTCTTATCACAATCACTATACCTTTATTATAAATATTTATATTTAACTAAAATATAATAAGTAATGGTAATTAATAAATTGAGAGGATTTATACATTTTTGGTGTTGTATATATATATGAAAATTATTGACATATAATGAAAATTAAAATGAAATTAATAATATTATAATTTAAGTGCATGAATATCACTATAAAATTCCCCAAATTACCCTAATAAATGATAATTTGTATGAAATATTTACAATTTCTAATTTTGGACTATAAAAGGACTCATTTTTGGGTCATATAATCTCAATAGAGGGCATATAATTGGATCCATGGAAGAGGGAGGTTGTTTAATATTCTCCTGAACCAACAACATTGACTGATATACAATGATTTCATAGTTGGGATGGATATTGTCAATTATTTTTGGAGAATTTTTCATGACTATCTAATCCAATCACTAAGTTAACTCGAAAGGGAGCCATGTAAAATTATTCTATTAAATAATAGGAGAATTTGAAAGAACTAAATATACTATTAGTGAGTGATATTATTATTATATTATGGTATACAAGAGAAGGGTTTAAAATCATTAGTGATTGATTCAATAATGGATTGGGATGTTTTCTTATGTATAATGACAAGTTCATAGCTTATTTATCTTGTTAATTGATGGTTAATGAGAAAAATTTCTCAACTCATGATTTTGAGTTTTCTATGGTAATTTTTTAATTAATGTTATAGAGGCATTATATTTATAGACATAAGTGAAAAAACTAATTGATGCTTTTTGTTGAATGGATCATGCAAGATTATCCATGATTTGGATCACAATAGATACAATATTTCTATATTTTCCAATTATTTATCTATAAATCCACATAAAAGGATAAGAATCTTATCATTCTGAATTGATTTTCAACCATAAATCTATGTGGAGATTAAAGAGGGAGAGATTGAATATTTAGAGTTCTAAAAGATGGTAAGAAATGTTCCTATGTTTAATCTTGATTTTATAGGAATGATAATTCTCAGGGACTATTTATTTGTTCTATATATACGATATTTGAAGATGGAGTTGTTATTGGAAGCTCATAGTTCTTGATTACCTATTCATCATGTAAGTGTGAATGTGTATATAGAATTAGAAGGCCATTCTAGTTATATAAATGAATAGGATTACCAAGTAGTTTCTACCTCGTTTTATATTATTTTATTAAGTTAAGGTTTATGGATAAAATTATTATCATATGATAAATCCATTACCCATACCCGAATGGAAATAATAAAATATCAAAATATAATTTTAAATTGAACTCCCAAATACATCTAATGGGAGTGAAAATATGTATGACATAATATACCACCTTATAATGTAATCAAACTTCATCGCTATTAGATAATATTTCTATCTAGACTATCTTCACTATGTATACATTAATGAAGTGGTAAGGTTTCATGGAGTTCTAAATTCCATTGTATCTAATTGGTATTTCAAGTTTACCATGATATTTGGGAGAATAATTCAGAATGATCTTGATATAGTGTTGTGTTTCATGCCTAGAAAAAAATTTAGTATGAGGGAGCAATTTATACCATTGATTACATTCTGGGATCTTCTATTTTAGATTTCAATTTTGGTTGGGATCAAAACCTTCAATTATTATATTTTTAATAAAACAATAGATTTCATTGATTTATTCATACGTATCATAATGGATATCTCTATAGAAGGAAGTATAGAGCTCCAATGTTCAATAATTCAATTAAAATAATAAATATTTTAGGACCTAAGATAGATGTTGAAAAGGAAGATAATTCTAGATCTATTTAGAAACCCTCCAGGAAAACACAAATTTGGTATAAATCTTATGTTGATAATCATCAGTGTGATGTGGAATTTGAAATTAGTGAAAATTTTCTTCTTAGAATTTCTCTATGGATGAAGGTTATCTGTTTCGGGAACAAATAGAAACTCTAAACTAGTTATATTGGTACCTTTGACATTATTGATCATATCAGGATGGTATGTTATCTATTGATATGTATACAAAAACTATCTCACATCATTTATCTTTTCCATGTATCTCTCTGGAAAAATTCCAAAACTGATCCATTACATATACTGAACTCACAACACATACCACTGGGGAATGATCATTTCAATGAACAAAAACTGGTGGATATTCTCAAAAATAGAGAGAATGGTCTATGATATAAGACCACTCCCTAAGTTAAAGTCATGTTCCCAAACCACAAATTCAACAGAGATACCAGACATAATATGATTCTAATTTGGTAGAAGTATCTATGGTTTTTTTGTACCATAGTGATATGATTTCATGGAAGAATTTCAATTTATGATTGTTAAAATGTAACACATTTATATTTTATTGAAAAATTAGTATCTTTATTGTATTTGATATCTTTCACTACATGCAACATTGAGTTTTAATAGACATACATATAATATAAATGTTACTAATTGACATGGAAATTATGTCCTAAAAATTAAACATAGACGTAAGAATAGAAAGAAAAAATTATAATTATTATTTATAATGGTTTTATATAAAAAACATATTTATAAAAAAGTACTTAATTTTCTGAAATTCAATTATATGTTTTGAGAATACTGTTTTCCCAAATACTGTTATTTTTTATTTTTTATTTACAAATAATGACATTAAAATTTTCAACTATTAGAAAATTTATTTAAAAAAAAATTAATCATTTTTCAAATCTAACTGTCAAAATTAACATAGTGTAAATGTTTGAAAATTTTCTAAAAAGTTAATTTTTTAGTGAATAGTAAAAATACTAGTTTATATTAAACATGGACATTTAATTCAACGAATTGGTAAGATATATTTTTTACATAGTTTAAAATGTAACATTAGTAAAATTATATTTTTCATTAATCCAAAATATTTCAATGGAATCAATTTCATATTGTATTTTTATATAAAAACATTTTCAACTTTTGAATTTTTTCATTTGTAAAACTAAATTTTCATCGTATCTATGGGTATACATTTAAAGTAAATTTTACCACTTATGTGAATGGAATTATAAAAATTAGATTTCATATTTTCTATTAGATTCATTTTTATTATTTTTTAAATTCAAATTAATATTTAATCAAAATGAATATAAAAAGTACTAAAAATTAATTTCTATGATTAAGGTTAAATATGTTTATAAAGGGTTAAAATAAAATGATATGGGGTTAAATTACCTAGAATGCTTTTCAAATATATTTTTTATAGAAATATTTCCACATTACAGCTTCTATGGTTCAATAATTATAAATTTTATTTCTTTTATAATGATAAATATTTTATTACCACATTTTATGTAAAGATTCATATTATCCCAATTCTATTTTTAGAAAAATTATTAGAGAAGTACAAGACCTGGCATTGAGACGATGTGCAATTTCAAGGCCTCGAGTACCCAGAATGATCCCTCTAAATAGTTTATGTTTTAAAAATATCATTTGATCAGTTTCACTGAAAAAGTGAAATAAACCTTAAACGGTTGCCCAGATCAGAAATATGAGGGCAACATTGCATTTGAGATGGCGGGTTTACCCTAGGCGGGACTTACTGTTAGTCGATGTAGGTCACTAGTAAGAAAAGCCTAAATTGGCATAACCATTAATAAAATTATTTTATTTATATAGTACGTATAACTCATTAACAGTGACATTGATTGAAAATATGAGACCACTATTGAGATCGTGAGGATATGATTTCCTTAGGTGGAGCATAACATTGGATGGAACATGCCAACTGTGAGATGTTGTTTTTGGGACGTGACTATAAATAAATTATGTTATATTTTTTAAAATTCATACACACTATAAATGGTAACTTTGATTTCAAATCCAATTGTACCATTGAGTTTGTGAGGGTGTTCTTTCTTTAGATGGTCCCTAACCTCGATCAATTTTAGTTAACAATAAAAGTAAATTTTTAGACTTTTTATATGAGAATAAAATAAACATAAATAAAATTATTTTCTTTTCTTTTTAAAAGTTTACACAGCGGAGAGGCTGCAACATAGTGATGGAGAAACCCAGTCTCCATTCATAAATAAATTTTTGTGGTGATAATGTTTCAAAGATAAATAGTAAGGTTGAAACATGTTAACCCATTAACGTGTTTCATCCCTTAATCAAGCACATGATCATGTGTTATATTTCCTAATTCTAGAGAATTCCTCTGGAAATTCCCAAAGGAAAGAAGGAGGATACTCTCTTGAGGTTGATGATGGATCGGATTTTAGGATTCAATTAAGTGGAAATGAATCGACGAACACTGGCCGAACAAGGATTGAAAAAGTGACACGACTCCAATATATGTCTGCTAATGATCCAACTCGAGGTAGAGGTTTTTTTTTCTGAATTTCCCCTGTTCTTGATTTTTAAATGAAAAAGGTGGGTCAACCCAGGAACATGTTAACCTGGGGACAATCATTCATGTGCGAGATTTTGACTGCATGATGATTTTTGGGGAAATTATATTTCTACTTTTTCCATTATCTTGATCCTTCTAACAGATTGGATTGTGTCTGGAATGAACAAACGACTGAAGTTCGATCCTCATGTTTATTTTTCTACTTTTCTCCACCATTTCCATCGCATTCATCATAGGATTATGAATGGACAATTATTATGAAATTGTTTCTAGGTACAACGATATGACATCATGGATTTGGGATAGACATGGAATGAAGGAGGTGCGACAATAACTGTGTTGATTGGATCGAGGAGGATCTAGAGATAGTTCACATGAAGTGCTTCGCCCTGAAAAGGTATTATGACATGGTTTTGAATACCTAGAGATTAAGTTCAAAACATGAGCAATTGATAATGTCTTCTGGATCAAATAACAGACCACGAAAGTGTGTTCAGTATCCCGTGGAAGGGCCTATAGTGGGGATTATGGTCGCGTGCCAAACAGTGGGGGTGGCATGTTTTGACAGAAGTAGCAACCACATCAACATGGGAACCCATGCGTAGGTGTCCATGGTAGGTTCTACAGACCCTTGACTCCTGGTGTGGGAAGTATTTGTGCCTGGCTAATCCGGCCATGTAGCATGGAGAAAATGTGACATATAGCTGCATCCGATAAGGTCATTCCCTATGTAGGCAGGAAGAACTGGTGCAATGGGCTGGGTCTGACCCAGCATGTTCTTGCCAGGGCCAACAGGTCAGGTTGTCCCAGTGGATCGAGTACGACCCAATGAACCCCAGGTTCGGTCATGTAGGTCTGATCGGGTCTGACTGACCCAGACACCAATGTCTCCTTTTTACTAAAATGCATGTTTCTTCCAAAGAGTTTGTCAAATTGATGAGATTTTTGTGGAATTGGGACCCTTGCGATGAGGTGTTCCTTTGGATATTGATTAGTGTGGTTTTCATTAGACCATAAGGGGCTACTGTCCTTCTCTTTTTCTTTTATATGAGGGGTCAATACAGGATCCTGATCCCATCATAGAGGCTGATAGTAGAGATAGAGATCATACCCTCAGAATTCTCATTGAATCCTCCAAATAGGATGTGATCCTTGCAAAAGAGGATGACCCGTGTTCCAAAGTGTGTTGTCTCTGCCCGGCTTCGACAATGAATTAGCGTGATGGAGGATGCATCGTACTAAGAGGCTAGATTAGTCCTCATTTCAATGCGTTGTACCTTAGATACAGTTTGAGGAATAGGTGTGACCAATATTTACATGGGCACAAATCTACTATCTAAGATTAAAATTAAGGTTTGGTCAGGATGTCCCATTGTGAGCCCGGGGTGAAGGACCCTTATCGTTGTATCAAGATCATTCATTCCTTCAAGAGTTGGCATGATCAAGGTACTTCAGTTAGTTCTTAGTTTGTTTTCTTTGGGTGGGGCCCTAAGATTCATGAAATCTATTATTGGTCTCTAATGAATTCATGTCTCAAGGAGAGAGTTCTATTAGAATAAGTGTGCCTTGAGAATAATCCTATGAACAAAGATTTGGATGTGATATCGAGACTCCTTATCTCATTGAGACCAGACGTCTCAATGAAACTTCGTGATGAATCGGTACCATATGTTCTCTCAGATGCTTTTGTTATACTTATTCTACATGTTTTCTCTATAATATCCTAAAGAGTGGGATCTTCTAGAATTGAGAGTCCAAAAACTGGAACCAAATGGTTGGAAGTGGATGATACCTTGCATCATGTAAACCATTACGAGTTTACCATGATGTTTTTATTTTATTTGTTATTAACATATACCAATGTTGAAATAATTGTGCCTTATTGCTGGTGTTTCCTTTGGGGTATATTATTTTGTGGATTTCGGGGTCCCCTATTGGATATTGTTTTACTCAACCATGATGGGAATTTTCCGCATGTGTCACATCTTAAGATGATAACTGATGATTTGGTAGAGTCCTTGGTGTAGCAGGACCAAGACTAGGACCGGACGACGCCTTGTAAGATCAGATGATCCAAGGTGTTTATGTCGACATCCTGTAGCATCTTCAGTTCCCTTATTTGTAGGTAAGACTTTAAATATGTATTTATTTTTGTGGGCTTGTATTCTAGCTCGGTTTCACATTACTGCATTACATTATTTCGCACTATGTTGTTGGGTTGTAGTGGTATGACCACATTTTCATTACATATTATTTCTCTCTCAATCCATATGGATTGGATTTGGGTACATGTGTACATGTTTTTTGGAAAATGCCTCCCATTTGTGGGATATTCCTAATCGACGATAGTCACTATCCCATATCCTATTGGAGGTGGGTATGTGGTTGTCACTGAATGGGCCCCGGGTGACAATTCATGAAAATATATTTTTAAAAACCCTATCTATGTCTTCTCCACCAATTATAAATGGTCACCCACTATCCTATACTCTTTATTCATGAAAAACACATTGTTTCATCATATATCATCCCAAATAACTTCCTTAATACATAAATTCATCCAATAATTCATTATTTGTTCATAAATACACCTAGGAACGCTTTTAGTGAAATCAATAATAAGTTTTTTGATGAAAATAAATCCTCTTTTACCAAGCATTTTATCTTAATTATTCATCCACCTTAATCAAATAATACTACTACATTATTATATAACAACGATTTTATCTTAATTATTCTTAAATTTTTATATCTTCTGTACATGAGTTACAACCATATTCTCCCCCTAAAATGTGAAATGAAACGGTTGATCATGTGTACATTGGACTACCAACTCATGAAATGATATTTTACATTATCTATCACCACTTATCAAGTCTAGATATAATGAAGGATTTAATGTATATAAATTATATTTATGATATTTTTATAATTTTTTAATTATTATATCACATATACTTTTTAACATTATATCACTTGGTTGATACGATAACATCATTCTTATGTAGGGTGATCAATCGCCTCACAATGTGATGTCGTTTAACATTCAATAATTTTATGTTTGGAAGGTATTAAGTGTAAATATAATGAACATATGTGCTATATATGATATAAAAATTAGTAATTAAATTTAATATATTATTTAACTTTATTTCATCTATTGATAAATAAAGAAACAATGTCCATGCATATGTACGACATTTAGTCTCCATGAATAGTCAAACTTGTTTTCTATATTTATCTTTATTGGATAACAACAATAACTATATAATGGATGATTAGACAATAAAAACACATATTTTGATTACATTTTAAGGGTATTAAATGTTTATTTTTTATCTTATGGGCCTGAGTTAGTGGATTTTAATTTTGAACATCCATTCTCTTCATTTGTGCACTTCATGCCTAATATGCACCAATTTAGGTCCAATGTTTCATCTGATTTCAATGAATGTAATTATTAATATTATAATTTGATATTTTTTTAAATTGATATAAACTTATATATGAACATTTTTCATTCAGGGATCAATGGTGGATTCATAAAGGATGATGAGGATTTTTTGCGAAGAAAGGAAACAATTTTGGAGAAGGAAGATTGGATATCATCCCACTGATCGGACTTTGCGACCCACAATACAGGCCCAGTGAAGCCCAAAATTCATGGGAGGCTAGAATACATATAGAGGAACAAATAATTCTTCTGTATCCAGTGCTAATTCGTCCTCAATGGTGGTGATTAAGGCGGTCCAAGTTGAAGATTCAATTCTGGGCCAGATTCTGCAACCCAGAAAAAATGCTCACTATTTCAATCATATCTCCCGTACCACAACGTATTTTGGCCTGAAGGTTTACAGGATGTTAGGGCCATCCGGGGCTTCATTTACATCTTCTATGGCCCACTCAAATTCTTCCTTCTAGAAGAGCCTTTAGGCGCGTCTTTATGGTGGATGCAAGCTGGATGCAACTTCGGGGCAAGAAGTGGAAAAGTCTCTCATCATTAATGTTCCACCCACCTTTCCCCAACATAATTAATTAAAGGCACATGGGATGTTGGGGGCTCGGCCAAGGCTTCATTTTTCCTATTTAAGGCAGTAGTGGTGGTGGGTTTAGGGATGTTGGGTGCTTTCTTTTCATTGTAATGTTATTATGCCAATTTGCCTTTGTAATGTTCTTCCTTCTCATCTAAGTTGTTTGAATCACCTTAGTATTCAATAAAAGTTCTTCTTATTCACTTGTTATGTTCTTATCCTTATCACCTTGATACCATTACCTCAATTTTTGAATTTATTCACACCAAACCTTGTGATTTTGTTCACACAATGGTGGAGTGATCGTTATTTTTGTTGTTTTTACTTCTTCAATTCCACCCTCATAAGTCTACTTTCCGCTTCCATTGAGAACTTGTCATCAATGGAGGGATAGCTCTTTTATGGGTTGATCCAAGGGAGTATCAAGGGGCTGGATTGAATGTTATTTCTCATTCCCTAAATGTTATTAATTTCTTTTAATTGAGATTCTTTCATTCAATGATTTTTATTCTTCCTCTTCATTATTTAATTTATTCACCCCACATTCATGTGCTAATTACATCCTTTACCTTGGAGTGCTCATGAAAATGATCCAACAAGTGTATTGGTGATTATAATATGTTTTTAAGTTGTTTAATCAGTATGTGATGAGGTTAGTTTGAATTCATTGCATTAATCCTTCTCGAGTTAATGAAATTAAAATCGTAAAAAAAGGAATTCATTCAATCCACCCAGAGCAATAACCTAGGATCAACTCATTTTCTCAAAATTTGAATTCACATAGATCTTTTAGTGCTCTTTCAAAACAATCTAAAATCAACCCAAGTTTGCCACTTCATATCCAAAAATCCATCTCTTTTTATTGAGTGTCTAAAGGTTCTTCTTAGGTCTCTGAGGATTCGACAACCCAAGCTACACTACAAATGACCGATTAACCCTTAAAACATGGGTAGATTTGGGAGAAACCAAATTTTGGCGCCATTTTCATGGACAAAGTAAGTTCTATAGACAAAAAAATTCTTTCCTCACCCCCATTCATCTATTCTAACCCAATATCTCTTATCTTTTCCCTTTCTCGCTTTTTTTTCTTTTGGAGCATGTCTGCCTTCACCCGCGATAACTCAAACAGACTAGTTAGGGTGGAAAGTCATAGGATAGGGGATTAAAGTACACCATTGGATCCAAATCTTCCTAATACCCCAGAGTTAAATATTGAGTCAATTTCAATGGAGGGTATTCAAAGAAACCAATTCATAAACCCGGGCTGGAACCAAAATGGAAACCCAAATGAGGCAGCCCAAAATTTGGGGAATGCAGTTGATCAAACCATGAATGACTACCTTACACCTACCTGGACCAATGCACCCTCTTGCATTAGGCATGCTTCCCTAGGAGATGCGCACTATGTCTTTAAACCTCATGTCCTAAACCACCTTCCAACTTTCCATGGGATGGAGTCAGAAATGCCTTACCTTCATGTCAAGGAGTTCAATGACATTGTTGAAACCATGTGCTCACCACATCAACTTGAGTCAGCTACGATGAGGCTCTTTCCTTTCTCACTTAAGGATCGAGCAAAGAACTGGTTAAATAATCTGAGACCTTCATCAATCCACACTTGGAACCAACTTCAAAGATAATTTTACAAAAATACTTCCCCTATCACAAAACCATTACACTAAAAAAGAGCATCCAAATTTTTTTTGAAAAAGAGGGAGAGTCATTTTATGAAACATGAGAGAGGTTCAAATACACCCTAAACATGGTTCCACACCATGGTTTTTCTATTCCTGAACAAGTAATAATTTTCAATGATGTTTTGGGCTCGGGGAAGAAAAAATTCATTGACATGATGTGTAATGGGACCTTTAAAAACCAATCCCCAAATGATGCTTACGAGTATCTAGAAATACTTGCTGAACAAAACCAAACATGGGGAATATCACCTTATTCTGAAAAGCCACAAAGAACTGCTGGAATGCATACACTTAGAGAAGAGGAAAGCCTTAGGGAGAAACTTGCAGCACTCTCTAGGAAGGTTGAAGAGATAGACCATAGGAAGATCAATGAAATCCAAACTGTAGACTCTGTTTTCACAATCTATGATAAACATGACCACAAAACAGGCAACTTCCCAACCATTCCATCCATCAAGAATTTACTTTTAGGAGGACCACCTGTTGAAGTGAATGCCCTAAACTTTCAAAAGCCTCAATACACAAACACATTCAACCCAAGGTATAATGACCACCCAGGCTTCCGATGGAAAGATAACCAACGACCTAGCCAACCACAATGACCAAACCCCTACCCTACACAAAATTTTCAAAACCATAACCAATTCCAACCACAACCAGTTCAATACCAACATCCTCCAGTCAAATTACAACAACCCATCCAACAACCAAAGTATCCCCCCTGGGATAACCCAACCAACACAAAAACCTTCCAAAAATGTCCCTCTCCCAATCCTTGAACAACTGTGCAAACAAATGGAAAGGATGAACTCAGAATTCTCTTCCATGAAACAAGAACTTCAAACCATCAAAAAAAGAAAGTCACCCATGCCCACACATGCCATTCCACAACAAACATCAAGGGGGGAGACAAGTTTCACTCAAGCAACTCAAGAACAACTAAAGGCTGTGACAGTTTTGAGAACTGGGAAATCAATTGAGAAACCTGAACAAATAGTTCATAACCCACCTGAAGATTCAAACTCTAATGAAAATTCAAATGAAACACATGAACAAACTGAATATACTAATAAAGATGTGAAAGAAACAACTCTTCAAAAAACAACCCCACAACCTTCCCCATTTCCTCAACTCATGAGGGGGAAAACCAAGACGGAATTGAGTGAAACCTTGAGGGAAATATTCTCACAAGTCAAGTTGAAAATTCCACTCCTCTATGCGATTCAAACCATTCATTCATACTCAAAATACCTTAAGGACCTCTGTATATTTAAATGGAAATTCTCACATAAGAACCAAGTCCTTCTGGTAGTAAATGTTAGCACAACAATCCAAGGAACCCTTCCTCCAAAGTTGAAAGACCCAGGATGCCCTTACATAAATGTTGAACTAGGAGAGAACAAAGTTGTCAAAGCCATGTGTGATCTAGGAGCCAGTGTGAACCTCATTCCTTATGCTATGTATTGTCAGTTAGGGCTCGAAGAACACCAACCCACATCTGTCACTCTTCAACTTGCTGATCGTAGTATTCGAGTTCCAAAGGGGATCTTAAAGGATGTTTTGGTGAAAGTTGAAAATTTCATTTACCCATATGAATTCATTGTTCTAAAAAATCACCCAAGCTTAGGTACTAGGGATCAAACCCCAATCATCCTTGGTCGTCCCTTCCTTGCAACAATCAACTCTGTTATCCAAGTCCAAAATGGGAACATGACCATTACCTTTGGAAACATGAGTCTAGACTTGTACATCTACAATGAAAACTCTCAAATTGGGGATGATGAAGAGATCCATGATGTTAATTGGATAGGTAGTGTTGATAGTGAACTCAAGTAACATCAAGGAATTACCAAAGGATGTTTAAGTAAAGAAGAGATTTATTTTCTTTGTTCACATGAAGGAAATTTGTCTCCTTGGCTTGAATCTCTTTCAGATTGCTCTATTGATGATTTTCTAAAATCACCGATCAATGATAGCATGGGTGAAATCAATAACATCGAGTCCATATCCCTTCATGAAACTACTCTAGCTAATTTAGTGGATGAAATTTCTCTTCACAAGGAACCAATTTTGTCAAGAAATCTGAACAAAGAAACTGAGTTCAATACAAAGTCTCATCCTTTCTTTGAAATTGATAACCACTCTGATCTTGAATTTAAAGTTTTACCTTCATCACTCAAGTATGCGTTCTTAGGGGACAATAAATCCTTTCCTGTTGTCATTTCTACTTCTCTTGAATCCAATCATGAGAGGATGCTTCTAGATGTCCTTAGAAGACACAAGAAAGCCATTGGATGGACCCTATCAGATATTCCTAGGATTATCCCACTTATCGGGACTCATAGAATTGTTCTAGAATTCGATTCAAAGCCATGTCATCAACCTCAATGGAGACTCAATGCTAAACACATGGAAGTAGTGAGAAAAGAACTTTTGAAATTTTTAAAAGCTGGTATCATCTATCCTATAGCTGAGAGTGAGTGGGTTAGCCCAATCCATTTGGTTCCAAAGAAGGCTGGAATCACAGTAATAACCAATAATGATGGAGAGATGCTTCTAACAAGGGTTAGTAGTGGATGGAGAGTCTGTATTGACTATAGGAAGATCAACTCTTGTACCAAGAAAGACTATTTCCCCTTGCCCTTTATAGATCAATTCCTCGAGCGAGTGGCGGGTCATCAATTCTACTGCTTCCTAGATGGATTCTCAAGGTATAATCAAATCGAAGTCTCTTTATAGGATCAAAGAAAAACGACCTTCACTTTTCCATTCGACACTTTTTCCTTCAAGTGCATGCCCTTTGTGTTATGCAATTCCCCTGGTACCTTCCAGTGGTGCATGATGGGAATATTCTCGGACATGGTGGGGGATTGTTTAGAGGTCTTCATGGATGACTTCTCCATCTTTGGGGAAACTTTTGAGGGATGCCTTCTAAATGTTGAGAAGGTTTTTTCAAGGTGTGAGGATAAGAATCTCATACTAAATTGGGAAAAATTCCATTTCATGGTAAGGGAAGGACATGTTCTAGGTCATCTGGTATCTGGTAGAGGGATTGATGTTGATAAAGATAAGGTTGACATCATTTGTCACCTACCCTCTCCTAAAACTGATAAGGAAGTGATGTCCTTCTTAGGACATTCTGGTTTTTATAGAAGGTTCATTACGAATTTCAGCTCTATTTCTCGACCACTTTGTTCTCTATTTGGAAAGGATGCTCCATTTTTATGGACATAAAGCTGTGATGAATTATTCTATACACTCAAGTAAACTCTTATATCTCCACATATCATGAAATATCCAAATTGGAAACTTCCTTTTGAGCTCATGTGTGATTCAAGTGACTTCGCTGTAGGAGCAGTCTTAGGACAAAGGTGTGAGAAAACTCCATGTTTCATTGCTTATGCAAGAAAATATTTAAATGATGCACAAATAAACTACACCACCACTGAGAAAGAGTTGCTTTCTATTGTTGTTGCCTTATAGAAATTCAGGTCTTATCTCTTAGGATTACCTATCATTGTCTTCACTAACCATTCAACCCTAAAATACCTATTCCATAAACAAGATGCCAAGGCTTGATTGATTAGGTGGGTCCTTCTTCTTCAAGATTTTGATTTAACCATTAAGGATAAAAATGGTGTTGAAAATGTTGTAGCTGATCACCACTCTAGGATGTAATTAAATGACAACTCACACCACCTCTTTGTGTCTAATTCATTTCTCAATGAGCACCTCTATTTAGTGAGTGATTTCCCTTGGTATGCTAACATAGCAAACCATTTGGGGATGGGTGACATTCCAATATTCCTGGGGACCCTTGCTAAGAGGAAATTTCTTTCTGATGTCAAACACTATGTGTTTGATGAACCTTACCTCTTCAAGTTATGTCCTGATCAAATCATCAAAAGATGTGTTCCTGTGTCTGAACAAGAGTCCATTCTAAAATTTTGTCATAGAGAGGCATGTGGAGGACACTTTTCTACAAAGAAAACCACTGAAAAGGTCCTCCAAAGTGGTTTCTACTGGCCTAACCACACTAAGGATTCCTTCCAATACTGCAAAAGTTGTCCTCAGTGTCATCAATTAGGATCCATTTCCAAAAGAAATCAAATGCCCCTCACTCCCATTCTAGTCGTCGAAATCTTTGATTGTTGGGGAATTGATTTCATGGGACCCTTTCCAAACTCTAAGGGATACCTCTACATCCTCTTAGCTATTGATTACGTCTCAAAATGGGTTGAGGCCATTCCCACCAAGACTAATGATCATCAAGTTGGGAACCAATTCCTAAAAGAGAATATCTTTTCTAGATTTGGAATTCCTATGGCTATAATCAGTGATCATGGAACCCATTTCTGTAATCTACCATTCTCTTCACTCATGTCTAAGTATGTAATTTCTCATAAGTTGTCCACTGCGTACCATCCTCAAACCAATGGTCAAGATGAGTTAGCAAATAGGGAGATTAAGAAAATTATTAAAAAACCTGTCAACCCCTCTAGGAAAGATTGGTCTGAGAAACTCTTGGATGCTCTTTGGGAATATAGTACAGCATTCAAAACCATCCTAGGAATGTCACCATATAGGTTGGTTTATGGAAAATCATGCCATTTACCTGTTGAAAATGAGCATAAGGCATTTTGGGAAATCATGAAAATGAATTTCAACATTTCTTTAGCTGATGAAAAGAGGATGTTAGATCTTAATGAACCTGAGGAACTTAGGATGGAGGCGTAAAAAAATTCAAGGATAAATAAATCTACAGTTCAAGCCTACAAATCTAGGAATGTCAAAGTCAAACAATTTGAACTGGGAAAACATGTGCCCTTGTATAGTTCAAAACTTCATTTACACCAGGGAAAGTTAAGGTCAAGATGGTCAGGTCCTTTCACAGTGCATCATGTGTACCCCCATGGGGCAGTAGAAATTCGGGATCCCACAAGTGGTAACATTTTTAAGGTCAATGGTCATAGGTTAAAAACATTCATTGAATCATTCAATAAATAGGAAATGGAGGTTGAGTTAACAGAGCCAACCTATGAACTTGAAAAAAATAGATAGATTTAGGATTCATGTCGGGCTAATTACGTTAAACAAAAGTGCTGCACGGGAGGCAACTCGTGGTCTTTATTTTTCTAATCTTTGTGAATCATTTTTTTCCTTCTTCTTAATTTTGTTATTTAAAATATATATATATATATATATATATATATATATATAGACTGTTGTCATGTTCTTCTTTTATGAGTAAGGATGGGTATGAAAGGGGAGCACCGTATTCATCCGTGTCATATGGTGTGATCCCTGAGTAATACCTTACCCAGAAAATATAAAGAAGACAATGTATCATCAGTTTATTTTAATTTATTTTATATTTTTATAGGTATTTTTTTAAAAAATAGATTTTTGACCTATTATTCTTTTATGAGTATGGATGGGTATGAAATGGGAGCATTGTATTCATCCGTGTCACGCGGTGTAATCCCTGAGTAATACCTTACCCAGAAATTTAAGAGAAGACAATGTATCATCAGTTTATGTTATTTTTACCTTTTTTAGATTAAAAAAAATAAAAAATATATATATATATATTTAAAAAAATTAAATCCATGTCATAGGTCATTGGGAAAAGCTGGTCACAACCGTCCAAGCCATTGAAAGACAAACCAGAACTGAATGGAGACATGGGAATGCATTTTCAACATCAACCACCAGGTTACTTCATTCCATAATTTTCATTTTCATTGTCTTCGTTGAACTTCTATCCTACCCCTTCTATGTTTCAATTCATTAAACACTGGGGAAAATGTTATTCTATGTTGGGGGGGGAGATAAAAATCTTTGGAAGGAAAAAATTTCATTAACCTTGAACATGATAACACACATTCCAAACTCTGAAATTGGATATCAAATAATTTTGCATTCCTTGATTCTGATTTTAATGCAATTTTATGTTCATGGGCATAGTTATTGTAAAGTGCGGTTGTCCGATGTGATTTTTCACTGTTATATTTTCATCCATTTAAAAAAACACAATGCACATCCTCTAGATTGTGTGGTTTTAGTTTGAGTTCTTGGGGACCCATAATAAATAGCATAGGATTGGCGATCATTTTAATTTTAACATGAGTATTCAAAAAAAAAAATTGCGCGTAGAGCAATGAATTGACCTAATGTGTGGCTTTCGGCACCTGGGGATCGTGACTCCATAGTCGTCTGGCCTAGAGTTGGGCATTTTATCTCTATTTGTGGTAATTTTAATTTTTTTTTTGATTGATTTAACTCGAGATGATTCCCAAGTATGTGAGCTTCACTTGGTGGCGTAAGGTCTTTGAGCCAGGGAGTCATCGGCAAAGTCTTGCTACATTGGTTGACTCGATTGAGTTCAATTTAAATTACCATGGAAAAATTGAAAAAAAAACAAACAAACTGAAAATAAAAAATGAGTACTCATCTTATTTTTAAAATTTTATTGCTCCTAGTGCTTCCATCTTTTCTCCCTCGAATGAAAATGAACCCCCATGTCTATTGTGACACACAACACTTCATCATGCTTAATTGAATTTGGATGAAATATGGCAATGAATTTGAACAAAGGAATGGGCTTGAGCTTGAGATATGCTTATGGACATAGCTTGTTTTAAATGATTTTTATGGGTTTCATAATTGTTTTTTATGTGATCTTTGGGTGAGAAATGTGTTTTAAAATGTTTTTGGAAAAGGTTATTTGAATCTCATTTTTGTGAGATATATTTTGCTCGGGACTGGAAAAACTCAAGTTGGGGGGTGCGATTAGCCAATAAAAACACATATTATGATTAGATTTTAAGGGTATTAAATGTTTATTTTTGATCTTATGGGCCGGAGTTAGTGGATTTTAATTTTGAACATCCATTCTCTTCATGTGTGCACTCCATGCCAAATATGCACCAATTTAGGCCCAATGTTAATCTGATTTCAAAGAATGTAATTATCCATATTTTAATTTGATATTTTTTTAAATGGATATAAACTTAAATATAAACATTTTTCATTCAGGGATCAATGGAGGATTAATAAAGGATGATGAGGATTTTTGGCGAAGAAAGGAAACAATTCTGGAGAAGGCAGATAGGATATCATCCCACTGATCAGAATTTGGGGCCCACAATACAGGCCCAATGAAGCCCAAAATTAATTGGAGGCTAGAATACATATAGAGGAACAAATAATTCTTCTGTATCCAGCGCTAATTAGTCCTCAATTGTGGTGATTAAGGTGGTCCAAGTTGAAGATTTAATTCTGGGCCAGATTATGTTGCCCAGAAAAACAGACCACTATTTCAATCATATCTCCCGAACCAAAACGTATTTTGGGCTGAATGTTTACATGATGTTAGGGGACATCTGGGGATTCATTTACGTCTTCTATGTCCCACTCACATTCAGCCTTCTATATGGTCCTTTAGGTGCGTCTTTCCGTTGGATGCAAGCTGGCTGCAACTTCGGGGCAATAAGTGGAAATGTCTCTCAACATTAATGTTCCACCCACCTTTCCCCAACATAATTAATTAAAGGAACATGGGATGTTGGAGGCTCGGACAAGGCTTCATTTTTTCCTATTTAAAACATTAGTGGTGGTGGATTTAGGGATGTTGGGTGCTTTCTTTTCATTGTAATGTTATTATGCCAATTTGCCATTGCAATGTTCTTCCTTCTCATGTAAGTTGTTCGAATCACCTTAGTCTTCAATAAAAGTTCTTCTTCTTCTCCTTTTTTGTTCTTCTCCTTATCACCTTGATACCATTGTCTCAAGGTGTGAATTTATTCACACCAAACCTTGTTATTTTGTTCACACAATGGTGGAGTGATCGTTATTTTTGTTGTTTTTACTTCTTCAATTCCACCCTCATAAGTCTACTTTCCGCTTCCATTGAGAACTTATCATCAATGGAGGGCTAGCTCTTTTAAAACATGTACAATATATATCAATACATAAGGTAAGTGATTTTCATAACACTTTTATTATCTATGAGACACATATAAGATTCACCACATTTTTATGTTATGTGGTGTATCTAATATAAATGAAAGTATTTTATGATTCTTATCCAAATTATTATGGTTATTTAATATCCAATTTAGGATATCTCTTTCTTAGGGATAATTATTAAATTTTACCAATGTTGTAAGGGTTTTATGATATAATCTCATCATTTACCAGGATTGTATATTTGTATGCTTCTGATGGTGAAATATTATGATCTATTTCCCCATACACTCATAAAATATTAGTTTTAACTACTTTTTTAGATTATATATTTCCATTAATTTTAATCTCTTTATTTTCATATTATTTTAAAATAATATTTTTAATGGAAACTGACTGTTTTTATTTCATTGGATGAAAACCCCTTTTCTTCCTTATAAATGTTTTTGAAAAATATTTTCAATATTTTTTAGTTATAAAAAATGATTTATTAAAGGCATTGTTACACGTGTTTCAAATTTTACAATATTTTTTTAAAATTAATATTGATATTATATAAACAATTCATTCTTGTATTTTACAAAAAATTTGAATAGGGTATTTGTTTTAATGTCTATGACATTAATAGAATTTCATACTTTGATGATCATTATTTTCATTGTTTCTTAGTTTATAAAAGATCATGGTTATTTTAGGAGATATTTTTTTGAAATTTTCTATAAATTTAAAATTTCAAAATGTTTTTTTAATTGTAAATGATATTTACCTTATGAAGTCATTTATATTATTATTAGGTCTTCCTTTATATGTTTCCGTGGTTATTTTCAATATTTAGGGTTTGAAAAATGTTTTTTGGTTTTAAAAATTATTTTTTACAGTGTAAATGCAATTTTTTAATAAAAAACCTAACTGATCATTCAAAATCATTTTCCATCTAATATGACATTCAGTGATGTCACTGATAAATTATAAGGGATATAATCCACAAATTCCATTCTAAATATTTATGTAAATTTTTTATTCTTGAGATGGCATGAGGATTAGGAAGCCAACTTTTCCCATTATTTATCCTATGATAATATAATGAGATTATTACGAAACATATTTATTTTATAAATGTTATGCTATGATGAAATTTTTTATGAAACCCATTTCTTTTTTTGAGTTCAAATGTGATTAATGCTTTATGATATTTGGGAAGACATATTTATTATTTTCATTATTTTAAAAGTGGTACTTATATATGCCACTAATGAATTGTGTAATGATTGATATATCAATAGATAAATATAGCTAGAATTGGTAGATTATTCATTTCAATAGGGGACTTTGTATAAAATGATAGTCATGGGACTGATACTTTACTACTATAATGATTATGGGATTGAACCCACTAGATTATGATAACCTTGTAAACGATCCTTTAATACTATAGAATTGACATTATATGCTCATTTTTATATCACAATTATATTTATTACTCTAATATAATGATCCAATTCCTAATACTAATTTATTTTATCAAGATTCATGTCATATTAACTTCCAATCATTTTGAAATGACTCAATATTATGTTCTTTGGTATGTATAGTTTTGTTTTCAAATGTTCTTATCATATTCTCATACACATTTTCTCCGGTTATGACTATATTTTTTCCTAGTTTAAACAATATAAGTATCTGATATCTCCATTTATTTTATTTATATTACCCATGTTATGAATAAATATATAATGTATGATATGTTCTAGAAGGGTTATGATTTTGAAGAGCATAGTGGAAGATCACGTAGTTCAAATATGAACAAGTTATTTATGACTGAAAATTAATTTTTATTAGACACGAAAATTAGAGGTACAAGGAAGAATGACCCCTCAAGGAGGCAGGATGTAATGTATCCCAAGAGCGTATTCGTGAATAACAACCCTACACATAAGAGTAAGAGATCCTAATATAAAAACGATAACAAGATTCTCTGCTACATTATCCAACCTCAAAAGGGAGTCCACCGCGAAGTTTCATACTCTCCAAATATAGTGAAAATTCTACCCAAAGTTGGTTTTCATAGAACACCAATGAACCAATTAAAATAGGTCCCATGGAAAATGATGCCTCCCTTAGATAGCTCTCACATGAACTTCAAAGTTAAACTCTGTAACTTCCATTTGACCACATACTACATGTAGAGAGTTATACCTGATAAAAAAGTTATTTATTATTCCAAATTTCCAATAGAATCATACCATTATGATCCTCAATAACTTTTTTCTATAATTTTTTTAATTTTAATTTAATTTTTTTTAAATATATGTATTAGTAGTTTGGGTCACTACAGTTTCCATTCCCTGGGTTATAAAGAAAAGTAGTACATGTGAGATGTAAAATAGGATTTAATGTGTGGAATAATATATATGAGATGTTCAGGAGTCTTAATGAATTATATAGTTTCTTATATATAATATATCAATTAATAATTTAAAATTTTATAGGATTTTTTTGTTAATTATCTTTTAAATTTCAATAAATCTTTAAACCTATAAAGATCCTTTGGATGTAAGAGATTCAATAATAATTATTAATTTTTTAATAATGGATGGTTATATCAAGAGTTTTATATCATGTATCAATGAATTAATTTCCACCATGTGATTTATAATTATAAGATTATCTTCATTAGCATATTCCATATGTGACATCGAGCTCAAACAACACAAATAATGTATCTCTTTAAATTGAATCTATTTGATAGGATGTAGAACATGAAACCCCGAGTCAAAATGAAACATAATATGGTATACTGTTATATATTAGATGTTATATATTTGGGTATTAATATTACTAAATAAATTATTAAAATTATGGATTTATATAGATTATAAATATTGTAAGAATCATTTAGAATAACATGAAATGTTTCTTGAAAAAGATTACTTTTTCTAAAAGTCATTTTAGTTTCACATTAATGAAATAATTTAAACATAGTTTTCACCAATTTTAGAAAATTTATATTATAAAATTGTGTTTGTTTTTTAAACTAATATTACAAAATTATATTAGTAGAGTTTTTTGGATTTTTTTGAAATGTTCCATTTCATTGATTAATAGTGAAATTTATTGAATTTTAATTGAATTACATGCTTCAGTTAAATTATTCATAATGATATATTATATATTATGTTGTTTTCATTCAAAAATTATTTTTATTATTATCGATTAATCTAATTTAATTTCATTTTAATCATTTTCAAATTAGTTTTCGACTAACAGACCATATAAACATTTGAATATTTTCTTTTGGAAAACCCGAATTTTTGTCTTATGAGCTGGGATGATTTGAAAATAAATTATTTAACTTTCGGAAATGAAATATTCAAATATTTATTGAATATTTCGAATTATAATAATTTATGTTATTTAATAAATGAAATAAAAAATCCCAAAGAAATAGTGAAAATAACAATAATTATTCATCTTGGTTAAAGTAAAAATAGATTTATAGTGGGTTAAACATAAAATATATGGGATAAAATGACATAAAATCATATCCAAATATATATTTTTCTACCATATTTTTACCCTATAATTCCTAATACTCTAAAATAGTCCTTTTTCTACCATCTAGAAATTTTATAACAAGGGTACACAATTTTTATTTTATAATATAACAAATGTGCCACTCCCCTCCCTTGTAGAAGGACACCCCTCCTATAGTCATCACACCTTAAAATATTGTTGGTTCATAAAATACCTGATCCAATAAATTACTGAAATCCCATCCTTTAATATTAGAAGACTTAGTTTAGTTTTAAATATGTTCTAGTAATACATTAGTTATAATCCAAATGAGTTTGTTCAAGAAGAATTAAAATTACTACCTATGTGTTTTTGTCGTTTCTTATTTCAGCTAATTAAACTACTATTAAAATATGATTGTATTATATAATATTCATATTAAATAATAATATTTTTTTTTATATTTTTTATGACCTAAAACCATCCCCACATCCATAAATGGGTTATGAAATCATCATTCGTGTGAAAGGATAACTACCACCTCCTAAACAGATGTCATTTTTTTCTATTACCACCTCTCACAGATGGGTATGATGATGAATCTAATGTATATATATGATATAAAATATTTAATTATACCACTAGAGTAATTAAATCATATAAAAATATTTTACTTTCCATTCAATATGGTATATGACAATTTCGCTCGTGGGTACATCGCACTATATCCTTATTAAGAGTCATGAATATTTTTTCAATAATGATTTACATGGAAAGTAATAACTATAAATTTAATTAATATATAATATATAAACGATATAATTATGTTATTAATTACATATTTATCATTATTAAAATATAATATATCATGGTTTTTTTTACCGTTTCACTGACTAAGAGATGATAACGTTGTTCCTGTACTTCTTGACTACTTCATCCATGAAGTGACATGACTCTATCGTTTCCCCACATCACTATATTAATGATATAATTAAACATATATAAGGAAATAATATGATATTTTTACCATTATGGATGCATAAAATATTACTTACCTTCATTCTATAATGATCAATAAAAATGGAAATGTTACTCATGCATGTATGACCTACTTTATATATGATCGTAACAATCTTTATTTCTCATAGGTGACCATCGGTGGATTCATTTGACAGGTTTTTCTACAATTCAAAGAATTTTTAGGGGAGGGATATAGTGGGTTTACGTGATAGAGAACACAATATGATTTAGATCACCTCGGAGGAGGACCTCATCACCGCCTAGTCAAGTGCCCCCCGTAGCGTCTATAGATATCAGTTCTACCTATTTCCTTGGACTTTCAATTTCCATATGAAATAATATTATCCTATATCTATGATCTGGGTGAGCTTTATTAATTTACCTTTATAATTTCAAAATACATCGATCATTAGGATACATGGAAATCTCGTTGGTGGATTCGTATGTTCTAATAGTCGTACAGAATCTATATGTCATCCCTTCAATCTGCAGGTTTGTGTAGAAATGAATGTGTTAGGGAAACCTTTCGAGTATGTTTGGGTTACATTCAGTGAGGATTATAGGTTCATAAAATGGGTGGTTTAAGTGACATGGATGGACTTCTGGTCTACCAGTAAATATTTGGGTCACTATATATATAATTGTTGTCTGGGAGTTCATTTCTATGAAAGGATGGTGGATAGAGATAGTGGAAATTATTCAATGTTCCATGATAAGGTTGTAACATTGAAGCCTATGGCTATGGGTATGGAATTTTGAGGATATGGTGTTAACACATGTAGCTTGTAGAACAATTTGGGTTAGCCTAAATCGTTACTACCTCTATAGGAGAAGATTCTCGTCATTAATTTAGTGAACTCCAATGTGTCATTGAAGGCTGGTTATGGTGTTGATTTTGGGATGTAAGAAATGGTTTATTTGGTAAATATGGTGGTTACTGAGGTTTTTAACACTTTGATGCATGATATTTATGGTTCTTCTAATTGAAATGAGCTAATCCGTATTGAGAGTGTGAGGGTAGGTTATGGAATCGTCTAGATTGATGATGTTTGAGCAGAAATCCAAACAGATGGGGTTCAATTACTATGGAGTATTGGGTATTCTATGAGGTGGATGTTTCTGTTTCTTCTTATACTGAGATGTTGAGTTCGGGTATGGGTGATCCATGTAAGGGGAGGAAGGGATCTGCTAGTCACATTATAGCTGGTAGGCTAGGATTTTCTGTGTCAATGACTAATAACCCAATTCAGTTAAGCAACTGAATTGAAGGTTTTGTAGAGGTATGTTTATGTTTTGATCGAACTAATTCGATTAATGCAGGCTGGGTCCATGTGAATTAACAAAATGGACATGATCACAACCTTCCAGTTTTTGAATATTCAAGCTTGAAGAGTGACAGGAGTTATAGATTGAGGATATGTAAGATGTATTACTCCTCTTTACCACCTAATTTCGAGACTCGATCTAATAAAAAGATAAATTACAAAAAAACAGACATAGAGGCTTCAAGTGAAAAGACCTCGGAATTATACTTATATTCTGAAAATGATGTGGTTGACCATGTCTTGTTAATTAATGTGACTAAAGAGGAGGGTGCCCAAATGATGGGGAGGTCTCTAAGGGCGAATCTCAATGAGGATCAATACTCCCGAATTGATAAACATGAACTATTTCATATAGGGGGATTCAAAAAAGGAAAGATCAGATTTGATGAGTACATATAGTCTAATGATCACCTGGCTTCTGAATTTGGAAATATGATCTTGATTTTACCTACCATATATGTAAATTTTATCTCCTATAAATTTTGTAGGGAATCATTCTCCGGTAATCTTAAATTATTTTTCAATGCTTCTATTTAAATTGTTGGAATATGTTGATCAGTTTGGGATGTATGATGGAGTATTATTTTGGAGCATCTATTTCATTTAATTTTATGTGAATCTTCAAGGATACATAACTAGCATTCTACACAGGTCTTCTTTGGATGGGGTTCAGAGCATTAATCTTTCAATAGTGCATTCCATTTGGATTTGGTAGACTGAGTGGGTATGGAAATAAAATTAGTTCCACGTCCATGAAACCCTGTATGGGATAGCTTGTTGATTGGTCAAGAAATTTTGAAGTTTTTTATCATGGTTTAGTTATTGTGGACGGGCAGACCCTGTTGTTTGGTTATGGGTTTTATGGTTTTAATCCATTGTAATGCTGGTTATATTGGCTTCTCACTTTTTCTTTAAATGTGTTATGATAATAAAAAGGATATTTGTGTATCAAATTATAAATATGAGAATTATTTCATGATTATTATTTGGAAGATGATAAATCTATATAATATTCATAAGAAATAGAACATTCATGATAATGTAAGAATAAAAAACCACGCTATTAACACAAAAAACCATGAAGATAATAAAATATTATTAAATATTAGGTGATAAGATGTAATGATATGATAATATATGATATTATAAATATTAATATGATCCTTTTATAAGTTAATTAAATGTTAATGTCTGTTATATTGGTTTTTAAATCACATTCAACAAAAAATAAGCATGACATAAGAGTATTCCTACAAATTTATCTTCATTGAGTCATTTTTTAATGTTATGAACATAATTTCTTATATATGGTGTATAATTTTCCCAATTTACAAAAAATATCTTGATTAATTAATTATTCATTTTATTTTCAGTCTTAACATTAATTATATAATCCAAGGTTTCTTTACATGAAAATGTCCATGTGGTAAATAATTTCATTACTCAATTTATTTTCATCATTTTATATTAATTCGATTTTGTAATTGATAATCAATAATTATATGGGTACTGATTTATAACTATATTATGTTGTATATCCAATTTTTTTGGATTTAAATATTATATGCAAAATCAATTCACATGTTTTTTCTCACATCAATATTACGACCATCGTAGTGTTTTATTTCACAATATCATTTTAATTATGATTATATATACTTGAATTTTCATTGAAGGAAATTATATGATATGTGTATAATAAAAAATATTAATTTAGTTTTCTTTTCATACTCATGAACCTTTCTTGTAATAGTACATGTGATCCACTATTTTTTTCATAAAACATCTTGTAAAATAATATTTCAAAAAACAGATTTCATTAATCTCTTTGGTTCAAAATATATTTTCTTCCATAACCATTTTTCTAAAAACTCATTCGAACATATTTTTCAAAATTTTAAAATTACTCATTATAGAAATATTTACAAATTATGAAATTTTAAAAAAGGATTTCATAGAAATTACTAAGATGTTTTCAAAACAACTCTCATTAGGATTTTAGAAATAATTTCAATGGAATTTTTATTTTACCATTATCAATATGCCTTGAATTTCCTACCATCATGACCCCTCAATGTTCTAATTTTTAATTTATATTTTTTAAAGATTATTTTCATGAAAATTATTTTCAAATGTTTTTTTAAACATTTAGTTAAAAAGCTAATTTTAAAAGTAAAAAAGATATTTTCCTCAATGATGTTATCAATTTTTCTATCATTTACATCAATTTATCGATGACGACAACCATTTATTATATATATACAACATTAGGGATATGTTTTATTTATACCATACTATATAGTCCTCTAAATTGATTATTATCAATTATAAATTGTATTGAAATTCTCTTTCTTGACTAATTTTTGTAGTCATTAACATTCCCATGAAATATTCACTTTTCTTGATAATTGCAAAATAAATATCGCAAAAAATATCCATACTATTTTCCATGAATATATTTATTCGTTAATAATAATATCATTCCTATATAAGGTGTTTCACATTGAAAGTTATTTGATTTAATAATGAAATATTGATAATTCATATTCTTTCATCAATATGGACATTTAATGGTAGGGGATATGGTTCATGAAATAATTAGATTATTTGATATGTGAGAATTATTTTGGACATATATATAATGTGGGTTCTAGATATATTTAGCCTCTCAATGAATCGGTATCTCATGAGGTGAATTATTAATATAGAACTAACCATGTTTCTACCAACTATTTTAAATTGTCTTGTGAAATTTCTTGATAGTAGAGGTGTCATGTTTTTCTGAACATGATGTACAATAATTAATCTGCAAATTCCCACCCCTTACTCATTGACATGAGAAGGTTGAGAGATGCAACATGGCCCTAGGCGATGATCACCAGGTTCCAATGGAATTCAATTAATGGAAAGGTCTTCAAGAACACGTGGGGAATTATTTTCCCTTATAATGAAAGAAACCAACCAAAAAAGTAATAACCAATAAAATTACATGATGCATGTCAACATGGTTTATAAGATGAAAAAAATTACAATATGACCATACCATAAGAATCCATCATCAGAGTACCAAGAGGAAGACTAAAAAAAATAAAAACAAAAAAATGTATGACAAGACTGCATCGTTCCCAGCCGTGCTCTATTCTCTAAGAACCACAACACCATCCAAGAATCACAATGAACCGCTATCAAAATGAAATGTTTTTCCCCTACCTATGGCCTAGAATATTACATCTGCAAAAGTAAAATAGTTCCAAAGAAAGGGATGAGTAAAAATACAAAGTATGTTTTCCAAAAATTTCATTCTTACACATGCCACTAGGATAGAACCATTAGCACATTTATATAAATCATTTTAAACAAAACATCAAATAGTGAAACAATTAACAACAATACAAACACAACCCTACAAAGATATTTTTCATCCCAAACCATACAAGACAAGAAAAATCCCAAAACAAAACCATAAACCACTTCACTTTTTCATAATAGAAAAATAATTTCCACCTTGCATATCAACACACAACAAAGCATAAATTTGACATCCTAACCCGGATCACCCTCGAACCGGATGACGAACCTGTAACCACAATACCTCAAGTGTGTATCCCCATATCCTAGAGTATGCCGACTAGTAGTGAGGGATTGGGGATAGTTAGTCAGAATACTATTTCCTAATATTCTGAATACACAACAGAATATGATAGTAAATATGAAAACATTTGAAATAAATATAATACAATAATATGTTGAATTAACAAAATGGTTATTGTTAGTTTATAAAATGAATGCATGTCCTAGTGATACATATCTAAAATAAATAAAAAACATCATTCTATAAATCTCAGTAAATAAATAATGAAAATACTCAAATCCCCAAGGGAATATCCATGAGAATCCCGAGCTTCCACTCAAACCTTTTCTCGTAACTCCTAGGTATAAGAAAATAATGACAAGCAATGTTCATAGTCCTGTAAACAAGTAGATTCTACCAAGGTACCCCAGTGAAATGGAATCCTGAATTGGGTGTGAGATATAAATATCAGTAGGTCGGGACTACCGGTGTCCAAATAAATATAGATGATGAAATAAAATTAAACAGCATGCATGTATATTGAACTAATAACAGAATTGAATAAATAACCAACAATCTGTAAAGGTTCTATAGGGACACATGACGGTGATACCTAATTCAACCTAGGGCTAGTATGTATGATAATGTCAATTAGGTATATAAATATATAGTAACATCATATATATATATATATAGTTATTCAAGCATCCTCCTATTTGTGCCAAGTGAATTCCACCGCCAAATAGACATATACCCTGGATACTATTTCTTGCTGGGCCAAGACATAATGCCCGAAAATTCATTACCAGGGGAAGCACTCACTATATTTACCCTAGTCCAAACTCCAAGAGCTCTCATAGTCTCATCGAAATCAATATGGATGCTCACACAATCTTCCTACCCCAGTCTCTCACGGTCTGTGGGAAGATGATGTTCGATGGATCGAGACGTAACAGAAAAACATCCACCAATAAGTGTATGGAACACAGTCTATCACATGGCTCAACTCCACAAGATCTCACGGTCTCTATGGTTTTATCACAAAAACTAACATATTCTTTCTCCCTAAGGTCTCTCACGGTCCCATGGATCTCTTTCCTATACAAGGCATAACCATTCAAAACATATAATGCATGAAGCATTTAACCTCTCATGCATCTTAATAGCCCCTTTCAAATACATATAAGCATGCATATTCATATTTATACTTGAGGAAAGCCATCTTAATTACTTCAATTAAAACATTAGTAAGGCCTTAACATTCAATTCCAAAACACGAGTTAAGGGCCTCTCATTAATCTCATTGTCCATACTCAAATCCATTAGATAACACAAAAATTAAATAATTACAGAAATCCCATTAATTAATTAAATGATTAATTGACCAAAAAAATGATATATCATTATTAATATTCGATAATTAATTATCTAATTCTAAATCTCAACACTCTAAAATCAATTCCACAATTAAATATCTAGATCATAATATCAAAGGCACATAACTAATTCATATTAATTCTCCCAACTTAGAAAATTTAATATATTATAATTAATCCATTAATTAATAATATATATTTCAATCTCAAATAATATAATCAATTAAAAAATAATTTTTTCAACTTAATCAATTCATCATAATTAATCACCAAGTTAATTATCTAAATTAAAAAACACATAACAAAATTTTAGATAACAATTAACTATCTTAAAAAACCATTTCATTATCACCTAATTAATTTCCAAATTAATTGCCACAAGGAAACAGATTCAATGTCACATAATTAATTCAAAAATTAATTATCTCTAATTAAACCATTTAAATATAAAAAATTAATTTAAAAAATAAATATCTCAGGGAAAAAATTTCAATATAACATAATTAATTCAAAAATTAATTATCTCAAGTAAACCATTTCAATATCACATAATAAATCCTTGAATTAATTATCTCATAAAAACAAATTTCAATATCCCATAATTAAATTACAAAATAATTATCTCAATAAAATTTTTCAATTTAAAATAATTAATTCCCAAATTAATTATCTCTATCATACTTTTTGAATAACACATAATTAATTAAAAAATTAATTATCTCAATGAAACCATTTCAATATAACATAATTAATTCACAAAATAATTATCTCAAGGAATCCATTTCTATGTCACATAATTATTTCAAAAAATAATTTTCTCAAATGAAACTATTTCAATATCACCTAATTAATTCACAAATCAAATATCTCAAGGAAACCATTTCAATATCACATAACTAATTCACAAATTAATTATGTCCAGAAATCATTTCAATATCACATAATTAATTCAAAAGTTAAATGTCTCAAGGAAACCATTTCAATATCACATAATTAATTCACAAATTCATTATCTCAAGGTAGCAATTTCAATGTCACAAAATTAATTTTAAAATAATTTTTATCAAGGAAAATGTTTCAATATAACATAATTAATTCAAAAATTATTTATCTCAAGGGAACCGTTTAAATATCACATAATTAATTCACAAATTAACTATCTAAATGTAAATATTTCAATACCACATGAATAATTCACAAATTAATTATCTCTAATGAAACCATTTCAATATTACATAATTAATTCATAAATAAATTATCTCAAGGAAATCATTTCAATATCAAAAAATTAATTCCAAAATTAATTATCTCAAGGTAACTAATTCAATATCAAATAATTAATTAAACTATTAATTATCTAAAGGAAAGTGTATCAATATCACATAATTAATTCAAAAATTACTATTCTCTAATGGAACTATTTCGATATCTCATTATTAATTCAAAAATTAAATATCTTTAATGGAACCGTTTTAATATAACATAGTTAATTCCCTAATAAATTATCTAAATTACAATTTTAATTCTACTAATTAATTAGAACATAATTATATAAAAATATTTCACTCAATAATTGATAATGAATTATCTAAACTTATCCCTCCAAAGACTCATAATTACCATTTAACCCATGTGCGCCAACATGTAAGGGAGGAAATGGAAAAATTTGTATCATCAATCTAAAAACATATTAGTCTAATCATTATGTTTTTATCTTGAATGAAACACACCAAAGTTGGAGGTGTTTTATTACAAAAACATGATTTTGTAGTCTAACAAAACATTTTATACTAATAAGAAATCAATTCAGCATTTTTAGTCATATTTATCAACAACAGTAATTAAATAAAAATTGTGTTTTATTAATAAAGAAAGGTGAAGGGCCCTACCTCAATGAATGGTCAAGAAATGATTTCCTACTCAATTATGTTACTCTCTCACTCACATGTACTTCAACATAAATGCTCGCTCACTTAAAAACAGATCGCAACACCCAAACAACAAAATCTGCACACAAAATTAATGCGGAAAGGACCAATGCACAACCAAATAAATATCCCCAACTCAACCAATCCAAGAAGACCGAAATTAAAGAGTGTGAAAAAGGTAATGGTTAATTAACATTACTCTCATATGATGGTGGTGAAATAAATCAATCTGAACTGCCATGCCTTCGGCGGTGGTTGTTAAGATACAACCCAACGGGTCCCGAGACTTCTTTTGCACCACCTAGGATATGAAGAAACAATAAATCTAGGTTAATCCTGAACCTAGGGTTTCAACCCAATTGATCCTAGGTGAAGGAGAAACGAGGCAACAGATGCGATGAAATAAACATGTGGATAATGACTTACCTTGATAAGACACATGACTCACTTGAAGACTCTGGGATGAGATTGTCATGCGATGAGGGATCTAGAGAGGAGGGTGGTGCACCACCCATGGGTGTTGCACCATGGGTGTGTCACGCCCCTTATAGGATAAAGGAGTGGTGGTCCTCCCTCTTTTACTCTTTCTTAAATAAAATAAAATTCTAATTTAAAATATAATAATTAATATAAAAATAATATCCATCATATTATTATTATTACCCTTTAATAAACTCCAAACTCCCATTTACACTATATTTAATTAAATTCTTCATAACCAAATTTAATTAAATGCATTCTACAACTGAATCTAATTAATAAAATTTTCTCAACGTTATAATTAATTAAATTAAAAATCTTGTTTCACATCAATTAATTATATTTTTCTTATTTATGAATTTAATTAAATAAAAACCACATTTCAATCATTTAATTAATTTAAATTTTACTCAATTTACTTTAATAAAACTATCCATCTAAACTCAATTGATTAAATTATTCAACCTCAATTTAATTAAGTAAAACTGCCATAATAATAAACATTAATAATATTATCATTTAATAAAATAATTTTTTGACAAAACACAAAACAGTCCAATTACACGTCATTAAATTAAATTCTTCTCCATGGAATTTAATTAACAAATTCCCCAAGAGTTCATTATTTAATTAAATTATATCAATATAATTTAAATTAATAAAACCCTCATTTATCACCATATAATTGATTTCATCTTAACATTGAAATTAATTATATAAAACCCCAACTCCACATATAACACATCATTTAATTAAATTTTTCTCCAACAAAATTAATTAAATATGATTTTAAACACATTATTATTTAATCAAATTCCCTTAACAAAATTTAATTAAATAAGTCCCATAGTTTTCATCAAATAATTAAATTCATCTTAACCACAAATTTAATTAGATAAAACCCCAACTCCATATATAACACATCATTTTATTAAATTCATTTCTAACCAAATTTAATTATATAAAATTTTCAACTAATTAATATTTAAATAAATTATTTCAACATAATTTAATTAAAAAACCCAACACCCCATTAAAAATATTTTAATTAAATTCGTTAGATCTGAATTTAATTAAATAATTTCTCAAATTCTTGTTATTTAATTAAATTCGATGAACACAATTTAATTAAATTAAAAATTCCAACTCATTAACATTAATTAATTAAATTCCCTCAACCTCAATTGTAATTAAATAATATCCCACATTTTTCAATGACTAATTGAAATCCTCTTAACCATGAATATACTTAAACAAAACCAACAATTTACATTAATTAATTAAATTCCACATTACCTTGAATTTAATTACATGGAACCACACCTATTCATTTACACATCATTTAATATAACCATTTAATATTATGTTTCTCTAACATCCCCCAATTCATCCTTTACATGTTATTTAATTAAATTAATATCATCTCAATTTAATAAAATGAAGACTCTAAATAATCATATTTTAAATGATATTTAATTTTTTATTTAAATTTAATTAAATAACCTCTTCTTCTGAATGACATTTAATTATGTTCTCATAACATTAATTTAATGTAATGATACCCTAAATAGATCATTTAATTTTATTTATATTTCAACCATGAATGTAATTAAATTAAATTTAAACCAAAACATAAAACTGGGTAGACTAAATTGTTTGACTTGCATGGTCTAATTGATTGTGCGCAGACTATGTGTCCGCTACTAGACACCTATTTTACCATCCATGGCAAACCCATTCTACATGACTAATTATACCTTTCCCAATCAAACATCACTATCAAGTATTGTTCTCCCAAAACACATCATTACATCTGGGAAACTCCTTGATCCTTTACCTAATCCCATTATCAACAATTTTAAAGAATTCAACTCGTGAAACATCTTTATGATTCATGGCTATAAAACCAAATCATTCAATAAAAAAATTTCAAAAATTTCAATTTTAGCTTGTTCCAAAAAAACATGGGCCTTTAAAATTTATACACCATGAAAACTTCTCATCCCTAAGAAGCCATAGGGAGCTACTACAACACTAGAAAACACATCAAGGACAAAAAGTGTCATTTGAATAATCAGGTTGCATTCCCAAATGCCCAACACACCTTTAAAGTGCCAATACACATTACAAGGAGCATTTGGCTACCTTTTATCACATAAAATTTCCATTTAAACTTTTATAATTACTATTACATTTTCAATTGTTTGAAAAAACGTGTTACCCTTTTCATAGATATAAGGTGTCCATTAACTTATAACTGAAATTCGGTCCTATTAAAAAGGCAATAAATCAATGTTTCACTTATGAATCAATTAACATATCAAAACATTTCATGAATGTTTTCATATATAGTATCACAACAACATGTTATATCACTGAAGCATGGCTCAACTAAAAAATATGATCATTACAGGGGCAGCATGGCATATAATTATCTAAACATGTTATACAAGATGGAATTCCACCCCACAAAAATAGTCAAAATTGTCAATAATCCTACCAATAAAACTATATGTCATGTTACATGCAAGAAATTTGAATCAATAAGTTCCGAATTTGATGCATGTATGAAACTTCCTTTCCATATCAGGCTATGGAAAATTTCCAAAATTCTCAAAATTAATAATCATGTGAAAATACACCATTCACACAAGGTGAAATCATATCAACTGTAGTCTTAAGTAGTGTAAACATATATTCCCATCCCTTTCCACATATTAATTTCCTGTACAAGGTGTGATCAGTCCCAATCATATCTATTCACTGAGTGCCGACACTTTCCTAGACTCCCATGAGTGCTGACACATTCCATGTCTAATGGAAATCAATATGGATGTGCACTAAGTCTTCCTACCCGAGGATATCATGGTCCTTTGGAAAATGATGTTTTACGTATTGGGACATAGCACACAGACATCCATCACTAAAAGTGGTTCACACGGTCTATCCCTTGGATCAACTCTACGGGATCTCAAATACACATGAGGATCAGCACAAAAACTAACATATTCTTTCTCCCCACAGGATCTCAAGGTCCCTTGTCTCTCCTTCCTATACAAGGAGTAACCATCCACATCATATCATGCAAGATGAATTTATCCTCTTATGCATTTTATTATCCAACATAAAATAAATATAAGAAAGAATATTCACATTTCTACATAAGGAAAACCATGTTAATAATTTCAATTAAATCATTAACATGGGCTTCACATTAAACATAAAAACATGAGACAATGACCTCTCATTAATCTCATTGGGCATTCTCAAATCCATTATTTAAGTCAAAAATTAACTAGGTACCCAAATCCCATTAAATATTTAATTAATTAATTAGTCAACAACACAAATCATATATCATAAATAATTTTCCAAAATTAATTATCTCATTCTAAATCTAAACTCTCCATAATAAATCCCGCTATTAAATATCTATATCAAAATATTAAAGGTGCATGATTAATTGTCAATTAATTATCTCAACATGTAAAATTCAATATCTCATAACTAATTCCTGATTAATTATCTATATTACAATCTCAAAGCATATAATTAATTAACAAAAAATTATCTCAACTTAACCAATTTATCATAATTAATCCCCCGATTAATTATCTCAATTACAAAACTCAAAACACAAAATTAGTTCACAATTAATTATCTAAAGGAAATCATTTCAATATAACATAATTAATTCAAAAATGTATTATATCATGGTAACCTATTCAATATCACTTAATTAATTCAGAAATTAATTAGCACTTGTGAAACTATTTCAATATCACATAATTAATTCACTAATTAAATATCACAATGAAACCATTTCAATATCACATAATTAATTCAAAAACAAATTTTCTCAAGGAACCCATTTCAATATCTAATAATTAATACAAAATTTAACTATCTCCAGGAAATCATTACAATATCTCATAATTATTTCAAAAATTAATTATCTCAAGGAAATTATTTTAATGTTAACCATTTAATTAACAAATTAAATATCATAAGGAAAGTATTTCAGTATAACATAATTCATTAAAAATTAATCATCTATGGAAAACCATTTCAATATCACATAATTAATTCACAAATTAATTATCTCAAGGAAACCATTTCAATTTCATATAATTAATTCAAAAATTAATTATCTCTAATGAAACCATTTCAATATCTCATAATTAATTCAAAAATTATATATCTCAAGGCAACAATTTCAATATAACTTAATTAATTCACAAATTAATTATCTCAATGTATCCATTTTAATATCTCATAATTAATTCACAAATTAATTATCTCAATGGAACTATTTCAATATCACATAATTAATTCACAAATTATTTATCTCAAAGAAACTGTTTGAATTCTACACAATTAATTATCAAATAAACTATCTCAAGGAATCTATTCCAATATCACATAACTAATTCAAGTATTAATTATCTCAAGGAAACTGTTTCAATATCACATAATTAGTTCACAAATTAATTATCTCAAGGTAACTATTTCAATGTATCAAAATTAATTCAAAAATTCATTATCTCAAATGTATCATTTCAATAAAACATAATTAATTGATAAATTAATTATATCATGCCAACCATTTTAATATAACATAATTAATTCATGAATTATTTATATCAAGGAAACAAATTCAATGTCACATAATTAATTCAAAAATTAATTATATCAAGGAAACTGTTTGATTATCAAAAAATTAATTAATAAAGTAGGTATCTCAAAGAAACTAATTCAAAATCACATAATTAAATAAAAAATTAATTTTATCTAATGAAATCATTTCAATATAACTTAATTAATTTCCCAATTAATTAACTAAATTTATATCTCAATGATCACAATTAATCCACAATTAATTGTCTCAATATATTTAAATAATTAATTCATAATTAATTAAATAAACTTATCTGACCCAAAACTATTAATTACCACTTATCCCAAGTGCTCCAACATGTAAGGGCGGAAATAGAAAAATACGTATCACCGAGATAAATGAACTGTAACACCCCGAGTTTTTATGAAAAAATTCTTTTTAATTTCATTAATGTCTTGTGTTGTATGCTATACCAAAAGGAGCTTGCACAACATGAATCCTTGACTTTCCATGCATTACACGCAATCACGACCTTCCTCTATAGCATGTGTAGTAAGCAATACCGAGTTTCACTAAATGAGATATTATTATAATATTATTATGAACTAGCCGTTATGAATAGTAATACCCACTTCTTGAAATTTTAGAAAATTTATCTTAAAAAATGGACTTCATTTTTGTATTTGTAATATCGAAATTATCTTAGGGTGAAATTTTGGTACTTTTCAGATAACTTTCATATTCTGATGAATAGTGAAAATTACTAAATTTTCATTAAAAACAAATTTTTTAATCGAAATAATTAATAATGATAAATTATTAATTTGAGTGGTTTTAAAGTATATTTAGAATATATTTTTTACAATTTAATACAATGTTGGTCATTGGATGTAATTTCACATTTAATCCAGACATAAACAAGTGTCAATCTTTTGATAGTTATTATCTCTTAAAAACACGCTATTTGTTTTGACGACGGGAATTAATTTTTAAATTAGTTAATGTAACTCGTATGTTTTTAATTTGGTAAAATAAATATCATTTTTGAATTCATAATATCAAATATATCTTAGGCCTAATTTTTTGTATTTTTCTGGAAACATTCATTTTTTGATGAATAGTGAAACCACTAAGTGGTAGTTAAAAAACTGAATTTTTCATAAAACATAATTTTACCGCTTCTGTGAGTGAAATTTTGAAAATATGAGAGACACAGTTAATATCAAGGGCTAAAATTTGGTTCAATGAGATGAAAATAATTTTTTTTGAATAGTAACGTTTTACTTTTATTTACCACGGTTAAAAGTAAATAGGGTAATTAAGGGTAAAAATGATATTATTATTACCCTAACACATGTCGTAATTCTATTGGATAAGTGTAATTCGACAAAAAACTACCTTAGGAATAAAATATGACAATTTAGACCCACTTGGATTAGATTAGGACATTTATTATTAATTTATTTAAAGATGGGTTAAAATAGTTAAAATCAATGTTTAATTACTAAATCATTTTTAATATAGGGTTATACATAAGATAAATTCTGCTATAAATATGAATTAGAAATCTAAAACAATTTCCTACAGAATTGTATTTTATTTATAATTTTTAGACTTAAAATAATTTAATTTATTTATGAAACAATTATGATGAAATAATTATCTTATTAATGAAATATTGACATAATTGATGTTATAAATACCCAAATAAATGTAATTTCATACTTTTTATGAATTTAAAAAAATTTCTATGTTAATATGACATGTTATTATTGATTTATTTAACTTGTTTAGAACTAATCATTCTTTTATGATTTTCAAAAAAATCAATTACCAAATAGTGTCAAAATGGACATAAAATAGTTTTTAAAAAGAAATATTACATTAAAAATTGTTATTATATTCCTAAAAATCTAAAGTTAGGCCAATATACTTATATCATGATAGATGTATCATTAATGGAGCACTTGGGGGTATCTTGGATGTATATGGTATCTTTATTAACTATATAATATAATAATACAAAGTGACATGGTTAATGTCAATCTAATTAACTAAGAGTTAAAACTAAAAGTTAAGGTTATATAATGACCTAAACTTGTCTAAATTATATTGGATGAGATGATGCCGACCTATCCCCACCTTAAATTCTAAATAAATCAATTTGGATCTATTAAAAACCGAATATGACTTTATAATAAAATAATATTTTTAGTTATTCCAAAGATGCCCCTCTCCTCCCTTATAAAAGGGAACCTCCCCCCTCACTTCCTCACACCACTTTGAGCCTTCATGCTCGGCCAACCCCTGCCAAATTATCTTCTCCACTTCCCTAGAAACATCCTATAAGTACTGGTCTTCTTCAAAGACCAATTTTAGTGACCTAAGAGGAGGTCTCAAAGAGGCTCTTTAAAGAAGAGGTAATGTCCGTTACCGATTCATTCACCTTTATTTCTTCTTCCACATCTTCTTCTTTGGTTGTTTCTTTATGAAGTAATAAAATCAGTATCACTCATATACTGATATGTTATTATAAGTATTAAACAACCCTATTTCACAATTTATCCATCCTATGGAAAATGAAATCATCGCGCGTGCGTACGTACGGAATACCGTCTCCACGCCGTGGTGTAATCTATTTTCCACAACCACCTTACTTGGATGGGTATAATGGTGTAAATAAAAACTATATATGATTATTGTAAAGTGATATTTATTCTGTAATAGTATACATACACTCCAATAAAATTCCACGATCATGGGAATGGTATCATCGCTTGTCCGTACGTACGGAATACCGTCTCCACAACGCGATAAGATTCATTCGCAATGATTATCCATTCATGAATAATTATAAAGTACATATAATAAGTAATCATGACATATATGACATAATAATGATACTGGATTTATGTATATATATATGTATGTCATCCAATTAATTCCATTCAATTCAATGAGGAAACGAAAACAACGTTCATGCATACGTATGGCCTACCGTCTCCATGAACGGTGTATTTCTTTCCATTTATCGATCTATTATATATATGTATATTCTGAATATATATTATATATAAATCATGTATTATATTCTAGAATTAATTAATCATGATCTATGTAATCATATGAATAATTACAAGTCAAAACACGGACGACAAATAAAACGATTTTACCCAAAACGCTTTTTAACATGGAATTTACAGAAGAACGGGTAATATAAAGTCATAAGTGAACCATATATGATATCATAACAATGAATATGATTCTGTAATAAGTAAATTACATTATTTAAATCATTATACCGGACTTTCAGATACGTACGAAGCATATCGGACCTAAGGTAAGGGATAATTTTTCAAATCTCATTTTTATCCGAGATTGCTTTTTCGTAAGTATTTACTACGGTTATTGAAATCGTCCATGTCCATATTTTATAAAAGTTTTTTCATGTATGTTTAAAGTCCCCTTTACCCATTTTTGAGTTTTTGACTTTTACTACATGGTATGTAAGGAATCTTTCTTTTGTTTACATTACGAGGTACTTTTTGACTTTTCTGGCAAAAGTACGAGAAAAATGTATTTTTAACTTATACGACATGAAAGGATTTTTGAGATTTTATAAAGCCTTATTTTCATGAAGCTTCCTCCAAAATATTTCATGACTATTTTTAACAAAATATTTTTCTTTTAAAATCGCATGACATTTTGTGAAAAGAGAATGATTTTGAATAAGAAAGGATATTTTCCTCAAGAATTCAATTCAAGTGTTTTATCAAAACCATTTTTCATCTAAGATGACATTATTTCATATTTCCATGTTTCAAGTATCATGTCTCTATGATTTAAATGGTTTTACTTTTCTTATTATGAAATGATATCCATTTCTTTTATATGGATTATGTGATGATGGGTTGATGTTTATGAAACCCATTTTATTTATTGGGTTATTATGAATGTTGTATGTTTATTTTGTGGCACAAGTAAGAATGATTTCATTATGAGATGGGTGGGACCTATATCTACGTCCAATACATTGGGTAAAGATTTACATCTCATGAGATAGACATGGATGGAATAGTAAGTTAATCTGGTTCAGTATTACAGGACTGAAACGAGGAGTGAACTTGATTCAGAAAGGGACTTTGTCCACTAATATGGTCATGGCAGAAATGCCTTGGCTACTATGGAAATCATTACATGTGCTTAATGGATTCCACAATTACATGTTTTATTCCCATGCTATGTTATCATTATTTATGTTCCATTATGATCTATGCCTTATGTACTTCCACGTTTTAAGTCGTTTCTCAAGATTTTGATGTTTATAATATAAGGCCCCATCCTTAAACCTTACTTAATCTTGAGTTATTACAAGATTACACATTGAGGATCTTTTCGGGTTTAGAGTTTTAGAGAATTAGATCATAAAACTTGCATTACATTCCAAATATAAACAATGTGTTTACATAAAGATAGTATTCTTCATTCCCATCAATGGAAACATATTTAAAATAAAACATGGATTCATTCTTGACACTTCCTTGACACTATCATCATATAATGTACCTTTCCCTTGACCTGTGAAAAACATTTCAAAAAAACGTGGGATGAGCATAAAAAGCTCAGAAAGGGATATAAAAATATGGAAAGGAAACATGGGAACATATATACATAAGAATGAGATCATACTTTACCCATAAAACATAAGCACATTAACACACCTCATCGAATCATGAATAAATCATAGAAATCATAAGACATAAAGGTAACTTGAGGCATTCATAACATTCTTACGTAGGGAGTAACCCTCTTGGTTACGTTTGGAATACCCATCACAGTATATTCCCTAAATCTATTCGGAGAAACCTTGACGTTTCACTTCTTCGCGTTACCCAATGCATTGGAGAGCTATATCAGGCTCACCTGCCCTTAGTATATCACGGAACCACCCGTCTTCATAATAATGCCCAAGAACCTCAACATAATCGTATCACATAAAACATGCATAAAGGAAACATAACATTTCCCCATTTCAATAACGAGATATCAATACAACACATTGATGTAATAAAAACATTATGAAAACCATTTTCAATACAAAAATAAAAGAAAAGTAAAACATGGTATTTATTTTTATTTTAAAAAGAAGGTATGGCTTGTAGGGGAAGCCGAAACCCAAATAATGGTCACGGCAGCGGAGAAGTCGTTGTCACCGCATACGTATGACAAAAACATTCCCTTTTGTCATTTTGTAAAACGCTTCGTATAAAAAAGATTCTTTTTGGATAAACGTAAAAGTCAAAGGGGTTTATACACCGTATAAAAGAAAGTTGTGTATAAAATAAAATATGTCTCAATGAAAGGAGATTGAGAAAAAGTCCCATACCTCGGGTCTGACTTGACTCGATCGTTCTTTAATGTCCTGAATAAAAAACTTGAGTTAACTTATACTTTCATAAGAACCTTTTTCAAGGTCATTATTCCTTTTATATCACTTATTGCCATGTCATGAACACTATGTAATTATTTAAGTTAATAACGGTCGTTTTAACGATCATTGGTAATTGAGTGAAAATAAACCCTTTATAATTACAAGTTTTTCATGTATCCATTATATCCAGAATTATAATAATGATGTATATATCATATATATCATATATATCCAGTATATGCGTGCATTTATAATATTACATAATAATTTAGAGGTAAGAAATGAAATGCACCGTTCATGGAGACGATAAGCCGTACGTATGCATGAACACTACTTTCATTTCTATTTCGCATTTTTTTATGGAATGGATTCATAATTATATAAAGATATATTATAATTACAATATAATATCATATATAATACCATTAATTAAATCCTTTATATGTCGCACATATGGCATTAACAAAATCAAATCAGTTTGAGGGGGAGGTAGTCTGCATTTCCTTAAATTAAGATATCGCGTTTACCCATAATGGAAACCATAAAGGTATGCCCAAAATGAAAAATACAGAAGCTTAAGAAAAACATAAACATATTATATATCATATATAAATATTGTGACATCTTAACGTCCACCTTTTAAGGTGTTAAAGGAATGTTTAACAATCAACGTTTCGGGAGGCATAAATTCACCATCTATGGAAACAGTATGTTCTTTAACAATTAGATGTAGGTGGGTGTAAGTGTAGCTTGAATCCTTATTATAACAACAACCTAGTATATTGAAGATACTGTAGTTGTTACAAAAGAAATTAATAAAAAGATTTTATGGGGTTGGAGAAGCAAAATAAAACAAAAGGACTCAAGTGAAGACATTACCTTAAAATCGGGTAACTCCCTTTGGTTTGAGCTCAAAGGATTCCTTGGGAAGACTTCTGCCCAAAGTGAGGCTTCAAGGAGTAAGATAGGGAAGTGGAGAGACAAAATGGGCAGGGGTTGGCCGAGCCAAAGTCTTTGGAAGTGTGGGTAAGGAGGTAGAGGTGGGGGCCTTTTATAAGAGGAGAGGAGGGGCACTCTTGGAAATTATAGAAATATTACTTTATTTGAAAATGTTTTACAGATTTAAAACGTCCCACATTGATATAATTCGAGGCTAAGGTGATAAGGGTTCTAAATCCACCCATCCATTAGATTTTGTACATGTGAAGGTCTTAGATTTTACATTATCCATCCATTTTATTTAAATTGTTAAATAATGAGGTCATCGCTGCATCATCATGATGTCATAGATAATTTAATTTATTTAATGTCTAAATATTATAAAAAAATACTATGATGTAGGAAATATTTTTATATTTCCAATTAATATTTATAGTAAAAAATATGACTTGTGTAACCCCATTTAATTTTTTTTTCGTAAAACATATTATGTTTCTGTCATTTTTACTTTTTCATTAAATAAAAATTTATTTATGTCATTTCCCAACCAAAGTCGCTCCATGGGGTCCCCAAGTTGAACCATGGATTTTAATGGTCGTCCATGACACATACAATGATGGTAGGACATGTTTCAAGCTCATCTCATACTATTAAAACATTATTTTTACCTTAAACTACACTAATTACCACTAATCGTGATTAAAAATATAAAAGTTAATATTCACCAAAACATTATTTTTTTCACATTGAACCACATTTTACTTCTTAATGAAAACCATGTATATCGGATTTTTGAAAATCAAATCACATAGGTGGTAAAATTTCATTTAAACGAAAAATCAGTTTCTTTAACCACCACTTTGTTGTTTCACTATTCATCAAAAATCGATGTTTTTCAGAAAGATACCAAAACATCACCATAATCTATATTTGATATTCTGAATTCAAAAATGATTTCCATTTTGAAAAAATTAAAAACATATTGGTTACATTAATTAATTTAATAATTAATTCCTGCTGTCATGTCAAATAGCGTGTTTTTATGAAACAATAAGTATCAAAAAATAGACAACAGTTTAAATCCATCTTCAAAGTGAAATTAATTCCAATGACCAATATTGGATTAAATGGTAAAAATATATTCTAATTTCACTTTAAAACAAATTTATAAGATAATCTAATCATATAAATAAATTAGATTAAAAAGCAGTTTTAATGTAAAATGCAGTATTTTTCACTATTCATTAAAAATGAACATTGTCATAAAAATAAAAAAAAAAATTCACACAAAGTCAATTTTGATGTCACAATCATAAAGAATAAGTTTATTTCGACAAAAATAGATTATAAAATTGTCAAAAGATAGATTTAAAAATGGTTTTCCATCAAAAGGTAGTAAAACAATCTTTTAAGAATATTAGTGTATTACATGCTTAAGATTGGATTTATTTTCATTATAATCCTCTAAAACACTATATAATTCATTAATAGACATAGATAAAAATATCTATTATTCATTACTTACTTGGGATGTTACATCCTTCCCCCATTTAGAAAATTGCAACCCCGCAATTTATTTACTTATCAAATAAATGGGGGTACGTATCCCTCATTGCATATTCAGATTCCCATGTTGCCTCTTCCATCATGTGGTTTTCCCCAAAACCTTTACCAAATTAATCACCTTATTCCGTAACACTTTCTCCATGTGGTCAAGAATCTGGACTAGTTATTCCTCATAAGATAGGTTCTCTTCCATCTGAACTACCTCTGGACTCAAAACATGAGACGGATCTGGCATGTACTTCCTTAACATTGAAACATGAAAAACATTGTGTACTTGAGATAAACTCGGAGATAAAGCCACTCAGTAAGCAACTGATCCAACTCTCTCCAGAATTTCATATGGTCTAATGAACCTTGGACTCAGCTTTCCTTTCTTACCAAATCGCATCACACTTTTCCATGGTGATACTTTGAGAAAAACATGATCACCTACCTCAAAAGAGAGATCTTTCCTCCTGTTGTCTGCATAACTCTTCATCTTACTCTGAGTTGTTCTCATGTTTTTCTGAATTAGCTGAACTTTTTTTTCCATCTCTTATACCAATTCTGGTCCCATCAACTTCGTTTCACCCACTTCATCCCAGAAAGCTGGAGTTCGACACCGCTTCACATATAACGCCTCAAATGGTGCCATCTGTATGCTGGAATGAAAACTGTTATTATATGAAAATTCAACCAAGGAAAAATGTTGGTCCCAACTTCCCTGATTATCCATCGAACAAGCTCGTAGCATATCATCAAAGGTCTGAATTGTACATTCTGACTGCCCATCTAATTGAGGATGAAATGTTGTACTAAAATTTAATTCAGCACCCAAGGACTTCTGAAGGCCTTTCCAAATGTTAGAAGTGAACCTAGGATCACGATCAGATACAATGGAGAGAGGAACTCCATGTAACCTGACTATCTGTTTAAGATACAAACGGGAAAGTTGATCTAGGGAAAACTTATCTTGTATAGAAAAGAAAATGATAGGATTTAGTCAAGCGATCAACAATATCCCAGATTGCATTATTACCTCGAGATGTCTTTGGTAATCCCACAACAAAGTCCATGGATATATTCTCCCATATCCACTCTGGAACTTGTAGAGGCTGAAGCATCCCTTTTGGTAACTGCCTCTATACTTTAACCTGCTAACAAGTCAAACACTTCACAGTAAAATCAGCAATATCTCTTTTCATTCCATCCCACCAGTAATACTCCCGCAGATCTTTGTACATGTTAGTACTGCCAGGATGAACCGAAAATGGAGAACTATGAGCTTCACATAAAAAATCTCTCTTCAACTGTGAATCAAAAGTCACACACAATCTCTTCCCAAATCTAAAAACACAATCATTATCAATGTTGAATTCAGGCAACTTACCTTTCTGAACCATCTCTACCTTTTTCTGCAACTCACTATCTTGCTTCTGTGCTTTCTTGATTCTGTCTGATAGAGATGATCTCACTGATACCTGAAACAAAACAGAATAACTTCCTGCACCAACAACTTCAATGAAAAAGTTCATCAAATCCTTCCCCAAAGGATCATGTTCCAAACGCAACATTTCTATTGAAGCATTACTTTATCGACTCCAAGAATCAGCCACTTTATTTTCTTTTCCTGGATGGTAATGAATTGTACAATCATAATCCTTGATTAATTCTAGCCATATCCTATGCCTCATGTTCAATTATTTCTGAGTGAATATATACTTTATAATTTTATGATCAGTATATATTTCACACTTTACTCCATACAAATGATGCCTCCAAATTTTTGAAGCGAAAACAACACCAGCTAATTCCAAATCATGTGTAGGGTAATTTACCTCATGAGTTTTCGACTGACGTGAAGCATAAGCAATTACCTGATCATTCTGCATTAGGACACAACCAAGTCCTTTCAATCAAGCATTACTGTATATAACAAACTCACCATTCTTGGAAGGTATTTCCAAAACTGGAGCATTCACCAATCATCTTTTCAATTCCTGAAAACAATCATCACATTCTTTTGTCTAGATAAACTTAACAACCTTCTGAGATAGCTTAGTCATTGGACTAGATAATTGTGAAAAATTTCTAACAAAAATTCGGTAATAGCCTGTACAACCAAGGAAACTACGAATCTCAGTTACATTTGGGGGTCTTGGCCTGCCATCCACAGCCTTTGTTTTTGCCGGATCAATAGTTATCCCATCTTTAGAAACAATGTGACCAAGGAAAGAAATTTTTTGCAACCAAAACTCATACTTGAAGAATTTTCCATACAGTTTCATTTCTTTTAAGGTTTGAAAGATAACCCTTAAATGTCATTCATGCTCCTCTTTAATTTTAGAAAACACCAAAATATCATCAATGAAAACAACAAAAAACATATCCAAGAACTCATGGAAAATTCTATTCATTATGTCCATGAATACAGCAGGTGCATTGGTTAGCCCAAAAGGCATTACTACAAATTCATAATGGCCATATCTTGTATAGAACGCGGTCTTCGGAATATCTTCCTCCTTTACCTTTATCTGATGGTACCCCGATCTCAGGTCAATCTTTGAAAAAAACTGAGCTCCCTGGAGCTGATCAAACAAATCATCGATATGAGGCAAAGGATATTTGTTCTTAACAGTGATGTTATTGAAGGCTCTATAATCAATGCAAAGTCTCATAGAACCATCTTTATTTTTAAAAAATAAAATAGGAGCACCCCATGGTGATGTGATAGGTCGAATGAACTCTTTCTCTAGTGAATCTTGCAATTGCTCCTTCAACTCTAAAATTTCAATTTGAGCCATTCGATAATGGGGTTTTGAAATTGGCTTAGCATCAGGAACTAAGTCAACAGTAAACTCAACTTCCCGATCTGGTATTATTCCAGGAAACTCATCAGGAAAAAAATCATGATACTCATTTACCACTGGGACTTCATTAATCTGAATAGTTCCTTTATTTTTAACGATGTCTGCAAGGTAACATTCATTTCCATCTTTTACAAGTTTCTTGGCCTCTTGATAAGTTATCAACAGTAAGGGTTCATTCTTGTACACAAACTGAAATTCATTCTGAAAAGGAACTTCTTTAGATCTACAGTCAATCTTAGCATGGTAAATAGAGAACCAATCCATACCCAGGATAACATCAAACTCCACTAGAGGTAGAAAAATAAGGGTTGCAAGTAGGTTATTTCCACAGATAAGGATAGGAAAATTCTTATAAATTATTTTTGCCTCATCATTTCCCCCCAGGTGTTTTTACCACAAGTTCAGGAGTCATTTATTGAGATGGTATTCCCATTTTACTAGAAATGTTTTCAGAGATGAAAGAATGTGTAGACCCCGAATCAAACAACACACTGGCATAATCTGAAAAAACAAACAAAGTACCTGATACAACTTCATTTGATGGACCAACATCTGTTGAAGTAGTTGCAAAGGATTTCACCACCCCTTTCTGCTTGTAGTCTAACTGCTTCCCATCACTCATGCTCTTTGTCGGACACTCGTTTGCATAGTGACCCATCTCATTGCACTTATAACATTTCACTAACTGTAAATCAAATTTGGTCCTACCATCACCCTGATCTTTTTCAGTGCAATCACGAGCCTTATGTCCCATATTTCCACATTGGTAGCACTTTCCAGAATTTAGAAGACATTCCCCAGCATGCCTTTTTCAACATTTATCACAAACTGGAAACTTAGATTTCTTACCATCAAACTTTTTTAAAGAATTCTTCCCTTTTTCATGCCACCTTGGTCTCTTCTTCTGCTGGTTGTTATAAAAAACTTGATCATCGGAAAACTCCATTTCCACCTTCTCAACACATCGAACAGGATTTTCATAACATTTAAACTCACGATAAGCTAATGCCCTTCGATATTTTTTCTTTAATCCTGAGTAAAAACGATTGATTTTACTATCAAGGTCTCGGATAAATTTTGGAGCATATCTTTCCAATCGAGTGAACCTTTCTTCATATGCAGCTACTGAGTCTTCCTCTTGCCTCAATTCAAAGAATTTTTTTCCATCCTAAGTCGAACAGCCTTAGGAAAATACTTTTCAAGAAACATACCTTTGAATTCATCCCAGTCAAGAGCATCAATCTCATCAGCATCCCTGATATTTCTAGCCATATACCACCACTGATCTGCCTCACCCTCCAAACGGTAAATAGCAAGACTAACCTTTTGATTGTCTGAACACCCCATGACATCGAATATCTTCTCCAGTTATTTAATCCACCCTTTAGCTAACACAGGGTCAGATGATCCTCTGAATGATGGGGGATGTTGCCTCATGAAATGTTACACCACTGACATGTTCCTCTGTGGTTGATCTGGATGATCTCATGCATGGATACCACCACCATTTATCGCCTGAGTCAACTACGCCATTACTGCAACAAACAGTTCAGTTCCAATTTTGACCATCTCAGGATGCTTATTCGGAAGGTTATTTTCTTCTGTATTCCATTCTAGCACTGCTTCCCTGTTTCCTCGGTGGAAAACCATTCTGAAAAAACATGTCTTAGATGAAGCAACATGGTAATCTTCAAATGCTACATCATTTCAAAAAAAAATATTTTTGGATATTCATTTTATAAAATTCTAACTCCTAATGTTATCTAAACTCACCTCTGATACCAACTATAAGGCCCCAGCCTTAAACCTTACTTAATCTTGAGTTATTACAAGATTACACATTGAGGATCATTTCGGGTTTAGAGTTTTAGAGAATTAGATCATAAAACATGCATTACATTCCACATATAAACAAAGTGGTTACATAAAGATAGTATTCTTCATTCCCATCAATGGAAACATATTTAAAATAAAACATGGATTCTTTCTTTACACTTCCTTGACACTATCATCATATCATGTACCTTTCCCTTGACCTGTGAAAAAAAATTCAAAAAAACATGGGATGATCATAAAAAGCTCAGTAAGGGATATAAAAATATGGAAAGGAAACATGGGTACATATATACATAAGAATGAGATCATTATTTACCCATAAAACATAATCACATTCACACACCTCATCGAATCATGAATAAATCATAGAAATCATAAGACATAAAGGTAACTTGAGGCATTCATAACATTCTTACGTAGGGAGTAACCCTCTTGGTTACGTTTGGAATACCCATCACAGTATATTCTCTAAATCTCTTCGGAAAAACCGTATTGTTTCACTCCTTCATGTTATCCAATGCATTGGAAGGCTATATCGGGCTCACCCGCCCTTAGTTTATCATGGAACCACCCATCTTCATAATACTTCCCAAGAACCTCAACATAATCGTATCACATAAAACATGAATAAAGGAAACATAAAATTTCCCCATTTTAATCAAGAGATATCAATACAACACATTGATGTAATAAAAACATTATGAAAACTATTTTCAATACCAAAATAAAAGAAAAGTAAAACATGGTATTTATTTTTCTTTTAAGAAGAAGGTATGGCTTGTAGAGGAAGCTGAAACCCAAATAATGGTCACGGCGGCGGAGAAGTCGTTGTCGCCACATACGTACGATAAAAACATTCCCTTTTGTCATTTTGTAAAACACTTCATATAAAAAAGATTCCTTTTGGATAAACATAAAAGTCAAAGGTTTTTATACACCATATAAAAGAAAGTTGTGCATAAAATAAAATATGCCTCAATTAAAGGAGGTTGAGACGAAGTCTCATACCTCGGGTCTGACTTGACTCGATCATTCTTTAATGTCCTGAATACTAAACTTGAGTTAATTTATACTTTCATAAGAACCATTTTCAAGTTAATTATTACTTTTATATCACTTATTTCTATGTCATGAACACTATGTAATTATTTAAGTTAATAACGGTCGTTTTAACGATCATTTGTACTTGATTCAAAATAAACCCTTTATAATTACAAGTTTTTAATGTATCCATTATATCCATAATTTTAATCTGGATGTATATATCATATATATCATATATATCCAGTATATACATGCATTTATAATATTACATAATCATTTAGAGGTAAGAAATTAAATGCACTGTTCATGGAGACGGTAAGTCGTACGTACGCATGAACGCTACTTTCATTTTTATTTTGTATTTTTTTTATGGAATGGGATCATAATTATATAAAGAAATATTATAATTCCAGTATAATATCATATATAATACCATTAATTAAATCCTTTATATGTCCCACACATGGCATTAACGAAATCAAATCACTTTGAGGGGGCGGTAGTCCGCACATCCTTAAATGAAGATATCGCGTTTACACATAATTGAAACCATAAAGGTATGCACAAAATGAAAAATATAGAAGCTTGAGGAAAACATAAAAATATTATATATCATATATAAATATAGTGACATCTTAATGGCCACCTTTGACGGTGTTAAAGGAATTTTTAACAATCATCGTTTCGGGAGGCATAAATTCACCATCCACGGAAACAGTACGTTCTTTAACCATTATATGTAGGTGTGTGTAAGTGTAGCTTTAATACTTATTATAACAAAATCATAGTATATTTAAGATACTGGAGTTGTTACAAAAGAAATAAATAAAAAGAGTTTAGGGGTTTGGAGAAGCAAAATAAAACAAAAGGACTCAAGTGAAGACATTACCTTAAAATCGGGTAACTCCCTTTGGTTTGAGCTCAAAGGCTTCCTTGGGAAGACTTCTGCCCAACGTGAGGACTCAAGGAGTAAGAGAGGGAAGTGGAGAGACAACATGGGCAGGGTTTGGCCCATCCAAAGTCTTTGGAAGTGTGGGTAAGGAAGTAGAGGTGGGGGCCTTTTATAAGAGGAGATGAGGGGCACTCTTGGAAAGTAAAGAAATATTACTTTATTTGAAAATGAGTTTCGGATTTAAAAGGTCCCACATTGATATAATTCTAGGACAAGGTGATACGGGTTCGAAATATACCCATCCAATAGGTTTTGTACATGTGTAGGTCTTAGATTTTACATTATCCGTCCATTTTATTTAAATCGGTAAATAATGAGGTCATCGCTGCATCATCATGATGTCATAAATAATTTAATTTATTTAATGTCTAAAAATTATAAAAAAAATACTATGATGTAGAAAATCTTTTTATCTTTCAAATTAATATTTATAGTAAAAAATCTGACTTGTATAACCCCATTTAAAATTTTTTTTCGTAAAACATATTATGTTTGTGTCATTATTACTTTTTCATTAAATAAAAATTTATTTATGTCATTTACCAACCAAAGTCGCTCCATTGGGACCCCAAGTTGACCCATGGATTTTCTTGGTCTTCCATGAAAAATCCAATGAGGTTAGGACATGTTTCAAGCTCATCTCATACTATTAAAACTTTATTTATACCTTAAACTACACTAATTACAACTAATCGCGATTAAAAACATAAAAGTTACTATTCACCAAAAAATTATTTTAATCTCATTGAACCACATTTTAATTCTTAATGACAACCATGTATGTCGGATTTTTGAAAATCAAATCACAAAGGTGGTAAAATTTCATTTAAACGAAAAATCAGTTTCTTTAACCACCACTTAGTGGTTTCACTATTCATCGAAAATTGAAGTTTTTCAGAAAGATGCCAATACTTCACCCTAAGATATATTTGATATTCTGAATTCAAAAATGATGTCTATTTTGAAAAAAATTCAAAACATATTGGTTACATTAATTAATTTAATAATTAATTCACGCTGTCATGTCAAATAGCGTGTTTTTATGAAACAATAAATATCAAAAGATTGACAGTAGTTTAAGTCCAACTTCAAAGTGTAATTAATTCCAATGACCACTATTGGATTAATTGGTAAAAATATATTCTAATTTCACATAAAAAAATTAATAAGGTAAATTAATCATATAAATAAATTAGATTAAAAAGCAGTTTTGATGTAAAATGCTGTATTTTTCACTATTCATTAAAAATGAACATTGTCAGAAAAATACCAAAAATTCAAAAAGTACATTTTTATGTCCCAATAATAAAGAATAAGTTTATTATGAAAAACATAGCTTATAAAATTGTCAAAAGATATATTTAAAAATGGTTTTCCATCATAAGGCAGTAAAACAATCTTTTAAGAATATTAGTGTATTCCATTCTTAAGATAGGATTTATTTTCATTATAAGCCTCTAAAACAATATATAATTCATTAATAGACATAGATAAAAATATCTATTATTCATTACTTATTTGGGATGTTACATAAACATTATGTTCATGTTTTACGTTCAAATGTGTATGGTATGTTTTATTTTATCCATGCTTACCATTACTGAGCATTTGAGATCACCCTTTTTATGTTTTATTTTCCCCCAGGATTAAAAGAAAGGTTTTAGATAAGGAAACAAAAAGTGGAATATCGTTATTGGAGATGTTGAAGATCTTTCACCCCGATTAGAAGATTATGTTCCACGTTTCCAAAGACACTAAACTATAACGGTCCTTGTGTGTTTGTTTTTTTATGTATTATGTATTCCACAAAAGTAATGTATTTTCCATGTACGTCATGCTTCGGGTCTCTGCAGTTGGTATGAGAGGAAAGGTTTAGTCAACCTTTGGAATCTAGGATGCAAAAACTTTAGTGAGATCCCTATAGATTTTTCTACGGTATGTCTAGGGATGTCCCTAAGGTTAAGTATACGTATAGGTTACAGTCCTATAATTGAACTTACAATCTTAGAATTTAACTGATGATATTAGATATTGAGGGAACTCTCCCTTTACTATTTTGTTTTCCCTAGAATTATTTTTACCTCTCACACTATTCTTTTTGGGTTTTAGACGATGGCTAGAACCCGAAGGAACCATGTTGATCAATGTATGGACAATGCAATGATTGTCTTCCCGAACAAACAAATGCTATGGAAGATGGAGTCAAAATCTTATTGCTATACTTGCACAAGCTATGAATCATTCTGGACTTCCAAATGAGCAGAGAAGGGAACAATATTCTATTGAGTCCTTCATGAGGAAACGTCCCCTTCTTTTAGTGGGTCTTCTGATCCACTTGTTACTGAACAATGGATCAGTACCACTTAAAAGATATTTTCAGTTCTTCAATGTTCTGAACATGATAAAGTCGTCTTATCAGTATATCATTTGGAAGGTGAAGCTGATCAATGGTGGAATCTTATCAAGAATACAAGGTCAAGAGATGAAATTGAGTCCATGGAAAGGGACGAGTTCAAGAACTTATTTTTCAATAAGTACTTCCCTCATATTCTTTGAACAAAGATGGAGAAGGAGTTTCTGGAAATAAATCAAAAGGATGATGAATCTGTTGGTGTATACGATGCGAATTTTACAAGGCTTGCAAGGTATGCATCTGGCTTTATCATCCAACCTGAAAGTAAAGTTGATCGTTTCTTCAGTGGCTTAAAAACAAATCTTCAAAAGGCATTATCTATAAGAGGCTTCAGTAGCTATGAAGAAATTTTGCGTTGTGCTATCAAGGTAGAAATGGATGTTGGTGTTACTTATCCATCTCATAGTTTTGATAGGAAACGAAAGATGGAGTTCAATGAGAAATATCGTAATAATGGTGAAAAGAAGATGAATGTTTCCTTATGCTCAAAGTGTGGAAAGAAGCATGGTGGAGATTGTCTTAAAGGGACTAGAAAATGTTTTAAGTGTGGAAAAGAAGTTCATCGAGCAGATGAGTGTAGAAGTAATGGAAAAAGGGTTTCTAATGATGTGAATAAAGAAAAGACTGCAGAGAACGCACCACCAACACTTCAATGCTTCAAGTTCAAGGAAATGGGGCATTATGCTAATAAATACCCTAATCCAAGGGTTAGTGATGATCGACATGAGCAACCAATTAAGGCAATGGACAAAGGGAAGTCGTATGTGATTACTATTGGTGATGTTTAATATGACAACGATGTGTGGAATGATTAAGTGTTTATGTAATGGGATTCCAAAATAATGTTGTATATAGTATCGTGGAATATTGGAATATTTATGTATTGGTATATTGTGGTTTTCAATAATTTTATGGTACCGGTAACCATGGAATGTGATTGAGATATTTTTGGAAAAAAGATGATATGCGCATAATGAAGGGATAAGGAGAAAATGAAATGTTTGACAGTATTCATGAGCTCATGACTGATATAAGGAAATAGTTATATCATGGTTTGAGTATATATAATTTTGGGGTTTTGGTATGTGGAAAGAGTTAACTTTTAACAGCACTCATGTTTTCACTATGATTCAATGTGTATTCATTTTTCAAGAGAATACATGATTAAAGCCTTCGAATGTTTGGAATGTGACCAAAAAGACATATCTCATGATATATAGGGATCAACGATGGTATTGACATGCTTGTTATATGAACTCTTTGGTAATCGTTTTCACTGTAATATGAGATTAAACAGTAGTATTTTGGATAACCCTAAAGATTGGAATGGATTATGTTGGACATAAGTTAGTATTGTTTAAGGATAGAAGTTTTTTTGATATTATTGATGGGATTTTATAGTAATATTGTTTTAGAAAAAGCACAACCTACAGGACAGGCGACAACCCATCGCGTCGGACAAGGCTGTGGGAATCGAACCCACAACTGAAGTGCGACTGGCCTTTATCACCTACCACTGGCCTATAAGAAGTCCCTTGTTAGTAGAAACTAGTTTTATTTTATTAAGTTGTATGATATATGAAGTATATGTTCATTTTTGGAACTATATGCGATTAATCTGACCATAAGATGGACTTATAACTTTTTCCTTTTGTTTGAAATAGATGGAATAACCCATCATTCTATCACATGATCTGCTAACACACCACTAATAACAAATTCAACTTCATCTCTTTAATGGATGAAGTGGAAATTGTTCAATTCATGAACAATAGTGAGATTGTACCAAAATCATGTATGTATTTCTTTTAATTCATCAACTTTAGGGAAATGATCCTGAAAACAAAAAATGTTTTCCTAGTGCTCTTATATCCGATGAATCAGATGGTACCTTAGATCGTCACAAATTTATGGCTTTGTGATTGTTGGATTTTTCATAGCTATGTTCTCTACCACTCTACACCAGAACTTGATGGTAAGATTTTTCTTCCATATCCATATTTTCACATATGTTCTCCTACGTGGAAACCCAGTGATGAGTTAATTTGGGTAACTGTTACGTTTCATAATTTAGTTTTTAAAGCAATGATTTGGTATTTTTTTCGATGTGGGTTTTTATTAAAGAAAAATTCTAGTAGTAAACCATTTATAACCCCGAATAATTTCGTGGGCGAAATTCATTTTAAGGGGGGGTAGAATGTAACACCCCATGATTTAATGAAAATTATTCTTTTTAATTTCATTAATTTATTGTGTTGTACGCTACACCAAAAGGATCTTGCACAACACGAATCCCTGACTTGCCTTGCATTACACGCAATCACGACCTTCCTCGATAGCGTGTGTAGTACACAATACCGAGTTTCACTAAACGAGATATTATTATAATATTATTATGAACTAGCTGTTATGAATAGTAATACCCAGTTTTTGAAATATTATAAAATTTATCTTTAAAAATGGACTTCATTTTTGGATTCGTAATATCGAAATTATCTGAGGGTGAAATTTTGGAACTTTTCGGGTAACTTTCATATTCTGATGAATAGTGAAAATTACTAAATTTTAATTAAAAACAAAATTTTTAATCGGAATAATAAATAATGATAAATTATTAATTTTAGTTGTTTTAAAGTATATTTAGAATATATTTTTTCAATTTAATACAATTTTGGTCATTGGAAGTAATTTCACATTTAATCCAGACATAAACAAGTGTCAATCTTTTGATAGTTATTATCTCTTAAAAACACGCTATTTATTTTGACGACGGGAATTAATTTTTAAATTATTTAATGTAACTGATATGTTTTGAATTTGGTAAAATAGAAATCATTTTTGAATTCATAATATCAAATATATCTTAGGCCTAGTTTTTGTTATTTTTCTGGAAACTTTCATTTTTTTGATGAATAGTGAAACCACTAAGTGGTAGTTAAAAAACAGAATTTTTCATAAAACGTAATTTTACCGCTTCTTTGAGTGAAATTTAGAAAATCCGATAGACATGGTTAATATCAATTACTAAAATGTGGTTCAATGAGATGAAAATAATTTTTGGTGAATAATAACTTTTTACTTTTATTTACCACGGTTAAAAGTAAATAGGGTAATTAAGGGTAAAAATGATATTATTATTACCCTAACACATGCCCTAATTCTATTGGATAAGTTTAATTCGACAAAAAACAACCATAGGAATAAAATATTTCCATTTATGCCCACTTTGATTAGATTAGGACATTTATTATTAATTTATTTAAAGATGGTTTAAAATAGTTAAAATCATAGTTTAATAACTAAATCGTTTTTAATATTGGGTTATACATAAGATAAATTAGACTATAAATATTAATTAGAAAGCTAAAAATATTTCATACATAATGGTATTTTATTTATAATATTTATACTTAAAATAATTTAATTTATTTATGAAACAATTATGATGCAGTAACTATCTTATTAATGAAATATTGACATAATTGATGTTATAAATACATAAATAAATGTTATTTGGGACTTTTTATGAATTACAAAAATTTTATATGTTAATATGACATGTAATTATTGATATAATAACTTGTTTTGAACTGATCATTTTGTTATGATTTTCACAAAAATCAATTACCAAATAGTGTCAAAATTTACATAAAATAATTGTTAAAAACAAATATTATATTATAAATTGTTATTATATTCCTAAAAATCTAAAGTTCGGCCAATATACTTATATCATGATAGGTGTATCATTAATGGACTACTTGGGGGTCTCTTGGATGTATATGGTATGTTTATAAAATATATAATATAAAAATACAAAGTGACATGGTAAATGTCAATCTAATTAACTAAGAGTTAAAACTAAAAGTTAAGGTTAATATAGTGACCTAAACATGTATAAATTCTATTGGATGAGAGTATTTCGACCTATCCCCACTTTATCTTCTAAATAAATCAATTTGTAGCTATTAAAAACCGAATATGACTTTTTAATAAAATAATATTTTTAGTTATTTCAAAGGTGCCCCACTCCTCCCTTATAAAAGGGCACCTCCACCCTCTCTTCCTCACACCACTTTGAGACTTCAAGCTCGTCCAACCCCTGCCCAATTCTCTTCTCCACTTCTCTAGAAACATCCTAGAGGTCCTGGTCTTCTTAAAAGACCAATTTTAGTGCCCTAAGAGGAGGCCTCAAAGAGGCGCTTCAAAGAAGAGGTAATGTCTGTTACCGATTCTTTCACCTTTATTTATTCTTCCAATTCTTCTTAATAGGTTGTTTCATTATGAATTAATAACATCAGTATCACTCATATAATGATATTTTATTATAAGTATGAAACAACCCTATTTCACCATCTATCCATCCTACGAAAAACGAAATCACCGCACATGCGTACATACGGAATACCGTCTCCACGCCATGGTGTAATCTATTTTCCACCACCACCTTACTTGGATGGGTATAATGGTGTAAATAATACTATACATGATTATTGTAAAGTGATATTTATTCTGTAATAGTATACATACACTCCAATAAAATTTCACAAACTTGGGAACGATATCATCGCTCATGCGTACGTACGGAATACCGTATCCACGACGCGATGAGATTCATTCTCAATGATTAACCATTCATGAATAATTATAAAGTATATATAATAAGTAATCATGAAATATATGACATAATAATGATACTGGATTTATGAATATATATATGTGTGTCATCCAATTAATTCCATTCAATTCAATGAGGAAACGAAAACAACGTTCATGCGTACGTACGGCATACCGTCTCCATGAACGGTGTATTTCTTTCCATTTATCGATCTATTATATATATTTACATTCTGAATATATATTATATATAAATCATGTTTTATATTCTTTAATTAAGTAATAATGATCTAAATAATCATATTAATAATTACAAGTCAAAACACGGATGACAAATGAAACAATTTTACCCAAAACGCTCTTTAACATGGAATTTACAAAAGAACGGGTAATATAAAGTCATAATTGAACCATATATGATATCATAACAATGAATATGATTATGTAATAAGTCAATGACATTATTTAAATCATTATACAGGAGGTTCAGATACGTACGAAGCATATCAGACCTAAGGTAGGGGATAATTTTGCAAACCTCATTTTTATCCGAGATTGCTTATTTGTAAGTATTTACTGGGGTTATTGAAATCATCCATGTCCAAGTTTTATAAAAGTGTTTTCATGTATGTTTAAAGTAATTTTTATACATTTTGGAATTTTTGACTTTTACTACATGGTTTGTAAGGAATCTTTCATTTGTTTATGTTCTGGGGTACTTTTTGACATTTTCGGCAAAAGTACGAGAAGAATGTTCTTTTAACAGATACGGCATGAACGTATTTTTACGATTTTATAAAGCCTTATTTTCATGAAGCTTCCTCCAAAATATTTCATGACTATTTTTAACAGAATATTTTCCTTTTAAAATCGCGTGACATTTTTTGAAAAGAGAATGATTTTGAAGAAGAAGGGATATTTTCCTCAAGAATTCATTTCAAGTGTTTTATAAAAACCATTTTTCATCTAAGATGACATTATTTCATATGTGTATTCTTCAAGTATCATGTCTCTATGATTTACATGGTTTAACTTTTCTTATTATTAAATGATATCTATTTATTTTATATGGACTATGTGATGATGGGATGATGTTTATGAAACACATTTTATTTATTGGGTAATTATGAATGTTGTATGTTTATTTTGTGGCACAAGTAAGAATGATTTCATTATGAGATGGGTTGGACCTATATCTCCCTCCAATGCATTGGGTAAATATTTATATCTCATGAGATAGACATGGCTGGATCAGTATGTTAATCCAGTTCATTATTACAGGACTGAAACGAGGAGTGAACATGATTCAGAAAGGGACTTTTTTTCACTAAGATGGTCATGGCAGCAATGCCTTGGCTACAATGGAAATCATTACATGTGCTTAATATAATCCACAATTACATGTTTTATTCCCATGCCATGTTATCATTATTTATGTTCCATTATGATCTATGCCTTATGTACTTCCATGTTTTAAGTCGTTGCTCAAGATTTTGATGTTTAAACATTATGTTCATGTTTTTAGGTTCAAATTTGTATGGTAAGTTTTATTTTATCCATGCTAACCATTACTGAGCATTTGATCTCACTCTTTTTATGTTTTATTTTCCCCTAGGATTAAAAGAAAGGTTTTAGGTAGGGAAACCAAAAGTGGAAGATCTTTATGGGAGATGTTGAATATCTTTCACCATGATTAGAAGATTAAGTTCCATGTTTCCAAAGACACTAAACTATTACAGTCCTTGTGTGTTTTTTTGTTATGTATTATGTATTCTGCAAAAGTATTGTATTATCCATGTACGTCAAGCTTCGGGTCTCTACATAAACATATTATTCTAATCATTATTTTTTTAGTATCAAGGAAGTGCACCCCCATTGGAGGGGTTTTATTACGATAATGTGATTTTTTAATCTAGCAAATAACTTTCTACCAATAAATAATCCATTCAACATTTTTAGTCAAATTTATCAGAAATAGTAATTAAAAAACTACATTGTTCTATTAATGAATAAAAGTTGAGGACCACACCTTATAGAATGGATAATCTATACATTAAAACTCAAACCCACAACTCTCTCACACACATGCACTACAATATTAATGCATGCTCACTTGTAAATGGATCGTAACGCCATAAAAACAATACATGCACCCAAAATTAGTGCTGGTAGGACCAAAACAGACCAATACAATTATCTGCAACACTAGAAATCCCAGAAGAACTAAAATAATGATTGTGAACTCAAATAATGATTATTTATCCTTACCAAAATATGATGGTGGTGAACCAAATCAAGCTGAACAGCCATGCCTTTAGTGGTGGATGTTGAAATAAAACCCAACGAGTACCAAGACATCATCTTCACCACCCAGGATTAGAAGTCACAAGTTATACAGTTAATCATGAACCTAGTGTTTCATCCCAATAGAAACTGGGTGAAAGAGATCCATGATGGATGATGTGAAGAATGAAACATGAAGAGAAGGACATACCTTTAAGAGATAGAAAACATCAATGAAGACTCCAGAATGAGATTTTCGTGAAATGATGGAGCTGGATAAGAGTGTGGTGTGCCACCGATGGGTGCTGCAACATGGGTGTTGCACCATCGGTGCTGCACCGGGGGTGTGTCACACCCACTGTTGAAGGTGGGCGAGGTGACCATTCCTCTTATTTTCACCCTTAAATAAATTAAAATTAAAATTTAAAATATATTAATAAATATAATATTAATAATAACCATCATATTATTATTATAACTGTGTAATATTGTACACCTTTAATAAACTCCAAAATCCCATTTACATATTGTTTAACGAAATTATTCTCAACCAAATTTAATTAAATTAATTCTCCAACTAATGATATTTAACTCAATTCTATGAACATTAAATTTAATTAAATTAAAAATCTTATTTCAGATCAATTAATTATATTTTTCATAACCTTTCATTTAATAAAAAAAACACCCTTTTAATACAATTTAATTAAATTCAATTTAACTCAATTTAGTTAAATAAACCTTTCCATCTCACCTCATTTAATTAAATTCCACAACCTCAATTTAATTTAATAAAACATCCATTATAATAAACATTAATAATATTATCATTTAACAAAATGATTCTTTGATAAAACCCAAAACTCCCAACTTCCCATTGTTTAATTAAATTTTTCTATAACTAATTTAATTAAATTAATTCTCTAACACATAATTATTTTATTAAATTATCTCAATGAAATATAATTAAATAAAACCGCCATTTGTCATCAAATAATTAAATTCATATTATCGTTTAATTTAATTAGATAAAACTCAAACTCCATATTTAACAAGTCATTTAAATAAATTCTTCTCCAATGATGTTAATTAAATAATGTCTCTAACACTTCAATATTTAATTAAATTATCTCAACACAATTTAATTAAATAAATCCTTCGTTTTTATCATATAATTAAATTCCTCTAAATATTTAATTTAATAAGATAAAACCCCAACTCCACATTTAACACCTCATTAAATTAAAATCATTTCCAAACGAATATTATTATATAATTTTTTCAACTCATTATTATTGAAAAAAATTATTTCAACATAATTTAATAAAAAAACATGACACCTCTTTAATCGTCATTTATTTTAATTCGTTCCAATTGAACTTAATTAAACAATTTCTCCAATTCAAGTAATTATATTAAATTCTTTGAATGAAATTAAATTTAATTAAAAACTCCAACTCATCAATATTTTTTTAAATAAATTCTGTCAATAAAAAAATTAACTAAATAATAACCCCCATTTTTCAAAGGACTATGTCAAGTCTTCTTAACCATGAATTTATTGAAAAAAATCCCCTATTTCACATTAATTAATTAAATTCCCCATTGCCTAGAATTTAATTAAATGGAACAAAAACTCTTCATTTGAAAATCATTTAATATTATATTTTCATATTAACCATATTTGATATCCCCCAACTCCTCATGTACATGTAATTTAATTAAATTTCTCTCATCTCAATTTAAATAAATAATGACTCCAAATCATCATCATTTAGATTAAATTTAATTCTTTTCATATCAAATAAATTAAATTACTTCTCTATTTCAACATCATTTAATTAAATTCTCTTATACATAATTTCATAGAAAGAAGCTCCCAGTATATCATTTAATTAAATTCCTCTTTGAACCATGAATTAAATTAAATTGAATTTAACTGAAACTCAAATCTGGGTAGACCATATGGTTTCACTCTCATGATCTAACAGACTGTGGGAAAATCGTGTATTTGCTACTTGATACTTATTTTATCACGAACAACCGATCTTCATGGTTTGACTAACCATGTACAGCCTTTGCGGACATCATTGCCTCTTCCTGATAGACAAAAACTCAACCTACCATCAAGAAAACTTTTCAATCTTTAACCAATTCCATTATCAACATGTTAAAAGAACATAATTTGAAAAAAAAATCATTCAGATTATTGTTTTTAAAACCAAACTGTGCAGTAAATGAAAAAGATCCAAAACATTCTTATTTTTTCCTAGTACAAAAACATAGGACTTTACAATAACTCTAGAGTTTCACATACCCAAACAAGTAAAAAACCATGGTGGAACTTCCCATCAAATCTTTTTTACTACTTTTACAATCTAGTGGCACTTCCCACCCACTTATCTTTGATGGTGGCTCTACCATCCACTATTTATCCCCTTATTATAGTGTTACATCCCAATTACTTCCCTTCAATTAAAAAAAAGAATAAAATTATCAAACCAATAAAAAATAATATATCCCACCAAGTGAACAACATTATGAAAAAGAGCTATTTCATAGAAAAACAATTTCATTGAACAACATCCATGGAACAAAACGTTTCAACTATGTAACCCCATTTGATGAAAACCACATTCACAAAGCATTTTCATAAATCAACAAAGGTCACCGATTCTAAAATCCACATTTTAAAATCAAAAAAAAAACATAAAGTTCACCATAATAACCCCTTATTCTAAAAAACCTCAAATTTAAAAAATTTATTTACAATATGATTCACACATTATAATAAAAACATATTCCCAGAAAACACAATTAAATGAATAAATGTTGTCTTCTTCTCACAAAATGTAGTTGAGAGTGAAGCCATATTACTTAGGGTTCTGGTCAAATCGACCTACCACACAACCACACAATGAATATGAGTGAAAACTCTATAGAACCACATAATATCCCCTTCCCTATCATCAACAATACTAAATAATACCACTTTTGGAAACAAATACCCTATATATAAATGATCTAGTTCTAGATATAGAAAACTGAGAGAGAGGGACAACTAGATCTAATGAAAACCAATTGATAACCCTGAGTGATGACTTACCAGAAGATAATTACCTTCAACTCACCATAAAAAACCATTGAAATATCTTTTATAATGAGTAGAAGATCTCCTCTAATACATTATAACCAAAAATACAATTTGAGGCTCGAGTGGGAAGCACAATGCAACTGTTAGTAAAAAATCTAAATCGCGATGAGATTTAAAATGATGTTATTATTTCAGCACTAGGTTAGATCGAATGTAAAGGAAAACCATCTACTAATTGGGGAAATCCTACTACCTTGAAAGAAACAACACATGGACTCCTCTCATGGTTAGAAAAACTATGTGCAAACCATTCGAAGTCCCACAGTACCATGTTGCAAGGTTACCTAAGGATTCTAAACAATATCCCAGACCGTTCTCAAACCGTGATCCCTTTAAAAATATTCTAGAAATTTCCAAAACTGTAAAATAACACCCAAAAATTACCCATAAACCTTAAAAACATAAAAATTCCTAATAAATTGTATAATAACTCAAACTGAGGGAGATATATTCTCACCACTATTGGGATTTCCTTCGTCTAAAAGTTGATAACCATTGCATTGCTGAAAGGGTTTGGGCCGTTGTTAGGCCATATCTTTCTCCCTCTACAATGTCTCCTACGAAATCCTACCATGAAACCACAAAAACCACAATAGTCTAATTCTTGTAGCACACATGATTTATCATTCTTATCAATAATATGCACAAGCATGTGCACCAAGGAAGCATGCAGATCTAGCTCAACATGGACCCATTGATTCACAAGGTCATTATCCAGCTTATACTTCTTCATTTGAGAAACAAGGAACAAATTTATAAATTTACTACACAGTAGTTGGAAAGACAACATTTATTCCACCTATCCAACCCGATAAAGTATCTCGAAAGGGAAATATACCCTGGAAAAAAATTCCCTTCTTCCCAAACTGTCAATTTCCAAGCCCAGGATAGATTATCAAAAACACTTGATCACCCCCTCAAAGGAAAATGGACATCGATAATGATACACATATACTTTTTGATGACAATGATTCATCTCCATTCTTTTCCTTTTCAACATTATCTTCTCTGTAGTCTCTTGCACCATTCATGGTCCCACCATCGATGTTTCACCTGTTACTCCCCAACAAAGTGGATAATGACACATACACCCATGTAGTTCTTCAAATAGAGCCATTTTTATCATGTCCTTATAAATATTATTATAAAATAACTCCACCCACAAAAAGTTATCCTCCCATGTTCCTCCAAACTTCATCACACAAGCTCTCAAAATATGTTCCCAATTTTTTATCGTCCTATCATATTTCTCATCGGTCGGAGTATGGTATGCCCTAATCATTGTCAACTGAGTGCACATGTATTTATACAAGGATTTCAAAAATCAAGATGTGAACCTCATATCACAATTTGATAAAATAAAAATCATAATACCATACACATTTACCACTTCATAGATATAGATTTTGGAGAGGTCCCCCTCTGTATGGGATTCCCGAATAAAAATGACATTGAATTACAATTTGAGATGATGCACTATCACCCATATGAAATCGTGTTTCCAAACCATTCATGGGGGACCAATGATAAAATCCAAAACTACTTATTCATAATTCCATTCCAGGATATGTAAAGATTTCAACAAACCTATCAGCTTTTGATGTTGTTCCTTGACATGTTCACCAGTCAAGCACCTCGAAACAAAGTCCGCCACATTCCTCATCATACCCTCCCACTAAAAGGGGGTTTCCCCGGGCTATTCAGTTTCTGAATTCAAGGATGGACAACCCACCTAGCATGATGACAATACCTATGAATTTACACATGTAAATGCAATGGTACAATAATCTGATTCTGGAAATAGAAAATTGAAATCCCATTCAGTTCCTAACCCTAAATGGTCTCCCCACCATTGAGTTTCATCCCCATAAACATACACATGAAATCAGATGCTTGTTCTTATTTAACCAAACCAAGAAAATTATGAGGCAATGAGACTAAAAATAAAGGTTCCTTATAACTTTGGTCCTTACAATCCAACCACATTTCATCTAGGACCGACATCAACTACCAGTGATCTGATGCATGTTTTACCACATGAGAATACGAATTAAAACTTAATGAATCTACCACCTAATTTCCCTTACCCAGTGAGACTAAAAATAAAGGTTCCTTATAACTTCGGTCCTTACAATCCAACCACATTTCATCTAGGACCGACATCAACTACCAGTGATCTGATGCATGTTTTACCACATGAGAATACGAATTCCAAATTAATGCATCTACCACCGAATTTCCCTTACCCAGTGTATAAATCAAGTTAAAATCAGGAATCTGGAGATACTCCATCCATCACCTTTACCTCAAGATCAAATCTAATTTTGAGAAAATATTCCCTAATCTATTATGATTAGTAAACAACATGAATTTATCACTGAAAATATAATGAAGACCCATTTCAAAAGCGTGAACCAATGCTGCCAACACTAAATCATGTGTTGGGTAGTTCCACTCATGCCCCCTAAACTGCTATGAGCCATATGAAACCACATGACCCCCTTTAATGAAAATGTTGCCTAATTATGATCCTAATGAGTCACAATACACCACGTACCCTTTCCATGGTTCTAGAAATCCCATTTTTGGTGCTAATGTCTAACGAACCTTAATATCATCAGAAGATTTATGGAACTAATCATTCCATTTAAATTGTATGGTCCTCCTTTTAAAATCTATCATTGGTGAGGCTAATCATGATAAATCAATAAAACACACCGAAAAAACCCAGCTAGACCAAGGAATCTCCATACGTCAAAAACTCATTGGTGTATGCTTTGAAATTATAGCCACAATCTTTTCAGGATCAACTAAAAGACAGTTATTAGAAATAACATATCCAAGAAAATTAACCTCTTGTATCCAAAAATTACACATTGACAATTTGACATACAACCTCTGTTCTCTCATGATCACCAAGACTATCTCCATGTATTTCTCATGATCCCCCCTATAATTGAAAGCACTAGTTTATCATGAATAAATACCAACACGGTAGAATATAGATATCTTTTAAACATCTGATTCATAAATGCGATGATCAACAATTGTTCATTTTTCATTCCAAAGGTAATAACCATAAACTAATATTGGAAATATCTACCTATGAATGTTGTTTTCAAAATATTTTCCTTCAGCACATGCAATTTATGATATCCTGACCAAATTTCAATCATTGAGAACCATTGTTCTCCCTTGAACAGATCAAAAAAATCACAATGCATGGAAGTGGATACAGGTTCTTGATTGTAACTTGATTAATCTATAGATAATCAACATATGGATAAGGAGGTCCATCTACTATTTTATCAAACAAAATAGGAACTACCCATAGATGCATACATGAATGGAAGAACACTTTGTTTTCAAACTCATCTAACCACACATTCAATTCCCTCAATTCTATAGGTGTCATTCAGTAATTGTGAATTGATATTGGTCTGGTCCCTATAATGAGATCAATCATAAACATCAATTATCTCATAGTTGTAAACCATGAGAATTATTTCAGGAATTCATTCAAAAACTGATCAACAACTGTTATAAAAATGCTATGACGAACACCATCCATTACTACCAACCATAATTCCACTAACTGATATGAGATCATGCCATCATTTGGTTCCAAAAAACATGATTCCCCTAACATATCATTCATATAGCATCTAAATAGATGATTGTAACCATCATTCTTCGTGAAATAACAATTCATGCATACGAATTTATGTGGGCCTTAAACATTTCCAACCAATCCATTCAATTGATTATATCATAAACATACATCTATAACACTGAGAAATACCACATCAACTCAAACCCATAAATTATTATTCTTCATTATCTACATTGGATTGCTCATCACTCTCTTTTACCTAGAAGAGTTTTATGTTATAAAACCTAAGGCAACATGTCCACAGTTAAACCCATAAAATAAATGATACAAGAAGTGATTAATTAATTGGAATCACCCGTATCAAAAAATTCTAAAATGAAATTATAATTTAAAAATAACCATACCTTGCACCATAGATGGTCCTGACTGATCATCCATCACAACCTACACAACTCTAAGCAACTGCTTTCATGACACACTCTACACATTATTACCCTGTTGATGAGTCGTGGTATTCCTTGAATAACCATGATTAAATTTACTCTCTTGAAAAGGGTTATTCTACTTCTCCTTCCCTATTGAGGCATATGACACCTACTACCTCTGAGGAGGGTCCCGATCACCCAAAATTGGATCATTATGAGTATACCACTAATGATTCCACATATAATTATAGTTATAAAATTCTTGAGGTTGGGCTGTAAAATCCCACTTGATGTGGAGTGTAGAACCACACTAAAAATATATTGGCTTATTTTGGGGAATTGGAGGAAGAGTCACCAATACAACTATTGGATTCTGAGCCATACTCTCACCCTAGAAATAAGTTTCCCTTTTTAACTTGATCCCAGTGTTGGAGTTCCCTCTATTCCCTATGGGTACCAACATGTTTTCCCCGAATGTAGCCCCAATAAAATCTTGTTCATCTACTATTTATCTATTCATAATTTTCATGTAAATACTTATACATAAAACAACTATTTTTGAAAGAATATCCTACCTCAAACTATCTTCAAAAAATTTGTGTGTTGAACTATGTACTACCCTCCACCTCATGTGAAAATATCACAAATATCATAATCATATTTGCATATTCCGTTACTGAGAGGTTCTCATTCTTTATCCTAATGAAATACAATGTGTTATGAATTATAAATATATGGTGGTAGAATTTTTTGTTAATTAATTCCACAGAACCCTCCCATTACATACCTTGGACTATTCCAGCTTGGACCGCTAATTCCCACCATCGAAGGGAATGATCTTCCAACATGTATACGGATTACATAAATTTCATCTCTACCAGTGTTCCCATAATTTCCAAGATCCTAGTTATTTTATTAAACCATTCTAATTCCCTTTACATCTCTGAATCACCCCTAATGGTGGATGGATTGTTCTTTCCAAACTAAACCACATGTTCCACATGCTTTGTGTCATCTACATTATTCTCACTTTCAACGACTTCAAAATCATGAACTACACTCAACACTAGCTATTGGTTAACCTGAGGCTCAGTTGTAACCAAATTTTTAGAACCCTCCTTCGGTTGGTCTCTAAGATGCATTCCCGATGCCATTTCTATCAACACAAAAACAACCAAAAGACACACTACCATACCAAGAAAATGATTACAATTTTAAATTCAATTACATTGTAACTATCACGACAAGGATTTCCAGAATTTAACATTTCTCATGTTGCACCATTTTTTAAAAATCCACCATGTTTTTTAAAAGAGAACCATTTTTAAAATACCAAAAATATCCCCATTTAAAATACCCACATTTTAAAAGAAATTTTTGATTTTTCAACAATCAAAACAATCATTATACCCAATAGAATATGCATCCTAGTCTGAAGTCATTTCAACAATTCATGTCATGCTCATTTCATTGGGTACACCCATAAAAATGAGATTTCCAATACATATAAGTTTCTATATGCCACATATGTACCCAACTCCCTTGTAACATGATGTATAGAATAAAATTTTTATCTTCATCCTTTAATTCTATACATTTCATGTTCTGACAATCCTACACCATACTTCCATCCCAATGTGAGGAATATACCAAGAATGAATTCCAAAACCAAGACTAAAAACCAATGTCAAGACTAAAAAAACATTCTTTTCCTGTACATCAAGGATTGAAAGAGTTTATACCACTGGTAATGTCCCTCTCCATCCTCATTGGCTCGAAAATGTGGGGTGATGCTACTTAGCCATTGGTGATGTTCCCAAGGCACCAAATGCAAGAAATTAATTTTGATGGATTATATAAGAAGTTGGGTAAAATTTTCCCTTTAAATAAAATAAAGAAACCAAAAAAGTCATAAATAATAAAACAACATGATTCATTTCAAAAAGGTTAAAAATTCAAGAAAAACAAATGACCAATACAATCAAAATGAAAGAATCCATAATCAATGTACCAAGAGAAAGAATAAAAAATAAATACACAAATTTCTATGATGCAACTCCATAGTTCCAAGCCATGCCCCATGCTCCCAGCACCATAACAACAAGAAAGTATCATGATGAACGGCTTGAAAATGTTATGATTTATCATTAAATGTGTCCCAGTAAATGACATTTGCAAAATCACCAAAATGAGAAAGTAGGGGGTGAGTAAAATTACTCAATAGGTTTCCCCAAATGACTTCCCTACACACACCAACAGGATATAACCACTAGCACATTTATATAAAATAATTTATATAAAACATCAAATAGTGCAACTATTGCAAACATTCCATATACACCCTTACCATTCCATTTTTTTCAAGACCATACAATATAAGGGAATCCCAACAACCAATCCATAACCCATTTCACCATCTCATAATTGGACAATAATTTCCACCATTCATATCACCACACAAAAGCATAACTCTATTGATTCACCAACCCAAACTGATAAACAAAAATAGTGGAACTTCATTTACAAGGCCATTTACTGCAATTCTAATATTTTGGTGCTTCTGTACCACTTATATTTGATGGTGGATATTATATACACAATCCATCCCCATTTTATAGTGGCACTCCCCACAAAATTTGCATCATTCCAACACAATCATCAAATTCTAAAACCAGTAAACATTTACATTTCACTCCAAGGACACAACATTATGAAAAGAACTATATCCTAGCCAAAAATCCATTAGAACATCATCCATGTCACAATATGTTTCAAAAAGGAAACACATTTATTTTAAAATAAGTTCAGAAATAAATTTTCAAATATCAAACTAAGTCATTGGTTTTAAAATGTACATTTTAAAATCTAAAAATAAGGAACATTTCTCCGCAATCACCCCCTTTTTCCAAAATTAAAAAATTATCAAAAAATGATTTACCAACAAGATTTTCACATCATAATCAAAACTGAAATCCAAAAAATAGTTAATTGAAGCCAAGGCATCTATTTCTTGCCCAGTGGTGTCGATAGAGAAGACACATACCATAGGTTTATGGTTAAACTGACCAATCGCAAACCGCACCCCAGATCTGCGAGAAAACTCTAGGAAAACAACTTAGATACCCTTAAGTATCATCAAAAATCATAAATGGTACAACTTTAAGCAACAAAAACTCTATATCTACATGAAATAGGGGTAGATCTAGAAAATAAAGAGAGAGGGAGAACTAGATCTAAAGAAAACCAATAAGGAACCAAGAGTGGAGAATTTACAGAAGAAAATCTCCTTCACTGCACCTTAAAACCCCTACAAATCACTACCAAAATTAGTGGAAGAGCTCCTCTTACCCTTGAGAACCAATTATCCTAAGTGAGGCTTGATTGGGTGGATGAATTGAGGGTTTAGAGAAAATCCTCTCCAAGCCCAGTTTTAAAAACACTATTTTTATTTCCATGCACGGTTAGCTCACATGGTTTGGAAAACCACATGCTAACTGTGTGCATGAAACTTCCTAGAAGGAAAATTCTCATATCCTCCTAAGATGGTTTGAAAAACCATGAAAAAACTGTGTGAAGGACCAATGTTCCATGTTTCACGGTTACCCTAGGGAGTCTATATGGTTTCCCCTAACCATGATCAAACTATATTCCCTTTAAAAAGCATCCAAAAATTTCTAAAACCTTCCCAAACTCTCCCAAACATTACCCAAAAACTCAAAACACATAAAAACACATAAAAATGGTTACAAAACTCAAACTGTGTGTTTTAAATAATCATTTCTATAACTACGAATTCAGTTGTTGTTTTCCATGATATTTTCACAATGTTATTATCTATGAATGCATTTCATTATAAAAATATTGACTAAATGCCATTTGTTTTCAATTAGTTACCATGCCAAATTTATTATGTCTTATCTTATCATGATAGTAAAGTAATTTAAATTTAATTCATGTTCACTTATTTAACATTCCATTTTTATTATTCTTATTGATTCCTGATAGATTCCACTATGCTAAACCTTTATTTATCATTTAATGTCACTGTTAATTTGGTTCCTTTCCCAATAATCCATTAATGGTGCTATGAATAATATGAAACAATATTCTTGAGGGAATAATGATATTCTTGAAAAAAATATGGAATTTTATTTTTTCAAATTTAATGAAGGACTCAACTCTGAAATATATATTACCAAGACTACTAAAATATTTTTTCATTCATGAATTGATTCCTTGTATCATATTCCAATATAACAAAGCAAGACATCATCATTGGGTTTACTAGGTTTAGCGTCAGTACAGTTTGTATCTGATGATGTTCAGTGGAAATCATTTAGTATAGAATTCAGAAAACATCAATTAAAAAAATATGACATTATGATTGACATTGGGGAATGTAATTGAAAATGATACTAATGTTTTGTTAAGGAATATTGTTTATAGTATTTATGAGAATTACGACACTATATGGATAATAAAGCTGAATGTGGTTGTGGAACAGATGTACCTAGGGCTAATAAATATGAAAAGGACACATTAGGGTTAACCTGAACATCACATAGTGCATGAAAATGAGATTTACTATTCACTTGGTTTGACACTCTGGTTGAATATTCTTTGGATAAAAAAAATTCATTACTAAATAATATGTATAATTTGAATAGATAATGACAATGAATTACTTAGGATAATATTTAGATGAATTATATTAAAAATAATTGTAATTATTTATGTAACTTATAAATGATTCTTTAGATTTCCCATTAGGATTATTTTTTCTCACACTGTTTTTCCTTGATTTAATCAATGGATATAAACTAAATAAATTGTGTTAACATATAATATGATGAATAATGTAATGGCTTTGTGAAACCAAATTGGAATCTGATAGGTGTGAATGAAATCATGATTATATCTAATTAAGAATCCAAAATATGAATAAAAACCAACTCATAACAAACTCTGAACCGCACAAAATAATATAATGACGGAGTTCTCAAAGAGATAAACAAGTATATACCATGGAGGAAACAAGGATTGATTTCATCTGTGATTGAAATTTAGAAGGAGACACACAAGAAAGTATCTTAATATAATAAGAATGTTTTTATGTGTAGAATGGATAGGAATGATGTAATTAATTTATTTGGAACAATGAAGTGTATAATAAAAGGATATAAATCTCATCAAAGGGATTCATTTATAGTTAGTGGTCCAAAAGGTGGGGAACCTGGGAATTGAATGATTAAATTCCATCTTCCAATGTTTAACTCAAGGATCATGGAAGGACTAATTTTGAAATAGAATGATTATATTATTTATGTATTTGGTTTAAAGAATTATATTTTAGAAGAATTTTTACTAATAGTATTTTGGTGAAAAGAATTATGAAACATACAAGGATTTTATTTAAATTTTTATGATTTTATGTCTTTATTAACATAACATTTGTGGATACTAGGATAGGATTATTATTTTTTGATTGATCATAAGATAAAAATCCTAAAATAGCTTTTTTAGTTTTTATGTGATGGGATTCTACCATGATTGTGGATATTTTGGGAGAAATATATAGAAATACAACCCATTATATTAGTATATGTTTTAGTGAAGTGGTTATTTGGGGGTTAATGGATATGTATATTATATAAATGAGATTAAATAAATTGAATACATTTAGGGTTAATATGATCATTAATTTAATTTTAATAATAATCGAGTTATATTATATAATATTCTGGGGACAAAATAAGCTATACTGTAAAATTTAGTAAAAAGTTATTTAATGATTAATTTTACATCATGGATTTCCATCATATTGTTTTTTGAGGGATATAAAAATTATATTAATATATTTTTTTTAAAAAGGGAAACCCACATTCTATTTATCAATAAGTCATGTTTGTAAGGGTAGTGGGGTTTTGACCAAAAATAGTTGTACGAGAAGGTTTCAATCCCTACTAAGGGACTATGTGGTGTTATGGTTAATATTTCATTATTTCAAGCTAAAAAAGTTGAAAATAAGTACTAATGATAAGCCAATGTGTTATTACAGGGGTTTAATGATTTTTATATTATATTGGATAACATCTTAAAACCATATCTGATTTGTAAAATAGTCAGAATAAAATAGAAAAACATGTCACTATTTGAAGGATCTTAAGATCCATTAAATGTGAATTTTTGGTCTTCAGAAAAAAAAAATCATTTTTGGATTATAATATTTTGTAGAAAATGATGAATTAGAAATTAATGAAACCAAAAAAAGGATGAAATTGATCTTATTAAATAGAAACTTATCAAGGAATTATATATCAGTACAATTGTATATAGTAAATAATTGCTTAACTTTAAGAGGAAGATCTTGAAAAACATGTTTTTTCTATTATCTTCATTTCTAATGAATCAAAAGGAAATTTAAATCATCGCAGATTTTTTGTTTTGAGTTCCAAAAAAATATTCTTCATTCACTTTCATGTAATCAATGACATCCATCACCTTCTATAATTATTTATTATTTTATTCCATGTCTATATTTTTACCTCCCTTAAATTTTATCCTACTCGGAATCTATGTTATATATTATTAAATATGAATATTATTCTTCCCCTATTTTCTTATTAAGTGGATTTTTTATTAACCATTTTTATGTTCTAGGTTATTATCAAAATAATTTTCAAATATAAAACTCTTTATTATTGTGATCATGCTTCGATTTTGTGAAAGGAATTCATTTATGGTGGGTATAATGTTTCACTCAATGATTATTATATAATAACATTTTATTTTATTTGGTATATTACATGAAACACTAATCTTAAACAACCCACAAATGATATTTCTTTAAATTTAATATCATCGATTTCTTATGGAACACGCAACCCCAACTTTCAATGAACCATAATATTATATACCATCATAACATAGATACTAATTGAGTGTTTATAAATATTAATAAATAATGAATTTAAATTATTTGTATCTATCTATTATCAAAAAATAAGAATCATTTAAATTAAAATGAGTTTTTTTCTTAAACAGTTGTATTTTTTCAGAAGGACAGTTTAATTTTAGTTTATGAATGTAATTTAAAATTAATTATTATGAGCATTAAAAAATTCATTTGATAAAATGATAACAAATTTTTATATAAACATATAATAATATATTACATTCAAATTTTGGTGTCCTTCAAAAAAGATTCAATTTTTTTAATAGTGAAAAATAAGGAATTTTAATTAAAAACAATTTTATTGATTAAATTATTTTAAATTCAAATTTATATTTTAAATATATTTTTATATAAAAGTATTTCATTAATATATATATATATATATGTGTGTTTTTTCATTGGAATTATTTTTCTGTATAATTTTTACATTAAAACACTATTAATATTTGAATATTTTCTCTTTGAAAACATTATTTTCTCATTATGTATGTTGGATTAAATTAAAATAAAAAGTTTTACCTATATGTGAATGGAATTTTAAAAATTATTTTCCTTATTTATATTATTAATAATCTATATTATATATTAGGGTCAAAGTATTTTTTTACTGAAAGAAATTGTAATATAGTCAAAAACAATATTTACTATAGTTTAGGTAAAAATAAATTTTCCCAGAAAATAAACTACACAGAAAAGGTTTAAAATTACCTAAATCTTAAAAAAAAATTTCATCCCTATATTTTCACCACAGAATTTCTTATAGTTTATTAATTTCCATGTTTTACTGTTTTTTTTTTGAAAAACGTGGGTACATCTTTTTTCCCTAAAATTACTTGTCTTCCACTAACCTCTCTTTTAATAGGCCGCCCATCTCCCCTCTTATTAGAAACATAAATCATTTTTTTCCCTAAAAATACATTACAAAGTCACTTAAAATCCATATAAACATACCATAATCTTTTTTTTGTTTTATAGTCCATTCTAGGTATACTGTATGTACAATAATAAAGAGGGTGTATGAGAAGAGGTAAAATTCATATCAATGAATTTTTTTTCATCTTCCTCCACCTCCATTAATAATTATTAAACCATGCTGATATAATATCCTATGTATAATAAATATACATATATGTATTTATGTCAATTTAATTGACAAAAAACAACACCACATATATCAAATGGGTTATGAAATCATCATTTATGTGTAGGGTAGAAAAACACCTTGCTAGGCGATGACATAAATTTTTCCATTACCACCTATCAATTTTTTTTAATCGTAGTGGATTTAATATATATATATATATATGATATCTTTATCATTATTAAACCACTAGAGTCATTATTTTTTATATAATTTTTTGACTTTCCATTCCATAAGGGATTCGATAATGTCACTCGTGTGTACTACAAACGACCACCTAATGAAGTGATGTAATTATTTTTTCCCTAAATATTTACATATGATGGGAATAAAAATAATTTTATTCCATATTTGTTATATTAATAAAATAATTATGAGATTCATGAAATATTTAACATTCTTAAAAGATAATATATCGCTTCCTTTCTACCTTTTTCACACACTGAATGATGAAATTTTTATTTGTGTACGTGCGGAATATCTTCGTCTTGAAGTTTTGTGGAACTAACTTTCCATTAATACACCACATAGATGATATTTATAATTATATTTAATGAAATAATTTTATTGAATAATCATTATAGGAAAATAAAATATTTCTAATCTTCTTTCCATAATGATCATTAAAAAATTGAAACAATACTCAAGCATATGCATGGCTTACCGTATCAAAGATCATTACATTCATCATTTAGAAAAACAATATTTATGGATTGGTGTTTAAATTATTGTTTATATATAATTATTATAATTATTTAGTTATTATTATTCTATATATTTTGAAATTATATCTTAATAAAAAGAACCGTAATTTTAATGAGAAATCATGATAGAGAAAATAAGGTAATTAACACCTCAAATAATGAATATAAAAAATGATTCTTAACAAAGAGGTAATAAGTTGTTATAAAATTACCATATATGATTTAATAAATAATAATAGGTTCCTTTTAGAGGTTAATATAATGTTTAAAAATATTACATAGGAATTTCAAGATCGTTTAACAAATATGAAGTGTGAGGTATGTGACTTCATCTCTATTTCCCTTTATTAAGTCGTATTGTAATATTATGGACTTAATTTCATTTATATGGTGTATATACTACCCATTTTACATGTAACATCATTATTGATTAATAATTTAGGGTATGTATGTTTTAATTAAAAATTTTTCCTCCAATGGGATTTGACATGAAAATTATCATGTCGTAATGAATTTCATAACTCAATTTCATTTCATTGGATTATATTACTTCTTCATTGACATTGATATTATATGATTATATGTGTGTTATATATTTACTATATTTTTTATATATACAATTATTTTATGTGGATTAAAAATTGACACACGGAATCAATTCATTTTCCATTTCTCATATCATCATTATTATCTTTGTAATGGTTTATTTCACAATCTCATTTTAATCTGGATTTTTTATACATGAAATTCCACTGAATGAAGTTATTTGATCATTATAATTTATAATAATTTTATCATATTATACTTTTTTTATACATGAAATTTCATATAATACTACCACTATTCATTTATTTGGTAGTTATAATGATAGAGAAAAGGCTTTTAAGAAAATCAGATCGCATTTCTCTCTGCGGTCAGAAATTTTTTTTCATCTACAACCATAATTTTGAATGTTTTTTTCAATTTTTTTAACATTACAAAATTATTTATTCCAAAAACATTTACATATATAAACTTTTTTTAAAAGAAATTATTTTAAAATTCATTTAATTTTAAAAACATGGCCTTCTTGGCATTTATAAGAAAAGATAAATGAATTTTTATCATACTCATCATATGTGGAATTTCAATCCGTCAAGAACATTCAATATTTTACTACTTAAATTATCATTTTCATAGATTAAATTAAATGAAAAATATTTTCAAACTGATTTGTGGCCTTTTAGTTTTATGAGTTTTTTTAAATCAAAAGGATATATTCCACAAGAATGTTTCTAATGAATATTATGTGGTATTTATATTCATCATTGAATGAAATTTTTATTTTACATATACGCCCCTGGGATATCTAATATTGATATAATACTAATTCTTCAGCAGGAGATTTTATGATTAATTTTACTAAGTAATTTATTAATATTCACATTCTTGATTCAATTTTGTAGACATTAACATTCCCATAAAATTTTCACTTTCCAATGGTATTTTCATTATTAAATATCCACTAGATATTAATATTATTTATTATGAATATTCTTATTTATTAATCCATATATCGTTTTCACTTATGGTTTTTGAATTTGAATGTTATTTTATTGTCTAGATAAATACATATATGTAGTCATTCAAAATATGGATATTTAATTGTGAAGAATATTTTCATGAATTAAGTAAACTATATGAAATATTAGGAAAAACATTTACATGTTCATACATGTTAGAATAGTTATATATGACCCAAATTTTTTGAATTAGTCTCAGGATTTGAATTAGTGAGATATGATTAAATTTTCCTTTACCTAAATATTTTAAATTTTCTTGTGATAGGTCTTGGAAGATTATTTATCATGTTCCTGAGAACATAACATCAAATAAATAATTAATTACATAATTAACAATTGATTTGTTATTATCCATTATAGTTACATAATGATACTATCATTGAATGCATTTCATTCTAATTTTATATACTAAATGGAATGGGTTTTTATTTATTTAGATGTCTATACGGATAATGTCACATCTTATCATGATATTAAATTTCTTTAAATGGAATATGTGTTCAATTATTTTCCTGTCCATGTTGATTATTCATGTTGATTCATTATAGATTCTACGTTACATAATCCTATCTTATTGTTTGAGTATATCATTATTATTTTCCTTTCCCTAGAATCTATGATGTGTACAATGAGTTATAACTGAGGACATGCAAGTGGGAATAATGATATTCTAAAAATTCATGTAATTATTTTTGTTTTCAAATATAATTAATGACTCAAGTATGTATTTAGTTTAGAAAGACTACTAATCTATTTTGTCTTTCAGGATGTGATTTTTTGTATTTTCTATCAATGTAATAATGTAAGACACTATCTTCAGGGTGACTAAGTTCAGGGTTTCTACAATCTATGTATAGTATGTGTTTATAAACCGAGATCCAGGAGTAAAAGTTTGGGGTATCACCATTGTAATCAATGTAATGTTTTAGATATCATTAGAGATTAGGTTGTTTCTAAGGATAATTTAAGGGTTGATAAGTTAAGGAAAATCATAATTGTTGTCCCTTTGGGATACATATATGAATTAATTTGTGGAAACAATGCATGTTTTTAGGGGGTTATTATAATTAAACATCATTGAAAACCCTAGGATAAATTATATTTCTTTGATAACATCCTTTTTTGGAAATGTTTATATTAATGGTTGGTCTTAGAAATATATCCATTTATTGATACTGGAAAGTGGTTTAGGTTGTCTCATAGATGAACCCTGGGGTAATCGGCCTGAAAAGGGTTGGTTCCACAATGACTCCATCATCACTATGATGAATTATGAGTAAACATAACAATACACTCCATAAGAGACACTTGCTATGGATATTATATTGTTAATAAAATTCACCATACCAACCATTAGAAGGATTTACTAATGATATGAATAAGTTTTTGGGAGAGATGAAAACAGAAAAATGACTACAAATAACTGAGGATTGAATTAAGTGAGTTATTGGTTGATATGAAATTATCAAATGTTAAAAAAATGGTTTTGTAAGAGAATAATTATTTACAGGCTTTACTAATAGGATTACTTATGCATCCATAATTACATCCCTGGGTAGAGTAGTATTTAAATTAATAATTTTCTACATTACATTATAAAGTTATGTTTATGGTTTTTCATATATAAAAAAATCTGTTTCCACAACCTAAATAATACTATATTCATATATCAGTGTACAGTAAATTATGAGTTCTCTATTCAATTTACATTGATCTAACGATTCAAATTTCATGGGTGATAGTTTTCAGTGGGGAGGGGGGGTAATGTAACAAACTATAATTCAAATATTTTATTTATTTAAATAATTCATTGTGATTGAAATATTTCTCCATAATCAATAATGAACATAAATTAAACAATTATATATTTAGATAAAATATAAATTTTTATATATAACCATTAACAACCTAGATTTAAAATTAGCATGAATTAATATGAGGAACCTATTTTATAATTATCTGTATAAAGAAAATATTTTGTACTTTTAAAATTATTGATATTCAAATAGTTTACCTGAAATAACTAATAATATCTTTTATTAAATAGAAAATTATTTCTCTAAAAAACAATTGAATAGATATTAATTTATATTTAAAGGAACAAATAATTAATAATAATTTATGTTTAATATTAATAATTTTTTAATCTCATTTTAGTTGCAAGATGATATGAAATAAGACCAGTAACTGTTAATATATAAACATTTCATCTTCTAGTTAAAATATTTTTTCATTATATGTAATTATTTTATTTAAAAAATATATAATTTTGGAAGGTAAAATTACTAAAAATTACATTCTTCTTTGAATTGATCATATTAAATTTGAATTAGTATGAATTTTTTATATTTTTCAGAAATGGATTAATTTTAGTTGAAAAATAACATTTTCATAGATCTAGAAATTTATATGAAGTTATACATCTATAATAATAATATATAAGAATTTAAAACCATTTATTTTATCAAATATTAATATGTGAAATATTATTATTAATTTTTTAGTATTTTATGTTTTTATAAACAAAATTTCAAATATTTTTAGAACAAAATAAATTTTTACATAAAAAAATTACACACTGTCATTTTTTTAATGAACCATTTTAAATGTACATTAGGATTTATATTTCCATGGATGACACATATATATAATTTCATATAATAAATAAAATTATATAATTAAAATCAATACCCAGAATAAATTTAATTTATATATAAACGTAATTCAGTAGAGCATTATTCCCCTAAAAACTGGTTTTCTAGATTATGTGTATTTATTTTAAGACTAAATTTTCACACCATTAGAACATTTATTTGTTAAATGATTATAATATTTTATATAATATGTAATATAAAGTACATTCATTATCTTTTTCAATAAAATTAATTAATAAAAACATAAATAAATTACAAATGTTATATAAATTAGGGTAAAAGTTAATAAAATTAAACAAAAACCTAAAAAATATTATATGTTTCTTCAAATAAATTTGATTGAGGTGAGTTTAAACCCCCAATAATATTATTATCCACTATTTCCATATTTTATTTAGTATTTCACTACAATAGTAACCATACAATATTTAAAATGTAAGGGTTTCTCCCAAAACTACTCCTACCATCAAATATAAATGGTATCATTTAGGGAACTTCAACAAAATACTCTAATTCAAATTCATCAATGAAACACAACCATATTATCCTCCTAAAACCCTTTCAATATTTTTAATTATTTCTGTGAGAATTAGTTACCATAAACAATTCCTTTCCAGGGATACCTCAAAAGAAATTTCAATTCACCAATAAGATTAAATAAAATTTCTGAATGTTAGGGACAATGGTATGGGTTTCTTTCCCAATTTCCATTCATTGAGAAATTATTAATATATAATCCACTTTAAATTTTAAATGATGTACTTGACACACCATTTCATTATTTATATCATTATTCTCTTATATATCGTGATATACTCTGTCTCTCTTCATGTAAACATTCTCTTGGGATTTTTTTTTCAATCATACATAACGTAGGTAGGGTTTTTCATTTCCAATTGCTGCCATTAAGACATGTTAGGTTTTATAAACCAAATTAATTTTATGGTGTGTATACACATCATATTTAATATATAATATTAAATACTTGAAATTATAATTTTATTTTATGATCAATTGCCAGCCCTCTGTTTTTAGGGATTTTTATTAAATTATTACTGTAGTTCTAATAGTTTTTTTGTCTCAATTATTATTCGTTGGGACATGTTACATGTTATTCAACATGTTTCATTTGTATAGTTTCCTATTGAATTAATATACCATGAATTTTATATATCTTAATTATTTGTAATTTGTGGGATAAATTATTCATAATCATTCCATTTTTGTCAAATTTCCTACGAATCAATTCATACCCTACTCCTAGGTGTTTTTGGTAACTCAAAAAAAAATTCATTGAGTTAGGATTACACACATAAAATTATTTCATATATTTATTGGTTTATTTTACATATTATTTTAATTCTTTATTCCCTCATAGTTTTCATTTATATAACACAAATCCATGTTAATATGATTCACGGTTTATAGATTACAGTTTCCCTAATAGATATTGATAAAACATGTCTCCTTTACTTGAGTTATATTATGAAATTAATCCATACATTATTTGGTTACACAAGCAGAATATTATATTTTTTGGTATTTTATAGTCATATTTGTGAAAATTTTGTATTAATAAAAATGAATCTCTTTATTCACTTCTTGTAATTTATATTTTAAAGATATGTATTTTGAAAATAATGAATGTGGTTTTTAATTTCACATTCACTTGTTTTTTCTTACCCTTCGCATTTATATAGGATAATATTTGTGAATTTACAGATCTCAATTAGAGGATATTCTTTTTGATATTAATATTTCACAAAATAATTCCCTTATATTTTTTAAAAATTAAATTTTATATCATTATCTAAATTTCAAATTTTTCATTTTTATCAGATACTTTCATAAGGGCACATTTCCAATCATGTTGATGTGCAATGGAATGAATTTCTACACCACATTACTTCATTCCTATGGAGAGTAGCATTCATCACTTCCATTAGTGATGTATGATCCTTGATGGAAATGAGATGATCGGATATCGGTTTTTCCTTCCACACATTACTTATTGGAACACATTTTATAGTCTAAGTATCCATCAGAGACTAGTAAATTTTGATGAAAATAATTCTCTATGACATCTTTTTATGGATACTAGTTAATTACACTAAATTATAATATGAATTCCAAGGGTTCTAGATAGGGTAACATCCATCGATCAGGAGAGTATTCACATCCAACATCGCTGCCATGTCTATACATTAGATCATTGATCTCATGTATTATTTCTCATAGGAGGGAATCTTTTGGGGGAACCAATGGAATATCATTTATAACACATGGTATATTATTCCAATGGAATATATTCTAAGGATTTCAAATCACCCATCCCCTATTTAGAATGGGGTTGCTGATTTTATATGCACATGTCATAGAACTATTTCACCTCATGAATCCCGTGATTAACATGACGTACTATCATTTGAATGGTTATTATTTTAACATCTTGAGAAGAGTTAATGAAACTAATCAGAACACATATCATGACCCAACCCTACCTGTCTCGAGTCGAAACTACCCTAAGCCCGCCTCCATAGGCCAGGGGATGGAAACAAGCGCCGAAGGCGTAACAATCTCGGGGTGGCCTTTGAATAATTACTTGTACACACACACAACCCACTCAATGTAGAAGTGTAGAGTGAAAAAGGAAACCAAAGTATGGACTACAATATCCCAACCAAAATCATGCATCAACCCCTAAAACCGAACATGTATAGTGTGGAAAAGTGGACTAACAAGTAAACTAATCATTAAAAAGAAAAACACCCACCCAAGCAGAAAGGTGCCACAACCTGGAAATAGATAAATGAAAGTAAACAGGTGGTGAGTCTCAAACATGAAGGTCCTACTATGACCACTGAATGCTCCCTAAGGTCATGTTTCCTCTACGCTCCTCCGTAGTCTCGATCGACCTATCCATCATCTGCAAGGGTACACCAAGTGCTGGGAAAGCCCAGGTAGGGTGAGTATAAAGATACATAGTAGGATGCCCAGAAAGCTCAAGGGAGTAACAAAGGAGGTACTAAAAGGGTGAGCATTAGACAGAAAAAAGAATAGTGTAAGATTATAGTAGAAAGATTGCAACTCAACACAAAAAAATAAAGCACCTAGACTCGTCCAAATTCATGGATCTTGAAATGGTGAGAAGACAAACTTCTCATAGATTCTTCTCTACACAATGTAGAAGAGTATACTCGTCTAACCAAGAGGAGCTAGACACGGAAAGCAGGTGGCATACCCCACGCGTCTTGGTGGAAAAAGATCCCCCCTTCCTTGTGTGTCCTAAAGTCATGTCAAAGATATCACACCATTGATCTTCATAATAGGAGTCCTGCTCCAGTAGTCACGGAAGAAAACCACTAACTAGCCTAGTAGAATGAACTGTGCATGAGAAACCAACGGGTGACCCACTGCCTAGCCCTACTAGAGGGTGAACCCCCGATAAGTCAACAAGTGAACCACTTCCCAGCTCCGCTATTGGTTAAACCCCAATAAGTCAACAGGTGACACACTACCCATCCCTGATTCAGGTTAAACCTAAATAAGTCAACAGGTGACCCACTGCCCAGCCCCGCTAGAGGGTAAACCCCAATAAGTCAACAGGTGACCCACTGTCAAGCCCCGCGGGAGGTTAAACCCCAATAAGTCAACAGGTGACCCACTTCCCAGCCCTTTAGAGGGTAAATCCTCAATAAGTGAATGGGTGACCCACTGCCCACCCCCACTGGAGGGGAAACACGGAAATGGTCCAATAACTCTACACTACAACTGACATTACAGGGTGTCACCAACATCGCTACCATGCGTTGGTTTGGAGTGCGTCAAAGGAACCTCTGACCAACACCCTCTTATGTTTCCACCTTTAATGAGATCTCAAATTAGGCTCTGCATGCCAAAACAGATTTCACCGATGCAATCCTCATGGAAAAACGCGCTGAATCGACTATTCTTACGCCCCGAACGGACGTCTGGTGAAAAGTCGCAAAATGTTGCACGCAGCTTGAATGATGGCATGTGGGAACATGCCTCAACTCTTTCTTCAATAGCTAAAACCACCCTGGACTGCTTTTTCTCGACACCAGGGTCACAATGCCACTGGCGGTGCCCAAAAATAGACTCTGGATATGCTTGCTCCATCTGAAACAAAAATCTCGGCGAGGCGTTAAATAACACTTAATGGATGTGTCGCACCACCAAGCCCCCATCTCAAGAATAATTTTTTTTGAGACCATCTTCAAACCTCTGCCTTGATCCGAGGATCCTGTTTCCATAGATGGTATGCAAATATGAAACTCAGTTTGAGAGTTAGAGGCATTTTAACGCCAACGGACGAAGATCAGGTGGGTCGGGCTGGTTCGGTTGGTCCACCGCTCTAGACCGGCGGTCCGCAGCTTGTCTGCCTGGACCACCCAGTCCACCACGGCCCACAGTTCACCACGAGGGCCACTCTGCTTCACTAAGACCAGCACATTCCAATACGGATATTCCCCCACGGGTCCCGCGTTACGCGGGTCTCGGTCCGCTCCTGGGGTCGCACCGACCCCGATCTCGCGCCGCACGCTGACCGGTGAAGCCAGCCAGGGTGCACACCTATAACATGGACTTCTATTGCACCAAGCCTCCATCCCACTTTCCTGCGCCAACCACCAAGGATCCCATGCCGCCGCCTGGGGAGCCGGCGTCGTCATCGTTGCCCGCCAGACAGCCCTTGAACGGCCGGAAAACAATTGTTTTGGCCAAAAAAATTCCCTGGGCCAACCCGGACGCCGTGAGACTTGGAATTTTGATCTGAAAATAGAGTTGGAAAGCTCATATCGAATGATACACATATATGGCCTTCTCTATAAAAATTAATAGAATTTAATTCTATAAATTAATCACAAAGAAGTTGTGGTAAAATAAAACCAAAACCAATGATGCCTACCACACAGGGCGTAGCCTGACTCTCCACGATCGATTCACCCTCGCCAAAACCGAAAAAACCTTGATGGGGAGGAGGTGGAGGTTGAAGGAAAGGAATGGGAGTTCTTGTTTCGATCTTCAATCAGAGCACACCAATGGGGAATAGTATAGGACATGTGTTTAAGTCAGAAAAAAAATTATCTATTAATTATTATTTTTTAAAACACCCACGAAAAGTCCCACAATCTGAAACTCTTGATGTGGCCATGATTAAGCCTTCCCTAGGGTAAAACTCATGCCCAGAGCGCAAAAACGGTCTCATAATTCTAATCTGAGTTTCCGTTCGAAAGTTACATAATTCAACGCACAAGGCTGCTAAATTATGGAAAACCCCCTGGTGGATTTTTCCACAGAAGGCCCGCGCCCGTGAAAGATACTCCCATCCAAGGGTAAAAGGCACGCTCCGAACTCAACGGTGACCTCGTTTTTTTAGTCCAAGCTACTTTTTTGGAGTTATTCCATTTATTTGGCCTGACATGTCTGAAAAAACTTAAAATTTTATTCCAGCCACACCAGGGCTCAGAACCGCACGCCGTCTGAACACCCTACACTGTAATAACATCAAGAAGAATGTTCAAAGTGTCACCATCTCAAAACCAGGGTTCTTGCATCATTACCTTCTTTTAGGTTATTCATACCGGAAAAATAACTACTTAAACAACTCGGGATACTGATCTCTCATCTAGATATCCTGTTCCCAGGTGCTCTCATGCACCCTCCCATACCGCCATAGTACATGAACCAAAGGAATGGTCCATCCACGTAGTGTCCGCTCTTGCATGTCCTCAATTGCCACCAGTTTCTCCGCAAATGTGGCTCCATCCTCAATGTCCAGCTCTCCCCCAAGAAATAATGTGTGTGGGTTCATGCACGTATTTCCTTAGTTGTGACACGTGGTAGTGTTCATGCTCCCTCTCCAACTGTGGGGATAGAGAAAGTGGGTAGGAAACCTCACTAAACCTGTGCACGATCTCAAATTTCCTAATAAAACTCGGGGATATCTTACCACCCCAACCGAACCTATGTGTTCCACACCGCGAGGAGAATCTAAAAAAGATATGGTCCCCTACTCGAACTCCAAAGGCCTGCAATAAGGGTCTTCGTAGGGATTTTGTCTTCTTTGAGACATCTTCATCTGCTCACAAATGACCTGAATCTTTTTCCTCATTGACTACACCAACTCTGGTACCACGAGGAAGGTCTCCCCAACCTCCGTCCAGCACAATGGTGACCTATAGGGTTTCCTGTAGAGGGCCTCAAAATGTTTCATGTCGTTATTAGAGTGGTAACTATTGTTATACATGAACTCCACCAAGGGCAGGTGATCCTTCCAGCTTATTCCAAAGTCTAACATGCACTACCTAATCATATCCTCCAACACTTAGATAGTGTGCTCCGTCTAGCCATCGGTCTTGTGGTGAAAAGTTGTACTCATCCACAGCCGAGTCCGGAATTCCTCCTACTGGCCTTGCCACAAACGCGATGTAATCCATGTGTCACGGTCGGATACATTCGTCGAGGGTACTCAATGAAGGCGGACGATTTCCCGAACGTAATGCTTCCCTAGAATCTCTACTGAGCTCTGCTCCTTTATGGAATGGAAGTGTGCTGACTTCATGAATCGGTCCACTATCACCCAAATGGAATCATGGAACTTCACTTTGCGCGAAATCCCCATGACGAAGTCCATAGATATTCCATCCCAATTCCACTCTAGGATATCAAGGGGTCGTAATAACCATATCAGAACCTGATGCTTTTCCTTCACCTGATGATAGGTAAGACACTGAGAAATGAACTCAACTATGCTCTGCTTCATGCCAGACCATAAAAACTACCATTGGAGGTCTCTGTACATCTTCCCCACACCAGGAATTACAACCAATGGAGAAGTGTGGAATTCCCACATCACCTCCTCTCGCATCTCCACTGGTACTACGGTTTTCCCCTGGAACAGGATCTTTTGATTCCCTCCTTTGGAATACCCATCGGGTGCGTCGCTCATGGATATCAAATCATGCAGTACCTCACTGTCTATATCCCCCAGCTAGGACTCTCTCACATGATCAAGGAGTGAAGGAGTCAGCATCATCGACTGCAGAAAATTCGTACCCTCTGGCTCCACCAAGGTCAGCTATAGAGAAGCCAACTGCTCTGAAGCATCCCACGCTAGACGAGCCTGGGACTTCCTTCTAATGGAAACTACTACTAATTTTATTTTCCCTAGAGTGTAGACTATCTCAAAATAATATACCAGTAGAAACTCTAGCCAGCGCCTTGGCCTCAGATTCAGATCCCCCAAAGTGATGATATACTTGAGGCTCTAGTGGTCTGAGTACACCACAAAATTCTCACCCAGAAGGTATTGTCTCCATATCCTCAAGGAAAATACCACCACTACTAGATCCAAATCGTGAGTAACATAATTCTTCTTATGGGGCCTCAACTGCCTCGACCCATATGCAATCACATCCCATTGCTACATTAGCACACACCTAAGCCCAGCTTCGGAAGAGTCGCAATGTTCCACAAACTCGACGCCTTCCTCTGACAGCCTCAACATTGGAGCACTAGTCAGCCTCCGCCTCAGCTCCTCGAAGGCCTTCTGGCACTGATCAGTCCAGGTGAATGGTCATCCCTTCCATTTCAATGTGGTCAAAGTGGCAAAAATACTAGAGAAATATTCCACGAACCTCCTATAGGACCCTACCAAACCAAGGAAGCTTTGCACTGCTGATTCATTCTTGGGTGGCTCCCAAGCAAGAACTACCTCAGTATTTGTGGGATATATGGCCAATACCTGCTCCGTAATGACATTCCCCAGAATGTGAACCTCATGAATCCAGAACTGTCACTTCGAGAGCTTCCCATATAGCTGTTGCTCCAAGAGTAAGTCTAGGACCATCCTCAAATGCTATGTGTGCTCCTCCTCTATCGCAGAGTTGATGAGTATGTCGTCAATAAAGACAACCACAAACTGATCCAAGTACAACTATAAGATCTGGTTCGTCAAAGACATGAAAATGGTGGGGGATTCGTCACGACAATGGGCATCACCAAAAACTCATAATGCCCATAACTACAATGGAAATCCAACTTCAAGATGTCAGCCTCATGAAACCGCAACTGGTTGTAGGCGGATCGAATATCAATCTTAGAGAACCAATTCACACCTCTCAACTAGTCGGAGAGGTCATCATTCCTCGAAAAAAGGTACTTATTCTTTACCGCGGCCTGATTCAGGTGACGATAATACAAAAAATGTCAAAGGCTCCCATTTTCCTTTTTCATAAAAATATTGGAGCTACCTAGGGGACACACTGGGCCAGATGAATCCCTTCTCACAAGGGTCCTCCAACTGATGTCGTAGCTCTCGAAGCTCTATGCATGCCATATGATATGCTGTACAAGATATTGGGGCAGTCCCCAGCTGAAAATCAATGCAGAACTCTATATCTAGCCTCAGAGGTAGTCCCTGGACTTCCTCGGGAAAAACATCAATATAGTCCTCTACAACGGTAGGCATCGAGGTGGCTATATAATCTTATAATCTGAGATCCATGATTTTCCAACTGGTGAGAAAAGGGCATGTTCTCCTACTCAGAGTACCCATCTGCTCTACCATGAGGTCTGATTCACCTAGAACGGTGAACCTCTTCCCATTAGAATTGATGCATCTGACTAGTCTATGCTGATAGTCAATCTGGACATGAACCATGGAAGTCCAATCCATTCCTCAGATGGAACCATAACGTTCCATCGTGATGACTAGTAGGTACCATGGGAAACTTTATCCTATAAATGAGAGTTTTCACTATCTGCAGATAAAGGTCACCAATGAGGCACTTCCCAAAGGATCCTCGAGGCTAAGCGTATGTGTTAGAGCCTCTACTGGAAGCACCAACTCTAATACCAAAACCAGTGATTTAAAGGAGTTGATGGTTCCTATGTTTACTAGTACGAAAATGAGCATAGATTAAACCCATTGTGTACCTCGGACCATCTCATGTGCTGGGGGTCACAAACACCCATAGCCTGAAGCTACCTGTGGCCCCTACCGCCCGCTCCCTAGGCCTGATGTGGGCCGTCTGGTGGTGGTGGTGGAAGGACCTAGAAACACCATCCCCCACATCTAGGTCATGCCACTCTACCTGTGTCGCCTCCCTAAGGAGCACCCTGTCCTCACATGAGAGATCCCAGGTCACGACGCTACCTCTGCCACTGCGGTGCACCCACTGCCTGCCATGACTGCTCGGTACACCTGGTCGGGTAGTCACGTTCTAGGTGACCATGTCCGTCACAGGCATAGAACCGACTCTCTACTTTCTTCCATGGTGATCTACGGTGCCACTGCTGTGTAAAACCCTCCCTATGAGTCTTCTCATGGAAGGGTCTCGTCGACTAAGGCCCTACACTCTGCCTCCTGCCTCTTACCAAAGACTCTGCTCTGAAGCGGCCACTTCTAGGCCTTGCCAGCAAGCATCCCTCATCCAATAATCTCTCTTTCACACACACCCACTTTAGCACAACAACATAAGTAGGGATTCACATGGGCACACCACTAACATGGATCTCCCTGTGAAGACCCTGATCAAAAATACACACCCAGAATTTACTATCGTGGATCATATCTTGTGGGTAGCATGACAGATCGGTAAAGTGGGCTATGTATAGAACCACGGTCGTTCCCTCTACATCAGATATAGAAGCTCATGAATCTGAATGGAGTGTAAACAACAGGGGGAGTACTCCTCCCAGAAAATCTACTATAAGCTATCCCACATGAGAGATGACTCGTCATGGGTCTGCATAACCAACCCCTACCAATGACCGGCTGTCCCGAGGTAATGTATGGATGCTAGGGATATCATTTGGTCTACTGGTGTCTATACCTTCCTGAAAATTCAGTCCGCAGACTCCAGTGAGTCTTCCGAAAACTAGGGATCCGGGTCCCCGTGAAACTTCTACAGCCGCTGACACTAGAAGTCTCAGAGCGCACTCAGTCTGCGCTCAACCTCAGCGTATGCTTTCGGTACCAACTGTTGATCTCTAGATGGAGGGGCTAATTCTAAACCATTGGGTGGAAGGGGATCATGTGAGGTTGCCTGAACTGACGCCTCATCGCACACCGGGTTTTCATCATGAACTGGAAAGGCTAACCTGGTTGGCTGCTGTCGTGGGGGAATCCTAAATATTATCAAGGATTACCTTGATCAGATGAGCATATATATATATATAATAGTAATATAAAAGGGGATCTGACTCAAAAATTATATTCAAATACTCAATCCTACTAGAAGCATATTCCAAAGTTCCCTGCAATAAGTTTCTCAGCATGCTGAGTTGACAAATGGGCTATCAGGGTCCTGGTGAATGGATACATCAGCCTCCCATATCATCACTGGTCTCCCTGGCCTGAGATATGCTCTCGAGACATGTTGAAACTATTTCCCTAAATCCCAACCAATTCCTTTTTTGGGATGTCCAAACAACTCCCCAATGAACGAACCATCCCTTGATAGCACTTTGTCAAGACCCGACCCAATCGGTCTCGAGCCGCAACTACAACAAGCCCACATATATAGGCTAAGGGAAAGCGACAAGTGCCGAAGGCATAACAATATTTGGGAGACCTTTTCCTATGTACCTGTACACACAAACACAAAACCCACTAAATGCAGAAGTACATAGTGAAAAAGGAAACCAAAGTACATTCTAAAATATCCCAACCAAAAGCATATATTGACCCCTAAACTAGAATAATTAAAGTGATAAAAAGTGTACTAACAAGTAAACTAAATAGTAAAGGGAAAAAATAGTGCCCAACTTGAAAGGTGCCACAACCCAGCAAAAGTTAAATGAAAGTAAACAACTGGTGAGTCTCACACCTGAAAGTCCTACTATGACCACTGAATGTAGCCCAAGATCATGGGTCCTATACGCTCCAACATAGTATCGATTGAAATGTCCATCATCTTCTAGGGAACAGAATGTGCGGGAAAATCCCAAGAAGGGTTGAGTATAAAGATACTCAGTTGGATTCCCCGAAATCTCATGGGAGCAACAAAGGAGGTACTAAAACGGTGAGTAGTAGACAGAACAAAGAACAATGTAAGAGTACAATAGAGAGAGTGCAGCTCTAACCAACAAAATAAAGGAAGCAGACTCTTCCAAATTCAAGTTGCTAGAAATAGTGAGAAGACGAAATTATCATCGAGTCTTCGCTAACTATAGAAAATATTAGACTCGTCCAACCAAGAGGAGCTAGACACGGAAATCATGTGGCATACCCCGTACATCTTAGTGGGAAAAGTGCCCCTCTTCCTTGTGTATCCTAATGTCAAGTAAAAGCTATCACACCACTAATCCACACAACAAGGGTACTGCTCTAGCAGTCACAGAGAAAACCACAGCCTATCCTAGTAGAATGTACTGTGCCTGAGAAGCCAATGGGTGACCCTCTGCCTAGCCCTACTGGAGGGTAATCCCCGATATGTCAACGGGTGACCCACTGCCCAGCCCCACTGGACGGTAAACCACAATAATTCAACGAGTGACCCACTGACAAGACCTATAGGAGGGTAACCCCCAATAAGTCAACGGGTGACCCACTAGCTAGCCCCACTGGATGGTAAACCCCAATAAGTCAAAGGGTGACCCACTGCCCAGCCCTGCTGGAGGGTAAACCCCAATAAGTCAATGCGTGACACATTACTCAGCCCCACTAGAGGTTAAAACCCAATATGTAAATGGGTGACCCACTACCTAGCCCTACTGGAGGGTCAACATAGAATTGGACTCATAACTCTACACTACAACTGACATCACAGGGTGTCACCCACATCGCTACCATGCGTTGGTTCGGTGTGCGTCAAAGGAACCACCAACCAACGCCCTTTTATTTTTCCACATTTAATGAAATCTTGAATGAGGCCCCGCACTACCAAATAGATTTCATCGTTCCAATACTCCTTGAAAAACATGCTGAATCGACTATTTATACACCCTGAACGAACGTCTGGTGAAAAGACGAAAAACGCTACAAGCAGCTTGAAGGATGCCCATGGGCCAATGCCTCAACTCTAGATTCAATGCATAAAACCACCTTGGAAAACATTTATCAACACTAGGGTCACAACTCCACTGACGACACCTAAAACAGACTTTATATGTGCTTGCGCCATCCAAAATAAGAATCTCAGTGAGGCGCTAAATAACACTTAACGGACCTATCGCACCACTGAGCCCCCATATCAGGAATTAAAAATCCAATAGACCATCTCAAAACCTCTTTCTCACTACAAAGATTGTGTTTCCAAAAATGGAATGAAAATCCAATACTCAGTTTGAGAGTTAGAGGCTTTTTAATGCCAACGAACAGAGACAGGGAGTGCCGGACCGGTTCGGTCGGCCCACCACTTTAGACCGGCAGTCCGCGACTCTTCCGCCCGAACCTCCCAGTCCACTGCGGCCAGTGGTTCACCATGTAGGGCATGCTGTATCACCTGGACTGGCCTGAGATGGTCCAGTTTTTCCCCCATGGGACCCCCCATTTCGCGGATCTTGGTCCACTCCTGGGGTTGCGCCGACCCCAGTCTCGCGCCGCACGCAGACCGGCGAAGCCGGCCAGTGGACCCGTCACTTGCTAGGACCTCTGTTGTGCTGGGCCGCCATCTTTCTCACCCATGTCAACTACAGAGGAGACTTCCCCACCTCCTGGGGAGCCCACGCCACCATCGTTGCCCACCGGGCCACACTGGTACCGCCAGAAAACAAATGTCTTTGCCAGAAATCTTTTCGGGGCCACCCCAAACGCCCAGGGACTCAGATTTTCAAACCTAAAAGAGAATTGGAAATCTTGGATAAAACCCTATGCATCTATGGCCTTCATTGGATAATTTAACAGAATTTTTTATGTAATAAATTAATCTCAAAGAAGGTGTGAGAAATTAAAACATAAATACAACCACACCTACCTCACATGGTGTAGCTGGACGCTCCACAATCGATCCTCCTTCGCCGGAACCGAAAACACCTTGCTGGGGAGGAGGTGGAGTTTCAAGGAAGGGATTGGGATTTATTGTTGGGAGCTTCCACCAGATAACACAAATGTGGTAGAGTAGAGGACATGTGTTTAAGTAGGAAAAAAATAATTAACTATTAATTAATTTTTCTTTAAAACACCCACGAAAAGATCTGGAATATGAAACTCTCGACGGGGCCGAGATTAAGCCGCCCCCTAGGGTAAATGCCACACCTTGAGTACAATGACAGTCTTAGAATTTTAATCTAAGGTTCCATTTAAAAGTTAAAAAATTCAAAGGCTGAGGATACTAAATTACAAAAATGCCCCTGGTGGCGTTTTCCACAGAAGGCTCACATCTATGAAAGTTACACCTCTCCAAGGGTAAATAGAACACTCATAACAAACAGTGACCTTGGTTTTCTAGTATGAGCTACCGTTTAGGAGTTCATACATTTATTTGGTGTGCCTATTGTGAACGCACTTAAAATTTAATTCTGGATACACTGGGGATTAGAATCGTCCGCCGTCTGAACGCCCTACACTGGAAAAACATCAATAAGAATGTTCAAAGCCTCACAGTCTCAAAACCCGTGTTCTTAAAACACCCTTGGAGGTTTATCATGGTGGTATATCCCAAGGAAGGAACTCCTGAAAGGTTTACTTATGCATTGATCAAAATTCCCTATGGAGGTAGATCTGAATGGGGTGGCCCATAATGGGATGATGTAACACCATAAAGGCTGATAAGAATGAACTATTATAGAGGACCAGCGAGGTTGACACCTTGGAGTGGGTGCATCTGGGTTTTCCATTGGTTAGGATTGATCCTTAGAGAGGCACCCAACATACCATGTTTTGGAGACAAGGACAAAACCCATATAGTTAAATGGATGGTAATGCTATTAATCATAGAATATACCATTCATAAGAGTATTGATATTGGTTTGATATTTTGGGGATTATAAATATGATATTATCAAGTAAATCTATGAGTATTGATGATGTAGATGGGAATTACACATATAAGTTATCTTGGTGGGTTGAATTATCTTACCGGGATGTGGAAACCCAGGTAAAATTAGGATTGATGTGGATAGAATGCGAGATGTAATGGATTCAACGAATAGAGTGATTGGTTTGGACATTAGGGGGGCTTCATATATATCCCGTTTTTGGGAATCAAATCCCACAACATTCTAAATGGGGAATTGGGGATTATATATACAATCATCGCATTTGGAGGGACATGGGTGGGGCATAATATTGGAGGGATGCCCATAGAAAATATATGGTCTATGGACTACGCTTGGAAGCTTCCTAATGAAGATAATGATTTATGGTTACTCCAAAAGGTATTCCCATAGAAATATTCTAATAAGTTTCTAGATTTAATCTATCCTCTAATCCCACATGAGTCATACTCAGTATGTGAAACAAGAGGAAGTTGTCACCGTTATAGACATGTCACAAAATATGAATCAATGAGGGATGGTGTGGCGTTTACGAGGGGGGTTGCCCAAGGAGGAACTCATTCCATGTGATGAGGATGGCATTCCTTTGGAGTGGGTCTTCTGCATTGATGATTCCTGAGGAGTATCTCATTATATGTCACACATACATGACCCATACTATAAAGGTTTTGTGGTTCTTTCACGAGTAAGCATTCCTTGAGAGTAGTCATTCCTACCAGTGAAGGAGTAGGTGGCATCCCACGACGATCCTATATTAGTGATATTGTGTTCATTTCCATGTGAAGATTAGTGTTTAACATTATGTTATGAGGATGTTGGTTCTAGGAATCCTTACATCATGAAACACGGACATGGGGGACACACTCATTACTGTTGGGATTAGATAACCATACCCCATAAATCCTTAGGAGGGGCATGGATTCATCAATTCAAGGATTCTACATTGTGGAGGAGTGTTCATTTTCAATTTTTTCATTACGTACATATTCAAAAATTCAATGGTTTTATCATAGATTTGTTGATATTAAAAAGGAATGTAAAGAGATTCATTTGGGTAATAGTCGATATATCTTGAAGGACCAGTAAATTTTTCCATGAAATCATGGAGGGTTGTGTCGAAGAGAAATGTGAAATGAATAGTATTTTCACATAATAGATGCTTGGATATTATTATTTGGAATAGAAAAAGGGAATATAGATTCAATGAAGTTGTGCATGAAATGTTGTAGGCTAGCACGTAAGGTCAAGGTATGGGAACAATAGTGTAGTGTTAAATTAAAGTCCAAGGATACACACAATAGGAAGTCTTGAAAGCACCTCACATAGGCATAAATAGTATGGGTGATGATTTCCAAAATTTGTTTCAACATAGGATAAGACTCTTGAGGGACCTCTAATTCATGATCATTACCTTGACAATTCCATTCTTTCATGTTGTTGTAGATGATCACTCATACACATAGAAGAGTGGTGGTTCGACTTATGAAGGATGAACATGAATAATGTGTAACCTTCATCTTATAAATGAAATCATCAACGAAAATGTGCAATATTTCAGTCATAAAAGAGCTATATTGTGAAAATTAATTCATTTCTATAGAAGTAGACCATTCAAGGTCTAATTGATGTTGCATTGGGTGTGTAATATTTTTCCACATGGATTCGTGTCTTCCGTGAAACACAAATTTATAGTGTGAATCATCATTATCTGTTTGAGTGGCCTATGAAAATGTCGTGTGAGATATGTCACATTGGGCATACAAGAGTATTTTTGTATTTTTAAATCTTGTAAGTGAACCTATATTCTAGAATGAACCACCCTTGGCTTTCTCATAATTCTATGTTGAGTTGAATGATTTATTATGTTCACCTAAAGAAGGTCATCTATGAATTTATTTGGAATTGAGTTCCAACAAATTTTCCACTCAAACTTTGTACTAAAATGGCACCATATGGTCTAGTTTTGAGTGAAATGTTCAGGGGAAGGGTTTATTCCACCAGGTGTACACAAAACATATCTGTGGGCATGTATATCCCCTTACATGCATAAGTAAGACATGATCTAGACCTATTAATAATAGGGGGTCCTTGTATGACACCTTAACCACCTACATGATAATATTTCATTTCTCTCATACATGTAATATCAAACCATATATGTAGAAAACCATGATTTAGCCACTTCTTAGCCACAAATTCTTCTTCTTTCCTGATTCAGAATCTTCAAAATACATGCATTTTTCATTCCCACCATATGATCTTGCATGTATCCTGATGACATAAGTTCTAGTTATCATAACATGGGTTATTTGTTCATAGTTCTTCAAAACACATTTTTTAATGCCCGATAATCATGATAATTCTCATATTGAAGCCATTTCTACCATTCAAAAGGATGAAATTACAAGAAATACTCAAATTACTGAATCCAAGAGATCCTTTACAGACAATCAGGTGATTATGGGGATTCTAACATAGTCTCAGAAGGATTATCCTCTCATTAATTATGTCCTTCTATTGATCTTCTGAATACTAGTTGATGTGATCATCCCAACATCTGAGGTTGATTCACTATATTCTTGGTTCACTCATTAATAAGATCTTTAAAATTGAAATGTCATTATCCACGACCAAAATACTAGGGATCATGGTAACTTTATCATCAGAAAACTGAATAAGATGACCAAGATGGTAATAGTTAATGAGCCGGTGGTGGAATATTTCTCTACCCACATCTCCTCTACCTTCCAAAGATGTAGTAGAAACAATATCATAGGCTGGTATAAATACTAGGATTTGTGATCATGTGGAAACATCACTAGTGAGTGGGTGTGGGAATAATGGGTGCAATTCATGTTCTAGGAATTTTGGTTATAGCTACACAACATTGGGAAATACTAAATAGTATGGACATAAAAGTTATAGTTCAACTGACAACCGGAGCTTCTTATAGAGATACATAGCCACAAGTCCTTTAGCATGAACACATATCCTCTCCCCTACACTGATTTTAGTAATAGTATATGGGATATACACTGCATTTGTGTCATTCTTTTAGGCGGTTTCAAGTGTGAAATGTTCCTTCAACCACAAAATACATGGGTAGATGGAGACCATACTTCCATCCTAGCATAATAAAATTTAGAGTTGGTGAAGTATAAGTTAAGTTTTACACCAATTTTTCAAAAAGATATCTTAATACCTGAATAGTTTGACCTTTTATTCTAGAATGACTTGATGGTTAGAATTTTGGTTCAAGATAATTAATTAGTGTTGGAATCACTAAAGGGGAAGGTAGGATCTTAATGGTTCAGGATGGAATAATGGAAGTACCATCCATGAGGGTACAATATGGTGGGGGCTTTGAATCACACTTTTGATACACTGCATTCCCTTCCATCATTATGAGATGTTCTATGCTATTAATGTGGGACACAAGGATGGGAATCCGCACATAAACATTGGTGATGGAGGTGATCCAGATGGATGGTAACCAAGTCAACATGGGGGGATCCTATTGGAAAGACTGTACAATATATTTGGTCATTTTGTAAGGGGAAACATAGCTAGGATGATCTGTCAGCCATTTTAGTTCCTTCTTGTATGGACTAAAACACATATGTAGGGGTTATGAATTAATAAATTACATACATACTATGACCACCGATATGAAGAATAAAATTTAATCATAGTCGGGGTTTACCTAATGAGACGTAATGATGATAGTGTCGTGTTTTGAATAGTAACTAGGAAAACATAAACATACAACCCTTTTTAAAATCTATGTTGTATGGTGTTGAAAACTTGCATGGATCATGGATATAAATGGATTACATGAAAAGCATAAGGGGTGGTTTTGACTTAGCTAATATTGATGGATTTTTGTTCTATGAGACATTCATTCTACACATTTTACAATGATGTTTGGATTTCTTCATAAGGTGGATAAGAGGGTTCACATGGGGGTCAATGAAGACTGGAAACCTGGTATCCTTCACCAATTATGATGCATGTTGGTTATTTTGTAATGAGGTGAATCCATAATTCTTCCATTGACCAACAATGATATAGGTTTATCTAATGAATGTTTCAAAAATGGGTTGGAATTGTTACACCATGCAAATTTTTGATTTTTTCATATTAATTTAATTTTTTTGATCTTTTTCATTTCATGCAACACAAAAATATTCTATTTTACAGCACAATGTTTAGATTTCATTATACAAAACACCTTGTTAATAGTTCACAACACACAACATAATGTTAATATTTCATTAAATAGATCACTATGTTTATCTTACGTTACATGAAAGACCTTTATTCCTTGATGGTTTGAGTGGCACACAAAATTGAGTTTTACCGAATAACGATATGTTTTTAAAATTTTATTTAATATAATATGATATAACCTAGACCTTAAATTTATTATTAAAAAAGGGTTTAATAACTTATTATAATACAAGTTTTACCCAAAAATAAAATGAATTCATTGGGTAGAAATTAATTGGAAATGAATATGATAACTAATTGAATATAACAGAAAATACTATTATACTCACCATTTTGTTTTAAGAAAATAAATTAAATTCATTACAATTTGTAAGTGATATTAATGTAGTATATATGTATATATAATATATATTCAACAAAATAATTATGATATTAATCAAATATATTTTATAGGATTAAGATTAAAACAAATCCAATTTTATGAATAATGTTATATAGTTTTAGGCACTTTTGCCGCCAATTAATGGAGAGACTATTTTAAATAAATTTTTTGACAATTTTAAAAAACTTCTATTTAAAAATAATCGTAATATTTGAATTATAAACATATAAAAATTTCTTAGGTTGAATTCATGGTATTTTTTGTGATGTTTCATTTTTTAATGAAAAGTGAAAACACTACATTTTAATTCAAATCATCTTTTTCATCTAATTTATTGATAATGAAAAATTATATTTAAAATTGTATTAGATAATTATTAATATCTTATTTTATTCAATTATTCTAATTTATGTAATATATATTAATTTCACTTTGCAATTGTGTTTAAAAACTATGAAATTGTTTGGACGTTTTTATCATCAAACATGCTTTGTCATCTCATATGTGGGATTGAATTTAAATTAATTTCTTCCAATTATATGATTGGTTTTTGGAAAATTGATTTAATATTTGTAGTAATAATAATTCACAATTTAAAATAAGGTAAAATAATTTTTTGAAAAAAATATTACTGAATATAATTAAAATTAATTACAACAATTAAGAGAAAAATTATCCAAACAAAGGACTAAACCAAAAACATTAGACAAAACACGACCAAAAAGACTATACAAAATAAATTTAATGGAAATATTTAATTCTGATCCTCCATTTTATCTAATTTATAATATTATTGGATCTAAATTACATGGAAAAAACATGGGTCGAATTCCTTTTTGAATGATTTACAAGGCTGACATTCAACATTCACTACGAAATGGAATCCTCTCTTCACACTTCCTCACACCTCAAAAAAATATTCGATCAAATGAGATCCTCCCAAATTTTTTACCAAAATAAATACCTTACTCATTGATCCTCAATTTGGAATTAAATAATTCCATGTAATCCCTTTCGTGAAATCCAAAATGAGTTTCCCAACTAAGTGGTAAAATAATTCCTCAATCTCATTTATCTTATTTTCAATCTCCACTCCCTATAGTATAATTATTAAATTTTTATAAAAAACAAGTATAAAAAATTTAATGATAAGTTTTTTTGTTAATCATTCATCCTAAAATTACACTCACTTCCATCTAATGTGTAATGAACATACTATTTACGTATACATCGAACTACCTCCTCACAAAATGATAATTGTTCGTTTTTCATTACCATCATTCATCGTTGGAAATTATGATGGAAACAATGTTTATATACGATAAATAAGATATATATTATGTAATTATGGTTATGAATATATTTTAAAACAAATATAATTACACTTTCCATTTTTTGTAGATATGCTAATTTCATTTGAGGAAGTGTAGACTACCTCCTCTTCAAAGCGATGTGATTTTTTCATAGACTACATGGAATGTATTAAGGATGTGTTCAGTGAACGTATATGATATATATTACATTATAATTCTACATTAATGATATTATAAAAATATATTAATATGTGTAATGTTGTTTTATTCTTTCAATACATCAACAAAACAGATGCAGTGTTCATGTGTACGTATCGCCTACCATCTCCATGAACGGTGTATTACATTTCATACTTCAATATTATACAGATATTTATAATACAAATATTCTTAATATGAATGATATTTATATCATATTTTACATTCATGGAATAATGATATATTGATAATCTCCAAATATATAAAAAATAAAGTCAAATTGGAAATTCAATGTGAATAGTAATTGAAGGGAAGCGTTAACATAGAATTGTTAAAAAGAATGTAATATGAATTCACAATAAAACCATAAATTTTATTAAATAAAATTATTTTTTTCATTTTTAGGCTTATAAAAAATTATATTTATTATATAGAAATTTTTTGAGTATTAAGTGATTTAAGACACAAGGAAAGTTAATTTTACCTCACCTTTTATTTTCATGAGATTAATGCCTTATTTAACTCTCATTTCTTATTTTTGGTGTTTATTCATTTTTTGAATGTATTCTATGAATATTATTATTAAATATACTAATATTTAGAAATCTATTCTATGATCTTAATTTAACTGGGTTAATGTTTCAATAGATACTAAATTGGTAAGATTGTTTTTTCTGAATTTGACTTCATTGAGACAGATGGTTTATGACACACCATCATTTATTTTCAAGATGTATATAAATATATTTAACATGTTATATATTATATCCAATTATTTTCATGATATTTTAAAATTCATGAAATTTCATTTTCATACATGGGGAGTTAGTTGAAAGTCACCAAGTGGTAAGAGTCTATTGAAACTGACACATTGTTTCATGATATTATTTATGATTAAGCTCTCATGGATGAAATATTACTAATACATAATTAAATAACTATTATAAATTTTCATATCCTATGTTCATTAATGTGATATCCATGTAATGGTACAATTTTACACTATTTCATACATAATACAATCAATAATGTGTTTCTAAAAATGTTTTAATTGACCTCTCTCTTTGGTCAGAAATCCGGGTTCCTTTAAAACCATATTTTCTAAAAACAATTACAAATATATTACCTTATTCTCATATGATCATTAAATGAAATTTTTACACATTTTTTACTTTAAAATAAAGTGTTTCAAAATGGAATATTCTTTTCAATTTCCAGTCGTGGCGCTTTTTTACACTTTTACAGTGAAAAAGGAATGTCCAACACATATACATTTACCCACTGTCATGACCATCATTCCATTGGAACAATATTTAAAATATTAGTAATATATATTTTTAATTAATGTTAAATATTAATACTCTAGAAATTTTTTCTTGAAAGTGGTTTTAAATAATTTTTTTCCACAATTTCATCGATATTATTTTATAATTGTTAAGGGAATGGGGGGTTTTCAAAAACATATTAATAATCATTAATAAGTCTTCAAGTAAAATTGATTTCAAATATTTTTCAATATTAGTTCATTAGTTTTAAATTGTAAAATTTTCCAAAACATTTTCACGATTCTTTCATAATTCATCAAGTAAAATGGTTTTTAAGAAATTTTCATGCTTCTTTTATAAGTTTTCATGTAAAACAGTTTTCAATACGTTTTCATGATTCATTTATAAGTTTAAAAATTATTTCAATTGAAATTTATTTAAATATATTTTCAGGGTTTCATTATAAGTTTTCAATGTATTCTGAATGAAATGGTTTCCAAAATCTTTCTCAGATTTCATTATAAGCTTTGATGATATTTTTAACACAAAGGGTTTTCAAAATTACTTCAAAGAATCATTTATAATTCTTTATATTACTTTTCATAGTAATGGTTTTTAATATTTTTTTTGTTTATGAAAACATTTTCCAAATACAGAAGGGTATATTACTAAAGAAATTATTTTAAAATATATTTTTAAATTATTTCCATTCTAATATGAGATATATTAGTGTTATGTGTTCCATTAAATGAAATAATTCTATTTTTTCACCCATATTATTTCTATAATTGGTTTATGTTCTGATAGAATTATTTTTCTGAAACCAATTTCAATTTCACTTGATATATAATTTTGTAACATGATTATTTTAATGGGTTATGTTTTTGAAAAAAAGATTATGCAACCTTTATCTTTTTCCACAGGTTCTGATATGATTAAATTTCTATGACACCCTTCTAATTTCATGTGTTAATTGATAATTTTTAATGATCTTGTGTCACTTGTATGTATGATTTTACATTAAGATGGTTGGGACTTATATCTCCCTCAAATGAAATGGGAAATGATTTATGTCTCATGATATAAACTAAGATGGTCTTGGGAGTGAACCTTGACTAATAAGATGCCAATGGTATTTAACCATGACTAAAAATAGGGTGTGGTGAGTAAACATTTGCTATTATGATATTCATTCATGTTACCCATCACTATCATGATGGTATGTAGAGTGAACCCATACTAACATGATGGCCTTTGAGGTTATTCCTTTACTTATAGTGAAATAATTTTATGATATTACGTTCTTCCCACAATTCCATGTCTTATTCCTAAGTTATGATTTCATGGATTATGTTTTTTTATTTTTCAATTCATATGTACTATATGATTAATGACATGATTCATGTTTATGATCATTGATATTTATATACTTATCTTCTAATGCTATGATCACATTCTCATACCCCTATTCTAATGTTTATTCTTTATATGTATCATTTGTTTAACATTATATGGAATCTAAGAAAACCACTTCAATATTTACTTCCCCATGTTATGATGATATATATCTTCTATTATATCACTAAGAGGGGATATATCCTTGAGTACCTAGTGGGATATAATTTACCTCTCTCATGTACAACTGTTTACATTTCCATGTTTCCAATGGCAGTAAAACATATATAGTCTTTGGGATGCTGATTGTATAAGGTTTTATTTATTAGAAAAAAAATATATGTAATGTCAATGTAAGTTATGATATATTTTTTTTATAAATGGTACTAGAGAAAATGTTTATTCAACATCTGGAAACAATGATGAGAAAAATTAATTTAGATCCCTAGTTATATATATATATATATATTTCTACATATTTCTCTAATGATAAGATAGTCTAGAATGTGGTTTGATTATTTCTTATAAATATTAATATAATGAAACCAAAAACATCATGTGAATGGTTTGTGATGTTCTTCCAATATTGTTTATATTAAACATATGAATCTTGATTAGAATGAGGTTGAGTAACTTTAAGATAAGATTCATATTTCATATTATAGGAAAGAGGATTTATGGATTAAGGTGAAGAATCATGAGTAATTGTTTATGAATAATATTGGATAAATGTTGTACTGATATATTGTAATTAATATATAATGTTATTAATGATGATATATAAGAGGATTGTTCTGTTTATGTTTTTACCATGGTATTTACAAGTTTATGTTGAATGTTTCTAATGGATGGGTTATGTGATTTTATTACATTGTGATATTCTGAATAATGGAATAGAACCTTTAATATGTTCTTGATTTTAGGATGATTTTTTTTGGATAACAATAGGGGAGATATGAATAATTAAATTGTATGGAACATATTACATTGGAACTACATAAGGACTTGTTAAAAACGTTTTTTTATTGAGGATTTTGACATCATTTTTGGATATATGGAATAGATCAAATATTCTTTTGAATAAGGGAACATTAATGTTTTCAATATGTATTTATGGTAATTTAGGTCACTATAATGTTTCAAGAGTTTACATGACAAAGCTATTCACATGAATGGAATGTCACAAAAAAGATATACTTTGTGCAATATGGGGGATCAATGTTAAATAGATTTCATGATCCTCTTCCAAAATTTTTGTATTTTCATATATCAGAAGGGTTATAAGGTTAACCATTCATAAAAAATTTAAATTATTGACTGAAGAATGTATTTATGTATTGGGATTGTATTGAAATGAAAACATAAAAGGATATTTTGTGATTAACATTATTTAAATGATGTCCATAATAATTATTTAGGAAAATATATTACTGTGGTTTTAGAAATGTATATGATGTATGCACGGTCAAAAACAATCATGTCTAGTAAGGCCACAAGTATTGAACCCATGATCGATGGACTGTAAGGGTTTCATGCCTTCTATAGGCCTATGTGATGTCCTGGTTAATGTATACTAATTTATTATGAATACATATTAATTATGAACCATTAGAGTTACTTTTTATGTTTATATATTGATTTTATAACAATATTGATTTGGGAGAATAATTAGATACAAATAGTTATAATTTTCATTTATTTGTGGAAGTAAGATCTTATACAAGTGTTTTTTTGTAATTCAGGAAACAAAATTAATTTATGAACTTCTATTTCATAATGTAATTTATGAATTATAAATTTATATAATCACATAAAGAGAATGATTTTTCTTAATAAAAATATATCATGTATTAATATTTCCTTATATTCTTGTTCAAAAAAATTAACTACTTAATTTTAGGAAAATAATCAAAAAATTAATTTTTTCCGGATAACATATTTTTTTAAACATACGGACTGTGAAATAATCACATATTATTTACATTGAGTCCCTTAAATTTTCATTGGTAATTCACATATCAATGATTGATGACCTAACCACTCCCAATAAATATTTATGCTTTTCATCCAAGTCCATGTAGTCATTTCCCATATAAATTCTCTTATGTGGAAACCAAGTTGTATGTTACTTTGGGTACCCATTATGTTTAAAACATTCAATTTATAAAGGTTGTTTTAGGATTCATTTTTATAGTGTTGGTTTCTATGAAATTAACCATCATGTTTTCAAAAATTAATGACCCAGTTGACTTTTGAGAAAGCATTAATTTTAAATGGGGTAGAATTTAACATGCTGATTTTTTTAACTTTTTTTAAAATTTAGTTGATATTTTTAATATTTTTTATTCCATGAAACACTCAAAATACAATATTTTATAGCACTATGTCTGCCATGAGTTATATAAAACATCACTTTTATCATGCACTAAACACAACATAATAGTTATAGTTCCATAAATGAAACACTACATTTAATATAATTTATATGAAAGACTAACTTGCCTCGATGTCTTGGGTAATACACAAAATTATGTTTTACCAAATTATGATATATTATTAAAATAATATTTTATAGAATAAGAATTAACATAGAAATTATATTAGTAGTTATGAAAAGGGTTATCTAACTATTGAAAATCAGTGGTTTAAAATAATATAAAATGAATTTCTTGGTTACAATTTAATTAGAAATGAATAGGAAAACCAATTGATTATAAAGGAAAACATTATAATTTTCTCATAAAGTTGTTTTAACATAATAAACATAACTAATTACAATTATTAAGTGATATTAATGTATAATATATTTTAAATAATCAAAAAAATATTTTATATTTATATAATGGATTTATATGCATATGATTAAAATAAATCGAATATTATACAAAAATACAATATATTTATTAAGGATTTTTTTGTACCATTTAATGGAACGTATAATTTAAATTAAATGTTTACCAATTTAATAAAAATTATATATATAAATAAAATTATTCATTTAATTTTAAACGTAAAATTATCTTTGGAAAAAATTCAATTATTTTTCTATGAAGTTTCTTCTTTTAATGAATAAGGAAAAATACAGAATTTAAATTCAAAATAGCTTTTCATATAGTTTATTTATAAGGTAAAATTGTATTTTAAATTGGTATAAAAGTGTAATTAGAACCTATTTTAATAAATTAATTTAATTTACGTCATTGGAATCAATTTCTCTTTGAAATGGGTTATAAAAACTTTGAAAGCTTTTGGATGTTTCTACATTAAAAACAAGCATTGTCATCATATTTATAGGATTAGATTTAAATTTATTTCATAAAAATATATGATTAGAATTGGATAAATTTATTCTATATTTATAATCAGAATAATTGATAATATTTAAAAAGTTCAACATAGATTTTGAAAAAAAATATTAGTCAATGTAATTAATATTAATTACAATATTAATGTGAAAAAATTTACTAATAAAGGAATATATAATAAACATAAGAACCAAAACGACATATATAAATGTCCAAAAGCCAATGGTTTTCCATATATAAACCATTGTTTCCCATGTATTGACTTTGGATCATTTTGGGATTCATTTGACCAGGGAAAAATGTCAATGGAATTCCTTTTCTAATGACTAATAAGAGTTTCACCCCTCCTCCTCTCCTATAAAAAGGCCTCCTCTCCTCCAATATACTCACACCTAATGATACACATTGAATCAACCAATTTCTTCCTCAATATATTCCCAAAATACCACTCCTACTCCTTTATTTATTCATATTTTCATAAATTAATCCAAGGAATCATTTTAAAGAAAACTAAAAGGAGTTACCAATGAAGAGGTAAGATTTTTCCTCAAACTCCATTATCTTATTTTCGTTCTAAAATATCTTCGGAATACTAATTACATGTTTATAAAAAAATTATCTTTAATATACTTAATTATTTTTATGCTATTGTTTCATCCTACAGTTAAACACATTTCTATCTATGTGTGATGAGCATATTGTTTATGGGTACAACGTACTACCACCTCACAAAATGAAGTTGGTTCATTTTTCCTTTACCACCTTTTATGATCAATATGTATGATGTACACATTTTTTATATATGAATAGTATGATAAATATTTTGTATTAATTTTTCTTTAATTCTTTTGAAACACATATCACTTTACATTAAATGTTGTGTAAATATGATATTTTCATCTCAGAATGTGTGGACTACCACACCCTCAAAGTGATGTGATTTGTTCTCACACAACGTGAAATTTATTAAGGACATGTTTAGAGAAATTATATGAAATATATCCAAAAATGTTATCTAACTTAATGATATTATATGAGTATATACATATATTTCATTTTCTTTCTTTCTTCCAATATGAAAATAAAAAAGAAACAATGTTTATGTGTACGTATGACCTAATGTCTCCAAAAAAATTATATTCCATTTCATTAATATATAATATTTATATTATTAAAAAACATATATTTGGAATAAAAATGATATTTATGTCATGTTTTACTTTTTTGGTAATCATGATATATTTATAATGATAAACGATATAACAAATTAATTCGCATGCAACAATAATGTGAATATTACCTAAAGTGAAACCTTATCATATAATTGAACACTAGTGGGTGATGTAAATTCATAATAAAAAGTATTTAATTAGATATAATAATACTATCATATGGTATATTTGTAATAAGATAATATTTAATATACTATAATTTTTTCTAAGTACGATGAAAGTGAAGACACAATGTAAAACAATTTAATTACACTTTTTATATTCATGATATTCATCACCAATTCACAACTAATATAATTTGTGTGGTATTTATAAATAACATTATTTTGTTTTATTAAAATTATAATTAAATATATTGGTATTCACCAATCCATTCTATGATATTTCTTTCTTAGGGTTAATGTTTCAAAAGTTACCAAATCAGTAGGACATTATTATCACAAATTTTGTTCTTTGTGAAACATGTTGTTTATACAATAAAATTATTTTATGAGATGTATATACTGTTGGAACCACTTTGTGTATAAGGTTGTATTTGTTGTCAATAGTTGTCAATGCAGATCAAAATGAAGGAGATCATGAAGTACTCCGATGAAGTAGAGGAGTGGTGATTCAGACGATTGTTGGAACCACTTTGTGTATAAGGTTGTATTTGTTGTCAATAGTTGTCAATGCAGATCAAAATGAAGGAGATCATGAAGTACTCCGATGAAGTAGAGGAGTGGTGATTCAGACGATTGTTGTATTGATCGGAAGTTCAAAGAACATGTGTCAAAGGTGATACATTGTTTACAACAATGCAGAATGTGAGGTATAAGCCATCCAAGGATGATCAAAGAAGAATGGGGTTTTTGGATGAAGTTCATGCAATTACTCATGATCGCATGAGAACCATGCAAGAGACTTCCTGACGAATTGAATCGGTTTGCATGAAGTACATCATACCGGTTGATGAAGAATACAATGTGCAATGATTGGACTTCTGAGATAGTCATGAACATCACATTGTCATAGAAGATGATGATGCTAAAGTTGTTCCTTCAAAGACTACATATCACAATAGTGGAGGTTGTGATAAAAGCAGAAGAGTTGTTGAAGTATACAGATCACCAAGATGAAGCGCTGTTGAGGTGATCGTCCTTGTCGACAAAGCAAACAAACGACATACAAATTTGTTGGCAAAAGAGTTTCTATGGAGGCAGGTCGAGTTCGAGGACTGTGGAATAATGTTCCATGTTTTTATTCAAGGAACGTCGACAAAGGAATGGATGATCTGGAGGCGGACTAAAAGAGCAGATACAAGGTGGCGCCGTTTTCCAGTGTTTGCCAAATTTTTGGGCCTCAAAATCGGAAAATGAAGACATGGATTGTCTGCAAAAGGAGGTTCGCACAAAAAGGAAGTGGTGCGCGAAATATAAGAGGCTTGCGCGAAATACTTAAGTTAGGCGCGAAAAACAGCGGGATGCGCGAAATAGTTTTTCGCGCAAACAGTGTTTCGAAATCAGAGAGGTGAAAAATGGCAAAGGCATGGGCTGCGCGGAAAATCAGGGATGTGCGCGAAATACTTAAGTTGGGCGCGGAAAACAGCGGGATGCGCGAAAAGCCTTTTTCGCGCAAATGATGTTTCCGAATCAGAACGTTGAAAAATGGTAAAGGCATGGGCTGCGCGAAAAACTAGAGCTTTGCGCGAAAAACCAGAAATGTGCGCGGAAAATGTTGTGCGCAGAAAAGCTGGGTGAATTTTTCGCGCAATCAGCGTATCGAATCAGAAATACAGAAAATCGGCAAAGACAAGAGGCGCGCGAAAAATCAGAGATGTTCACACCATGTGCGCGGAAAATCGAACTGGTGCGCGTAAAGTTGGTTGTGTGCAAGAAAGGGGGTTTTACGCGCATGATCAAAAATGTCTATAAATATGAGGTGAACCCCTCTCATTCGGAGAGGCTCGACACTTAGACAAATCCTGAGCTCCGGCGCGCGGAAAAATTAAGGTACAGAGGGTTGCGCGAAAAAGAAGGCGTTGCGCGAAAAAGGGAAGTTTTGCGCGAAAAGGAAGAGTAGCGCGAAAAGCCTTTTACGCGACAAAAGTTATTTTTACGCGCAGGGTTTGAATTTTACGCGCAAGCCCCCGGGAAGGGTGCGCGGAAAATTTGGGGGTCCCGCAGGCCTTTTGACAGGTGCTTTGCACTCTCAAATCTGCTTTGCGAAGAGAAGAAGAACGATCGTGCAACCAAACTCTGATCTGCACAGAGAGAGAAATATATCGATACACTCAGGTGTCAGAACTGGGAATTGAAGGAAGAGAAGGAGATTTAGTGCATTCAGGAGACAAAGACTTCAATGCATATCTATTGAAGAGACCTTCACGTCTATAAACTGAGTGAGACTTCACCAACGGCAGTGAGCCAGGGGGAGTCAACGGGAGTGACCCGAGGGATGCAGTGAGCTATCCCTAAACAATTGTAAAGGCAGTGAGCCTGGGACAGAGTGTCTGTACCCAAACATTTGTATCCGCAGCTAGTGAAGCATAGTGGATTTAGGTACGACCGGCAACCTGTCGGCGTATACTCCTTGGACGTAGCCCTCAGTGGTGAACCAAGTAAAAATAGCTGTGTCATCTGTCTCTGCATGTGAATGTTTAATTGCTGATCATATCCATCATACAGGTTTAAGTAGTTCCTACCAACGTGGGAACAAGATCCACAACTTTAAGAAGAAAAAGTTGCCACCCTGATTCACCCCTCCCCTCTCAGGGTGTCCCGGGGTCCTACATATACTTCCATTTGACATAATATATAAGGAATACCATTAATTTAACGATATTTTATACTTCATTTAATTTTATTTTCTTAAATTAGGAGTATAATTCATCATTTCCAATGGGTAAGAGTATATTGAAAAAATAACATCTTTTACCAAAACAAATTTATGTGTATGAAATAATTAAGGATATATTATGATCTATATATCAAGAAATATAAATAATTCTATTACCTTATGGTTTTTAATGTTACATCCATGTAATGGTACCATTATTCCACACTATGGTACATAATATGAAAAATATTGTTTTTATGAAAGTCTAAATTTACAACTCTATTAGGTCAAAAGTTTGAGTTCCTTGAAAACCATATTTTTTAAATGGTTTTAAAAAAATATTTTAAAAATATTTTATGACCATTAAATGATATTTTTACACATTTTTTATGTCTTTAAAACAAAATAGTTTTTAAGAAATATCATCTTGTCATCTTCTAGTAAAGGTACCTTTGTAAAATTTTTATAGTACCAAGGAAAATTTTGGCATATACAGATTTACCTGCCCTAATAACCTTAATTCCATTTAAAAAATCTATGAAATATATAAAAGATATATTTTGAAAATAATATTTTTTCCTAATATTTTATAAATTCATTATTTTATATTATTTTTAAAGAAAATGATTTTTTAAAATTTTTCATGATTATTTTATATGTTTCAATGAGAAAAGTGGTTTTTAAAATGTTTTCAATCATCGTTTATAAGTTTTCAATTAAAAATGAATTGAAAAATGTTTTAGGATTATTTCATATGTTTTTAAGTAAATTTTGTTTCAAAATATTTCCAATCTTATTTAAAATATTTTCTAGTAAAAATATTTTCAAAATGATTTAAGTGATTCATTATATGTTTTCATATTATATTTAGATAAATGGTTTTAAAAATGTTTTTATGATTTATTTGTATTTATTAAATTTATTTTCAATGGAATGAATTTCAAAATGTTTTTATGCATTCATTATTTGTTTTAAATAATATTTCAAATGAAATTTTTTTCAAAATGTTCCAAAGATTAATTTATAATTTTCCATGATTATATTCATGAAAATGGATTTAAAATGGATTTTTGATTTTTAAAAAACATTTTAAAAATATTAAAGGATATATTCCTCATTAAATGATTTCAAATGATCTTACAAAATTATTTCCCATCTATATAGACATTCATTGGTGTTACCCATTTCTTTCTGGGTAAATGATTAAATGTTTCCATCCATATTCTTTCATTTAATGTATTATATTTTTATGGAATGATTTTTATGAAACTCATTTCTTCTAAATGAGTTATATGAATTTCAGACTCGCTTATTTCCATGGGTTATGGTTTTGATGAAATAATTATGAATCTAGTATCTTTTTCCACATTATATGATTTGAATACTTGATTATGATACCAATTTCATTGAATGGGTTAGGATATTATTATTAATCATCTTATGGTAGATGTGTGTATAAATCCACTATGAGATGTCTTGGACCTATATCTCCAACTAATGAATTGTGTAAATATTTATTTCTCATGTGATATAATAAGATGGTATTTAGAGTGAACCTTGACAAATAAGATAGCCATGATTGTGAACCAGGTCTACCATTATGGTACGAGGAGTGGACACATGCTACTAAGATGGATAAGGGAGTGATCTGTGACTACCAAGATGGTATGGGTAGTGAACCAAGAGTTATTTAATGATTCATGTTTTATGAAATTTCATGATTTATGTCATGATTTATGTTTTTGATATTTTCTATGCAAGGTGTGTTCTTCTATTATTATGATTGTGTTATCATACTCACAGGGCCAGTTTTGTAATTAATTTTATCCCTTGTTTACAGTTATTAAGAATCTAAGCTCACCCATTATTATGTATCTTTCTACATTTTATGAATATATTTTTATTCTATGATATGACTAATATGGTTTCTAGTCTTGGGGAATCTAGTAAGAGATAATGTTTCTTACTCAGGTACCAGTATTTACATTTCTATTATTCCAAAGGAACCAACTTTATATAGTCATTATGATATTATTTGTATAATGTTTTTATAATTCCATAAATGTTATGAAATTTTAGAGTATGTTATGATTGGTTCATTATAAGAATCATATTTAGAAAAAATATTTTCAAAGTGTATAGGTGTAATTGATCAGGCGAGTGGTGATCTAGAGAAGTAGAGAAGTAGTTGTGTTGATTTCTAATGGTTGAGCCAAGAATCCCTAGAAAATAAAGATAGAGCCATGATTGTGGGGAAGTCACAAGGTGTTGCTACACACCAAACTTATTAAGGAGACTGGTCTCTTATGTTATGCTATGGACAGACAAAGGATTCTCCTTATAAATATTTGAAATATATTCTTCAACCAAATGGTGAAGCTATAATTCCATCCATTTGGTCTACATGGTGGATATTGGAGACATAAATGACAATAGAGGAACTATAGAGGAATATGATGTGGTATATTATTGAAATTTCAAATTATAAGAATATTATTATTGCAAAAATTGCTGACATTCGTCGAAGACACTTGTACCGGACTGTCACGGATGTCTATGCATGCTAGCGAGGATAGTAGAAATCACCCCACCCTAGTAAAAGTGATTCATAGTCAATCGATGGACTAGGAAAAGACGCTACTAAGGAATAAAGTGATGAAAAATAAGAATATGAAGAGTCTGGTGAGGGGGAATTTTTGGGGAAATCTTCTTATTAATGAGTTCCCTAGGAAAGTGGTGAGAACATGGGATCTGAAGAAGACTTGACTGATTACCCTAATGTAATCCTTAACATACTCATATCATTCTTTGATAACTCCCTTTCACTAGTCATATACAATAAACAAAACATTAATTTTCAATAACATCTCGATAGTGAGAAATAGGTCCACATTTCCAGGGAAGAATATGTTTTAACAGGTGTGGGGGAGCATTCTTTAAGGCCTGATCCTATGGTTTTGGGATGATGTGAGTAATCTAATTTATAAATTTCTAGGGTGATGTATTTGGACTCGCAATCCCTCCTTCTGATCTATAGGGGACCATGTTCATGTATACCAATTCATACACCAGCTTATAGGGAGGTGTCATATCTAAGGTGTATTATAATCAAAATTCATTTACCTCATGATAAGAGTATGTTTCGAATTTGGATAGAATCTGATTTTCATAGAGCTTTTCATCATCATGTTTTCATGTTCCATTCATATTTTTATCAAACAAAGAGATCAGACAAACTGAAAATTATTGAAATACCCAATTTTTAATTGTCCTTATTCTAGAAGTACCTGTAATGACTCAAGAGCTGAAACTGGTGCCACTCAAATCCTATAAGCCCTTGACTTCACAAATTCATACATATCATTTTATGATCATACTCTATGAGGTGTAAACATTAATATAAGTTCTCAGAGGTCTATGATACCTAGGAGAGTATGATTTTGGGGAATTATTGGGATCTCATTTTTATGGTCATTCCTATACATGAGTGGTTGTTCATCCGGGCTGATTTGGCCTTAGCCTTATATGAGAGGATGGTTGCGGATGAAATTGGTTCCATTTGTGTGGAAGAACTCCATGCTAGTTGGGATGAAGATGTTGATGAAGAATCATGTGCGTATTTTCATCCCCATAAACAGGAACCCAATTTATTATACCGGATGTTGGAGGTAGACACCCCTACTAATCTCCTTGAAAATTTTCTAGAGTATGATACCACAAATCATGAAGTGATGGAAAACTCCAGTTCTGATATAGATGAAGAGATTAAAATGATCTATAAAAGGCATGGAAATGCATCAATTTCATTAGGGACCATACTCTAGATCATGACCTAGTAGTTTATCAGGGTTCCCGTCTCCATTAGGTGTGAAACCTATGTGCTTGAGGTGCAGATTCTTTTGGTCTTCATGTGTTAGTCCGTGATTACATTTCTAAAAAGATACAAGATGGGAACCAGCATCTGGATGTTTCCCAACAGTAGGAGAATTTTTAAAACATGCTCAAACATTATGAATTAAACTTGGATATTAAGGTTATAGTGAATCAAGATTATGAGCATGTTACCTTTCTCAAATCACAGTATAATGTCATCAACGAACCGAGGGGTCAATTGGAAGAGGACTAAAACCAAATATATCTGGTGACTACTCAAAATATTAATATCTAGTTTATTATGGTTGGGAACAATAAAGATCTAATGATATTCACCCAGTGGCTAAGGATAAGGAAGAAGAGCTCTGGATGAGGAATCAAATATTATATTCCACATGCTGCAGTTTTGAAGAATTGGAGATCTTGATCACTGAAGTAATGAAATATAGGATTTTTTTGAAACAGTCATTAGAGACTCTAGTATTTGGATTACCCTTTATGTGCCTAATTTTTTTTGAATCATTCTTCATGAATTTATATATTTTTTTCTTTCTTAAATTATCCCACTTCAATTATAGTAGTGAGACTACTAATGAATAGTCCCGAAGCAAACATGGATCATGACCATGTGTGAGGAAGAAAGGATTATCACATGATTTATTATTTTTATAAGAGTATTATATAATAATTGAACACTCAATATTGTCCATTACTAAACGAACACCTAGAGTGTTTGGGCTAAGAGATGTAGTGTCAGGAGAACATTGCACATAGAATAATAAAATTTCTTTTACAATGTGCACCAATACAGAAAAGGGAAACCTCATGGGGAGATAGAATCTATCTATAAAAGGGGAATGAGATGTTAGAATCACAATGACTAACACTAAGAACATGAGGAGAGTTTAATGGAGATACATGATTACTACTATCCATGTTTTAAACAAATCATTAGTACTATTATCCTGGAAATGGAACAAAAAGATGATGGTCAACTGTTTACCATGTTCAAAATACATACCCTCTATAAATATTATGACTAATGTCTTTCGAAACAGTGGACTAGGGTTGAATTTGAGAAAAAAATGGGATGGGACAAGGCTTTTAATGGGTCCCTTCTGACATGAAAGAGGATAATGTAAAAAAGGGGGTCACGTGGTGCGTAGAAATGGAATGATAGAATGTTCAGATAAATTCCATCACTCATGGAATTAGGCCACTTTTACATAGAGAACATTGATATAGGTTCATTGCTCTGAAGAGATGTCAAACCCAACCACTAATGGAGAACTATATTGTATTATAACTAATAGATGAATATAGATACAATGTGGTAGATGATGAGTATTGGTGAAGTGCACATGAGCATCAACCTAGTTTGTGAGGTCTCTCTTAGTTCATCCATGAGACCCAAGTCTGAAACATGGAATCAGCACATTCCCGGGGGACTGTTTTAGTACTATAGCAGTACTATAGTAGTACTATAGCAGTACTGTAATAGTACTATTTGGGTACTGTGTGAGCACTGTGGAAGATACCATAATAGTTATTATTCAGTACTGTAGTAGCTGGAACTATTCACCTTGGACCATCAGTTTGGGCTTCGAGTCCTTAAGGCCTTTAGGTTAGTAAGGTTTTTGGGCCACCTTTAAGGAATTTGGGAAACCGTAATGCCTTCGGGACACATGAAAACTGTAATTTCCCCTAATGCACTCTACAAAAATGAGCAGCCCTAGATGAGGATTCAAGGTAGGTGCGCTCACAGGAGCATAACCAATGGATTTGGAAGAATGAGAGGGTATGGATACACCATCAGACTAGAATGTGCTTGAATGGGAAGCATAGCTGATGGAACGTGATGGTGGAGGTATACCATCACGATATAGATGGTGGGGAGGGGTAGTTTCTTGTAGTTATACTGTTGTTGAATTACCTAATAACAATGGGTCATCTAATGTCTCTTAAATACTACGTGAATTGTAATATCTATGCCTACAAGCCTTTTAAGGGTTCCACCACATCCCTTGAAATGGGGGTGATCAAAAATGAATAAAAGATGAAGGCTTTTGGTCCATTAGGTTGATGGGAATTAGGTAAGAGGACCTCTCAGGGAAGGGGTTGAGTTGATTTTTAGTATTGATTCCAATACCTGAGGATGATATGATTGCATATTGACATCATATGGTGAGGGTATTTAAGGGTACAGTTTAAAATCATTTTATCAGGACACATCTCGCTGTTTAATTTATTATGACTCAGAAATTTACCATAGTTTAATTTCATATATCATTTACCCTTCCTAACATATTAAAGATGTGTTTCATCGACTATTGAATCATTGTATGAAGTCATATATATTGGACCATATGAATACATAGTTAAGGGTATTACCATTATGGATGTATGTGGCATGGATGAGTGCCAAAACCTACATGAATGATGTTGAAGGAGGACAAACACTGCACCATTTTTTTCCCATGTGGTTCATATATTAAGGTCACAGAGTTCAGAACATATGGGATATCAGTTAAATCTCATATATTTTAGACCATAAGGGATCATTTGTAGATTTAACACACCTGTACACACCCTAACATAAATCCCAGCAGAGTGAGATCCACACTGTTAATGTAAAAAGGGAACAGTATCAAGTGTCTCCTGATATATTGGTGTGCACACAGATGACGCCAGCGGTTTCGAATTTCACAATGATATAGTGTAATGGATTGGAGGTAAGTTGAGACATTCAATATTTGGATAAATATGTGAAATATGAGAAGGCATAGACTACTGAACATATTCAAAATCATAGGAATATATACTATAACAACTAGGAATGGGGTGAGAAAATGTAGTACCAACTATTTTCCTAACTCGATGCATGTAATCCGCTACTTTTCACCAAAATTCAAGTTGGGAATTGGACCATGATGGTAAGTGAACCAAAATTTCATAAAACAATAACTGTTTGGGTGTCCATGTAAATTTAAATGAAACACTTTATGAGAGGAATTGAGAGTTACCAAAAAAGGGGATTCCTAACTGAGATTGACAATAAATTTGGGTTTGTATTTTTTAGACCATGGTTGATTGTTTAAAGTCATGTCACATGGACTATTTACTCCTACTTTTAGGTCATAGATTTGGATGTAATGAGGATAGTCTAATGTGGATGTGTGTGGTGTGTTGTTATGAAAAATTACCATGAATATAGACTAAGAGTCTAAATACACAAAAAACATTCATTATGAAAAAAAAATATAATTTAATGTCGTAATTATTAGACTATAATTGTGGCCAAGGGGTAAAAAGATTGATGAACCTATTTCTAGGACCAAATAAAATAGTGTATGTATTCTTCTATAAATAACATAATTATGGTAATCAAGCCACATGTAGTATTTAATTCACAGTATGGTGTGAGACTGTCACTAGTGGGGGAAATACTCAATAGAGAGGAAACTGAGGCATCCCCTGATCATCGTGGGGAATCATGAACATGTTATATGTTAGGTCACATTTTAATTTTGAACATAAGGATATCAAATTATAGTTTATAGTCATAGAACATGGTCTAAAATGATGTATTGTCTCAAATAGATATGTGTAGTGTGGTTTTCTAACAAACCTATCAAGAATGAGGACCATGAAGACCCAACACCGCATGAAACACCTCATAGAAAATCCAAAACATTGTATAAGTTCCTGATTATTGGAGTTAGTATGGATAGTTTAATGTAATGTTACAGGGATCTTGAACATGTAGGTTATGGTCATAATTTTTAGAAAATATAGAAGGAACTCCTAAAAACTATATGTATAATGTGGAGTCATGTGAAGCTTGATGTAAATGTGGAACAAGGATCCCAACACCACAAACACATTACTAAGTTCGTTGGTATGCATTTTACAGTTCTAAATCATGGAATAAGTATAAGAAAAAAAGGTATAATGGATTGAATGATTTATATCTGGTCCTGGAGATGAGACATTCGGGTATCTCTATGTGTCGTATAGTAATGGGAACGAAGCCACTAATAGTTATTATATTAAAAATCATATGGAATAGGTCTGTTCAGTTTCTAGAAAGGGTTAATTTTTTGTGTTTTTGGTGGCTAGAATGGGATGTATAAAATCGAGGCGTCTCTATTAGTAGATCCTCATGGATATGTTAGTTATTCAATTGAGCATTGTGAAATTAGGGTGGTGGTACTATGCATTTTATTTTCCTAAAACTAAGATGAAAGTAGTATGATTTAATGTCATGCTATAGGGAAAATACTGAGAAAGTGTTTCAAGGGGGAGTTTCATGGTGAGGAATATATATCACATCATTAATGAGGACTATGGAGTCTCTTCCCCACCGCACACACTCCCAAGGATGGCCAAGACATAATTTAAAGTCATGAAAAATGGTCATGGACTTTTATTACATGTTCATTAATATCATATCTGGTATGCAGTTTAAAATTGTGTTCTTGGGATATGTGATCCATTTATGGTCATCTAGAAATTACCATCAATACAATGAAGTTTAATTTCATGCATATAAGATGCTAAAACTATGTTGTTTAATGTCATACAACTCGGAATATAGGTGTCGAAAATTGTTTATGCTCAATATTTCTAGACATATTGTAAATAGTTTATGGTCATGTATCCTGGGAAATTGTATCCCATTTTAAATTCACATAGTTTGTAAATTCATGGGATGGAGCTTCTAAAATGGGTATATATTGTGAAAAATCATGAAATCCCTGACATAACTGATTCTATAGGACGTCAAGAATCACACAACACATTCCCAAGAAGAACATGCACACAGTTTAGAGTTATTGTGATTATACTAGGGCTATTTAGTTTAATGTGATACATCATGGAATATAGAAGCTCATTTTAACATCATGTTGCAGGGGAGAATACTACTCCTTATGTGATGTATTGTTAAAGAAACATGGTTTTGGTTGGAGGAGTGATGTTCACTCCATCAATAGTGATAAAAGAGTATACACTATTGGGTATACCTTGTGAATTATGTAAGGAACTTCCCACATGGGTTCTAACATTGACGGTTTTCTTTCGGGTATCATCAAACTCTTGATATCTAGTGTTATATCACCCTTGGGGATGTTGTGGAGATGTATTTTTTTGAATGTTATGGATATCTTGTTTTAATGCATATCCAGATTATGAAATTCATAGATCCATTCATCAATTATGTAATCCGACTTATCGATCTGTACTCATTCCATTGTTTCTAGAATCGTCTTACCCTACATAGTTATTCCTAGAACTGGTATCTATATCTCTATGGGAAGGACTACCTCTATTCCGTTCTCTTGGGAGTATGGAGTCACATTGATGGAATTCTAATCTGTCATCTAATAGGGTATGAGACTGTTGGGGACCTTTTCTTTCCATCATTTATTTTTATGTCCCACCACCTTCTATAATATTTTCGAGAGGGTTTGATTTAATGTTTTGATTTTTACATTTTTCTATGGTTGGGAATTGGGAATTACGGTTGGATCATATGATGTATGTGGTGTACAACTTCTTCATCTTTTCTACTAGTAAGTTTGGTTCATTTTTAGTGAGAATAGCATGACGGACTCAAATTTTTGTGATGATATCAGAGCTCATTAATTCAAAAAACTGATTTGTCCTTCAAGTCATTAAGTGGGACCACTTCTTCCAACAAGGAAAATAAATCCATCATAGTACTAATGAATAAATATAGGATAGTTGTTGCTAGTGGATGCATTCCCACAAAACTGAGTCCCCATTCTGTGAAGGGCCAAGAATGCATTGTTTTTTGAAAGGGATCTGGTGATTGATGCACAATGTTAGATTGATTCTAGGACACATGTCATGTTTTGGAAAAATAAATGCAGTCTTGGACAATGGTGGTCCAAAATTATCCCAATCATTGAATCTTGTGGGAGAGCTTCCAACCTGCTTGATAAGAACCATAGGACCCAACATGAAAATCATATATAAGCTCAGTAATTTCATATCCATGTATACAATAGAGGATAATTTCATAAAACCCATATCTGTATAGAGTCTACTCGAGGTTAGGTCCACTCTATATGGTGAACTTTTTTGCACCTGGACGGATTCACTCATATTATTCTCTTTCATGGGGAGAATGTAATTATCTAGGTACTCAATTAATGGGGTTTTCCAATCTAAGGATTAATTTGGTTTGGGGGGTCCTGTAGTCTAAATATTGAAGCACCAGTAGTCTTGTGGTTTTCCTACTGGCTACCATCATTATATTAAATGATTAGGAAAATAACCATATAGTGCGATACATGAATGAACAAGTAATCCTATTTTGGATCTGTATGAGAGGAGGATATACTGGACATGTAATTAGATAAAATGTTTTGTGACTAGGGAACCTGAGTTACCTCTAGATGAGAATGAAACTATAACATCATATCACGATTGGGATTGATTAGAGGAAACAACTTGGGATTTTTGAAAATAAAGTAACTGTAGAATTTTTTTGATGAATAACTCAGAGTCTCCATTCACATGATAGATTGGAACATAAAACATGAGGGATATATTGAGACTGTTACTGATGGATTGATACTCCCCCTCATTATTTATGAAGCCTTTTGAAAACAAAAATGAGGTGGGTAGGACATCATGTGTTGTGGTGTTGAAGACAACACCCATGCCCATTCTGTTGATCTTGGGATCGTTGAAATTTCTATTAGTTCGGAACTAAAAGGCACTATCAAAATGAATCTTCTAGCATAGAATATCTCGGACCATTGAATGTATGACCTCATCTTAGAAATAATCATCCAGAGGCACTTTTTGGAGAGATAAATGGGCTACTAGAAATATTTTAGTTCTTGATCCCCAACGACCTTCTGTGCAATGAAACTAATGTCAAACTACTTAAGGATCACTACCCAGTGCTCCAAACGGCCTATGAACATTGGATCATTCTGGATATACATTAGTGGACCCTCATAGGACACCATTTGTATCTCATTATGTTGTAGATAATGGCACAACTTTCTCCCCACAAAAACATATGTGAGGAAACTCATCTCGATAGTAGATTATCTATAATATGTATTGAGGAGTATGTGACTGATATAGTATATAAAATTCATTTTCCCTCTATTGTTCTTTTGATTGAGAAGGACGTCGAGGGATAATTTTATATTGGTCACATAAAGGACTAAAGGCTTCTCAGATATCGGTAGAATCAAAACCATAGGTTGTATCTCGTACACCTTCATCTCAAGAAGGATGGTTTTTAACTCTTCATCACACTAATAGAAATCACATTTCTTCATGATCTTAGATAATGTATTTCACTTTCAAGTAATATTTACACAGAATTGATCTATGTTGGAAGTGTGACCTTGAAGGCCTTAGGGATATCAAAGATTCCATATAGGATGAATCATGAAAACATAATTGATCATCTCTAGTTTGATCCCAATACCTCTGTATCAGATGATGATTCCAAGAAAATTCTCTAAGGTAACCCCAAATGCACATTTTATGGTATTCATCATCAGCATACGATAGAGAAGGAAATTGGAAACTTTTTAAAGATCAATGATATGGTCCTAAAGCTAGCGTGACTTGACCAATAGGTCATCCACATTTCATTCCACTAGAATCATGAGGATCAGTATACAGATGTGGTTCATGCCTAGAAAAAACTGGCTCATGCATTAGTTAGACCAAATGGAATTACCAGAAAACAAAAATTTTCTTAAATTACTCTAAAGGATGTAGAAACCACATCTTCATGGGACATACTAATCTGGTTGTACTCTAAGTACCCATCCATGATGAATAAATCCTAGATCCAAGATGTGGCATCAATCAATTGATCTGTCACCTGAAGGGGAAAATCATCTTTCAGACAATGATGTTAGAGCTACCAATTGTCAGTATAGAATCTGATATTTAAACTATTCATCTTTATTTTAATGATGTTGGATATACCCATGGGGTACTGGAAATCCATGAAAAATATGGCCCTGATAAACATGTCAACATCAGCCTCCACAATGTCACCATGGGAAGAGTTCATTTTCACATGAAGACTACTTGACCCATAATGTCTCAACATAAGACAAATATTATGGATGGAGATAGGATAGTATAGTCTTGGAATCTATTCAAAACTATATAAAAATACATCAAGATGTTACTTTATTAAATTCACATACTATTATTGTTCATTTGGAGGAATGGATGCACTGATTATTATATGCCTAATATCTGCTTCAATACCAAGTTCAACTAGAACCAAATAATCGATGGTGGTAGATACAACCTCTTCAAAAGATGGAGGATCTTCTTACAAATCTCCTTTATCAATTGAAGTAGGGGGGTAAGTTGGAGGAGATGGTTCTTCTTGACTAATTGATTTCAAGGGAATCTTAGTACCTTCCTGGGATGAGGAGTAATCTTAACTTGGGGAATCATGCTCTACTAAACCCATGGTGATAGAGGATATCGTTCCAATTACATTAATCCCTCAACCACAGGGTCTATTATTTATTTCAAAACAATGTTGAGGGTAGGCTTGTGGATGTTCAATCTGACTCAACACAAAAAGCCACTATGATACACAATTGCATCCATTGGGTGAACATATCGATAATTTAAATTGGTAGGGTTTTGGAATCACCTGATGTTAACCTATGTAGAAGTACAATGTAATCCTTATATGTTACATGTATTTATGGATCCAACACCATTTTCTCTCAAAAATGATGATTAAATTTAACTTTTCTAGCATCATATCATTCCACCAGAGGATTGGGAGAATGAATGTGTCATCTAAATCATTCCATGGTCTAACTGAGATGGTGGTGGGTTTGACCTCACGAGTAATAAACTTATTTTCCATTATCTATTAATAGTCCTTATCCATATAGAAGGATTTAAAGAAGTCAAGGGGGATTAATCACCATCAATAACACCTACTCAACCATTTAGGGTGTACATGAGGCCCTATTGATATAATGATGGGACTACAACATGCATATAGATCCAAGGTCTATCCATCAATTTATTTTATGTGGTATCTTGGGAGAAAAATAAGAATTCATTTTTTTCTACCAAATTGTTGATATGGGTATTCAAATAGATCCTAACAAATGTTCTTTGCTCAGTCCAATTGTATACCTGAATATTAAGGTCATAGGGACGTAGATCTTAGTTTTTTATTCCATTCCTATATAGTGTTTTGGTTGGGATTAGATTGTTCCCATAGCATATGCTAACTAGAGACCAATGGAAAACAAACCCATTGAACTAGCTGGTGATGTACAATGGTCATATGTGACCATACCAGAGGGATATTTCATCCTCTATAGAGAATGAGATGATGGCTTACTATTCTTATCTCTTGACATCTTCGTCATAGAATGTGTCCACAACCACTTGATATTTTTCTAACATGTCGGGTTTTTCAATGCATTTTTGATGGCCTCAATCTTCTCTTCTGACAGGGAGGGACTTGATGATGGATAGATATATAGGAATGATAGTGAGGTGATTATTAAAATTGTAATTATTTTCTAGATTCAAATTTCTACACACTAGGGGTATCTCTCTAGCAGGAGGCATGGTAGGTATAGTCGGATAATCTACTAGAATCTAATTAGTGCTAGAAACATCCTACTTCTCATCATAAAATTCACCAAGAACTACTACAAGATTACTATCAGAAATATGAGGATTATCTTTAGCAAGATTTCTTCAGTCATGATGAAGTCATAGCTATTCTTCCTAGTAAAATATCTTGGTTAAGGATGGTGGTGAGTCTGATATAAAAGGATTGTAGGACGGTGCATGATGTGATATATACAGAACCTTCTATCTGGTATTAATTGCACTCATAGCCTAGCACGAAGCACTAGACTGAGTATTCTATTGATTTTCAATCCCTTGACATCTTCTTTTATTAAATCTTCTTGTTGAAATTGGTAGTATTTCATAATATTAACTGTCATAGGGGGCCATTTAGGGGTCCATTAGTTCTACAGTATTCATTGAGTCTTACACATGGTCAACATATGAATGGTCTTCCAATGTTGTACAGAAAAATAGTGTGATTTCCATTTCTGGATGAATAAAGGCACCAAAGGGTATGGGATGGATTCGACACTGGATGGGTACTTTTCGTTACCATTCTCTATTGGAGCCTACTCATTCAATACATGGAGGTTGTGATGTTGATGGAATAATTTCAGCTTTAGAATGTGCATCAACTTTATATGGTTTGGCCCAACCTATGTGGGAATTGATTATTCAATGGGAATGAAAACCCACCCAAATTGATGAATATAATTATAATTTTGGGCAATAAAATTCAAACCCTTATTCCACTCACTAGATCCCTCCCTTTTGTTGATTTATAAGAAGTTATTCGTGTCACCTATGTTAGGACATGCCCCAACCTGAACACACCATTATCTACATAGTCCTAAATCCAGTCTATGAACAAATAAAACTGTATAATGGGGGGTCCAAGGATCATGTGGTAAGGGAAGTAGTTTGAAAGATTATAGATCCCATACTTGTCGGGCTTTGCTCACTATAGATGCTTCAAAACTCCCTATTCCATGTCACCAAATATGTAACATGGGACTATTTCTTCATTGTGATTTTTGTTCTGGTTTATCCTTTCTATGATGGAAGCTCAATGAGCTTAAACTTAAAAAGGGGATAAAGCTTCAATGGTTTCGAAAGTCACCTTATCTTTCCTAGATAATTGTTCTTGATGAGGAGGTGTTGGTTGATTCTACATTGGGTGATGATGAGCTTGATTAGTCTACTACACTCTACAATTTTCCGATTGGTTTGGCTCTTCTATAAACAAATCAAGTAGCTCTTGGTCCTCCAATTTCTCTACAGTGGAAGTTTCATCCTTGGAAGATCTTCTATTAGGAGGTGGAAGAGGAAATGGACATGCTTTCTTGTCTTAATACAGGTATTTATCTAGGAGATGATCCTTATCAAAAAAATACTAAAATACTCCTGGGATGTTCTGAGTTATTAGAGTAGGGAAAAGTTCATTATTGGTGTTAACCACACACATTGACAGTAGATTCTCTTGTGTTGATCGAATATTGGTTGAGAACTATAGGCCCTTCCATCTAGAAAAAATGTCTATGACATAAAAATATGGAATTTACTTTCATTTTAAGAGGCTATGAATACTTTTATTTTGCGTAGTGGAGCGAAATTGGTAGAGAAACTATATTTTAAGGTCTTCCCAACTAGTGATTAACCTATGGGTAACTGGAAATACCTGATGAATGTAAGACCTTCTAATGTTTGAACAAATCATCTGAGCTTGGTGTCTTCTCGGTACTCTACAGTTCCTAACATGGTTATAAACAACAACATGATGTGTGATAGATACATCATCAGATATCATATCCCTTTTTCGTGGGATAAGGTAGGATTCCCTAAATCTAGGGTTACAATCATGTCATCCTCCCCATGAAAAATATGGCATTTACATCTAGTGGGATTTCCACAAGTCGCATCTGATGGTCATCAATGTGATTAGTGAGGGAATATATCAGAACACCTTCATAGGGATTCCATCTTGATGGGAATTCTTGACCACCATTAAATTGATAGCCTCCCAAATATGAGAATTAATCTAAACTAATCCTGGAGAGGTCTATGGAGCATCCTGCAATACATATCATGGAAGTTCATCACACTTCTCAGGATGATTTGGTGAACCATAGATTTGATGTTTTCAATAAACTACAGCTTCTAATCTATCGGGATGTGTGGGATTTGCTGGATAAAATGGGAGAATCTAGAAAAGAGAATCATATCCCTGCCCCTACTTTCATACTAGAGATGTAATGAGATCCTTTTGAGGAGAACCATAATTTTGGTGTTTCTCAATAAGGATCTCATTAGTGATACTCTTCTAATATGTGATATTTTATTAAAGGGAATTGATAGTAGGGTTGACCCTTATATTTTATGAATCATCATTTGGATCTGAGGGATATTATTATCCATTACCCTTGATAAGATTTTCACTGATGGGAAAGGATACATAAGGATACATAAGTTTGACTGTCTGGCTTTATAGAAGATTGCAAACACTTATATGAGGTTCTACTTGATACTATAATAACATAGTGAGTGTATTATCTCTTTCAGATCCTCCATTGATATCCCCATTGATAAGAACCATGAGATCATCTATATTTACTATAATAGTACTAAATTACATATCTTCAATATCATTGAGTGAATTTGGAAAGTGAAGGATATTCTTAAAATAGGGAGAAATATATTGTCCCTAACCATGAATATAAATGTGAGGAGACACATCTCCAATAATCATGTAGAGCACTGTGAATCTCTAGAAATATTTGTGTTTATCAGTCTAGTGGTATCCAACTGACCCAAGATATTGTGTCACTAGGATTACTACAAACTCAACAATAATTCATTGTTGATCAATGTCATCCAAGAGCTCCCAACTCCATTGGTATACCAATAGACAGTCACTGTGGGAAACCATGATTCCTAGATATACTAGTGAAATCAAGTGACCTTGTACATAGTGAGGGACTCTGGGATGTTAACTGCCTCAGATTTATTACACCAGAAAACCACCACTTGATGTTCTATATATGGAGTGTACCACAAGCTTCACTTTTCAAAAGTGGGGACTGCCATTTTTTTAACCCATGCATTGATCAATGAGGGGAAGTGAACTGATAGTGGCACTGGTGTTGATCAGTGTGGTGGGGAGATTACTAGTGGATGAAACACTACATTATCCAATGAAACACTACACTATGGTTCATCCCTCGGGTTTAGTGATAAACCCATCATAAAATCCCTATAAGAATAGGTGCTTAGCACTTCCTTATGTGAGAGGGTGGAATCAGTCATGTGTGGGTCTATTGGATGCGTGTTGTCTACCATAATACATAATAACTCTCTATGATTTTAGGTATAACTATAGAATGAAACTAGTTATTATATGCATGGATAACTACGCTCTAAGACTATTGAAGGGATCCAAATATTCCCCCACCTTCTTGTAAATGAAAATTCATTTGATAATTTTTTTGATCTCACTATCCTAGATCTAGAATTTATCCTTCCTATATCCTACCGCAGACACTAATTCATAGGACTCTTATTAAGGATAAATAATTGAATCACATTTTTCATTATAGTTTGAGAAGTGAACTATATTGAAAAAAAACATTGAAAAATATAATCTTCTTTCTTCAGTGATGATCGTTAATCCTTCATTTCAAAAAAAACTCTTTAGGGAAGGAATGTTCGTAGAATATGGTAGGACCTAATTTGTTGTGAGTGATGGGTCAAGAGGAACTCTACTGTTATTGTTTTGGATACATGGAGGACCTCAATATCTATTGATGTTGGAATTGGTAGGAACCCTACTTTGATCGTTGAAGGAGTGGGTAAGACCTATACTCTTTTGGGTTGAAGTATGAGGACGTCCCTCACATTGACTAAACAAGAAACTAGAATGACCTTTGTGTAGTCTATAAAAATCGCATGGACAAGCTTTTTTGTGGATGATTGAATCAGAGGGAGGGACTCTATGTTGACCATTGAAGGAGTGTGAAGGGACACAACCATGGTTGATTGTTTCATGAGGAGGGCCTTTGTACAGATCATTGACGAAGGAGGGAGGATATGTTCCTTGATAGGTGTTAAATCAAGGAAGGCATCCACTTGAGATGGTAATGTTGCTTGGATGACCATAAAATATATGGTTGTTGATATAGGGAGGACCTCTGCATTAGGAATCCTGGTGAGGACCTCGACATTGTGTGTCAAGGAATCAGGGAAGGTCTCCACTTTGACTGATGTTGGGAACATGGGGAGGACCTCTATGTTGGGTGTGATATTGGGGAGGGTGTCCCCTTTGAGTGGAGATAGTGTGTGGAATGGATCCATATTGGATATAATAATTATGTATGGGTCAGTAACTAATCATGGTGATTCCAGTGATTAACAAAGTCAACCCACCATATATGTAGGTTGGTTGGGGCATTGATCCTAGCTGCGTGATAACTGGTACCTGTTCTAAATTGGAAGTTATATTGGGGAATACTCTAGCCGTGGTAAGTGCCACTAGATGTATAGAAGATTATTCCCCTTTAATGGAATACACATAGTATTTATCCTTCTGTTGGATTTGGTAAGTCCACACTTGGGAAGGGGAGTAGTGGTGTAGTCCACCAGTTCCTAATCCTAGAAAATTGGTCAGTCCTAGTGTTGATGAGGCCTTGTGTGATCCCTCTTGTGTGACTTCCAAGTGGTGGTCCCTTTCGGGGTGAAACATGCATTCCATAAATCCAAGACATTGTGGTGGGAGTTGTAGGATCACACTTAGGAGAGACTCCTAAAAATATCTGTATTTGGAGTGGGGAAAAGTGGATCCCTATGTAGCCCTTAGTGGCAGTTATGTCAGCGAGGAACAAAAGCCATTGGGTTATAAAGATCCATATAACTTGTGGTAATGAATGTATCCAACTCATACTGTCATATTATTTCATCCATCAGCATAATATGAAGGATTTTGGGTAGTTATATGGGGACTGAGAGCTCGATAATTGAGTTCATAATGGACGTCAAGGAGGAGGTCGTGTCATACAGAATTTCTATGTTGACATTTCACCTTCCCCTATATTAGAAATCAACTTGTTGTTGGTTTCTTGAAAAATGGGTCAAGAAAATCCGGAATATTCAACTGTCATTATGTATAATAGGAATTTAATACACAATGACCCACCATTTTCTAATCATCCATAGTTGGAGGGATATATCCACACTGATGATGTCATAGACTATAATGACCAATGTTTTACGAACCCAATTTTTATTGAGTTCCCTACCCATCCCACCATTTTCTTATTGGTTACTCACACCAGATAGTTATTTCATATGACATAAAATTATACTTATTTATTGAATACTACTAGTCCCCATGTTTTATGGGGAAAACAATCACTATATTTTCAGCATATCTATTTATGACACTTTATCTAGGGAGCCTCACCTCATGTTTCGATGTGTTTTGGAAAGCATTATTTCACCTACATTCATGAATTATAAAGGTAGGGGATTTGTTCACTATCATTGGAAATGTCTAATCCTTGATCAAAATGGGATTATTGGATGATAGTTTCTCCATCCATGGATTCCCCCTTAGAACTCATAGCCTTTTCTAGGTCTCTCACATGGATTAATACATGTTCCAAAAACTCATTCCCAATTCCATCACTTTATAGACTCTGGATAATTTCACTACTTCAGTCTAGAAATTCAAAAGGGTCTTGACATCATAGTAACCTTTGATCTATAGTGTTTTCATTTTAGTCATCACTAACATGTTTGTTAGCTGTAACATTTGTCTCCTATATTTTTCCTCATATGAGGGAATCTATGGGAATGGAACCCAATTCATCTTATGTCGATTAAGAGGTATATGTTCTTAATGTAATTTCTTCCAAGTATTTCACCTCATACATACAATGTTTATCGATAGGTATATCACTTCTTAGTTTCATATCATTTATGTATTTTAACTTAGGAATCCCATGTTTATCATGAGGTATTATGGTGAGGCATGTCGTGAGATTAACATCTTATGTAGAAATAATGAAGATGATTAGAACAACATTTCCGGTCCATCCGGGAGGTATATACCTATGAAGGACCTTTTGATCATTTTACTGGTGGATGGATCAGAATTCCCTATAGAGGTTGATTTGGGATTTGTGTCCCATAAATGGAAGATTTCACACCCACAAGGATGATATGAACACCCTATGAGAGTGGACCAGGGAGTTGAAATCAAAGGAGTGGGAACCAGGGTTTTCCATTTTATGGTATTGAACATTAGAGAGGTGTCCTACATAACTAGTTGAGGATACCTAGGTGAAAACCCATATAGTTATATGGATGGTATGGGTTTTACATAATAGAGATACCGTTCGTAGGATGATTCCTCTTAGTTTGATGGTATGGGGATTACACATGGGACTTGCATGAGTGCATGTAGGAGCAGTGGCGATGTAAATGGGTTTTGTATAGAGGAGCTACCTGGGTGGGTATTATGATCCCTCATGTATGTGGTATCCTAGGTAAAATTAGGATGGATGTGGATGGAATTTTGGGCCGAATGGATGGAATGGATGGAGTATGGGTATTGGACCATAGAGAAGCTTACAACATATCCCAGTAAGTTGGGATTAAAATCCCATATTGTACAAAAGGAGGATTTGGGGCTTATTCATAGAAGCTTCCCATTGGGGGGGTGGTTTGGGATTACACTATGAATGGTCCCCATGGATCATTTATGGTGTAAGGAATTCACATGGATGATTCCTAGAAGAATATGGGGATATATATTAGTCTAGGAGGGATTCATATAATAATAGGTATGTTAGTGTCATGATTTATTATGGCCTCTAATTCCATATGATTCGTACTTAGTGTGATAACTATGAGGGTGCAGTAAACCTAATGGTATTTTCATGAAAGATCCATCAATGAGTGATGATGTTGGGCTTATGCATGGGGGATGCCTATGGAGGATCACATTCATTATGTCTGGGTATCACGCATGGATTTTTCTTAAGGAGTATAACATTATGTGTCACTCATACATGAAAAATCCAATTAAGGGTCTTCTAGGTTTACATGTAGAATCTTCCCATGAGAGTGGTCATGCCCACATGGTTGAGAGAAAGTGAAATCACATATTGATCCTACATGGGGGATCTCATGTTCATTTCCTAGATTAAGACTATATTTTAACAACATGTGTTGAGGACCTTGGTTCTAGTTATTCTTAAATCATGAATCATGGATGTGGAAGACACAATACTTACCCCTTGGGCTTACACAAATATAGTATATACCCCCTTTGGAGGGGAATGGATTTGGTAATGAAAGGGTTCAATGGTGTGGAGGATCTGTAAGCCACAAGGTCCCTGTTATCATCCCTATGATTATAATAATGTGTTATTAGTGTACCTATTATAAGAAGAATGTGGAATGAAATCAAATGAACTAGATTCATTTGGGACATCTCGTGAGGTATCAAGAAATTATTGCCTGCAGGCATGGAGAGTTTCATAGAAGTGGTGTGAAGAAGGCATAGGAGTTTCATGCAAGAGGGACATGGACATTATGCCATGGAATAATAATTTTTATTGGACCTTCAATGAAGGGTTTTTCAAAATAATTGAGGATTGTGTAAAATTTCATGGTTTTTGAACAAAATTGGTGTGTTTCATGCAAGGTCGAGGTTACACACAAGATGATGTATTGCACACACCTTACATAGGATGAATGCTGTTGGTTAATGATTGAAAAAATATGGACACATTTAAGGGTTTTCCCACAGGGAACATTACACGTGAGATCTCTACCTTAAGGTTTTGATCCTTTTTCATTGTCTCATAAGATCATTCTTATGTCTGATAGAGTGGATGTTCATCTTATAGGGGATAACCCTGAATTATGGGGTGGCCTTTATCTTATTTACAAAATTATTCGTGATAGCGCACAAGATTTATATTGAATAAGATTTCGTCACCAGAACATCATTTTTAGCTATAATTAGAGAGTGTATCTGGTCTAGTTGATGTTGCATTGGGCATGTAATAGTTTTATTTGTATCTTTGGGCCATAAACTCATTTTAAAATTCTTATATGTACCTTATTTAAGAGTATGAGTGTCATGCATCAAATGGGTGCATGATTCATTACATTGTGATTGCATGATTCTTAAGAACATATTCAAATCATTCATGGACCCATCAACTCTTGTGTAGGTCTCCCATAGATTTCAAGGAAAGATATATTGAATTTCATGATGGATTTGGTTCTCCCAAAGTATTACATCTGTGGATTCATGTGGAATTTGGTTCTAACCAAAATAATGATATTTTTTTCTAAAATATCATTTATATGTTCAGTTAAATTAACCATTTCATTTCTCTTTGTATTTACACTAATGAGGCCTATGTTTTATGAATTTTATATTTTATAGTTTTGTGTGTTGAATGCATGGTATCAAAAATTCAAATATTGTGAAACCATTTGAGGAATTTTTTTATAAATATGTATTTCATTTATTCCAACACCCTTTTATGATTCCATGTTGAATTTGATATATGTTCCCTTGAAACTATCCAACTTCTTTCTTCGGATGGATTTTCATCATGATTATTCTAGTATTTACTTAGTCATATAGAAATTTATTCTATACAGTGTGACCATCATATTTTATGTAATTATGATTGGGTGATGTTAAGATAAAAAAATTTTATTCTATTATCATATTGAAAAGAACTTGAATTTTTTATTTTTTATTCTAACATGAATTATTTTTCTAAAATAGTAATGATTTTATTTTTCTGTCAACCCTCTTCTAATAAATGTGTTACGATCTTATTATCCCTTTTATTGACATGGGGAAATTTTTTGGAGTCCTTTATATAGTTATTCCAATAATGTTGATTAGTGTAATGTTGAAACTATATATTTTGGTCATCCAACTTATTTATTTTGACAGTTTATAATAATGGTAAGCCTTTTTGGCATAGAGAAAATTATTGGGATTATTTATTATTATTTACTGATAATGAGGGTTGATTAAGTATTTGTTTCTTATTTATCATTCAATAGAATGTCTATATTTTTTATATAAGAGGTTCTGTAGGGAATGGTATGAATGGTCTTAATGACTCGTATGTTGTATTAATTTGATATAATCATGTAATGGTTCGGACCTAGAATTATATATCCCCTGGATGAATTGATGGGTTACATGATAAAAATATGTTAGGGTAATTGGTGTATGTCTTCGAAATTAATCAATATATATTAATTCCTGTCTCGAAGACATGTACAATGTCTTGGATGAAGTCCATCACAATAGATTTTTAATTTCCATCATTGTGAATTACAATAATATGATATTAGTATTATTGATATCAAAGTTGTAATTGATTATCATGGATGTATACTTCCCAAAATTTAATGTTGCATATGGTTTCATGTTTATTACCAATTCCTATAATAATACCTATTCCATTTTTTATCGCATGATTTCATCAGTTATAGGGTAAATTTACTTAGTGTTTGACCTCATCCCATTTTTATACATCCTATCCCATTATTTAAAAGTAATATCGTACATGAGACATGTTTAGATGGTTAACAAGTGTGGAAGAATTTATGGGAGATATTTTTAATGTCTTGGACCCTCTTGGTACATTACTTGGCCAACATTTTGGATTTTGTGGTGTAACACAATAAGGGGTTTTCCAAAACTCAGTTCCACTGAAATGGTGGCACTGGTCATGGTGGCAGTGTGACTATGGAACCGGTCATGGTGGAATCATGATGGTCACACCGGTCAATATGGGTCCATAATGGGGGCATTGTGACGGTGGCAGTAGTCACAACAGCACCATGATGGTGGCACTGGTCATGAGAGCACTATGACGGTGGTATCAGTCATGGATGTACTATCACAGTCATACACCGAAATGATTTCAATGCTTACGGTGTTCTAATGAACTTGTGGCACCAAGACGGTGGCACCATTATGGGTTCTCACAATATGGTGTCTCACCCTTTTTTCCCATGTTCCCGAATTATTCATGATCTACTCCTATAAAGTTTTTTTCGATGTAAAAGTGTTTTAATACCTCTTTGAAAGCCATTAAAAGAAGATAAATTATATCTTAAATACCCCAATGATTTGGGAGACGGTTGGGGTTACCAAATCATGTGGCTTTTTCCTCGATGACTCCCCTTTTTCTTGTACTTTCCAATTCAACCTCTATAATTTGTTTTCCTCTTTCTAAAGGAAACTCTTTAACTCACTACCATTATGGCCACCTCTCTGATGAGAATTATTAAATAAAAGAAAAATCCATCATGTGTAACCATAAAACCTTATGATGAAACCCAAATCCTACTTTATATTCATTCATGATATCATATCTTGTAACACCATGATATTGCCTTTTAATGCACGAGGATTCTTTCTTCTTCTTGGAGATTCCTATTTCCTTTCCTTTGTGAATTATGTGTCCCCCCATCCTGATCCTAGTTGTGTGCCTATTACAGAGCCTTTCCTGCTCACTATTTGAGTCCTAAAAGTTCCTACACTATAATTCACTGATCCCTATTTCATGGTGCATGGAGAAAAACATCGATCTTTGATCATCTAGGTAGGTATCTTGGTTCGTCTCTCTTTACTGTGTATCATGAGAGGTGGGTATGATGATTTTTTCATTCGGGGATGGATGAAACAAAACCTTAAAGAAGATAATAAATGGTTTTTAAATAATTAACGGGTGTGTTTGATTATGTTTTTTTACTCTTTTATCTTTTCTTATATGTCGTGGACTTTTTGGGAATATTTCCACTGAAAATAGTCATCGTTCGTGGTCATTCATTGCGCACTAATGAACCCCTCTCTTATGGGATGATTGAATAGATATAAAATATATATTGATTAATCATTTACACATGGTTGATTAAATGGATGTCCAGTGAAACAAATCCATGTGTGATCACCCTCATTAACCAAAAGAATAAAATGAACTTAATGAATGGAGTGTTTGAATCCAAAAACTCCCTTGCTCTGTCTTGGTAATATGTGTGGTTTTTATTAATTATTCTAGTGGGGTGACGTGAATGGGGATGGGATAACTTATTTTGAAGTTGTTGGATTGTGTAATTTAGGTCATTTGGTGCCATATGTCTGGGCTTGGTTTGGATCCAATACTTCGAGGGATCTCACGGATCCCTTTTAATGTAGTGACTTTACAAGAGAATCGGGTGTGAATTCGTAAATTGATGCTTGATTGTTTTTCCTTGCCTTGTTACTATGTATGTTAGTCTCCCTACAATGAATATATATTTAACTGGAATCACATGAATATGATAACAATAATGCGTTTGATGGGGAGTAGTTTTCTGGGAATGAGTTGTGCCTTAGTTGTGGTTGTTGTGCTTTTTATGAATGAATAGTAATTATGGTGTTTTTGTATGGGCGGATTTTAGAACCCCTAGGTTGGGAAGAGTGTTTTTTTACCTATATATATAATTTCGTTCTTATATTTCGTATTCGCGCCCCAGCCAAGTTGAGCACATTGGGCCAAACACCCCCATTTTATGGGGGAGGATGTTTTTTCCAATACATATATGAGTGGACGGTTGTTAGCTCGTTTTCTTCTCCCTTTCCCAAGTATCCCAGGACACATTGTGTAGGATGTGATGGCCAAAGATCCATTATATCCCATGATTCTTTGGGAAGGGTGTGTTGTGGTGGTTAGACCAGGTGTGTGTGGGCAGGTTATGTTATAAGGGGCATCGGGAAGAGGCCAAGTTGTCTTCGGGAATGGAAGTAGTTATTCGAGCACATGTGTCTTTAGGTGTGGTGGTAGTTGTTTTGGAACTACTTTCTGTGGGCATGGTGACATGTGGTTATGGTTTCCCATTTGTTTTTGGGCATAGTTATTGTTGTGGTGGCCCAGGAGGTTGTTGTTGGGGTGGCAATGGGACTTCGGTGAGAATGGTGGGATCTGTGTGACGTGTTTGCTGTCATCAATAAAAAGTGGGATTGTGGTGAAGGGTACCCAAACATTGATGTGTTATTACTATTACATTACCTGAGTTATGTTTTTTGGGGAGTGTTCCTTGGTTATATTTGGGTGGATTGTTTCCTTTCTAGGTGCTTCAGTTATCTCATTTGGGATTTTACCGTTGTATCTCATGATCCTACTAAATAAAAATGGTAATGCCTTCCATATTACATGTGATTATATACATGTGGTTCTAGTCTCCACTTTGGGGCCTATTGAAGGTGGGACTCAGGGGTCATTATATCTCCTTCAACTTGAGGAAGGAAAGGTATAGCAGTTTGTTGTCCCTTCTATCATCTTGGTGAAAGAGGGTCATGACAGAATGGTATGAGAGGAGATGGTTGAGATATAGGATGGAGTTTGGGGTTAGGCACAATGTGGATTTCATGGGATGGTAGGTAAATAGTGTTAGTAAGTTTTGGCATGTGAAATAGGCCAAGGAAGACCCGCTAGGACACATTATTTTAGGGCCCCCTGTGATCTGATTTAAGGACTCTGGGCCAACTGAATGACCAAGTGAGACTACACTGATTGAAGGGTAAAGACCCCAGGAAAGGTACATGGATTATAATGACTTGTGTTGTTGTCTGTATTTGGTATTTTTGGGATATGAAATAAATGAAAACTCTCAAAAACAATTACAAACAATCTTCTACACTACTCAGGCTTAGGCATTCCCTGTTTACATTGCAGCTATAGAACCCAGACGGAGAACAAGGGTATTACTGGTGATCAAGGCCCAGGTGGATGATTTGGCTGATCAATAGAGGGCTGAATGAGTGGAGGATAATGACTAGTGGTGTAAGAATCTTCGTGACTTTGATTAGAAGACCAATGGGAAGTACGAGGGAAATGTCTCAGTCATGGAGAGAGAGAGATGGCTCGAGGAGATAATGATAACTTTCATCTTTATCTGAGCTTTAAAAATGCACTGGGTTCCTCTGGACATAATCTGGATGTAGGGAGCGGCACATCAGTGGTGTAAACACTATCTTGGGAGGAAGAGGGAGGCTGATGTTTTGAGGACTGACTTCGGGAGGGATTTTTGGGTGGAATTCCTCTCTTCCATGATGAAGGAGAAGAAGAGGCCAAACTGACTCTCCCTTCAGTGGGGGATCATGTTAGTGAGGGAGTTGTGGAAAAAGTTCAAGGATTTCCTTCTCTTTGCACAAGAATTCTTTCCGGATGAGGATTCTCGGTCCAGAGGTTTAGAGGAGGCACTTTGACATTATCATCAGTATGTTGTTACTCCATTCACTATATCGACATACATGGAGGTCTAGCAGAAAGATAAAGTGGTGGAGAAGATGCACATGCTAAGAGGTGTGATATGAGAGGGGAGCTAGTTGGGCTCACCAAAGGGGAAGTTCGTCAGCAGCAGGACTCCCGCATCAGGGCCTTCCAGGTATTGGATAGTGGGGAGCAAGCCCCAACAGTTCAATTTTTGATCTCCCAGTCCTTTCCCCTTCTTTGCGAGTCCAAGACCAAGATTATTCATCTGTGGAAGTCAGGGCCATCTTCAGAATCAGTGCCTAGACCGAGTGATGTATAGTGGGGGTGGGCAGGTTCCATGGGCACCTTAGCAGTAGTTGTTTCTAGGTGGTGCTTTTCAGTAGCAGCATCAGAGACAAAGAGATCCTACTCCTCCAAGAGAAGCTATTGTAGGAGGAGGCCGACCTCAACACATTCCTCTGGGGCCTTGACCAGGGCGTCATCGAGGAGGTGGCCGATATTCAAGGGGCAGAGGATCTCGGCGTGGGAAGTTGCATGCCGTAGAGGCAGCTATTCCAGCAGGTCCAGAAGTGGTTTGACGTATGATCATCTTGTTTAGCACTCTCGACTTTGCCTTGTTTGATTCAAGAGCTTCACACACCTTTGGTGCCCCCAGTTTATCCCATGCTCTGGGTCTCTAAATATAGATACTTTCTATGCCACTGGTTTTGAGTACTCCAGTCAGAGGTCAGAAAATTTTGTCTAATATTTTCTGGGGATGCAGACTCATGTTGGGGCCAAATCAGTCCACTGGGGACCTTCTTTTGCTACAGATTCTTCCATATGATATTATTTTAGGCATCGAATGGCTATTGTCGGTGTGTTCCATTATCGACTGCTTCATAATATGGGTCATGTTTTCTGATATCGGTGGAAAGCGTGTAGCGTTTGTCAGCAAGTGAGGTTACCAGGATGGAAGCTGGTGAGTGGAGCCATCCCTTTCCTTATTAGATGATATATTTAGTAGATACATAGATGGAGGATGTCCTGGGTATCTTCCGTGAGTTCATTGACCTCTTCCCTGGAGAGCTGGTGACTCTACCCCCTTGACAAGATGTTGTTTTCAGGATAGACATACAACCTAATACCCATCCAATTTCGATGGATCCCTATCAGATGGTGACTTCGAGTTGCGGGTTTTATGGATTCATATTGATGAACTAATGAAGATGGGTTTTGTTTGACCAATTGTGTCACCATGGGGTGCTTTGGTCTTCTTCACATCGAAGGAAGATAATGTTCTTAGGATGTGTGTAGACTACCAGAGGTTGAACCTGGAGATGGTCAAGAACTGTTACCACCTCCACAGGATCGACAAAAGTTTTGATCAGTTAATGGGGGAAAGATGGTTCTCCAAGATTGATCTATTTTTAGGATATCACTAGTTGAGGGTGAAGGAAGGTGAAATCTCGAAGACTACCTTTAGGTGCTGATATGGGAAATTTGAGTTTGTGTTCATGTAGTTCAGTGTTACGAAATCACCATTGGTGTTCATGGGACTCATGAACTCCGTATTCTTGGAATATCTGGACCGGTTTGTAGTTGTATTTGTTAAAAACATTTTAATCTACTCATGTTCAGAAGATGAACACACCGATAATTTGAGAACAATTTTAGAGGTCCTCCAACGGTTCCAGCTCTACAAGATGTTGTCCAAGGTCATGTTATATAAAATAGTAGTTAAATTTCTTGGACACGTGGGGTTCGGTTAGGTAATAGGAGTGGAAACACTGAATTTCAAAGCGGTTGTTTCTTGGGAAGAACCCAATAACGTGGGATAGGTTCATATTTTTCTGGGTATAGTATGTTAGTAATTGAGATTCATGCCCAATATATCCCAAGTTGCAACACCTTTGATAGCCTTGATAAAGAAAGGCTAGGCTTTTGTATAGAGTGAGAAGTGCCAGACAACCTTTAGTTATCTGAAGAGGAAGTTGGTTGGTACCCAGTGATGACGTTTCCAGAATAATGGGTGATATTTGAGGTGTTTTGTGATGCTACAAGGCAAGGATTGGGGTGTGTGTTGATACAACAATAGGGGTTATCTATTATTGGTCTAGGAAGTTACATCCCCAATATTTTTACTATGCCACCCATGACATGGAGCTTTCAGTTGTCGTTCTCATACTAAAGTTGTGGTCGCATTACCTTGTAGGGGAATGCTTCATGGTCTTCACAGATCACAAAATCTTGAGGTATATCTTCTCCCTGCGAGATTTGAACATGTAGTAACGGAGGTGGATGTAGTTTCTTCAGGACTATGACATTGAAATTTCCTATACCTCGGGAAATAAGAACGTGGTGGCTGATTCATTGAGAAGGAAGTCACAGAAAGTTGTGGTTCGAGAATCAAAAGATGCTTGGACGGTGATGGAGGAGTTGACTTATTAACACGTGGAATCAATGGTGGAAGGTGGCAGATTCCATCTGTTCTAGATAACCATGTAGTCCACTCTATTGCAGCTAGTGGAGGAGTCTCAGTGGGGGTACGTAAGGGCTGAAGCAATGTGTGATCGTGTCAGCTAGGGTGATGCTTCGGGATGATGGTCAGAATATTAGAAAAATCAGATGTAGTTTCATGGAAAGTTGTTTGTCCTAATTTAAATGCACAAAATAGTTCTTGGTGAGTTCCAGAACTCACCCCTAGCGGCACACCCAGGAGTTTCCAAGATGTATTGGGGTTTGAGTGTTAGTTTTGGTGGCTCAGGGCGAAGTAGGCAACGATATAGTTTGTGGCAAGGTGCCTTGTGTGTAATCATGTTAAGGATTAACACCACATACTAGTTGGTCTATTAAAACAATTAGATGTCCCCTACCGTATGTGGGACGACATATCAATGGATTTCGTAATGAGACTATCCATATTTCTAGGGGTTGGTGATGTTATCTGGACTATGGTGGACCAACTGATGAAATCATCTCACATCATGGAAATCATGGAGTCATATATGGTGGATGCCTTATCATAGTGTTATGTGGATGAGGTGGCGTGGTTTCATGGAGTTCTAAGGTCCATTGTCTCGGATTGGGATACCCAATTAACTCATAGGTCTGGAAATTATTGCACCACGCTTTTGGCACTCGATTAAGCCTCAATACTGCTTTCAACCCCTAGAAAGATGGGCAGATAGAGAAGACCATCCATACATTAGAGGATATACTATGGGCATGTGTATTGGACATTGGGGGATCATGGGTATGACACTTTACTATGGTAGAGTTTTCATAAAAAAATAGTTATCACTCTACCATTGTCATGTCTTCATTTAAAACCTCCTATAGGAGGTCGGGTCACTAACACGTGTGCTAGGAAGAGGACAGGGAACCAAATAATCGACTATGGTAGATTAAACCTCTTCAATAGAGGGAGGAGATTCTTCCAACACTCCTTTATCATCTGAAGTAGGGGGATATGTTAGAGGAGATGGTTCTTCTTGAATGATTGATTTTGAGGGAAGCATAGTAACTTCCTGGGATGAGGAGGAATCTTCACTAGGGGAATCATGCTCTACTAAATCCATGGCGATAGAGGATATCATTCCAATTACATTAGGACCTCAACCATAGGGTCCATTCTTAATGTCAAATCAATGGTTAGGGTCATCATGGGAAGTTCAACCCAACTCATCACAATAAGCTGGTATGATTCACAATTTTAGCCATTGGTTAAACATATCAATAATTTATAGTAGTAGGGGTTTTGGAACCACCCGATGGTAATCCATGTAGATGTACAAGGTAATATTTTGATGTTACATGTATTTATGGACCCAACACCCTTTTCTCTCAAAAATGATGATTAAATTTACCTTTTATAGCATTTTATCCTCCCACCGGTGGATTAGAAGAATGAAAGTGTCTTCTAAAACATTCCATGGTCAAATTCAGATGGTGTTGTGTTTGACCTCATGGGTTTTACACTTCGTTTCCATTATCAAATAATATTTCTTATCCATATAGTATGATTAATTGGAGTTAAAGGGGGATTCATCACCATCAAGAACAACTACTCAACCATTTAAAGATTACATGAGGAATTATTGATATAACGATGGGACTACAACATGAAGATAGAGCCCATGTCTATCTGTCAATTCATTGTATGTGGTGTCTTGGGAAAAAAAATAAGAATTCAATTTTTCTACCAAATTGTTGATATGGGTATTCAAACAGATCCTACCACATTTTGTTTGCTCATTCCTATCGTAGACCTGAATATAAAGGTAATAGGGACATAGATTTTATTTTTTCAGTCCTATTCTATGGAGTGTTTCGTTTGGGATTAGATTGATCCCATAGCATATGATGACTAGACACCAATAAAAAATAAACCCATTGATCTAGCTGGTGATGTACAATGGTCATATGTGACCCTACTTGAGGAAGCCTTAATCTTCTCTAGAGAATGAGATGATGGATTACTATTATTCTCTCTTCAAAAACTCATCATAGAATGTGTCCACAATCACTTCCTCTGTTTCGAATATTTGGGGGTTTTCAAAGAATTTTTTATGGCCTCTAGATTCTCCTCTGATAGGTAGGGCCTTGAAGATGGATATATATATAGGAGAGATGGTGAGGGGATTAAGAAAATTATACTTCCTTTTCTAGATTCATATTTCTACCCACTTGGGGTATCTATCTTGTATGAGGCATGGTAGGTGTAGTAGGATAAACTACGAGATTCTAATTAGTGCTAGAAATATCCTTTTTATCATTAGAAAAATTTCTGAGAACCACTACAAGATTACTATCAGAAATCTGAGTATTAGATTTATCTAGATGTATTTAGTTTGGATGAAGTCCTGGTTTTTCTACTTAGTTAGATATCTTCGTTACTGATGGTGGGGAGTCTGATATGAATGGTAGGGAGGACAATTCATGTTGTGATATATGCAGAACCTTTTATCTGGTATTAATTGCATTCATGGCCTAACACGGATAACTAGACTGAGTATTTTGTTGATTTTAATTCCCTTGAAATATTCTTTTATGAAATATTGTAGTATAAATTGGAGGTATTTCATGATATTATTTGTCATATGGGACCATTTGGGGTTCCATTAGTTCTATAGTATTAATTGAGTCTTACTCATGGTCATGATCAGAATGGTCTTCCAAAGCTGGATAGAACTAGGGTTTGATTTCCATTTCTAGAGGAATAAAGACACCAAAGCGTACGAGATGGATTTTACACTGGAATGGTACATTTAATTCCAATTACCTATTGGTCACTAATCATTCAATACATGGAGGTTGTGATGTTGATGGAAAAGTTTCAGATGTAGAATGTTCATCAACTTTATATGGTTCAGGAAAACCTATGTGGGAACCGATGATTCCATGGACATGTAAAACCATGAAAAAATGAAAAAAAAATTATAATTTTGAGACATCAAATTAAAACCCTACATCTACTCACTAGATCCGTCTCTTTTTTTATTATTTTAAGAAGTGATGTGTGCCACCTATGTTAGAACATTCCCCAACCTAAACACACCATTATCCACATGGTTTGAAATCTAGTCTATGAAAACATAAAATTGTTTAACAGTGGGTCCAAGGATCATGTTGTAAAGGAAGTGGTTATGAAGATTTTTGAACCTATACTTGTGGGGCTTCTTTCACTATAGACACTTCAAAAACCCCTAATCCAAGGCACCACAGATGTAACATGGGACTTCTTGTTCATTAAGAGTGTATTTCTGGTTTTTACTTTCTATCAAGGAAGCTCTAGGTGCTTGGACATAACAAGGGTCTAAAGATTCATGGATTTACAAAGTCACCTTATCTTTCATAGATAATAGTTCTTGACAAGGAGGTGTTGGTTGAATCTGCACTAGGTGATGATGAGCATGATCAGGCTACTGCACTCAGCAATGATGCGATAGGTTTGGCTCCTCTAGAAACAAATCAAGTAGCTCTAGGTCCTCCAATTGCAATACAGAGGAAGTTTCATACTTGGATGATCTTATTTTAGGAGATGGAAGATGAAATGGACATGATATATTGTCTTGATTCAATGATTTATCTTGTAGATGATCCTTATCAAAAAAAATACTAAAATCCTCCTGGGATGTTCTCAGTGATTAGAGTAGGGACTAGTTCATTATTGGTGTTACACATGCACATTGAAAGTAGATTCTATTGTGTTTATGGAATGTTATTTGAGAACGTTAGGCCCTTCCATCTAGAAAAAAGTCTACTACATGAAAATATGGATTTTGCATTCATTTGAGGAGGCTGTGAATAACTTTATCTTGCGTATTAGTGCTAAATTGGCAGAGAAACTACCTTTGAAGGTATTCCCAACTTGTGATGGATTTATAGGTAACTGGTAATACCAGATGAATGTAACTCCTTCTAAGGATTGAACAAAACATTTGAGCTTGGCTTCTTCCAGGTACTCTATAGTTCCCAACATGGATCTGCACATCAATAGGATGTGGGATAGATACTACATCAGATCTCACATCCCCTTTAAGGGGGATAAGGCAGGGTTCCCTAAATCTAGGGGTGCTTTTATATCATCTCCCCATGAAAGATATGTCTTTCCATATAGTGGGATGTCCACAAGTCTCATCTCATGGTCTTCAATGCAATTAGTGAGCGAATATATCAAATCACCATGGTAGGGATTCCATCATGATGGGGATTCTTGACCACCATTAAATTGATAGCCTCTAAAATTTGAGAAGAAGGCTAAAAAACTCATGGAGAGGTCTGTGGAGAGTCTTAGTTTACATCTCATGAAATGTCATCACACTTCTCGAGTTGATTCAGTGGACCATAGAAATGATTTGTTCAAAAAACTACAGCCTCTACTCTATCAGGATTTTTCGGAATTTCTGGAACAAATGGGATAATTTAGAAAAGGAAAAAATAACACCCCCTACTTCTATACTAGATAAGTAATGAGATCCTTTTGAGGAGAACCATAATTTTTGTGTTTATCATTAAGGATATCATTAATGATCCTATTATAATCTCTAATCTGCTTTTACATTGACTTGATAGCGGTATTAACCATTATCTTTTATGAAACGTCATTTGGATTTGAGGGATATAATTATACATTACTCATGTTGAGATTACGACTGGTGGGAAAAGATACATAGGGATACATAAGTTTGAGTGCCTACCTTTATATGATATTGAAAACACTTATATGAGGTTCTACCTGATACTATGCTACCCTAGTGAGTTTATTATCTCTATCAGATCCTCCATCAATATCCCCATTGTTAAGAACCACAAGATCATCTATATTCACAATAATAGTACTCAATAACATATCTTCAATATCATTGGGAAAATTTGGAAACAGAAGGATATTACTAAAATAGGGAGAAATGTATTGTCCCTAACCATGAATATAAATATGATGAGACACCTCTACAATAATTATGTAGAGCACTGTGATTCTCTAGACACATTTGTGTTTACCAGTCTAGTGGTATCCAGGTCACACAGGATGTTGTGTCACTAGGAGTACTACAAACTCAATAATGATTCATTGATGATCAATGTCATGAAAGATCTCCCTACTCCATTGGTAGACCAATAGACAATCACGGAGGAAAAATATATTTCCTAGATAGCCTAGTGAAATCAAGTGACTTTGTCTTTGGTGAGGGACTCCTTGATGTCAACTACGTAAGATTTATTATTCCAAAAAAAACCAGTAATAGATGGTCTATGTATAGAGTGTACCACATGATTCGATGTTCAAAAGCGGTGTCTCTCACTTTCTTGGCCCATGCATTGATCAATGAGGGGCAGGGAACTGGTAGTGTCACTCATGTTGGTCAATGTGGTGATGAGAATAATAGTGTACGAGACACTACATTATCCCAAAAAACACTATACTTTGGGTCATCCCTTAGGGTAGTCCTAACCACTTCATCACATCCCAATAAGAACAGGTGTTTAACACTTCCATATGTGAGAGGGTAGCATCAGTCAATTGTGGGTCTACAAGATTCTTGTTGTCTATCATAATTCATAATATCTATCTGTGATCATAGGTAATACTATAGAATTATACTAGTGGTGATACGGAATAATACATTGTAAGACCGCTGAAGGGATCAAAATATTCCCCCACCTTCTTGTAAAGGAAAATTAATTTGATAATTTTGTTGATCTCACAATCCTGGATCTACGATTTTTCCTTCCTAGATCCTACCACAGACACTAATACATTGGTCTCTTCTTAAGGATCCATAATTCAGTCACATTTTTCATTAGAGTCTGAGAAGTGAACAGTATTGAAAAAAACATATAACAATATAATGTTCTTTTTTCTACGATGATAGTTAATCCTTTATTCCTGCGATAGGTGTTTAGGGAAGGGATGTTGTTAGAAAAGGGTAGGACCACCTTTTTTGTGAGTAATGGATCAAGAGGAACTATACAGAGATTGTTTTGGATACATGGAGTACTTATATATCTATTGATATCGGCATGGGTAGGAACTCTGCATTGATCATTGAAGGAGTGGGTAAGACCTCTACTTTCTTGGGTTCAAGTATGAGGACGTCCCTCACATTTAATAAATAATAAACTGGAAATATCTTTCTATTGTCTATAAAAATCGCATGGAAAAGCTCCGTTGTGGATAATTTGATCATTGAGAGGGACTCTATGTTGACCATTTAAGGAGTGGGAAGGACCTCTACAATGGTTTTTTGTTGCATTAGGAGGGCCATTGAACTGATCATTGATGAAGGAGGGCGGATATCTTACTTTATTGGTGTTAAAGCAAGGAGGGACACCACTTGAGTTGGGAATGGTGCTAGGATGACCCTCAAATTTGGGGTCCTTGATATAGGGAGGACCTTTTCATTTGTAATCCTGAGTATGGGGAGGACCTCAAAATTCTATTTTATTGAATGAGGGAAGGCCTCCACTTTGATTAATGCTGGGAAAATTGGGAGGACCTCAATGTTGGATGTGATATTTGGGAGGGTTTCCCCTTTGAGTGGAGATAGTTTGTGGAATGGATCCATACTGGATATAATCATTATGTATGGTTCAGTAATGACTGTTGGTGATGCCAATTATTGACAGAGTCAACCCAACCTATATGTATGTTGGTTGGGGCATTGATCCCAACTGCGTGATAACTGATACCTATTCTAAATTGTAAAGTATATTGGGGAATGCTCCTGTTGTGGTAAGTGACAATGGAGGTGTAGAAGATGATTCCCCTTGAATGGAATCCTCTTAGTATTTATTCTTCATTTGGATTTGGTACATCTAGGCTAGGGTAAGGGAGTAGTGGTATAGTCCACCAGTTTTTCATCATATAATATTGGTCAATCCTTGTGTGGATGAGGCCTTGTGTAATCCCTCTTCTGTGTCTTCCAAGTGGTGGTCCTTTTCAGGGTGACATGGGAATTCCATACCTCCATGAAATTGCAATGTGAGTTGTAGGATCACTCTAAGGAGAGACTCTTGAAGAGATCTGTAGTAGGAGTGGGGAGTAGTGAATCCATGTGCAGCCCTTAGGGGCATTTGTGTTAGCAAGGCCCAAAATCCATTGGGTTATAGAGATCCATATAACATGTGGTAATGAATATATCCTACTCATACTGTCATATTATTTCATCCATCACCCTAATATGAAGGTTTTTAGATGGTTTGATGGGGAATGAGAGCTCAATAATTGAGGTCATAACCGACATCATTGAAGAGGTCATGTCATGCGATATTTCTAGTTTGAAATTTCACCTTCCCATATATCTGAAATCATCATGTTGTTGGTTTCTTGTAACATGGGTCAAGAAAGGAAGGAATATTCAATTGTCATTATGTATTCTAGGAAAGTAAAACACAATTCCCATGCATTGTCAAATCATCCATAGTTTGAGAGATATATCCACAATGACGATGTCCTAGACTGTAATGATCAATGTTTTACGAACCCAATTTCTATTGAGTTCCCTGCCCATCCCACCATTTTCTTATTGGGTCCTTGCACTGGATATCTATTTCATATGATGTAAAAATATAATTATTCATTGAATTCTAATAGTCCCCATGTTTTAAGGGAAAAACAATGACTCTAGGATCAATATATATATTTATTATGCTTTATCTGGGATGCCCCAGCTCATGTTTCGATGTGTGTTGGCATACATTGTTAACCACACATTCCCACATTATAAAGCAAGGGGATTTTCTCACTATCATTGTAAATGTCTAATCCTTGATCAAAAGGGGATTATTGGATGACAGTTTATCCTTCCATGGATCCCCCCTTGGAACTCATCCCCTTTTATAGGTTTATCACATGGATTAATACATGTTCCAAAAACTCATTCCTAGTTCCATCACTTTATAGACTCTGGATAATTTCACTACTTTAGTATTGAAATTCCAAGCGGTCTAAACATCATAGTAACCTTTGGTCTAGAGTGTTTTCATTTTATTCATCACTAACTTGTATGTTAGCTATAAAATTTATCACATGTATTTTTCCTCATATGATGGAATCTGTGGGAATGAAATCCAAGTCATGTTGTGTCGATTACAATCTATTTGTTCCTAAATTATTTTTTCCAAAATATTTCACAACATAAATACCATGTTTATAATGAGTTATATCAGTTCATAGTTTCATATCATCCATGTATTTAACCTCAGGAATACCATGTTTATCATGAAGTAGTATCGTGAGACATCTCACAATATTAACTTTTTATGTATATAGAATGAAAATTTTTAGAACAACATTGTAGGTCCATCAGAGAGTTATATAACTAGGAATTATCTTTTGAATGTTTTAATGGAGGATGGATCATAACGCCCTATGGAGGCTGATTTGGGAGGTGTGGCCCATTAATAGAAGATTTCACACCAATAAGGATGATCTAAACACACTATAAGAGTGGACTAGGGAGGTGTAACCAAATGAGTGGGAACCAGGGTTGTCCATTTTATTGTATTGAACCTTAGAGAGGTGTCCTACATAACTAGTTTAAATACTTGGATGACAACCCATATAGTCATATGGATGGTATGTGTATTAAACATTTAAGACACCCTTCATAGAAGGATTCCTCTTAGTTTGATCATATAGGGACTACGCAAGGGAGTTGCATGAGTGCTTCTAGGAGAAATGATGATGTAAATGGGGTTTGTATGGAGGACATTACTGGGAGGTTATTACGATCTCCCAAGGATGTGGTGTCCAATTTAAAATTAGGATTCATGTGGATCGAATGTTGGTTTGAATGGATGGAATGGATGGAGTGTAGGTAGTGGACCTTAGAAAGGCTTAGAACATATTTTAGTAAGTTGGGAATAAAATCCCATGTTTTCCAAAATGGGGATTTGGGGCTTATTCATAGATTCGTCGCACTGGGGGGGGGGATGGTGGGGGATTTCACTAGGAATGATCCCCATATAGCATTTATGGAGTCAGGATTACACATGGAAGCTTCTAAGAAGAAGATGGGGCTATGCATTACTCTAGGAGGGATTCATATAAGAATAGGTGGTTGAGTGTCATGATTTATTCTGGCCTCTAATCCCACATGTTTCATACATATTGTGATAACTATGAGGGTGTTGTAAACCAAATGGTATTGTCATGAATGATCCATCAACAAGTGATGATGTTGGGATTATGCATGGGGGATGCCCATGGAGGATCTCATTCCTTATGAGTGGGTCTCACACATGGATTTTTCCCAAGGATGATCACATTATGTGTCACTCATACATGAAGAATCCTATTAATGGTGTGATGGGTTTACATGTGGAATATTCCCATTAGAGTGGTCATGTATACATGGGTGAGAGGAGGTGACATCACATGTTGATCCTACATGGGGGATCCCATGTTCATTTCCTAGATTTAGACTATATTTTAACTACATGTGTCGAGGACCTTGGTTCTAGTTATTCTTACATCATGAATCATGGATGTGTGGGACACAATCTTGACCCCTTGTCTTACACAACCATGGTTTATACACAATTGGGAGGGAAATGGCTTTGGTAATGCTAGGTTTCAATGGTGTGGAGGATGGGTAAGTCACAAGGTCCATGTTATCATCCCTATGATTATAAGAATTTGGTATTAGTGTACCTATTATAAGAATAATTTGGTTTGGAATCAAATGAACTGATGTCAAATGGGGCATCTTGTGAGGGATCAAGAAATTATTGCCTGCAAGCATGGAGAGTTTCACCTAATTGGTGAGCAGAAGGCATAGGACATTCATGTAAGAGGGACTCGAACATTATGCTATGGAATATAAATTTTAATTGGAGCATCAATGAAAGGGTTTTTCACAATATATGAGTCTTGTGTAAAAGTTCAAGGTTTTGGAATAACATTGGAGTGTTTCATGCAAGGTTGAGGTTACACACAAGAGGATTTCTTGCACACACTTCACATATGATGAATGTGGTTGGTTGATGATTGAAAATATATGGTCCCACTCAAGGGTTTTCTCACAAGGAACATTACACATGAAATCTCTAACTTGAGGGTTTGATCCTTTTTCACTATCGCATAATATCATTCTAAAGTGTGATAGAGTGGCAGTTCGACTTTTTGATGATGACCCTGAAGAATGGGGTGGCCTTCATCTTATTTACAAAATACTTTGTGATAGTGCACATGATTTATATTGAATAAGATTTTGTCATGATAACATCATTAGTAGATATATAGAGAGATCTTATCTAGTCCAATTAATGTCGCATTGGGCATGTAATGGTTTTATTTGTAGATTTAGGCCTTAAACGCAACGTAAAATTCTTATTTGTTCCTTATTTAGGAGTTTGGGTGGCCTGGATCAATGGGGTTCAAGATTCATTGTATTGTGATTTCAGGATTCTTATGCATGTATTTCAATCATTCATGGACCCATCAACTATTGAATGGGTCTCCCTTGGATTTCATGGAAATTTCAATGGAATTTGATGATGGAATCGGTTCTCCCAAATTATTCCATATGTGGATTCATGTGTAATTTGGTTCTAAAAAAATAATGATAATTCATTTTCCAAAATATCATTTATATGTTCAGTTAAATTTACCATGTCATTTCTCCAGGTATTTACCCTAACAAGGTCTATGTTTTATGAAATTTATATTTTATAATTTGGTGGGTTGAACTCATGGTAGTAAAAAACATAGTTCTTGTTAAACCATTTGATGAATTTTTTATTAATATGTATTTCTTTTATTCTAACACCCTTTTATAATTCCTTATTCCATTGGATATATGATCCCTTGAAACTATACAACTTCTTTCTTCAGATGTATATTCATCAGGATTATTATAGTATTGACTTAGTCATATACACATTTATTCTATACAGTGTGAACATCATATTTTATGTAATTAGGATTGGGTGATGTTCAGATAAAAAAATGTTATTCTATTATCATATAAAAAAGAATTTGAATTTTTTATTTTTTATTCTAACAAGAATTATTTTTGTAAAATAGTTATAGTTTTATTTTTCTATCAAAATTCTTCTAATATATGTGTTATGATCCTATTATCCCTTTTATTAACAAGGGAAAAAATATTGGTGGCCTTTATATTGTTATTCCAATTATTATGATTAGTGTAATTTTGAAAATGCATATTCTAGTCATCCAACTTATTTATTTCAAGAGTTTATAATAATGTTATCCCTTTTTTGAAAAGAGAAAATTATTGGGATTATTTATTATTTACTATTAGTGATGGTTGATTATGTATATGACTTTTTATTTATCATTCAATAGAGAGGCTAGATTTATTATGTAAGGGATTCAACAGGGAATGGTATGAATGATCTTAATGACTCATATGTTGTAAGAATTCGATATAATCATGTAATGGGTGGGGCCTATAATTATATATCTCCTTGATGCATCGATGTTTCATGATAAAAATACGCTTGAGTAATTGGTGTATGTCTTCCAAATTAATCAATATGTATTAATTCTAGTCTCGAAGACATGTAAAATGTCTTGGTAGAAGACAATCACAAGTGATTTTTAATTTTCATCATTGTGAATTACAATAGTATGAGATCAGTATTATTGATATCAATGATTTAATTGATTATCATGGATGTATACTTCCCAAAATTTCATGTTACATATGATTTCATGTTTTTTACCAATTCCTATCATAATACATATTCCATTTTTATGGCATTATTTTCTCCGTTATAGGTTTAATTAACTTAGAGTTTGAATAGACCCCATTTTTATACATCCAATAACAGTATAGTAAATTAATATAGTTCATGAGACATGTTTAGAAGGATAAAAAGTGTAGAAGAATTTATGGGAGATATTTGTAATGTCTTGGACCCTCCTGGTACATTACATTAGAAAAATTCATGAGTTTGGGGTGTGACACATGAAGGAGTATTCCAAAACTCGGTTCCACCAAAATAGTGGAACTGGTCATGGCAGTAGTGTGATGGTGGAACCAGTCATAGTGGAAGTGTGACGGTCATGCCAATCACGGTGGCACCATTATGGGGGCACCATGATGGTGGCACCAGTCACAACAGCACCGTGATGGTGGCACCGATCATGGTAGTAACGTCACGGTCGCACACTGAACCGATTGCAATACATACGATGTTCCACCAAACTAGTGGAACCGTGTAAGTGGCACCATTATTGTGTCTCATAAAATGGTGTCCCACCCTTTTTATTTTACCTTATTTCCAACATCTTCCAGTTCTTCTCCCGTAACATTGTTTTTGACCTAAAAGTGTTTTAATACACCTTTAAAAGCATTTTCTAGATGATAAATAATATGTAAAATCCCCCCAGAGTTGAGAGACCCTTGGGGTTACCAATGCATGTGGATTTTTCCTCGGTATCACCCCTTTTTACCGTACTTTCCAGTTCTTCCCCTGGTACTTGTTTTCCTCTTTTTAAATAAGACCCTTAAACTCACAGTTTTTATGTCATCCTCTCCAATAAAAATTATTAAATAAAAAATAATTCCATCGTGTGTAACCATAAAACCACATGGTGAAACCACGATCCACCTTTATATCTGTTCAAGATTTCAGATCCCATAACACCATGATCTTTCCTTTTAATGCATGAGGATTATTTCTTCATCTTGGATGGTCTTTTTTCCTTTCCTTGTTGAATTTGGTGTCCCCCTTCCCGAGGATAGTGGTGCGCCTATGGTGGAGCCTTTCCTACTCACTATTGGAGTCCTTGATGTTCCTCCCTTACAAGTCACACATCCTTATTTATTGGATCGTGGAGAAAAACAAAGATCTTTGATCATCTAGGTAGGGTTCTTCCTTCTTCTATCTCTACTGTGTATCAGGCGGGGTGTTTATGATGATGTTTCCTTCGGTGATGGATGAAAACAATCCCTAATGAAGATAATAAATGGTTTTTAAATAAGGAATGGGAGTTTTTTATTCTGTTTTTTACTCTTTTATCTTTTTTTATATGTCGTTATTTGTGTGGGAATATTTCCACTGAAAATAGAGTCCATTGGTGGTTCTTCCTTGCACACTAATGGGCCCCTTTCATCTGTAAATATTGAATGGATGTAACATGGAAATTGATTAATCACATAAACTCTATTGATTAAATGAATGTCAAGTGAAAAAAATATTTGTGTGATCACCCCTGTTAACCTAATGAAAATAATGAACTTAATAAATGGTGTGTTTGAATCTGAAAACACCCTTGCTTTGTCTTGGTAATATGTGTTATTGTTCATCATTATTATTGTGGGGTGACATGGATGTGGATGGGATTCCTTATTGTGCAGTTGTTGGTTTGTGGATCTGAGTCCGTGTGGGACCCTATGTTGGGGCTAGGTTTGGTTCCATTACTTCGAGGGATCTCACAGATCACTTTTGTTGTTGCAAAATTACAAGTGAAACGGGTGAGAATGTTTAACATGACGCTTGATTGTTTTTACTTCATTGCCTTGTGGCTAAGTCAGTTAGATTCTCAGTAGTGAATACTTATTTAAATTGAATCACATGAATATGATAAAAAGAATGGGTTTGATGGGGTGTATTTTTCAGGGAATGATTTGTGCTATAGTTGTGGCTGTTGTGATTTTTTTGAAGGAATGGTAATGAGGTTGTTTTTGTATGGGATGATTTTAGAAACCCTAGTTAGGGATGAGTTCTTGTTTACGTATATGTATAATTTATTTCTAATGTTTCTTATTCATTCCTCACCAAAGTTGATCACTTTGTGAAAAACTCCCCCATTTCATGTGGGATGGTGTTTTTTTCCAACACATCTAAGAGTTTCTGGTTATTTGCTCATTTTCTTCTCTATTTCCTAAGTATCCCAAGACACTTTGAGTGGGATCTGTTGGCCTGAGATCCATTATATCCCATGATTCTTCTGGAAGGGTGTGTTGTGGTGGTTGGCCCAGGTGTGTGTGGGCAGGTTGTTTTCTAAGTGTCTTTGGGATGAGGCTCAGGTGTCTTTGGGAATGGTAGTAGTTGTTCCGGCCCATGTGTCTTCTGGTGTCGCAATAGTTGTTCTAGTATAGGTTTCCACGGGCATGGTTACGTGTGGTTGTGGTGGCCTAGGTGTTTGAGGGAATAGTTATTATTGTGGTGGCCCAAGAGGTTGTTGTTGGGGTGGCAGTGGGACTGAGGTGATAATTTTGGGAGAGGTCTGACACATGGGATGTATTCAATAACTAGTGGGAATGTGGTACGGGGTACCCAAACATCGATGTGTTATTACTATTACATTAATTGACATGCATTATTTTGGGGAGTGTGCCTTGGTGTGGTTTGGGTGGATAGTTTCCTTGGTAGGTGCTTCAGTTATCTCCTTTTCTCACATGGAATTAGAATGCCTCCCAACGTTTTCATGAGAGCTTTTCGTTTTACCTGTTGAGAATACTTGTATACTCACCCTACATATATAAATCATCTTTCAGGTTTCTAGGAGGTCTTCGAGGACCATTTTGAACCCTATTAGGTCAGACACTGGGGCCGCTGACGTTGATTCTTTTCTTTTCTTTTAGTACGTCCCTTTACATTTTTCTCGTACCACGTAGCACTTTATTTGAAACTTGTTTATGGGAATGAATTTTGGTTTTACATTACTTATTCCATTAGTTTTGGTGTTCTTTGGGTTTTTACCATCGTATCTCCTAATACTACTAAATAAAAAGTGTAATTTCTTCCAAATTATGTGTCATTTTATACCCATAGTACTAGTCGCCACTTTGGGCCTACTGAAGGTGGGAATCATGTGTCATTATCTCTCCTTCAACTTGATGAAATAATGGTCTGGCAGTTTGTTGTCCCTTCTCTCATCTTGGTGAAGGTTCGTCGTGACAGAATGGTATCAGAGGAGATAGTTGAGAGATAGGATGGAGACTGGGGTTAGGCACAGTGATGATTGCGTTGGACAGTAGGGAAATAGTTTTTGTAAATACTGGCATGTGAAATAGGCCAAAGAATACTAGCTAGGACATAGAATTTTAGGCCCCCTGTGATCTGATGCAAGATCTCTGGGCCTACTGAATAACAAAGCGAGGCTATACTGATTGAAGGGTAGAGACCCTAGGAAAGGTAAATGCATAATAATGACTTGTGTTCTTGTGTGTATTTGGTATTTTGGGGATTTTAAATAAATAAAAAGTCAATGATAATTTTAAAAGAAATCTTATAAAGTACTTGGGCATAGGAATTCCTTGTTTACTTTGCAGCTACGACACCCAGACACTGAACAAGGGTAGTGCTGGCGATCGAGGGCTTGGTTCTGGACATGGCTGATCAATAGAAGGATTATTGAGAGTAGGATGATAACCATTTGTAGAAGAAGATTCGTGACTTTGAGTGGAATACCCACAGGATGTACGAGGGAAATGTCTCTTACATGGAGAAATTGAGCTGACTCGAGGAGATAGTGATAGATTTTAGCTTGTTCTGAGCTCTAACAGAGCACTGAATTCATCTTGATGTAGGCCAGATGCAGGGAGTGGCACGTCAGTGGTGGAAACTCTATCTTTGGGAGAAGAGGGAGGATGATGTTTCGTGGGTTGACTTTGAGAGGGAGTTTCGTGCAGAATTCCTCTCTTCCACGATGAAGGTGGTGAAGAGGCCAAAGTGACTCTCCCTTCAGCAGGGGAGCATATCAGTGATGGATTTGTGGAACATGTTCAAAGATATCCTTCTCTTTACTCCGAACATTTTTTCGAATGAGGATTATCAGTCGAGACATTTAGAGGAGACACGTCGACCTTCTCTTCAATATTCTATTACTCCCTTCACTCTACTGACATACATGGATATCCATAAGAAGGCTGAAGTGGTGGAGAAGATGCACATGCTAAGTGGTGTGCTGTGATATGGGAGCCAGTTGGTCTTTTCAAAGGGGAAGGTCATCAGCAGCCAGACTCTGAAATCAGGGCCTTCCTGGTATTGGAAAGTGGGGAGTAGGCCCCAGAAGTTCTAGTTTTGATCTCTCAGTCATTTCCCCTTCTTTGTGGGTCCAGGACTGAGATCTTTTGTCTATGGAAGTCGTGGGAATATTCGGAATCAGTTCCTAGACTGAGTTTAGTATAGCGGGGGTGGGCAGGTTCCGTGCACACCTTAGCAACCATTGTTTCTAGTCGGGCCTTTTCAATAGCAGTATCAGGTACAACGAGCTCCTACTACACTGAGAGATGATGTTGTAAGAGGAGTCCGACCTCATTGCATTCCTCAAGAGCCTCTACCAGGGCATCATCAGGGAGGCAACCAACAAGCATGGGGCATAGGATCTGGGAGTGGGAAGTTGCATTACGCAGATGCAGTTGTTCCAGTAGGTCCAGAAGTTGTTTGAGGTACGATCTACTTGTTGAGCACTATTGCCTTCGCCTTTTTTGATTCAATAACTTCACAAATTTTTGTTGAACCCAGTTTGTCCCATGATCTGGTTCTTGAAACCGAGAGACTTCATGGGCCCCTGGTTTTGATTATGCCAGACGAAGGTCAGAACTACTTGTCTTATGTTTTCTAGAGATGCAGACTGATGTTGGGGCCACATCAGTCCATTTGGGGACCTTCTTTTGCTGCAGATGTAGCCATATAATGTCATTTTAGGCATTGAATGTCTATTCTCTCTATGTTACATTATCGACTGTCCAAGATAAGGATCGTGTTTTTAGATATCAGCAGCTAGTGTGTAGCTTTTGTTGGAAAGTGGGGTTGCTAGGACGGAAGTCGGTGAGTGGAGCTTCTCATTTTGTTGTTAGTTGAGCTATTAGTGGAGTCAGCAGATACAGAGATGGTGGATGTCCTGGGGATCTTCAGTGAGTACATGGACATCTTCCCTAGAGAGGTGGTGACTCTACCCCCTTGACATGATGTTTATTTTGGGATAGAATTAAAACCTGGTGCCCATAAAATTTCGATTGATCCCTATCAGATGGTACCTTCTAAGTTGTGGGATTTATGGATCAATTTTGAAGAAATAATGAAGAAGGGTTTTGAACAACCATGTGGGTCACCATGGGGTGTTGTGGTATTGTTCTCATAGAAGGAAATGGTGGTCCCATGACATGTATAGACGACCAGAGGTTGAACTAGGTGACATTCAAGAACCGTTACCCCCTCCCAAGAATCGACGACTTTATTGATCAATTGAAGGGGGAAGGATGGTTCTCAAAGAATGATATATAGTTAGGATATCACCACTTGATGGTGAATGAGGGTGAAATCATGAAGACTACATTTAGGTGAAGATAAGGGCAATTTGAGTTTGTGGTCATGTCGTTCGGTGCTACGAATTCCCTAGTCATGTTCATGGGACTCGAGAACTCCTAATCGATGAATATCTGGACCAATTCATATTCGTGTTTGTTGAAAACATTTTAATCTACTCAAGATCAGAGGAGGATCACATTGAGCATTTTAGAATTGTTTTATAGGTCCTCCAATGGAACCAACTCAATGGGATGTTGTCCAAGGACATGTTCTTGACAATAGATGTCATCTTCCATAAACATGTGGGGTCCGAGTAGGGAATAAAAGTGGACCCATCGATGGTTGAAGAGGTTGTTTCTTGAGAACCACTCAAGAACGTTTCATAGGATTGTATTTTCTTGGTTATAGTATGTTAGTAATGGAGATTCATGCCCAACTTCTCCCAAGTTGCAGCACATTTGACAAGCTTGACAAAGAATGAAAATGCTTCTTTATAAAGTGAGCAGTTCTAAACAACCTTCAGTTATCTAAAAAGGATGTTGCTTAGCGCCATGTGATGAGGTTTCCAGAATAAGCGGTGTTCTTTGTGGTGTTATTTGACGCATCAATCCAAGGCATGGGGTTTCTGTCGATGAAAACATATGGGTGATCTCTTATGGGTATAGGCAGTGACGTCCCCATGAGTGTTACTATTCCACCAACAACATGGAGCTTTTAGTAGTCGTGTTCATACTACAGATGTGGCATCATTACCTCATTGGGGAATGCTTCGAGGTCTCCCAGGATCACAAAACTGTGAGGTATATCATCACCCAATGGGACTTGAACAAGCAAAAATAGAGGTGGATGTATTTTCTTCAAGACTATGAATTTGAAATTTCCAACACCTCGGGAATGGGTAATTTGGTGGATGATGCCTTTAATAGACAGTCATAGAATGATGTGGTTCGAGAATCATAAGATGCTTAGAAGGTGATGGAGGAGTTGGATACCCTACAACTAGATGCAAGGGTGGAGGGTGGTAGAGGCCATCTATTCCAGATGACAGTGTAGTCCTATCTATTGCATCAAGTTGAGGAGTCTATGTGGGGGGACATAGAGGAAGAAGTGATGTGCAATCGTGTTAGATAGGTTGATGCTTCCAGAGGATGGTCAGAAGATGGTAAAATTCAGTTGTTGTTTCATGGAATGTTGTTCGTCTTGGTGAACGTCCACAAGAAATTTCTTGGTGAGTTCCACAACCCAGCCCTGGTGGCACACCCAAGAGTTTCCAAGACGTACCGGTGTTTGAGGGTTAGTTGTTTTGGCCCTGGGTGTGGCGGGCAGCAGTAGAGTTTGTGGCAATGATCCTTGTGTGTCATCAGGTTAAGGCTTAACACCGCATCCTAGGAGGTCTGTTAAACCCATTAGATGTCCCCTACTGGGAGTGGGATGACATATCGATGGATTTTGTAATCGGACTACCCAAAGTTCAAGGGGTTTGCGATTCTATCTTGATATTGGTGGACCGACTGGTGGAATTAGCTCACATCCTGGAAATCATGGAGTTGATATTGGTGGATTCTTTAACACAAGGGTATGTGGACGAGGCGGTGTGGTTTCATTGAGTTACGAGGTCCAATGTCTCGGATCGGTATACTTGGTTAACTCACAAGTCCAGAAGAGATTGCAACACGATTTTGGCCCTCAGTTATGCCCCAACACTGCTTTCTACCCCAACACATATGGGAAGATATAGTGGCCCATCCATACATTAGAGGATATCCTACGAGCATGTGATTTGGACTTTGGGGGATCATGGGTAGGAAACTTTCATATGGTAGAGTTTTCCTACAAAAATATCTATCACTCTACCATTGGCATGTCTCCATTTGAAGACATATAAAAGAGGTCGTGTCGCTCAACCGTGTGTCTAGAAGAGGTCAGGGAAGCTGGTGTTCTTGGATTTTAGGTAGTCAAGATCATGATGGAGAAGGTTCATCTTATATAGGAGAGGATGAAGGCAGCTCATGACCAACAAAAGTCATATGCCGATCATAGGAGGATACCCTTGGAGTTTGAGGTTGGGGACCACGTGTTCTTGAAGATCTCCCCTCAGCGTGGGAAATAGAGGTTCATCAGGGGGAGTAATATTTATCCTAGGTTTTTCAGACCCTTGTAGATGTTGTGGTGGGTTGACGAAGTGGCTTATAAGTAGGAACTATCACCGCCGCTATAAAGTGTGAATGGCATCTTCAATGTTTCCTAGCTCCGTCAGTATCTACGTGATGATTCACACTTCTTCAATGGGGAGAAGCTGGATATCGAGGATGAAGCAACATTCGTAGAGCGAATAGTGGGGGTTGATGTTCATTGGAATAACGTGCTTCATGGATGAACCATTACCTTGGATCGTATGTTATGGAGGCATGGTGGCCTCGAGGAGAGTACATGGGAATGGGAGACACAGATTCGTGCCCAGTACCCAAAGCTATTATTATTTTTTTCAATTTTTTGTACTTGATTGTGATTTTTTGCTTGACCTTGTTAACGTTCAAATGTGTTGTTTTCCTTGTTCTATGAAAGTGTGTGAAGAGTCCAAACTATGGTAAGGGGAGTACCTGATCCCTAATCAAGATGCATTATTGTGGATGCAAATAAACCCATTCAGGCGAGTCAGTGCCACCCGAAGTGGATTGTATCTTGGCATGGAGGTTGTGACTCCATAATCCATATCACTGGATGGTGTGGCCTTTATATGTCTATGTGGTTACATGAGGGAGAGGTGTTCCTAGATGTCAAGGAGGTTTAATCCTGAGAGGTATCATCGAGGTGGTTGTTTGGACACTTATATTTTCACTGGGTACAGTTTTGATTCTCGAGGATAAGAATAGTTTGAGAGGTATAATATGTAATGGCTTGGACCCTCCTGACCCCTTACTCATCCAAAATTCTGATGTTTGAGGTGTTTCTCATTAATGTGTTTTCAAAAAACATGGTTCCACAAAAAAAGCGGCATCAGTCATGGCAACCGCATGATGGTCACACCAGTCATTGGGGAAACGTGATAGTGGCACTGGTCAGGGCCCAACCTTAATGGTTGAACTAGTCACGATAGCACTGTGAAGGTGGCAGCATAGTGGTTTCACCATCACGGTCGCACAATGAAATAGTGGCACTACTGAAGGTTTTCTATTGAACATCTGGCACTGTGAATGTGTCACCGGGACGGTGGAACTGTGATGGTGGCCACGTTATGGTACCTCACCATGTGGTGTGCCACCCTTTTTTTCCCAGTTTTTGACTTTTTCCAGTTTCGCTCCCGTAACATTTTTTTGGGAATAAATTATATTTAATACACCATTTAAATCCATTTAAATCCCATAAATGATATCTAAAATCACCCAAGAGTTGGGAGACCCTTTGGGTTACCAAATCATGTGTCTTTTTCCTCGGTGTCACCCCTTTTTCGCATACTTTCCAGATATTACCTTGTTACATGTTTTCCCATGTTTAATGGAAACCCTTTAACTCACATCTATTATGACCACCTTTACAATGATAATTATTAAATAAAAATTACTTAAATTGTGTTTAACCAACCAAAATCATGGTGAAACCACAATCTTATTTCAAATCCATTCAAGATTTCATATACCATAAGTCCAAGATCTCACCTTTTATCACATGAGGATTCATTAATCTTTTTGGCTGGTCTCTTTTCCTTTCCATGGGGCATTTGGAGTCCCCCCCCCCCTCCCCAATTCAAGTGGTGCTCCTATGCTGGAGCCTTTCTTATTCACAATTGGAGTCATCGGAGTTCCTCACCTGCAAGTCGCTCATCCCCAATTCTTGGTGCATGGAGAAAAACATTGATCATTGATAATCTAGGTAGGGTTCTTCCTTTGTCTCTCTTTACTGTGTATCATGAAAGGTGGGTATGATGATGTTTACTTTAGGGATGGATGAAACATGACCATAAGTAAGAAAATAAATGGTTTTTAAAGAATGAAGGTGTGTGTTTGATGATTTTGTTTTACTCTTTTATCTTTGCTTGTTTGTGATGAATTGTATGGGATTATGTGCACTAAAAATAGTGGATGTTGGTGGTCTTTCCTTGGGCAGTAATGAACCCCTATCTTCTATGATGATGAATCGTTGTAACATGGAAATTGGATAATCACATAAACTCGGTTGATTAAATGGACGTCTAGTGAACACAAATCATTGTATGATCACCACAGTTAACTAAATGGAATGAAGGAACTTAATGAATGGTTTGTATGAATCTGAAAACTCCCTTTCTCTATCTTGGTAATATGTGTGGTTTTTCTGCTTGAAAGTTGTGGGGTGACCTGGATGGGGATGGGTGTAACACCCCAAGCTTCCACAAACCACATCTCTTTGAATAACACAATGACGTGTGTTGTATGAATCTTGGAGTTCTAACACACCACAACCAGTTTAACTAGCCGTTATGAATAGTAATACCCACTTTTTTAAATTTTATAAATTTTATCTTATAGAATAGAATTCATTTTTGGATTCAGAATATCGAAGATATATTACAGTGAATTATTGGTATTTTTCCGAAAACATTCAATTTTTGATGAATAGTGAAAAACACAGAGTTATAGTTTAAAACCAAATTTTTATTTAAATAATTATTTATATTATTTAAATTTATTTAATTTAAAAATAGATACATAATACCAATATAAGTTCAATGTAATTAATTGGAGTCAGTTTATAATAATTTTAGATATAAATAAATTTTATTAAAATTTTTACCATCTTTTATCCACCACCTAAGTGCATTTTCAAATTTACATAAAACATTATTTTACCACTTTTGTAAGTTGAATTTAAAAAAACCAAGAGACACGGTTTATATCATTAAGGAAAATGTGGTTCAATACGATGAAAATAATTTTTAGTGAACAATAACTTTTTTCTTTTATTTACCACGGTTAAAAGTAAATACGATAATTAATGGTAAAAATGATATTATTATTTCCCTAAAACATGTCCTAATTCTATTGGATAAGTTTAATTCGACCAAAATAAACCTTATAAAAAATATGATTTTTAGGTCTAATTGGATTAGATTAGGACATTTATTTTTATTTTATTTAAAGAAGAGTTTAAAGAGTTAAATTCAATATTTAATAAAAAAACCATTTTTAATATATGGTTACACGCAATATAAATTCGACTATTAATATTAATTAGAAATAAAAAAATATTACCTACATAATGTTATTTTATTTATAATTTTTTTACATTATATAATTTATTTTACTTTTGATTCAATGATGATGCAGTAATTACCTTATTGACAAAATATTACAATAATTTATATTATAAATACCCAAATAAATATAAATTAATAATTTTAATGAATTCCACGAATTTTATTGATTAATATGACATGTTAGTTTTTATTTAATAATATTTTTTTCAAAGTAATCATGTTGTAATGAGTTTCAGAAAAATCAATTACCAAATAGTGTCAAAATTGGCATAAAAAAGTTTTTAAAACAAATATTATATTATTAATCAATATTTTTTACTTAAAAATATAAAGTTAGGCCTAAGGACATAGATAAGGTTATATATATTAATAATAAACAACATGGGGTTTTCTTATATTGTTATATTAGGTTGATCAACAATATAATATAAAAATACACAGAGACATGGTAAATGTAAAACTATTTAACTAAGAGATAAATATAAATGATAAGTTTAATATGGGGACCTAAATTGGTCTAAAATCTATTGGTTGAATGTATTTCGACCCATACCCACTTTATCCTCGAAATAAGTCACTTTGGATCCATTATAAACAGAATATTAATTTATTATAAAATAACATTTTAAGTTTTTCCTAAGGTTCCCCTCACCCCTCTTATAAAAGGGAACTTCCCCTTCTCTAAAATTAACACCTCCAAGGCCCTTTGTCTCGGTCAAACCCTACCCAAATATCCTTTAAACATCCCTCAATCCCTTCTAGAAGCCTACCTTTAGTCAGAAATCCATCTTATGGAGCCCATTTGATCAAATCAAAAGGAAGAACCTGAAGAATAGGTAAATATTTCATCACCTCTTTCAAGTTCTTTGCTTCTTCCACCTCCTCTTTCTTTGTTGTTTCCATTCTAAAAAAATAACTCCAGTATATTCTATAAACTGTGATGTTATTATGAAAATGGCACAACAATATTTTTTATTTGATCAATCCTATAAATTACAATGTCACCATACGTGCGTACATACAGATTACCGACTCCACGTCGTGGTGTAGTTTATTATTCAATAATTTCATCATTTGGAAGGGTATAACAATGAGTATAAATGATGAAAAAATATAAAAATATAATGATTCATTATATATGATATACCATGAAATTATATAAGATTTTAATATCAAAAGAATGATATTGTCGCTCACGCGTACAAAAGGAATACCGTCTCCACGAACGCGATAGGATTCATTTCCCCATCATAACCATTCAAGAATAATTTTCATTTTATCATTAAAAATAATTTTTAATGATTTGATATCATTCTGTATATGAATAAGATACAACATATCCATAATAAACATGGCTTATGTAACAAAACATATAATGGAAAATGATTTAGTTAACACCCAGAATGACGATAATACTAAAATATTATTAACAAAGCAATATTAAAAGATCATATATGATATCATATTAATTTATATGATTATTTTATAACTTAATAACAATTATTTCACTATTATAAAGGAGTTTAACCTACCCTAGACCAAGGAAAAGTAAAAGGTAAGGGTTAATTTCAAAATCTCATCATTATCCGAGGTTGTTTATACGTAATTATCTATATGTGCCTCTTTATCATCCACTTCCATGTTTCTTAAAAATGTATTTCAAAACATTTTTACTATTTATTAAACAATGCGGTAAAGTCATTTATACCCTCATTTGACCTTATATGTTTTTGAAAGGAATCTTTCTATCGTTTTCCAAACAAGGTACTTTATGACATTTTTAATAAAATTAAGGTAAGAGTGTATTTTAACTTATATGGTGCGAGTGGATATTTTCCGCCATTATAACATTGTCGAAGATTCCCTTACAAGATTATAAGAATATTTTCAAAAAATAAATATTTACTTTTATAATTACATGACTATTAAATTTTTTCAAAATAGAAAGAGGTATTTCTCTATTTTTTTTTGATTTCATCTATGTCAACATCCGTTGATGGATTATAAGATTTTTTGAAGTGAATTTATTATTGTACAAAACATCCATATTGTATTGAAGGTTCTCTGATATTCTTGACTGTGGATGTGTTATTTTATACCATTCATGGTTTATGGATAAATTATTGACATTTCTTATGCTAGTTTTAATATGAATGTTTATGTTATGTTTAAACCTTTTATTATGAAGAATGAATTAGACTTAGTAATTGATGGGTGGAGCCCGATATAGCTCCTTGATGCATCGGTAGGTCACATTAGAAAAACTAGTGTCTTGAAACAAGGCCATGACAAAATTGTATTTGTAGTCTTGGTGAAAGGCCTTGACAATGTGGTTATGAAGTCTGGCATTATGCATTCCATCATTATGAAAGTGGCTATTGATATTGAATTTGATTATTCAATTAGTAGAATATCCATTTGAGTGAGTAAATAGAATTATTTTGATTTATTTTTTCAATACTATGGTGATGTTTATGATGAAAAGGCTTTTTTTTAGTTTTAATACATTGCCTTAAATATTTATGCTTATTTATGAAAGTTTCTGCTATATTATTATCCTTACTGAGCATCTGAGCCCACCCCTATCTATGATTTATTTTTTCCAAGATGCGGAGAAGTATATTATGACTGACCTGCAAGGATACTCTATGGGATCTTAGTGTTGTCTATGGAAACAATGTTGTTGTAGATTTCCATTTTATGGTGTACTGTAACCTTATAATTTTATCTAGTACTTCCAGGGAAACTAAACTAATTGTTATTTCGAGACTTGATCTTTTGTGGTCACGCTAATGATAAATAATAATGAACCTAATCTGGGCTTCTGTAGTCGGGGCGTTATAGTTAGTATCAGAGGAAGTTTAGTACAAACCTTTAAAGCTAGATTTAGATAAACTTGGATTATAGCACATAGACCTAAGAAAGACATTAGAGATTAGTATTGACGAAATTCCTAGAATTTTGGTATTGTAGAGATATTGTGAGTTTTCCAAGAAATACATCCCTATATGGATATGAGCAGGTAGAGGCGGATCAAGCACAGATGTATCTAGGGGTAAAATCTGAAAACACCATTTTTCTCTAGACTCGAATGAAAACTGGTGCATGACAACGGGCCTTACTGGCCAAATAATTTTTTTTTTGGATTTTATAAAATAAAATAACTTTTAAGGATAAGTGAGAACCAACAAACACCGTCCACAAAAAGTCATCAGTGGTCCGGCCAAAGAACCCAATCCATGACCAAAAACAAAAACAAAACACCCAAATAGAACAACAACAAACAGACCAGTCAGGAACCCTATTAGGACCGACCCAGCCAAAAAACAACCACAACAACCTGTGACGTCACCAATGTCACCCTGCACTTCCACTACCGTCCATAAAGATTAACCTGCACATCTTCCTCGGACAAGACACACCCCTGTCCCTTCACCGACCCTAGTTGAAACCCAAATCATCTACCACTACCACTGTGAACCGCCGTCGTGGGACAGAACCACCGCACCAGCCAGGAAGCACCACCGTCGCCACCGGAGCACGCCGAGGACACTAGAGAGGGCCACCACCGAGAAAAAATAGAAAACTAGAGAAAAAAAACAACACCAAAATAGAAATTGAATGGATCCATCAAAGGAGTTGAATGAAAGAAGGGGCTTTGTCGACAGAGATCCAGCCATAGGACCTACATACAAACTGAAACACCGCAAACCAAGTCGGAAGGATCGGGAGGAGAAACAGCAGAGGACATCCCCATCTCCGAGTGATCCTGAGGTTGCCATCTGAGACCGCATAATGACCCATGAAGGAAGCGATTTCCAAGAACAACACCGATAAATCTATACTTCCAAGGACCCGATGGCAACCATAGAGCATAACCGGGGCCACATCTGCAGAGCTTAAGTGGATAACAGAAAAGGAAATTCCGCATGCCCCAAGAATTCCTAAGGTCACCATTTGCGACCTCGTAGTGTCTCAGGAGGAAGACGATGAACCTAGACTGGAGAAGAAGGGAGGAGGGAGACCACGAAGAAATCGGTTGAAATCGTCATGGGGGCAGGAGAGGACACCTGCACTAGTTCATCGGGGGAGGTTTAACACAGAGCTACAGATCCACGAGACCAATGAGTGATCGACACCCTCACGCCCTCACCACGTGGCCCAACCGTCGATCGCAAGTCGCAGAGGAAGAGAAGGGAGGGAGGGGGCAGAAGGTGAGAAACCCTAGCTCCCGATTCATCACCCCTTATGGGCCCACGTTGTCTAACGGGCCTTACTGCACTCTGGGTTATGACAATCCCATTGGATATGCTTTGGATAATTCACATTTTCTTTAAAAAACCATTATGAAGGGTTTTGGAGTATATACTTCCTCAAAGAAATGATTTTTATGATTATGGATTATATTCATAAAATGTTCAATTTATGTTAAGTGTTTTACCAGTTTGGATTTATGTATTTCGATTTGTAAACTAATCTATTGTATTCTATTGTTTATAAATGGCTCTTAGTGGAAGGAATGGAAACCGTATCATTGCACAAAATCCATGTAGTTATTTCCCTCCTACTCAAGAAAATTATAGTGGAGCTGGTGATATAACCGGTGCTGATCAACTAATCACTATATTGGGGAAACTCACTCAGGTTATGAATAATAACCTTATCCATATGGAGAACCCTGATCTGCATCATGGAGGATCAATATTAGATCGCTTCATGAGGTAACTACCACTAACATTCAATGGGAGTACAAATCCATTAGTATCTAAGAAATGAATAAATTTTTTAGACAAAATATTTCACACTTTGGGGAGTAGCGAAAGGGAAAAAGTTGTCATGGCTGTTTATCGCCTCACGGGAGAAGAAGATCAATGGTGGTCATTAATCAAAAACACAAAGGTATACGATGAAGTATAAAATATGGAATTGAGGGTGTTTAATAAACTATTCATATAAAAATACTTTTCTCGTGACCATCGAGCGGATATGGAATGAAAATTTCTGAGTCTGAGGCAAAAAGAGGATGAGAATATTGAAAAGAATGAAGATAACTTTACAAGGTTATGAAGACATGATGCAGATTATATTTGTATCCCATGAAGTAATATTGATCGATTAATTGATGGGTCAAAACCATTTCTCCTTCAAGCATTAGTCTCATAATCCTTCTCATCATATGAAGATATTGTCTCATATGCTATCAAGAAAGAAAATAATTTCTCTTAGTATTATGACTATAATGAATAGAAAGAGAAGAAGAGATCTACTGATCACTCTGGAAATGGAAATAAGGGGAATAAGGGAAAAGTTGAATATCCATCCTGTAGTAAATGTGGGAAGAAACACCCTGGTACCTTCTTGAAGGGTATGAATGTCTATTAAAAGTGTGGTGAAAAAGTTCACCAAGCCCCAGATTATAAGGGAAAAAATGAATCTACCAATGTTCAATGATACAATTGAAGGGATATGGGACATTATTCAAATGAATGTACTAATCTCCAAGGAAACAAAACTTAGAAAAGGCCAAGGGATCAAGGCCAATATTATGTTATCACTACTGCTGAGGTCGAAGATCCTATAGATGTGGTGGCAGGTAATTTAATAGTTTCCTCAAGTTTATGAAATTCATTATTTAATTGTTGATCATCGTATTATTTTATATCTTTGAGTTTTCTAAGAAAATTAGCTATTTCCAATTTGATTCAGCAAAGGAGTTGTCATTCAAGACTCCTAAGGGAAGTATCATTTCAACAATGTTTTATGAATTAGTTGCCATTTGGGAATATAAATGTTCTTTATCAGCTGATGTCATCATCATACCTATGATTGAATTTGATATAATTCTCGGTATGGATTAGAATTCGGAAAATGATGCAAAAATTTATTGTAAGAAGAATGATGTTAAAATTTTTGATGACGATGATAATCAAAACCATATCTTTAGAGTAGAATCGTCACAGCCTGATTCTTATCTAGATCTACCCCAGTAGCTCAAGTAAATTCAATTATTGAGGAATAATAGAATAAAATAAATGTGGGTGAGGAAAGGAATGTTAAAATAGAGGATGTACATACTGTGCCAGATTATGTTGATGTGTTTCTAGAGGATATACCTTGACATCCTCCAGAATGTGAAATAGATTTTTCTATTGATTTAATTCCTCGTTCAAGGCCCATATCAAACACCCCTTATAGAATGGACACTATGGAATTAGTGGAACTAATGAATCAACTAGAGTAATTGAGTAAAAAATGATTTCTTCGACCAAGTGTTTCTCTATGTGGATCCCCTTTTCCTTTTTTAAAGAAGAATGATGGATATATGAGATTTTGCATTGACTATAGGGAGATAAATTCTATAACGATAAAGAACAAGTATCCCCTACCTTGCATTGATGATTTATTTGACCAACTTCATGGAGCTCAATGTTTTTCAAAGATTGACCTTCGATCTGGATATCATCAGTTGTGTGTGAAAAATGAAGACATTCCGAAAATAGCATTTCGATCTAGGTATGGGCATTATGAGTTTATAGTAATGCCTTTGGGATAGACTAATTAACCCTCTATTTTCATGTATCTAATGAATAGATTTTTCAAAGAATATATTGATGGATTTGTAGTGGTATTTATTGATGATATCAATGTATACTCCAAAAGTTACAAAGATCATGAAAATCACTTGCACCATTCTGAAAACCATCAGAAGAAATGAATTATATGAACAGCTTATCAAGTTTGAATTATGTCTTTAAGAGATTTCTATTCTTGGCCATATTGTCTATAAGGATGGAATCTCTGTTGATCCTTCTAAGATAAGAGCAACCCAAAAATGGGCTGCACTGACGAGTATAACATAGGTACACAATTTTATTGGTTTTGCAGGTAATTATCGATGTTTCATCTATAATTTTTACCGGTTGGCTAACCCATTAAGAAAACTCAAACAAAAAGGGTTTAAAATTGTTTGGAAAAAAGAGTGTGAAGAATGTTTTGAATAATGTAAGAGAAGATTAGTCAATGATCCTATCTTGACTATACTGTCGGGGAATGATGGGTTTGTTATTTATAGTGATGCATCAATGAAATGACATGGTTGTGTCCTTATGAATAATGATAAGGTTATTACCTATGTATCATGACACCTAAACATTAATGAGAAAAACTATCCTAATCATGATCTTGAGTTAGCAGCTGTAATCATTGCAATGAAGATATGGAGACATTATCTCTATGGTGAAGAATGTGAGTTATATACTGATCACAATTGTTTAAAGTTTATTTTCTTAGAGAAATAACTCAATATGAGCCAAAATAGAAGGCTTGAACTAATCAACGATTTTGATTGCACTATACACTACAACCCCAGGAAGGAAAATAAGGTGGAAGATGCCTTGAAGAGAATGGATCATGGAGTTCTGAACAAGATGATAATTGAAAAGGATCTTATATACAAGGATCTAGTAATGATGTACATGGGGATTAGAATAGAAGGTGAAATATAAAAAAATATTGAAGTTGTTTCCAATCCATTTTTACTAGAAAGGATAAAGAGTTCTCATACCAATGATGAAGAGTTTAAAAAGAAGATTAATGCTTTGAATGATGAGAGATTGAGTGAATTTGTGTATGAAGATGGAATTTTGAAATTTGGGAAGAGGCTTTGGATTCCCGATATACCTGATCTAAAAATTGAATTGTTGGATGATGCTCGTAGATCCAATTTCTCTATTCACCTTGGTAGCACTAAGATGTATAGATATTTGACGGAACATTTTTGGTGGGACAACATGAAGAGGGAGATTTCTGATTTTTTTTAAGATGTATGGTTTGTGAACAATTGAACGCTAGAAGGAAACAGCCTGGAGGAGTCATGAAACCTATTCACATACCTAAGTTGAAATGGGATAATATTATGACGGACTTTGTCATGGGACTACAAATGTATCCTAGAAGGAGCAATGCAATATGGTCCTTTTTTGATTGTTTTAACAAGTCTTCACATTTTCTTGCAATAAGAGAAGATTAACCACATGAACATCTAGAAAAACTATATATTAATAAAGTTGTGAGACTTCATGGAGTACCCCTATCGATTGCTTCTGATCGTGATCCATGTTTTACATCAATATTCTGGAAAAGGTTTTAGAAATAAATGGATACTGAAGTTCATTTGAGATCTACCTAGCACCCCCAAACTGATGGACAATCAGAACGGACTATTCAAAACATAGAACACTTGTTGAGATCATTCTCACTTGAATTTCAAGGTATTTGTGATCAATATTTACCTATGATAGAATTTTACAATAACAATACCTTCCATTCAAGTATTCATATGTCACCATATGAAGCGTTATACAGAAAGAGACGTCGCACACCAACCTGTTGGGGTGATGTTGGTGAAAGAAAAATTGTAGGACCAGAACTTATGGAGGAAACGATGGAAAATGTAAAGTTAATCCAAACCCTCATCAATGCATCTCAAAGTAGGCAGAAGAGCTATGCTGATAACTGAAGGAAGAATTTGGAATTTCAGGTAGGAGATCATGTTTTCGTGATGTTATCTCCATGGAAGGGTGTTATACATTTCAGTAAGAAGGGAAAATTAAGTCCCAGGTACATCGGACCTTTCTAAATTCTTGAACTAATTGGGGCTGTAGCTTACCATTTGGAAATGCTTCCATGTGTCTCAAAAGTTCAAGACGTGTTCCACGTATCACTGTTGAGAAAATATACGCCTGACCCAATGCATGTACTCACCTATGAGGAATTAGAACTGGAACTCGATCTGTCTTATTGCAAATAGCCTGTCAGGATTCTTGATACCAGAGAACAAGTGTTGAGAAACCGGATGACTCGTTTGGTAAAAGTTCTACAGAGAAACTATAAGATGGAAGAGGCAACGTGGGAACCCGAGGATCTTATGATGAAGAACCACCCAAGCATTTTTATGTATTAATATTCTAGATATTCCGAGGATGAAATTATTTGAAGGAGGGGACAGTGTGACATCCCAAGCTTTCATGATACGTTTCTCTTTGAATAATACAATATCATGTGTTGTAAGCAACTTCGAGTTCTAACACACCATGAATAATCAAACTAGCCATTATAAATAGTAATAACCACATTATAATTTTTTTTAAATTTTATCTTTCAAAATGGACATCATTTTTTGATTCGGAATATCGAAATTAGCTTAGGGTGATGTTTTGGAATTTTTATGAAAACTTTCAATTTTTGTTGAATAGTGAAAAACACTGAGTTATTGTTTAAAACCGAATTTTTTTAAATAATTATTTATTTTATTTAAATTTATTTTAGGTCCAAATATATAGATAATACCTATATATGTTCAATGTAATTCATTGGATTCAGTTTATAATAATTTTAGACATATAAAAATTTTATTGAACTTTTTACAGTCTTTTACCCAACTCATTAGAGCATTTGCATATTTATATAAAACATAATTTTACCGCATTTTTGAGTTGGATTTAAAAATATTATAGACATGGTTTATATCAGTAAGTAAAATGTGGTTCAATAAGATGAAAATAATTTTTAGTGAATAGTAACGTTTTACTTTTTTACCACGGATAAAAGAAATTAAGGTAATTAAGGGTTAAAATGATATTATTTTTACCGAAACACTAGGCCTAATTCTATAGGATATGTTTAATTCGACCAAAAACAACATTAGTAATAAAATATGATCCTTTAGGTCCACATAGGCTACATAACGACATTTATTTTTATTTTATTTAAATAAGAGCTAAAAGAGGTAAATTAAACTTTTAATAACTAAACCACATTTAATAGAGGGTAAAACTCAATATAAATTAGGAGATAAATATTTAATAAAATTCTAAAATGATTTCCTACATAATTTTATTTTATTTATAATGTTTAGACATTAAATAGTTTAATTTTTTATGACATAATGATAATGCAGTAATTACCTTATTAAAGAAATATTAAAATAATTGATATTATAAATACCCAAATAATATAAATTAAGACATTTGATGAATTTCAAGAATTTTAGAGGTTAATAAGGCATTTTAGTATTGATTTAATTAACTTTTATTCAAGTAATCATTTTTTTATGATTTTCACAAAAATCAATTACCAAATTGGGTCAAAATTGACATAAAAGAGTTTTTAAAACAAATATTATATTATTAATTGATATTATATTCTTAAAATTATTAGGTTGTGGAAAAGGACATAGATAATGTTACATATATTAATAATGAACCACTTGGGGTTTTCTTGTCTTGTTATAGTATGTTTATTAACCATATAATATAAAAATACCAAGATACATGGTTAATGTCAAACTATTTAACTAAGAGTTAAATATAAATGATATTGTTAATATGGTGACATAAACCGGTCTAAAATCTATTGGTTCAAAATATTTAGACCTATCCCCACCCTAACCTCTAAATAAGTCACTTTGGAGACACTATAACCCGAATATTAATTTATTATAAAATAATATTTTATATTTTTCCTAAGGTTCCCTTCACCCCTCTTATAAAAGGGAACTTCCCCTTCTCTCAAATTCACACCTCCAAATTCTTTTGGCTAGGACAACACAGGCCCAAATATCCTATAAACATCCCTCAATTCATCCTCGAGTCCTTTTTTTAGTCATAAATCCAACCTATGGAGCCATTTTGATTAAATCAAAAGGAAAAACCCAAAAAAGAGGTAAATATTTTATCACCTCTTTCAAGCTCTTTTCTTCTTCCACTTCCTCTTTCTTTGTTATTTCCATTCTAAAATAATAACCCCAGTATCATATATATACTTTGATGTTATTATGAAAATTGAACAACAATATTAATTATTCTTTCCATCCTATAATTGACTAAGTCACCATATGTGCGTACGTACAGATTACCATCTCCACGTCATGGTGTAGTTTGTCATTCAAATATTTAGTCAGTCGGATGGGTATAATATTGAGTATAAATGATTTAAATAATAAATATAACATTATAATGATTCTTTATATATTATCAACCATCCAATTGTATAAAATTTTAATATCAAAATAATGATATCGTCGCTCGTACATACGTACGGAATACCGCCACCACGAACGCGATAATATTATTTTCCTCATCATAAAAATTAATGAATTATTATCATCTGATGATTAAAAATAATGTTTAAGAACATGATATCATTCTATATATGAATAAGATACAACCTATCCATAACAAACATGAATTATTTCACAAAGCAAACAAAGGAAAATGAATCAATTAACACCTGAAATGGTGATAATACTAAAATTTTATTAACAATGCAATATTAAAAGATCATTTATGATATCATATTAATGTATATGATTCATGAATAATTTAATTAAAATTATTTCACCATTATATAGGAGGTTAAACTACCCTCAACTAAGGAAATGTATAATGTAAGGGTTAATTTCACAATCACTTCATTTTCCGAGGTTGTTTATACGTAATTATCTACTGGGGCCTATTTATCATCCACATCCATGTTTCGTAAAAATGTATTTCAAAACATATTTCCTATTTACTAAAAAATGGGGAAATGTAATTTATACCCTTATTAGACCTTATATTTTTTTGAAAGGAATCCTTCCGTTGTTTTCCAAACTAGGTACATTATAACCTTTTTGACAAAATTAAGGTAAGAATGTTTTTTTATCTTATATGGAGGGTGCGGAAATTTTCCACTGTTATAACATTGTCGAAGCTTCCCCTACAAGCTTATAAGAATATTTTCAAAAAATAAATTTTTTCTTTTATAATTACATTAACATTAAATGATTTGGAAATAGAAAGAGGTATTTATTTAAAAATGATTTCATTTCATCAATGTCGACATCATTTGATAGATTTTAAGCTTGTTTGAAGTTAATTTATTATGGTAAAAAACCTCCATATGGAATAATGGTTTTCTGATATGTTTTAATGTGGATGTATTATTTTATACGATTCAAGGTTTATGGATAAATTATTGAAATTTCATATGCTAGTTTTAATACGAATGTTTATGTTATGTTTAACACTATTCATATGAGGAATGCATTGGACTTAGTAAGTGACGGGTGGACCCTGCTATAGCTCCTCAAGGAATTGGTAGGTCTCATGAGACAATCTATTGTATTGGCACATGGCCTTGTCAAAATCTTATTTGTAGTCCTAGTGCAATGCCTTGACTATGTGGTTATGAAGTCTGGCATTTTTCATTCCATCATAATGGAAGTGGCTATTGATATTGCATGTGATTATTCGACTAGTATAATATCCATGTGAGTAAGTAAATGGCATGTTTTTATATTCCACATTATGAGGAATTTTATGGTGAAAAGGATTTTGATTTAGTTTTAATACATTGCTTAATTTTTTTGTGCTTATTTAGGAAAATTTCCACTATATAATTATCCTTTCTGGTCATCTGAGCTCACCCCTTTCTATGTTTTATTTTTCCCAGGATGCGAAGAAGTATATTATGACTGACCAGCAAGGATAGTCTATGGGATATTTTTGTTTTCTATGGAAACAATGTTGTTATATTTTTCCATTTTATGTTGTAATTTAATCCTAATGATTTCATCTAATACTTCCAAGGATACTAAACTAATCAGTATTTCGAAACTTGATCTTTTTTTATCATGCCATGGATACGTAATAATGCACCGACTCTGAGATTTTGGGGTCCGGGCATTATAATGGGAACCCCGGTTGTACAATTTTTGGTTTATGGATCTAAGGATTTGTGGGGTTGTATGTTGGGGATTGGTTTGATTCTAGTAATTCGAGGGATCTCACAGATCCCTTTTCTTATTGTGACTTTACAACAGAATCGGGTGTGAATGCTTAAATTTTTTCGTGAATATCTTTCCTTCCTGGGATTGTGGCTATGTCTGTTAGTTTCCCAATAGTGATAATTATTTAAATTGAATCACTTGAATATGATAACAAGAATGGGTTCATTAGGGTATTGTTTTCTGGGAATGAGTTGTTCCTTAGTTGTGGTTGTTGTGCTTTTTTATGAAAGAATGGTAACGAGGTTGTTTGCGTATGGGCTGATTTTGGAACCCCTAGGTTGGGATGAGTTCTTGTTTAACTATAAGTATAAATTAGTTATTATGTTTCTTATTATCACCCACAAAAGTTGTGAACATCGTGTTGAACGCCCCCAATTCACAGGAGAGGGTGTTTTTTCCAACACGTCTATGAGTTGCTGGTTATTAGATCCTTTTCTACTCCCATTCCCAAGTATCCCAAGACTCATTAGGCAATATGTGATCGGATGAGGTCCATTATAGCCCAAGTTTCTTTGAACTGGGTGTGTTGTGGTGTTTGGCCAAGATGTGTGTGGGAAGGTTGTTTCCCATGTGTCTTCAGGATGAGGCCCAGGTGTCGTCGAGCATGACACTAGTTGTTCGGGACCATGTGTCTTCGAGCATGGCGGTAGTTGTTTTGGACTAGGTGTCTGCAGGTGTGGTTACATGTGGTTGTGGTGTAATCAGTGTTTACGAGTGTTGTTGTGGTTATGGTGGCACAAAAGTTTGTTGTTGTAGCTATAGTGGGACTATGGTGAGAATGGTGTGAGAGGTCTGACACGTAGGATGTCTTTAATATCCAGTGGGGAAGTGGTGTGGGGTACCCAATCATCGGTGTGTTATTACTTTTACTATACGTGGCTGGAATTATTTGGGGAGTGTTCCTGGGTGAGGTTTGGGTGGATATTTTCCTTTCATGGTGCTTCGGTAATCATATTTTTTCACGGGGCATTAAAATGCCTCCCCACTTGTGCACGAGAGCTTTTGTTTTTCCCTACTGATTATACCTTTATACTCACCCTACATATATAAAACTGCAGGAGGACATCAAGGACCGTGATGGACCCTATTATCTCAGGCGCCGGGACCATTGGCATTGCTGCTTTTATTTTCATTTGGTACTTCCATTTGGATTTTTCATGCACCTTTAACACTTTATTTGGAAAATGCATATGGGAATGTATTTTGGATTTTACCTTACTTCTAACTTCAGTTTTTGTGTTGTTTGGGTTTTTACCATCGTATCTACCGATACTACTAAATAATAAAGGGTAATACCTTCCATATTACATGTGATTTTATACCCTTGGTGCTAGTCACCACTCTGAGGCCTATTAAAGGTGGGACTCATGGGTCATTATCTCTCCTTAAACATGAGTAAGGAAGGGGTTGGTAGCTTTTTGTGTCATCTCTCATCTTGGTGAAGACGGGTCATGAAAATATTGAAGGCTTATCACGAATTAATGTTTTTCTTATAAATAATGTAAAAAGTGTCTATTAGATGATAAATTGATAGGCTTTATTTTTTTATGATGTTACCTTGTTCTCTAAATATATAAATCTAAAAATATCTTTGAATGTAATATAATAGATAATAATTTTCATTTTTTTAATGGATGGTTATATCTAGGATTTTGTAGTTGTTATCAAAGTGTGTTTGTATATTAATTTTTATATGAACTCGATCTGGAAATGGAGGTTCTTGTAACTACTATGGGTACCAACAAATAAGTGTAGATAACTTTGCATAATAGGATGTCTGTAAAGAATAATGTGTGCTTCATAATATATGTCATATTATAATATATATCCCTTTAGGATAAGTATATGACTTATCATTGAGGAAATAAGACACATTTTATCTGGGGATTATGATAAGGAAACATTGTTGAAAACCAATGGTGTAATTTTATGTATTATATAAAATATTGATGTATATGTGAAGTGGATATTATTTTTTTCCCAGAAATAAATCATTCTCATGATAATGGCAAGTGGATGAATATATCATATAAATTCACCTAGTATTAATCACTTTGAAATGGGTTGGTTTATTATAGACTCAATTATCAATATGATTCATGATGAATGAGCTAAATACTATACACCTGAGGACACACGTCTATGGAATATTCGTTGGTTAGGAAAATTCTATTTATCAAACCCTATGAAGGATTAAATATTGATTTCAACAAAATTATTGGTAGAACCCTATAGAAAAATGTACAAGGATAAAAACTGATTGAAAAAAGAGACTCATAATTTTATCTAAGAGTATCATATATTATAAAAAATTGTTTTATAAAGAAATAAACCGCACCATTATATTTTTATAGATGAAAATTATGTTTGATAGTGTAAACGATGCGCAAAACTATGCATAAGAGAACCACAAAATAATATTATTTTAATATGACTATTATAACTAAGATGTTGAATTAAAACACATGAATTAGAATAAAAACATTTTTAGATAAATATATTTCTCATAATCAATATTTTTTTATTAATTAATTATAATTAATTAAGCATTTACTTTTTTGAAATTATGTTGTATTCGTCAAAAAAATCATTGGCCTCAAAAATAATATTTATTGATACTTTTGAATGAATATTATAATTAATTTCTAAAATTTTTATAAATTTTATGAAAAAATTGGTATCATTTTCGAAGAAATCATATCAACATTTGATTATGGGGACATTTTTATATTTTTCAGAAATTTTTGTTTTCAATGAGTATTGAAAATATGGATTTTTATAGAAAAAAATATTTTGTTTTTTAATAATTATGAAGAAAATTCCATGTTATATTTGTTGTAAAATTACATTTGATCATTTTTATTAAATCTAATACATTTATAGTATTTGGAATGTATTTTATACTAAAATATTGTATGATTAAATTTATTAATTATTATAAATAGTGATTACTGTAGCGATTTGTGATCTTCTTTAAAAATAATTTCTAAAACATCTTGTTATTTAATTTTATAAAAATTATGGAATATGTTTAATCATGAGGTTAAAATTTGTTAAATATGACCCCTATAATTTTTTCAATTTGAATAGTAATCGTGGATAAATTTATCTCCTCAGTTAAGTATAAATCGGGGCAATCTTGGTTAAAACTATGTGGCAAGGATATAAATTTTCAATATAATTATGATTGGATAAAAATAATTGGATAGTTTTCACCTTATTTTATAATATTATTTTTAAATGGAATTAATTCCATTAAAATGACTTATATAATATTTAATGTAATGAAAGCTACAAAATGTCACTTTCTTAATTCCAAATATTGATTATGTGTCAACATAGGGATAAAATCATGTAATGAATGAATATTCATTTGTATTATGAAAAAAATGTATTTATATTGATGATAGAAAAATATTAATTTCTAGTATTAATTTAATTACCTAAAATTCATACATAATATCAATATATTATATCTTAAATTAATAATAAATATAAAAAATAATGGTAAAAATATTAAAAGTAATATGAATTGGGTGAGTTATCGTTATTCATGAATTTTTTAGATTTATATCTATTATTATTGATCTATAAATGGAATATTTTATAATTAAAAAATAATATTGTTTAATATAATGTAAAATTTATCTAATATTGAAATAATACACATTATTGACATTTTATCAAAATATTTTATTAATAAATTAATTAAAAATCATAAAAAAACTTAGATTACAGGGAGGATAATATTAAGAATAAAAATTCATCTCTTGTCCATTTTTTCTCTTTAGATATAAAATTATAACCCTTTATGCAGGAAAAATGCATTATCATGGTTATAGTGAAAATGAGTTAACTATGGGTTTGAATCAAATGATATTGTTTTAAATATTACATAAACCATTCCAAATTAAAGTGGTTGATGGTATTACACCAAAATAATTACTTATCTTGTAATATAAGGCCATATGGAAAAAAATTTATTGATAATTACTTTAGTATAATTTAATATATTAAGAATTTCCAAAAGTTCTCATAATTTCAATTATAGAAGGGAACCCCTCTTTTCTATTCTTAAGATCACTCTAAGCCTTCTAGATTGACCAAACCATAAAATATTCTATTCTAAAATCTCATATTCATATTATAGAGGTGTTATTTATTAAAAATTACCCACACTAGAGTCATTAATAAGATATTAAATGGAGTTTTTTCAAATAATTTTCGATTCACCTATGCATGAAGAAACGTGAGACATGAGGTATTTGATTTTCATCACACATTTATTTTTGTACAACATAAATGGAATATTCACCAATTTTATTTAATGTTATCTATATAATACCCATTATTTTAGTTTATGATTCTTTTGATGAATGTTTTGGGTGTTTACATATCTATCATAGGTACTTTCTTTCATGCGACTCACGATTCAAATTTTACTAAATGGGTAAAGAAATTATGTATAAATCATATTTTAATCTAGATTGTAAATGAATTAATTTTCATTTAGGAATATATTTGATAATTATATGATAAAAATAATTAATTTTAATTTTATTATATCATTTAATTGTAAATACATGTTTTCATTTCAATTTCCAGGATTTAAGTACTCAAGATACTGAACTTCTTTGTAATGGAAAATTGAATTATTAGTCTATTCGATTGAAATAAATTTCATCCATATTAATATATTATGAAATATCATAACAAATGTTTTTAATGTTATTTTATGGTTGTTTAAATTCATTTCTACCCATGGTTTTCTTTTTTACTAAATGGTCAAAATTGAATCTTCTTTTAGTTTACTGAATAATTTACTTTTTGAAATTTTCTACAAATGGGTATAGGATTGTTTTATTCAAACATATATGAAATGTTAAGAATTTATCACCATCGTTAAGGGCCATTTATTGATGTTTCCATTCAAATTTTCCATTAATATTTTGAAATAGAAATCTGAATATATTTGGGAAATTCTTATGTTTTCAAAAGGTTATAGGAATGTGCAAAGGATATTTTTCTCCAAATACATTCTAGTGGTCCAATAAATGAGTTATAAAACAATCATAATATTGTTTGATATTACGTATTCTTAAATATGGATATGATCCAATGATAACATCCTTTTTCTTTCTCTGGGTAGCATATCATTATGATGATGAGATTTTATAAAACATATTTATTTTAGTGGGTTATACTATATTCAATTGATGTAATTTTTATAAATCCTTTTCTATTTTCCTGGGTTATGATGTAGTGAGATTAATAATGTTATTATGATATTTTTTAATGAATATGCATTTTCATAATTGTTTTATGGGTGGGACTATAATAATATTTCCCTCTAATGCATTTGGTAAATTTTTATATCACATCAGTTAACTATGGTAAAAAATTGAATGTTTATTTTCCGTTTCAGGAGAAAAGTATGTGTTCTTGACGAGATATGGGAGACATGAATTTATTCCTAATCCATTACGTATTTATATTCATTAATTATTACATTGACATGTGAAATGGTTCCTATAACAATGATGGGGATAAACCTTTCAGACCTGAAATTATGGTTTGTGACCGATTGTTGATGTTTTAATTCATGTAATTTGAAATAATAAAGAATTATGAGATGGTTCATGTTTATGATCTTTGATAGATTGGGTACAAAATTTTTTTGTTATGATGATGATATCATTCAATTATTCTTATATTATTATTTTATATGATCAATGATTGATATCACCCATGTTTAAAATTACTGGGCATATAAGATAACTATTACATAAGATTATATTCCCTAGGTTATGAATAATGGTATTATGAATGATATATATAACATGGATTCTAGTTATAAAGAAATAAGTGGGAGATGATATAGATAATTTATGCACCAGTTGTTTATTTTTCCACATTTCCAACAATACTGGACCTGTATGATTCTAATATGGTTCATTATGAAATGAAATGAATATTCATCTAATAAGGTGTAATATATTTCACACCCCATCCTGTGTAATTACTTTAATTTATTATTTTATTGGTTTTGAATTATTTTTTGATGTTCTGTTTGAGTGCCAGAAGAATTGTTTTTAGGTTAAAAGTTCGTGTTTTTGGTTTGACGTCGTTGGGTGCATGAGCGAAGTGCGATTTGGAAACCATGCGCATTTTCGAAGGCAATTGTGCGACCGATCCGTATTTGAAAAATTAAAATGGGTAATAAAATAATAAAATAATATAATAATTACAATATTCACATTATAATTATTATGTGCATTTGTTAGAATAATTAATATGAGGAAATTTTTTATTAAAGAAAATGTAAATTATTGTGTCATTTAGAATTGTTGTAGTTGTTATTAAAGTGATTATGATAATTTAGAATGATATTATTATTATTATAGATAATATATCTATAAATAATATTAATTATTATTGTTATTAAAAATTCTATTATATTTATATTAGGTGAAAAATAAAATTGTTAATTTTATTATTATGCATTATTGTTATTGCCATTATTATTAAATATATTATTTAATAATATTTATTAATATTGATAAAATGGTTATTTAAATTTTTACTATTAAAATTTTTATTAATTTTAATATTATTAAAAATGAAATAAGTGTTATGAATAAATTTATTTGTATGTCATTATGATTATTACAATTATTAGTTTCATTATTGTGGATTTTTATTATTGTCATTATAAATATTTAAATTAAAATTAATGTTATTTAAAACAATTATTATTAATTCTTATATCGTTATATTATTATTATTATTATTATAACTTTTTTTTTGTTCGATTAATTTTATTAGGATAGATTTAGTTTTAGGGTTCTTTTTATCCCATATCTCTCCCTCCCCACTATTCCTTCGACCCCCCTTAATGCACATTGGAGTATTCTGCATTGAAGTTCACCTTGATTGATAGTGTGGCCCCCTTCTATTTACAACAACCCATTTTCATTTCCACACCTCCTGTTCTAGGATATTCCACCTTGCACGGTCTCCCTCACCATACTTGAACTACCTCGTCGGTGCGAGCTGACCCAGGGCGTACCCCTGTTGCGCACCCGTTCAGCTGGGACTGATCTCTCCCACTTTTAGAGACATGTTTGGTGTCACCACCTCCAGCCTACCCTCCTTCATCCCGTACATCCCCAGACTATGGCCACATTCCCTTACTCATGATTTACATACAACACCCCTAATGGTAACCCATTATTCCAGCAGTCCCCTTGCTGTGTTTCACCAGTGACTGGCCTTTCCAGAGCACAACATTAGGCCCAACCCCCCCTGTTGGTGCATCGCACCCTTTCCGATGCATTTTCCCCATTCCTCGTGTATTACCTCTATCTATTTCAATTGTTATTCATGATTTTTCTTCTTGATTTTTAGGGATTTTTATTTCTTATGTGTTATTTTTTGGGTAGAATTTGGTTGGATTTAGCTTCTAAAGTGTGCGATAGAGATGAGAATGAGGTATCTCCCTAGTTTCAGCTTTACGTATTCATTACTCCCTGGCTTCAAGGTAGGATTCCAATGGGCATATCCGTTTTAATTTAATAATCATCAGTTTTATGATTTTCAAACCACCTATAATTAATATGTGATGATGTGAAATCCTCGGACTTTTCATTTGGTGTGAAAATGTTGCTTAATGTCTTGTTTTTTTATAATTACATATGTTCCATTAAATATAAAACCCCAAATGTATGTCTATAATTCATGGTTGGACCTTTTGATTGTTTTGTAATATTGAAATCATGTTTATTCATGGTTAATAATTTTCCAGCTTGTGAAATGATGGATTTGGGGTTTCATGAAATGATTTCAAATGTTTTTATGCTAAATGAAGTTTGTGGTTGCCCAATAAAATTGGACTGTCATGTGATGTTGAATTGTAGCCCAGTTTGATTTTAATAAAATATGGTTTTGGTTTAGAAGTGGAACCAAAATGTCTTATAATGGGGTTTTCTAAATTCTTTTATATTGAAATTGTGTTTTGTGACCTCATTTGAATGTTCGATTGCATTATTAATAATGTTTGGTTTTATGTTATGTTTTAGGGCCTATATAACCAATTTCAAAAATGATGAAATGTTTTTTTTCATAAATACATTGTTGGACGTTCCTCATGAAATGTTGACATTGAATGGTTGGGATGTCCTAAGTATGGAACCCCCATGTTCCATTATATGGGTTCCGTAGTTGGGAACCCTTGGTAATCTATTGACTTAATTTCATGATATTTGTCCTTGGGGAGACCTAGGATGATACCTACTGTGATTATTATTATAAATATAGGTTTTTATTTGATTCTCATAGGCATATGATGGCTCACCATCTTTAATTATTGAGACATGGGAACGTAGCATATTGAGATAATTGTATGAGATGAGTAATACACTGGTAGGTTATGGTACTGAGTAGTGGACCATAGTAGGCAGATATAATGGATTCATTGATATGGGATTATCCATTATCTTTTCATGAGAAAGGGTGGATGAGCATATAGAGCGTTAGATTTCATCGTATGTAACAAGCTACTGTAGATGGGGTTGTAGGTAGTGTCTTCTGGATTATTATTGATCTATTGGCTTCGCTTATGTCTAATGGATTTAGAAGTTTCAATTTTTGTTGAAATTCATGTACACCTATTTACATTTCCCATTAGATATGTCTCCCATGGTACTCTTGTTTGGTGTTTTTTATGGAATGTGATGTTTTTATTTCCTAAATCATATGAAAATGTTTTTTTAATAGAAATTGTGTTTAAAACACTTTAGTGTTGATTATAAATGAATCATGGAATTCCCATTGAAATAGCATGGTAAAACATATAGTTAGAATATGATTTTGAAAATGATTAAGGGAAGAGGATTATACATTAATTTTTAGTAAAAAATTTATAAATTCATAATTTAATATATTGTAGCTTAAAACAAGAATTGATGTTTTTTAATTTTAATGGGAGTGAATTCCAGAATAGAATATCAGGCTAGACTACTGAGTTTTTATACTCATGCCTATAGTTCATTTCTATTTTTATTTATTGTGAAGGTTCTAGCTTGATTTTGTTCTCATTTTGAGATATTTCATCATTGAATTGGAGAGTGACCTGCTTGGTCACACACAGATAATGGTTGTCCCATTTCATTACTATAGTTATATATTAATGATATATAATAAGATTCCTATTTAAATGATATCTAGTTCAGTCTTATTTATAATTTTGTGATGCATGCACATTATTTGTACTGTTTAGTTTCTGATTTGTATATTGGGAGAAATTATGCCCTTTTTTACTCTATTGATGCCTTGGTGCATGTTCCCAGCCCTAGAGGATTGGGAATGCCTACCTGGCCTCGATGTAGATCTATTCGGGTGACTGGTTCAGGGTCGACCTAGGTTGGTTAATGCGAAAATGGTGTTAGAGAAAATCATCTCTTAGTGGACCTTGCCTTTCAGAGATCCCAATACTATTTTGGGATGTCAAGGTAGATGGAATTGGATTTTAGGGACATGAGGGCTAATTGCACGAAGATCATCATAAACCCTTTCTTATTATGATACTATAGAATCCATGGTATGTCTGAATTAAATTGTTTCTTTGTATTTAGGGAATGTTTTGGGATTGGGATACGACAAAGGTAGTTCGACTAATAGTTCTCAAGGGTTCAAACAGTCTTGAAATCCATGTGTATATTGGGGTATTTTCCTAGAAGGATCTCTATGATGGTGATGTATTTGGAATATGGATGTGAACCATATGGCCAAGTAGCCCCTCCAACACTAGTTTCCATTTTGAGTTGGTTTGGGTCTCCTTTGAATTCATAATAGGGCATGAATAAGATAAATTTGTTTTAAAAAATGGTTTTTTAAAATGGAATGTTTGATTTATGAATTATTTTAAATGAAGTGGGATGGTTTTTAAACCAAGTGAATTTTTACTTGGTGGCTAGTGTTCCTTTGGAATGTACATGATTTTTTAAAGTGGGTGAATGATTTTTTTTGGAAAATGAAGTATTTTTTTTAGACTCTGGTGTTTTCATGGGTGATCACGTTATTAGTTTTATATGGAAATTGGGATGGATTCCTAATATGGAATGGTGGATAGGTGCATAGGGTGTAATTTAAATATGGATGTGATTGAGGCTCGATGAAACACCATTGGTGAGGGTGAAAATCCACAAAATTTATTCTTGAAATAAAAATGTTTTCAAATAAAAGATGCTTGTTGTTAAAAATGATTTTCTTTCTCACATTTAATGTTGGTCGCATATGTGTTGATTTTTTCTTGAGTATTTTTAGTGGTGAGTTGAATTTGATTTAGGTGTTGACATTTTCTTGTCCAGGGGTTGTTCCCATGGAACATTAATGGGTGATTATAGTGTGGTTGATCGACCTAAGGATTTTATGCTTCAGCTCTGAAAGTAAGATCCACCACTCATTTATAGTCTTGCATAACCTTCCATAGTGTAGGATTGGATGAAAAATATTGAATGTTACTTTAACCATTAGGAGTGTCATGAGTAGTTGAAGGTCATGTTTGAAACCTTCATTCTTGAATGTTCTTTATGGATGTTGTGGAAGTTAGTGTCTCAGAACAAGACCCATCAAGAGCTTACTTGGACGTTTTTCAAGGCATTGTTTATTCATCAATATTTCTATGGGAAAGAAAGGTTGAGAAAAGAGATAGAGATGAGTTGTTTACAGCAGGGTGATGGATCAATGCTGGAGTATTTCCAGTTCTTTGTGGATATAGTCTCTTGTGAGTCACAGTATGCCACATATGACTCTATTAAGGCTTGGATTTCTGAGATGGTTCTTCATTCGAATCTGCAGTTAAAGGTGTCAATGTCCAACCAAACTTCATTTTCCAAGGAAGTGATAGATGCTTTTCATGTCGATGCAATGTTTTTTTTATTGCTCAAAGTAGTCCTCCATCATTAAATTCTATGAGTAGTGGTGAGGATTCTTGAAAGGATATGATCATGTAATTGAAAGTTGATTGAGAAAGTAGTGCAATCCAAATTCTAGGGGATTGTTCCTCATTCTCATAAAAGAGAGATATTATCATGTATTATCAGTTTGGCCAACCAGTTAAAAAATATATCATGTACAAATGATCTGAAGCCCTACCAGGCTTGTGGACACTTTGGCCACCTGCGGTTATTTTGGCAAGTTGTATATAGAAAGTGTTATGCAAGAAATTATTATATGTGATGTATTTTTGGGTTCTTGTTTAGTTTTTCTAGTGTATTTTTCCATCCAATGTAATCGATCTCCTATCGTGGAAGTTCTTCTGATGGAGTTTTTAGTTTTGAAATGTATGGGAATGTCGTGCGCTTTTGATGAACTAATGTTTTGAATGACAGTGTGGTTTTCATTTCAATATTTCTTCCTTTCAATTGGAAAATAAAAATATGTATGTTTCTTATTAGGTTTACGAGAACCTAACTTCAAGGAAGAAGAATATGCATCCATTAGATCTATAACCGAATGCCATGGAGTGAACCTGGCATGTAGTCAAGAACCTTGAGTGTTTAAGATGATTTGTTAAGTTTGTGCCTCTATCGTTGTGGTGAGATAGTTCCAGTGTTTCTGTCCTGGTGTCTGTGTCGATGTAAATTTCTTCTTGTAGCAAAGAGCATGATGGAATTATCCCTCACACCATTTTAGTAATTGTGAATTTTTGGATCTGTGATTCCAATCAGTGTCCTTGCATGGAAAACCTAGGGGAATCATTTGTGGAATTGTTTTGTATCCATCCTGAATTGATGAGTTCTGAATAGTTGTTGGTTCTAGATTCATTGATTAAATTTTTGAGACCCTCCCTACCCTCCCATGTTTCGAGGGTTTTTTTTCTGTGTGATTGAATTTGGTTCACCTCTTGTCCCATTCGTACAGTAGTGAGTGGTTTAAATTTTTATGTTATGATCCTTAAGATTGGGAAAGTCCCATATTTTGGTTCAAGTAGAATTTCCGTTTAGTCATTTTTTGATTGGTTCATAATGATGGGAAGGCCCACCAAAGGTCACATTGGGTTTTCTATTAGGACATTATCTTATTCTAGATGAATTCTAACGTTTCAAAGTCCATTCATGTCTCCCTATGACTGGTGATTTATTTTTGACAATGTGGTTATGTTTTGTTTTTGGTTGGTGAAATGTTCTTAGATTGAGGGTTTGGATTGTATTGTTATGAGATTCTTAGGTTTTGATAAATTAGTTAGAATGTGTTGTGGCTTTCTAGGGGAGGAATGCTTTATGGTGGGGAACATTCTCCCACCCCAACCATGTGTAAATATTTTATTTTTTTATTTTATTTTTTTTTAAATTTTTAGATGTTCCTGTTGAGTCTTGGATGAAATTTTTGAGTTTCTGTTAAAAAGTATGCATTTTGGATTTGACGTCATTTGGAACATGGTTGAAGCGTGATTTAGAAACCGTGGGTCCTCACCAAGACAACATTGTGTCCATTCCTTCTTCGAAAAATAAATATGAGTAATAAAATTAGAATATTTCATATTAATTACAATATTCACATTATAATAATTATGTGTATTTTTAGTATAATAATTAGGTGTAAATTTTTTAAATAATGTGAACATTAATTATTATGTCATTTAGAGTTTAAATTATTATTATTAAAGTTAGAACTATTTTTTATTATCTTATTACTATTGTTATAAATAATATAAATATTTGGAATATTAACTATTAATATTATTATGAATTTTATTATTTTTATTTTAGGTGAAAATAAATTTTATTATTTTACGATTATGTGTTATTGATATTACTATTATTATTATATTTATTTATTATTAATAAATATTATTATTTTTAAAATTTTTATTAAAATTATTACAGTTAAAAAAGATATTAATGTTAATATTATTAAAAATGAAACAAGAGTCATGTATAATTTTATTATTATGTTTTTATCATTATAGAAATTATTAGTGTTATAATTAAAGATTATTATTGTTGTTGTCATAAATATTTAAATTAAAATTAATTTTAATTAAAACAATTATTAGGAATTATTTTATTCTTATATTATTATTATTTTTATCATAATTTATTCAAATTAATTTTATTAGGTTATATTTAGTTTTTTGGGGGGTTTTTTTCACAATCTCTCCCATCCCAATCTTCATGCACCCCATAGTGTTCATAAGAGTCCGTTGTGAAGCCCTTCCCCTTGATTTATGGGATTCCCTCCGCTTGCAACTATGGTTACCCCTTTGCTCAATTGTGCCTCCCATTCCTCGAGATTTCACCTCACACTGCTGCCCTCACCCAAGGCAAACCGCCTCCCCAGCACCAGCAGACCCACAACGCCCAACCATTGCCACCCCTACTACTAGCACTTTTCTCTCCCTCTTTTGGCACCCTATCCTGTGTATCCTCCTCAGACCTATCCTCTTTCAGCGTGCACAAATCCAACCCAATAACCCCTTCTATTTCTCGTGATTTTCAATTAACACCCCTTGTGTGAACCCCTTATTCCAATGGACCCCTTTTCTGTATTTTTTCAGTGACCGCCCTTACTGGAGCACAACTTCTAGACTGACCCCCCTACCGGTGCACCAAACCCTTTCCTGCATGTGTCTTCCTCTTCCTCCAGTATACCATCATTTCATTTCTATTATTATTCTTGATTTTCTCCCTTAGTTTTTGGGTTTTTTATTATTAAATGAAATTTTTTGGTAGATTTGGGTTGGATTTAGTTCTTAAAGCATGCGGTTGAGGTGAAAATGAGGTCCCAGACTACTTTCAGGTTTTTGTTTCTTTTCTACTATAAATTTGAGTTGAGATTCAAATTCACATGTCCTTTTTAATTTAATAATCTTCAATTTTATTCATTCCAAAACTCCTATAATTAATGTATGATTATGAGAAATCCCTGGTTTAGTTTTTCGGTGTGAAAATGTAGCATAAAACCGTGTTTTGTGATAATTTCCTTCGTTTTATTAAACATCTCACATGAAATGTATATCCACAATACCCAGTTGGACCTTGTGATTGTTTAGTAATATTGAAGGCTTGTTTTTTTAAATAATTTTTTGGCATGTAAAATGATGGACTTGGGGTTTCGTAATAGTGTTTCAAATGTTCTAATCTAAAGGAAGTGTGTGGTTGGCCTTTAATTTTTTTTTTCATTTGATGTTGAATTTTAGCATGGTTGGATTTTTATAAAATATGGTTTCGGTTAAGTAGTGGAACTAAAATTTCTTATAAAGGGGTTTTATAAATGATTTTATATGAAAATGGTGTGTTGTCACCTCTTTTGAATGCTGGATTGAATTATTAATAATGTTTGGTTTTATGGTTTGTTTAAGGTCCCATTTTTCCCCTTTGGAAAATGAAGAAAGATGTTTTTAATTAAACCCTTATTGGATGTTCCTTGTTGACATAAAATGGTTGGGATGTCCTCCATATAGAACCCCCAGGTTCCATTACATGGGTTAATTGGTTGGGAACCCTTGGTAATCTATTGACTTTATGGCATGAGAGTAGTCCTTTGTGAGACTCAGGGTCAGACCTACTGTGATTATTATTATAAATATAGATTGTGATTTGATTATCAGTGAAATCTGATGGATCACCCCGTTTAATAATAGAATCATTGGAACCTAGAATATTGAGATAATTTTTTGATGTGAGTACAATATTAGAAGTTTATGGTACCGACCAGTGGACTATAGTTGTAACATATACTAGTTTCATTACTATGGAATATTCCCTCATCGTGTTCTGAGAATGTGTGGTTGAGCATATAGATCATTAGATTTCATCAAATGTTGCGTGATACTATTGATGGGGACACATGTAGTAGTGTCATTTTCATTATTCTTGATCTCCCTAGTTCACATATGTCCTATGGATTTTAGATATTTGACCTGTTGTCAATATAATTTTATTCCTATTTTCATTTCCCTTGCTATATGACAACCTTGGTACTTTTGTGTTGTGGTTTGCATGGAAGGTGATGTTTTGGTTTCCTAACATTTATGATTTTTTTCAAAAGAAAATGTGTTTCAAAATCTTTAGTATCATTTTTCCGTGAAATCATCACGTTCCCATAGAAATATAATGGTAACACTTAAGGGTGGAATTTGGTTTTTCAAATGATTAAGGGATATGGATTGTACATTGACTTTTAGTAAAACCCTTAAAAATTCATACATTAATATATTTTAGTTAAAAACTAAAATTTAGGTTTCTATAATTTTAAAGGTATTTCATTGGGAATAGAATACCGGGAAAGCCTGTGTGTTTTAGTACTCATTTAAATAGTTATTTTCTATTTTTCCTTGTGTAGGTTCAAACATTGGTGTTCTCTCCAGGGGTGACGTTCGACCTTTGAGTGGTAGAGTGGCATGTGGTGTCACATGGAGATAGTGGTCATCCTGTTTGGTTAACATAATTGTGTATTTCAAATGGATTTTCAGTTTCCTATTTAAATGATATTTTGTTTAGTATTATTTATATTTTTGAGATGCCTGAACTTTCTTGGTAATTTTTAGTTTCTATTTTTTTGGAGATATTGTTCACTTGTTATACACTATTGATTCAATGGTTCTTGTCACCAGCTCAGGAGGATCAAGAATACCTCTCGGGCCTTGCTGTAGATTGGTTTGGGTGACTGGTTCATGGTCGAACCGGGTTGTTTCGTAATTATATATATGAATGAAAATTATGCGTTTCTATTCTTGGAATCACATAATGTTTTAGATAAACATTAGAAATTATAATGATATAACATTAGAGAGAACCATTAAGATAAGAATATGTATTGGATAAAATTCCAAGGATTTGGTAATGATCCTTGATGAAATAGGATAAATCTAATGTTTCATAGATTGAAAAATATGTTTCATGATTTAGACATCCTATAAATGATTATATATTATTTCCCACTTTGTGTGTTGTTGTTCTTAATATGATTTTTGGTTTTAGTTTATTCCGGGAACCAGGAGGATTCACGTAGAACTAAACAGATAGTTGTATGATTATCTTCATGAGGAAACAAATGAAATGTGAGATATAATTAGAAACCATGGGGTTATTCGTAATCATTTTTCATGACTTATAATTAATAACATTAACCTTATCCAACTATCAGACTAACCAAAAAATTTAAGGAAAAATTCACTATAATCATTGGTGGAGATTATGAATCAATGAGGATTTATCTTCTTATGTATTAATATTGTAGGAATAATCACTGAAGTGATAGTACAAGATGAAAATATGTTTTCAATATGGAAACAATGGTCGTAGAGAAATTAATTCCCTTAAAATAAATATGGGTTCATTGAGGTAGGTGATGATCTTCCAAAGTACCTTTTATCATTCAACATCTTATTTTTGGGTTATACGGTCATTTTCTGAGCTAATCCCCAAATCCAATTGCTAAATCCTAGAATGTGGAAGGATATATTATATGAAAGTAATTGATGTTTATTGATTGATGTTTTTATCAGGTTTGGATAATTATATTGTAGAATTTTTAAATCAATGATATTTTAGATAAAGAAATCATGAAACATATATGGACTATTCCGTACTATTTTGTAATTATATATTTGTAAACATATGTAAAATAGTACTATTAATTAATAAAATTGAAATATTTTTGTAGTGATAATTATTTAATGGGATAAAAAATATTGAAATTGATGAATTAAATAAGATAATATTAGTCACAATAAATTCAGTTAGGGATTTGAGGAAAAATGATATTTATTGATTTTTATGAATGAATATTATAATTATTTTCATATTTTTTTTAAAATTTTTTGATAAAATATCTATCATTTCTGAATACATCATATCCAAATTAGATTGTTGTGAAATTATTATATTTTTCAGCAAATTTTAGTTTTCAATGAATAGTGGAAATGCTGATTATTATTGAAAACTATATTTTATTTTATAATATTTATAATCCAAATTCTATTTTATATTGATTTTAAAATTAAATTAGTTCATTTTTGTTAAAAATAAACCACTTAAAGTATTTTGAATGAATTTTATACTTATATATTTTATAAAGTCAATTTTTCATTTTTATAAAAATTTGTTTTTGTTGTGATTTGTGATCTTGTTTTAAAAATAATATTTGAAACATTTAGGCATTGAATTTTATAAAAAGTAAGGACTATTTATAATCAATAAGTTAAAATTAGGTAAATATGACCCTTTTATTATGCTCAATTTTAATAGTTATAATGGTTAAATTCATCACCTTGGTTAAGTATAAATCTAGATAATCCTTGTTAAAATGACGTGGGAAGGCTGTAATTTTTCATCATAATTCTTATTAGATGAATATAACTAGACAATTTTCACCTTTTTCTATAAAATAATATTGTTAATGCATGGATTTCCTTGAAAATTACCTATATAATATTTAATGTAATGAAATCTACAAAATGTCAGTTTATTACTTCTAAATATTTTGCATGTGTCTACATAGGGAAAAATCTTGTTATTAAAGAATATACATGTCAATTATTATAAAATTGAAATTACATTCATGATAAAAAAATTATTTTTTCATATTACGTTATTTACCATTAATTATTATGTAACACTGATATATTATTTCTTAGATTAATAAAAAAACATAATAAATGATTGTAAAAATATTAAATGTAATGTGAATTGGGTGAGTTGTAGTGATACATGAATTTTTTAGATGAATATGTTATATTATTGATGTGTAAATAGATTATTTTAGAATTAAAATATCATATTGTTTGATATAATGTATAAATTGTTGAGTAGTTGGAAAATGTACATTAGTATATTTTATCAAATAATTTTATTATTAAAATAATTAAAACTATTTATGAGTGAAAAAGAAATTATAATGGTTATGATTAAAATGGGTTAACTAAGGGTTTCATGCAAAGAATATAGCTTAAAATATAACATAAAGCTTTATAAATTAAATTTTTTAATGTGATTACAACAAAAATAATTAATTATCATATTCTATATGGCCATATGGAAACATTTTTATTGAGAATTACATTACTATAATTTAATATTTTATGAATTCTCAAAATTTCTCATCATTTAAATTATATAATGGAACCCCTCTTTTATATTCTTCACACCACACAAAGCCTTCGATCATGAACAACCCAAGATCAATTATATTATAAAATATCATATACACAGTATAGTGTTCTTATTATTTTAAAAAGACTAACTCTAGAGTCATTAGTAAGAGATTTAAAGGAGTTTTTTTAATTAGAGGATATTCGACAAAACGCGAGACATGAGGTATGATATTTTAATATGACATTTAGTTTTGTAAAACATATAGAATATTCTCCACATTTTTCATAATTTACTATATATTATACACATTATTTTATTTTTTGAAAGTTCTTAAGAATTTTATGGGTATTCACATGTCCATCTTTGGTTCTTTCTTTCATGAGACTTACGATTCAAATTTTACCAAATATGTAAGGGAATTATGTGTCAACCATATTTTAATATGGATTTTTTATGCTTTAATTCCAAATGAGGAACCAAAGTGATACTTATCTGATAAAAATCATTAATTTTTATTTTATTATTTTCATTTAATTTTAAAAACATGTCTCCATTTCAGTTTCCAGGCCTTAAATACTCAAGACACTGAATGTATTTTTTTTTTGGAAAAATCAATTATTACACTATTCGATCAAAATAAATTCTTGAAAATAATTGTTTGAAAAATTATATATTAATTATTTGTTTTACTATTATTTTATGGGTATGTATAGTTATTTTTACTCATGGATTACTTTTTCATAAATTGTTTAAAAGGAATTTTATTTTGTTTTCTGAAAAATGTACTTTTTTCAAATTTTCTAGAAATGGGTAGAGGATTGTTTAATTTATACATATATAACATGATCATAATTTATCACCATCATTAATGGCCATTTCATTGATATTTACATTAAAATTTACCTTGAATACTTTAAAATAAAAATTCACTAATATTTGGGAAATTCTTATGTTTTCTAGATGTTATATGAACAGGAAAAGGATATTTTCCTCCAGAGACATTCTAGTGGTCACTTAATGGTTGTATTCATCTATGATAAAACTATTTGATATTATATATTCATAAATTGGAATATTATATAATGATAGACTCTTTTTTCCTTCTCTGGGTAGTTTATGATTACGATGATGACATGTTTCTGAAACCCAATTATTTTAATGGGATAAAATATGCTCAATTGATGAAATTTTTATAAAAACTTTTTTATTTCCATGGGTTATGATGTGATGAGATAATGAATGTTGTTATTATCTTTTTCCACATATATATGGTATTAATTATTTTATGGGTTGGCTCGGAATTATATTTCACTCAACGTCATTAGGTAAAGTTTTATATCTCATGAGACAAATATAAGAAAAAAAAATCAATGTTAATTATCCATTTTGGGTGACAAGTATATGTGCTTGATTTAGTATGGGATGCGTTTATTGAATACTAATCCATTACGGTCTTATATTTATGGTATTTAACCACAAAATGTGAAATGGTTTCTATACCAATGATGGGATACACCATTATGACATGGAAAAATGTTTCTTGGCCGATATATGATGTTATAATTCTTGTAATTTGACATAATAAATAATTATGGAATGGTTCGTGTCTATGATCTTAGATATATTGGGTACAATCATTGTAATTTATGTTGATTACCTCACCCATTGTTTCTTATATTATTATTTCATATGATCATTGATTGATATCGACCATGTTTACACTTACTGGGCATTTGAGATCACAAATTTTTAAGTTAGTATTCCATAGGTTATAAAGAATGGTATTATATGTGATATGTATAAGAAAGGTGATATTTATGATGATATAAGTGGGAGAGGATTTAGTTAATTTATGTACTATTTGTTTATGTTATAAAATTTCCAAAGTTACTTGACCTATATAATTCACGTATGGTTCATTATATAATGAAATTAATTTTCATCTAATAAGGTTTAATATTTGTCACACCCCGACCTATGTAATTCTTCTATTTTGTTATTTTATTTGTTTTGAATTACTATTTATTATAGGTTCGTGTTGAGTCATGGAAGGAAGTTTTTAATTTATGTTAAAAAGTTCTTGTTTTGGGTTTAACGTCATTGGGAGCACGAACGAAGTGAGATTTGGAAACCCTGTGGCTTCACCCATACAATTACGCAACCTGTTCATATTTGATAAAATAAAATGTGTAATAAAATATGAATAGTAGATAATAACTACAATATTCACATTATAATGATTATGTGTATTTACTAGAATAATTATTATAATAAAATTATGTAAATAAAGGGAATGTTAATTATTATGTCATCTGTATTTTTTATTGTTATTATTAAATTAGTTTTTATTATTTATAATGTTATTATTGTTATTATAAATAATATAACTATTATTAATATTAAATATTTGTTTTATTAAGAATTTTATTATTTTTATGGAAAAAAATATAATTGTTAATTTTATTATTAAGCATTACTATTATTACTATTATTATTAAATCTATTTTTGTTATTAATCATTATTACTGTTGTAAAAATGGTTATCAAAATTATTACTATTAAAATTTTTATTAATGATAATATTGTTACTAATGAAACTTGTTCGATAAATAATTTTATTTTTTTGTTATTATTATTATTATAGTTATTAATGTTATTGTTGCAGATTATTATTACTGTTATTATAAATAATATAATTCAAATTAAGGTTAATTAATACTATAATTAAGAATAATATTATTTTTATGTTATTATTATTATTATTATTATTATCATTTAGTTAGATTAATTTTATTGGGTTAGATTTAGTTTTTTCGGGTTTCTTTTCCGCTATCTCTCTTTATCAACTATTCATGTGGCCCCCATTAGCGTGTACAAGAGTCTTCCACATAGACCTTTCCCATTTTTAATTCCATGGACTCCCCTTCCAACTCTAGAAACCCCTTCACTCATCCACGTTTTTTGTTCGAGGAGATTCTACCTCGCACTACCACCCCCACCATACACAAACTACCTCGCTAGTGCGATTTGACCCAAGGTGAACCCTCGTTGCACACCCCTGGTGCTGGCTCCATTCTCTCCCTCTACCGGAGACCTGTTTGGCATCGCCACCTCTAGCCTGCACTCCTTCAGCGTGCATAGCCCCGGCATGTAGTCCCTTCCTTTTCTCATAATTTCTAGAAAACACCCCAAGTGTGCACCTCTAATTCATGCAGACCCCCCTTGTTATGTTTTTCTGGCGACCACCCGTGCCAGCGCATAACTTCTGGCCCAACCCCCCTACTATTGCGCCTCAACATTTCTAGTGTCTTTTCCCCTTCCTCTGATATACCCTCTTTATATTTCTATTGTCATTCTTGATTTTTCTCTATGGTTTTTAGGAGTTTTGACTATTATGTTTTATTTTTATAGCAGTGTTGTTTTGGATTTAGCTTCTAGAGATTACAGTTGAGGTAGGAACATGGTCTCACACCGGTTTTGGGTTTGCATCTTCCTTCTGCCATGGTATTGGTCTATGATTCCCCTTCAAATATCCTTTTTATTTAAATAATCATCAATTTTATGAAATTTTCACCTCTTATAATTAATATGGGATGATGTAAAATCCTTGGTTTAGTCATTTGGTGTGAAAATGTTTCTTAAAGCCTTATTTTGTGATAATTGCCTTGGTTTTGTTAAATAGTAAACACCAAATATATTTCCATAATACCTGGTTGGCCCTTGTAATTTTTTGGTAATATTGAAAGCATGGTTTTTATTTGTTAATAATTTTTTGGCATGTGAAATGATGGACTTGGGGTTGCATAAAAGGGGTTCAAATGATTTTGAAACAAAAAAAGTGTGAGGATGGTCTATAAAATTGGTTTTTCCTGAGATGTTGAATTAAAAAAAGGATTTTCATAAAAGATTCTTTTAGTTCGGAATTGGAATAGAAATGTCTTATAAAGGGGTTTTATAAATGATTTTCTATGGAAATGTTTTTTTGTCAACTCTTTTGAATGTTGGATTGTCTTATTAATAACGGTTGGATTTATGGTACATTTAAGGGCCTTTTTGGACTCATTTTAAAATGATGAAATATTTTTGTCATAAAACCCCCCAGTGGATGTTCCTTATGCCTTATTTCCATGGAATGGATGGGGTGTCCTTGGAATGGAGCCCTTGGGTTCCATTATATGAGTTCGTTTGTTAGTAACCAATGATAATCTATTGACCTTAATCCATGAGTGTTTTTATTGGCAATACACAGGGTGAGACCTGCTATGATTATTATTACAAATATATGTTGTGATTTGATGCTCGGTGGCATATGATGACTAACCCCATTTAATAATTGTGGAATTGGAACATGTCTTATATGGATAATTGTCTACGAAGAGTACTGCACTGGTAGGTTATGGTACTGAGCAGTGTCCCATAGTAGGTAGATATGCTAGATTCATTTCTATAAGATTTTCCCTCATCATATCTTGATAAAGGGTGGCATAGCATATAGAGAGTTATATTTCATCATATATGGAATTATATTTTAGATGGGGTTATAGGTATTAGTGTCCTATGTATTATTCATGATATCCTGGGTTCGCCTATGTCTAGATTCTTTTAGAACATTAAACTTTTATTGAGATAATTTTATTCATATTTAATTTCCCTTACTGTATTAATCCCTTAGTACTCTTTTGTGTTTTTCATCATGGAATGTGATGTTTTGGTTTCCTAACTCCTATGAAAATGTTTTCCAAAATAAAATGTGTTTCAAACTCTTTAGTGACGGGTTTAAATGAAATCATCACTTTCCCCTTGAAATAGCATGGTAACACTTGTGTATAGAATATGGTTTTTTTAAAATGGTTATGGGAAATGCATTGTACATTGATTTTAATTAAAAACTATAGAAATGAATACTTTAACATATTATAATTCAATCCTAGAATTGATATTTCTTTATTTTTAAAGGTAGAGCATTGGGGAATACAATAACGGGCCAGTCTACTGATTTTTCATACTTATGCCTATAGTTCATTTCAATTTTTAGTTCTTGTGAAGGTTCTAACATGGGTGTGTTATCCTTGGGAGACGTTCAATTTTTTAATTGTAGATTGACCTGTGGGATCACATAGATATTGTAGTTATCATATTCGGATAGTATGGTTGTATATTTTAGATATATTTTCAGCTTCATATGTAAATGTTATTTAGGTCAGTATAATTTATATTTTTGTGTTGCATGTGCTTTCTTGCTACTTTTTAGTTTCTGTTTCATTTATTGGGTGAATTAGTTCACTTGTTATACTACATTGGTTTCTCGGAGCTTGTTGGTAGCCCAGGGGGATCGAGAATATCTAGTGGGCCTTAATTTGGATCGGCTCGGGTGACTGGTTAAGGGTTAACCTATGATGATTCACGATAAAATCGTATGAGATCATGTCTGCTCTTAATGTACCATTCAAATCAGAGCACTCTTTTCAATTTGGGGATGTCAATGTAGATGGATCAATATTTTCATAACGGTATGGGTAGCTTCGGGAAGAGCATCAGAAAATCATGCTCATTACGATCCTCATTAATCCAAGGGATGTTCAGTTTCATTAGTTTCTTTGGATTTAGGGATTTTTTGGGCGTTTAAGATCTGAACAAGGGAGTTTGGCTAATAGTTCTCATGGTCTCTCATGGTCTGGAATTCCATGTGTAGTTAGGGTAATAGTTCTAGAAGGCTCTTAGAGTTGGTGATGTAATTGTAATATGACTGCCAACCAAATGTCCAAATCACCCACCAACACTAGTTCCCATTTTGAGTTGGTTTCGATATACTTTTAATTTTAAATTGGGATTGAATCAGATAAATTGGTGTTGGAAAATGGTTTTTTAAAATTGCATGTTTGATTTAGGAATTGTATAAAATGAAATGGGATGGGTTTTGAAAAAAAATAATTTTGATTTGGTGGTTAGTATTCCATTGGAATGTACATGATTGTTGAAATGAGATGAATGATTTTTTTTTGAAAATTAAGTTGTTTTGTTTAATCCTTCAGTATTTTAATGGTTTCTCACATGAATGGTTTTCTATAGAAATGAGAATGGATTCTTAATATGGCATAGTGGATGGGTGCCTAGGGTGGCACACAAATATGCATGTGAGCGAGGCTTGATAAAACACCATTGGTGAGAGTAAAAAACAACGATGTTTGTTCTTGAAATAAAAATGTTTTCCAAAAAGAGATGTTTTTTGTTAACAATGCTTTTCTTTATTATGTTTAAACATGTTTGATTATGCAATGTTTTATCTTGATTTTTTTATTTTGAGTTGAATTTTATTTGGTTCTTGACTTTTTATTTTCTAGTGGTTGTTACTGTGTAACTTCTGTGTGTGATTGTAGAGCAATTGATCAGCCTAAGGATTTTATTCTTCAATTCTGGAAGTTAGATCCATGTCTCTTTTATAGTCACAAAAAACCTTCCATAGAGGAGGAGTGAATATGAAATATAAAAAGGGACATTATCCTTGTGTAGTTTCCCAAGTCATGGAAGGTAAACATTACAACCTTCATACTTGAAGGTACACTATGGTTGTGGGGGATTTCAGTGCCTAGGAATAAGACTTGTCAAGAGCTTACTTGGACATTTTTCAAGGCGTTTTTCATTCATATGTAATTCTCTAAGAAAGTAAGGATGAGAATGGGGATGAAGATGGGTTTTCTGCATTAAGGTTATGGATCAGTGTTAGACTATTTTTAGTGATTTGTGGATATAGTCTCTTATGATTCAAGGTATTCATAAAATGACTCCATGAGGACTCTGCGTTTTGAGATAGGTCCTCATCATGATCTGGAGTAGAAGGTTTCAGAGTCCATCTTAATTTTTTTTACTAATGTGGTAATAAAATCTTTTCATGTTGAAGCTGTGATGTCGAGACTGCTCTATGTAGTCCTCCCTACTTAAATTCCTAGTAGTAGTGGTGAGGATTCTAGCAAGGAGATGAGGAAGAAATTGAAAGTTGATTGAGAAAGTCGTGGAATTAAATGACCCTGGTATCATTCATCATCCTCTTAGAATATATATATTCTCATTTTTTTAGTGTGCCAGCCAAGTCATAAAAATCCATCAAGTAAAAATGCTCTATAGCCCTACCAAGGCTAATGACACTTGGGTCACTTTCAATGATTCTATTCCAGTGTCGCTAGAAAGTGAAATGGAGGTAATTATCAGAAGTGATGTGTTGTTTTTTCTTGTTTAAAGTTTCTAGTGTATACTTCCATCCAATGTATGGGATATATTATCCTGGAAGTTCTATAGATTGTGTTTTCTGTTTTGAAATTTTTCCAAATGTCATGAGAATTTATTTTAACTCATGTTTTCAATGCCAATGTGGTTTTCAGTACAATATTTTGTCATTTCATTTGGAGAATCAAAATATGTATGTTTATTATTAAGAATATTAGAACTTGAATGTTAGTCAGGAGATACTTCATCCTTTAGAGCTTGAGTCAAAGGCCATAGAGTCAATGTAGTGTGTAGTTAGGAACCCCAAGGTTGTAGGACGATTGGTCAAGGTTGTGCCACTATCATTGCAGTGAAATAGTTCTAGTGTTTCTCTTTTGGTTTCTTGGTCATTGTAAATTTCTTCTTGTTGTAAATCACGTGATGGACTAATCCCTCACACAATGTTAGTAATTGTTCCATTTTGGATGTGTGTTTCCAATCAGTGTCCTTGCATGGACCACCTATGTGAATCAGTTGTGGCATTGGTTTGTGTCCATCCTAAAGTAATGATTAGTGATTATTTGTTGGTGGTAGTTTCATTGATTAAATCATTGATCACCTCCCTCCCTGCCCATGTGGTGAGGGTTTTTGGTGCATGTGGTAGGTTTCCGTTCACCTATTTTCCCCTTTGTATGAGAGTGAGTGGTTTGAATTTTCATGTTGTGTTCCTTGATCTTTGGAATGGCCTAGATTTTTGTTCATGTAGAATTTATATTAATTCATTTTTAGTTTGGTTCTTAATGGTGGGGAGACCCACCAGGGGTCTCATTGTGTTTTCTCTTAAGATGTTATCAGATTATAGTTGAATTATAATGATGGGGAGTCCATTCAGGCCAACCCTCTGTTGTTGATAAGTTTTAGGCAATGTGGATATGTTCCATTGGTGTTTGGTGAAATGTTCTCAAATTGATGGGTTGGATCATATTAATATAGGATCCTTAGGTGTTGATCAATCAGCTAGAATGTGTTGTGGATTAATAGGGGCGGAAAGCATTATGGTGGGATGAATTGTCACCCCTCGACCTGTGTAATTATTTTAATTTAATTTTTTATTTGTTTTGAATAATCCTTGTTGAGGTTCAGGTTCAGTCCCTGATGAATTTTTTGAGTTTATGTTAAAAAGTGTGTGTTTTGGATTTTATGTCTTTTGGCACATGGTAAAAATCACGATTTGGAAACCGTGCGGCCTCGCCCAGACCACTGTGTGACCTTTCCATCATCAAAAAATTAAAACTTGTAATAAAATTTTAAGTTTTGATAATAATAACAATAATCAAATTATAATTATTATGTGTATTTATTAGTACTATTATTATTAATAAATTTTGTAATTAAAGATGACTTTAATTGTTATTTCATTTAGAATTTAAAATTATATTTTTATAATTATTATGATTATTTAGAATTTTATTATTGTTATTATAAATAATATAAACATTGTGAATATTAACTATTATTGTTATTGAGAAATGTAGTATTTTTATTTATGGTGAAATATTAAATTGTTAATTTTATAATTATACATTTTTGATATTTTTATTATTATTAAATCTATTTCTATTATTAATCATTTTTACTATTTTTAATTTTTTTAAAATTATTAATAATAAAAATGTTATTAATGTTAATGTTATTAAAAATGAAATAAGTGTTTTAATTTTTTTTGTATTTTTATCATTATCATTATTACAATTATTTGTGTTATTGTAGTAGATAATTATTATTTTTATTATAAATATTTCAATTAAAAATAATTTTAATTAAAACTATTATTAGGAATTATTTTATTTTTATATTCTTACAATTATTATTATTGTTATTATTATTATCATCATTTAGTAAAATTAATTTTATTAGGTTACATTTAGTTTCTTTAGGGTTATTTTTTCCATATCTCTTCCTTTCCACTCTTCACGCGGCTCCCCTTTGTGTGCATAGGGTCCTCCGAGTATCCATTCCCTTTGATTGATGATATGGCCTCCCCTTCCAAATCTGGTGACCCCTTTTCTCGTTCAAACCTCCCATTCCTAGTGATTGTTACTCGCACTAACAGCCTCACCATATGCGAACCAACTCTCCAGCACGATCGGACCCATGGTGCACCCCGGTTGCACACCCTTATTACTGGGGTTGTTATCTCCCTCTATCATTGAATTTTCCGACATCACCACCTCTGGAACTCCCTCCTTCAGTGCAGACAACCATATCCTTGGACCCTTCCCTTACTCATGATTTCAATACAGCACCCCTAGTGTGCCCCCCTTATTCCAGTGCCCCCCCCTTGCAAATTTTTTTTGCGACCACCATTGCTAGTGCACACCTTCCAGCCCAACCCCCTGCTGGTGTGTCGCTCCCTTTCTGTCTTTTTTCCCCTTCCAATTGTATACCTTCTCGAAATTTTGAATGTTATTCTTGGTTTTTCTTCTTGGTTTATCAGGGGTTTTTTTGTTATGTGTTATTTTTTTTTGGAAACATTAGGTTGGATTTTGACTCTGGAGTGTGTATTTAAGGTGAGAATAAGGTCTCCGACCAGTTTTAGTTTTGCGGCATTTTTCTTCTATGTTTTCGAGGTTGGATTCTAATGAATTTTTCCTTTTTAATTTATGAATGATAAATTTTAGGCTTTTTGAACATCCTATAATTAAATATCGCACACCAATTGTAAGTACACAATGCTCGGTTGGTCCTTTTGATTGTTTAGTAATATAGATGGCTTGGTATTTCTTTGTTATTAATTTTTTTCCTTTTGAAATGTCAGACTTGGGGTTTTTTGAAAGGGTTTAAAATAGATTTAAGGTAAAATATGTTTGAGGTTGGCCTTTAAAATTGTTTTGTCATGTGATGTTGAATTGTAGCATGGTTGGATATTTATAAAAGATGGTTTCAGTTCAGTGGTAGAACATAAATGTCTTATAAAGGGGTTTTATAAAAGATTTTATGTGGATATGATGTGTTTTCGCCACTTTTGATAGTTGGATTCTGTTATTAATAATGGATGGTATTTTGGTACGTTTTAGGGATCATTTGTCCACTATGTAAAAACATGAATGGTTTCATCATTAAACCACTATTGGATTTTCTTCATTCCATGTTGACTTGGAATGGTTGGGATGTCCTCATTATGGAACCCTCAGGTTCCATTATATGGGTGTGTTGGTTGGGAACCCATAGTAATCAATTTACTTTATGGAATGAGAGTAGTCCATTGGTAGACTTAGGGTGAGACATTCTTTGATTATTATTAGAAGTATTGGCTGTGATTTGATGCTCGGAGACATCTAATGGATCACCCCCTTTAATACTTGAGACATTGTAACCTGTCATATAAATAGAATTGTTTTAGATGAGTAGTGAAATGGTAGATTATGGTATTTACTAGTGTCCCATTGTATGAAAATATACTAGGTTCATTACTATGTGATTTTCCCTCCTCATATCATGATAAATGGGTGTTGAGCATATAGTTTGTTATATTTCTTCATACGTCAAATGCTAATGTTGATGGGGTCACAAGTATTAGTGTATTTGGGATTATTCATGATATCTCGGGTTCACCTATGTCTAGTAGATTTTTCTCTTTAAATTGTTGTTGAAATACTTGTGTACCTATTTACATTTCAATTTCTATAAGAATTCCTTTGTACCCTTGCATGGTGCTTTTCATGGAATGGGATGTTTGGGTTTCCTAAATCCTATGATATTTTTTTTCAAAGGAAAATGTGTTTCAAAATATTTAGTGTTGGTTTTCAATGAAATCATAACATTACCATTGAAATAGCATGGTAACACTTAATATTAGAATATGGTTTTAAAAATGACTAAGGGAAATGTATTGTACATTGATTTTATATAAAAAAATAGAAATTCATAATTTAATATATGGTACTTCAATCCAATAATTGAGGTTTCTTTAATTTTAAAGGTAGTTCAATGGAGAATATAATTATGGGAAATCCATCTAATTTTTACTATTCCTGCCTATAGTTCATTTCTGTTTTTATTTCTTGTGCAGGTTCGAGCTTATGTGTGTTTTCCTTGGGCAACTTTTGATCGTTGAGTTGGAGGGAGATATGTGGGGTCACATTGGGATAATGGTTGTCTCGTTTGGTTCATATATTTGTGTATTTCAGATATATTATTAGTTTCTTATTTAAATGATCTTCATTTTAGTGTTATTTATAATTTCGAGATGCATGAAAAAAATTTCTATTTTTTAGTTTATATTTTGTTTATTAGGTGAAATCATTCACTTGGTTTACTCTATTGATTCCTTGGGTCTCGTCGCCAGCCTGAGAGGGTGGGTAATGCCTATCATGCCTTCCCACAGACTGGATCGGGTGATTGGTTCAAGGCCAAACTAGGTTGGTTCGTGGAAATATATATGAATGAAATTTATGGGGTTTGATATTTTTTAGCATTTAATGTTTTTGTAAAACATTATAAATTTTGATGATAAATCAATTGAGAGGACCCTTAGGATAAGACTATGTTTTTGGATAAAATTCTAATGATTTCTTAATGATCATTGATTGCGAAGGATAAACCAAAAGTTTCATATATTAAAAAATATGTTTCATGATTTGGACATCCTAAAAATTATTTTTCATGACTCCCCACTATGAATATTATTGTTCTTACTATGAATTTTTGTTTTAGATAATTCCTTGAACCACTAGGTATTGTGTAGTCACTAACAGGGAGTAGAATAATTATCCTCATGTGAAAAAAAATGAAATGTGGGATGAAATTATAAACCAATGTGTTGTTTTTATTCTATTATCATGACATATAATTAATAATAGTAACCTTAACATACTATCAGACTAACCAAACAATAGAATGAAAAATTCACTATAATCGTGGGTGGAGACTATGAATCCATTAGTATTTGTCTTCATATATATTGAGATTATTTGAAGAATCACACTAGTGATAGTCTAAGTTGAAGAAGAAGATGTTTTTTTATATATAAACCATGGTCTTGGTGAAGTTAATTCCCTTGATAAAACGAAGGGTTCCATAGAGGAAAATGATAGACTTCTTAAGTAACTTTCACCATTCAATATCATATTTTTGGGGAATACAGTCATTATCTGAGCTAATTCCCAAATCCAATGGCTAAATCCTAGAATGTGTAAGGATATATGGTTTGCAAATGCCTGATGTGAATTGATTTAAGCTTTTATTAGGATTGTATAATTATATTGTAGAGGAGTTATGCCAAGGATATTCTAGATAATGAAATCATAAAACATATATGGACTATTCCATAACATTTTTTCATTATGGATTTGATATCATATATAGAATTATAATATTAACAATGAAAATTCATGTTATTTTATAGTGATAACGTTTAACTAGGATAAAAAATATTGATATTGATGAATAAAATAGGATAATATTGCTGACAGTAAATTTGTTTAGGGACATTATAAAAAGTTTATTTATTTCATATTTGAAAAATTTTACTTTATTTTTATACTATCCTTATATTTTAAAAATAAGTATTTTTAGAAATATATATCATCTTGTCTGAGGATAAATTAAGAGAAACAAATATCATATTGTGTTTGTATGTCAATTGGAATTGAAACACATTTTAAGGTGTTATGTGAGGGGAATTTGAGGTGGTCTGAATCGTGTGTTGGGTTTAAGGAAGAATACACTACTATTTATTGAATAATACTTTGGGTGAGTATATGATTTGATTTCATGTTAATTAAGGACTATTACATAGTTGTATATTGATGGCTAAAAAAGTTATTTGTTGATAAGGAAATATATTTATGAAATATTTATGGTTCTGATAAGGATTACCTATTAGGTTGGTATCTATATTTTTTTCGTTATATTTTTTTGAAGTTCAATATATTTCAATATCTATTATGTTGATTTGTAATATTTTATGATATGATTCATTTTATTGATGTATATGTAACTATTTGGATTGATATGTTTTCAAGCCTGAAATATTTATTGGTATGGATGAATTAATTTTTTTATATATATGAGGAAAATTATACAGTAATTTTATGTTAAAAAATTCCAAAATAATGAGGGTATTTATGAATATTAATTTCATTGATAATGATATTAAGTGGAAATCGATCTAATCATCACCAAGGTATTAAATCATACTTATTATATTGAATTTAATAATGTTAATATATTTTCTCATGTTATCTATCATGAAAATTTAATAATCCAACAACATTAGGAAAAGGATCTTTAAAACAATTTTATTCTTTTACCATCATTTCCGATTTAGAGATGTTGTTTTAAACGATCATCCATTTATAGTTTTTTGGTGTTGGGAATCATCTCAAAATGTTCAGTATCACTCTATATTAGTCCTTGTGGAGTTATTTCCCTCTTCAATGTATATATTTTCATTTTCTACTAACGTTATCCAATTTATAAACCTGGTTTTCTGTTATTTAAGATGGACTTTGTTTTTATATTTCCTTATTTTCAAGACTACGTATTATTAATCCTTTTTATGATATCAGTTTTCAAGAAAAAGTAATTTTCAAATATCAATCCCTCGATTACCCAAAGAAAATCAAATTATGAAGATGAAATTAACAAAATGTGGTAGAATGGAACACCCTAATATTTTTAAATAACATTATATTCAATAATGTATACGACACAAAACACCAAGCATAAATGAACAATGAAATATTATTATTTAAATATGACCATTATACTCTAGACATTGAATTAGATGGTTTGAAAAGGAATAAAAACATTTTGATATGTATATATAAATATATATTAAGGTACTAATCAATAAAAATTTAAGGATTAACACTCAAGAATTAATCACTAAATATTTACAAAGGAAATTATATTCTAAAAAAAATTAATTATCATCCATAGTCATATTTTTTATTGTTGTGAATGAATATAATAATTATGTTTTTGAAATTTTATAAATATTATTTGATAAAAATAATATCATTTTTGAAATCATCATATCAATATTAGCATATAGTGATATTTTATGATTTTTTGAAAAATGTTTATTTTCAAATGTATAGAGAAAAAAAACTTATTCTTATTGAAATATTCATTTAATTTTAAAATATTTATAATTTAATATTCTAGTTTGGATTTCATTCAAAATTCCTATAGTTCTTTTTCATAACACATAATAAAATTGAATTCTTTGGAATAGATTTTACAATTGAATATAGTACAATTTTTTTTCTAAAAAACGGTTTTCATAATGTGTTGTGAAATTATATTGTAATTAATTTTTTGCCAATTATAGGTATTGATATTGGTACGATTTTATAAATTTTTGGAATCAGGTAGCTCATATTTTAAATATATTCCCCTTTTAATTACTATTAATTTTAATAGTTATCCAAGAAAAATTTATCACCATGGTAAAGGATAAATTCAATTCATCTAGTTAAAACTACTTGATAATGACATAATTTCTCATACTAATAATTATTATATATTTATAATTCAATAATAAAAACAATTGGTTATAATTTATTTGTTTAATGGACTCATGTCCCTAAAAATGACCTATATAATATTTAATGTAATGAATGTTATGAAATTTCACACTCATACTTTGAAATATTTATCTTGTGTATACATAAGGAAAAAGTATGTTATGATAGAATAGAAATGACCTTTTTGTAAAAAACATTAATCAATTTTTCTGATTTAATTTATTTTTAATTTTTTGCAATTATTTAATTACATTAAATACTAATGTAATGATGAAACAATATTTCTTTAATTTATAAAAAATATATTGAATTATTTTAGAAATAATAATTGTAATATTAATTGAGTTACTTAAATTGTTTCATTAATTTTTTAGATTCAAATTTTATATTAGATATTTGTAACTATTATATATATTAATTCCAAATATTTCTTGTTTTATTCACCATAAAATTAAATGAATTGTGTAAAAATTGATAGTGAGAATATTTTATCAAAATAATATTTTATTAAACAATTTAGAAGGAAAAAATCCAATAATATGACAGGTATGATAATATTTATTTGAAAATTTCATCCCTTTTCAATTTTTTATCCAATTTGTACCATATATATAAAATTATTACATTTTAAAATTGAAAAAGGCAATAAGGTTGTTAAAGTTAAAATATGATAACAATGAAATTAAAATAAAAGATAATGTTTAAAGAACCATTTAGACCTATCCAAATTTTAGTTGATGAGGGGAATAAAACCACATCCTACTTTATAAATGAATATATTTCAACATGGTTGAATTTTTAATGGTAACTAATTTATTATAATTTAAATATTTAATAACTTTGAAAATACCGTATCATTTCAATTATAAAATGGAACCCATCCTTTCTCTTCTTCACACGACTTTGATAATTCTAGCTCAACAAAACCATAAAAAATCTATTTTATGATATCCTAATCACATTATACAAGATATATTATTTCAAAAATTCCAACTTTATTGTCTTTAAGGGGAGATATAAATTAGTTTTTTCAAATAATATGATGATCGAACGTGAAAAACTAGAGGTGAGACTTGAGGAATGGGATTTTCATAAAAATTTAATTCTAAGATACATAGGACATATTCAAAACATGTTTATTTTGTGTGGTGTATATAATTTGAATGAATGTATTTGTGATTAATATTTTTAATGTTTTTGGGATTTAAAACCCAATATTAGTATTTTTTATTGATGGGACATATGATTGAAATTTTACAATAGTTGTAAGGGACTTAGGTTTTAATTATATTTTAAATAGGATTATTTAGGACATATTTTCTATTAAGGAAATTATAGGGTACTTATCTGGTAAAAAATTTCATTTTTATCTCCTGTGTTTAATTATTTATAAATACATATTTTTAATTCAACTTCCTCACCTTAAGTACTCAAGAGACCACAATTTTTTGTTAAGAATAATTGACATTATTTTTCTCCTCAGTTGAAAAAAAATTCTTCAATATCAATATTTTCGAAAAATTATTTTCAACAAGAATTTTAATATTAAACTAATATTTTTTAAATTCAATTTTACATATTTTTTACATTTTACAATATCATTATAATGAATCTTCCCTTTTTCCGAATTAGAAACATTTTTCCATTAACTAATAAAGTGTCAATTAAATGATTTATTTTTACATATACAAATGAATGGGATTTCCAACTATAATAAAATATCTATTTTTTAGTCTTCAATTACAATATTCCAATTATAATTTCAAATAATATGTTTTCCATCCTATTTTTTATTTTACAATGTTTAAGAAAAGGTTATTTTGAGGTCGTGGGGATATTTTCCTGAAGAAACATTCCATTGATCCTTTAAGGGACATACTCATCTATGATAATGTATTTTAATATTACTTATGAATTAATAGAGATACAGTCTAATGATCCCATACATATTCTCTTTCAGTTATTTTATTATGATGATGAGAAGTTTATAAAATGAATTTTTTAATGGGTTAGGCAATGTTTAATTGATAAAATGTTTATAGATCATATTTTATTTTCACAGGTCATGATGTGATGATATAGTAAATGTTATTAATATATTATATCACACATACATATGATTTCCATAATGTAATAGGAGACCATACACTGAATAGTTTAAAGGCATTCATTTTTTTATTTTTGATAATCCACCTTTCAAGGGGTGAGGTGGATCCCTTACAAGGACTGAAGGCTTCGAGATAATTACATGACATGTAGGTCATAGAGGGAATAAACCAGACAAGACAAATTGTAATTTCTCCTCTCTAGCACATGTCATGATATCATCACTCTACCATTGTAGGGATGGTTGGATACATGTTATGTGTAGAGGTGTACATGCTTGGTACTGATGGCAATGCCAGACGTTCTCATTCTTCCAATTCTAGATAGATCTATTCTAATGAATGTTCATACAATGAATCATCATTTGGAGCCTTGTACCATGTAATCAGACTGGTAAATCTGCAAATTCATGTGTCTAAAAGGTCAGGGGTGGCCCTAAGTCCATGGGGTGTCCCTAAGGCCTTTAGGTTGTCCGAATACCATGAGTGATAGCTGGACCGAAGGCCTTGGGTGTCTCTGAATCCTTATAGGACCTAAAGACCAAACCAGTGGCCTAGAGGCCCAGATGGATGAATAGTTCTAGCTATTACATTACCATAATGTACATTTCATAGTACCTACTATACTACCAACTAGAGTACTTATATAATACCCCCGAGAAATATTTACCCACCCAAATTTGATATCTGGTGTCATGGATGCACTCGTCGAGTCCTCACCAACTAGGTTATGGCTCATAGGATAACGGTTGACCTTCGAATTATACATCCATTAAAAAAATTAGGTAATGTTTTATATCCCACAATATAGCTATGGGAAACAAATCAATGAGATTGATCCATTACAGGAAACAATTTCATGTTCTTGATCCATTATTTGAAAAATTTTGATGTGCTTGGTCAATTATGTCAATCATGTTTATGTATTTGATTCATTATGGGAAACTAATTGATATGATTGATCCATTATGGGAAAATAGTTGGATTTCTGGAATCATTATGAAAAGGAAGTAAATTTACTTGATCAATTATTGGAAATCAGTTGATGTGATTTAGCAACTATGTGAAGCATCTGATGAGGCCTGGTCCATTATTATTTAAATTTTTTGGTAGTTAACCTTGAAATACAGAATGGGCTATACACATTTAATGGTAACATTATTATTATGATGTGAATATATATTTTGAGATTTATTTATGATATCGTATAACTCTTATGAATATTATATTTTAAAATTATAAATATTTATATAATGAATCATGTTTATTGTATTTTTCTAAGTAGGTATGAAATTTTTAAGTTATGATCATGATCCCACTCCCAAATTCTAATCATATCAATTCATATAATCATTAATGGATACTGCCATCATTTAACCTTACTAAGCATCTAACGTCTCCCTTTCTTATTTATATTTTCCCAAGGTTATGAATAATGTTTTTATATATGATATATATGACAAGAATTTTGTTTATGATGAACTATGTGGGTAATGATGCGGTTAATTTATAAACAAGTTGATTACATGTCCAAGATTCTAATGATACTATACCAACATTATTTTTTAATGGTTCATTAATTAATATAATGATTTTTCTTCTAATAGGATGTGATATCTATTTATGGAAAATGTGGGTTGCTATAGAATGACTATTCTAATTGATATTTTCATATTAATATTTTCTATATTAACATACACATTTCATTATTAGTATTCTGTTGAAACATGATAATGACAATGATTTTAACAAAAGTATTTATCGGGAATATAAAATTTCTTATATCCAAATAAAGATTCATACAAAACTGTTTGAGAATCATATTATATGAAATTTAACATGTAAAAGGAGAGTTTTTATGTCCTAACTAAGGTAGTTATATTGATATTTCCATAAAACTCTTATCTATTTTCATTAGTAAGTTATATTTATCTATGATATTCTGATATATTCTAAAATTTATGAGGGTAATTTTAATCATTTTAAGATTATTAATTAGTAGTTTTATAGTAATGGTATTAATTACCTCCACAAAATTTTATTACAAGGTTATATTTTGTGATAACTATTTTAAAACACAAGATTGAGGTACATATAACTCTTCTGTTCATTATTCACAAGATAATAAGATAAAAAAGGGTGGTTCAATATTAATGAACTAATTTATATAGTATTGGTTTCCATGTTATTGATAATTAATTCATGAATATGTTATAGATTATTATCTTATTGTTCAATTATGATATTTAATGACTATTGTATAAACTAATGGTTATGACCCATTTTTGGGTTAAATAGACATTTAATCAGTAGGGGGTTATATAATCTCATTTTTTTAATATCATGGAGATTAAAATGGGTTTTGGTAAAGTAATTGGTTTGTTAGTATATGTTTATGGTATAGAAATACTTGAGTATATTATTTTATGAATGATTAATGTTGTCTGAGGAGGGGTAAGTTAGATTTCAAGAGAATATATTTTATTGATTAGTGTGTTTAGAATATTTTAAGAAACTTCATTATAGTTTGGGACCTCTATTTTAAGGAATATGTTAATAATTTTCAGAGATTATAATGAAAAGTAACCTATATAAAAACAAGGATGATATAGATTAAACTAGGAGGGATATTGGTTGAACTAAGTCCTACACAAGTTTATTTGTTGGAACAATATGATATAATGATTTTTTTTATAAATTGAGAAATATTGTAATTATTCCAAACCAGTTATCTAGATAATTGATTAATAATATGAATATTATTGAAAAATCAAAAATTAATAATAATAGAAGTATGGAATCATATTAAAAATTTGGATACCAAGGTGATGAATGAAAATAAAATTATTTCGTACACGTCCAAATGTGGGGGGAATCATGGGATAAATTTACATAAATGGATTCATAAATTATATATATTTGTGTTGGATGGTTATTATATTATTAATTTTAAGGAAATTAAAGAAGAGAAAAAAATTCTACACATCAATAACAAGATATTTTGTAATTATACTACTCAATGTACCAATCCTAGGGATAATGAGGTAGATAGTCACCAAAAAATATGAAAAAAGTAAAATACTATGAAACTAATACTATTCATTTAGATAATTGGTTTTGATTATAGATTATATAGTGTCCTCTTTCATGTATACACTCACCAACATAGGGAGGTTATGTTCTAAACAAAACCCATTTTGGTTTTATTATCATATAAATAAAATTATGTGTTTGTGGAATGTTATTCTATAGGTATCTTGATTTACATCCCATTGTAGAATTAATTTGTAATTTGGAATGAGTTAGTTTCTTTTATGAATCTACTATATATATTTTTTATATAGATAAATTAAAGTCTGTTCCTAAATAAACCCTTGGTTATCTGAAAGTGTATGGATAATAATGATTTTCATTTTGAAATTATCATGGTCTGATAAGATAAATTATGAGGATGCAATTTATTTATTGTGGGAAAATGTATCTCTATGAAATTATAATATAATAGTACAATTAAATATGTTTATGAGACCTATATCATTCTCCACATGCAACACTGAACTTAAACAGAACCGTGATATATTACATAAAATATAAATATGTAATTATAACTACTGAAAACCTATATATTTAATTATTATAATTGAATTGGAATAACTTGTCTATTAATTATATATATAGTCTATATTAAAAAAAATAAACTCACCTGGTCTTCCTAAAATGACTAATATGATAATTTATTATTTAGAAAATTATTTTTATAAAAAACTCTCTTTTCTATGATACACATTTCTTTTTTAAGAAAATTATAATTAGTGAAAAAATTATATTTCAAATTATATAATTTCTACCACAAATTTAATTAGAAAATAAAATGGAATAATAATAATGAAATTTAATATTTTGAATTTCCAATTTTTAACTAAAAAATGTTTTCACTATATTTTGATATTTTATTCAAAAATAAATTTTTAAATTTTTAACTTTGAAATTAACAATAAAAACATCAATTTTTAATTATATAGATCAAAAAATTCTAATTATGAATTTTTTTAATTTTTTCAATTTGGATTTTAGTTGAAAAATGATTTTCACAAAATATCTTATTTCTATAATTTTTTCCATATATTTGAATGATTTTCTATAATAAAAAAATAGTTATTTTATCAAATATGAAACTATGAAATAAAATTATTCATTTAAAAATATTCCAGGACTGTATAAATCACATGTTAATAATTTTTTGAAGAAATTAAAATTTTACATTAATTATAAATCTACTTTTGATCTTTTATTTGTATCAATTATTTACAAGGGATTCCTTATTTTTTCATTGCATAGAAGCCTAAAATGATTCATTTATTTTATTATATATAAAATTAAATAATTAACATTATTATCTAAAATAATTTTATCTTATATATAAATTTAATCCATAAAAATATTATTTCACTAAAAACTATTTTTACCTGAATTAGTGTATTTATTTTAACAATTAATATTCAACCCTCTAGAAATTTTATATGCAAAAATGATTTTTATGTTTGGAATTAGAAGTATCCACTTAGGTATAAATGAAAAATCTTTTTATTTTTCATTTAAATTAATTTCTATGTCTATATATTAATAACCAATGTAATATAAAATTTGTATTAATGTAAAATTTTTAAAACAAAAAATCTATAACGTACTATGTTTTATCTTAATATTGAGTGTTTTAGATGAGTTTCGACCCAAATTAATATTAATTCTTATATTCTCCGTTTTCTATCATTTTTCCCTTGAATGGAATCCATACATTATTAAAAAGGTATGGTTAACTACCAAAACTACCCTACCCTTCACTTAAAAGGATTATAATATTCACTACATTAGGACTCAAAAGTCATTGGAATTTATCCTTAAAAATATTCTATTTTTCCTCTCTTTTCACCCACCCTGACATTCAATAGATTATAGTAAAAAATATTTATCATTATCCCATTAATTTAAATGATTTTTCAAAGTAAAATTTATGTCCACGATGAGGATAAATTATATTCATAAATGTCAGGATAAGATTTTAGAATTTGGACCTCAATTTGTTTTTATTGGTATATTTTTATGTAATACACCATATTTATTTTTTATGGTGTACTTACCACCCCATTTTAATATTTATATCATTATTATCAGAAATTTAATTTTATTCAATGTCCAATTCCATTTTATCTTTCTCATGTTATTTTGGATTGAAATTTTCAATGATTGGGGGGTTTTCATCTCAAATTAATCTATTCGGGATAAGTTTAGTTTCATGCACCAAATATCAATTTTTTTATAAAGATAAAATTCTAGATATCATATCATGATTTATCTATTACACATTGTATTTTACTATTAATTAGAATCCCACTATTTGATTGTATTTTTATAAATTTGTTACTAACACTATAAGGATTTATGTCTCAAATGTGATTGTTTGAGACATATTAATGGTTATGACCGTGATTCCTTTTTATGTTGTTCTATTGATTTACAATCTGATTAATTTTATATTCCATTTTTCATTGAATTTAATAGGAAAATAAAATACTAATCAAGTTTTTTTTCAAAATGTCTTTTGACTCAAGTGTTAACCAAGTCGTAATAGATTTATGTATCTTACTTTTTATTCATTTAGTTATGATCATTTAATGGATATTATTTCACACATGTTGATAATTGTTTCCCATTAATCTTAATATGTGTTGATTTCAAATTTTTTTCATTTTTACAATATAAACGGTATTTCAAATGATTCTTAATATCGGTGGTATCTTGCTTGAAAGGGATATTAATTACCCATGTATTGTTTCCTTGTGTAATATTATGTATATATTTTCTTCACTGGCAGGTTTTCCAACCATAATATTTCATTATATGGTATTTTATAATAATATTTTTGAAAATAATTTTTTAATGTAAATCAATTTCTTATTTCTCTCCATGTAATTTGAGTTTTAAAAAAATATTTTAAAAATATTAAAAAAGGTATTTTTATTCACTTTCGCAGGCTGTTTCCTCCTCTACCCATTTATAAAACAATAAATTTATTTATTTCCAATGATCAATTATTTTGGATTATACTTAAAAATAATTTTTTTCACAATTAGTCACATCTATTTTTTAAAAGTTTCCCTAAAAAGATACATATAAATCTGTGTTGTACATCAATGGTAAAAGTATTTTTATAATATCATTTATGTTTTTCTAAAATTTATATTATCATTTAAGAAATTAATTACCCTAATTTTTTTATGTTTCATGATATGTATATTTTTCATTTTTGGTTATTCTAATCACAGTATCAGAAAATTAATTTTTATGATATTCCCCAAAGAATTCTATTGTTTTGGTGTTTTCACTAATTGTAACGCCCTTCTAGGTTTCCCTATTGCACTGGGGTTAAGTTCACATTAAACCAACTAATTTATTTATATGGGTTACATTTTCTAATTATTATTCTAATATTGACATAGTTATATAAGTATTTTTCTATATTGTGTGAAAATAACATTTTTAGAAATTCAAAATTGATGCTGATCACCTAGGAATAATTTTCTTATATTGATCTTGGGAATATTATTATATTATTTATGTTTTTTTCAAATATAGATAAATATTATATTGAATATATTTTTTCACCATCAACATTCTTCCTCTAGATGATTTATGATTATGTTATCCATTTTATTGAGATGGGTAAATGATTATTGGTGTTCTATATATTTTTATACAAATAATATTGATTATTGGAAAGGATAGAATGTATTGTTTGATGATATAACATCTTTATCTATATGGATTAATAACAACATATCCCTTTTCATGACATTTGTAAAAGTATTGGAATTCACTATTAGTATTTATTTATTGCATGGGTTAATTTTGTGTTATATTTCTTTATTTTTTGTTATTTGGATAGAAAAGTCTTATTGAGAAATTGGTTCCTCAGCGAATCATATGAAGAGTCGTGATGAATCTTATGGTGAATCTGTTGGACATTATCATGTGACATGCGAGGATTTAAATTTTTTATCTCCACAATTAATCAGCATGCCTCTTGATTAAAATATGATTTGGTATTTTATGAATGTTAACCTAGTTCATACAAATGTATTTACAGCAGTATAGATGAAAACTAAAGTGACATAGAACACAACCTTGACAGTAGGATTCTGAAATCTGGAATAATTCATTTCATTAGTATGAGATTTGTATTATTAATATACATGTATTCATTTATTTTCATGCATATCCCATTACCTCAGATTCATATAGATTATGGATTCATGTTGTTTACCTATTCCTAAGATGAAAATTATACATTGTTTATTCCATGACTGATTTAGTTATATGTTTCCATTTCGATGAATTTGAGCTTAACAATTTCATATGTTTAAATTCTCTATGTTCTGATTAAATTAGTATAAATGAAATGATTAAAATTATAACAGGTTTTGTAGTATTTAGGTGATATGGTGAAAACATATCGTTATTTAGGTAGTTTATTAATGATAATTAAAGAATTTTCCTCTAGTTGAAAAACAAATGGGATTGATTTTTTATAGTGTTTCCTAATTCTATATATATATATTAACATGGAATTATCCTTTACATGTAATATATTAAATTATATTAAATTATATTATAGTTATCGAATATTATATCTAAGAGTTTACAATTGGTATCAAATAATGTTTATAAAGTACGTGTTTATGCCACATGATCTAGGAGTGTCAGTTCTTGGTGTCACATCCATGATTAGAAAAACCTTCATATTCCGGTGTTGAATATATTTAATCATAAAACATTCACCAAAGGGAAACCACATCATGTCTGAAGACCATATAATAAAAAACACTAGCAAGAAACTCACATCTCCATAAAAATACATAGAAATATACACAAATGGGATCTCACTCATCCCTTGAATAATTATTATTACTCTGTTACTCATGTGTAATATCCTACCCAGAAGCCCAATGCCTCTTTAATATATCACATACACACTATGATAACACATCTAACCCTAGAATCATAACAATAATATACACCTAGTAGAAAGTCAACTAACCTCATAACCTTTTATAAATCATACACATCCTAAAAACAGAGTTCAACCCATAACTCTATTAATTATATACACCGTTGGGGATTTATCTCCCAATGGAAACTAAAAACATACATCCAATGGGTCTCACCCCATAGTAGAGTGGTACCATGCCTCAATTAATCGAGATTCAAATCCCACCTTGATACATGAACCCTCAATCAAATAACGCACACACACACACACACATAGATATATATATATATATATAGTGAAAAATAATGGTGGAATATCCTACGTAGATCCTTAGGTCCAACCCCATTGGTAAAAAACCTGTGGAAACTAAATATATTCTTTATAGGCTAGCTTCTCAAGGATGCAACATATCCTTTCACTATTTTCATACCGGGCTTACTCCTTAAATTTATGGGTTCTATAGTGAATCCCAAAACAAATAATTTCCTCTTTATATTTCCATTATCTAGGTCGAACATAATATTAGGTAACGTACAATGGTCCCCTATGTCACACCATATTCTAGACACTATATATGGGATTACCTTTCTCATTTTTTTACCCTATCCTCAATGGTCAGTCCAAAACATAAAAAAATATGGAGTCAAAACGTAGTCCCACTATCCATAGTTCATCTAGATATAACTCAAACCAAGGACTTTTAAAAATCCATATAATTTCCAATAAACAAACTCATAACCCTCGTTAGGTCCATCTCATATATCCCTTAGAAAATCTCTTGACCCATTTACCAATAGAAATTCTTTTTGGCCACACCTTATCTAGTTTAGAAAGACCCATCCTTCTTATAGATCTTATCAAATCACTAATACAACCATAGGAGGAATTCCCCTATCATGAGCAATACGTATGGAAATAACAACTATTAAACTATTCTCATGCCCCTCATTCATAACAAGTTTTCATTAGGAAAACCACGCTATGCTATGTGTATATCATCTCAATCATTTATATATAATCATTCAGTAATCAGTGAATGTGGCATAAGGCATGTGATCATGGGTCAATCATAACTCATAACATGTGATGGACATTACCATATCGACCCAACCCATCAGATAATATATCTCATAACTATTCCTCAAGTGTTCCTCATCGTACACTAGAGGCAGCTGACATGTAGGGAGGAACTAAATTGATATTTTCGGACTATAAACTATGATTAGAGTGAAATAATAGTGGAAATAAACTAAACATGTACACATACATGATTTTCAATATTCACATATATAAATAAACAAAGAACTAAAATTATCTATAATATATGGATTGTAAAATACAAAATGAATATAGGAATAAAAATATGGTTTACCACTAGGCTAACCACATAGAAAAAATATAATAAAATACAATAAAATACACAAGCCTCCAATACTAGTCTTATCGATACCAAAAAACTGTTCTTATTAACTGTAGAACAACACCAGAACGAACCTTAGATTCTACTCAAGCAGTTCCACTAGATCATGCATCACTAGGCATCCATCAGATTCAAAAAATATTATGCACAACCAAAACACATACATATGTTCAACATTTACACTGAAGTTCATGTGAAATAGGTGAGAAAAAATATTAGTACACCACCCCCAATAGAGGTCCAAACATATTTTGTCATAATATGAGCATGAGATAAATAATCTGTCCATCCTAGAAAAAAAGGCCATTTGAAAGATAACAAAATAAAATACATAAATGAAAAGAATTTAATAAATAAATGGAAAACATCCTACCATGAGATCTAGCCTGAAACTTGCGCTAAATCTGCCCACATTATGGCCTCATTAAGATGAATTACGAAACAAGGATTTCAATTCCATAACATCAAGAACATCCACCAGATCATGAGGGTGCTCCAAAGTGAAATATAATGATAGAAACACATTTTTTACCCTAGCATCCCATATGAAGAATGTAAAATATTAATCAATTATACTAATATCTTCGACTCTAATGGGATGATCTGAACTAGTAGTAGGAATTCCATATTTACATCAGGAGGGTATTTCCAAGACCATAAGTCCAACATATCTATCTAGGTTAAACGAACCTATCATCACATATCCAGATGGCCTGACTAGGTTAAAATATAAAATACAACCCTATTACATAAATATCCTTCATGTTCTAATACCCATAGCTATGTTAGAACATCCATACTTGGGCTGTTTTACCCATCTTGATCACCCATTAGCTCAATATCTCCACCTCACAACAACCAACCAATGGAGGAGACAAATAGAGTCATGTCTCATCAAAATTTTATGGTATAGTAACACCCCAAAGGTCACCTCTCACTTAGAATCATGAACAAGAATATCCTCATGCCTCTATGCCTTTAGATAAAGTATCATGGCTAAAATACAATTGTACTCACAAACTAGATCTAAAATGACTAACATCAACCACCTCATATTCCATCAAACAAAGAGTACGCTCCTTGATCCCCAAAGCTGAGCTTGGGAAGGAAACATGAATAGGTAATTTTCCATCAAAACACAAAACATGTGATAATACATCTAAATAAACATCCTCCTTTCTCCTAACACACAACCAAGTGACCACCTGCCCAAAAGAGAAAACACATTCCATGATACCCATAATAGAAACTTGAAGCCACACACTCCCTATAAAGCTATTCTTCATAACAAGTACCTCGGAACAATATAAAAATCACACAACCACTACCATATAATCCTGAAATCCCCTGATGTATCCATTTCCCCACGCCTCTTGTCAATTATCAACCAATTTTAAATGAACTAATAATCATGAATCTGAATGAAGATTATATATATGAAAACACTCTATCAAGACTCTAAGAATCCATACAAATATCCTCTTGAAACTAGGCCATTCATTCTCAATAAAATGTGGTCAATTAGTTCACAAACCTCAAACAGTCCTACTAACACACAATCCAACCACTAGGAGTATACTAGAACAAAAACCTCAATTTTATACTCTAATAAACTCTTTTGGAACAAAACTCCATCCAAAAATCCTCTTACCACTGACAGGATTCCACCACTGTTGTATTTATAGAAAAATGATCAAAATCGAATACTCATAACACCAGTTTTGGTTTCAAGGAATAATGAAATTGAAAACTCCTTACCTGAAAATGTAAATGACATTTACTTCCAAGTACATCGCTTGTACTCCTAGATTTTTATATGGACATGTACATAAACATGGACGTATCACAAATAAGCTTTACTCATGTAAAACTACATGACCCTGACACACATGGCTTCTAGATTTCTACTATTACACAGCTAGGGAATACATGGGTTCCTCCCATTTACTAATACATGATCATGTACCCCACACATGAGGTATCTACCCAAACACAGGGACACAAGTCCAAATCCCACTATAGGGCATCCACCTAGGGCACACAGTGTTTACATACCCAACTCTAACGATCCTTGTACCAAACACCACAGACAAGTACATGGATAAGGACAACTACATTAAATTTACATGAGTTATACATAATATAATTCTAAAATGTTTTTCTTCTCCAAAATAATATGAACAGACTATGCATGATTTTTATACCACTGATAATGTAATCAGTATTTCCCATATAGAAATCCCTCTAGAAATTTCAAATCACCCATATTTTCACAATAACCACTAGATCAACCCATGAGAGGTCCCCAATATCCTTGGAATAATATTAAAACTTAAAAAATGAATATTTAATGTACAAAATGAATGAGTTCATTACTATGGGTGGAAAATGAGGATGCTTTGGTCTGATCTATGATTTTTAGCTACTGTGTGATGATTCATTATGTCCTGACCACCACAATGACACCAAATTATCCCTGCTCATCCTGTCACTCCCCTCTGTCCCTATCCTTCTACCTCTCCCTATCATATTTGTAAGATGAAAATATGAATGGGGGAGGTCCCTTTTCCACACATGACACACCATGGGAGAAAAATAGGAGAAATAAAAATAAGAAATAGATTTAAAGGGGAATGGAGAAAAAGTAACTGAAAAATAAAATTAGGCCTAAACACCACACCCTATATGATTTATACCTCACCTAAGAAAAAACAACCATTAAAGACTCAATGGGGATGTTAAAATTATTATTTGATACTCTAAAAATGGAAATCAAGAAATGAACATCCCTAAATAAATGATAAGTAATTAATAAATTAGTAAATACTATGCAAAAATTTGAAGTGATTGAAATTAAACCAAAATCTTTTCCATGAGTAAAAACTATATTTTGGGACAATTTGAGTGGATATAAAAATTATTTGACATATCATGAAATTCAAAATATTATTTCTACCTCATACACTACCTAAGAGACAATATTCAATTCTCCAATATTTTTCAAAAACCAACATGATGTGATTCGTGACATGACACATCTATTTGGAAACAATTATTTAAATAAATTATATAATTTAATAGATATTATAACCCCAATAGTGGTTAGACCATTTAAAAAAATCCACATAATAAAATGATAATCCATAGATAGATGTTCATAGACTTCGTACATTAGATGGAGTTATTCCCTTCATGAATATTTGGGAATTTCTACCCATGATCTTCCAAACATCTCATTATCTCACATGTTTTTAACTCAAGAAAAAACCCAATTGAATAAAAAAATGGAGAATTAATATTTTAATTATATTCAAATTTTTATATCCACATAAAAATCATTTGGTGCGATAATGATTCCACAAATAATAATCAATAATTTATAGTCCACTCCTGATACAAACTCAATCATAGTACATAAAAAATCCCGATATACTAAAGTCCAATCAATCGCCCATTTCATTCAATTATATAAAAAATAATTGATAATTTATGGTGGCAATTTATATCAATTTAAATGGTGATATATGACATCTGACCATCCTTATGGAATGTCCTCTATGTACAATGAGTAAAATCCGTATAATAAATGTGTTGATTACACCATTATATTATGTAATTATCAATGAATGAATATTCAAAAAACAAAAAATAAACATCGACAAAATTGATGAAGAATGGAAGAATAAATTAAGAGATATGGAATTACGACAAATCTCCGAAGAAAACAATACGGAACACCCCATTCCATTATAGAATTAAATGAAGATGGGATAGAGGGACTCACTTGATTTTTCATTATAAAAGGGAGATTAATAGATAGATTGAACATATAAAATAAGATAGGTAAAAAGTTAATTTATATTTTTTCAGAAAAATATTAAGTCTCATGGATTTGACACATGGTTTTATAAATCGTGCTCCAAATGTGTATCTAGTAGTGAAGAGATGATATGCTTTTCATGGTCAAGATATATAGATTAATAAATAATGTTCCTACCATATATCTCCCTATACATTGTTTTCTTATTTATGAATTTATCAATGTATCTATGCACTAGTAGTGCACCAAAAACCATAATGAAAAATTATATCACATTATTTTCTCTATGCCTCCACTTAATATTCCCTTACTATTACATAAATATTCATTTAGTGAAAAAGTTTCAAAAGATTCAGTATTCCACCAAAACCTTATAGAATGTGCTCCCTAAAAAATACATCTCCTATGTCTTGATCCATGTCAAAAATACCACTTTAAGATTATCCAACTCCCAAGGTTGTAACCTGAATCTCAATTCTAAAAATGCCCCTACATTGGGAATACAATATTAAATTCCTTCTAAATATCACAATCTATAATGACATGAGGTTTTATAATTATAAAAAAAACACCTTCTTATCATTGAGATACATTGTGTTCTTTTCTATGTCAATACTTGACAAATTCGGTCATCAATTCAAATTAAAACTCATCTGTTATATCTCGAAATGTCAAATGATCATTAGGGGAATGACTACAAAAAATGGTTTATTCTTCATCAAAAAAGATAATCCCATGCTTCATTTTTTCTTATACTAAGTAAATTATCATGCTAAACCATATATATTATGACTGAAATGATTCATCAAACAATATTACTTAACATTATGTCTCTTCATACCATAATAATAAACATCAATATACTGATTCAAAATCATAGTGCCACCCACAAAAAATGATTATTGGGACCTTCAAATGTGATTTCCCATTGCCTAGTTATGATACCTAAATCCATAGATGAATCATAATATTTTCCTAAAACACACAAAAAACCATGAACCTAAAACTCAGTGTAATTATGGTGTTATAAAACCAAGATACAATGCCATTCATCATGCTCTGGCCAAAATAACTAACACACCATCCATATGACACACCTTTGGATCACATCCAAATCCTTACAAAAACTAATTTCATCGCAAAAAATACTTTGAATCTTATATGAACCGAGAATCTAGTATTTCATTTTGAACTAGATAAAATTTTATTTCACTACACAAGACCATCCTACTATCAACTCATTTGTTCACTGATTGTTCTCACCATAACCATAACCCTACCCATTAGAGGTAATGACTCCCAAAAGGATACAATGACTTCCACAATAGGAGAATCATCATTCTTTATATATTGAAAAAATTATTATTATTTCTAAGAACCACTACCTATCCATTACCACATAGAATGATTATACATGCATAACCCTCTAATAAACAAGAACAAATGAATGGAACTGATTTTCACCCATATATATAACACTAAAAACCAATTCCCTAATATCAACAGAAATCACATCAATAAAAAGGGTCACACTCTCCAAAAAGAATGGTGTATTACACCCATATTGATTTCATCATATCACTAATTTTTCAACAGACCAAACTGGTCCCACCATCACATGTGGATTATTCTTCTTTGAGCCATGACCACCCATCTTGTCAACCCCTAACACTATCCATCCATGATAATAGAATTACTATAGAATCAAAACCTACAATTATCCTAAAACACACAGAGAATAAATTCTCATATGTTCCTCATAGAATGAATTTTTTCTATCCCTAAAAAATCAACTCACTGATCCCCAACCCTGTCAGGCACTACATGTAACCCTCATGCACTTTCCCCCATACAATTGACTTTTTTTGAAAATTCATGTTTCCCCTCACCATCATATACTAAGGTTGAGTTTTCCTCAAGATAAATTTATAATAGGTCCTATCAAATTATCCAAGATGGTCTCATGTTATCTCAATGGGTGTTCACTATCGTACCACCTAGTCATAGAACCCAAATCATGTTCCAATGAGTCCAATGTCATCAAACATAGTCTTATGCACCAAAACCATTTAATGTTCTCCATTCATATGTCAATATAGTATAACATAAAGATACATAGTGTTTTTTTCCCATAATACTAAGCCATATCAATCATTATAATTCCAATTAAAAGATAATCCAACACCCCAGTATTATTGAAAAAATAGAAAAATTTATCCACATGCTCCCCCCAGATAGATCTACCCCTATAGAATGAATGACTATGACACATATGGAATCTAATTTCCTACACCAAAAATATGACCTATTTTCAAGTGAAAAAATATCAGACGTACAAAATCTACCAATGCCTTCTGTATCTAATGGAACTCATAAGACTAAGATAACCCCTATATTGGTTTACCATATTATATGACAACTCACTAGGAAAAATCTATATAAAAATTTCAAATACAACAAGGAACTCAAATGTCATCAAACCCACTCCAGTGCGTCACATTAACATATTAATAATAAAATACGATTCATTTCCCAATATATGAACAATTTTCATTAGGAATATATAAACCAAACCACCCCCTTGAGGATTAGGTCACGTCCATATACATTTAATGACATCAGGTTAAGATGATTCGTGTTGAGTAACCAACAGTTATATAGTTTTATTAAATATAATACCACCAAGAATATGAATGAGAAAAAATATGGGTTATTATTTATTTTTTATATATAAAATTCCATTTTATTTCATGAACTAGTGATATGAAAATTAATAGTTATTCCCACTCACTACGGTACACTATATATCCTTTGAAAAGAGGTATTGTATAGTTTTTATCATAGTATATCTAATTATAAGATTCACATGAACATTTATGAGAAGAAATAATATAGTTCAATTTATTATAATTCCACTAAACTTTTATATAGGAAAAACTTATAAGTTTTTGTAAAAATATAAAATTGGTTAGACCCTATTTTTCATGATATCCATCACATGAAAGAAGAAAAATTTTTGGTGATTCAAACAATCCCAAAATGATGCATATATACATGAATATTCCAAATGGTATAACATAGAAAAATAAATTACTAAATATAATTCATAAATCATAATGGAAGAAATATATTAATCAAAACATTGAAAAACATTAACATCACTCCAATATCCCTGGTGACATGATGTTCAGACCAAAAAATTATCAATAAGTCACAAGTCAAATGATTATCACAGGTTGCATCACATACCTCATCTATGTTTACTATACCCAAAATGGTAATAAAAATAAAAAATAAACTTTAATATATATTTATAGATCCTCATCATCCCGAATCCACTTGACAGTCTCTAGTACGAGGGTATCACATGACCTCAGGCATGCCTTCACATACAGGAGATGCAGTCAACTAGTATAGAGGGTCTAAGTTGTAACTATGGTGATTCTATACCTTCTTATAAAAGTAAACAAAAATTTATATACCTTAATAAAATCCATGATTTCAATTCTCATAGATTCTAAAAAAAGTACACTATCATTGATATTGTATATGACATATAATATTAGGACTAAACTAACAAAGAAATGTTTTTATTTAAATGTGTATGTTAAAACATTTCTTTTGAATAGAATGGTACGAATAGGACTAATGAAAATTATAAAAATTATATAAATTTAATAATATATATTTTTTTAAAATATTTTTAAAAATTAACACAATTTTATTGTAATTGTTTGTCCATCAAAAATATGTTTTCATAATAATAAATTTTATTACTTCTTAGTTGAAAAAATTATAAAATATTACATGTGAATTTATAATATTTTTTTTATAGATTGTTTATAATTTTTAAAATCATAATAGCCAAAATTTTATATGATGACATTATGATGTTTTTCCCAAAAATTTGATTTTATAATAAATGGTGAAAAATAATGATTTTTATTTAAACCTGTATATTCTTTTTGAGTATTTACAAAAATAAATTCTAGTTTTGATTAGTTTTAAATTATCATTTTTAAATTTTTATTTAACAAACATAATTATGGTTTTGATTTAATTTTATACTTTGATATAGTATAAAAACATTTTTTGATTATAACATTATTTTTCAGGAAAAAAAATTTTCATCGAGTATCACCGGTATAAATAGAAATTAAATTATGAAAATTATTGGAGTTAAATATTGAAAAATGGATTCTATATTCCGAATTAAAAGGTAAAATTTTTGTAATATTTCAATTTTATTTGTATTCATTATGAAAAGTAATTATAGAAATATTGTCACCATGGTAAGGGTAGATCAGGTAATTAATGTCAAAAATGTTTTGATCTGAATAAAAATTCACATTAAAACAATACTTTAATATATTTAATTAGTTAATTTCGTCCATTTCCATAATATTCTAGAATATATGACTATGTTTTGGAATATGAATTTGATTTAGAACTTTACAACGGTTGACTAAAAGATAAAGAAAAAAATGTCACTTCCATGATTTTAGTAATTGTAATATTTTGTGAAAATGATGATAAAAAATTATATGGAATTATAAATTATAATTTAAAATATAAATTATTTCTTATCATAGTAATTTATTTATAATTTTTCCTAATGAAATAGTTACTTTAATTTATTCTCCAACGTTGATAGAGTATTCATTAAACAAAAAAAGAATAGAATAATGAATCATAAAATGTTAACTGTAATATAAATTGAATGAATTCTATTGTTCCATTAAATTTTTAGATAAATATTAAATTATAGTGATCTATTAATTTGTTATATTTTCTTTACATTGATGTCACATTATTTTCAATGAAAAATAAAATGAATATTTCAAAAAATGACATTAATGATAATGTATGAGAAATATTATTTTATTAAGTGATATAAAATTCATAAAAATACTATCATTTTCTAGGATATTTTAGTATTTTTACAAATATCTATAATTATAAATTTATTATCCAATTTCCCATTTATAGTAACTATTTTTTCCCCTTATGAGTAAAAACGTATTTATAACTCTAATTGTAAAAAAGGGTTAACACAAGATAAAATTAAGAGATAATGATAAAAATGTAATATAAAATTTTCAAATATTATTGGAATATAGTATTTTGACCGATACACATCCTATATTGTACATATATAATTTTTCATACTTCTCTTTGAAAAATAATTTTTATTATATTTATATTTCCCAAAATTTTAGAAGATTCCCTCTCCTCACATATAAAATGGAACCTACTCTCATATTTTATTCACACCTATAAATCCCTTTGTAGGCTCAAATAATTAAAAAAATCAATTTTCTTGCACCCATTTCGACATATTGTAATCCTTTTTTGTTATTGAAACCCTTTTAAGAATTATTTTTCTATAAACCTAAAGAGGTTGTATAAAGAAGTTTCATCATTCATAACCAATCATTTTTATTTATTTATTAATCTCACAACATCAAATGTATATATCCAATGATAATATAATAACATAATTATGCCCCATATATTTATATGTTATAATTTTAATGCAATAAAGTACATCTTTCTATTCTTGAATCAAAGCTGAAATTATACAATCATTCGTGCGGGTGGAGGAAGACCACCTCGCCAACTGATGTAATCATTCTCCCATCATTTTCTATCACCTGTATCTATGATTATAGATTTCATGAACCCATATTATATTAATTAATTTTTTTAAAATTATTTTAAATTAATTTTTAATATATTTTCTTACTTTTCTATCCACTTATTGATGATAATGACGTTTGTTCATACATGTTGATTGGAACCTCCACGAAATGATGTGGCATTTTTAACACAAATTCATCACATTGGTTTTATATATAATTTTGTTTAAATAAATAATTATATATATAAGATTTATTTTTTATTATAGAAATATAAAATAACACTTACATTATTTTTATCATAAACATTATAAAATATAAATATTACCCACTCGTACGTATGGCCTACCTTTTCTATAATTTTAACAGAGTTCATTTTCATAACCATATTTTATGGTTGGTATTAAATATATAATTTATGTATATAATTTATAATTATGTCATGATGATTATTATGGAGATGATTAAATAATAAAACCATTGACCGTAAGGAACCTTCCTAATTCATTTTATAATTTTTAGATGAATATCATCCAAACAACCGACATAAACTTAAATGAATACGTAATTGAATAAAAAATTATTAAAAAAATTAAAATGAAATCAGATATTAATAAAGTAAATAATTGACATAAATTTATTATTTCAAAATATAAATGGAATACATGATGTGTCCAAATCAATTTAAGGGGATTTCATTAATAAAAATTAATTTATATCTTCCCATATAACTCTTTTTTTCCTTTACCATGTTCTTATAAATGTTATAAAAAAAATATTATTCATGATTCAATTTTTTCTAGGGGTAAATTTTTACCATATATGACATTGTTCTCAATGATTTCAAAATAATTTTTTTGGGTTTCACATAAGGGACACATTACATTAAACAATACTTTTTAGATGTTTTAAAGATAATTTTCTAAATATTTATCTTCTATGTCCGTATTTTTAATGTTATTATATTTATAAATATTTAAAAAAACTTTAATGAATTATAATAGACATCTATGTAATTTTTCAAATTTCATTAAATGGTTTTAAAAAAATATTTTTTTATTATTTTATAGATATTGTTTTAACATTACTTATAAATTAAAAAAAATTATTCTATTTTAACATATTCGATGTAAATTAATTTTTCTACTTCAATAATGGTTAATTGATTTATGGATTCCTTTAAAATCATTAATTTTTTCTTTAACTAAGAAAACCATTATTTTCTTTTTTTCAATCTATTGTAAAAATCCATTTTTAATTAAATGGTAATTTGGATATCAATATATTTTCCATATATTAGTGTAAGGGATCTCTCTAAACCATCATTTTTCTTTTGGTTCAGTCATTTCTCTCTCAAACAGACATTTTGAATCTTTTTAATGTTATTTAATGCTTCAAAATTAGGTAAGCTTCTATATCACATATATACCTATCATATTATCAATTTCATTATTGTTATAATATATTCCATTATTTCATTTCTCAAATTAATTAAATAAGAAACCACTATTCATTATGATATAAGGAAAGATTATACAACACATTTTCTTTTAATTGACAATTCTTATGTTTATCCCTTATGATTGAAATCCTTTTTAGAGATTACATAATCATGAACATGTTATGATTGGTTCACCTAGATAACACTCCAAAATGTTGGGTAAAACTTTTGTCTCATGATATGTTATGTATATGATTTTTTAGTAAACCTAATACACTATAAGAATATATCCACTATGTAAGGTCACATTTTTAGTTACCCATGACTTATCATTCTATCATGTTTTATATTATTTGTAAGTCAACCCTGTTTCCATGATATTATGATATTAGGTTCTTTATATTATTCTCTCCTGTGATTACACATAATATTATTATTATATAAAAGTATATTCTACATTATAAGGATTAAAATTTAAAACTTGTTTTTATTTTTTTCATAATCTTGTTATTATAATAAAAGTTTGTTTATTATAATTATAGTTTCATTTAATATTTCATAATAAATTTTTTAGGAAATTGTTATTGTAGGCAGTTCCTATCTTATGTAATAAAATGATTATATGGAGTGCATAGTTTAATATTGAAATATAAAATTCTAATTTATGCATGAATGTACTAACATGTTTCTTTCTATATTCTTACATGACTGTTAGTGATATTATTTTCTCCTCCAATGTTAAAAAAATTATATATTGTTTCAATTATCATTAGAGACAGTTATGGGTTCTAAATGGAAATTATATTGATTTTTCAATAAAGAAAAAATTATTATATCATAAATGTACTGTTTTATAGGAAAAGTGGATACTAAGTGGATGTTTCCAAATTGTGATGTAATATTTATTTATGGAGGGGTTATTGCCTAATTCAACAAATCTCTAAACAATAAATATACTAAAATATTATAAAATGAAATCAAGTCTAGAAAAATAAATTTTATGGAATGTTTAAAGATGGGTCCTTATAATAATAAACCATCAGAGTAAGTAGAAACATAATATAGAATAATGCACTATTAAATTAAATACTACCACCTAAGTATACATCTTAACAGATCACCCATCCGAATGTTCAAAAATTATAATAAATAAAAGAGATTAAAATAAAAAAATTCTCTGCTAAATTGAACGATCCTTGCCTAATCCTTGTGCCCATTTAATGTAAAAGTTATCTATCTGAGCGATCATCCATAATAAGACACTTCTATTACCATACTAATTATTAAGGGGACTTATTTTATAGTAAATATCCATGGATCTCTGATATGGGTATTGATAAAACATAGTAGGACATCACATACTATTTCTAATGTATAAAAAGTACATGTAGTGTATTCACATTTGATATAATAATAATAAATAAAAAACATGTGGAATCACACTAAAATAATCATTATTGACCCTTATGATCTATGGTGGAACTTGGGAGGAACCAAACCTACTTCATTCACTGTTGGATGTCTCTATGAATAAAAGACACCACTCTAGGTGACAACTACAAACATTATTACTATATGGGAACATACACCTAGGGGTAACATAGAACACCATGGAACTATATATAATCAAACACCTAGCGTATATCACCCTAGAATATGATATGTATCGGGACTCAATTAATTAGGTTTCGTATCCTACCACTAGTGCCTAAGCACTCATTGGTATATCATATACACTCATGGGCAACTAATCTCTCTAAAAAAATAACAGTAACATATACACGGGGGAAACACAACCCACCCTATACCCATATCATATATATACACATGAGGGTGTCTCATATAACCACCAAACCATATAAATACACAGAGGGTTTTCACTACAACCTAGAGTTCTACTAATCCTCCATTATCCGAGGATCAAATATTTCTCTAGTTCCTGAATTCATATTCACATTTCACATAAATATATATTTATATATATATATAATCAACATAAAAAATATACTCCCCATAGGTTCATGTCAAACATAACAAGATGGCAAACTACTCGAACCGGGTACATGTCTCATTGGATAGCCTCTTATGAGTGGTACCCATCCTTTTCAATATACCCATACCATGATCACATAATCAATCCTCATGTTATACGATGATACCCAATATTAAAAGTAAATCCCTCCTTACACTACCCCTATCTAGGAAAATCAGGAATCTAGGAAACCCAATAATATCCCCTATGTCACACCCTGGTATGGACAACCTACATGGGTAGCTCTTTTTTATTCTCAACTCTGACCTCAATTGATAGTATAAAACCAAGTCAAAATCCCACATCACAACTCATTACCCATCCACAGGATCCTTCCAGAGCTAACATGCACTGAGGACCTTCAAAACCTGATACTATGTAATTTGACTATACAACATACCCTCATTGGGATTGTCTGACATCATCCTATGGAGAGATATCATCTAATCACATAGAAAAAATTCCTCACTATCAAACCATATCTTATCTTAATGGGATCATCTTACTCCTTTATCATATTAAATTCTTTCTACATCTACATACATTTGTCCCATATCCTGATTAATATGTATAGTTTTATTACAAATCCATGTATTCCTAAGACACTCATACCTACCAAGTTAGTAGTATAAAAAACCATAGGATTCCCACTTCACATATCATTCATTTTCAGAAAAAAAAACATCACCATATGTGTCCAATGAATTAATATTGTGTTTAAGGGTTGATCATGGAATATATAATATTAAGTTAATTCATTATAATTTTTAAGAAACATATTTATTTAATTAAATTTCAGTCAACAATAGTAGAAAGATCATATTTCGGATTCCCTATAAAGAATTAATAAAAAATAGGTAGTTGTTCAAGTACCACAAACCTTTTATGGATTTCTTCCATTTAGGGAACCTCAACCATAACCAACCATGATTTTTTGAGGCTCAAATAAAGATCTTAGCTCATATATCAAGACACCATGACAGTTTCAATTATTTATAAGATCATAAATTTACTAATTTAATTTAATTAAAATATCAATAATCACTTGAAAACTCATTTTTTCCCCACTGATGCATAATTTAAAAGAAATGGGGTGTGGTCCACTCTCGACACTCACCCAAACTTAAGCCACACAAAATCCCCATCAAATAACACAAAATTAATTACCAACATCATAAAATTCTATTAATACTCAATGATTAATTTTGGCATCAGCATTCCTCAATCAAAATATTAAAATATAGGATGCGATCATCATTAATAGACATCCCTAACTATGCTATGAAAAAACCAAAAAACCCATATGATTCCACCGTAAATTGGTGAAATTATTAACGAAATCCTAGAAATAAAATTACAAAAAATGACTGAATGAAGGATAAGAACAATGTATCTAAATAGAGACTGAACCATACCACAAATTTCTAAAAAAACATCATCATCAACTCCTCATTCTATGGGGGAATAGAAATGATAAATGGAGCATGGGAATCCCCTAATTTATCAATGTGAGAGGAAGTAGAAGGGAGAGGGAGAAATAAAAACTAAATTTTTTAAGGATGTCAATTTATCATTATTTTATAAATTTTGGTCAGTTTCATAGTTGATTATCTTGGATTTTGAAACCATGTGCTAACTTTCAATCAAGCACTACCTCAAGGCTCACCCCTGCACATAGTTTGGTTGCATGTTTTACAAATCATGACCCAATAATGAATCTCTATATGAAATTTTTCAAAAATGCACTTGATTACAATATATGATTCTCAATAACCATGTATAATCCTTGTGTCAACACCCTGGAAAAAACTATCATACATTTTTTCCTAAAACTCCACAATATTTTCCCTAACCGTATGGTAATCATTAAGATAGGTGAAATCCTTCCAAAAACATCATCATTCCGAAAAAAATCGTGTTAAATTCATGAACCAAAAGCTCATCTTATATATCGATCTATATCTAAAAACCCATTATTATGAAACTCCAAATCTATGAATTCCAATTTCAATCTATGATCTCAAAACATTCCAACATACATGCCCAAAAAATAAGATTTATTCAAAATTTCACAACCCATAATTATTGATGGTTTTACACCTCATAACCTAATCAATTTAACCACTATATAATGCTCTATATTAAGAAAACAAAAAAATCCATATCTGAACTCAATTAAGGAATTGTCCATCCATTGGATTGAAAGAAATGATATGTTCAATAAAATCATAGAGAAGATAAAAAAAATTAATAAACATAAGGAAAGTGATCTATTAGAGGAAAATAGAAAAGATTTATAGAAATATAAAAACAATTATATTAATCCATAATCTAATTTATTCATCTAAATTCATGGTAACATCCCATAAAAATATCACCCAAAGAGTCCTATTTGTATATCTATATATTCAATATATTTGTAACGACCTAAAGATTTTCAATGGAAAATTTCCTTCTTATATTTATGCCATAAAAACACAACATAATGAACTACTAAGTGATAAGTGACCTTTAAACATAATTTTGTCACCCCTATGGTTGGGATTTTAAAAATCTGACATACACGGTTGTGTTCAAGACTGTTTTTGGAGTCTAATGAAACAAAAATAATTTTTGGTGAATAGTAACCTAACCATATGAATAGTAACCTACCCTTATGAATAGTAAAATGGACCTTCTGAATAGTAAATAAGAGTAACACTACCTATGAATTATAAAAGAAAATTTAGACATCTTAGAAAGTGAAAAATGGACCTTAGTAAATGTTTTTGGTATTTTATAAGTCATAAATAAATAATTATATTTAATTAATTAATTTAAAATAATATTTATTTCCCTGGTATGTATTAATAAATTATTTAATCAATGTATAATAGTTTTTAGATAATTTTATAGGACCCTACTAAATTTTTGAAAGAACTATAAAATCAGTTTTAATCTTAAAACTGTTTTTTAAGTAAATTATGATTTTAATTAAATATTAAATTAATAATATTTAGAAAATTATTTTTAAAAAATGGACTTCATTTTTGGATTCTACATGTCGAAAAATGGTTGGGGTAAATTTTTTGGAATTTTCTGAGATACTTGAATTTTTGATGAATAGTGGAATCCGATAATTCACAATAAATGCTAAATAATGTATTAATTGAGTCACCGATGATGTTCTACTAATGTAAGCCCACATCGTTCGAGATTACATTATAAAATTACTATTATTGGTTTCCAAGACTCACTATTCTTTGTCTTAGGTGAAATTAATAAACTATTCAATTTTATATTAAGGAAACCCCTCTCCCCTCCACTATAAAACCCACACTTCACTCCTTCTTTTCCTCACACCTCGAAAGCTCCAAGCCTTCTCTAAAATCTGTCCAAACATCTTTCCTACCACCTCCCCCACGTCCAAAAGCTTCTGGTCTCATCAAAAGACCAAGCCTATCTTTCTTAAAGCGGATTTTAAGAGGAAGATTCTAGAGGTAATTTCTCTCTCTCTTCTCCTTTATTTTCCTTTCATGTTCAAGTTCCTTTCTTGATCTATCTCTACCTATCTTCATCAAAATTGTTTCTTAACTCTAGTATTATACATATACTGTAATCTTATTATTCTAATGGTATATTATATCACCCACACTTTTTCCCTCTTCCTTTTATTTTATTAAAGAGAACGCTGTTCAAGAGGTGTTAAATTTTTCACCTTCAAAAATGACAAGATCTCTTCTTCCATTTCTACCTTCAAATCTGGTCATGATACCATTTTTATGGTTGAACCAGAATATTTTATATTTGTTATGTTCTATTCTACGTTCTTTAAATAACCTATGACCATATTACTAAGTGAAATGTTAAAACGAGTTTCTTGTGATCCAAAAACCGCTCAAATTAACCCAAATAATCTTCATTTAATTCATATCTAATGATTCGTCCACATGGATATATTATAACTCATTATAAAATCATTGAAGCTTCTTTAATATAATTAATAACATGTTATATCAGTACTGGATGTTTACTGTAGAAACCTGAAGCTTAACGTACATAGATATTACATTACTTTTGCGGAATACTTAGTACATAACAAAACACACACACAAGGACCGTAATAGTTTAGTGTCTTTGGAAACTCAGAATAAAATCTTCTAATCGTGGTGAAAGATCTTCAAAATCTCCCATAAAGATCTTCCTTTTTTATACCTAAAAGCTTCCTTTATATCCTGGGGAAATGAAAACATAAAAGGGTGAGCTCAAATGCTCAGTAAGGGTAAACAAAAGAAATATCAATCACATCGTATACACAATCACATAACATTTGGAAATCTTAACCTGCAAAAGAGATCATAATTTCATAACATGGGATAAATCATGACAGTGTAATGTAATCACAATAATCATAACTTAAAACAAGAAACTTTGTGGCATAAACACATAATCATAGAAAATCATATCTTGTTAGTCAAGACTCATTGCCAAGACTATCTTAGTGGACAAAGTCCCTTTCTGAACCGAGTCACCCTCGTTCCAGTCCTGTTTCACTGAACTGGTATAACCTACCGTTCTAGCCATGTCTATCTCATGAGATATAAAATCTTTACCCAATGCATTGGAGGGAGATATAGGTCCCACCCATCTCATAATGATACCATTATTATGTGTGCAAAAAAATCATAAATCATGCATCATTGCATAACCCATGTAATACAAATGGGAATCATAAACATCATGACATCATAAAACAATTCATATAAGATAAAAGAATTCATAAAAATAATTCCATCACAACATAATCAAATCAATGTAATAATAGGGATAAAAACACAACCCTTTATTATCTTATATGGAAAATAATTTTGATAAAACACTTAAACTCCATTCTTGAGGAAAATATCCTGTCTTCTTCAAAAACATTTTTGCTTTTATAACATGTCATACGACCTTAAACTAAAATAATTTTATTAAAAATAAACTTGAAAACTTGTAAAGGAAGCTTCTTGGAAATAATGTTTTAAAAATCCATTCATTCCGTATAAGTTAAAAAACATTCTTCGTACTTTTGCCGGAAAAGTCAAAAAGTACCTCGTACGAAAAATGACAAATGATTCCTTTCATATCCTTTACTAAAAACTCACCGAAGGGTAAAATTGGATTTAAAATACAGTAGGTGGATGGAAATAAATTTTACATATTGAGGAAACATGGATGTGGATTATAAAATACACCCCAGTAAATACTAAAGTATAAACAATCTCGGATACAAATGAGATTGTGATATTTCCCTTACCTTAGGTCCGACTTGCTTTGTAAGTGTCTGAAGCTCATGTATAATGGTTTAAATAATGTTATTGACTTATTATAGAATCATACATATTGATATGATATCATATATGGTCATATTCTTAGCTTCTTATCAATAATATCTCATTGTTACTTGTTATTCGGGTCTTTATTGCCTTTTGTTCTTACGCGTGTTTTTCCGAATAAATTATTATTCTTCTTTTAAGGTTATAGATACCTTATATCCAGAATGGTATTATTGTAACATATATCATATTTATTTATTCAATTCATTTATATAATTACTTTTTAATGATGATCATGTAGAACGAGTTGCATCACATCGTGGAGACGGTATTCCGTACGTACGCACGAGTGAGGATATCATTCCCATGATCGCGGAATTGTATTTAAGTGTATTTATAATATTTAATTTACTCATTACACCATTATACCCATCCTTATAAGGTGATGGTGGATAATAGATTACACCACGGTGTGGAGACGGTATTCCGTACGTACGCACGCGCGGTGATTTCATTTTTCCGTAGGATGGATAGAAGGTGAATTAGGGTTGTTTCCTATTTATAATAACATATCAGTATGTAAGTAATTCTGATGTTATTACTTTGTCATGAAACAACTAAAGAAGAAGAAGTTGAAGAAGAATGAAATTGAAAAGATCGGTAATGGATATTACCTCTTCTTTGAAACGCCTCTTTGAATCCTCCACTTAGAGAACTAAGATTGGTCTTTGAAGAAGACCAGGACCCCTAGGATCATTCTAGGGAAGTGGAGAAGGGATTTTGGCAGGGTTTGGACGAGCATGAGTGCTCAAATTGGTGTGAGGAGGAGGGGGAGGAGGTGTCCTTTTATAAGGGAGGAGAGGGGCACCTTAGGAATATCTCAAAATATTATTTTATATTAAAGTCAAAATAGGTTTATAATGGTTCCAAAGGGTCTTATTTCGAAGCTAAAGTGGGGATGGGTCGCAATAATATCAACCAATAGGATTTTGACAAGTTTAGGTTTTTATTTTAACCTTATCAATTAGATTTAACTCTAAGTTAAATAATTTAACTTTTATCGTGTCTTTTTGTTTTCTTACACTATATGGTTAATACACTTACTATAACATTCCAAACGAACCCCAAATTGTTTATTATTAATATATATATCCTTATCTAAGTCATTTGGCCGAACCTTAGATTTTTAGGAATAAAATAACAATTAATAATATAATATTTCATTTAAAAACTATTTTGTGTCAATTTTGACACTATTTGATATATGATTTTTGTGAAAGTCATAACAGAATTATATGTTCGAAACAAGTTAATTAAATCAACACTAATATATCATAGTAACCTATAAAATTAGTGGGATTCATAAAAACTCTCCAATTACATTTATTTTGGTGTTTATAACATCAATTATGTCAATATTTCATTAATAAGATAATTACTGCATCATCATTGTGTCAAAAATAAATTAAATTATTTAATGTCTAAAAATTACAAATAAAATACAATTATGTAGGAAATCTTTTATCTTTCTAATGAATATTTATAGTCGAATTTATCTTATGTATATCCCGATATTAAAAATTATTTACTTATTAAACTTTAATTTTAACTATTTTAACCCTTCTTTAAATGAATTAATAATAAATGTCCTAATCTAATCCAAGTGGGCCTAAATTATAATATTTTACACTTAAGGTTGTTTTTGGTCGATATAAACTTGTCCAATATGATTAGGACATGTGTTGGGGTAATGTTAATATCATTCTTACCCTTAATTACCCTATTTACTTTTAACCGTGGTAAAAAAAAGTAAAAAGTTACTATTCACCAAAAATTATTTTCATCTCATTGAACCAAATTTTACTTACTGACATCAACCATGTCTCTCGGATTTTTGAAATTCAAATCACAAAAGCGGTAAAATTAAGATTTATGAAAAAATTAGTTTTTTTAACTACCACTTAATAGTTTCACTATTCATCAAAAATTGAAGTTTTTCAGAACAATGCCAAAATTTCATCCTAAGCTATATTTCATATTCCGAAATCAGAAATGAAGTCTATTTTACAAAATTCATAACATAGAAGTTGCATTAATTAATTTTATAATTAAATCCCGCTGTTAAAACAAATAGCGTGTTTTTAAGAAACAATATCTATCAAAAGATTGACACTTGTTTATGTCTGGTTTAAATGTGAAATTACATCCAATGACCAACATTGTATTCAATTGTAAAAATATATTCTAAATATACTTTAAAACCACTCAAATTAAAAATTTATCACTATTAATTATTTCGATTGAAAAATTTGTTTTTTAATTAAAATTTAGTAATTTTCACTATTCATCAAAATATGAAAGTTATCCGAAAAGTACCAAAATATCACCTTAGGCTAAATTCAATACTCCAAATCCAAAAATGAAGTCCTTTTTGAGAGCTAAAATTTCTAAAATTTTAAACGGTGGTTATTACTATTCATAATAGCTTGTTTTAATAATATTTTAATAGCATATCGTTGTTTAGTGAAACTCGGTATTGCGTACTACACACGCTATCGAGGAAGGTCGTGATTGCGTGTAATGCAAGGCAAGTCAAGGATGTGTGTTGTGCAAGCTCCTTTTGGTGTAGCATACAACACAAGACATTAAAATTAAAAAGAATATTTTTCATAAAATCTCGGGCTATTACATTCTACCCCCCTAAAAATGAATTTCGCCCTCGAAATTCGTCGGGGTTATAAATGGTTTACTACTCAAAAGTTTCTTTAATAGAAACCCACATCATAAAAAGGAATACCGAAAGTTGGCTTAAAAAAACTAAAGTATGAAATGTAATGATTACTGAAATAAACTAATCATTGGGTTTCCACATAGGTGAAAATATGGATATGGAAGAGAAATCTAACCATCATGTTCTGATGGAGAGTGGTAGAGAACATGGCTATAGAAAAGCCAGCAATCACAAAGCCATAAATTTGTGACAATCTAAGGTACCATCTGATTCATCAGATATAAGAGCACCAGGACAACATTTTTGGTTTTCAAGATCATTTCCCTAAAGTTGATGAATTAAAAGAAATACTTACATGATTTTGGTACAATCTCACTGTTGTTCGTGAATTGAACAATTTCCACTTCATCCCTTAAAGAAATGAAGTTGAATTTGTTATTCGTGATGTGTTAGCAGATCATGTGATAGAATGGTGGGTCATTCCATCTCTTTCAAACAAAAGTTTAACAAAAGTTATAAGTCCATCTTATGGTTAGATTAATCGTATATGGTTCCAAAAATGAACTTATACTTCATATATCATACCGGTTAATAAATAAAACTAGTTTCTACTAATTAGGGACTTCCTGTAGGCCAGTGGTAGGCGATAAAGGCCAGTCGCACTTCGGTTGTGGGTTTGATTCCCATTGCCTTGTCCGACGCGATGGGCTGTCGCCCATCCTGCAGGTTGTCCTTTTTCTAAAACTACATTACTATAACATCCCATCAATAATATCGAAAAAAGAACTTCTATCCTTAAACAATACTATTTTATGTCCAACATAATCCATTCTAGTATTTAGGCTTATCCATAATACTGCAGTCCATTGTCATAATATAGTGAAAACGATTACCAGAGATTTAATACCATCGTTGAACCCCATATATCATAAGATATGTTTTGTTGGTCACATTCCAAACATTCAAAGTCCTTAATCATGTATTCTCTTGAATACCCATTTAACCTTAATGAATGAAGTTAAAAGTTAACACTTTCCACATACCAAAATCCTCAAAATTCTATATACTCAAACCATGATATAACCTTCTCCTTATATCAGTCATGAGCTCATGAATACTATCAAACATTTAATTTTCTCCTTATCCCTTCATTATGCACATATCATCTACATTCCAAAAATATCTGAATAACCTTTCATGGATACTGGTAACATTAATCATACACTTTCAAAACTCAGGGAAAGACAATAGTGTAACAATCCTTAGAAGTCTCTTTATTCCATAGTACCATGAGATTACTTATACAACATTTCACATGATAAACATGTAATCATTCCACTACATTCTTAAACCATTGACCGAGCTTTAACAATTCTTTCATCTCACATATCATTTGTAGTCTCTTCATCATCATCCACATAAATACTACCCATACGACCATACTGATTCTCTTCATGAGACTTTCTCTTAGGGAATTGGTTTGCATAATGCCCGTATATTCCACATTTAAAACATTTAACCATTGTTGATGTCATAGCAATACCATTATCCTCATCCCTGGTGTTAACTGAACCATTTCCTTTGCACTTACTGGCTTTGTGTCCTTCTTTTCCACACCCAAAGCATCTTCCAGTTCCTTTGAAACATTCTCCTTGATGCCTCTTCCCACATGATTTACATAGGGGAAATTGAACATTCTTTACTCTATGATCATCATGAAAATCCATCTTTCTCTTATTAGCCGAGTTAGGAAACTTACCAAATTTTACTTTAATGATCATATTCTGAGATTGCTGATTTGGCATAATAATGATGTTTGGACCTCCAAATCCCATTTCATTTGGTTGCTCTTGAAGAATATCATTCCATTGTCCATCATATCCTCCATTATCATGAATCATCTTGTTTCCAGCCATTTTCTAAAACCCAAAAAGAATAGTGTGAGAGGAAAAAATCATAATAAAGGGGGAATAACTTTAATATCTAACATCTTTGGTTTAATCTAATATCGTTACCATAGTTCTAGGACTATATCCTATACGTATACTTATCCTTAGGGACATCCCTAGACATACCATAGAAATATCTCTAGGGATCTTAGTAACGTTTTCGCATCTTAGTTTCCAAAGGTTGACTAAACTTTTCCTTTGATACCAACTGTAGAAACCCGAAGCTTAACGTACATAGATATTACATTACTTTTGCGGAATACTTAGTACATAACAAAACACACACACAAGGACCGTAATAGTTTAGTGTCTTTGGAAACTCGGAATAAAATCTTCTAATCGTGGTGAAAGATCTTCAACATCTCCCATAAAGATCTTCCTTTTTTATACCTAAAACCTTTCTTTATATCCTGGGGAAAAGAAAACATAAAAGGGTGAGCTCAAATGCTCAGTAAGGGTGAAAAAAAGAAATATCAATCACATCGTATACACAAGCACATAGCTTTTGAAAATCTTAACCTGCAAAAGAGATCATAATTTCATAACTTGGGATAAATCATGATAGTGAAATGTAATCACAATAATCATAACTTAAAACAAGAAACTTTGTGTCATACACACATAATCATAGAAAATCATTTCTTGTCAGTCAAGACTCATTGCCAAGACTATCTTAGTGGACAATGTCCCTTTCTGAACCGAGTCACCCTCATTCCAGTCCTGTTTCACTGAACCGGTATAACCTACCGTTCTAGCCATGTCTATCTCATGAGATATAAAATCATTACCCAATGCATTGGAGGGAGATATAGGTCCCACCCATCTCATAATGATACCATTCTTATGTGTGCCACAAAATCATAAATCATACATCATTGCATAACCCATGTAATACAAATGGGAATCTTAAACATCATGACATCATAACACAATTCATATAAGATAAAGGAATTCATAAAAATAATTCCATCACAAAATAATCAAATCAATGTAATAATAGGGATAAAAACAGAACCCTTTATTATCTTAGATGGAAAATAATTTTGATAAAACACTTGAACTCCATTCTTGAGGAAAATATCCTTTCTTCTTCAAAAACATTTTTCATTTATTAACATGTCATACGACTTTAAACTAAATGAAGTTTATTAAAAATAAACTTGAAAACTTATAAAGGAAGCTTCTTGGAAATAATGTTTTAAAAATCCATTCATGCCGTATAAGTTAAAAAAAACATTCTTCGTACTTTTGTCGGAAATTTAAAAAAATACCTCGTACGAAAAAAGAAAACAGATTCCTTTCATATCCTTTACTAAAAACTTACCGAAGGGTAAAATTGGATTTAAAATACAGTAGGTGGATGGAAATAAATTTTACATATTGAGGAAACATGGATGTGGATTACAAAATACACCCCAGTAAATACTAAAGTATAAACAATCTCGGATAAAAATGAGATTGTGATATTTCCCTTAACTTAGGTATGACTTGCTTTGTAAGTGTCCAAAGCTCCTGTATAATGGTTTAAATAATGTTATTGACTTATTATAGAATCATATATATTGATATGATATCATATATGGTCATATTCTTAGCTTCTTATCAATAATATCTCATTGTTACTTGTTATTCGGGTCTTTATTGCCTTTTGTTCTTACGCGTGTTTTGCCAAATAAATTATTATTCTTCTTTTAAGGTTATAGATACCTTATATCTAGAATGGTATTAGTATAACATATATCATATTTATTCATTCAATTCATTTGTATAATTACTATGTAATGATGATCATGTAGAACGAGTCGCATCACATCGTGGAGACGGTATTCCGTACGTACGCACGAGTGAGGATATCATTCCCATGATCGTGGAATTGTATTTAAGTGTATTTATAATATTTTAGTTACTCATTACACCATTATACCCATCTTTGTAAGGTGATGGTGGAAAATAGATTACACCACGGCGTGGAGACGGTATTCCATATGTACGCACGCGCGGTGATTTCATTTTTCCATAGGATGGATAGAAGGTGAATTAGGGTTGTTTCATATTTATAATAACATATCAGTATGTCAGTAATTCTGATGTTATTAATTTTTCATGAAACAACTAAAGAAGAAGAAGTTGAAGAAGAAATAAATTGAAAATATCGGTAATGGATATTACCTCTTCTTTGAAACGCCTCTTTGAATCCTCCACTTAGGGAACTAAGATTGGTCTTTGAAGAAGACCAGGACCTCTAAGATTATTCTAGGGAAGTGGAGAATGGATTTTGGCAGGGGTTGGCCGAGCTTGAGTGCTCAAATTGGTGTGAGGAGGAGGGGGAGTAGGTGTCCTTTTATAAGGGAGGAGAGGGGCACCTTAGGAATATCTCAAAATATTATTTTATATTAAAGTCAAAATCGGTTTATAATGGTTCCAAAGGGTCTTATTACGAAGATAAAGTGGGGATGGGTTGAAATCCTATCAACCAATAGGATTTTGACAAGTTTAGGTTATTATGTTAACCTTATCAATTAGATTTAACTCTAAGTTAAATAATTTAACTTTTACCGTGTCTTTTTGTTTTCTTACACTATATGGTTGATACACTTACTATAAAATGCCAAACGAACCCCAAATTGTTTATTATTAATATATATATCCTTATCTAAGTCATTTGGCCGAACCTTAGTTTTTTAGGAATAAAATGACAATTAATAATTTAATATTTGATTTAAAACCTATTTTGTGTCAATTTTGACACTATTTGATATATGATTTTTGTGAAAGTCATAACAGAATTATATGTTCAAACAAAGTTGATTAAATCAACACTAATATATCATAGTAACCTAGAAAATTTGTGGGATTCATAAAAACTCTCAAATTACATTTATTTTGGTGTTTATAACATCAATTATATCAATATTTCATTAATAAGATAATTACTGCATCATCATTGTGTCATAAATAAATTAAATGATTTAATGTCTAAAAATTACAAATAAAATACCATTATATAGGAAATATTTTTATCTTTCTAGTTAATATTTATAGTCGAATTTATCTTATGTATAACCCCATATTAAAAATGATTTACTTATTAATCTTTAATTTTAACTATTTTAACCCTTCTTTAAATGAATTAATAATAAATGTCCTAATCTAATCCAAGTGGGCCTAAATGATAATATTTTACACTTAAGGTTGTTTTTGGTCGAGATAAACTTGTCCAATAGGATTAGTACATGTGTTATGGTAATGTTAATATCATTCTTACCCTTAATTACCCTATTTACTTTTAACTGTGGTTAAAAAAAGTAAAAAGTTACTATTCACCAAAAATTATTTTCATCTCATTGAACCACATTTTACTTACTGACATCAACCGTGTCTCTTGGATTTTTTAAATTTCAATCACAGAAGTGGTAAAATTAATATTTATGAAAAAATTAGTTTTTTTAACTACCACTTAGTAGTTTCACTGTTCATCAAAAATTAATGTTTTTCAGAACAATGCCAAAATTTCATCCCAAGCTATATTTCTTTTTCCGAATTCAAAAATGAAGTCTATTTTAAAAAATTCATAACATAGAAGTTTCATTAATTAATTTTATAATTAAATCCCGCTGTTAAAACAAATAGCGTGTTTTTAAGAAACAATATCTATCAAAAGATTGACACATGTTTATATATGGTTTAAATGTGAAATGACATCCAATGACCAACATTGTATTAAATTGTAAAAATATATTCTAAATATACTTTAAAACAACTCAAATTAATAATTTATCACTATTAATTATTTCGATTGAAAAATTTGTTTTTTAATTAAAATTTAGTAATTTTCACTATTCATCAAAATATGAATGTTATCCGAAAAGTACCAAAATATCACCTTAGGCTAAATTCGATACTCCAAATCCAAAAATGAAGTCCATTTTGAGAGATAAAATTTCTAATATTTTAAAAGGTGGTTATTACTATTCATAACGGCTAGTTTTAATAATATTTTAATAGCATATCGTTGTTTAGTGAAACTCGGTATTGCGTACTACACACGCTATCGAGGAAGGTCGTGATTGCGTGTAATGCAAGGAAATTCAAGGATGTGTGTTGTGCATGATCCATTTGGTGTAGCGTACAACACAACACATTAAAATTAAAAAGAATATTTTTTATAAAATCTCGGGCTGTTACATTTACCCATGATCTACCCAAACATCAATTTAAGAATACAAGTGGACCGCTCAAGAAAACCATGAAAACGAACATCCCCGATCAATGTTTTTAAACTCTATAAGTCATCCAATGGAACATAATATGAAATAATTAAACCATAATGAACCCTATTAATTTATAAAAGGTTCTGGAATTTCTAATTAATTAATATAATGTCATTATACAGTACATTAAAGAGAAGGATGCATTCGAGTACATGGTAAGGGGAAATCTCGAACCCAATTTTCTTCCTTCGGGTTCTCCCTCTTTCACTCAATTTTTGATATGGTTACTCCTCAAGGATCAATTTTTCATCATTTAATTCAATTTTCTGGGATATACTTGTTTTTCACTATTTTTTATGTCCAACAAAATTTTTTCCAATATAACCCTTCTTTCAATATCTCACCTTTTACCTATCATTCAAGGTTGATGGTTCTTGTATCAAGTATGTTGTTCCCTATTTATTTTGGGAACCCAAAGCTTATGAATGTGTTATTATGAGATGAAACCCATTCCATTCCATGGGTTATTTATGTACATGTTTGATATGTTTTCTATGTAGCAAGCATGATAATGATAATGTTAGGATGTGACGGGTGCGCCCAAAATTATATAGCGCAATATGAATGTTTAAATGTGACGTGTGCGCCCAGAATTATATAGAGCTCCAATGGATTGGGTAAAGTGATGAATCCCATGAGTAAATGTGAAATTATGTGTGAACAAGATGCTAGATTTTTTCACAAGTATTTGTGGTAGTTAACCACTAAGACATGATGTTTCATTTTTATGCATTGCCACATTTCAAGTTTATTGTTTATGCTCCTCTCATGTTCATGATATTTTTCCTACGTCATTATTATGCTCACCCCATGTTGTATTGTTCATATCTATCCTCTTACTGGGATTCTAGATCACCCCTTTTTATGTATATCCTCAGGTGGCTACATGTACTAAGGAGAGGACAAGTTCCAATAAGAATCTTGAGAAGATGAAACTAAATAAATGTTTATGGTTAATGTTGTATTTGTTATGTATGGTCCTAGTTTTTCCATGACACTAAACCTCTGGATCCTCTATGTGTAATACTATTATGTTGTTTATCTTTTAAATGATTTAATAGTAATGTAAGAAAAGGCCGGGTTTCTATAGTTGGTTTCCGAGGAAAGGTTTAGTTAATTTGTGGATTAGGATTAGTGAACCCTAGAGAAAGCCTACAACATGAGACTAAGTACAAATATGCACACAAGGATATTTACCTAGGGATCCCATATGTTATGTTTTTGGTATAATTGTTTAAATGGATAAGTTATTCATGACTTTTTTTACTTATGTTTTGTTCTATCCTTTTCTATTTTAGAAAATGGTGGGAACCAGGATAGGTAATGAAGGAGAAGTACCCTCACCTGTTTGTGTAAAGTGAAAATTTGGGGGCGAAATTTCTTAAGGGGGAAGAATTTAATGACCCAAATTTTTTCAATGCAAAATAACCTTCTTATATTTATGTCATAAAAACAAAAAATAATTAACTACTAAGTGATAAGTGACCTTTAAACCTAATTTTTTCACCCCTATGGTTGGAATTTTAAAAATCAGACATACACGGTTGTGTTCAAGATAATTTTTGGAGTCTAATGAAACAAAAATAATTTTTGGTGAATAGTAACCTACCCTTATGAATAGTAACCTACCCTTATGAATAGTAAAATGACCCTTATGAATAGTAAATAAGAGTAACATTACCTATGAATAATAAAATAAAATTTAGACATCTTAGAAAGTGACAATTTGATCTTAGTAAATGTTTTTGGTATTTTATAAATCATAAATAATTAATTATAATTAATTAATTAATTTAAAAGAATATTTATTTCCCTTGAATGTATTCATAAATTATTGAATCAATTTATAATAGTTTTTAGATAATTTTATAAGACCCTACATAATTTTTGAAATAACTATAAAATCAGTTTTAATCTTAAAACTGTTTTTTAAGTAAATTATCATTTTAATTAAATATTAAATTAATAATATTTAGAAAAATATTTTTGAAAAATGGACTTCATTTTTGGATTCTACACGTCGAAAAATGGTTGGGGTAAAATTTTTGAAATTTTCTGAGATACTTGAATTTTTGATGAATAGTGGAATCCGATAATTCACAATAAATGATAAATAATGTATTAATTGAGTCACCAATGATGTTCTGCTGATGTAAGCCCACTTGGTTCGGGATTACATTATCAAATTACTATTCTTGGTCATACAAGACTCACTATTCCTTGTCTTAGGTGAAATTAATAAACTAATCAATTTTATATTAAGGAAACCCCTCTCCCCTCCACTATAAAAGCCACCCTTCACTCCCCCTTTTCCTCACACCTCTCAAGCTCCAAGCCTTCTCTAAAATCTGCCCAAACATCTTCACTATCACCTCCCCCACGTCCAAAAGCTTCTGGTATCATCAAAAGACCATGAATATCTTCCTTAAGGAGGATCTAAAGAGGAAGATTATAGAGGTAATTTCTCTCTCTCTTCTCCTTTATTTTCCTTTCAAGTTCAAGTTCCTTTTTTGATCTCTATCTACCTATCGTCATCAAAATTGTTTTGTAACTCTAGTATTATACATATACTGTAATATTGTTATTCTAATGGTATATTATATCACCCCAAACCCTTTCCCTCTTTCTTTTATTTTATTAAAGTAAACGTTGTTCATGAGGTGTTAAATTTATCACCTTAAAAAACGACATGTTATCTTCTTCCATTTATACCTTCAAATCTGGTCATGAAACCATTTTTATGGTTGAGCCTGAATATTTTATATTTATTATGTTATATTTTATGTTCTGGAAATAACCTATGGCCATATTACTAAGTGAAAAGTTAAAACGAGTTCGTTGTGATCCAAAAACTGATCAAATTAACCCAAATAATCTTCATTTAATTCTTATCTAATGATTCGTCCACATGGATCTAATATAACTCATTATAAAATCATTAAAGATTCTGTAATTTCATTAATAACATGTAATATTAGTACTGGATGTTTACCCATGATCTACCAGAACATCAATTTAAGAATACAAGTGGACCGCTCAAGAAAACCATGAAAACGAACATCCCCGATCAATGTTTTTAAACTCTAGAAGTCATCCAAAGGAACATAATATGAAATAACGAAACCAGAATGAACCCTATTAATGTATAAAAGGTTATGGAATTTCTAATTAATTAATATAATGTCATTATACAGGACATTAAAGAGAATAAGTCATTCTAGTACAAGTTAAGGGGAAATCTCGAACCCAATTTTCTTCCTTTGGGTTCTCCTTGTTTCACTCCATTTTTGATATGGTTACTCCTCAGAGATCATTTGTTCATAATATCCATTACTTTTCTGGGATACATATATTTTTCACTTGTTTTTATGTCCATGAAATTTTTTTCCAGAATAACTCTTCTTTCAAGATCTCACCTTTTACCTCTCATTCAAGGTTGATGGTTCTTGTATCAAGTATGTTGTTCCCTATTTATTTTGGGAACCCAATGCTTATAAATGTGTTATTATGATATGAAACCCATTAAATTCCATGGGTTATTTATGTACATGTTTGATATGTGTTCTATGTGGAAATCAAGATAATGATAATGTTATGGTGTGACGGGTGCGCCCGAAATTATATAGCGCAATATGAATGTTTAAATGTGACGGGTGCGCCCGGAATTATATAGCGCTCTAATGCATTAAGTAAAGTGATGAATCTCATGAGTAAATGTGAAATGATATGTGAACAAGATACTATATTTTTTCACAAATATGTGTGGTAGTTAACCACTAAGACATGATGTTTCATTTTTTTGCATTGCCACATTTCACGTTTATTTTTTATACTCCTCTCATGTTCATGATCTTTTGCCTATGTCATGATTATGCTCACACAATGATGTATTTTTCTTATCTATCCTCTTACTAGGCTTCTAGATCACCCCTTTTTATGTATATCCTCAGATGGATACATTTTCTAAGGAGAGGAAAAGTGCCAATAAGAATCTAGAGAAGATGAAAGTAAATAAATTTTTATGGTTAATGTTGTATTTGTTATGTATGGTCCTAGTTTGCCCAAGAAACTAAACCTTTGGATCCTCTATGTGTAATACTATTATGTTGTTTATCTTTGAAATTATGTAATAGTAACGTAATAAAATGCCGGGTCACTATAATATTAGAGAGAAAATATCATAATTTAGAAATAATGGGACCTAGTTAGAATCAGTGTTTGTGGGTTGTCTCCTTAGCATGAAAGGAATTTTGTTGATAGTTTTATAATGATAATATTTTTAGTAATTATGTTTACCTATGTGTGAAGTATAGTGCATAGGCCATAGTCTATATCACAAAGAAGAAACGTAAAAACCATATTTTTCTATTTTCTTATTTATAAATAATTAAATTAATAATAAATAAATAAAATACCAAAAGGGAGTATATTTAAAAAATGAATGCGATATATATATATGAAAATAAATAACGGACTAATAAAGAAGAGAATGAAATTATTATGAAAAAGGATATTTTGTTCTCTAGTGTTAATGGTGGGGAAAATCATTGTTCATTGAAGCATAAATTTAGATTGCTCTTCATATTTATGAATAGTTAAATAACAGTCATCTTTTGTATTCCTGTTATAACTATGATCACCCTATATCAAAATCAATTCATGGGGGAGGGATATCTTCCATAATTTATCCATCATACCTCTTCACTAAATGTTTATAATCAGTCTAAGATCTCCCAATTGAATAAATTAAACCGTGAAGATAAGAAAAATATTTTAACAAGATAATTGAACTTATGTTGAACGAAAAAATGGAGTCACTGCATACCATAATAAAAATAAATATCAATTTTTTTTGTAAATTAATCAAAATAAAAATAATAAAAACCCATAGTAAAACTAAAATAATCTAATCTAACTTCACATGGAATACAACAAGTATTAGTTATCCATTAGTGTGAATAATAGAATCATAGTGGAAGGAAAACATAGAATATGATAGAGGGTATAAAATTAGAAATAAAAATAAAAAAATTTAGAGACTGTTACAGGAAACCCTGATATAATTCCAATGGAAAATATCCAAGTATTGAACCCTGAAAAACGTCCCTCATATATAACTATAAATATATCAATAAATTGAATAAATTAGGGAAAAAATAATTCAGTTTTTGAACTATGGGATCACAAATGTATCGATTTCAATGGAGAGGATTCTTCATTTGAATGGCTCAATGGTATTAAAATTCCATGCAAAAAAATCTATATCTTTTAATTCTTACCATAATCTCATTATTTTCCCCACGATACTTGCAATACCTGAGATGAATATTAGACGATTTTATTTTATTTATTCATGTACCCAATAAAATTCATAAAAACCATAAGATAATAATATTATTAATAATTAAAAACTCTTAAAATTTATATTAATTATTAATAGAAATATAATTAGACACAGTTCTCTTAGAAGTAAAATTATATTTACTAAAAGATGAGTTATCTAATTTTAGGTTTGAAATTAATTATTTTCAAATGTATTATTATTTTTATTTAATAAATAAAGTTCACATAGAAAGAAAATTAATTTAAAATAAATTACTCAAAACTAGAATTATCTTTTCCAAATTACGTGATATGTTAATTTTAATTATAATATGTTAAAAAAGTAATTATTATTTTCAATGGTAAAACAATAATTTTTCAATGAACTATATTGGTCACTATATTTATTTTTTTATCAAAGAAAACAAAATTGATATATTTTAAAATATGAATATTTTAAAAAATTTCTATTTATAAACAAATAGGTTAAAATTAATTATTTCTTTATTGATATGAAATATGATTAAGAACAAATAATATTTATAAAGTCATTTTTTCTGTAAAAACTATATTTCATTAAATTATATAATCTCATTTAAATAATAATTTTATTATATTTACATTTTGTTTAGATTAAATCAATTATATATTTGAAATTTTAAATTTGAAAGTTTGTAAGAGTGGTTCAGTGAAATATTTTCTCAAAATAAATTTCATTAGTAAATAATTAAATAACATATTTATAAGGTGTAAAAAGAGGTAATCGATCATGGATAGAATTTTTTTAAAATTACTAGAAAAAAACCCTCTTGTATATAGATTTTTTATGTTTTAAATTCATAACCATATGTCTCACTAACATCCTATTATCTAAATTAAATAACCCTATGTGATTCCATCTTCACACCTCACCTAACGCAAGGGTCCAAAGAAATGACCATTTTATCACATATAAAAATGATACCACTTTAACCCATTATATCACCCCTTCACTAAAAACCCATTTATCATGATTTTTCTCCCATTTCACCTATTAATTATCTTATAAGGGGTTTCTATGGTTATATGGAGTTTTTCTTAATCCTTAAAATACACCATATAATTATTTATTTCCAATCCCCCTCTTTCCATTTCAATTTCATTTGTTTTATAATTTCACTTTAATATATTTTTAATATATTAACATTCTTGTTATTACATGTTTCTATAATCCCTATGTTTTATTATTAACGTGTTACTTTTTATTCCCTCTCAGAATATCTTTTTCTTAAGTCATATTTATTCTAATATTAGGGTTCATAACCTATTCTCTACCCCATTTTTAAATATTTCCATATTCTTTACTTTTAATGGATAAATATTATACAGATTCATTTATAGAATATAAATATAGTTTCATAAATGATAGAACACTACTACCCATCATTATAATACATTCACAAGATATTATAATTTAAAAAAAAAATTTATATCCATCAAACATTCAAAATATTTGGTACAATATAGATCATCTTGTTTTCTAGAAAATCCTAAATGATTTGGAAACAAAAATGTGGATGATGACTCTAGAATCGATTCACGGAGGGATAATAACCCCTAAAATGATGTTTGTAACATAGTTCATCATTTACTCAGTGCATAACATATGGGAATAACTTCAAACCCAGTTCAATAAACCCTAATAATATTATTTGGATAACTGGAAAGATCTTTATCAACAAAAATTGACAATTATTACCTATTAATATCTCTATACAATGAGAGTATTCGTAACTAATTATTTCTTATCATTCCTTAGATAATGGTTATTTTCATTATATTTTGAATATCCAATAATTGATATGATTATTGTGAGATAATCACCTAGATAGAATCATTGTTCCTTTGAGTGATTAATGTATCGACATCATGAATGTTTATTATTTCAATACTGATATTATTTATTAATTTGTAAATATGATTAAAAATTGTAATTTAACTCATTTATTTAATATGATGATTTCATTGGACATAAGTTATGAATGGTGGGGCCTTGAGTTATAAGACCCCTTGATTCATCAACTGTTCTATTATAACAATATAGTATTTGTAATGTTGTGTATTCATTATCTCATTAATTTTAAGGCCTTTCATGTGGTCATTACAATATGTACGTTATATATAATGAGGCCATAATGGTAATATTAATATCCTTGATATTATAGATAGCATAACCATTAAATTAGTTTTTGTTGTCCATTTAATTATTTATATTGTTATACTATGCGTGGATATATTACTCTCATTTATGGAATCATTAAACTCATCTATTCCATCCACCATATTTATTCTAGGTTTATCCAATGATATATTTCACTTTTAATTAACGCATAATAAGTTTCAAAGATCACTTTTTTCATTATTATATGTCATTTCACCAAAAACTATGAATATATATATATATATAGTTTTTATAATTTCAAGGAGAAATAATTAAATTTTTTCGTTTTAAAATGATGTATCTTCATTTTTTAGTATAATATACTGTTTATTTATGTACATAGTTTCCTAATACTGTTAAATTTATAAATCTTGACTAATAATATATATTTATTCTATTCTATTTAAATAAAATTACCACTTGCTCAGGGTTACCCGAGTCAAGGTGTTATAGTACATATTAAAGAAAATTTAATAGTAACCATAAGAACTAGATTTTGAAGAACATGGTTAGAGAAAATAACCCTAAAATAACCCATAGAATATTTTAGAAATATTTAAATATAACATGAAATTAATTTATAAAAAATTAATTTAAATTATATATCAGGATTTATAATTATAATTTTTATTCATTAAATAATTAATTTTATTCCGTTATTTAAAAATAGAATGTAATTGAAAAAAGAACTTTGTCTCAACACCCATAGTTAGTGTATTTATTTACCTCTTTTTCATATCAATGATTATAGTGTTTGAATTGGGTAGATTATGAGTAGAGACCCTGAACCCAGTGGCCCAGAGCCATTTCCATACATTAACACATTGGTATAGAAACAAGATTCAATTCTCAAAGGGTTGAATAGTTTAGTATTTTTGGAATCTATATTCAATGAATAAAAAATACATTATAACATGAATGGAAAAAAATGTATAATTTCTATTGGATACACCCATACACTCCTAGATTATCCCTATATGTCATTCCAAATATACATCTTCATATCATGGGGGAAAATAAAACATATGAAAGGGAGGCATAATTTCTATGTAAGGGTAAGAAATATAGCGGAAGATATAAAAATCAATAATAAGGTATGTTGAATATCTAATAACACATGTGATAATCATGAACATAATATGACAAGAATAAAATATGATAAAAATAAATCAATATAAACAATCACATGAGAAAAATAATTAACCGTGTATGTTCTACTATTTAAAAAATAAAATGGATTGTCAATGACTAGTATTATAATTAAGAAACATATATTGTTTTTAAATCATTAAAATCCTTCATGGATTTGGCCAATAAACATTCCAAAATAATAAAAAACTAGTGTAGTTAGTCTCATGATACCTAACAATGCATCAAGGGGTAAAATCGGCCCCGTCCATGACATACTAAGTAAAATACATTTCCTATATGTTGAATAAAATTATATCATTAAATCAATTTATCACATACCAAATTTATGTATCATTTAATAAATTAATCTAACAAAATTATTGAGAAATTCTAGAGGAAAATAATCATTAAACATTTCAAATTGTCACATACCACCCTAAAACTTTTAAATCATAATCACTTTTATCATTAAATGAATCTTATAATATCATGAGAATAATATAATTCATGATGTATTATATCAAAGAGAATTATACCCAGTATACACATTGAAATAGTGGTGAACACAACATATATCTAATTGAAGTAAATATGATTTGACAAACCCCATTTTTATTTTGGAATGAATAGTTATTTTGGAAAATCATTTTTATCTATCAAAAAATCATATTGAAAATATTTATATAACAAAAAAAATAGTGGAGAATGAAATTATATTTGAGGAATAAATTATATCCTACTGAATTGAAAAAATATAAAAATATCAGTAAAGAAACTTTAGAAATAGTCATATTTAGTGCGGTTTAATGGAAAATACTAAATATTTTTAAAATTGAAATGGAATGGATTGTTTATAAATTCTAAAATGAGAAAAACAGTATTCATAGAAAAAAAATATTTTTTTTAGAAAAAATTTTATTTCTTATAATATATTATTAGTTTCACTTGAAAATGGATAAGAAATCAGTAAGTTCCCTTTAATCAGGTCTGCTTATATGGTGTAATTGAGAAAGGAAACTAATTGAAACATATAATTAAACAAAAAATAAAGAGGAAATATTAATTTTACATATCTACGTAACTTTAAAATATAATTTAGGAAGATATCATTTAAAATATGAATGGTTTTATTGTGTTTAAGTGAGATAAATCATAACCTGAATGAAAAATGGAGGTTCGGGAAGAAACCCTTAACATTTTCAAATAGTTGAAAAATATCACCCAAAAATTTAATTATCATAAAATAAGACATTTAATATCATAAAGATAAATTTATTCATGACATGACACATAATTTTTACGTATACATACACCACTGAAAATAAATAGTGGTGAGTAAGGCATATCTCATAGAAATGAATATGAGATGAGAAAACCCTTACCACATTCCCTAATGTGTTTGACACTTGTTCATAATGTACTAAATAATAAAATTATATCCATAAATTAGTTAATTAATTATAATTTATGTATTTATTTTATTAATTATAGTTTTATAAATTTAAACTATGGCCTTATTGATGATTTATATCGTCTAATTTCAGCATTTCAGAGCATTTCATTTCTTGGTTCTCATGATCAGTTTTCTTGTTCGTAAGTAATAATGTACACGTAAAAATTGGTATAATTTAGAGGATTAAAATTATATTATATTATTGAAAATATATAATTGTAAATTATTTTATATATCATTTTTATATGGAATGATGCTGAATCATTCGATAAGACATTAGTGATAATTTTTTAGATTTTTATAATTGTTTTCCTATCACAAAGAACTCGTTTTCCTATTATTTAGTATTATGGAAACATGTTACCTAATGAAAATAAAAATTCATCTTAAATAAATTTTATAATATATTTCAAACATTAAAATGGATTTATTTACATCCTTGTAGATGTAGACGTAAATAAAAAATGGGTTATCTTTGAAGGCAATGAAAAAACACCTCCCGAATGACATTATCATTTTTAAAATGAAATAGAGGTGGAAGATAATTGATGATGGAATATTCCATCAATAAAAATAAATTATAATATATGAAATATAATCCTAATATAGGGTAACTTTAGGATATGTAGTTTTGGAGAAAATAATTAAATAAAAATGCTTAAAAATAAATTAAAAAAAAAGAGAGAGGTTTTTACCTTTCGATTTTTTCCTTCATGATAAACTCTTTAAAAGGATTGTTTAATGACTTTTTATGACACAAAGTGAATAATTATGTGGTGGAGGGTATTGGAAATATTAGTTTGAATAATTTATACATGGCTCAAATCTTGGATGGTGTGAGGAGTAGTGGTGGTGACAGGTGATATTTATAGTAGAGAATGGGGTGTTTTTTAATATTTTATTCAATTGTTTGTCATTTTGACTCAAGGCTATGAATATTTTTGATTATTTTCTGTAAATATAGGAATTTTTACATTTAAGGTATATATATTTACTCCTATATCATCCATACATAATGCATATCTCAATATTTCATATATTTTACATTTATAGGAAATTATCATATTTCATTATTCACAAAAAATTCAATAGGTTACAAAAACCCAAAAAATCCATCCTAACAATTTTTAAGCATGTATAATCCAGAAATTATCTCTATTATATGAAATTAATTTTTTAAATATGATAAATAAATTTTCTTACTAATATGTTCATTTAGATGAAAAATACATATTTAAAATTTCTAACTAATTTTATGACACTCTAAAGAATTAAGTATGGTCTCAAAAAATTATCCTAAAATCTTATTAAATAAAAATAATAATGTATTAATATTACCTATTAAAATTTAATTTAATTTAATACATTTTTTTAATCATAAAATATTAATTAAATATATATGACTAACAAAATACCAACTATAATTTATTAATTTCAAACATATTCATTAACATAAACTATGATATAATTATATCATATTACCATTAATAATATTCCTAAATCATATTTATACTTTAATATGTGAATTTATTCTTTTAATTTACATATTATTATTCTTAATGGTCTCATTATTATTCAAACGATCATAGGGAAAGTAAATTAGAATGTCGTCACAACATTAGGATTTCCAATTCGACAACCTTAGTGTGAAGTTAATACATGGGTATGGAACATAAATATAACCATCAAATTAAGATAAATAATTTTTTAGGAAATGGTCATTAAAATATTAACTATCACAAAACTAAAAATCTTGTGACCGGTTAAAATACCACTTATCTCTTAGTAATTAAAATTAAAGGATAAATGTTTTTTCTCAAAATAACATTCCTATAGTTGAGGTATTTATTTAATATGTTAAGAAGAACTTGATTAATTAAACTAAATTTATAAATTTATGTATCCTTAGAGTAATATCGTTCTTTGTTTGTTCTTTTATCTATTTTCACTTTACACCTTATAAATAGAAATGGATGTTCAAGATGAATTTTTTTCTCCTAATGAATTCTAATAAACTTCTACGTATCACAAAATACAATAAATAATAATTATCTATTTCTCCTATCATTATAAAAAATCCAAAATACATTGGATATGAAAATATTATTACCCAAAAACTCACAAAAATTCAATATTAAATCCTAAAGATCAATATATATCATTTAAAAATTAAATATCCTTCCTAAAAATATTCTAGAATAATATTGAAACCCATAAATCAAAATAATTTTATCCTATATCCTTCAAAATAACATAAAACCTTATTAATGTATTTTACAAAATATTTTTTATCCTAAATACAATAATCTACATGGTTTGATAACCATTTTCATAAATAACATGATTCAGCAAAAGTCCACAATAAAATCGTATTTTAATCAAGAATAAACTTCATCCTTTCTTCTTCATAATATTATGAATACCTTAATCTTTTAGGATTTCAAAAATAGAAATCATATTATAAAATAATGTTAATCAGTTAATCACCAAATTGTTTCCCAATCCCATGGTTATTTATATGAGAAAGTACACATCCCAAAAATCAATATAACCATTAACCAGTAGATATAATTTTAAAAAACACAATAAAATGGACATCATAAAGGATTGTAGCATGAGTTTAATCCTTGCCTCCCATTATTTGTGGTTTCAAACTTTGTGGCCTTTCTAGAAATGATGGGTGGTCACTTGGCTTGGAGGTTTACCATTTTCAAAACCCATATTAGTGTAACTTCAAAAAAATGATGGAAATCCTTGAAAAAATGGAAACAAATAAATATCATTTTAACATAGGATTTAAATATAACACAAATAACTAAACATTTAATCCACTTATTTCTATATAAGTCTTTCCATGGTCTAGGTTTTATCCTACATAATAGGGAATTTAATGAAGTAGTTCCTATGATCCCCACATTTAGGGAAATAAACTAAAAATGAATTCATAAGATTTTTTTATTTACTTCCATCATAATAATCTTTTTTCCAAGGAAATTATTTTAATTATGTGTTTATTTCCCTCTCATAACTATATTTTTTGTTCCATTGAGAATCTTTCCTTGGTGTCCCCATCCAAAATTATTTCATGATGAAAATCAATCCTTTTTTCTCCGTGGTCACCGCCACTAGATATCATAGAAAACTCCATCAATCTAATATTTTGTGAGTCTGGGAGTTGGTTAAGGTAGTTGTTGTTAATAATATTTTTCAATAAATGATTTGTCATTACCAAAATATCTTTCAATTATGAAAACATCGTTTTTGGTTTCTCATCACTACCACCCAGTTTTTCGTGTTCAATTTTAAACTGATTCTTTAGGGTTTTATTTATTGACAAAAACATGAAATCATAGTGTGAGTAACAATAGTCATAGTGAAAATATGTATAATCTAGTATAAAATATCATTAAACCTTATTTTTAATCTATAACATCTTATATCTAACTATGTTTATTCATTTTCATTATATATTAAAATAATAAATCTTTATTTATAATGCAAATGACAATTATCAGAAGCATATACCTCGGCAGTGTCAAACCAGGTGCTAGTTGGGCTCGTTTTTTTTGTACCAGGTTACCTTGAGTAAGGAGTGGGAAACCTTGTTGGACTTTTTACACTTAGACGCATCTGTGCAATAACAATGTCCACTTTTAGTATCGATATACTGTTGGATTGTTAGGAATAACCCTATAGTCTCTAACTTACCAAAATTTTAGGATGTTATTTTTTTATTATCTTCAAATTAATTCTTATATACATGTTCCCCAATCCATGTTTTCTAAACATATATTTAAATGATTCTATTAAACTTTGTCTAATATCAACTGTAGATACCCAAACCTCAGTAGCCTGATGTCGGTTCCTTACATTAATACATTGGCATAAATACTAGAATAAAATACCAAATATATTATTAGTTTAATAGTTTTTGATTCCATATTAGATACATTAACATTACATAACAAATTAAATGGAAAAACAAAAAGGTAATTCCCTTAGAAACACCAATAAACTCATAGATCATCCCAGCAGGTCAATGAAAATAAAAATATTCAAATCCTGGAAAAGAATAAAACAAAATAAAGGGAAATATATGATTTTCAATAAGGGTATGAAATAAATAGGAAGATATAAACGTAAAATATATGGTATGGTGAATATATAATAACACATTTCAAAATATTGGACATAATATGGAAGGAATAAAATCTGATCAAAATAATTCCATATAAATAATCACATAAGAATAAAACATAACCACAGATATTATAGTAGTCAAATAATCACATGGAATATAAATTACAACTATAATAATTATATAATTCATAATTTTAGACATAATAAACATATATTCAAGAATTCCTCCAAGACACCATACATCGTGGTTTAAAACCTAGTCTAGTTTGTCTCATGATCCCAATAAATGCATTGAGGGGGTACAATAGACCATGACCATAAATTACTGAGCCTAATTCATTCTTCATATGTACAATAAAATAATATCTTTAAATCAAATTATCCCATAATACTTTTAATTATCATAGATTAATGTAATCTAATAAAATCATTCTGATATTTGGGAGGAAGATACTCTTTAAAACTTCCAATGTGTCTCATACCACCTTAAAAGAATAAAATAATAATCCCTTATACCTTAAAATAAAATTTATAATACCATGATAATAATTTAATTCATTAGGTAATATATAATATTGAAGTATATACCCCGCACCCAAGGAAATAGTGGTGAACAAGTAATATATCTTATAGAAGTAAATGTGATATGAGAACAAATGTTTTTACTTTGGATAGAAGTGTTGTTTTGGAAGATCATTTCAATTTTTCATAAAATCAGATTGTAACTATGATTATACTAGAAAATAAAAAGGATTGTATAATGAATTTATATTTGATGTATAAATAATATCCAACTAAATTAAAAAAATGTAAAAATTGATTTTATGATAAAATTCAAATGAGTTTCTTTCATACAGTTTAAGGGAGAAATACTAAAGTGGTTTCAAAATAGACAACAAGAAAAAAAATTTAAACAAGTAAATAAGAAATATATTTTTTCCTGATAAAATTATTTGTTTTATAAAAAAATGGTTTCTTAAAATATATTATGGAGTGAAATTTAAAATAGGTAAGAAATCATGAAGTTCCCTTTAAACAGGATAGCTTATTGGAAGGGAATCAGAATGGAATCATACAAAACATTTATTTACACATCAACGAAATACTAATTTTTCTTGGTACATATATATGTAATATTATCACATAATATAGTAGGATTGTATATGAAATATTAAGGGTCGTATTGGGATAAAGATTGAGAAATAATAACCTGAGTGAAAAATGGAGGTTCGAGAAGAAACACTTACCACCTTGAAAATAGTCAAACCACATACACAATAACATTAGTATTCATAAAATAATATATTTAATATAAGGATTAATAATTACATTCTAGATATTTAACTTCAATGTGATGAATACATACACCAAACAAAAGAAATTGTGGTTAGTAAGGCATATCTCACCGAAATGAAAGTCAGTTGAGAAAACCCTAACCACTTGTCTAAATGTGTTTTTCACCTAATCTTAATGTCATGTATAATAAAATTAAATACATTAATGATTTAACTCAAAACCATTTCTAAATTAATTTTTTTTATTATGTTCATTTACGGAATTATTGGTGAGTTCTAGACTTTAATTTTATCATTTAAGGGAATTCATTTTTTTGGTTTTCATGATTACATTTTTTGTTTATAAGTAATGAAGTTCATGTAATAATTGGGAATAATTATCCAAAAATTGAATTATATGTTATTAATAAAAAATTATTAATTTAAATTTTTACATATATCATTAGGTTATAGTGTTTTATGATGAATAATTAAAGAAGATATTTTTTATAGTCATTTATATTATTATGGGAGTTTTCAATCACAACAAACACATTTTTTTATTATTTAGTTTTGTGTAAATAAGTTTCATGAGGAACTGAAAAATGAAGGTAATATAAATATTAAAACTAGTTTTGACAAAATTTTATTTATTAAAATCATTAAGGACTGTGATGTAAAATGAAATCTTCTCATCCTTGAAGGTGATTGAACAACACATCATAGATGACATTCCCATTTTTATTATAATTTTTAGATGGAAGAGAATTGATGATGGATTATTACCTAATGCTAATAAAAATAAACTACATAGAAGATACTGGAGACATAAATTACTTTATGATAGTTATGTGAGGAGAAATTAATAATAAAAAAGAACATGAAAACAAAAAAAATAAAAAGAGAGAGGTTTTTATCTCTTGATTTTATCCTCCCTTAGACCCAATTTAAAGGGATTGGTGTTGGAATTTTAATGATACCGTGAGCTCCTGATGTGATGTAGGGGGATGGGAAGAGTATTTGATATATTTTAGAGAAGGCTGAAAAAATTATAGGAGTGAGGAGTAGAGGTAGTGAGGGGTGAGGGGTGATTTTTATAGTGGAGGAGAGGGATGTTTTTGAATATTTTATTCAATTGATTATTATTTTGGCATAAGAATATAAATAATTTTTATTCATGTGACTAAATATGGGTGAATTTTATTTTGATATGATGATTCCAACATAATCCACACAACAACCATTACTCAACAATACATTTATTTAACAATTATAAAAAATATCATATTTTAGTTTTAAAAAAATTCAATTATTTTAGAAAAGTAAAAAAAATCCACCCTAATCATTTTTAATCAGTTAGTACTCTAAAATGAAACCAGATTAATGAAAATTATTTTTAAAAAATGATGAATTTAATTATTAATTTTAATCATCATTTACTCAGAAAATACAAATATGAAATTGATAACTAATTTTATAAAACATTAATAAAATAAGGTCTAATAAAATTTCCCTTAAATCATAGTACAAAAAATAATAATTTATGAACACATTTTATTAAAATAAATTTTCTTTAAATTTGTTTTATTAATTATAAACCTGTAATTATATAGTTATGACATTCCAAAATACCAACTCTAAATAAATGATTTTAAAAACATTAATTTACATATACAATGATATAATTTTTTCATATTACCATTTTTAAGATGGATAAATTTTATTTATGCTCTAATTTATGTATTTATTATTTTAATGGACACAATAATATTATTATCGGACACATTATTAATCAAATAGTCACATTAATGTTCATATAAAATAAAACTTATTAGGAAAATGATAAAAAAAAATAACCAAAGTAAATTTTGATATTACACTTTAAAAAATAATGTTTATTTTTTAAAATATAATTTATAAAAAAGAAAAAAACTAATATTTTAAAAATGTACACCATTAAAAGGTGGTATTAACCATGCTTAGAATAGAATATCCTTCTTATGTGTAAAATTGAATTTATATTTATCTTATGCCACCAAAACAATTTGGGTGTATGTAAAAATATTTTATTAAATATTTATTATATAAATTTCATTATTATCTTTTAGTAATAGTTTTTATTTTAATTTATTAATATTAATTTATATTGTGCCCACAAAAATAGTTTTTATAAAAATACATCCTTTATGTTCAATTGATTTTATTATATATTTATTTGTTAACCATTGAATTAATTTTATAATCATTTATAATTTATATTTTCATAATTTACTTAATCACATTCATTCCCCCTATTCCCAATATCTAGGAGAAAACATTAATAATTAAATAATAACATTTAAATCATTTATTAATCTAGTAACCTATTGAAGAAGTTAAATTTAAAAAGAGGAATACTATAAAAACTTGTAGTGTCACATTATGTACATTTTATAGTGTTTAAATCAATGTAACTAAAATGATATTTTCATTCTAAACAACCTGCTACACCTTGTCATGGTGTAACAACATTTTATGGAATAATGTAGCAAAAACCACTAGCTTGTAATTCAAACACTACTACATTATTTTTTGTTTAATGTGTTATTAAAATAGATGAAATATTAATTAAATTTGGATATGGGGAATGATACATGGTTATCAGGCTTGTATATATTCTAATGACATGTTCTAAAAAATGATTATTTTTATTACAATATACCATGAATGAGGAAGATATATAATACTTATAGTGGAGAAATATTGACATAATATTACTAGATTAATTCATTCCTTATGAGAAAAGAGACGACATAGAAATTTTATTTCTAAACTAAGAAAAAAGGAAGAGGAATTATTTTAAAAAATGAGTATAGATTTACAGGTTTAGTAAGATATGATGTAAATTATGTACCCAACCCTAAAAACAATATCAATTGATTCCTTCATGTATCAAATCAATGTATTATAATGGAATTATTATCTCGCTAATTTTTTCATAAGAATGTATTGTGACAATTATCATTAATACTAAAAATGAGTTCTGTAAGAATTATGTTTTCCATGGGATGTACGATACAAAATGGTCTTATGAAAGCCACATTGAAAAAAATATAGTGAAGGGGAATAATGTAATAGAGAAACAGCCCCATGTAATAACTATGAGAAGAAACACCAAGGGTATTTATTAATGGAAATTAATGATTATTATAAGTGTGGAAATAAGTTCCATCTATCACATTAGTGAAAGATAAATAAAGAAGCAATAAATTTACAATGCTTCGATTCCAAGTAGATACATAAATATTCAAATAAATTTCCCTTTTGTTAAGGGGATAAACCTAATTAGAATATAAATTATTAAGGTCAAGCCCCTTCTATAAAAACAATCAAATTAGATGTCCTAAATCATTCCATATAAGGTACTTTGATCATAAATCTAATCATTGATAATACATTACAAGATTTTGGATCTAAACACATATCCATATCTTACATGATTCTATTAAATTAAAAATGCCAATATATGCACTAAATAATGAGTTTTATGTTAAAACCCATTGTATAAATAAAACATGATGGAAGTGTATTTTTTTACCAAATAAAATGTATATTGGTTCTTTAATTATAATCACAGTTTATATTCCATTGGATGAATTTGACGTAATCCTTTGTATGGATAGGTTCTCAAATTATAATTATAGAATTTATTTTCAAGATAAATATATTATAATGTCATAGGATAAAGGAAAATACCTTATTTTTAAAATATTGGTTTATTTTTATAATTCATGTTTGGAGACATATTAAGTGTCTCTTCTTAGAGAAATTCTTGGAGAAGATTAGTTAATGGATGAGAAGGATATCATAAAAATTGATGATGTATCTATAGTGTTGAATTGTGTTAATAAATTTAGAAAGGAACTGAAAATAAATATACCTGATCAGGGGGTTTGATTCTCTATTAATATCACCGTTGATTTGAATCCCATATCTAATCCTCTTTATAGAATGCCTTCAGATGAATTAGTGGAAATAAAGAAACAATTGTATGTGTTTTTTGACAAGGGATTCTTATACCGTAGTATTTAACCCAAGGGAGAACAAGTCCTATTTGTGAAAAAAGTAAATTGGATCTATATGGTTTTAAATTTATTAAAAATAATCAAATTCCATTACTATAAATTATTTGTATCATTTACCATGTATTGATTATATATTTTATCATCTACAAGGGTCCCAATACTTCACAATGATTAAAAAATGTTCCATTTACCATTAATTAAATTCTTAAAATAATTAAAAACAAAATATGGATTTTCACACAAGTTATGGTAATTATGAGATCATAGTAATTCAATTGGGGATAACAAATATGTCTTCAGCGTTCATGGAAATAATTAATAGAGACTCATGGATTATCTTGATTAAATTTTTTATGGTTTTTATTTATCAATTGTTGATATTATATACGATATATGATAATCATGAAGTCCATTTATTGGTAATCCTTTACACTCTAAGGGATAAAGACATATATGGTAAATTTATTATGTATTAATTTTTTCTTTAGAACATCTCTACTCTTAGACATTTTATCTTCAATGATGTAATTATGTTTCACCCCAAAAAAATAAGGCATGTTAGATAATATCCAACACCATAAAATATGACTATGATATGTAGTTTACTTATCATAGTAGGTTAAAATCCAATATTCGTAAAAAAATCTTCCTAATTCTCCAATTTAATAATTAATTTGACATGTAAAGTGGTAAAATTCACATGTTCAACATAATTTGATGATGACTATGAAAAAATAAAGAACTGATTGGCCAAATCAGCAATATTGACATTACCATCAGTAATAGATGAATTTTTTATATATGCTGATTAATTAATGAATACTACAGGGTTTAAAATTATGAAAAATTATAGGTTTGTAACTTATTCTTCAAGGAATTAAATGATCCATGAAATTACTATCCATCTCAAGATTTTCAGCTATTAGCTTTAAAATTTTCATTGAGGATATGGAGAGATAATAATTATGGGGAAATATGTGATATATATACAAATAAAAAGAAGTTTTAATTATATACTATGATAGAAACAGATCACCATAAGGAAAATAAGATGGTTATAGTTACTCAATGTATATAATTTTGCAATACAAAACCCCCATACTAAGGTAAATAAGGTGTAATATTAATTATGTATGAAGGATCATGCATTAATTTCTCTGTTAAAGATATAAATGGAACCAATAATCCTGGATTTGGTAATTTTTTATATCAAAATTATTAAGTAAATGTAAAATTATTCTATTATTTATTAATTTCAAAACCATCCTTACATAGGATGAATAAAAGAACCCAAAAATATGACAGGGGTTTAAAAAATTTATTTCCATAAATGATAGGAGATTGATATAGATTATTTATGATTATTGTATGTTAAGGATTACAAAGAAAATTGTGTACCCTTGGTAGCATAGAGTAAGAGGAAATTATAGTATTAATCTCATTTCATGAATCTATAAATAAATCTTTGCAACACCATGATTTATATGGATTTAATGGAGAACATTTAGTGGGAAGACATGAATCATGAAATTATTCATAAACTACTGATTATTAATTTTTTCTAACATGAAAATGATTAGAAAAAATGCTATATGGGTGTACCAAAACCCCTCCCTATATCGATTCTCAAATGAAATAATATTATAGTGGAATATGTTACAAGAATAAGTAAAACATATATGAGTAATGATATTATTTTGATCATTATAGATCAACTCACTATTTAAAAAAATACATGAAAAATTTGGCGGTCTTCCCCCTAGACATATTGCATAGATATAGATCAAAAAAGGTGTGAGACACCATATGTAACAAATATATATTGTATTTTATCACCAACCTTATTTCAGATAATTTTTTCTTTGATTCGTCAAAATTAATTGAGCATAGTGATACATTGTTTTCACTACATACCATCGTTATAGTGTTGTTTTTATATGAGGAATTGGGATGGAGATGTAAATCGAGGCATTGGGGGAGATTTAGAGGATTTGTGTTGTGTTTTGGGAATTTTTGTTTTCCATGGTGCATAGGTTGGTGTGTATGGTTTAGAATGTATTGTGTGACACTATGATTCCTATGGTGTTTTCAGTTCCTCGTCAACTAAAAATGGTTAAGATGCATGGTTATCACATGGTTTGGGATAAATAGTGTGAACCAAGTAACAAACTATTTGATGTAGAGGGATTTTGAGACATAGTGAATTATTTGTACATGACGGTATAAAAATTATGATCCTTCATATAGAGGGTTTCAATGTCAATTTTCATCGTTGGCCCATGATTAGAAAAACCTGTGGACAAACCATACAGTTGTTCCTAGTGTTGAACATATCCAACCACGTAGATGGCACATGGTTTGAAAAAACATATTTAAAACATAGAGATTACAATATATTCATTAAAATAGGAATTTTACCAATATACCATGTCATTCTATTTATTTATTCCCACCCCTCTTCATCCTTTACCCACAAGTTGATCTAGAGGGTCTCCTCCCCACCTTCTCCTCTTCGATTTGTCATTTTAAATCAGTTATATTGTGATTAATCATTGTTTTAAGGTAGTATTTAACTTTTTGGGATTCATTACTTATTCTTTTTCCTCCTCTCTAATTTTGGAGTTTCTCGTGTTAGTTCATCGATAGAAACTGCCCCATATCATTTTTGAATTAGACATTTCTCATGGGGATTTATCTTTTGACTAGCATAGTAGAGTTTTTCATATGAATTAAATATGCCTACAATTAGTGTGTCTTTACGGTATGAGAATGCGATGAATTTTACCTGGTTTTACAAAGTGAATTTATTTAATTCATTTTTTGAATAGGGTTTACCTTTGGTACTTCCCCAAGAATAGAGTTGGAAGTCCCATTGGGACCACCCGTGGATGTTTCATGGAGTTTATATAAGTGTTGAGAACCTAGTGATCTTTCTTGTATTTTTTCGAGTTAAAATTTAATTAATTTATTTAATATAATGGATATAATTATGTCATTATTTTTTTTATGTGAGGTTAAATTGTGAATGGTTGGGGAAAGCATTTTTGGATGATGATGATTTTATGTGAGGATTGGGATGTCCTAGTTATAACTATCATGCATTGGGTATTTTAATAATGTTATGTTAATGCGGTAGGTGGTCTAAAATAGTTTCTCATAGTCTTGATATTTTTTTACAGACATGTATTATGTGTAATAATGTCACTGTGAGGTTTATTTCTCCCATTGTTAAGAAATTTGTTTTGGGATAATATTGATATAATTGATAAGGGATACTTGATCAGACATATAATGACATGTTTACTAACATATAGAAAGGATGAATTATATTTTTTCTATTTTATTTTATTTTTTATGACATCTATGAGGCTCTTGAATTTTTTTTAATATTGTGCACTGGATTTTTATTTATGGTTGTTTTCAATTAGTGGAGAATATGTTTTGAAGCGGTGAATTTTTAAAAGGAGATGTTGACATCAAGTGACTTAAAATTGGTGTTTAAATAGAATTTAAATTTTTTCTTTCATATGGGTAGGTGATGGCCCATTTAATGAAACTATTAATGGTTATATTATAGGTTTTGATCGAAAGGAAGTCTTCAGTCTTATTTTGGGTTGTTAATGTTTAAGAACTATGTTTTAAGGGAGGAATTAGAGTGTTTTGAAAATGTATGTGTGATTTATATTTTTTAAAAAAGTGTGTTTGGAATGGAGCTTTAATATGTGAAAATGGACTCATCATTCTAAGCATTGTTTTGGTTCAAAAGACCCAATAACACATTAGTAATTGTTATTGGTTCAAAGTGGTCTATTTTTATTTTAAAAATATTGAATGGTCAACATTTTGAGCCTTGTTATTTGAGAAATACTGGATTATTTTAGATACTGGAATGATGTCACGGGATCCATGTGTAGACATAAGACTCATCCCAGTTTGTGGGGACTCCTTAAGTGCATCCAGGAGACCTGAGATCAAATCCAAATAGAGGCTAATTATTGGAGTACTATAGTAAGAACTGTATAGTACTGTAGTAGTAATTGTAGTTGTAATAGGCACTGTTTGGAACAGTAACATATGGGAATATTCCCCTGTTTGGGCCTTAGGGCCCCCAATTTGGTCCCCGAGTCCTTTAAGGCCTTCGGGCCACTCAGGACTTCTAGTCAGTAAGGCCTTCGGGCCACCTTAAGTACAGATGCAACCCAGAAAACCTACAAGGAACAAGCTTCGAAAGAAGGATGAACAATGATCTTTCACCATAGATGAAGCGAAAAAGATTGAAAGGATGAGAGGGTATGGAACTTACCATCAGGACAAGCCTAGGCATGCATAGGAAAGCCTAGTTGAACATCCATGCAATGGTGGAGAGCTTATTTCACAAGGAAGATACTAGGGATGTGCAGTTCCATGTAATTAGTTTAGGTTGTATGTAACATTTGAAGCCTACAGGAAATAAATTCCTCTATGGCCAACGACCCATGTAATATTTACACCTATGGTCCTTGTAAGGGATCCACCTCACCCCTTGAAAGGAGGATTATGAAAATTAGTAAAAAAATGAAGGCCTTTGGTCCATTGGAGGAGGGAACAATGTGTGATTTATATGGTTTATGATATTGTACATGACACATTGCATTCAATATTTAGGTGTTGTACTAGATATATAGGTACCAATAACATGCTCTATGTTTTACAGCATGGAACATGGAACCTAGAATCCCTAGTTTTGTTTTTGTGACATGGAACTTTGAATCTCTATTTCAGAGTATGGGAAATGGAACTCTACATCCCTAGATTATATTATTAGACATGATTATCTACGTTCATTGTTTTGATTCTGTAAAAATGATCTAGTAAATTTTGATTATGATGAATGGTTTAGATGTCGAACTGAGGATCTAGAATGGGTAGTTTTAAATCATGGCATGATTACCGGGGAAGGATGTGTAAAGGAACCAAGAAAGTGGTAACTATTCAAAACCCTTCTTCTAATAAAGAATGTATCACACGATGATGTCTACATTATATGAACAAGATTGGCCTAAGTATGTTTGCTCAACAAGGGTGTATCTTTAAAACACAAGGGATGATTAGGTAGTTAATATATTCTTGTTTGGAAATGTACACTATTTTATTTAATTTTTATTATAAATTTGTATATCATTATAAAATGTGCTCAGATTAGATATTTATATTCACACCATTGATGGTGGTATATTATGTTTTAATCACACTATTCTTGGGACCCCACTGCACATGTGAACCTAAGGATCAGTTGAATGTTTATTGTAGACATATATTTCGAGTTGAGTTCAAAGGTGAGTTTTATAATATTAGGCACGATAGCATATATTTTATTCGCGAAGTGAATGAGGTTTACAACAGAGATATAGTGGAGCCTTTTATGGGATTATTTTAATTATTTATGTTTATGTAATTGACCTAGTATGTGGTCAGTTATTTGAATGACATGGTCGATCTAGACCCTGATATATTTCATTAGTTCTTAAAATAGGCTTAAATTTTTATTCTTATGTTTCAATTTTATTTTTATATTTTTGTTTTTATTTATTTATTCATACTCTTATGCTTATCATTGGAATAAGATACTTGATTATTTAATCTATTATTGATCTCTCTAATCGTGGAATTTTGTCTCTCCATGTTACTAAAAAGGCCCCCACCTCTATTCATTAACCTATATTGTACGTGGAGGTGCACTTTAGTTGATGTGATAAAACAGTATGGATACTATGATAGAGTAAACTAGTGAAGGATTTTAAAAAGTGGTATTAGTGAAATCATTTTATTTTATCTTTTGGTTTGGGAATATAGTATGTTGGAGATAGATGAATGTGTCATAGCCTCTGATGGATATCAATATAATACAATGATAACCAAATATATTGTAGGAATTAAGGGTTACTATGGTAGGTTTTTCTATTATAATTTTTGTTTCCATGGTTTTATTTAATTTTCACTTCAAATGGAACATAGATGGCTATTATTTGATGATTTATGATAGATTTTTAGATCCCATTCCATTTTAAAATGATTTTGATTTGGTTTTTACTCTTAGAAAATAAATTAAAGAGGAGTATCATTCGTCATATAATCCCTACATGATTTACAAAATATATAGTCTTGTTAGTATACATGATCACTAAAGACTGAGGCCTAGTTTTTTAAAGTGTCAACCACTGCTCATACAATGTTTTCCTCTATATATACTTGGTATAATACTTCTCAATTGTAATGAAATATATTTGATTCTCTTTATATGGAAGGGCATGAAAATCTCATGTCAGACAAACTATGAGAAGAAGTAGAGTGTTATGGTCCTCATCGATAGCAAGTACAGTGACCCTGGTAGGCCATAAAGGCATATATGACTGTTATTTTAACCCCTTATTGGTGTTTTTTCTGCAGTATGGTTTTGAAACCTAATAATCGTTAAAGGTATGATTTGAATCTTCTTAGGGATTATGGGTTCACCTATTTTTTATGTGTGGTTAAACATATGATTCCATTCATATATTAGAACCTAGAGATCTATTTTTTTCTTGATCGATAAGTTTGATGTTAGGATCAGATATAAAATAATTATCCTTTAGTTATGGCCTTCGTTGAGTTAACCTAGACCTAGGTTGTGTGATCTAGTAACATTTTATGATACATGATTGGTAATGATTAATATGAGAACCTATTTACCTTATTTTCATTAATCTAGTTTAGGTATTTATATTCAAGTTACTTTCAAGGGTGACCCATGAGCATGGTCTATCAAATTAGGAGTGCCTTGTGTGCATAAAGAATGCATTGAATCTTTGGAATTTTTATATTGTAAGGAAATATGTGTTTCTTTTTATAGTGTTGTTTCATGTCAAACACAATTTATTTTGATAAATGAACTTGTCTATGGGGATTTAAAATTATGGTTGGTTTCTATAGAAGCAGCCTCATTTTAGTGGCTATCTATGAAATTATTGTGAGGGATGGATGTTATTTGTGGTTATGATATAAATCGAGATAATGTATGGTGCCAAAGAAGATGTGGTTTTTGGTTTGTGGGATTTATTTGGGCAGTAACCTCATCAGTCAGGTTTACTTGGTGTGTTTGAGTATGTAAGACCATGTTCTTCTTATATATAAGGATAAACTTAAGAGGGGTTTTATATGAGGAACATAGATATTCCTAGTTCATTGAGATAAAAATAAATAGAAATTGTGATTACTTGTTACCATATGTTGTTTGGAGAGGGCATGAAATGTTAGATGTTTTTCCATGTTAATTCTGTATGCATCATAAAGAATGTGTTGAGAGTATGAGTGAATCAGTTGTATCATTTTAATGACTGAGGGGTCATGATTGGTTGTTAAATTAGTTTGGACCAATGGGTTATCAATATTTTTGGGAATCGTGGGGGGATTTGTACTCGTGGATATTGGAATGTTGGAAAGGAATGGCTAGTGCATAACTCTTGTGAGTTATGTTTTCATGCGATTTGACTCTTAGAGTTAGAAGTGTGTTTTTTTTGTTTGTCATATGTGGGAGCGTGTAATGGATAAATATTATTGGAATCAGAGAGGTCTGAATTCATGGTGACATGTTGTTCTGTTTGTATTATGGTTTTGACATTACGTAAGAGTGTGTCTATGATTCTTGAATTTAGGAGGGTTCCTTGATTAGGTTGATAATCGATGTTGGTGTGATCAAAGGATTGTGGGAATTTTGTTTTAAGGCCACTAGTTGAGAATAATGATGTTCTACGAGTGGTAAAAAGTAAATGGAAAGGATTTTTTGTGAAATAATGATATGTCCATGTTGAACCTCAATGATATCATTAGAAATTGGTAGTATAGATAAGGAATCATGGCATGGGAGGAGTGAAAACCATGTGGTTATAGTGACATATATAATGTTTCGTTCTCATGAATGTAGTTAAATATGAGTAAAGAGGTGTGTAGTACATCATCAATTGATAAAAAGTATGAACCAAATTTTGGAAAACTTTTATGATGTGTAACATGAGTGATGTTCCTCTGAGTTTTTCAGAAAAGGATGGTTTACATTTTGGAGATAATCTCAAGGGTGATTGGTCTAATCCCTTCATGTTCATTAGGTTCAGTGGTTTAAGGATCATGGGCCATGTATTTGGATATGTGGTTTATGAATGCAATGACGTGGGTTCTCCCATGGTGGGAAGAAGGATTTAAATTGTGGAAATGTGACCCTCTTGTGATGGAGATTTGTAATGTCTGAGATAGATTGATAGATGATCATGTTGGTGTTATGTTGGTGGTGAAAAATGTGTCTAAGTGCATTAGGATTCCTCAATGAATCTGAGGTTATTTTTGAGACATGAAACTAAATGGGCTTTCTGTTTTGGTCTCAAACTATGATGGTTTATGGTGACATGAGCATGATTGATTTTATATTGTATTAGTACTCATAGTATAGAATGCTAATCAAAATGGGTAGTTGGTGAACCTATTGTATAAGGTCACTAGATTTTTTGTACGGACTTCAATTGTTGTTTTGAGGTGATGGTAAGATGCCATTATTCATGAAGGAATCATGATCTGGTGAGTTGGTGATTCAGTGGTAGTGGGAGCCAAGCATTTCTAGGGTGATTTTACTCATGATGGTTCAACTTGGTTTAGTGTATGTGATGGATGCAGTATGTTAAGAACCACATCTTATATATAATTTTGGAAACAATGAGTTGCCTTTAGAAATAGAACATATTTTGAGGAAAAATTGTTCTATACATCATTGATGTGTGGTTTGTGAGTATAAATAACTTATGTTGATTTTAGTTAAACATTATTGGTGTGTATATTTGATAGGAATTATTTTGGATGTTTGTGTGTAGTAATTTTGAAACCATGTTTGGTGATTTTTTTAATAATGTGTTTTAGTTTCCAATGGGTTTTCACGATATTGGAGGTTCTAGGAATTATAATTTTGGAATTAGTGGTGTGAAACGTTTAGTGGGGAATACTATGGATATGAAGGGTGATTGAATGATGATATAATCACTAATTTCATGATAGATAGGCTTGAGTATGTTCCATCTTGGTGTTCCAATTGTGATAATAAGAATTTTCTATGGTTTTTTCCAATTTATTTTATTGGGTAACATGTTGTACATTGGATTTATTTTATAAATTTAGGAATCTTTTTAGGGAATTTTAAATTGAATCATACTAACATATTTTCTTAGATGAAAATGGATTACCATCAACAATTATTGGGGATGAGAAGAACTATAATGAGAGGTTTTAGGATCCCATGTCCATACACGATTAAAATTTTATAATCATTATGATATTTCAAAGACTATATGGGTTAAAAAATCATTGAATTTTAAAATAGAATTATGAGATTTATAATTAATTGAGGTGTTTTTTGAGAATAATAATTATTCTCAAAAGGTATATTTGATGCTCGAGTGATATTTAGAGTGTTCAAGTTACATTATAGGAATTTTCAACGAATTTTACCTAGGATCAATGTTTAGAATAAAATATTTCAAAAATAGATGTTTAGGGTATTTTCAGTTATAATTGAACTAATAGTTGTTACATTTCATTGTTAGAGCATAGTTTGGAACAAACTATTTGATGCAATGGAGAAATCATGTGAGGTGGGGGAGTCTGTGTCCTGGCGTATAGTCTACACATAGTTTCACACAATCTTTCATCAATTATAATGAAGTTTCTAGTGTGTTTTCTTCATTTTTGGAACATAGATAGAAAGATATGAGGACATACCTTGTGGGTGCCTCTTTTTTTTGGACACATCCAATTTCAGGGTTAGTGGTAGTTTTAGAAAACCATATAGCCAAACTATATGTATTCTTAGAACATTATTAGACATGCTAATTTAAAAAAATCACACCTCATTATATTTGGTTTCCCCCACCCATTATCCTCATTATGTTGTATATGGATTTTGAGGGTATCCTCCCATCCTATTCTTCCCTAACTTCATCTTTTTAGATCATCTACTTTTGTAACTATTCATTTTTTTGGGAAATATCTAACCCCTAATGGCTTCCCTCATTCATTATACCCCTCATCCCTGATTTTAGAGTTTCCTAGATACGGTTTTTAATCATATCCCACTGGATCATATTTAATTCAATAATTTATCATGGGGATTATTTTCTTATATATACAAGATCCCAAGACAACTTGTTGACATTATTTTTTGAATTTAATTATGGTTCGATATGATGAAATTTTTTATTATTTTCTATTTGAGAATTGATATATTTATTTTTTTAACTATGTCACATATTACGGATTTTCTAGGGAATAGTCTCATTAGTCATTTTGGACCAAATATATTACGTTAATAGAGTTTCAATTAGAGGTATGAAACTGGTGAGTTTTCAAGTATTATTCCATGTTTAGATATTATTAATTGGTTAATTATAATAGTAATAAAAATTTAATTGTTGTTTATAGAAGTGAGGATATATCTCAAAGGATTGAGGGGATATATGTTGGTACTCGAGGTGTTTAAGAGTGTCTTAGATGGGCCAATTCATAGTCACTAGGCCATTGGAATGTTGGTAAACCATTATTAATGAGGTAGGTGGTATAAGTGATTTCCAAATAGTTTTAATGATTTATTTTAAAATACATGTACAATGTGTAACATCACAATTATAAGGTTAATTTATCCCCTGGTTCATAATGTTTTTTTTTTGAACTATATTGACATCTTATACCTTTAACAGATCTCGTCAGAGATGTCAGTTTATATAGAACAGAACTTATAGTTTCCCATGCGATGAACCCTTAATTAGAAATGGTGTGGTTTGTTCTTAGATAGTTAAATATGTGGGAAATGATATTGTCTTGGTTAGGCAAATGGTATTGATTGATATAATTGTTATATACTACCTGATATGGCTTCAAATTAAATTTTTTATAATATTGTCAAATGATGAATTAGAATATTTATCTGTTCTAATATTTTTTTATTCTTATGTGGATTTTCTATTTGATGTAATAATGTGTATTCGATCATGATTAAATGATAGTTTTCAAAGAGTTATCATATGTTTTTTATTCATAGTTACTTTAATGATCTATATTTTAGGGGTAGCTCCAGACATTTTAAAATGGATGTTTGATATCCATGGTTTTTTATGAGTATATAGAATTGTGTCTTGATATGTGAAAAAGGTATTGATTTTTAAATACAAAATTTAGTGTTTATAATATATTGGGAAATTGTAATTAATAATTATTTATAATTCAAGTTGGTGGTTTATAAATGTTTTGATTGGTTAATATATTGAAACTTTTTATTTGAGAAATAATGGAATTATTTGGATTTCATAATAATGTTCATAGCACTATAGTTATTTAATGTGGTTAGGATATTGGCCACGATGTTATTTTTGGAGGGTTTAGGTACCAAACTAGGACATTGGGCATCAATACCATGCTATGTGATTTATATTATGTGATATGGTTATCCTATTCCCTAGTTTATGATATCAGATGTGGTGCTCTACATCCCCAATTTTGATTACTAGACTTGATGCTTTGTGTTCATCGTTTAGGTCATTGAGTGAGGCATTAATAACTTTTGATTTTGCTACATGGTTTATATATTGGCTTCAGGATCTCAGAATGTATAGTATTTATACAAGGAAGAAGTAATTTTGACTGATATGACTAGGTACCAATATAGAGATAACTAATTAAAACCCTTCTTTTATTAAATCATCTACCATCTTATGAATTCTAGATCATATGATTGGAATTGGTCGAAGTAGTTTTTCTTTAGATGATTGTCATGTTGGATTAAATGATCAAATAAGTCATTTAATGAATGGTTGTTTGTAATTTTACCATATTTTATGTTGTGTTTATTATAACTTTGAACATTTTTAGATACTATAATTAGACTTTTATTATTTGATATACTATTTGTGTTGGCCAAATAAGATTCAATCAAAAATAGAGTATGTTTCCAATGAACATGGGTTACTAAGAAGCTATCACATGTGTATTTATGGTGTTGGTTTGGTTTGAATGGCTGATTTGTGTCATTCATGACCAAGAATGATAGGTCTGATTGTATTAAGATACTGGATGATGTTTGTATTTGAGATAAAGTGGATCCTTTGGTTGGTTTATTTTATATGGGGTTGTTTATGTGACCATTTCATTAGGAATTTAGTTTTATGGATGAAATGGTATTTCGATTCCCTACTCTATTTCTTTATTTGTTATTTTAGGTTTATTTTTATTTTCATCAATTTCTAAATTATTTGAAAATGTTGGTAATTATTATTTCTTTCATATTTTAATGATTTCTTTAGTTTATGTTATTTGGTTCTCTTATTGGTTATTTCACTCTAATTAGGGGGTATAGTCTCCAAAATGATACTAAAATAGAACTTATCTATTATTCTCTATCATCTAACATGCAAGAATTCAATATTAATGTAATTTGGGGGACATGTACAATTAAATATATAGAGTGAATCAAGGTATGATATTAAGCAATAAACATGGGGAAGTTACCTACCTCTAGTGGTATGAAATTTAAAAAATGAGATTAGTTGGTCCAAAACTCATTTAAGGTACAGGTAAGAAGGTTCAATCAATCCATACCTATATAAATGATTCCAAGAAAAAGGAAAAAAATCTATTATGAAAATCAAAGGAAGAAATTGGAATTAAATGTAGGGGATCATGATATCACAATTGATGGGATTTATAATAATTTATAAGATGGGAAACAAAGCCTAAGGTACATTGGTCTTTTTAAGGTTCTATATAAAATTGTAGAGGTGATTAATCATTAGGATTTCTCACCTTGCCTATTTAAATTTTAACATGCCTTTAATGACTTAATGATAAGGAGGTACATATCAGACCAACACATGTACTCACCACTAATGGAATGGATTGGGAATATAAGATTTCATATAATGAAGAGCCTATCTCAATTCACAATACTAAAGATAAAGTGTTATGGAATTAGGAAACCCAACTGGTGAAGGTACATTTGAGGAATCACTAGATAGTTGAAGCAACATGGGAGACTTTGGAACCAATGTGTATGAATTATAATCATTTTTCCTTGAATTTAGGTACTCCCAAAATATAAATGATGGTATTTTTTAAGTAGGAATGTAAGGACTGATATCCAACTATGGTAGTGTAACCATTATATGTTCATGGGTCTAGTAAAATAAATATAAAGTTTTGATAAAAATATTATTAATAAAAAATAATTTTAAAATATTAAATTATATAAAAAATAGTAATATAATTTCCAAAATCTATATCATAACTAAATTTTATTTACTAGAAAAATTTATTTTTAATTTTAAGCTCCAAATGAAATATTTTAAATTATATAAATATTTTAATTTTATAAATTTATTTCACTTATTAGATAAAAGTAATATTAAAAATTAAAGTAAATTTAGAATCAACATGTCAAAATTCGGAAAAATAATTTACCAAAGTAAATATTAGGTTCCATGTTAAATATTAATTTTTTTAAGGAATTTCATTTTTCTAAATATTATTTTTTATCAAAATAAATAAAATTTATCTCTTTTAAAATCTTAATAGATAATAATTTTTTAATAAAAAAATATATAAAAAATATTTGAATTTTTTATTGATATGAAATATGATTAAAAAATTTTAACATTTAAAATGATAATTTTTACAAAAAAACTATTTATATATATATAAAATGTTTTCATTTAAATGTTAATTTTCACATATTTATAAATTCATTTAGATTAATTGGGATCCAAATTTGGAATATGGAAATACATTTTTGGTAAGAGGATCAATTTATTTTGTTTGTTAAATATAATTTTCATGGAAAATAATTATACAAGTAAAACAAGGGTAAATAGGTAGTCTACCTTGGATAAAAAATTTATAATGAAACTTCACATGAACAAGACATACAACAACATTTTTTGGTTTTGAATTCATAACCTATAGTCTCACCCAAATACCAATACCTATGATACCTAACTCAAATGATATTTTACCTTTACCCCTCATCTAAATGATGTTTCCAAAAAATGTCCCTTGTCACTAACAAAAGGTCATCACTTCTACCATTTCTATCATGCCTCTCCTATAAAGACACATTAATCCTGAATTATCTCTCATTTTTCCTCTTTAGAGTCTCCCTTTTGAATTTCTTTGATTATATGGATTTTTTCTCAATCATTATGAATATACTGATCTTGTTAGGGTTTTCAATCTACCTCTTTAATTTTCTATTAAATTTCATTAGAAATATCATTTAAAATTACGTTTTATATAATAACATTCTTTTTACTCCTTGGTATTATCTCCCATTTGAAAAATTATTTGAGAAATTATATTTTTTTCCCTATCATTATAAACTTTTCCTATGTAGTTAGTATTCTAATGTAAGGTTCTTATCCTTTTATCTATATTTATTTTTGAAATATTTACATTTCCATTCTTTTCATTGAGAATTGTTTTTTGTTATTATAATATATAAATTACATATAATATAATCAGTTATAGATTATAATTACATCTCATTATACTTGATAATCCTTTTAAATATTGAAACACTCCAGTATCTCAAAAACATTATAATTTTTTTGAATGTTAAATAGGGTGTCGTTTCTTAGTGCTGGAATCCTTTAATGGATAAAAAATTGGTTACATTTTGTAGAAAAATCGAAACTATGTTTAATAAATCAATGATAAATTGTTGGGTATTGACATAGAATTGTCATATTTAAAAACAATTAGGCCTAATTAAAATCATGGTTTGACCATCCCAAGGGATATGCATAGGATGATTAATAATATATTTATAAAACATATTGAAGGATTAATTCCTTTTTATATCCCTACACTATAAGTTATTCTTAACAACTTCCTTAATATCATTCCTTTGATAATGGAGATTTCCATTATAATTTCAATATTTTAATGTTTCTTTGTTGATAATGGGATATCTGACTAGATATCTTCATTGTTTTATTTACTCGGGAAATAATTGATGCCCTTTATATCTTTTTTATAATGAGTATCTTATTTATTATTGAGAAATGTTTATTATGTATTATATTGATGTTCAGTTTCTTCATATTAGGAATGTATTTTTCTTATTATGCGACATTTGGGGCCCATAATTATATTATCCCATTACAGATTAGTAGGTCTAATAAGAAAAAAATTGAGTAATTCTTTTTGTTTCTTACCTATTTATGTATAATGTATCTCCATGAGGCATTGATGGCTAGTAAGATGTCCTAAAACATGGTCTTGATGTTTAGATTAAGATGTCTTTCATTATGTATTTTATCACTATGAAATATTTTTTTCCAATTTTAATAATTATATTTTCATGATATCAACAGATATATTAAGAAAATTAACAGAATCATTCAATTTTTTGGATTCATTCTACATTAATAATGTCATTTTTATTCTACGATAGGTTCCTCAGTATGCTATAGCTTATTGAGTGTTTGAGATCAACATTTTATTTATTTTTTCCCATCTCCCCAAGTATCAATGATGATTAACCGATATGAAATATGGAATTTTTGCGATAAATTTTAATTTTTTTATGTTTTTGATAACATATCAATAGTTTTAACTGAATTTTATCATTCATTTGGGAATCTATATTCCATATATTGATAAAATGAAATACAATTAGTAATGGGATACATGTATTCAATAACACTGTAACAAAATAACTATCAACACCATGCTACAAGAGTCTATGTGCTACACTATTTTTTCCTTTTTGTCCTCTATATTTAATACACATTTCCATATAATATGTATAATAATTTATATTACCAACAATACTGGAATAGATTCCACATTATAATAGATATCATTATGGTGTAAAGCATTGGTTCATTAGATTTTTCAATGACATGGAACTTCTTTGTGTATTAAAGACACTTATATATGAATGTTTATTCTCATCATCCAAATACAAGATTCGTAAATATTAATCATCGCCAAAAAGAAAACAATTTCATGCATAAGAATCCTCTCTGCAAAAATAATTATAATATCCATTAAAAATATAATAACCCAAGCTCTTCCCTTTGATGAAATATGTTATTACATGGAACCCATTACATTATTTCAATACATTTAAATAATTCCACATCATGTTTGGAAATATCCATTAAATAAAATATTGAAGAATTAAAAAAGATCATGTGGGATAATTAAAGATCATATGTAGAATTTGAAGATGAAGTAGGAGATGTTTATTTCAAGTGGAAGTTTACTGTTACAGATCCATTCATGAAAGTAATACACTACATGAACTGTGATGCTTGTTTGATCCCCATGTTGGAAATTTTTTTTATTTATTATATATTAAATATGTAAATATATAGATGGTTATATTGGGGGGGGGTATTTTTAAGGATTCCAAAAAAGGCATTTTCCCTTGTGACATAGATTAGGATTTTATAATAATTGTTCGTATATTTCAAAAATATTTTTCAATTTCTCTCTTTTTTATCAGATTATATGTGTTTAATCTATTTTTATTATGTTCTCCTATATTATGGAGAACTAAAAAAAATTCATTCATATTATTGAAAAGTTAATTATTTGATCTTGAATATGTTTTTTATAGTTTCTGGGATTTTTAATTTAGAGGTTGTAATGGATTCTTAGCATTATTATGGAATAATGTTTCTCCATTTTCTCTATCCATTGTAGTTATGATTCTTTGATCATACGTTTTCATTTACATCACTATTTTATTCATTTTTGTGATGGATTTTTTCTTGGGTATTGATGTTCAATGAAGATATTTTATAACTGTATTCATGAAGTGATCACTTCTACTTATAGAGGAACAATTATAGGGTGATCATAATTAGAATGTGAAGGTGAATAGTAAAAAATAGTGAACTACTCATTGAGAGATAGTGATATACATATTTTGTCATCATAGAACATTTATTTTCATCATTGTGAACTTATGAGGATAATTACTCTTCTTTATTACTAATTTTATTCTTTTTTGAATGTGTTTCTTATTAATTCTCATTAATACATATATATATATATATATTAAATGAATTTTTTAAACCCCCATAGTTTTGGTATATGATTTCATTTCATGGTATAATCCAATTAAATATATATAGATATAATAGAGAAATATTATTTGTGGTTATCCTCTTTAAAATAGAGGCCTTATGTTGTTCCATATATTGTAAAATTTGGGAAAAAATAATTTATCAAAAATGTATTCAAGATAAAATCTTTAATTAAACTTGGAACAATTGTTATGGAGGTACATCATTTGAAAAAAACAGTTTTCACTGAAAAATATAAATATTGACATTTTAAAACTGAAAAAATATGTTTTTTTATATATTCATCAAAAAGCCTGTAATGTTGAACTTTTCATATTTGTTCCATGCATACTTGTTTCTAGATTACTATGAGTTTTGAAATATAGTTTTTTAAAAATAAACTTTGTACAATAATTTGAGTGTTTGATAAGAATTTTGGACACATTAAATGGAATGAAGAAAAAAAAAGAGGTACTATATGATATATTAGAAACAACCACTGAATATATCCCATGTAAAGTTGTATCTATTGGATCTATAATAATGTAAATCAAAACTATATGTTTGTAAAAATAATAATAATAATAAAATGGAGTTAAAATTAATGATTGTTCCACCTACATTCAAAGATAATCCTTTGATATGGAATTGAATTTTGATAACCCTTCATGTTATATTCTATTTCACTTATAAAATGTTGATTTTGATAATGACATTCTAGCTGATATTATATTAGTATACTTGGATGATTTGAATAAATATTGGGTTGAATTTACTGGAACCAGAATTATAGTTGATCACCTATATGGAGAAAATAAAAAATCATCAAATTTATACCATCTCTACCCTTGGGATACGATACCACTGATGTGGTGAAATTTAACGAAGGATAGAGCATATTTAATTCTTACCTCCATTCAGGAAAACTAAACTCCAAGATGTTTTATTCATTAAAGAGGAAATAAAATAATATACTGCATATGGTGGTATTCTAAATTTGAAGTCATTTATATCAAATTTCACTGAATATGAGTTTATTAGTAATGGTCACTATTTTGAATTTTAAAATTTATCCAATGCAAGGATTGGATTGTAGAATAATGAAGGATAAGAAGAATAACCTTTAATGGAGAAAATGGACCTCCCAAAACACATTGAAAATTTATTAGAGGGAGTAAATGAATAGTTCTATGATGTATTTCATTAATAAATAGTGTGACATATTTCCCACTATAATGGTGAATATTTAGAGATTGAGTCATATTTTTTCAAATCCATTGAACAATTTATTGACTTACCCCTAGCGGATAATTTTATTTAAATAGGAAATAAGTTTGTCTCGAAAATTGAAGAGGACACAAACATTATGATTGTAGTATTAGTGGCTACCCAAAATATATATTCCCCACCATGAATGGTTTTCCATTCTAGGTGAGAAGATCTATAATTAATTTTCCCTAGAAAACTCTACAACTAGAATAATATGAAGAAAACTATAAAGAGTTCATTTCTGAAGTTCATAACCAAGAATCCAAATCTTGTATCATATAAGGGATAAACCAATGTCCTTCTATGTTACTGATATTAAAAAAACAATGCCACATAGGGAGTTCATCATAGCTTGGATAATATTTTTATTCACTATTGGAAAAATGGCCTTTCAATATGGGGTTTTCCCTATAAATTATTGTTTAAATAGATACTAATTTTTTAATCAATTTTAGGTACTCCTAATTTTAGTGTTTTGGAGAATTAATTTTTTCCATTGTTTTAAAATCAACAATGGGTTTTTACAACTATTTTGAAACTTATAACTATTTGTTCTATAAAATACTCTTAATTGATTATTTATTCACATCAGCTCTTAATGAAATGTATTGTTTTCATGATGGTTACAATTTCACAACATGATTTGACATATATAGTGAAGATAATGACTTCAACAGTTTTTTACATAGTTTTTTGACTTATCAAAATATTTAGTGATTATTTTACAGTTATGGTTGGTGGTTTGAACTACAACTAAATGACATGAAACAATTCACCAATATAACTGTTACATTAAAATGTTATTGATGAAGATAATAATTATGAAATGTATTCCTATAATTTGATATCCTCAACCAAAATTCAAAACATAAAACTACAAAAAATGTAAAAAATAAAATTAACATTATAAAAATGACTTCAAGGATATTATTGAAATTACACTAGTGCAGAAAACGTTATTTACGTCGGTTATTTTTCATTTTTTACGTCGGGTTTTAGCCGCCGTTTATACAGACGATGTTATAAATAATGTTTTTTACGTCGGTTATTTAAAAACCGACGTAACAAACATAACATCGCGGTGTTTATCATGTCAGTTAAATAATAACCGACGTGAAAAAACCTGGGGGGTGGGGTTTATAACGTCGGATATTATATAGCCACCGTGATAAACTGGGGGGGGGGCTTTATCACGTCGGTTATACAATAACCGACATCGTAAACACGTGTGGGGGAGTTTATCATTTCGGTTATTTTATAACTGACATGATAAACTCCTACGCTATTGTTTATCAAGTCGGTTATTAATTAACCGACGTGCTAAACCATTCCCGGGAGGGGTTTATCGTGTCGGTTAATCAATAACCGACGTGATAATGCATTTCCCAGGTCCTTTATCACATCGGTTATTACATAACCGATTTGATAAACCATGTCACTGGTGTTTATCACGTCAGTTATGAAAAAAACCGACGTGATAAATGTTTCTCGATTTTTTTATCATGTTGGTTATAAAATTACCGACATGAAAGAAATTTTTTTTAAAAAAACAAATCCACTGCAGTCCTCTGATCTCCCCCAAAATCAACCAGAAACCAAATCTTTAATTCGTAGCACAAAAAAGGAGATCAAAACATGAACTAAAGCAAATTTAAGCATTTAAAATGATAACAGATAAAACTTACCCCACTTGATATCCCCCACCCTCATGTATACCCACTATACACCCCTCCCCCACCCCATTGAAGCTCTCACCACACCCCTAGACTGCCCCCGACCCCCTTGACAGCCCCAAACACCCCTCGACAACCACCCACCCTCTTGAACATCACCCCCTCACCACTCACCCCACTTGACAGCCCCCACCACACCCCTGGACTACCCCCTGACCCCCTGGACTGCCCGAAACACCCCTCGACAACCCCCCCCCCCCCTCCTAAACAGCACCCCTCACCCCACTTGACATCCCCCACCACACCCCTGGACTGCCCACCGACCACCTGGCCAGTTCCAAACACCCCGTGACAACCCCCCCCCCCCCCACCCTCATGTATAACCCCCATACCGTAGACAGCCCTCCCCCACCCCATTAGAGCCCCCACCACACCCCTGGACTGCCCCCCACCCTCCTGAACAGAACCACATCACCCCACATGATAGCCCACCCCATTGGAGCCCCCACCACCCCTGGATTGCCCCCCGAATCCCTGGACAGCCCCAAACACCCCTCTACAACCCCCCCCCCCCCTCGCCCTCCTGAACAACACCCCACACCCCACTTGACAGCCCCCACCGCACCCCTAGACTGCCCCCCGACCCCCTGGACAGCTCCAAACACCCCGGGACAACCCCCTCCCCCCCACACCCATGACAGCCCTCCCCCACCCCATTGGAGCCCCCACCACTCCCCTGGACTTCCCTCAACCCCCTGGACTTCCCCAAACACCCCTGGACAACCCATACACCCTCATGTATACCCCCCCCACCCAACCGGATAGCCCTCCCAGACCCTTGGGCACCCCCAACCCCACTGAACACCCCCCATACCCTTGAAACCCCTCCCCCCTAGACGAGAATCCATACAAGAAAAACCATCATAAGTAGACCAAAATAAGAAGTAGAGCAAAATTAAACATTCACATATATAACATTCAAAACATACATTGTCAAATTAAAAAAAAACTCAATCCATCCTAAACGACTACCAAATACACAATTACAATGACAATATTAAAAATTTCATTGTACATTACAAACAACTAAAATTTAATCAAACCTGTAAAATAATTTGACCACTCCACTTGTAAGTGTTTGATGTCTTCAGCATTATAGGGTTGAGGGTCATCAAAAAGAAAAAAATGAAAAGGATAGTAGTTAATGTGTATAATGAGTAAAACAAATTTAAATATTATGGCAATGTTTATGAGGAAATCTTACCAGGTCAAAATTCACAACTGTCCCAGTTTTTATTATTTCATATATAAATCTTAACATATAATATCCGCATTCGATGAAGCCTTGTTGTTCATGACAATTCTATTTGAATGAGTGTAAATTCAATATATTATTTTAATGTAATAAATCAAAAAGTACAAATTATAAATGGATATTTACCTTCGTATTTACATATTTGATCTTTTCATTCCTTTTCATTGTGTTTTTTCGAAAGTAGGCCCATGCACTGTTAGAAAATAATAAAAATGGGGTAAATTTAAAATTAATTATAATATATAAAACTATTGAGAAATTCAAACTTACTTTTCCAATATAATCTTAAAACTTTCTCGTACATCATCATGGACAGAGCATATCCAATAAAGTGCTTTCTCCCTTGGGAAAAAAACCCCTAACATCCAATGATCACTGATAAAAGGAAATTTAACATTAGTGGGTTTTTATGTTAAAAGATAATTAACTCTTTGAGAGAGATGTGTTTCATACCTCTGACAAAAAAGGCATCATCCAACATTGTGTGACTATATTCTTTTGAAGACATTCAGCAATATAAAGCATTCTTTGTTCTTCATCCAATGCACATGCTTCAGCGGAAATCAATTGTGGGTCCATGAATCCATATACATCTTTCAGCTCATTCCTCTCACAAATTTTATAAAGATACCTAATACAAAACAGACATAAGTATACATTTTTAATAAATATAACGTAGGGAAAAGGTGTTAAGACTTACATGGAAAAAATTTGCGTCACGTTGATTCCCAACTTATCTCCAGTAACAAGCTCTATGATATCAGTTTTCATAATCCCCACATTTATTTCACATTCACAAACATGAGCTTCCATTGGAAACTCATAATGACCCGCCAACAAATATGAATATCTTGAAAATCTGTCAAGACTACTAGAATCTGTATCTGATGTCATGGATATTTGTCTTTGTTGTTTTCTATATAGTATTTCTTTACATTTGAAGTATTACTGTAAAAATAAATTGAAAAATATATTTGTTTTCAAATGATAAAACAACTTTATTAAATAAAATAAAATAAAAGATATAACATTCATACCTCTATGGTAATGAGTCGAAGAAGTCTGGATGGCCAAATTAAAAAATGGCTAATACTATGTCCAACTGTCGCCACCTCATCTGTAGGTAATGGTACCTGAGCTGATCCATCTATAATATCTTGTACAGTGACCCGATGATTCTCTACCTCTAATTGTTGATGATGAACTGTATCTCCTATACAATATACCAACCCATATGCCACTATATGCTGTTGAGAATCATCAATATACGACTCACAATAAGTACGAAGCTGCGGCGGAGGAGTAGGATAAAAAATGGGGTCTGCAGGCTGAGGTGGGGGAGTGTGAGCTACTGGCGGAGGTGGAGGATAAATAATTGGGTCTGCAGGGGGAGGTGGAGGAGTGGGAGCTGCATTCTGAAATTGTCTTTGCATGTCTGCAAACATAGACTGCACCGACGCTCTAATCTTGTCATGCATCGTCGCATTAGTTTTATATACTTCAGCATCCATGGATTCAATTTTTTTTCTATTAACCCACTCAACATTTGATGTAGAAGAACGTGGAAACACTTTTCTTACCGATACACGTGCTGGATATCCTCTTACACGACCAGGATGTTCGGGCCTTCCCAATGCTAAAGATAAAATATCTTCCCTCCTAGTAGCTATAAATGTCCCATGTGAACTTTTCTCCTCAAGAGAGTCCTGTATTAATTAATTAAACATTTCTGTAATGATTGAAATTATATGAAGAAAATGGTTAACTTAAATAAATAAAATATATATCTTACAATCCTCTCAGCTACGATTCTCGATTCAACAAAAAGATATTTCCCTTTTTCCCCTTCTGAGCTCTCTTACATTTTTCATGTCTAGATGGAGGGGATGAAGGGGCCACCTCTCCAGAGCTTGAACACTGATCTCTTAGTTGTTGAAATTTTTCCTCCAACATTTTTTCTTCCAATAATGCATACCCTCCCTGAGATAAACTATGAGGGTATACATTTTTAGATTTGATCTACTAATGAACTTACCTTGTTTGCTGTAAACTAAGAATAAGAAATCATTAACAAAACGTTAATAAGATCATTTATATAAGAAATATTATAAAAGTTTACACTAACCTTACCAAAAATGACTCTTTTCTTCTACTTTGAAAAAACATTTTCCATGTGTCTTCATCTATAAAAGAATATATATGACATGGATTGTCATGACTCCTATGACAATAAATGAAATCAGATAAGAGGGTTGATTTGAAATCCCTCCATCTCCTGGAAGCCAATGATAAGAATTTCTTCCTGACTCCTCCAGTTTCAGGAATATCAAATGTCATCTGATAAAGAAGAGGTTAAAGATATTATATATACTAGAAAAATTTAAAGAATATTCAAAAAATAAAAAAAGATCTTACCAAAATCGTCTCCCATAACTGAGAGATTATCGCTTTATCCACACTTCTCCAGTCATCATATAGAATGCTTACTTTTCTCTTAGCCTGAGTTGCTACAAAACTCATAAAATCTTTTTCATTTGGACATCTAAGAATATCATCATCATCAAACTCAACGACTATCCTATGATCCTCCATACGGGCAACTGATAATTTTGGTAAACGTGTGCACCCACTTTTACCAACCGTTGAACTCTTTGTTGTAATAAGAGCATGTGAATGTTCCTCCCCAGAGGTATGACCAATATTTTCATCTCCATAATCATGTGGTTGATCAACTGAATGATCTTTCATTATCCTTCAAATCAAAAAAACAAATGTTAGTTCAAAAATATAAAAATTCAAATATTTTAATACTACTATAATCAAAAAATAGAAAAGTGTACTAAGTTACGTAATAGTAAACATTGGTAATATGGTAAGCATGTTAAACAATGGTAAAGATGGTAAAGATGGTAAAGATGGTCAAGATGGTAAACATGGTAATCATGGAAAACCAGGTAAACATGGTAAATTAATTTTCACTGAACAAAAATAATAGATATATAATTCATGTAATGGTAAACATGATAATGTAAACTAAACAAACTTAAAACAAACAAAAACTTATACTTTTATTTGTTTTAAAACATGTTTTAATAAATAAAAAACTTACATCATCTAACATTTATGAAAAAAATAAATGTAAACAAGAAATAAACATATGTTACCTGTAATTTTAGGAATTTACAAGTGGATTGTTTTCCCAAATTCCTTCGTCGTGATCGTTCTTTATGGCACAAACCATGTCTTCAACATGCTCATCATCATGTTCTATTAATCTTTCCATGGAAGTAGGGATCTCACATAAATCAATATCTTCATCAACTTCATCCTCACCAACATATTGTTTTTCCCTTGTAAAACAACATCCCACTGCATATATGATTGATCTAATACATAGAAAATTTGTTTTGGATGTGTTTCCATTGTAAATGAATCAGCTATGTCTTCAAATATATTCAGATTAACAAGTGTCATTCCATATTCATCGTGTCTGACTCTGTTGTTACTGATAAACCATTTACAGTTAAAAATAGGAGATTTAATTTTAAAGTAATCAACCTCCCATATGTCTTTAATCACTCCATAATATGCACTTGATGCAGAAATTGGGTTTTTTTCCTTAGCAATCAAAAAATGAATTGCTTCTGAAAACACCAATACACCACTATTCTGAACTTCACTTCTGTTGTACTGAGATTTCGTATGAAATTTATAGCCATTAATGTCATAACCGGACCATGTTATCACATTTAAACATGGACCATCCAATATACATTTTAAAGTCTCTGATACATCTGATCTTCCAAGAAAAGTCTTTTTAATCCATGACAAAATAGTTTTATTGTGCTCATTCAAAATCAACATTTCATTATTCTTTGGATGATATTGTTTCAACTAATTAATATGTAATGTGATATATGGTTGATCATCATCTATTCTATTTAATATGTATGATTCTAACTTCTTCATCTGTTCAGCTGACAATGATTTGAATTTCATGCCACGAATCCCCTTTCCCTCATTATTAAGTCGTTCATGGCGAGATGGAGGCAAACCTATGTGTCGCGCCGCAGCCAAGTAGCTCGTACAAAACCCTTTTACCTCCTCAGAAATATACTTTTCAATAATGGAGGCTTCAGGTCGATATGGATTTTTAAAATACCCCTTTAATATGATTTATTTCTCGAACCAGATGAATCATTAAATGCACCATTATATGAAAAAAAGTTGGAAGAAAAGACATTTCCAATTGACAAAGTATAAAAATTACATCCTTTTCCAAAATTTTCAAAGTAATCACATCAATCACCTTGTTACAAATTGAACTGAAAGAATAACACAACTTCATCATAGTATTTCTGACACGAATGGGGAATATTCCACACAATGAAAGTGGTAGAATTTGTTTCATCATGACGTGACAAACATGTGATTTAATACCTATCAACTTCATGTCCTTCAATGAGACAAAAGTTTTTACATTTGAAGAATAACCGTGAGGCACTTTGATATCATGAAGACACTGAAAAAAGCTAATTTTCTCCCACTTCGATAATTTATGACAATTAGGGGGAAGAAATGTTAGTCTTCCTTTAGGAGTGGGAGCTAACTCTAAACGTATTCCAATTGATAATAAGTCTAATCTTGCATTCAACCCATCATTAGTCTTTCCTTTAATATCTAACAATGTTCCAATCAAACGATCACATATATTCTTCTCCACGAACATGACGTCAATATTATGTTTAACTTCATGATACCTCCAATATGTTAGCTCAAAAAATATTGACATTTTCTTCCAAATATGTCTATCATTACCATATTTTTGTGTCTTTCCCAATGTCACATCAAGGTTTTTCACCCTCTCAAAATACAGATCCGGGGATAAAGGTTTTGAAGCATTATAAAATTCTTGTGAGACATTGAATTCCTTTTTTAGTCTTATATAAGGGTGATCCATAGGCAAAAACTTTCGATGAACCATTTACACTATTTTCCACCCATGATGAAATTGACAATATGACGTCTTTTTTCGCAAATTGGACATGCTTTATGCCCTTTAACACTGTATCCAGAAAAATTTCCATATGCTGGGAAGTCATTTATAGTGAACAGAAGCATTGCATGCAGTTCAAAATATTCCATTTTATAAGAATCATACACCCTAATACCATCAGCCCATAACAGTTTCAAATCATGAATCAATGGTGATAAGTAAACATCAATATCATTGCCAGGTTTCTTTGGACCAGATATCATTATACTCAACATGACATATTTGCGCTTCATACAAACTTTAGGAGAGAGGTTGTAAATTACCAATAAAACAGGTCATGAACTACGTGTGCTACTGAGGGTTTGGTATGGATTCATTCCATCTGTGTACAACCCTAATCTAAGATTTATTATTTCATTTCGAAATGTAGAATACTGCGCATAAATTTTCATCCATTGTGGACAATCAGCTGGATGAAGTATTTTTGCATCACATACCCGCTCATCAGCATGCAATCTTAACCTTTTTGTATCATGTGAATTAGAAAATAAACGTTTGAAATCAGGAATTATAGGAAGATACCAAAATAACATTGAAGGGAGTTTTGTAATCTCTACATCCGCCTGTGATTTCTCTTTCACCTTATATCGTGATGTCCCACATTTAGGACACTCTGACAGAAATTCATATTCCTTCCTATATATAATTCAGTCATTCAGACAAACATGTATTTTCTTGTATCCCAAGCCCATCGGGCATAATATTTTCTTTGCCTTGTAATGTGAATCTGTAAGATTGTTATCTTTTGGAAGAATGTCTTTCATCAATTGTAGCAGCTCTATAAAACTTCTGTCACTCCATCCATGTTTCGCCTTCAGGTTAATCAATCATAACACCGCTGACAAAACTGTAAAATCTGTACAACCAGGATATAATGGTTTTTCAACATCCCAATATAGACGCACAACTGTCGGTTCTATATCAATTTGTTCTGCTGCAATATCAAGAATCATTTCTTCAATTCCATCGGAGTTACCATCTTGTGAATTATCATCATCAGTGAAATTTAGTCCAGTTTCACCATACCAAATCCAACGGCTGTAACTCGGATTAAAACCATGACATATCAGATGATCTTTTATCTCTCTACATTTCAACTTCTTCATATTCAATCATTTCAGGCATGGATAGAAAAAAATGTCACTACTTGGAACATTTCGTTAATCAAATTCCAAAAAGGCATCAACACCTTCCTCATATTCATTGCTCATTTGATTTTCCATAATCCAACTTTGATTAATCATTACCTATAAAAAATATCAAAAATATATATATTTTTCAGATAAGACAAATATAAGTATATATGAAAAAAATCATAACTTGAATGTAAAAAAATTTTGAAATATAAAACAAATATATGCGTATTTTTAAAAAAAATTCTTGAATATTATTATTAAAAGAAAATATAGTTAGATATAATAGTTTTAAATTCAATTGAATAAATGGAAACCATGGCGCCTACATGGTCGATAGAAAATTGGAGAGAATGGAGTAAACATGAGAATCAAATCATATTTAAAATAAAAATTCAGATGGAGAAAATCACCCCTCCTGGACACCACCCCCACCCCTACCCCCTTGGACACCCCCCTGGACACCCTCCAACCCTCTGGATAGCCCCCCACCCCTTACCCCCTTGGATACCCACCTGGACACCCCCAACCCTCTAGACAGCCCCCACCCCCCGGACAACCCCCAAAACCTTCTGGGCAGGCCCCTACCCCCTTGGACAGCGCCCCCCCACCCACCCCCTTGGACACCCCCTAGACACCCCAACCCTCTGGACAGCCCCTCACCCCCTGGCCAACACCCAAAACCCTCTGGACAAGCCCCCACCCCCTTGGACAGTGCCCACACCCACCCACCCCCTTGGACACCCCCTGGAGACCCCCCAACCCTCTGGATAGCCCCCCAACCCCCTGGACAGCCCCCCACTCCTCTAGACAACACCCCCGCCCCTCCTGGACACCACCCCCCACTCCCTACCCCCCTGGACACCCCCAACCCTTTGGACATCCCCCCACCCCCTTGACATCACCCCACCCCTCCAGACAGCACCCCCACCCCTCCTGGACACCACCCCCACCCCGACCCCCTTGGACACCCCCTGGACACCCCCAACCTTTGGACATCCCCGCACCCCCCCCCCCCCGAACAAGCCCCAAACCCCTCTGGACAGGCCTCCACCCCCTTGGACAGCCCCCACACCCACCCACCCCCTTGGACACCTCCTGGACCCCCCCAACCCTCTGGACAACCACCCACCCCGGACAACCCCCCAAACAATGGTTTACATAAAAAAAACTGGGCATGGTGAACAACTAAAAACACATGAATATAATATATACTTCATCATGAAATAGATGGAATTAAATATTATTTAATATGGCTACTTAAATGATCATATGATAATTAAAAATAACCATTGATATTCAACTAGTCAAATGATCAATAGTTTTCTCAATAACTAATATCATAGTGATGTAATGGATAATTCTAGAATAATCATATTATCGACGCCTTGTCCAAGGCCTCAAAAAATACTAGGGTAAGCCCTCACCAGAACCCATTTTTATTTGGAATCGTGAGACATAGCGATGAATTGAAGGGCCATAGAGGTCAACAGCCATTACATTATATGTCTAATAGATTCTCATATAAAAAAGGATAAACATAAGAAGTAACAACACATAAATACCATTTCTGAATTTTTACATTTAATCAATAACCATTCTATGCAGTAATATTGGTGAATGAGATCATTGGTTGTCAATGACAACAAAAATTACCATCAATGTCGGGCACTCGCGAAACAAAAACAAACTAAACAAAAGTAGTTGAGGCATACATGAATATGGTGAGTCGATCAAATAGATCTAGGGATGATAAATATGATGATGATGGAAAAAAGAGGTAAGAGGGTTCGAAATCGAAGAATCTCACCTAGTTTAAACACAAAAATCACAAAACATAAATATAGACTATCCGGAAAACAAAATGAATGAAATAAATTCGTTGCAGGCTTACTTGAGTGATGCGAGTTGAGGTGATAGATCCGAGGAGAGTAAATATGATAAATGATGAAAGCAAAATGAGTTTAACGCAGCAAGAACGACCAGTCGATTAGGGTTTACCGCGCGAGAGAGACGAGCCGCCGGACTGTTGATCGAAAAAACGTAAATGACAATCCATGGGCCTTGTTAATTTTCTAAATGTTTTATAACGTCAGTTATTTAATAACCGACATTATAAACTGTTTTTTTTAATTTATAATGCCGGTTATTATAATAACCGATGTTATGAATGCATTAGATACATCTCCTTTTAGGCCGGTTATTTTTTAACCGACGTAAAAAAATACGCATGTTGGTTTTTTATGTCAGTTTTTCTATAACTGACGTAAAAAAGACATAATAAATTACAGTTTTTTATGTCGGGTATTGTATAACTGACGTAAAAAGTGTTTTGTGTGTTTTTTTGTTACGTCAGTTATAAAATAACTCATGTCAAAAAGTCCTCATAAGCTGAGTTTTTTCCATCGGTTATTTTATAACCGACGTAAAAAACCCTCGCGCTTTGGTTTTTTAAGTCGGTTATTTTATAACCGAGGTAAAAAACTCGTAGATATCTCATTTTTTACGTCGATTATCAAATTACCAACGTAAAGAACCCCCACACTTTTGTTTTTTATGTCGGTTAATTTATAACCAACGTAAAAACCAAACACGCGCAATTTGTAACGTCGGTTAATAAAATAACCGATGTTAAAAAGCTACTCACCACATTTGTTACGTCGATTATAAAATAACTGATGTAAAAAACCACGTTTCACAGATTATCACGTCGGTTATATATAACCGATGCAAAAAATGGGGATGTAAAAAAGGTTTTCTGCACTAGTGTTAATAACATGAAACATATTAAATAGGTTCACTGTTAATTTAAACAACCCATAAAATAATTCAAATGTCATAAAAACCAGTATATTCATCAATATAAAATAGAAAACGCTTCCTTGAATTTTTGAAATTACATATGCATCACTATGGAAGCCTAGTGATGATAATCACCCATAATCATAATTGCAATTATCCTACGGTCCTCAGAAATATAATATTTTAAAATATAAATTATAAAACGTTCTATAATATTAACAAATAAACATTTGTACCATCTAATAATGTTGATTCCACTAACATTATATCAGTGGAAACTATACCTATATTACCAGACAAGTTACCTGTGGATACTAGGACATTCACTAGGTCTATAGTGACATTTGAGTATGTATACCTACTTCAATAGTCATAAATTTTTGTAATTAATATTTTCATGATAAATAAATAATGAATGAAGTTAAGTATTTTATAATGATACAAGACAATTATAATTTTTAATTTTTAAAATATATAATAAATTATGGGTATTTAAATAGTTAATTCCATGTATAAAACTAGTGATTTATGTTATTTAAATTTCAATATTATTAATTATAATTCCAAATAAATAACATTTTATTTTATATTAATTCCATTATTTTATACTCATTAAAGTCGTAGAGGTAATTATTTTAAACCCTATACCATTAACAGTCAACATTCACGTCATGATTTTTTATGCATAACCATGGTGAAAATTTGTGAATACTTTTGAAATTAAGGTGAAAATAAAATATATGGTGTAAAATATATTAACTAATCACAATTATTGAAATATTAAATAAAATATTATATAAGATATTAAAGTATGAATTAATATACATTTTTTTCATTCATAAATTATTATCATCGTCCATAATTAACATGATGTCCTAATATTCACCCTCTTTTGTTTGACTTACAGTTTCAGTGCCTTTTATGAAAAAACAGATTAGTCACATCACATTGATAAGGAACTCTATCAGAAATGAATTTTTCAACATCATCACACATAACTAACAATTTTCTTAGTTTTAAAAGGACTAAAACACTCTACCCTTCATTGATTTCATCATCAACATAATATATTGTTTTATATTGGGAATGAAAAATATTTGGATTATGTTCTTAAATCTCTCCAGTACAAACCAAGTTATTTAAGTTTACAGAAATAATCTATATTAAATATTTCAATACACAATTATAAATATCAACCCATTATAATTTTAAATACACAATAGAAAGGCTTTTGTGATAATTAAATTTAATTATTTATGTCAACATTCCATAATATCCCAAAATGATAATTTTATGAAATACATCTACTTTTTTTTAGAACCCTATATTGTGAACATAATTATAAAATATCAAACCATTAATTTTAAAGATATAAAATGTCCTAGACTTATTCAAAAGACCTGAAGATAAACATTTTAAATTATTAAACAGTTAAGATTGTTTATCCACATTAAATATATATAAAATTTGATACAAACTATTAGTATTTATGAAATACTATTATAATTATATTATAATTATAAATGTTATTATAAAATTCACTTATGCAGAAACCAATAAATAATATATTTTTTCACAATTCAAGGAAATGTGATATAACAATTTATTAACACAAATAATTATGCTATTTTGAACTCCATGTGAGTTAGTGTAAATGATTATAACTTTAAAACATTATTGAGTAAGGTTGAAAATATTTTTATTAACTAAAACACTAAATATAATTGGATTTAGGATCATATTGTTCACACTAGTTTAATATTTTTCAATCCCATTCAAATACATCAAAAAAAATGTGATATATTCATCATTTAGGTAATTTTTGTGTAATGTATAATTGTTGTTGAGCTTTGTTCTTCACATAAAAAATCAAGTGAACATGGTATCTAATGAATGATCATATAATAAATATTTCTATTAAAAAAACACCACATTCAATATAAATAATTTTTTAAAAAAAAACACCTCTCTATGGGGTAAAAACAATGATAATGTACATGTCTTCAAATGTTATCCTCCTTAGCCAAATGCTCTACCAAATGAATTTTCAGAGTGAAAATTGATAGCGTAAATATAATCTCTATGTGAATAAGTGTCCTTATAATTTTTGGCTTTAATTGTTTTTTGATATTCATGTATTAATGTTATCTCATAGACTATTCTGAAGAACATGAACAACTCAATTGTGAATGTTGTTATTTTATTAGGTAACCAGTTATGCAATTTCGAAGGTAACAATTGTTACATCAAAATTTTTGAGTCACTAATTATAAATCCTTTTATATTTTTAATTATCAAGTCAAAACATCATAAAATGTTACCAGAATATTCATCAGTTACATTCACATTTTAATTCTTCAATAGAAACCATATTTTTCAGGGGTATTTAAAACAAAAATTGATGAAGGACATATCCCATTCTATTTTTCTTATAGATATAATTTTATATTCACTTACTATAATTATTTTCATGAAACAATATTTAATTTTTTCTGATCACAACAAATATTTTGAAAATCACTATACCATAGATATTCTCCTCAATGCTTATAAACTCAAGATTATGAAAAAACATATGAATGTACCAATTAGGTTGTTTGAAAAATTCACTTTTTATACTTTAATAATTGTGTACTAATTCAGTCTAATGTGTTATGAATTATTTTCCCTCCATTTTGTATCTTATGGTCCTTCCCAAATTCTATAATAGTAGTTGGTAATTGTTTGAAATGTTTTTACCAATATAATAATCTGATATGGGGCCTCAAATTACTTTGTCTATATAATCTAGAATTATTAAATAGATATATATATGAAATGTATCAATGGGTAAATTATTCCACATCAAACAACATTTTTTAATATAAGGAATCATTTTATAATCCAAATCAATCGTACAAATTAGAAAATCTATTCTTGTTTATGTATTTTAAATTTGAAAAAAAATCTTGTTTTGTAAAGTAATTAATGGCTTAAATGAGACAATCATTCATTTTAAACATTTTTTTATTTGATGTATCATATGTAACTACACAATTTTACCATTCCTATTTGAACTAATGTATAATAGGAAAAATAAATGCATCAATATCATTTCTAGATACATTTTTCCCTTGACTAATCATTAAAATAATAAATGAAGTTATTTTAAAAAACATCAATGGAGGAAAATTAAAAGGGGACAATTAATTTCCCATATATTATAATTGGTACATAATGTCCCTAAAATGTTAAATATATATTTATATAAAATAAAAATCACATATTTATAGTATTATCATAGAAATTTGGATGGAATGGATGGAAATATTTATATGTTACAAAATCTCTGGGATGACTCATAAACCAATCATTTTTATAATGAATGTTATGTAATCTACAATATAATTTTATAATATGTTAATAGTATTTATAATTGAGGTTTCATAGGAAAGAAACATAAATCCTTTGACGGAATTTTATTTCCTTATCTTATTGTTGTATCATGTTCATTCAATGTAGCACCATTATTCATTTATTTACATATATTAGTATGAAATATTTTATACTCATGTATATTAAAATCCCCCCCAAATATAACATAAATTCATTATTACATTCACGTATCTAAAAATAAATTAGACCTAACATACTAATGACATTTTTTCCTCAAAACAGGATTCAGGTATCCAAGCATTATCAAAATCATGATGAAAAACTCTAATATCATAGAAATTATTTTATTTTCATTTTATCATAAAAATTTATTATTTTACAATTATAGTAAAATGGGAAACATTGAATGGTTTTTACACCCCCATAAAAAATACTGATTTTTATCTTTTTATAAGATTATAAAAATCATTCGATTGCTCAATTTGGTTATCCATTTCATTAATCTCCACAAAATCAGCTTGATAATATATTAATAAAATTATTACCTTCATCTTGTTCAGTTTTCCTTTCCAAAGAATAAATAGTTATGTCTTAAATTTATATATCTATTTTAGGGGTAGAATCTTGTCGATTATTATAATGGAAAATGATCAAAAATTCAGTACCGATCAATTGTCTTTTGAAAATCTTGCACACATATATAAATTGAAAGTGTTTCAATATTAATTTTTAATTAAAATTATATCTTTAAAAACCCAAATAAATTTAAAATACATGCACAATATTTTATTCTTCCATTATGTGATATATTTAAATTGAAAATTCAAAAAACAATTTTCTTCACATTAGTATTCTTAATCATATTTCAAGGCAAATTAATCAATGTTTTATATGTTCTTATAAAACTAAAAATAACCAAAAAAAACATAAAAAATATTAATGAAATTAAATCATGTTTTTAATAGAACATATTATTTATATAACATTCTCATGAAACTAGTAATCAAAATATTAAAAAATAATGTATTTTAAAATATTACAAAAAAATTATACTATGTATTCCCTTTCAAAAATACAAATTTCAATTTCAAATATTCTCTTTCAAAATTTAATATATATTAATTATAAGATAATTAGATACTAAAATCTAAAAATTAAATATAAATCTATAAATTTTTCAATGATAAATAAAAAAAATGGAATAACCTACCTTGAATCCAAAGGAAAACTCATTGAAATCATCCAGAGAAGATATAAAGCCTTCAAACATAGGCCTTATGAACTATTTATAACAATTTTTTTAAGTTATAAGACACATAAAACAATTAGGTTTCATCAAAAATGGACCACAATAAGAGGATAATATATACTAAAAATAAGAGGAGATTAATAAAGAAAAATAGGATGAATGATAGTGAACCATTAAGGTCACGAAAAGAATTTGGAAAAAATCAAGGTGAATTAGAGAGGGAGACACAGAGAAGATGATAAGTGCTAAGGACTCATAGATTAGTTGATGACATGCATAGGGGAAAGAGTTAGGCATGTGTTGTTTTATTGGGTTCATTGTGTCATGTTTAAATTACCCACTAATAAAATATGAGGATTTTTTAAGAAATCATACCTAGTAATTGTTAAATGGTGGGTTTTTAAAATATTTTCTAACTCTCTAAGACGTATCAAATATTTTTTATTCATAGAAGTTACTAGAATACACTGTAATTAGACGAAAATTATTATCACGTTTTATTGTACTATTTATCCAAAATATTATGATATAATTGGATTTTTACTAAAAAAATTCCTTTTCTTTTCTAATAAATTCTAATTATTCATATTTTTTCTTCTTTTTTGTTTTAATAAGTTAACTATTAGCATTATAACTCAATTATTCCCATATAAATATAATCATATTTTATATATTCTTTTAAATTGTTTCATTGACATATTCTTTTAACACTAATGGATCTGATATAATTGTTCACTAAATCTATGTGTACTAAAGTTGAAACTAATCTATTAGGACTAAAATAATTCATCTATTTTTTTCAAGTATAAATAACTTATTTTGACCTTAATCGATGTCTTTAGAAAAAATCATATCATCATCATATTTCTGTTTATTGATTGATTCAAATATATAAGGATTATAGTTATTTTTTATGGAATTTTATTCCTTGGTTTCCAATATGAATATTTACGGATATTTATGAAAATTTGAAGCCCATTTCTACAAGATATTTCTGATGATTATCTTAGTGAACCTGAGAGGTTTATAATTTTTTTTTTCATAATTTCATTCTCATATGTTTTCTTTATTGTCTTGAGTCTTGTGATTATTTATAAAACATTATATTTTTCTACTTTTAAAATTTGTTAGCGATGATGAATATGTCTTGACAATGATTATTTAATTATTTTGATTGAATTTCCCTTCTGAAAATTCAATCATGTTTTGGCCTACCTTAATAATTGACCCTTGTTTGACACTGTCATACTAGAGTGTGCCATTTATACAAACACATTAGAAAATTTAATCCCTAAACTAACTTCTTTATAAATTATTATTTTTCAACTACAATGTGGGGGAGGGGAGATGTAGTTGTGTTTTTATGTTATCTAATCAAAAATTATGTTTTCTATGGTATTTTTTGGATTTTTCTTTCAACAAAAGTTTTTTTCGTGGAAAGTTTAATGTATAATCATATATATGAAGGATAAAATAGAAAATACCCTTCATTAATTAGTAAATGGAGTTAACACAACATTTTCAGCACCTATAAACCAATTTAACATCAATATTAAATTCATTTTTTAAATCATGGAAAAAACAAAACATCACTACTAAGGATGTAGAGAGATAAAGAAGAGAAATAAGAAAAATTGTTATTCCTAAAAATATTATTGTGTAAAATACCAATAAAAATAAAAAGGTTTTTAGAATTCAATATTTAAAAAGGAGTGTGAATGAGGAAACCATTCTTGAGTGAGAACATTTCATCATGTATTTAATCTTATTTTGGAGCCAAAAATACTAACTCTACAATAGTGTTTTTAACCTCAATACATGTCCATACAAACCCATAAATTAACACTTGTAATGTAATTATGATATACATACCAAAATGAATATATAAAGTGGGGAGATATGTTTGGAAGAAACCATTGAAAACCATATATTTTTTTGATAATGAGAAAAAACTCCATTTAAAATTCATTAATTTGAGAGTGATACATTTATGGTGTGATAAGTAAAAAATACAAATGGTTTTTAATAGGAGAGTGAATAGAATATTAATATTAATTATAAATTAGGGAGTTTACTTCTATGTTAGAGTCATTAAATATCTACGGGTGTGTGAATTGAAAGATGATGCAATTAAGATATTGAAAAATTTGATTATCTTAGTATTAGATGATTTTTTGGGACTCTTACAAGATAAGTCAAATAGAGTGTTGAAGATTCTATTTTCAATAATATTAAATTACAATTCATATATATTAGTAGAATGTGTGTTACAATGCTTAAAAATATTCTAATTTGAAATCCAACAAACAAATTTATATGAGACAAATATGGTCGAACCGTAGAGAGAATATGAGCACACATAATGAATATTTTCTTGTAAGAATGATTATGAAGACGAGTTCTTTAATGTGACTATATAATAGAAATTAAAAAAACTAAAAAATATTTACAAATGGACATTCAAAGTAACTAAATCAATATAATTGAACAAAATTGTGATATGAAAGAAAATGGAGGAGGTGGAAGTGTGAGATTTGTGATGTCCATTGAGGTTTATACAATTCAAATTTAATAAAATTTAGATATGAATATATATTCATTAAATTATAACCAAAATTTTTTTATTCAAAATATTTTAAGGTATCATTCAATGTAGTTATACAATATTTTAATTTAATCAAAAATTATTTTCCATTTTTTTATCTGTTCTGATGAATATTATTCATGTAATAGAAGCACTAAATCTCATGTTGAAATACCGAAAACCATTTCTCACAAAGACAAATTTACTATCTAATTTTATTTTATTAACATGAGATAATTTATCAATTAACACTCATGTAATTTTAATGAAGAATACACATAATTTATTATTTGTTCAATTAATTTATTTGTTTAATAAAAATTTTATCATTTCTGATTTATGATTCTCTCACACAGGTGATTGACATCCAGGAAAAAAACATTCTCTAATGAAACCGTTCCCACGATTAATATTTATGTATCACATGAATAGGCACTGACACAAGTTTTAAGACTAAAATTAAAAATTAATTGAAACAAATATTAAATTTATTAAATAAAAATCCAATAAAAAATTATCAGTTGGATTTCAATCATGGAAATAAATTAAAGCATTCATATGCTATCATGTTCATGAACACACTAACTTAGATGAATTATCCCACCATCATGAAAACAAAACACATTAAATAATAATAATATCTCACCATGCTCATGTCGCTGTAGTTTATACAGTAATCCATTGTCGACAGTCACAACATTACAATCAGTACTCTGTTACTTGCATCATTCATGCAAAAATGCTCCACAATGACCTAGAACCCACCTAGATTGTTGGATGAAACATCTTCTTTGGTGAGGAGGATATAGAATCATTATTTGTGTGTTGTAATGAAGGGGTGGCAGTCTGTGGGGTTCTATGATGGTTGGGACCATATGGCATCACTCTGACATGGTTGGATGAGAGTGGAGGAGTTCATTTTTCATAATGGTGTAAGAGGGTGAATGAGAGGGGAGAGATGTGGTGTAGGGTATGATTTGAGCAGTGGGTGGGGGAGAGGGTGCTAGTGGGTATTAATGGATAGAGATGTGTTGGAGGCAGAGTTGAGGCCTCCTCCTTGGTAGTTGCAGGTCCAATCCGATTTTTTCCAATGGATATATCCATTTAAATAGGATCCTATAATTAAAAACATATTTTGAAAATTGAAGATAAAAAAAATAATTAATTAGAGTAAAATTTGGACTACATTTAAATAAAAATTGACAAGTAATCAAAAAAAATTAATGAAATTAATATTAATAAATATTAAATTCAAATAGTGCTAATAATAATAATATATACTCTTTTATATAATTAGACAACTAAAATAAATTATAATGGATAAATATATATACGTATGTAAAATGAGAAAAACTAATAAAAAATAATGGATTTTGATTAAAATTATTTTTACACATAATAATAGTATTATTATTATATATTAATCTAATTTAAAAAAAATAATCTATAATAATAATAATACTAATATTTTGTTAAAAATTATTAAATTTTAAATAATATTTAATTCTAAAATAAATAAATAAAAAATTGATAATAAAAATGAATAAACTAATAATAAATATAAATTAATAAAAATATAATAAAGTAAAAGAAACTAAATTATATATATATATATTTAAATAAACTATGGATACACGTTACATTAATTTAATAATTATATACATAAAAAAATAATATAAAAAACTAATAAAAAATAAATTAAAAATATTACTATAAAAATTAACTAAAAATTATCAAAATATTTAAAATACAACAGAACGGAAAGAACAACCCAAAAATGAAAAAATAAGATAGAAAAATAAATAAGAATAAATTATAAAAATATAAATAGAGAATAGAAATCCATCTACATCAATCCCCCTATATTTAACATTTTTCATTCCTTGAAAAAAATCATAATTAATACACAAGAGGGCATGTAGACCAATCAAAATATCAAAATTACAAGTTCAACATTTTTAAATCTATTTTACAACAAAAATATAATTCTTTAATTAAAATTTCAATTGTTTAAAAACAAAATTTCCATCCCCTCTATGTCCATTCAAAACCAGTACTGAAACTCGTACATCATTTAACCTACCTCACCATCACTCTCATTGGTCAAAAAATTTGATAAATGTTTTCCCATTCTCATACACATGCATTCATTCCATATTCAGGAAATGAATATCACATCCCAACTAGAGTAAATCAAGATAAATCCAATCTCAGACCTTTACAATATGATCAAATTATTATGAGGTTGTGGGATAATGGTTCATATAAAAAAAATAACATATTTTTTGAAAAAATTATGGTTGAATATTGAAATAAATGCATGATATGTGTCAATCCAAATGACGCCCGTAAAATCCCCCCCCCCACAGACACACACAATTAACATGTATATTCTCCCGAATCATATGATAATCTAATTAATATATCAAAAAATTAATTTTTTCTATTTGATTTTATTTTCACTATAGTTTTTAGGGACCTAACTCACTCAAAAAATATGGGCAGAAAAAACCAATGTGTGTCAACTCCAATAACCCATAAAATAAATTTAACAAAATATTCCAAAGAATGGAACGCAAGTGCCGTGTGAAATGTAGCTTATATATGAAATTAGTTCAAATATAAACTTATATTTCTCTTCTACTAATGAGTCATAACATTCATAGGTATCCCCAAAAAGAGGGTTACAACATTTGAAAAAAAAAGTACTCGTTATTGGGACCAAAAAATATACATTACAATATCAAAATACATGTAATGAATTTGTATACAGTGAAATATAGCCTATTTAATCATGATGGGATAATGTCTCTCCTTGTACATCAAATGCCTCACTATCCCTCAAATAACCCTCTTCGTGAATTAATCTCTACACCACACTTATATTGAAAATATTCATTAAAATATTCATGAAATAGGAAGGTAAGGGTGTCAGATTTGGGATCATACTAAAAATATTCTTCATGAATTTTATGTGATACATAGTAAGAAAATTTATTGGGTGGATAAGTGGGTCAATGGGGCTAAAATTCTCAAATAGTTTCCTTGATCAATTTAGTGAAATGTTAAAAATTCAGGTATCTTTAATGAAAAATGAGATAATGGACTAGAATATATTACATATTTGATATTACCTCAAGGATAATAGAAACATTTGATGATGTACAATGGCATAGAGTCATCATGGGTATGGATATAATATAATGTATACCACATTTGAGCATGATTTCAAATAGGTGTCTCAAAAGTATACAAGTTTTTAAAATACATTTGTGAAGTGTGGAATAACATAATAATTCATCTAAGTCATGCTATCAAGGATCAAAGCTTGTGAAATATTAAAAATGTTATCAATCAAACCAAGGATACATGTGGTATTCTTTTGACTGGGTTACTATAAAAATGCAATGTCTTTCCTAAAGATTGAAAAAAAATATAAATTTTTGTATTCACCCAATTTTCGTTAGGATGTATGGTATTTTTGGAATAAAAAAATATAATATAAAATAAAAAATTCCCCTTGTAAGTGAGTATAGATGTGTGAAGGTTGTCTGTTTCCGATGATGCTTCAGAAGTGATGAAACATGTAAAATCATCAATTAAACATAAAATACTAACATCATATTAAAACAATTAGTGAAAAATAAAAATCATATGGATTATTAAAATATATATAATGAATTTAGATTTTTTGTAGTTATAGGATAAAATAGATTGTGGTAATAGAATATCATTTTATTATATAAAAAATGAATGAACCTAAATTATGAATAAATAAAACAAAAAAATTGATGTGTTAGATCCCATTTAGTGCTATGTATACCTTTCCTTCAGCTAGGAATTGTTGAGACTTTGTGATTATTGAATAGAAATGTATACCATGAATCTAATTATTTATCAATGGGTGCGTGGAATCTGTTCACTTAAAATGAAATTATCTAGGAAGATGCACAATATATGAGTGAAAACATGTTATCCAAATATATTTATGGAATGAAATGAAAATTTAAAAACTCATAATGGAATGAATATACCTCATCTGAAGAAAAAATCATAGAATAATTCATGTTTTTCAAAATTTCATCATCATAAAGATCATGGACATTACATTTTTCAATTTTCAAAAGAGAATAAATTCAATTATTAGATTCATATAGTAGTAAGATTAGATACGTCATATCATTTAATGTAGTATCTCAGTTGATGATGTATCTAAATTCATTATCATGACTAACTACTAGGACATGAACATCCACTTTTTTCCAACTAAATTCATGACTGATTCATGGAGTAATCCAGGATTCCACAATTGGTAAAGGTGACTCCATTATTTCAAGAAAGATATATTTTTCAAAAGATTCTTCTAAAATTCTCTCGTAATATTTCTCCATTAGGACATGTGAAACAAAACTAAGGATCCTCTAGTAAGTACCATTCTTCTATCGTTTTTTCAATGTTATGGGTGTTCCTTAAGACTAGTGATCATTAATTTTCTGACTGTTGGAATGATTCAGATGCCTCCATTTTTGAAAACAATTTGAACACATAATGATTTTCAAAAAGAGTTAATTTTATATCATCTGATGTGATATCCTCTTATTTTTAAAAAATCATGTTTTCTCGGTTCATTTACATCATTATCATTGTATAGAGGGGTACCAGTTCAATTACTTCTTCATCCTTAAAAGGATTAATTAGGTAACAATTAGATGCATCCTTTTTATGTTTTTTCCTGTATGGGTTGTGACCGCAACGAATAAAGACATGAAATCACATTTTCCAAGGGACCATTATATTCAATGGAGTGGAAGAATAATCTATCATATTTTGGGAATGTTATCTTATTGGAATAATTAAATTGTTATTGATATTATTCTTCAATGGTATCATAATACGAAAGATCAATCTCGTTATCATAATCTAGAAATGGATGTTGTTCAAATGGTGCATCTTTTTCACTCTCTTAAAATGACTCATTATGAATTAGATCATTAAATGTTACTGAGATACCTAGTCAGTAAATATTATTTATTTTATTTCCTAAAATAATTATTTTATTTAATAGGTAATTTTTTTAGGAATGTGACGTTACATTACATTCATCTTCATTTTCAAACATCATATTTTTCTCATTGATAGCAGAAAGAAAACATAAAACCAATAATTAGATAATTTATTTCACATTAGTTACCGATTTCAATATTTTACTAGATGAATTTACATTGATAATGATCAAATGTAGTGAGGGAACTAGAATTATAATATTGTGAATGGTTATCTCGTGGATCAAGATATGGACTAGAATAAAAATAATTCTAATTAAAATGATTACCCTAAGAGATCATGTGTGGTGAATAATTATACATTTTTCCTTAAGCTATGATGTGTCGGTTTTATATTGATTATAGCTATATGGTGTTGAACACACCATTCAGAAATTTTAGATGTCTTGAAATTACATACAATTAAAAATTCGCAGAATTCTAAATTGAACCATCTTGTGAGTTTTTTTACTTTTTTTTATTTTTGTCCTAAATAACACATTTAATGTAACTCTTAATGATACTATCTTCCCAGGAAACTGTTACATAAATTTGGAACTTCTTTTTCAATGCATTAAAAGTCAGAAATTTATAAATCTAGAAATTATTGTCGAAATGGAAACAATGTTGAATCGTAGAGAAAATATGAGCGGACAGTAGTAATATCCTCTAAGATGAATATTTAAGAAGAATTGTTCATTAATGTGATTAAAAATTAAACTTTTTTAATATAAAACAACATTTAAAAAAACTACATAAATAATCTAAAACTATAAAATTTAATTGAATTAGTCTACCGATGAAACTAGAGGTGATGGAAGTGTCAGAGTTGTGGCGTCCATTCGGATGTACGAAATGCCAATTATTTAATTTCAACATCTGAATATGTATTACTTTAATTATTATTGATTGGAAATTCAATCAAAATACTACTAGGTATCTATTTTCTAAAGATATATAGTATTATAATATTCATAAAAATAAACCTTTATTTTGTTCTCTATCATCAACAATAATTTCCTTGTCATTATAGCATAAAATCAAATAGTGGAATACCACAACATGTTTCTCACAATGAAAAAGTATATATATACATCATGTTCTCTCGAATGATATTTTTCATTAAGTATCACTCAAGAATGTTTAATGTATAATACATATAAAATATTAATTATTCAATTAAATTATTTAATTAATTGGATTTTGATTGTGTGTGACTAATGATTTTATCACATTCATGATCGAATTATTTACAAATAAATTTTTTTGATGAATCCCAACCCCTAATTACTTAATGGGTATTACATGAACGAGAACCAAAGAATTAGTGTAGAATCAAAATGACAAATAATACAAATGTAGAGAGAATTTATTAAATAAACATCCAATAAAAATTAATTAACCGGAATACAAATTAAGAAACAAATTAAATCATGCATACACAATCATGTTCATAAACACTCTCATACAAAATATGAACCCCTCCATCATGATAAGAAAACACATAAACTAATAAATAAATATCTGGATGCTTGTGTCATTATAGATCTTACTACAAGCCAATGTCGTCAATTTCACAATAATAAACACCACTCTTCTGATCTCTTTGTGTAAGAACCAATGCTCCAAAACGACCTCGCACCCACCCATAATGCCGGATGCAACCTCCACATTGGGGAATGATGAGGGTGAGGCACTATTGGTGCTCTATAGAGGAGGGGTTTCAGTCTATGATGTTTCTATAGTGTTTAGATTGGTTATTGATAATCGGTTGTGGGAGGATGAGAGAAGAGGATTCTAGAGGATGAATTTTGTTCAAGAGGGTGAAGGAGATGAGGAAAGACATGGTATAGGTGGTGATGTGAGAAGAGGGTGTGAGAGGGGTCTCAGTGGGGGGAGCAGGTTGGAGGGGAGGGGTGTCATGAAGGAGGGGTCAGACAAGGCCTCCACCTTGGTAGATGTATGTCCTCTCTATTTTTTTCACAGAGATATCCATTTAAATAGGATCCTTCATTTTAAAATGTTTTCTGAAAATTAAAAAAATAAAACATGAAACAATTGATGTGAGCTAAAAATGGACTGTATTTAGATAAAAAACGGAAAATCAATTAATGAAAGGTAAACACATTAGTATTAATAAATTTTCAATTAAAATAGTAGTAATAATAATATAATATACTCATGTAGATAACTAATCAACTAAAATAGATTAGACTACATAAATATATATAAATATATGTACATAAAATTAGAAAAACTAATATAATAAAATTTGAAGTTAGAAAACAAATAATCTATGCACATATTAATAATACTAATTTTAAATATTAATCTAATTTAAAAATAATAATAAATATTAAAATTAACAATAATAATATTTTAAAAAAATATTCAATGTTAAAAAAATATAATAATATTACAAAAATTTAAAATTATTACTCCTAAACATTAAAAAACAAATAATTAATCTTAAAATTATATAAACTGCTAAAAAAATACTAATACTCATAGATATAAAATATTAATCATATGTGGAATTAATGTAAACTAATAATAAATGGATAAAAATAAAAACATTTAAATATATATAATTACACATATATAATTAAATAAACTAGGGTAACATGTTACCTTAAAATAACATTTATATACATAATAAAAATAATACAAATAATATATAAAATTAGAAAGCCAAAAAATAATAATGAATTAATAATATTAATATAAAAAATATCTAGTAATTATCATGATATATAAAATACTTTATAACTAAAAAGAAACCTAAAATTGCTAAAAGTGGTTAGAAAAATAATTACAACTCCATTGGAAAATTATTAAAATATATGAAAAATTAATGTACATAAAATCACCTAACCACTTCATTATTTTATAAGTATTTATCACATTTTAATTTATAGAAATACATTTGACATTGTTGTTAAATTGACCTGAATTGTGTTTTTTAATATTTTTAATATTATTTTATTATTCATTTCCATAACCAAACACAACATTTTTTCTTTTGATGTTGGAGACCATAAGATAAAAAAACATTTCTAGGTTTATAAGAAGTAATTTCCAATACTTGATTTTGATAATTAATTTGGAAAATAAAATCTAACTAGAATATGTAATAGTTATATACTATACAATAATAGTCTTTAAGAATTTATAGATGAATATTTGATAAAATATAAATGGAGATTTATAATTTTAAGAATTTATATGATGAAGGGTTTTGTAACGTAAAACACACATATATATCAATACATTATATTCATTTAGATGGTATATAAGAATCCTATACCAAGCCATTGATAAAATGTTCAATTGTTATATGATTATTTATGGACATGTGAGAGTAATACTGAGGACATGTGAGAGTCTTTTGGAGAATAAACTAAAAATTTGGAAATTCATTACAATAAAAAGGTGTCAATTTTCAAATCCTTGAGATATATAAGGATATTTAATTTAGTGAAAATTCATAAAATATATATTTGTAAATTTCATTAAAGGGTTTTTTTCAGAAACCAATGTTAATAATAATTATTTACCTGTGTATACAGTATAATGCAAAAAAGGGTTGATATCTCAAGGAGGATGCTCAAAACCACTACTTTACTATTTTCACCCATTATATTTAACTAAAATATACTATGAAATGAAAGCCTTAACCCAAATTTTTTGGGGTTTATAAAACAAATGTGATATATATATATATTTATATATATATTAATATAAATGTACCCATTAATGAAAAATATAATGGAATTAGTATAAAATAAGATATGCAGTCTTTAGGAGTTCACAGTGATGAAAATTGTTGGTCATTGATGAATAGTTTTTCTATTTTCTCTACTTTTTAATTGTTATATACATTTCACTCTCCATGCTCTAGTTATAAAATCGATCACCCAACATCGATACATCTCCATGCAGGAGAGATTACTTCATCAATTCAACTAAGAAACCTCTTTGATGAAAACTAACACATAAGATAAACTCCACCTTTAGAATGAGTTAAATATCAAATGTAAGGGAAATATATGAACAATGAGGAAGAGATACTATAGATAGAAAAAACTGATCAACCATATACCTTAACTAGTTTAATGAATAATTTAATACTCATATTAAGAAAACCATAAAAAATAAAAAAAACATTACATTTGCTCAAATAATCACTTGGGCCTCTTTCCTAAGATTTAAATTAAGGAATTATTCTCTATGAGTTTGGAGAAGAGAAGCGTAGTTAAATAAATAAAGATAAAAATATAAAATACATAGAAATAGAAAACTACTTTATAAAATTATTTAATATTATAGAAAACCACATTCTACAAAGAAACTCCATATGTTTTTAAAAGAGGTTATTTTGTTTGATAGCTTATATAATATGGATAAATGAACCCAAACAAACCTAAAATTATTTAAATATTATTTTTTTAACTTAACCACCAAATTTAAATTTATAAATTGGATTAACTAAATTTAGGAATTTAAATATAGATAAATTCACAACTCAACAAAAATATATATATAAATTCTAATTAAATAATCACTAAATTTTTATTAATGACATTTTATTCTTATAAAATGCATCTTCATCAAAAAGGATTTATTTATTGTTGTGAAAGAAAATTATAACTAAAATATAAAAAATATTGAAAAATTATTTGATAAAATTATCATCAGATTTGAAATAATAATATCATCCTTAATATAGGATGAATTTTTTTTCATAACATATATATATATATCAGTGAATAATAAAAATTACCAATTTTATTCTTAAAAAATGATTTCTTTTGATAAATTAACTAAATTTAATGTATAGTTACATTTTTAACATTATTTTAAAGTAACATGACTATTAATTACTTTTATTTAGTATAATTAATTTCATTTAAGCCATATGTATACATCATTTTTCTATAAGATTATTTTTATGAGTGAAAAATGTTTTTACTAAAAACTATATTAAATTGAATAGTGGTTCTCCATTTAAATTAATTAACAATACAACCTAATTGAGAATAATTTAAATTAAATTAATGGATAATATGTCTATAACTATTAATATAAATTTAGATAGTTAATATTACTATTTATCTAGTTAATGTATACTCATCTTTTCTTTAAGGTTTTTCTAAAAATGCTTTACATCATGCTTGAGGGTCTTATTTTAAATAAAATTTATCCCCCTATATGATTTTTTTTTCATAAATTGGATTCCATAATTTTAATGATGATAATTATTAATATGTAATAAGTCCAACTTAATTTTTTGATTATATGAACTATAATTGTAGTAAATATTTATTTCTAATGTAAATGGAAAATAAGATTGTTAAGGTTAAAAATAACATAAAAACCACTCAAAAAAGTAACACAAATAGTTATAAAACATACATTTTCATTTAAATATTACAATGATTATATTTTTTTGTTTCCATATAAATATTTAAAAAATAATTTTTTTAAAAAATAATTTTCTCTATGATAAAACATAAATTCTATTTGTGTGTATTTTTCAAATACAATTAAGAAATTACTTTTCGATAAACTAAATAATTCTAAAAATTTAAGATAATTTAAAAAATAATATTATTAAATATTTTTTATTAAACATAAATGACAAAAAAAAATTATTAAGTAAAATGTAATAGTTAAAGGTTTTCGAAAATAGTTTCTCACAAAAACCCTATATTTCATAATAAACATTATTTATTACTTAAGAATTGAAAACTCACAAATTTATATTATTATTTTGATAAAATTAATATTATTTTTGGAATCTGAAAATTGAGAATATTTATTATTTAAATTTTTATAATTTTATGAGATAGTCATGTTTTTGAGTGAAAATTAAATAATATATAAATATATGTTGTGTATTAGGATATCAAAATGAACAAAAAATCAAGTAACAAATTTGATGATGTTTATCAAAGACAAATTATATTTTTCTATTTTAAAATAATTTGTTTAGATGTAATTTCTCTAATATTATAATGCCTTTATAAATCCTTAAAAACATATATTATATTATATAGTTTTAAAATCAATTCTTTATAAACATGAATCACATCCACATACTAAAGGGTAATATTTGAAAAATTCATCAATATTAAATATAAAATACTGAAACCACACCACGTTTTTTAAAACAGTGGTAATAAATACTGATATGTTTTTGGTTTTTGAATATTTTCTGGTATAGAGTCTTAATACTATTTTTCAGAAATAATAACGAACTCCCATTTATTATCCAATATAATCCCTCAAAATAGCACATTCATATTCCCTAAAAACATGGATAATGTTATTAATTTGTACTCGTCTCTCTATTATCCTCCCAAAGTCCCCTAATCCATCAATAAGCTCCTTCCATTTTTTCGAAATCACCCTCCCATTGTAAGAGACCTCTCTATTTTCTTTTCCATTAAAGAACCTTATTTGTAATTAACTGTATGAATATAAATTTGTTCTATTTGAATTACTTAGTAATTGTTAGTTTAATTCAAAATATATGTTCTTCTGAAGTTTTAAAATTTCTCAATTCTTGTTATAATCTTTACATAATTTTATACTATGATGAATTTAGTTAAGGATCCTCTCTTTCACCTCTTTATTTAAGCACCCTTTTTATTTAATGCACATTTTTAAAATTCATATAGATTATATATAAAAAACATACCAATTATATCCCTTATTATTTTCAACATACTATCTAACCCTTTCAGACTCACTAATCCCCCCAATGATTCATTATGAACCTCTGTTACGCTACCAAAATGATCCTATGATTTTCCATGCAATGTTCTTATTCAGGAACCCCCACTATCTTATGAAATTAATTCCAAAGAATTCAATTTATAATATGTCATAAAATATCCATCATATTTTAATCATTCCATCCAAGTGATTATATACACATTTACCTCTCATTTACAATCTTTTTTAGTCTTCATGTACATTCGTTTTATAGGCAAATTGTAATTATGATTTTCTGTGCTGAAAAGTTATGAGGGGTATAACCATAACCATTTAAACTCAAGGGAATTCACATAGTTTTACATATACATAATTAATTGTATAATTCTGTATATTTATCCCAAATTCCACAATTATTGGATTAAATGTGATGAAATATGTTCTTAGGTTATATGATCTATTCACAACACTTTTGGATAAAAATAAAATTAATTAGACCGGTGCACTAAAAATTATATAGTTCTCCAATGCATCAGATAGTTTTTAAGTCTCATTATATTCCATGTATAATGTATGTGAGGTTATACAAATCACATTATGTTTTTGTGACATTAAATTCAGCCTGGTACCATGTGAATGATTTCATGTTTATGGTTGTTGTCACTAATCCATGTTTCCTTTATTTGATAATTATGTATAGTAACTATTTGTTCTTGTTTGTGATTATCACCCCTTTTATTTACATTTTCCATTACTACTTTATATCATGTAATAATTTTCCCATTTTATGCTTTATTTATTCCCTTCATAAGATATATATGTCAACCCTTTAATATGACTGTACACAAGTAACCCCATGCATTTTTTCGAATGATAATAAATCCTGATAATGTTAAGGACATTAATGTCGATGTACCCACCCCCTATTTTAAGATGTACTATAATGTACTTAATTACCCAATGAAACAACCATAATTGATCCTTTGGTTTTTATTAAATGTATTTAAATGTAATAAATAATGAATTAATGATTAATAAATACTAGGGATGGAATTATCGATATCAGAGTGATTTTTATTTATTTTTAGTATTAGGAATATAAAAATATTGTGAAATAATTAAAGGTAAAATTATGTATAGGAAAACAACCCATGTTTTATTAAGGTATAGAGTAAGTGGTTTCAAAAAATAATAATCCATTTTTATATACTACATGTGTATGTGGATATTTTATAGATTTATATAGTGGTGACTACCCCAAAATTATTTTATGGATCATGACTCAATCATGAATTGATAATGGAAAATGGTTCTTGTTGAACATCTTGTTTTAATCTCCAGGGGACATGGTTTAGTTAATTAAAATGATCATTTCGAGCCATTAGTAATGGAATAAAAATTCCCAGAAGTTTTTGTGTTAAGAAATAGATCTTGGATAAAAAAAATTTAAACCTAGAATTACATAATTTTAGGAAATACATTTCATTTTATGGTATTTCCTTAATGTTATTGGATATGCTTTTGTGTGTTTAATTGTTTAAAATAACTCATCCAGAATTTTCCCTTTATTCTAGTTAATGGGTAAAAATAAGTGGATCCAAGTTAAAAACCAATGTTACGGTAGGTGTGATTCATAAAAAAATGAGACACCTAATATGATGGGATCTCAAGTAAGAAATATTTTGACTATTCCAAAATAGCTATCAGTAATCACAATTAACAACTAGAACATAGTTGAATTTCAAATGATATTAATTAATAAGATTATGATATCTCAATTATGTTCATGTGATAATGTTGATAATGTAAATAAGATTTCATTTCATACATGTTAGAAATTTAGAATTGGGAACCAAGGTAAATTTTTTAAAGGAACACTATGGTGTTTAAACTGTGGAAAAATAGATCATAGTGTTTCTAATTTCTCTAAAAAGGATAAATTTGATTGAAGGAATTAAATTAAATCCTACATCACCTAGTTTTTCTAATTAATTATATGTGGAGAATTTGGGAATTATCCTTTAAATTCCTAAATCCAATGGTTAAATCCTTGAATAAGGATGGACATATCCAATGTAAATCATTTCGATGTAAGGATTCAAGTGTTTATTTATTATTGTTTTAGAATTATTTGGTATAACTAGTATATCAAGAATAATTTGGATATAAGAATCAAGAAACATATATGGATATTTCAAAAATTCCTTTTTTTAAGGATTTGAAACATCTGTTGAACTTTACCGATAACATATAAAATTGATTTAGTTATAAAGAATAATTTTGGAAGAAATGGGATTGTGGGACTGATCACCCTTAATAAGTGTTTTGTGTTAGGATAAACACAAAGAGTCTTTGGATGACATGTATAAGTATAATATTATACATAAAATCATTGATACCACTTTTATAGATTCATGTGATGGTAGTTAAGATGATTAAAGATATTATTCATAAAAATATTACAAGGGCGAATATTTTTTTAGGTGATTAATGATATTTCATTATATAGTTTATTGGGTTGATGTTTAATTAAAATTTATTTTTAATATAAATGATAATTTTATAATAATTATATTATGTTTTTAGAGGTTAAAGTTAAATGGTTTGATACATCCATTGAGGATAAACTATTATCTAATATTGGGGATATTGGTGTTAATTATGATATAGGGTTAACTATTTATGGAATGATCTATGATAAAACATTGGGATTTTATATTGAATTTTAGAGATAAATTTATTATGTTTTATTCATTTTATATATTATCTAACTTTATACAATCCATTCTCGATGTTGTAAATAGAGGAGGACTATATTTTTATTTTTTTACGGAATAAGTGATTGGTTAGAAACTTATTCTATAGCTTCAAGTATGAAAAAAATCAAACATTAGTACTAATAATTTGGAGTAAAATATGATTTTATAGTATAAATTGATAACATGATGAAATTATAATTTTCACGAAATTATATTTTCTTATGTTCACAGATTATATGGTAAATGAATTTGTTAATATAAGGAAAATAATCTTGAAACATTTTTTTTCATTTTATGATTATTTATGAAGATTTGACGGTCTTTTCACCCATCACATATAGTTTATTTATCATTTACCCTCTCTTAATCGAGTTCTTTATCACTCTCTATTAGTTCTTGGGTGGTATTTTTTATGCATATATTCTCACATCCCACTAATGTTCTCCTATATGGAAACAGATTTGTGTGATATCCTTAATACCTCTCTTTCTGTCTTTTAGAGTAGTTTATTTATTATTCTTTTTACCATGTAGATTTTTGGTAAAGGTATTTTTAGGTGTTAAAATGTTTCATAAGATTATCATTTTAAAATTTTTTGTACACAATATTTTATGTTGGATAATGATGTAATCCCCCATATTCATAAAAGATAAAATTGTGTTATATAGAATATGTGATACACAACACAGAACCCAAACAAAAATGATTATTAAAATATGAATATTTTATTATAGACATTAAATTTTTGGATGTGAATAGGATTAACTACATTATGAAATTTATATTTAAATTCCCTAATGATCGAAAATATATTTATAAATTTTTAGTAAATAATCACTCAATTTTTAGTAATGACATTTTATTCTTCAAAAAAACATTTTGTTCAAAAATATTTTATTATAATTATTAAAAATATACCAATGTATTTTTAAGAAATTTATAATTTTTCTAATAAAATTAAATTAATTTTTGAAATCACGATATTGTTATTATATTGTTGTGATTTTTTGGTTTTTTTAAAAACAAATTATTCTTCTGTGAATAGATAAAAATAAACAAAATTGTAAAAATGTCGTTTATTTTCATAAATAATTATTTTAATAGTGGTAATATTGTATATGATTTATTTGAAAGTAAAATAATTATTATGTAGTTATATTTAGTAAAATTAATTACATTTAAATTATTTTTATATAACATTCCTTTATGGTTGAATACACATTTTTTTAAAAACAATTTTCAATGGCATAATATTTCATCTTTTTTAATTAATTAGATGTAACCCTAAATAGAGAATGATTTAGATTTAATGTATGGATCATATATCAATAAATTTAATTGAAATTCATAAATTTAAGATTATCATTGTTCAATTTAATGTCAAATCATCTATTCCTTGGAAATGCACTTTTTAGAAATATTATTTCTCATCATGATTGTGGGACTAATTTTAAGTTAAATTATTCCACCTTTTTGAATTTATTTTCATAATGTATTCCAATATTTTAATATTCAGAATAAATTTTATATAATAATTTCTACTTATTTTTTTGACAATATGAATAATAACTATATTAAATATATATTACCACTGTAAATGGAAATTAGCATAATTAAGGGAAACATAATTTAACGGGGACATTAAAAATGTAACCCTAATACTATAAATACCTATATATTTTATTTTTAATATTATAATTATTTTTTTGTTTTTTTTTCTTTATAAAAAACTAATAAATAATTTTGATATAAAATATGTTCTTATACAAAAAAACACAAGGCATATTTTTTTAAAAAAAATAAAAACATTCAATTAAGATATTCTATTTTTATGAATTAATTAGCATTAAAATTAAATTATATTTTAATAAAAGAATACTATAAATAAATTTTTATTAAATTTACATGAAAATATAATTTTTATAATGTCAAATGTAATTGTTATAAGATTTCAAAAAAAAATTAATCACAAAAAAACTGATGTTTCTTATTAAATATAAATTATTTTATTACGTGAAAAAAATTCCATATAAAGAAAATTATCTTCATAAAATAAATATTGTTTTGGGAAAAATAATGAAAAAAATATACAATAGTTAATTTTTTTATCATTTTCCAAGATAGTCAAATTTTTTAGTAACAATTAAATACAGTATAAATTTACAGTTAGTATTTGAAAAATAACGACTGAAAATAGATTTAATAAATAATATTAAATATATAGAGAACCAAATATATGTTTCACACATAAAATAATATTTTTGAGGATCTTTGGTAAATTTCATAAAGTCGTTATGAATCCTAGAAAACATATATTTTATTTTATGGTTTTAAAATCCACTCCTTATAATCTTGACTCACATCCACATCACCAAGGGTAATATATTAATTATTTAGTACCGTTTAATTATATAATAATTAGAAACACTCTTATTTAGAAGTAATCATTGGAAAACCCATGGTACTGTTTTGGGTTTTGAATATTTTATTGTATAGAGTCCAAAAACAATGTTTGAGAAATAATAAAGAACATAACCCATTTTCCCATATTGTCCCACCCATGTTTCCATTGATATTTGATAAAAAAACTTATTGGTACACACTTTGTCTTTCCATCCCGCTCTATACACCTCCATAGGTTCCCCCCAAGCTATCAAGAAACTCCTCCAATGCAGTTGGAATCGCCTTCCCATGGTAAGGAACCTCTCTCTCTTATTTACCACTTATGCAACTTATTTTCAATTTATCCTTTTGAATCTCAATTTATTTGTTTTAATAAAATTATAAATTAAAATTTACATTCTAATTTATGCTCTTATAATGATATATCATTTATCCCATCTCATTAAAACCATTACCTAAGCTCTTACTATGTTGTAATTTAGTTGTGGACCTCTCTCTCTCTTTATTTCAATTCAAACACTTTCTTTTAATTTAGTCATTTGAAAAAAAAAATTATTTAAAATAATTTATATGGTTACATATACTTTATAACTTATTTAATAATAATTTTCATTTTATTTATTCCCTCTCATTATAGATTTTACATAGGCTGATACTATGGTGAATTTTAGTAAGGGTTCATCTCCTTCTTCTCTTTATTCATTAACCTTTTTTATGTGTTTCACTTTTACTTACAATTACTATTGAATTTATATGATCTTAAAAACCCCCTGTTAATGAAATTGTGATGTAAAAGTAATTATTCGCCCATTTGACACTCATTATTACCTCCCATGATTTATTATATACACTCATTATAATACCAAAATTATACAATGAATTTTCAATTCCAATATTATATTCATGAACCCCATTGTATTGTGCCTATTATTTATATAATTAACATGTTTTATTATATTCCTACATAATTATGATATTGTACACATAATTTACATGTGATTAGACAACCCATTCTCTTTAATTGAACCATTTTATGTATCTTGTAATATTGGTGTTATGTTACTGACATGTCACTGTGATTATCCATGTCGAACATTTGTGTGGTGTGTATCTTAAATATCACTAAATGAGCAGAAGAAAAAAAATAAAAAATGATGAAATACCTAAACATGGGTGTTATCTTTAACATGAAATCAAGGGGGAAGATAATGGTCGAAGACATATGGATCCCCTAAAAGTATTGGGATCATGTGGCCACATCAATATTAAGAGGTGTCTCCATACATGGCTCTTAGCCCATGGAAATCCCTAAAAGACCCTCCTCAACCAATGACTTTTCCCTTTAGTGGCCGAACAAATGAAGGCTATATGAGTTTTCTACAAGGATGTGCAATTTTTCACTGGAAGGTGCCTGAAAATCCATCTGAAATACCCCCATAAATCTTGGGAAGATGCATCCTGATGGATGGACGATAAGTAGTCTCCAATATCACACGACATAGCATCATTTTGATGAATAAAACCCATATATTTTGTACAATCCATATCATGAGACCTTTAAGCCTTCACCAGAAAGAATGATGGAGAAAAAGGGGAGGAGGAAAGATGGGTCTTCGGTCACTGGAGGACAAGTGGTGTTCCCTAAAAGACAAGTAACACACCTATACATATAAGGTGTGTCTCGTAGAGCCCTTTCAGCTAATCAACTACATCACATGGGAACCTCTGGAAAAAATCTTGTCACTCTGTGAAAAAATGCATTATTTTGGCCATAGTACTTGGTAACTATCATATAGTCCACATTGTTCATGTGAGAAACTGCCAGAAAATTGAGTAAAAAACCTGGATATCACCATATAAAACACATATACCTCCCAACCCTAGTGCAACAAAATAAAGGGTTTCAAAGGTGAGGAGGTTACTAGTGTCTATAGTCATTGAAGGTCATGGGAAGTGTGCTGTAATTTATCCAAAAGACACTATGACACCTCAGTGTAATTATCCCCTCACCACATGAGTTCACTATTTCTTGTCAGTTTTACCACCCAAATGACTTAGGACATGTCGAAGCAACCTAGTGGCACTCTATAGAAAATATGAAGTGGTTTTCCTCCAAATAATCAAGCATAAAAATTTTACCATATTGTTCATGCGACTCATTCTTGTAAAATGAAGGAATTACATTTAGTTTCATACATGAAATCACCAATGATTCCTAACCTATTTCACATAAAAAGAAGGATATAGAAATGGTGGAAGTGATCAGGGTTCACGGTCTCTAATGGACATACAACACATCAAGAACACACTCATCATGGAACATGAGACACAAAGATATGCCATCCAAGGACTCGCAAGTACCCTCTGACAAGCACTAGGATCTCGTAAAGGCACTTGGACCTTTTAGTATGATTATATTGAAACCCTTCACGGTGAGAGTCGTCAATAATCTGAAATAATCAGATAAAGGACAGATGGGCCTGTGAGCACTGAAAATTTGGTGGTTCCCAAGACATGGTCCACCAAAGAGGCTCATGGAACCACATAATGTTAGAACTCGTGTCACCTCCATCCTAGAATCGCATCATATACCCCATATAAACTATTGATTATAAGGGATGGTTATGCCTATAAATTCTCTACTCCATGCTGAAAAAATGGTTGGTTGGCTAGTCTGTTAGTATGTTGGTTGATTGACTAGACACTAGAAGAAACACACGTCCAAGATTTGTTCTCATGCTTTTATACATATATGATCACATGATCAAACATCTTTCCACCTGGTAATAAACCAAAGAAATTCCAGAGTAGTCATGTGCCAAACAAAAGGTCATTTGAGTGACCAGTCAAAGATCACACAAAGGACACCTACCAAGACACGTGAAGTCAACATTACATGTCCTCCATATCAATAGAGACCCATACAAAATGAAACTGAACCATGATGAGGCACTCAAAATACAAGGGAAAGTATGTGATTCAATGTATAAAAATAAAATGAAATAGACAATAACTTACCTCTGCGGGCTTCGTGTGTGCCATCTGATAACATGTGAAATCTTCATGTCTTGCCACCAAGATCTCACAAAATTCCTTACTCATGACATCTTTGACAAGAGGAATGCTCTGGCCATGTCAGGACAGGTCTTAGAAACCGTTGGTGAGCACCACCCGAATACTGAAAACCCATTGGGTTTACCATAGAATTGCAACATCCTTGAGGCACACTATAAGACTCATATGATGGTGCTTACTCAAGTCAGTCGAGTCTCATTAACACATTTGGTCATGATGACCTTGATCTTCAGTTGCACCCCTAAATGAGTCATCTGAGACCCATGACACCTCTGGACATGTTATCCTGGACTCATGAGGTCTCCCCTAGGTGTAACCCAATAAATGAGGCAAACATCTGGAAAAACCAACCAAGAATCACAACATCTCCCCTAGGTTTCATCCAAGACATGAGACACCCCCTGAACCACAACCCCATGGCTCTCAAGACACCCCCATATGTGTTGAACTAGGTCACGTGATGACTACCAGGGTATGCTGATAGGATCACGCGACACCTTCTAGTTATGAAATCTCGTTCATCTGGGTATCCTTAGTGTGTATGTTACTACCTTAAAGAACTATGGGGACATTAATTTCCTCCATAACTGGGATACATAGTAAACCTCATTAAAGGTTCAACCTCCATATCAAATATTTCAAGGACTTCTCCCATATGTAGATCTCATATCCACATTCCGGGTGGCTCATCATGTACTCCATCTTGTTTCTCAGAATGAGCATGGATCATGCAGGCCTATGGGGTTGAAATGATCACCTCATTAGGCATCATATATATGGAAGCCTCAGTTTGTAAGGCCTGAATTAAGGAACTGCGAGGACTCAAATTCTCACCATAATTGGGTTTTGTACGATGCATCCTTAAAGGATCAAGATCCATATAAAATATCTCAAGGACTACCCCAATATGCAGATCCCACATCATATTCCATGAGGCTGATCATGTACTCCCTCTTGTGTCTCAAAACAATCAAGTATCACATGGGCTTAGGGGGATGCAATGAGCACCTCATTAGGAATCACCAATAGGATGGACTTAGTGTGTATTCCCCAGTCATAAAGAACTATGATGAATTCTATTCCATATATAAATATGATATGTTTGTTTCCTCCTTAAAGTATCGAGCTCCATATTAAATATCTCAAGGACTATGCCAATATACAGATCCCACAACCACAAGCCATGATTATGAACAAGAAATCCCTCTTTTTTCTCACAACAAGCATGGATCGTGTGGGATTAGGGTGATTCAATGAGCACCTCATTGTGAATAATAAATAATGAACCCTCAGTGTGTTATCCAAAACCATAAATAACTATGAGGACTCCAATTCCTTCTACAACTAGAATACATATGGCTCATCCTTCAAGGCTTGATATTAACAACAAATATCTCAATTACTACCTCAATATAAATATACCATATCCACATGCCATGAGGATGATCATGCACTCCAACCTGTTTCTCACAACGAACATGGATCTTATGTGCTTAGTGGGATGCAATGAGAACCTCATTAAGAATCATAAATAGTGAATCACTAGTGTGTAATTCCCCACACTAATCTAACAATGTGAGTTTTGATTCCTTTAATAACCAGGATATGTAAGAGGATTCTTAATGGATCAATCCCATCCATGGAATATCATCTGCCTCCACACATGGGAGAATATCTCAAAGCACATGTTCATGTGACTTTTTCACATAAGTTGTTGTCCACTATTAGAAAATGATGGAGAAACTCAAATACATATCGATGAATCGCAGTCGATTGTACATAAAAGAGAAATGACCCATATAAATTTTTTAGAGTAACCGGTCTCGTATCAGGATTAGGAGAGATTCATGAACATTTCCTAAATGTATAAGTGTGTCCCGAAAGTGGAAACAATATCCCCAAAAAGGTTGAGATGTGCCCGACCTCCATTCCTATTGACCTATGCAATCACCTAAGAGTCACTAGGCCTCAAAACCGATATGATCACATGTCTTTGGAAAGAAGGTCCATACTCATCTTCGAATGGGGAAACCATTGTGAGTTTCAGGGAAAATTCAAAGGGAGACGGGATGCGAAAAATCCATTCCACACCACAAAATCCCTCTGAAACAAAAATGGTCAACCCGAATAGTATCTATGAAATAAAAAACTGACTGGGTTACAATCTGTCAAGCCACATTACTTTCTTCTCACATGAGAATAAAACTTATAGGCTTGATGTGAACCTCTTGGGCCATGTTGACTGGTAATTTATATATAGGAAAAGTAGTAAGGAAACCATAAACAAGGATTCCTATAAGTCAATCACCATGTTGAAGAGTCCACATGAGCAGAATTTGTTGTAAGGGAATATTAGAAAATTGTGTTAGCCATGAAGATATGATTGACCATTATCATTCCAATGAAATGGGACTAAATGGTGTAATTTTTTAATTGTTGTTTGTATTCTTTCAGACATTTGATATGAGAAAATTTATTTATCTTCTAGCAATAATTCTAGTACTTCATCTGCTACTAAGATGCCCACAGGTCATAAAATGGTCTTTCTGGCCAAACATCTCCAGCGTTAGGTAGGAAAAATAATGATTTTGGAGTACCAAAAAATATGGTACGATCATGACTATGTATGAAAATCAGGATATTCTATAAGAATAACAACAGGCAAGTCCATGTCGCTCGAAGAATGTCGCCACTACCCAAGTGCCCCCCATCGTCATGACCAATCATTTCAGAAGCTTATCTCTGGAGAGTGAAAACCACCACCTTCTGTACCATATGTAGGTGGATCCGGAGGCTAGATTCAGCTCTATTAAGGTCCAAGCACTACTGTGGAGGGTTCCTGCTAACCGTTGTCACCATCATTACCATTCTGGAACCTATCATCCCATTTCTAAAGGCACCTTTATAAGTATAACCATCTCATAAGCCCATGCACCTGCTTTATCGAGAAAGACTCTTTAACGGAAGAAGCTGATGAATACCCCGGAGGGGGTGAATATGCTCACACTTTCCAACAATTCCTATTATCATACATTGGTAGGGACCATCCTGTGAGCTCATATCCCAGATCAACCTAAATAAGTATGTGGCAATATTCCTGCTTCTAACATGGGAGATGTTCACACTCCAACTTCCATGCATGAAGCCAATGGGAATATCATGATGGCACATATAGGATAGAAGTGGGTGCCTATCCCCACTTCAATATAATATATTTTTCAATTGGTTATAGAAATGGAGGAAGTTCTTGATAATATTCATAAACACACCATTATATAGTGCCAATAAATTTTAACAAAATTTGAATAACTTTACCAGTATATTATGGAATTGATACATATTAAAGGAAATGTTCATACTCTTATCTCTACATCCAGGACGACTCAACACTCTTATAATCATGATCAAGTGGTTGTACCAAATCAAGAACACATTCCTGGTTCCACTTGGGAGGATTATTGGAATGTCCCAATGAAGGGTGAGGCATAAAATCAGGCTCGTAATCCCATTTCTACCTGCGAAAACTAGGTGAGAGTGGAACAAGCCTTCAGACAGGGGAACATGCTTGTTGAAGAAGTCATACGACATGATCTGAAGGTCCAAGATTAAGCCCATATTCCTATTCTAGCTGAGGCTAACCATGTGAGAGTGGTACAAGCCTTATGACACAACCATATTCCTATCAGTGAACCTAGCTAGAATATTCTAGCGGGGTAAAAAAGTAAGGCACATATTCCTTCTTCTACTAATGAATGACTTTTCTAGCATCGTTCTGAGGCAATACAATAGGAGGCTCTTATTCCATCTCAGATTCTAAAGGCCCATTAGAATATTATGATAGGGAATGAATATTCATACCAGGTGTATATTCTTGATCCAATAGAGGAAAACCAAATGAGAGTGGCACACACCTTAGGATAGTCTCAAATCCCTCTCAACAGTGAGTAAACACATCTAAATATTCTAATATATTTTCAATTGTGTGATAATATCCCCATAGTAGTGGAAAATTATATGAAAATTCCAAATAATCCCATAAAACTATCGCATATCCTTATACAACCACCAAAAGAAGGCCAACATATTCTGACCGCGATGCATAACATGACTCATATTTCTAATAATCTCAATGATAGTGTCCTTGGTGTGGTTTGATACACATTCTAAATCCCACTAGGGTTTGTCAATTCTTCTATCGAAGCAGAAGTATGAGTCATTCATTACCGAGATAGTCTAACTTGTGGTAATGTGGATATGGATCATGGGTATTGTACTCCTGAAATCCACCGTGGTCAAACTCCACACAACAATACCTCCCATGGTCAAGGTAGTAATCTCATAATCTACAATCCTCTATATAGAAAAGTGAACCAAACACAACCACCATTAATTTATAGAGTAGCTCAAAACATAAAGAAAAACTATATATAATTCCCCATTAGCACCCAATAGCACTCCACCCCAATCTATAGGTGACCATCAGAGTCATATTCAATGATCTGACAGGATAGAGGCTTGTAAGTATAATGAAGAAGAGGATGACATTGACCTATAGAGAGAGTTACCAGGAATCAGACTCCCCATCATGTGTTGTACCCTCTCTACGTCCAACTATGATAACCCTACTGATCTAGTAAAGGAGTTCATTCGTTATCTATATTAGAATATGTGGGCCACTCAACAGTGACTGAAGGATTGGTATCTCCCTTATTTAGGATACTATTGTAGCCTCCACACCACTACGATACTCTATCTCTAGCTCGACCTAGATTTTATCTCCATGGAATGGGATCCATAACCAGAAATGAATAGTTCCAATTTGTGACATTCATTCTTCCATTTCCTCATGACATAGCGACAACTGATCTCTAAATCCATGTCAATCACTTGAATTAAAGTATGTGAAAATTATGTAGAATTACACTTCATTGCTCCCCTATAACAGTAGAGCATCTAGAAAATGGCATCTTACAATTTAAAATCCTCTGTAGAAGTCATAAAACTAGGGAATGATCGTGCTAGTTTTTAGATGAAACATAATTCCCCCCACTATAATAATTCCATAAATAAAAAATAGGGAGAGCGTATATCAATAAAGTCATTAAATTGGAACCCTCATATTAATAGGAGGACATTCTAGACAAGGAGATCGATGTTTTGATCACTCATACCACCACCCATAAGTAGAAATCGTCATCAAGGTCTTCCATCATACCAAGCTCTTATGTAAGTAGAAATCCACCACATCACGGAGGTCATAGTAGAAACTTGTGCGGTAGCCTTCCATGAGCAAACTCGGACCCATGGTATAAGAGAACATTTTCAATTCCTCCACCTATCAGGTCATCGGTCCCTTAGAAAATAAAATACATTTTAGAAAAGTAATAGGAAAACCCCATCCCACAGTGCGGGGGAAATTTATATCTCAATCGGCACCTCCAAATTCATTATCCCCTTAATAGACATGGGATATTTAAATGATGATTCTAGATCAGCCCCATCCAATAAGTCTTGGGGAATTTTTAGCATCTCTACCACCATAGAATGAATTGGTATTCACCAGGTTCGGAGGAAGAGATCAAAGGTCGGCATCCCACCGGTTCCTCATATCACATGAAAAAAACATTACAGGTCAGTTCCCATTCGGAAACTACACCAAGAAATTTACCCAATGTCTCCATTCATAATCAAATTGGATAGATGAGGGCAGTGAAATAAATCAAGACACGACAAGCCTACAAGAAAAAATAGCTCAGTAAGGCCAAGGGTTCTAGTACTGACCCTAATAAAAACCTTAAGAGTCGGCTTACCATGTGGAATGAAATGGAACAACCATAATTTTTAGATATTATGTAGTGATTTCCATCACTATTGACATGGAATAAATCAATCATGGTCCAAATTCATTAGATCAAAATAGGGAAGACATACCCTAGGAGGATGGTGATTTGGGTGAAATGAATGTGGGTTCATGCACTCTGAATCAAAGAATACTTCATAATTTTGCATCACTGAATAATGATTTTCCACCTCATTAGTGGAACACCTCTAAATATAAAATTACAAAAATGGTTGTGTCTAGGATTCCATCTTCAGAAGAGAAATTATCAAAATATGAGAGTGAGATACGAGCTACCTGGAAGATCAATGAGGATCTACTCGGGAGAAATATTTTCATTGGGTATCATCTCTATCTGGAGGTATATATTCCCCCTCATTTGGATGATCTTCTAGAAAGATAATCATCAAGATATAATATTGTGTCTAGGTCTAGAAAACACATCTACAAAAATTATGAAGTCAGAGTCAATTAGGACATCACTCTGCTATGGGGACAACCTCTTCCTTGCCAGGTTAGCTCTTCAGTCAAAGGATAATTATAGGATAAGAGAGAGATTAATGTGGGACACCTCATCATAACCCAACCACTCCTAAAAAATGGGAAATGACTCATATAAATGTTCCCCCAAACATGATCACTTCCATTAAATCCCTAACTAATAGATTGAAAGCCATGGAAAGAAGATGTGTTCTAGTGCCACCTGAGAAGATGCAATACCCCAAATGGGTAGATGATACCACAGATCTTCCCAAATTGGAATATCATATCCTCTCCACCATCAATGGTGAAAGGGATCATGAGAAACGTCTCACATACTATGTGTCTCGATGTGGGCTGAGGATAAGCCCTGGGGATTAGTAAGAGGTGACCAAACTGAGGTATTTTATACAGACAATGATAGGAAAAACCTTCTTCTAGTGTAGTAGTCTTCCGACAAGGTCTATCACAGGAATTTAATACCATCACCATCAGTTCCTTTAAAAATTTAGTTCAACCCTTAGGAAGATGATGATCATCGACCTGATGAACTGCAACGTGCATGAGAATGGCAGTGAGTCCAATATTATTTCAATGTTGAGGGATATAACCCACTCACTCATTATCCCCCTATAGCTAGAACAGCATCTGGAACTCTATGTTGAAAATATCATGGATTAGCTACAGACACCGAAAATCCCTATAAAATATCTAGGTGTATTCTGAGAATTCTCTTAAACAGTAGAACATCTTGAAGAATCAATCCAGAGAACCCGATCCATGTCTCGCCTCATGCCCGTAGTGCAATGGGAAAATAATAAAAAATTGGAAGCTGCAACTTTCAACCTCAAGCCCACAATTGTCCAATCACCCATGCAAGCTTCAAACTTCCCACCACACCGTACTGACCAATGAAAACAATACAATCACCCTTAGCCGGATGCACAAAAAAAAACAAGTCTACCCATGATTCCAAGAGTGGATTAATAAGGGGTACTGCTTCTAAAATGAGTAACTCCTATACAACTTCATGGAATCCATGGAAAACCACTTGTTCACACTTTCACATCCCAGGACGCTCGATGAAGTCAATCTCCCTGACTTTCCCGATTACTACCCTTTCCACATTATGATGAGTCATAATATCCATAACAATTTCATCATTAAGGACATTCTTAAAGGTATTATAGACTCTAGATAGGTGGAATTAGATGAATCTATAGAACAAGTGTCTTGCATAACCATTACTCGGTCAGAGGAAGAGGAATGATGGAAAAACTCCAAGAAGGAAAGCACAAAAATTCGACAACTGGATAGATGAAAAAAATTTTGATCAAGCCCATGGTGTCCTCAATGAGTACTTGTGAAAAATCTCTACTGCTCCACCACACCAAAAAGGATAAGTCTAATGTACCTCCCAAGGGTGGGAGTGACCACAAAAATTTGGAAAAAATAGGGTAGGAGGAGTTATATTCTTCTCCAAAGCAAGATCTAAATCTCACAGATTTCTTCCCTAAAGCATTTTTATCATGTGAACTGCCCCACCAAATGGAATTTTTATCAGGAGAAGAACTCATATTCAGTTCTTTCACCATGATAAACATGATGAAACCCTTCTCTGGTGATGAGTATGCCACTTTAGTATAGTTTTCCAACATATAAATGGGGAACATTAGGTCTCATGCGGTGAATCCAAGGATACATGTGAAATCGCGGATATGGTGGGAGTAAGTATCTTGGTTATATCCCCACAGAGGACTCATATGAAACCGAGACTCATGGGAATGTTCTCCAAAATGATAAAAGGAGGTAGGGATGTGCCTCAGAGACATCTTGTAGCCACCCACACATGCTTGTCTTATGAGACTATTTAGCGAGGGTTCAACCTGATCAAACCAAGCCATAGGAAACGTTGTCATAACCTATTAATCTAGTGGTATCTATACCCTCGACCTCTCTGCAGGACCCATGTCCATCGAACTCAACTTCTTCAGCTCCTCAGCTGCATGCCTAGTAGAAACCCCATACTCAGAGTTGGAGACCTCTGGTGCCGAGGTATGATGTTCTGAAATAGCTATCCATAGTCCCAACTATACTCTCAGTTCATGATGTGCTTCGCCTTTCCAAATAACTTGGGGATGAACATTTCTAAACCCTCTAAATCCCAGGGTAATTTGATACTCATGTCACTATAGCTCAGGTATACTGAAATGAATCCTTATCCTTATGATCTCATTTCTCCATTTCATTCACAGACCAAGATTAATTTGAGACCACCGAGGGACACATTAGACCCTTATACTTCTCATGAGTTCTCAACAATGTTGGAGTCTAAATGGTGTTGATTGATAATTGATATGGGATAAATCCCAACCCAGCCCGAGCCCTCTAACATTTAGGGTATAGTGAAGAGGACCTATACTCTAAAAAACTAACCATCAAGGGGGATGATAAGCATGAGAAATGGCCCTCATAAAGATTAAGATAGAGACTGAATTTGGGGTGCTCTCATGTGAAGCAGATATCATGGTTATCCAATAAGACACATAAAAATTATTTCTTGGAAGGCCTTGGCTCCACTTCCATTCAGTAGTCTCATTAAAATTCCATCACTATTCGATGTACCTGATAAATTTCAAGGTCCAAAAAATCCACGGCGATAATTCAACATAGAAAACATATAGATCCATATATGATGAATCATATGTCTACATGATGTGTTGAAAATAATCAACAGAAGAAGGTATTATATAGGTTTCCACCCCAATGGCTGGGGGACCAGCCTTATAAATAATTGGATCATGATTGATGAGGAATATGTTCTCCCCGTATACAAGGTAAAAATATTGGGCCTAGTCCTATAGGTCCAACCATTTCCTATCCTCAGCAATATTCACCCTCAACATCTCTCTTCTACATCACAGATGAGAGGAGATGATGAAATTTCTCCTGATAATCTCATTCACTCTTATAGTGATGGAGAGTCCCCCAAACATCCATTCTCACATGGAGTTGTCCGTATGGATTCGTGAATTGAATCGGATGAATATGATCTCCAAAACACCCCTCCAACATTTTAGGAATGAGTTTCCACAGCCTTAGATGAGTTCTAGTAGATAAACCTGGGGGAAGAAGAAGATCCACGACCTCCTTTGATTAGATCCTCCATGCCTCCCGGGGAGCATGAGATGTACATCAAATTATTGAAGCACTGTCAATATAGTTTTTCTTGGAACAATATAGAAATTCCCATATTTAATATAGTTTTAGATATACATAATCATAGACTACCCAAATAACATCGAGACTTCAAGAAGTCAGCGGGAAGAATGCACCACTTCCATGCCACAAATGTAGAGAAAAAGGTCGAAAAGTTGATCAAATAAAATTTCTTCAAGGAGGTGAAATACCCCAAATGGAATGCCAACATTGTTACCATAAAGAATAAGAATGGGAAGATTAGTGTCCAAATTAATTTAAAACACCTTAATCAGAATTTCCCAATTGATTATTTTCAATTTCAAGTCACAAAACTCTGGATCGACACATCTAGTATCTTACAAGACCTATCCATCAAAGATTGGCACATGGGGTATAATAAGACCAATATGTCCCCTGAGGCTAAAGAATCCATTGTCTTCAATGAACCACAGGGGATATTCTGATACCATGTCATTACCTTCAGATACAGAATGCATGTGCAACCTATAAGGGCACCATGCATGGCATCTTTAAGATGTTATTGAATAATATAGATTATTGTTATGTCGAATACATGGTCGTTAAATATCTGTAGTGATGTGATCTATTCATTTTCCTCTAAGAAATCATTAGAAAATTGTGATAACGTGGTCTGGGGATGCATCTGCTGAAGTGTGCTTTTAGGGTAACATCAGAAATTTTCCTTGGATTTGTGGTATTCCACTGTATCATTGAGGTTGATCCAGAAAAGTCCATGGAAACTATAGCAATGTGACCCCCCCCCCCAAAATCTCAACAAACTAAGGGGTATATAAAGGAAACTTGCCTACAGATAAGTGTATTCTATGCATGCATTTTAGGGAGTTTTAATAAATAATGTTTTGTGTTTAACTGATTAATCTTTCCAAGTTCAAAGAATTTTTATTTTTTTCAGTTTAATGGGAGGAAAAATTCATTATTTGTTAAAGGAAAAAAAGATATGTTTTTGGAGGATAAAGACACATTGCACCGTAATTGAATTGAAGCCATGTGAAACCAAATCATTGATAGATAAGGAAGCTGTTATGTATGGAGAAAAACCATTAAACGTCGTGTATTACGAGTACATGATTTGTAGTTTCATTTCGTGACATGCTGCTGGATAGGTGTAAATGTGAATAGTTGATGTGAATCCCAAGTACATGTCCTTTAACTTGGGTAGGTGTTTTGAGGAAGTCAACCATCAAATTTATGAATGATATTTAAGAAATATTATCATTGATGTAAAGGAAACACAGGTAAGGTGTACACTATGTTTATCCTAAGTACACGTCTTGTAGGGTTCAAATTAAAAAAAATATCAACTGATATCAATGCACACATCATGACGATTAGAAAAATTAGTATCTCAAGTAAATGTATTTTAGCCACAATACATATCATGACATAAGTTGAGAAGAACACAATTGAAGCCTATAAATAGTGGTGTTGGCTGTTGCATTGTAGTATTCGGATTTCACTGAAGACCAATGCTTGGGGCAAAGATTCTATGAAATTTCTTGAGTTTTTCCTTTATGAATTTTTTCTCCTTCCCTCTACACCTGTCATCAAAAGTATGAAGGGGAAATCACGCCATATTCTTGGGTGGTGTAATCAAAGGGGGAAGTTGTTGTTGATTTTATCATTATTATTATAATTGTATTCGGTTTACATGATTTCTTCAATAAATATCAAATAAATTTTTTTATCATGAACATAGATATTCAAACCTAAAAGGAACATAAAAATTGAGAAAATAATAACCCTAGAGAAGGAATGACAATTGTCGACTTTAGGGTAAACTAGGTTTAAATATGGTATCAAGAATAACTTTTTTTAGTGACACCCTAAACTCCCGAACCAAGAGAATTGGGATATTTATGTGTTAAGGAGGAGATACCTTGATTATTGGATCTTCCTCCTATAGAATCTGACACCAATCATGAAATAAGGTATCTATTTTCTCAAATCTAATTTCACATGAACCAATAAATTATAAAACCATAACACACTTTATAAAATTCTTTTCAATCTAACCAATCAATCTTGTTCACTTTTATTTCTTCATTTGATTTTCCAAATATCAAATCAAACCAATCATCTCTCCTCTCTTTCCTCAATAAAATCAATTGGAAATATAAATAAACTAATTTCACCATCACTGTGGGTTCGACCCCCAACTTACTAATACTAAATTTTAATAAATTGATTTGTATATTTTGGGTTTTATAAATTTTCTTTCTTCATAGCAGCATATGGAATCAACAATGCCATGTAGGGCTATCAATCTAGAACTGTTTTCGAGGACGATACCCTTTTTATTTTTTGGATTTCAATTTTTAATTTTTAATTTATTTCAATTAAAATTTTTACGCTTTCTATGTTTGTGTTGTGACTATCATATTTTTAATGAACAAATATAAGAAATGATAAAAGGGAAAGTACATTATCAATTTAACACAATGTGTTTAACCAAGATTAGATTTCCAGGATGAAGAAACAATAGAAGAGTCAGAGAAAAGTCCTTCTGGTGTTATAAAAAGAGATCAAGGGTTATAAATCCTCACTAACTATGAATGAACTTCTAAAAAAGGATTTCAACTAAGAATCCTAGAACCTCCACCCCCATTGTAGATAACCACATTAATACCAAACCTAGAATCATCTCGATGATCACAAATACCATGAAATTCACGTGACTTCCACATGAAGATCTGAACAAGCATCTGTTTTACTTCCTTAATCTCTGTGATACTATTCAATTACTGATGGTTTCAAGAGATGTGGTATGACTTCATATTTTCCAATTTTCATTGCGTGATCGAGCTCGTGACTAGATTTAGAGCCTTCCCACACATTCCATCACTACAGGGGATGAGATGGTTAGGAATTTCATCACCTGATTCCTTCTACATTCTAAATAAATGGATATATGGGAAAAATTATATACTTTTGACCATTTGATGGTTAATTTATCTATTCATCATGGTAAAGGTGAAATGATATTACTATAAAATTTCCACATCATGGAATTGAATGGTGGATACTAATAAAAAATTTCTATAAGGGGTTTTCATAGGCAAATTGGTCAATTCTAGACACTGTAAAAAGAATATAACTAATGAAAATGCCTCCTGAAGCAAGATATAACATGTTTGATGAAATTGAGAGCTATATTTTCTAGTGAAAAGCATTAGGGAATCAGTAAAAATGAGTAAATAAAATCAATAACAATGAATGGATGGATGAAAAATTGGAGTCACTAACCATGAAGATGGACATTATAATGGGATCTCAACAAAACCCCCATGTTATGTGTGTTAGAGATGCAAAGTATGCTGACTAAAATTGATGAAATAAATTTTATGGATGGTAACCACAACAACACCAAGGTCAAGGATATCAATAAATACTACAAGGCTCTAAGAAACAAGCACCCCAAGGGCCCACACTGATAAGCCAGGTCTATTCCTTCGATGAGTCACTGGAAACATTCATGATTTCTTTTGGGGTTGAAATCAAGGAAATAAAAGAAGAAGAATCATACCAAAAGGCCACATTTCAAAATAATAATCATCAAGTTGTAAGAATCGTTGATACACATAGAGAGAAAGATAGGATAGCTTCTAGGATTTCTTAATGACTTCCCACATGAAGGTTTGAAATCTATAGAGCATAGAAGCGGGAAGAAAACAAAATTATGTGGAATAGAATTTTGGGAAGAATACCAGGGGAAGAAAGAGAAGAGGAGTCCAAATAAGGTGGTTCTTACAAGGAAAATGTTACTGAATAATAATTATAAGAAGAAGAACCACCTCATTATAGGACACGTTTTCCATTTCTAGAGCGGATGGCATAAGTGAAGAAAACCCTGTAGAGATGTATGTTTTTAGAACACTTTAAAAAAATTTATATTATTATACCTTTTTTATAGTATCTTGAAAACATTCCAACATATAAAAAATTCATGAAATATATTGTTAAACACAATAAGAATATGGGGGATATTTAAGAATTTCTACTCACACAAGAGTGTTCGTCTATTGTATCAAATTACATACCTATGAAGTAATGAAACCCAAGTAGGTTTTCAATTAAAATATTTATTGGAGATAGAAAATATAGGAAACCATTAAATGACATAGGTGTGAGTGTCAATATCATGTTTTACATGACATTAAAGATTTTGGGAATTGATGGACTAAAACCTACAATATTACCTCTTCAATTAGAAAACTGAACTATGAAATTCAATAGAGGAGTCATCGAAGACGTCTTGATCAACGTCGAAAAATTCTACATCCCCATCGACTTTCTATTATTTGATATGGAAGAGGAAAGGAATCAAATCATTATCTAAAGGCCACTTTTATCCATAAGGTGTGTTCCAATTGATTTTCAAAATAGAGAACATTGTCTGAGAGTTGGAAGTGATCAAGTGAGTTTCAACATCCACCATGAAATGAAGAATTGTGATGTGCAAGAAGAAAATGAGTTTAAAGTAATAGAAACAGAATAAGTTGAGGATGTCATTGAGATTGATTGGTGTATGAGTTAGATGATCTTGTGGATGAGTTTTCTCAACCAAAGAAGAAATATAATCAAAAGAGCAATACCACTGAAACTATAAGAGAGATCAACTATGCAAAATTTTAGAAAAGATAATAGGTATACATGATTCATGAACATCCATTAAGTTCATCAGGATTGGGGAAGAAAGGGTAGATCGGTCCAATGGAGATCAAAAAAGTACTACCATCATGAAGAATTAGGTTATTTAGTGAGGAAGGACAGGTGCCAACCTACATGGATAGGACACAAATGAGACCATTCAGGGTCCCTGAAAAGGTACATAATTTTCAATAATTTTCCTAATGTTATGGAGATGAAATAGGTAAGGTTATGCCAATGATGTTAAAAAATGTGCTTCAGGGAGGAAACCATGTTTTTTGTTTTTATTTATTTTATATTATTAGGAATTCATTCTCACTCTCCAAATATTTAAAAATCCCTTGACAGTGGCTGATTTTTTCAGTTGTTTAATTTTAATTTGTAGGACCATAAAGACTCAGGATAGTAGCATGTCGTAGTATGGAGCAGGAAGAACCTGCACAACAATGATTGTTTTTAAATTTCAAGGGAAACAAGAGTTTCAATTATGTAATTTTATACCATATTCCCCAAATTTTAAAATGATTAAGAGATTTAGCTGCCGATTACATGCCCTGCATTTGATTCATTATTTAATCAAATAATCTTGGCAGTATTAAATTACATAGAAAAATAATCATGCCTTGTAATTTTCATTATCTATAAATTTTAATAAGAAAAATAGAGAAAATAAATACTCATAGATAAGAATGTGGATTAGGATTTTAAAAATTAGTATTTAGAAGATCATGCTAATAATTGTAAATTATTATCTTTATATTTCTTTATGTTTTGAATTTATGATATTTTCATTTACTGATTAAATTATCAGTATTGATTTCCATGAGTGATTTTCCGAACCATTCATCTCATTCCTGATACTTCAAATAAACCAAATATTTCCAAGCTTATGTTTAGTATATTTCAAGAGAAACTCATGAATGTTTTATTCTAGAATGTTCTTTATATATTCTCAAAGCTATGACTGCACAAAATCACTTTTAATATGATTGAAGCATTAATTTGTAAGCCCTTATCCCAAAACCCACCTTTTATTAACATATTTTAAGCATGTAGAATCCATGAACAACCTTATTAGGAAATTATCCATGTTACGAGACTATTTTATTCTTTCCAACCTTCCTCTGGTATTTTTTCATGATATTTAGTTGAATATTTGTGGGGGAGGAACATTTGAGTGTATTGGGATATAAATCATTGTGTATTTTAAGATGGGGTTTTACTTTTTTGATATGGGGAGAGTCCATGACATCTTTCATTGTATTCAATTATTAACCTCTCTTTATAAAAAATTATTTAATTTTTAAAAAATATTAAATGAAATTGGGTTGCGTTTTGGGAGGATAAAAAATATACATTTTCCATTGTGATGATTTTGAATCATATGTGGTTGGGTGATGTATGTGAGATTCATCCTAAGAATATATTTCAAAAAAGAAAAAAAGAGAATAGAAAAGAAAAAAAGGGAAAGATACGGTTGATTAATTCATTGCAATTAAATGTATCATGACACCACTTTGAGTTTTTGGGGGAAGAGTGAAATCAAATTTCAAAGGGGGATAATTATTGAGTTATTATTGAATATCATGCAAAATTCATTAGATCAAAACCACTTTTTTAGGCATACATTTAAAATCATTCACCTACCCACCCTGAAGCATCAGAGTCATTTGATCCTAATTGGTGAAGCCCTCATGATTAATGGTGATTTCCATCATTTCACGTTGGAGATATTTGATGTCATGCCGGCCTATGATATGTTTCATGTATTTGAGGAATGTGATGAGTTCAATTTGTATTTGTACCCAGATGATGTGTGGAAAAATTGAAGTGAGGTATTTTTCATGCGGCATGCATAATGATAATGGATTAAGAAACAAAGATGGATTAATGAAAAGGAACAGATATTTTTAAAAGATAAATGTTAAATTCATGATTAGATATTTTTTGAAAAATTTAGGCATTGATGAATTTTCCTGTATGATGCTTGAATATTTTGTTTTCAATTTGGTCAATTTATTTTATTGAAATTGAATTTGAAACAGTTTAAGGAGAATGTCCTTTATAATATGATCAATTTCCATCCTTGAGGACAAGGCTGTATTCATGTGTGGGGGGATTTGATAAGTGTATTACATGTATATATTTTCTGGTGTTTTAATAAATGATTTTTTTATTTAATTGGTTAATCATGAGATGTTTTTATAAATTTTACTTTTTTTATTATTTATGGAAGGAATCATTGAATATTTGAAAAAATAATGAAAATAGATGGTTTTTTGAGCATAAAGACACTTTTCACCATGGGAAAGTCGAAGCGGCACAACACTAGTGTTTTGAGAGAGAAGGAATCTGGAAATTCAGGAGATGAATTAGTACACGTCATGTACATAGAGTATATGATGAGTTGTTTTAGTTCATGAAATGTTGTTGGATAGGTCGTGACATGCATGCATTCCATAATTGACAAGTACATGTCATGTATCTTCAGTACACAACTTGAAAAAAGTCAAAATTCAAATTTATGAATGAGATTTGTGCAAGATTCTCGCTGATGTGGAGGTAGAAAAGATAAGGAGTAGACGACATGTTTCTTGAGTACACATTGTACATGGGTCAAATTTCCAAAATATCAGCTGAGATCTAAGCACGCATCATGCTGATTCACAAAAAAGAAATTGTAAGTAGACATAATGTACTCACAGTACAGGTCATGGTGAAGGTTGACCAGAACCTAATTTAATGCTATAAATAATGGTGATGGAAGTTATATTGGAAAATTTGGATTTGTCTAAAGACCAATACTTGGAGAAAATCTTCTATAACATTTTTTATTTTTTCATTTCTAATTTATTTTCTCGTTTTCTCTAAACATATCATATCTAGGATGAGGGGTAATCCCGCCATGTGCTATGGAGATGTAACCGAATGGGGAAGGTGTGTAGGATTTAATGATTTTTATTATTCATGTATTTTCTTTTCCTAATTTCATAAATCAATTTCAAATTTGTTTCTTTATCATTTATCATGACCATCGATATCCAAATCTAAAAGGAACATAAAAATTTCACAACTGTTAACCCAAAAGAAGGAATAATCGTTGCCGTCTTTAGGGGAAATCAAGTTTAAAAATGGTATCAAGAAAATATTTATTAGGAAATGGCATAAACTACCAGACTAAGGGAAATGGTATATTGACGCATTAAGGATGAGATACCATGATCATCAGATCTTCCACATCTGGACTTCGACACCAGACATGAATTATGTAACCAATTTTCTTTAATCCAATTACTCTTAAATATGGAAATTACAATACCTTAAAATTATTATTAAAATTGTTCTGAAACCAACTAATAAATCTTCTATAATTTTCATTCTTCATTCATTTTTTCAAAATCGAAACAAACTCAAATTCTCTCATATCATTCCTCAATAAAATCAATTGAAAACTAAATAAAACTAATATCACCATCTCTATGGTTTTGACCACGAACATACCAATAATAAATTTTAATTAATTGAGTATTATAGTTTGGATTTTATAAAAATAATAGTAGTAGTGTAGCGAATCAACTATGCCTTTTGGGCATATCACCTATATTCGGGTTTTGATAGCCAACCTGGTTGGAAATTTCCTCCCCTTTATGAGGAAGATGAAGAAGGGAGTCTCATATTAATGGGATGATGATTTTCAAAAATCCTTCAAAAATTTTAAGAGGTATATATTGAACCAACTAGATTTGATGACTTTGGTGGAGGTTAGGATGAACATCTTATATTTGGCCACTATGGAACACTCACTAAGTGACCCTATCACTGAAAATAAGGACATGGGGAGTGATAATAGTCCTTATTAACTCGGATGGACTATGCTAGGATTTGAGACAATATATTATGATGTTGAAAAGAAAACCCTTGTTCTCATATTCATAGTTTAATCATTGAAAAATTACTTATTGAACCATTAGATCCACCTAGTCCCTCATATCAACCCGCTCAAGTACATCCTTGGCATCCTTATGTTGAAAAATGTTTCAGCTTTGTGGGTGGAAATCCTGCAACAATACGACATCTAGTTCATATCCTAGAAGATAGTAAAGGGGAAAGCCCTAGTTGACTTCCTTGTGGAACATCCAACTCTAGAAAATGCACTAAGGACATTGAACTGCTCATGAAGAGGTTTTCAATGCCCATGATACTCCACAGACGTGGGAGAGGTATTTGGATGGTGCCTCTCAGAGTCATATCAGAAAAATAATGGAGAATTTGATACTCAACCGGTTTGGCCTAGGTGTCATATTTTCTACCCAAATAATTTAGTTCTTTAACATTATTTCTCATTGTCTAAAGGATACATGAACTAGAAGGCTGAGTAAAAACCCCTCATCACGAGGTTGGAATGAGTGTCAAAGTTGATTAAATCCTACTTGATCCTCAAATGTGTTTTGGAGCATAGGATAAATAAGATCAATGGTTAATGTGGGATCAAAAAGTAATAAATATCCCCTCTCAATGGCTATGTTAGGGGACTAATGGCAGAATTCCCCTTTGATCCCACATTGCATTATATCCTTTGATCATAGATTGCTTATACCGACACACTGTCCAATGTAGCAGCCATCATGGAAGACCCTTGTCAGTAGGAATCAACCATCCAGATAACACATATAAAAATTATCTCATTGATCATTATGTGTGATATGAATGAAATCAATCATATTAGAACTTCCTTAGAGTGATATGAATCAATGACCACCTTAGGATGGATGAAGACCATTATCAGTAATTTTTGGGTTGTGACTCTCCCAACAGATCAAGATGGTGAGAAACATATTCGACACTGAGTTGAAAACTTCACCTTGTAGGATGGTCCAACTGATCAAAAAATCCATTACAATCATGGATTCATTGGAATACACCTCAGATGCAATGTAAAAAGAGAAATTCTCTCCATCATGTAAGAAGTCCATGTGGCCTCCAATGGTGCCCACCAATCTGAAACGATTCATTCCTTCCTGATTAGGTTGTTGGGGTATTATGGTAATCCCCAGATACAAGACTGTGTATAATTCACAAGAAAATTTCATTCATGCTAGATTCTTTCAAACTTCATCCATAATCCCCTAGAATTATTGAACACAGGTAAATACATATGGCTATTCTCTATTTCAGATATGGATGTTGTTGGGCCATATCCCCCGACCACATCCAAGTAGTCCATGTACATCATTACTGCTACTGAATTATTTTACAAATGGGCTGAGGAAATACCCCTAAAGTAATTCAAGATGATGAATATCATAAACTTCATAAGGTCCCACATCATCACCAGTTTATGTCTCCCTCACACAGTTTTGATAGACAACCACACAAACATTTGTTTTGCAAAGATGGAGAAATTATATCAGGAGTATAAAATCAAATCAAATCACTCATCATGCTATCATACAGTGAAAAATGGACATATATAGGCCTTCAATAAGACTCAATATAAAATAATCCAAAACATGGTGATAAAGGTTAATATTTCTTGGATAAACTAACTCCTCCATGCTTCATGGGCTACCGTACCCCCACACGTACTGCTACATAAGAAACCCCATACTCATTGGTGTATGGGACTGAGGCGGTGCTACCGAAAGAGGAATATCTACCCTCACTCTAAATTTTTGTTTGTAGGTAACTCTATTATTATGAACAATGTAAATATTGATGGATGTGTTTGAGAAGCTATATAAAAGGAGGTTCTCCACACTACACAACCATGAAATCCACCAGAAGCAGATAGCACAAGACTTTAATATAAAGCTTATCCTCTATTAGTTATTCTTTAGAGAATTGGTTCTAGATCTTATATCCTTGATGATCCCCAAGAAGAATCCCAGGATGTTGGAAACCAAGTGGAAGGGATCCTATTTCATTCATAAGGACCACAATAATGGATCGTATTTTCTTGTCACCCTGGATGAGAATCATGTCACACCACCCACCAATGTGAGATTTATAATGTAATTTATTTCATAATCACTAGAAATTGGGATTCCACTATGGTTTAAGTCCCATAATCTTACTCGATGCATGATTATAAACATCATGGAATGTCTCACACACAACAATAAACTATAAAGATATGTCCTCAATGCTTGACATTAATCTACACAGTCACTCTACAACAACATACTAATTGATTCTCATTCTCAATGAGATACGTTAGGATGTAATGATCTAATATATTTTCCCAAACACCACAAGAAATAAAATACTCACATCATTTCCTTCATGCCTCTGAATTGTGGGATGGGTTGATGTCATTCCTCGTTTCTTACATCGAGCATGTCACACACGGACTTAGGAATTTTGGGAAGGGTTTCCCTACACAAAACAGGGGGTGAAGGCTTGGGATAAACCCATTATTATCCAAAATATAGGGATATAAAGTGGATGTTTTTATTCCTCACTGTATGACATTAAACTACATGGTCGATGTCACCTACAAAAAATGAAATTGTTTGCTCCTTCGGACCTCATCCAATGGGAACACGATCACTGGTGTTAGTCTCCTACCATGGACACATTTCAAGAACTACGTGAGGACTGATTCTCATTTTCAATGAGATACATGGGTATTCCCAAACCCTTTATTCTAGGACCATCCATATGATTATCTTCCATTCAAATTGAGTGACCTTCATCCTTGTCACTTGATGTTAAATCGTGTGGATTGCCTCGCACACCATAATAAACTATGCATATATGTCATGCTACATGACATTAAACTACATGATATGTCTACAACTATATATGGATGAATTATAATCCTTAAGGTATATGTACGAATGCACATGAATTTATTATTTTGGGTCCTTCCTTTGGTACCGTAAAACCAGACTACTATTTGGCATCTTGGCCCCATCCACTTTAGGGATGCCTGGCATGGTGTGGGTCTCATTACCCATCATTCACATATATTATACCATTTTACTCCATGCATGATGTTAAACAACATGGTTCTCCTAGAACTAAATGTAATTTAATTACCAACTAATTTTTGTATGTAGGATACCACCAGGGGTTCAAGCCCAATATTTCACGGACCTCATACATTCCTATTTGTTCATGACGGTCTTCCCACGTCCTTACTGCATGTTTTTAAATAGAAGAAGTACTCACCACAATATGTTAATATATATGGAATCACTTACCACTACATGATGATACATTGTTCAGGTCATCATCCATAGCCCTTCCTTATCAGAGGATCACAAGAGCCTTACCATGGACAACCAGAGATCATAGTGCCTCTGTCATCTTTTTTATATCCTAAACACATGCCCCACAATTCATGTCTTGAGTGTCTCAAGACACCGTAAACCTTACACAACCCTTTGTAAAGGATATCATACTTTAATGACCCTTGACATGACAATGCATGCATACCCATGACTCCTACATATGCGTCTATGGCCATGAACAAGGTACATCACTCTGAAGATGGACATTCAATTTATCATGAGACCTGAAATCATCACGACTGCACTCAACACCCAAGTGTGTCTAAACTGATCCCTATATGACTATCATGTATCATCACTCATGACCTGAAATCCTTGATCAGTGATTTACAATGACTCCACTGCCTTCACATATTGAGCTCAGGGGCACTTGACCAAGGGTATCCCAATAAGCATTTTCTGTATTATCACGCATACGTGGTTAAAGTGGGATGACATAAAACTTCTCACACTATGGTCAAACTTATACAACCATAAATCTAGAGAATAATGCTCCAAACCACAAGACCTTAAATAATTAGAGAAAGAGACAAAAAATTCATCATGAGGAAAAACCATAAATTGTTACATGATAAAAAGTAAAGTAATCGCTTGCTAAAATCATCAGATCTACAGATTATGAAAATATTAGGTAATATGTGAATGAGACATAAATCTTATATGGTCTACTATGTAGCCCTAGTAAAATCCAAGTAATTATCACAAGCCTCCCTTGTCCAAGAAAATTTAAGAGAAATGATTCGTCAAATCTCATCATTGTGATAATATCTTCAACATGTGGTGGAAAAACATTTTGGGTGATCAGTGTATCCTTGGAAATTACACTTCACATGTATTAAATTTCATAAAATAAAGCATCTCAAGACGTTTCAAACCTTTAATTTCCCCTGAATAGGTAAATATATTTCTCTTCTTGGCCATTCTATTGATGTGAAGGCTCAACTCCACCACCCCAGGATATCTTGCCCTAGTGTGAAGGGAATTATCCATCATGTTAGCCTAATGTCTCTAAGGTAGAACCCATCATCCCATTTTGTTATTGGTTACCCACAAATGACAATACCATACCTTCCATATGACATGATCCATTTGTACTATGACTTATAGTCTCTACAGTAGACTATACATGTGAATCAGATATCCTAAACATGGAATAAACATGTTTTGAAACCATTCTATAATCCATTAAAAAAATATTCATTTTTAGCATTTTTATGGATCGCCCCTCACGATTCGAAACCATAAGGAATAGTGATCAGGGTGTTAAACTAAGAGCTAAGTTGTTGTAGGGTTCTAAAAAACTTCATGGATACCATTCTCTCAATTCCCAAATTCATCATCTTGATGCTTGAGCCTTCTTAAATATCTCATATCCCAGGTCATGGAAAATATATCTCTCCAACCAACCATGATACTAAAATAGAAGGACTCAAAACCAATGACAATGGATATATTGGCCCATCATAAAGGTCCTCCAAGTCCTTGTCAACCTATCGTGGTGGAACATAACACCCCGTAGTGTCAAGTGACATACTTGGCATGTCTAAAAAATTCCATATCATTCATCTCATGATTTTGGGTTGTGACTTATGCCTCCCACATTCCAAAAATCTATGTGGGCCTAGATTCCCTAGTAATTTTTCATCAATCAAGTTCACCCCCAAAACCTTCTATAGACCTTAGAACTCGTATCCTCATTGGCCCTATTATTATCCTAGTGGAACTAAGAATTCCATAATATTTCAAGGCATTTATAGAATTTTTGAATCATTTCCAATCGATGGTTCAAGCTAAAAGACCATAAACAAATCAATATATTGTTCAAGGTAAAAGAACATAAAATAAAGCACATATGGTCTTAGATAAAATAAATTATACTAATGAAACATATGGTTTGACCCAAAATAACCTAATATAAATCATGCTATTGTTTTCATGAGGATATTTATACGGCGCTATCTTGCTCATGATGCTCACTACAGATATGAAAACCACCCATGGTTCGGGACACATCTCCCACCCTAATGATCATCTTGCACATTAAAAATTCACACTCATATGTCGCAATGAATCAAAATGTATATCTATATAGATTTTTATTTCAATGGTACCACAATGTATTATACAAATAAGAGGATTGGATTGTAGGCCATGATCAGCCATTCATTTTAGGGTAAAGGGGGAGGAATCTCTACATTTTGGAGTCTCTCCAAAAATGTCAAAAAAATGGGGACCAGTACAACAATGTGAAACACATTACAAGTAAATTGTATTATTGAAAAATATGATCAATTGAACTAGAAATATTAGAAAGGGTTTAGTTATATATATCAATTTAGTGGTGAAGTGTTACTCTCCCATATATGTTTTCCACTATTTCAGGATGAAGAACATCAACTAGTGTAGTACGCACCTCAACCCTCCATCGACTAGCAGTCAATGAGGTTGGTGATGTCGAGGGATTATACTTCAGCTGACCAATCATATCTTAATACCTCCATATCTATGGTATAGAAACATACATATGATCTTTAAATTCATACAATAATTGAATAGCATTATCCAAAACCTCCATCGCGTCTTCCAATTTCTTGGTGAGGGTGTCCGAATATTAAAAATCATGTAGGTTCCTCTACTAAAAAGCCAAGCCTCTTCAGGATAGGGTGATCTATTTCATAATTCTTAAAGGATACCATTGATGACAAATTCCTTCCCCCAAGTCCTGGAATAATTAGTGATTATTCTCCCCTTGATGAAGAAAGGCTCCCAGATGGGTCTTTGAAATTAGTGCCAAGATACACTCCTATACTAGCATAAGGTGAAACTGAGCCTCAATAGTTGGTGATGTAGGTATATAAGAATGATTTACAACTAGGAAAATCAAGGTTGAAACAGAAGGGGAGGCTTCAAATGTCCCCCTTTCAACAGTTAAATCATCTGTAGAGTGCATGGGAGAATTGAGTTCTTCTATGGAATCTTGTCTGATGTATGAACAACTTCCATCAGAAAGAGGATGCTTCCAAGACACCCCACCTACATCCTCATGTAGGTTAATAGATACTACAGATAGAGGAATCTGCAAGACAAGGGGAATGTCCACATAACAGACAAGTTGTCCCAACCCACCATTAGGATATTCCTTAATCCAAGCCTTGAAATAATCCTACTTGATGTAGGAAGAAGAATTAGTGGGTGGAAATATAATCACAGCCCCAGTGTCTTTATAAGATAAGATATTCTAAAATTGGACGATGTTGCTAGGATATCGCTCCCCATATACACCGGACAAGGGAATGGTGGAATCCTTTTGCACACATCCAAATTGCTGAAAAACCTGATGTGGTAACTAAAGTTTATTGGTAAAATGATCATCGACCCTGGCTGTAAGGACTCCATCCCTATGGGAGACCATATACCATCTCTCATCAAGACAGTTTTTCCATCAACAAGGATTGAACTACATAATATATGTGAAATATAAATTTCAAAACATTCATATGGTTACATCTTTCCTTTGACCTCTGTAGCAGTTATGGACATAGGCCCAACTCCATAGGTGTATAGTATTCTGGGATAGGATACTGGATCTAGAGTCTGGGATGTATTTTAGTACTCATAAAAATAAATGTGGCCCCCTATCCAACCAAATATGAATTGAAGAGGACCATAAATTTTGTAGGTAGTGTTGCCTTGCTGGATATGGCCCAACATCAGATAAATTCATGCATGGACTGGTACTACCAAATTGAGGCATCACCTATCGAGAAGTTCTGCTTCCATCACCATGGTTCTACGGAGGATGTTAGAGTGCACATCCCCATATAGGAAAACCTTCCATTTAGAAACATAAAATAAAACCAACTAGCATGAGGTCTATATAATCCACCAGTTTCACTTCATATCCCTATGATTTATAGTCCCTATATTCTAGAATGTCCCCATATGAGCCAGAATCATTGAGAACCTTTTGGGTGGGACCCTGATGAAGTAGAATAATGCTCTATTTAGCCCCGTTGCTCTCCGGTTCCTTTATTACAAGGACTGGAATCCCTTTTTCAGAATCCTAAGTCTTTAGAGGATCTTCCCATATGTTTTAAGTAGGGAGAAACTCAACACACGTCTCCTCAAGAGGAGGAATACCACCCCGTTGATGGATATCCCATAGGTTGATTCCCACATCACCATGAGGGTAGATATAATATGTTGGTCCCAAGGCACCAACATATGTTCATTTTCCAGAGGAGTTTAGGATGGATGTAGATGATGAACTGAGATATCCACACCACATAATGAAGATGAACCATGTATAAATCATTGGATAATTCTAGAAATCTTTATAGTACTTAGAATGTTAATCCCCATTCATCGATTAAATTATTTCCTGGTTAAAGGTACCACTTCAAATAACACCATCCTCCATGATCCTTTAGGGAAGAGGAAAATATTCTTGAATAGCTAGGTGTGATAGTTTATTTAATGAGATCATGGCCATCCAGGATCAGGGGGATTTTGAAAGAAGACATCAAAAACTTTGAGGTCTAGTAGTAGAAATCCAGTCATCCTTGCTAATTGAAATTTGAACATAGTTAGAGGAACAAAATACCCAACAGGATGGTTGATTAATGCCCGAGTAGGGAATAACTACATCATCCATTAGAACAAACTAATATAATAGAATTCATTAAAATAAGATATAATCTTGGAGTCCAGAAAAAAATAATATCCATAATTTCTTAATATTAGAACACACACTATAGTTAGGGTCAACATTTTGATTCCTAGAAATTAATGACCTTTGAATAACTATAACTGAATAACCTTGATATGATCTAGATGCCATCTGATGTGTAGGTAAGTGGAACATGTCAGATGAAACTGTATAATTTCTTAATAGATTTTAAGGAATGGAAGTGTCCCAATGGAATCTTGTGCACCACATGACTCCGAAAAGGGTTTGTGAACAACATTGTGGACCTCATGAACCACCACAAAATCAAAAGACTCATGGGAAGAAAAATCTATGTGGTCCCCCAAGCATGTCACATGGCCTATTTGAAGGCATGAAATTATGTAACCTAGTCATGGTCAAGTGAACTGATCGAGAGGCTGAGCCTGTAGAAACCACCAAGTCCTCAAAAAATCCCCCTATGTCCGAGAAATTAATTAGTTTTAGTCCACAGATGAGAACAAAAAGTGTTTGATTATTAAGGTGTCTGATGCAAGAGCATGGATCGTAGTCAATATGTGTGATTGAGACATGTGGAAAGGGATCATGATTATGGTTCATTGAAAAGGATTGTGATAGGGTAGGAGAAAGAGATCTCTGAAGAAGAAGAAGAATGAAGGTGGAATTAAATGTCTTTCATCCACTATATATAGGTGGCTCACAGAATTCCAATGGCTGCCAGGGGAACTAAAAATAACATGAAAGGACTGGTTCAAAACACCACAAAGGACTCTGCAATACATCTAGATGTCATCAATATTGAGTCCTTGTCCCCTCAGTCATCATTTCTAAGGGGAGGGATTTTTTTATTCCCACCATATGATCATCAGCAAGAAAATCACAATGGAATAAATTCATAAAAATTGGTATAATCTTTTACATGAATGAGCGGGATAAGAGGATGGTTGAAGAATTGTGGAGCCCATAAAAGGGTCATGGTCAAATGTTCACTTCAAGGTCATGTGATGTCTCCATACATGGAACATACCCTTTGGCAATCCCTATGAATCCTTCCTCAGTAAGTAGCCTTGCTTCCCAGTGATTGAATGGTGAAGGCCAGATTAGTGTCCCACAAGGATGTGCAGTTTTCAATTGGAAAGTGCCTCAGAAACCGTATGAAATCCCAGAAAAATAATGTGATGTGACATCCAAAAGAAGATACCCATATTAGTCACAAATATCACATTCCAAAGCATGGTGGGTATGTATAAAATCCAATGATAATGTCCAGTCTATTTCACAAGACCTCCAAGAATTCACTACAAATTATGAATGAGATAAATAGGATGAGGTAAGAGGAGTTCACGGTTGTGGGAGGACATGCGTTGTGTCCCTAAAGACACGTGACACACCCTGACCTATTTTGTGCATCTAACAGAACCCCTTAGGCTCATTATTCGCATCACACGGGCACCATTGGACCACTCAATGTCTCTTTAAGGAAAAATGCAATTTTTTGGCCACAATACTTGTGCACTCTCATATAATCCATAGTGTTCACATGATCCACCACCAAAAATCAAGTAACTATCATGGATATTACTTGATCAAACTTGCATACCTCCAAACCATAGTTAAATAAAACAAAGGGGATCAAAATGGAAGCGGCGAGTGGTGTTTTTGGTCATTGAAAGACATATAGTACAAGCCTCGAGTAACCCTCAAGACCCCTTGAGACCATTGTTTCATGAGCACTTCACCTCATGATGTTCCTCTAGGTTGCCAGTTTAATTGCACAAAAGGCCCTGTGCATGTCCAAGAACCCCCATGGTGCTCTAAGGACCAATAGAAAGGTTTTTCATTGAAATATTCTTACATGACCATGTGAACCATATCGGTCACACGAATCATCTCTAAATAATAGAGATCTACCCTCAGTTACATAAATGAAGTTGTGAATGAATCCAGAAAATCAGCACATAAATCAAAGGAGATGGAAAATTTGATATTGCGCGGGGTTCTCGGTCGATGGAGGATATGATACGTGTCCAATTCCTCCTTAGTACAGACTACGAGACCTTGATATAGGTTATCCAAGGATTTACGAGTTCCCTAAGATAGGAACATGGATATCATGAAGACACTTGGAAATGTCAACATGATGGAATAGAATGAATTAAAGGTATGAGACTTCAATAATCATCAGTAATCTGATAATGTACATATGGGCCCATGATCGATTAAAATTATGTTGCATCCCGGAAGCAGTCCACTACAGAGATATACAAAACTGTGTAATGCTAGACCCCATGTCAACTCTATCCTTGACTTATGTTAGAATCCTTGCAAAAACTAGTGAGTACACAGGATGGATTCGCCTATAAATTCTCTACTCCATCACGAAAAATGGGTTGGTTGGCTAGTCAGCTGGTATGTCGATTGATTGAATGGATTCTACAGTCTTTGCACGTTGGTGATCAGATCGTGATATTATACATACATTTGATCACTCAATTGACCAACTTTCTTCTAGGTAATAAACTTGTGGATATCAAGAGAAGTCATGTGCTATGAATAAATTTCTTCCCATCATCCATCAAAGATCAAGAAAAGGACTACTGGAGAGACATGTAAATTCCATGTCGCATGCCTTCCAGATCATGTGAGACCCAAATAAACTTACATTAAACTAAGTCGATGCACTCAAAATAAAAGGGAAAATGATGATATTCAAATTGGAAAACTCATGTGGAGTATATGAGAGTAGACCTCTATGGGGTACATCTGTGCCATCCAAATACACATGACAACACCATGTCGCGCCACCATGATCTCGCTATATCCCTTCCTCATGTAATCAAGGACATGGGGAATGCTCCATACATGTTAGGACAATACTTGTGAAAAATCTAAGAGAACCACCTAGATCCCAAAAAACCTCTAGGTTTTTCACCCTTGATTTGTTAAGTCTAATGAATGCATCACTTGACTCATATGACGGGGCATACTCACGTCAGCTGATTCTCGTCGAAACATTTGTACATAATGAACCAGATCTCATGGAATGGCCACATGGGCTATTCATTTGAGACTCATAAAACATCTGGACTTGTTGACATGGACTCACAATATCTCCCTGATGTTTCGGCCATGTCATGGGGAAAACCTCTGGACATGTCGTCCTAGAATCGTGTTGTTTCCACAATGAGTTGGCCACGACATGTGACACCCCCTATATGTATCGAGCGATGTCCCACAATGAATCCCAGGGTTTTCTAAAAGAAACACAAGATACCTTATAGATATGATGGACCGTTCATTAGTGTAGCCTCAGTGTGTAAGCCCAATCCTTAATGAACTATGAGGACTCCAACTCCCTCCATAACAAGGATACGTAGGATGCCTCCTTAAGGGGTCTGTCTTCATATCAAATATCTCAAGGACTTCCCCAAAATGAATATCCCACATCTACATGCCATGAGGCTGATTATGCACTCTCTATTGTTTCTCACAATGATCATGGCTCACGTGGGATTAGGGGGATGTAATGAGAACCTCATTAGGAATCATAAATATTATAGCCTAAGTGATTATTACCCATTCTTAATAAACTACTATAATTCTAATTCCCATCATAACCGGGATACAAAGGAAACCTCTTTAAAGGCTCAAGATCTGTATAAAATATCTCTAGGACATCCCCAATATTAAGAACCCACATCCACATTCCATAAGGCTGCTCATGAAATCCCTCTTTCTTCTGAAAATGATCATGTCTCATGTGAGCTTATTGGGATATAATGAGAATGTCATTAGTCATAATAAATAGGGAAGTCTCTATTGGTAAGCTTCCAACTTAAAGAACTATGAGGAATCTAATTTCCACCATAACTGGGATACGAAGGACACCTTCTTAAAGTCTCAATCTCCATATCAAATATATCAAAGACTTCCTCAACATGAAGATTCCACATCCAAAATCCATGAGGCTGATCATACACTCCCTCTTGTTTCTAAAAATGATCAGTGCTCACATGTTCTTAGGGGGATGCGACGAGTACCTCATTAGTCATCATAAATAATGCATCCTCCATGTGTAATCAATTCCAAGAAAAACATCGATGACTCTAATTCAATCTATAACCAGGATATGTAGGAAACCTCTTTAAAGGCCTAAACCCCACATCAAATATCACAAAAACATCCCTAATATTAAAATCTTATGTCCACGTTGCATGAGGCTGATCATGAACTCCATCTTATTTCTCACAAAGAGCATGTATGACATGGGATTAGGGGGATTCATCGAGAACCTAATTAAGAATGATAAATATAAAATCCTCAGTGTGTAAGTCCCAAAAATAATTAAACTATGTGTGTTTTTATTCCTACAATAACTAGGATACATAGGATGCCTCATAATGGCTCAATCACATCCTCGTAATATCCTCCTCCTCCACACATGGGAACATGGCCCGAAGCACTTGTTCATGTGACTTCAGCAATTAAATGATGGAACACTATTGGAAAAAGATATTAAAACTCATATACATACATATGAATCCAAGTCTACTGTAGATAAAATACAATTGAGCCATAAATATTTTTTAGGGTAACTGTTCCCATATCGCAACTATGGAGAGATTCCAAATTATGTATTAAATATATAAGAGATTCCCAATGTATGGAACAATTCCCCCCAAAAGGGTGTGATGAGCCTGAAAGCCCATCATTTCAGCCAATGTGAGTCCCTAAGAGTGGTTAGGACTCAAAACTAGATTATTGACATCCTTTGGAAAGTAGGTACCTACTTTGATATAGATGGGGTAACCATTGGGAGTATTAGGGAAATGTGAAATGGTAATGTGATAAGAAAACTCCACTCCAGGACACAAATTCCCTCAGAAACAGCAAATCTGTACCAATTTACACTAATGGTTATTCACCTAGCTGTAACTAGAATCATTTATTTTGTACATACATTTATTTAACCTAAAATCATTAATCATAAGATTACATTGGTAAAATATTTTCTTATTCTATATGATCTATGTGGAATAGTTATACATGTAAACGATATTAAATGCATGGGTGTTACCCTAATTATATAGAGAACCGCTGCATTTGTTAATGTTTTGGGCTCTGTAGATTCCATATAGGGTGAATATTAGGGTATCTTGAGAACATTATGTTATAATATCTTAGAATTTATCCTTGAACCATGATTTTGATTCAATGTTTAAATTTTTTGCCTCTTTACAAAGTTGCATTTATATTATCATGTTATATCATCCCACATTGTTCATGTTTATGATTCACACTAGTTTTGTCTCCATTTTTAATTCATATTGTAAAAAAGTAATTATTTCTTCATGTTATACTTTTTTATTCCCATACCTTCCATTATAGATCAACACTTTTTATGAATATCACTAGGTTATTTCATTCAATTTTAAGAAAGATTGAAAATTATGAGCATGGTAAGGATGTTTTTAATAGTAATAGTGTAACACTATCTTATGTTGTAGTGTAATTTATTTAATTACTCCAAGAGACTATAAATCTTTATTTTTTGGTTTTTATTATGTGTTTTTCTATGTAATCAATCAATAATTAATGGTGTATAAATAATAACGTTGTTATAATACATCATAAGTTTAATGGAAAGGTTGTGAACCCTCAAGAATATCCCATACATAAATCTATATTAATATTCATTTATATAATACATTATATAAAAATAATAATTTCAATAGTCAATAGTTGGATCTGCTATGAATCAATATGAATGATGTATATTCTTCATGTGTATGTTTACTACATCCAATTTATTCTTGGGAAGAAGCCGTTGTAGGAACATCTATGCTTGCCTGATCCAATTTTTTCATAATTAAATTATTTTATAAATAATTTATTTAATATATATATATTTATTGATATCTTGAGGGGGATAATTTTTAATGTTTGTAACCTGGTCTTCATCCTTTAAGAGTATATTATGGTTTACTGTAATTGTTTTTTTATTTCAATAATAGTTTTCTCCTTCTCTGTATTTTTTTCATTTTCATTATGATAATGCTAATTATATTATATTCTCCCTAATAATAGATAATTTTTATCATTATAGGAGGGGAAAATTGATAAATTGAGTTCAAATATGGGTTTTTTCTATTTATGGTTTTCTTAATCTGTGACTATAATAGATGTTTAAATTGATTTGGGTGTGTGATTTATCCATCCTTTTGGTATATGAGGGTTATTATAAAATATTGATATGTATTTCTTCCACTCAAAATTTAATTTATTCATAAAATAGATTCTGGAATAGGTATAGATGATATGTGAATATCTTTCTTAGTTGAATTAAAGAAGAGATCACTTCTTAATGAAGAGGTCTTGATGTAGGGTGATCATATTTAGAATATGGGGGTAAATATCTAGTACTAGTAAACTATTTATTATATATATAGATATGAAGATAATTAATATTCAAATAATAAATATTATCATCACTGTGAAATAGTAAGGATAATAAATCTTTTTTTTTAATTTCATTCTTTTAATAATATATGTTTCATTCAATTTAATTCACATATATATATATCACATGAATTCTATAAACATCGAATATTTAGGGTTATTTAATTATTTTATCTATATTATAGTTTGATATAAATATTGAAAATATAGAAATAGTGTTTGTGAGTTTCCTCCATGAGAGAAATAAAATATGTTGTGAACAAGACTATATACATTGGTAAATAAGAATTTTTTGACAAGGGTTTCACAATATACTCATGTTATCATCTATCCATGTGTATGTACCATACTAAAAATTTATAGTAACCCTACAATAAGTAGTTCATTCCAAATAACAATAATCTTCTTAGAATATTTCCTTGGTACATGAACTTATAAAATGAGACACAATGGTCCAATATACACAACCTTAAAAGGAACAACATTTGGTCCTATAAGATATGTTAAAAAGGAATCTCCAATGGTCCTAGATGCATGACCACAAGTAGAAATTAATTTGGTCCTAGGGAAATGAAGATAAAAGTAAAAATAATTTTAATTGATGCATGAACATAAAAAAGAACATAATTTGGTCAAGGTTGTACAACTATAAAATGCACAATTCTCTAGGAGGCATGGCCTTAAAGGGAACATTTATTTGTCTTAAATACATGAATGTAAAAGGAACATGAATTATCCTAAACAAACATAAAAATTGTTATTATGGTATGTTTTTAAGACATCAAAAAAACCATAATGGTAATGTGCACATGTCATTAAAAGGAACACCATTTTTCCTATGATAGATAATCTTTAAAGGAGAATCAATGGTCTGACATTAATGAACATAAAATGAATTTATCCTTGTAATTCATTCAATACTATAATAGGGACACCAATGGTCTTGTATAATTTACCTAGAACGTCACTTAATTAGGTATCACGTTTCAGATGTTAAATTGAACACTAATTTTTCATGACTTATAACCTTAAATGTCACTTTATTTAGTCTAGCACACGTGAAAATGAAAGGAAATTTAAAATACCTCACTACATGAAATAAAATGGAAAATCATTTGGTCATGGCTACATGCCCTTAAATGGAAGTATAATAGTCAAAGTCACTTGATCATAATAGCTATGACATTCCTTATAAACTAAAATAATACTTCCTATGTTTGTATTCCCTTCACAAGGATAAGTATATATCCCTCATCATGGCTGTAATACCATCATCCAAAACACACACTACCTCCATATATTGTGATAAACTCCATGTTTCTAAAATATAAATATTTAAACTCTTAAATAAATATTCAATAAGGTGGAAGATGGGGAACCTATTCTATATATAGATAGAGAACCTATAGTATATATAGATGTTCACATCAATTCATGGAAATAGTCAATCACTGACATGACTATAGTAACATGTATTGTTATTCGGAATGATTTTATAAATATGTGTTAAATATAAAATAGAGTCCTAAACTTGGTAATAATACCCTTTATGTAAAACCTCATTTTTTGAACCTTTTTTCTGAATAAGTTAGTTTACATTAACGGCTTACATTACGCTATGTTAAATATTCCTTACACACAAAACCATCTTGTGTTGCACTACACACAAAACTGAATTGTCTTATACTATATGCAACACCATCTTGGTGTGCATCAGGCACAACACTGAGATTTTATGAAATGTCATTTTGATGATATAATTATAAGATAGACGTTAAATGTAGTAATATGTAAAACAATAACTATTTCCCAAATATTATTTAAAATGACTTTATATAAATAAAACAAAATGATATTGATAATTTTAATTTTTTCTAAAGTATTTAAATGTTTTAAAATATTGTTTTCTAAAATGAAATACTTTTTATGTCATTATGTGAAAAACATTAATATTAATTTTAGACACTTTTAGAAATTAAATTTTATAAAATAAAAATCATTCATTATTTCATAATATCATGATTAACATATCATGATTTTTTTGGTATTTTTATCAGAAACTTCATTTATTTGATGAATAGTAAAAAAACTGGATTTTAATTCAAATAGTATTTTTAATAAAATTTATTTATATTTTTTAATAATATTTTAAGTGGTTTATAAAGTTAAATAAGATAATTAATAAATCTATTAATAAAATTTAGGTCATTTAAATATTTTTAAATAAAATTTAGATATAAAATCATAATTAACTCTTCAATATTCTCACATTAAAACCTAGATTTCTCACCATGCCTACAGGATTAGAATTAGACTAAAATTTTGTACTTCTATTAATTGAATTTCAAAAAATAGACATAAAATGTTGTTATATGTATGAAATGTTTATTATTATAAGATTAACATAATATTTTACATTTTGAATAGTAACATTAGTATGTTTTTATTACCACGTTTAAGGGTAAATCTTGTAATTAAAGGTAAAAATAATATTATAAATATTATAAAATTACTGTAAGACTTCTATAAAATTAATTATATGATTTTGTTCTAAAAAAACCATACTTTGGATGATAATATAACCTTTTTAGAAATTGTATGAGAGTAAGACATTTATTATATTTTATTTAAATAAAAGTTAAAAATATCATACTCATATTTTTAAAAACTATATAATTTTTAATATAGGGTTATAAAGAAGAAAAATTAGACAATAAATATTTATTTGAAAGATAATATTATTATCTTCCACATGATTTTTTTTTCAAATTTTCTAAAACAAACAATTACCATTATATCTTTCACAATGATGATGTTGTAATTTTTTAACTAATGGAAATATTAAATAAAAGTTTTTAAAAATGATAAAATAAATATAATTTGTTATAATTAATTTCCTCCTTGAAGTTTCTATATGAATTTATCTTGTTACTAGTTATTTAAAGGATTTCATTGGAAGACATAATGTTATTATGATATTATAAAAAATTAAAATAATGAATAGTTCCAAAAAATGACATTAATGATATTTTAAAACAAATAATACTTCCTTATATAATAAAAAAAATAAAAAAAAATATTATTAAAAATTGCTGGGATGATGTTTTAAATTAAATAAATGAACCAGTTATTGTTCTTTTTTAATTTTATATTAATTATATTAACTTTTAATAGTAAAAACACATGTTATCATGGTAAGTGTTAGAGGTGTTAAATAAGCATCAAACCTAAAATATAAGGATTAAAAAATAGTCAAAACTTATCTTATATTAATTTTATTAGACAATTTAGACCCATAATCACATTATATTATCAATAACTCACTATATATTCTTTTTAATTGAAAATTAATTTATATTAATTTAATATTTTAATAATTTCCTAAAGCACCCCTCACCTCAATTATAAAAAGGAACCTCCTCCCACACTTTCCCACACAACATTGATCTTTCCAGACCATCGAAAACTTATAAAAATAATCCAAAAGCTTCCCTCCCTTACTCTTTTAAACTAATATTTTTGTATAAATCCATCCAAGGAAGACCTTTGGTGAAAAAAGGGAGTTACGTAAAGAAGAGGTAATATCCATCCTCAAGCTCCATTCTTTTATTTTCATTCTACACCACCTAAATTGTTATTTTTCTATACACACATAATAACATCAGTATCCTCAATATAATGAGATGTTATTATGTTATGGGTTCCACATAATCTAACAGAAACTTTCATCTAATGGGTAATGAACTTATCATCCCATTGTTTGGTCAACTAATACCTCACGAAATTATGTTGTTTTTTTAATATTACTACCTATAATGATTCAGAATTATGATGGGAACTCTATTTTTATATGATATTAATGATACTATTGATTTATTTATACTTATTCATTTATTATGGAAATCCTACCATCATTCTTTCCATTTTTTTAAATATGAGAAATTCTTTTGTGGATGTGTGGGCAACCACCTCCTCAAAGAAATGTGCTTCATTCACACATGACATGGAATGTATTAAGAATGGGTTTAGAAAAAATATTTGATATATATTACATAATAGATAAAATGTTGTTGATATTACATAATTATGTACATATATTTCATTTACTTCTTTTCTTTCAATATACCATGAAAATGGAAGCAATGTTCATGCGTACGTACGACCTACCTTCTCCAAGAATGATGTATTACATTTAATATATATTAATTTTATTGATTAATATAAATTTTTATATAATGAATTATTTACATTATGGTAATATATAATTCGTTATTTATATGATTTTATCTTGAAAGACAAGTCAAAACACATGTGATAAACAATTTGTGTTTTACCCGAAACATTATTTTAAAAAGGAATTTTTAATAAATGGATAAATGAAGCTCATAAAAAACAATGTGGTAATATATATATATATATTATAAATTTAAAGTAAACATATAAAAACTACACATGAGTCGTGTGCATTTATGATGATCATCAAGACATGAGCTATGGGAATTTCATCACTTTTCTTTTTCATGAGATACATGCCTTATTAACCAAACATTTCTTTTCTGGGGTGTGTGTAAAACCCATGAATGTATTCTATAATTATTATACATAAAATTAGGGGTATTTACATATCTATTTGGAGATATTCAATTCTTGGGTTTTATATTTTGGAAGTTATTAAACCAGAAATTTACTTTTGTCTCAATTTTCCATCTTTGAGACAAGTATTTTGTTATGCACCTATGTTCTTTCATGAGGTTTCTATGATTAAAACTGAAATTCTATATCATGAAACAACATATTTTTCATGATATTTTATGATCCATTTATGTTAATTTTCTTAAATGTATAGTATGATTCAAATTTATCATTTTGTATTAGTTTTTTGAGACAATATCACCATTTATTGAGATTTTTAGGTTTATTATTTTATTAATGAAATATTATAATCCATATATCATGAATAATCATGAATCATTATCTCCTATGATTATTTATGATTTATTAATGTATTGGTTTTATTTTCCCACTCTTCATTACTTGATGTAATTTATAAAAGTTTTTAAAAAATTTAATCCCATTTATTTTCTATTGATAATCAATTTTATTCAAAAAACAAATTTTTTAAATTTTAAAAATTTTATATTAAGATAATTTTCAGGGAAAAAATTTTAAAATATTTTTAAAATATTTAAATATTACATAATATTTTTTCAAATCTATTTTAAATGGAATATGTTTTCCAAAAATTGTTATGTTTTAAAATATATTATTCAAAGAAGAAATTTATTTTTTTCATGAAATGGTTTTAATGAAATTTGAAAATTATTTCTCATATATATTGAAATATGTTGGTGTTACTCAACCATATTAAAAATATGATACAATTATTATTTCAATGTCTTTCTTTAAATGGTTTACGATTTTAGGGCATAAAATTCATGAAACCTGTTTCCCTTTCATAAGTTATATTTTCATGAAATATTTTTCTCATTAATAGGTTATATGTTAATAAGACCCACTTATTTCACAAGTTATTCTTTGATGAAATTATTTTCAATCCTATCTCTCTTCCATTTGTTTGGATATGATTAAATGTTTATGATACCAATTTCATTTCATGGGTTATGTTATGAATAATGTTTATGACCTCATGGTACACATATATAGGATTTAATTATAATATGGGTGGGAACTATATCACCCAATGTGAATTGGGTAAAGATTTATATCTCATAAGATGTATATAAAGGACATTGTCTGCTAAGAAGTTCTTCGGAGTGGGACATGACCAATAAGATATTTATGTAAGTGAACTCTGAATACTAAGATGGTTATTGGAATTAACCATGACTACCATGATGTTGTGGGGTGTGAACACATATAACTAACATGGCATTTTCATCAATGTCTAGACTACTATGGAAATTATTTTATATTCTTATGTGTCTCCACAAATTAAATTAATTATTCCAACGTTATGTTTTCATCGATCATGTTAAATGTTTCCTTATGATTCATGTCTCTGTACTCCAAATATTTATGTGATGATTACTCTTTATGATCATTGATACACATGGTATTATCTTTTATATCTGTGATCATAGTCTCATAAACTTATGCTCCTAATTATCTTTACATGTCTGCATTTTTTAACCTTACAGAGGCTCTAAGAAAAAACTATTATATATTTCTATTCCCCTAGGTTATAGAGATAAGTGTTATTCATGTTGAGCCAAAATAGGGTTCTAGTAAAGAAGAACCTGGTGGTAGATAATGTCCATCACATATGTAATAGTGTTTATGTTTCCATGATTACAAAGGATCTAAACTAATATGATCATTGGGTATGTGTTTCTGTAATGTATAAATTGTTCAAAAAAATGACATAATGTCATTGTACATTAATATTGGGTCATTATAGTTGGTATCATAAAAAAGGTTTAGTTATCATTTGGAAGCTAGATTGATAAATCCTCAGAGATAACCCTAAGTGTGTGTCGTATGATAAGTGTAAAGATAAAGAAAAGTATAAGAAAATGTCTTGGAATCATATTAAAAGATAGAATGAGTGTGTTTATATAAATATATCATTGTATGGATACTATAAGGGGATATGGATCTCTCACAAATATAACTATGAGTAATAACTTCTTCATGGGTTGTTAGGCCTTACTCAGCATAACTCGTTACATGACAATGGGACATACTGCAAACCTGTTCTGACACCCCTAGGTGATATTCCATTGGAATTTAAAAACTCAACATAAACCATCATGGATTATTTAAATTGAATTAGATTTTTAATAACCTTAAATAAACATAAGTTTCCATAGATTAAGTAAGGTGTTTAAATTCATACATACTATAAAAAAAATTCATGAATATGTTGTTTGATGGAACACAAAATAACCATGTTAATGATTAATTAAATGGTCAGTGCAATGATTTTATTCTGGAAAAACCAAATGTTATGGCAGCAGGATTGAAAAACCATATCAATGTAATCGCATAAGTTATGTGTCATGCTAGAATAAAAAATAAGCAGAGGAGGGAACAACATTCTTTTGAGTGCTTCATGAGGTAACATCAACCTTATTTCAGTGGATCTTCTAATCCACGTTTTTCTAAATAATGGATCAATAAAAATAAAATGATATTTTATTTCCATCTGTTTTAGGAACATGAATAATTCATTTGGTTGGTTTTTTTCCATTGGATGGTGAATCCAATCAGTGGTGGACTCTTATTAAGAACACAAGGGAATATGAATAAATTGAATATATGGAGTGGGAAAATGTTAATGGAACATTTTTCAGTAGGTACATCCCTTATAGTCTATGAATGAATATGGGAAATTAGTTCCTTTAGATTAATAAAAATGATGATGAATTCGTTGGTACCTATAGGGAAAAATTTACATAACTTGTGAGATATGATTCCAGCATTGTTATCCAACATAAAAGTAATTTTTATAGGTTCTTGAGTTGCATAAGGTCAAGTCTCTAAAGGGAGTTTTTCATAAGCTAATTTTGTATAAATGAAAATAATGTCTTTGTGAAATCAAGTTTGAAATGAATATATTCGGTTATGTATCAATATCATGTTTTGGAAAAGAAGATGAAGGTGGAGTTCAAAGGGAAATTAAAAAACCATAGAGAAAATAGAATGAGATTTACTTTCTATTATAACTATCAGAAGAAGCATGGAGGAAAGTGTATCAAGGAGATTAATAAATTTTTTATAATCATAAAAAAAGTCCATAATCCATTTTATTGCTGATGTGACGGGAAGAAGTTAGCTAACAATGTGAATGGAGAGTAATATTCACTCAAAATTCCTCACCTCATCAGTTCTACAAGAGTATGGAGAAAGGGAATCATGTTAAGAATTTCCCAAAACTATGGTATAGTGATGATGATCATATTCTATACCTCTTAATCCAATTTAAAAATATAAATATCATGTGATCACTATTAGAAATATGGATTATGAAACCGAAGTAGTAGAATGATGTAGTATTTTTGTAATTTAATTCATGAATATTTATGTGGTATTACTTTTATGGTATTGTGGAATAATGAAAATTCTATGTATCAGTCCAATTTATTTTTTCCATACATATTTAAAATCATATGTTGACCTTGTGACCATGAAAAGTGATTGATGTAATATGGTGTTGTTTTCAGAAAATATATTTTTATGGGAAGGACAACCCTTAATATGATAATGATGTAGAGATAAGGATATTTGGATTCAAATATATTATATATGAGTTTATAAATTTGAAGGTACTAATTTCCATAGAACTGATTATGAATTTTTGGAAATGTGATTTATGCTATCATGGATAATGTTTGAAACTTTTAGAGTTAAGTAATATACCCAATAAAATTTATAATAAGGAAACATGCATGTTTTCAATAAGGATGCTTGGTAATATAGTTTAATACAATGATTCAATAGAATACATGATTAATGTATTCACAAGTTTATTATGTGTAACAAAGAGATATCTTATGATATATGGGAGATAATTGTTAAGATGATTGAGTAAAATTATCTATAATGGTATATATGTTCATCTTTCTAAAGGATTCTATAGATATTAATGGAATGATCAATTTAATAATTAAATAATGTTTGTGAGAATGATGTATTGTATCACCATACGTGAATTTTTTCATGTTAAATAACTTGTGAAAATCATTTTGTTGTGATAAAGATAGACAGAATTACAAATAATTATATTTATAGATCTCATAATTTTATAACTATTTATTCATTAAATGTCAACTTCGTTTATTTGAAATAAAATATTAAGTTGAAATTGATCAAGGAATAAAAAATGATGATATTTTCATAAATTCAAGTAAGTGTTTGTTCTCATAAAAATTCTTCCACTATAGAGAAATGATATTGAAATGAAAAATGGTTTCTTAGTACATTGTTTTTGAAAATTCAAATTCCCACTTAGATAATAAGAGATTTTGTAATTATTTGTTGTTAACATTTTTTTGACCAGATCTGTATCACTCAACATCATAACATGATAGTTAGATTTCTCTTCCATGTCTATTTTATCACATCTCAAATTTGTTCTCTTATATAGAAACCCAGTTTTGAGTAACATTAGTTAAATGTTAGGTTTCTAACATTACATTTTAAAATGAAGTTTTAGTATTTTTTTTCACAATGTGGGATTCTATGAAAGAAAATGTAACTAAATATATCCTTTATAACCTAATGTATTTATCGGGACAAACTCAGTTGGGGGGGGGGGGGGGGGGTAAAATGGAACACTTATAGTTTTTATGAACATTTTTCTGAAGAATTTTAATTTTCACTAATGTATTTTATTTTTGTAATTCAATCACTACATACACATGAAACATACTTGTCTATTACTTCACACAAAACAAACTTGTCTTGCACTACATAGAACACTTTCTAGGCATGCATTATAAGAAAATGTTTTTTTCTATGAAATATCTTTTTATTATTTTAATTATTTAAATGAGATAATCATAACCTATCCACTAAACAAAGTAATATTAATAGTAATAAAAACATTCAATATTTTATTTACACTAGTTTTATATGAATACCATATTATGGGAATAATTAAATTTATTATTGGTATTGTCTGTATATGTTTAAAACACTATTTTCTCAAAAAAATATCTTTTCATGTCCTTCTATGAATAATATTAAAATTAAATACTGAAAAGTTTATGTATTTATTCTGATAAAACAAAATTAATTTTTTAATTATCAATCTAGATATTATCTTACTATGATTTAATGGGATTTTTCTACGAAACATCATTCTAGGATGAATAGTCTAAAATAATTAATTTTAACTCAAAATTGCATTTTCAACTAATTTATTTTTATAGTTAAAGTATATTTTTAGTTTCTTTTAAAGTCTCATTATATAAATTACAAATGTTTTAATACAATTTTGTTCATTTGAATATTTTTATAATGAATTTAGATCTAAAATCTTAATAAACTTTTAAACATTGTCTCTTTAAAAACAAACTTTCTCACAATGTTTGTGGGATTAGCATTAAAATTCATTTTTCCAATTCTGTGAATTGAATTTCAAAAAAAAAGGAGATAAATGGTTTTAATAATTGTGATATTTATAGTCTAATGTGATCGACATTAATGTTAGAAATTACTAACAAAAAAATTAGTAATTTTTAATTACTATAGTTAAGGGTAGATCCGCTAATTAAAGATAGATAATAATATTATAAATATTATAATAATACCCTATATATTTTTGAAATTTCATTGTATGAGTATGTTTCTACAAAATGTATTCTGCTACTGATATTATATCCATTTTAATCCACTTGGATGAGAGTAATATATTTATTATATTTTATTTAATGAAAAGTTAAAAATTTCATATTCATATTTTTAATAACACAATCATTTTTAATATAGGGTTAAAAAAAATATTAATTAAAATATAAATATTCTTTTAAAATATAATATTACTATTTTTAACGTTTTTATTTTTTTATTTTTTAAGAAGTAAATAATTACCATTATATATCACACAATGATGATGCATAAGTTGTTTATTTAATAGAAATATAAAATAAATTTTATTTAAAATTTCAAAATCTATATAATTTGATATAATTAATTCCATAAACTAATTTTATAGATTACATTATCATGTTAGTTATTAGTTAAAGTATTTTGTTTCTAAAATATCATCTTTATATGATATTTTTATAAAGTCAAATAATTAATAGTGTCAAAATTGACATTAATGATATTTTAAAAACATTAATACTTCATTAAATGATATAAAATTCATAGAATTCCAAAATTTGTCTGAATATTTAGTATAATTTTTATAATTTTGTAAATTTTTAATTTATGGTTCTTTTAATATATTACATTAACAATATTAACCCTTATGGAGTTAAAAAATATGTTATCATGGTAAGAGTTATAGAAGATAAATAAGTGTTAATGCAAAACGATAAGCGTTAAAAATAGTAAAAACATGTATAATTTTCATTGGATGATAGGTTTAAAACTCATAATCATCCTAGATTCAGAAAAAATTTCCTTGGTGGATTTTTTAACTAAAAAATAATTTATATTAATTGAATATTTTAAGAGTTTCTTATAGCACCCCTTGCCTCAATTAGAAAAGGGAACCTCCTCTCTCACTACCTGATAAAACATTGAACTTATTTATAATACAAAAAAATCCATATTAGCACCCAAAATCACTAATTGACTCCATGGATCCTCTATTTGGGTCTAATTACATCCAAGGAATCCCTTTGGTATAAACCAAAAGAAGTTACCCAGAGATGGGATAACATCCTTCCTCAATGTCCTTTCATTTATTTTCCTTCTGCACCGCCAAAATGTTTCTTATCTCATGAACATTTCATATCCAAAATATTGTAAATATATTACGCATTTTTTATTTTATGATTTATTCCTTCACTTACACACACTTACTTTTAATTTGTAATAAATATATTGTTCTTGTGTATGCTGAACTATCATCTCACAAAACAATGTTTTTTGTTTTACCTTTACTACATCTTATGGTTTGGAATTATGAAGGAAACTCTATTTTCATATGATATATAAGATATATAAGATATATTTTAATTATTTTTTTATTATATAAATCATAAATTCATGCTTTCCATTTTTTTAAAATATGAAAACATCATTTGAGGATTTGTCGACTATAGCATCTTCGACGTGATGTGATTCATTCACACGATACATTGAAAATACTTAAGGTCATTTTAGTAAAATTATATGATATGTATTAAATAATATTTATACTGTAATGATATTATAAAAATATCTAAATATATTTTATTTACATTACTTCTTTCAATACACCCTAAAAATGGAAACAACATTCATGGGTATATACAGCCTACCGTCTCCATGAACGGTTTAATCCATTTAAAATTTATATCTTTTAAATATAATTATAAATGTTTATATAATAAATATATTTGATATATAATTAATTTATTTCATAGTTTAAATAATTATATCATCATTTCAGTAAGAGGATCTAGAATGAAAAATCGAAATACATATGATAAACAAAGCAGTTATTATTTGAATCATTATTTTAAAATAGAATTGTTAACAAATAGGAAATTGAAGTCCAAAAGAAATTATTTTTTAATATAATATATATAAATATTTTTCTGTGATAATTATATAATAAACATATAATTATTATATAATAGTATTTTATATTTACGGTGAAAGTCATGTCCAAAGGTAAGGTAATTTAATCTCACTTTTTATTTCCATGAGATAAATTCCTTTTTCCACACTCATTTATATTGCGTGGTGTATATAGTTCCGATTCATGTATTCTATGATTAATATAAATTAATTTATAGGGGATTAAATATCCATTTTAATTTTTATTACAAGGGTTTTATGGTTCTAAATTTATGAAATTAGTAAAGTTATTTTGTGTCAATTTTATATCTTTGAGACACATGTTTAGTTATGAACCTATGTTCTATTAAAAGATGTATTTTCTTCCAAATTACATGTTATATCATGAATATACGTCTTTTTCAAGATATTTTAGGCTCCGTGTAATTTCATTTTCTTAAATATGAATTTTTATTCAATGTTTCAATGTGGTAAGAGTTTAATGAAACATTCTCATCATTTATTGAGATTCTTTATGATTATTATTTCATTGAAGACATATTATGATCATTATCTCATGAATAATCATGAATTTTATTCTCAAATGGTAATTTATAATGAATTAATGTATTGGAAAAATTATTTTCACTCACTTTTAATTGAAGTAATTAAGATAATATTTTTTAAAAAAAAATTTGATGTCATTATTCCTTTCGGTCGGAAATAAATTTTATTCAAAAGAACATGATGCAAAAAATAATTTAAATATCATTTTCATAGAAAAAAGGTTTTTGAAATTTTTTTCATGTTTTTTATTATTCTTATATATTTTTTAAATATAATTTTCAAAGGAAAAGGAAATTAAATTTTTTTTCTCTTTTAAAAATAATTTACAATGATGAATTGTTGTTTTCCTCAAAAAATAATTCTAAATTATGTTTTAAAATTATTTCCCTTATATGAATAAATATGTTGGGGTTACTCATTCCTTATTATTATTATGATCCCATTTTCCATTAAATTAATTTCTATTAATTGTTTATGATGTTATGGAATAACATTAATGAAACTTGTTTATATTTCAAGTGTTATATGTTTATGAAATATATTTCTCTTTACAGATTATATTTCAATGACACCCACTTCTTTTAATAGATTATGATTTTATGAAATGATTATGAATTCCACCACATTTCCATAGGTTAGGATAATACTACATGGTTATTATACCAATTTCATTTTGTGGGTTATGTTATGAATAATTTTTATGATGTCATAGAACAAGTTTGTATGATTTCATTATAAAATGGGTTGTTTATATATGTCCCTCCAATATATTGGGTAGATATTTATATTTCATGAGATAAACATTAAGGACCTTGTACACTAAGATGCTCTTGGGAGTAAACCTTGACAACTAATACGGTTATGGGAGTGATTCATGACTACCAATATGGTTATGTGATTGAACCATGACTACTAAGATTGTATATGAGATGAACACATACTAATTGGATGACCATGGTAGTGATTCCTTGAATACTATAGAAATATATTTATATGCTTATGTTTCTTCAAAAAATTCCAATTATTATTCATATGTTATAATTTCGTGGAATATGTTCTTTATTTCATAGTGATTCATGTCTTATTAATTTCCAATACTTATTCCATGATGCGTGTTAATGTCTATTAATATGAAGGGTATGAACTTATATTTTCATGATCATGTTCTCATACCATTATTCTCAATATTTTGTTAACAAATCTCAATTGCTTACCCTTATTGAGAATCTTAGTTCATCCCATTTTATCTTTCAATTCCCCAGTTTATGAAGATATATATTATGTTTGATGATTCTAATAAGGGTTCAAGTATTGAAGAACTTAGTAGTAGATAATATATATCACATATGTACCAATGTGTTTTTTTCCAATTTTTCCAAACTCACTCAACTAATAAGGTCTTTGGGAATATATTTGTGTAACATGTAAAATGTTCCTAAAAAATGATGCAATGTTAATGTATGTTACTAGTGGGTTGTTATAAATTATTATATGATTCAACATCTCATCCTCACATCATAAATGACTAATTAAAATAATATTTAGCTCACTGTTGGGATTTCCCTGTAATAAAATGTGGATTCCTAGAAAATCAAAACAAAAATCATAATTATTCTATGAAATGATAAACTTATTATTGATTTATAATTTTTAGAATATTTTGATAGAATATTTTGATTTGTTTTTTAGTATCATTGTTTCCATCATAGAACCATGACTCAATTTGGTTTAGAGGTTTTTTAGTATCATTGTGTATGTGGTGAAGCACTCTCCTATTAGATATGGAAAAGAAAACATTGAGTGAAAAATATTGAATGTAGAAAAAATGATATATATATATATATATATTGTTTTTTATATGAATATAAAAGAATAAGAAATATTTTTATGGTTAATAAGCATCTTGGTGGGTTATTAAACACCACATATTTTGGTTTGGTTATAATTTTTTTGACCATTAATTGTTGATAATTATATATTACATGGTTTTATAAGACTATTATAATAATTAAATGGAAAGGTAATGAAAACCTTCGATAAGAAGATAAGTATCCATTTCATGGATAATTAATATTTTAGGGGAATTTTTTATGTAGGTATTTTCCAAATAACATGGACACTATGGATATAAGTAATTAATTCTCGGTCTTGTGTGAAGATGTATGATGAAATTAATTTTATTGTTTAAAATTTAGAAAAGGATTTAGTTTTTTAAAAATATGATATGAATATGAACACATGATATGATAATGTAACAATTGATGAATATAAATCAATGATTAATGAAGTTTCAATGATTAGAGGTTGAATGAGTGTGTGTTTTGGGATTTTTTAATGTAATATTGAAGATTAGTAAGTATAAATAAGAATCCATAGAATTAATTAATGAATAATTTTCATATTATCAGTGTACTAAAAAGTATTGATATGATTAGTCATATATTTATATGAATTTGGATGTTCTTGGATTGCATTTAGTATTTATGGGATTTTTTGGATATGTTTTGTGTTGAATGATATATGGAGAAGCTTTTAGTCAATCATATAATTGATAAGATTATGTGTTTAAATATATTAATTCTATTTGATCAATATATCATATTTCATGGATTAATTATATCGTTTAGAAACAAATTATAAACATGTGTACTGAAGAAAAATATCATGGATATCACTACACATGAGAATGTGAAATAATGATTATATATTTTAATAAAAGGACACATAAAACAATAATTTTATAAAATGTTGATCTCATATTTGGAAATAATAATAATTTAAAGGCATAATACACCACACTAAAACAGATGTAATTAGATCAAATTTAGTGTCATTTCAATGCAAAATTTGTTATTAAGATTATCAGAAGGAATATTGACATTAAAAATAATAAGTGAATATTTTTTCATATTGTAAAATATAACCCACATTATAATAAAATATTACATTACTATAATAATAGTTTTTTTCCACCAATATTTAGTCTAATTAGACTTCATTTTGTCATGGTTATGGGTATTTTAGATTAATTAATAGATATATCTAAAATGGGTTCATGTAGTTTTTAATCATTTTTACTCAATAATGGTTTTATTTAAACAATATTGTAGTATGGATTAAATGAGGGCATATTTTTTCAATAGGAATGTCTTACATGTCAACATGGATATTTCATCATGTGAAAATAGTAATGTGAAGCTTGGGAATACAATATATAGTTGTATAATATATAAAATTTATAAATTTAATTAAAAGTAGTGAAAAGTAAGGAATAATTTTTATTACAAGCTTGTGGATAAAAATATATACATATCATGCCATTTTTTAGTATAACACATGGAGTTAAGGAATCTAATGGAAGATATTAAGGAATATCCTCATGAATGACATGAATATAAATCATATAATAGGTAGTGAGATGAAGCTATTATATCCTAAACTCTAGTATAAATTGTTAACCTCGAGATATCATAGATAATGTTTCAACTGAGAGTATGCTGATATCCAATAAATGCTTGGAATATATGTATACCATAGATGGTTACAAAGCTATATTGTAAGTTTTAATTATTCTATAGGCACCATCTGGGTGAAACTTGTGATATGACATGATTAAATAAAAGTAATGGAATCAATTCAAGGAGTATCATTACCATTTGTTCATATCATTTGATTCAAGTAAATATAAAAAAATTAAAACCATTCTAGATGAATATAGAGTATGTGTGTAACATCCCAACCGGAAACTATTACTATGGGATTGGATGGAATGACACTAACCTTATGTGGCATCCCCTAAACACCAAAATCTTTCAATAAATACCAATTTCATTAAAAAATAGTGTGGCTATTTTTTCATACATGAACAACCACATGAATGAGACATATGCAATTAAATAAATATATATGAATCCTGAATTAACATAATAATAAATCCCAATACATATTATATCCAGAAAAAACTAATCATATTGTTGTATCCAACAATAATATTATGATGTAAGGACTAAAATATTAATATTAAAAACATTGTGAGATAAGGCACACTCCATGAACCACATAGTAAAAATTCTCAAGATCCAAGAACAAAACTACTCCGCTGTATAAACACATCCCACAAGCACATAAGTGGTTCTTCCATTACCTATATCATTGAGAATAATGACTACACATTCTCTAATGTTCATATATAGGCTTCATTATATAAAATCATAGGTAAATCCACAGGAGGATTCCCACATACATCAATTAAACAAAAATATTTTATCTCAGAAATTTATATAAAATAATAGTGAAGTAGAAAATGATATATAATCCAGAAAAAACATGCCACTAACCCCACCAAACTTCAAATGTACATTTTAATCCATTTTCTTGTGGAATAAACCATTTCATGAAACACACACTAATGCTTTACCTAACACCCTTTCCTGTATCACCCGCCAATACATAACTCCCAAAACAAAACCAAATTGATTATTTGAACCATGATCCCCCAACCCATGTTTTCATTTAGTGGAGTAACATCCCAGTGTTCCCCAAGTGACATGTTACAATGGATGAACCAACAAAGCCCCATTAATAGAATACGAAAGCACACTAACCCATGCAATCTTGAGTTCCCCAATTCTAGCATGGAATCCAAATATAAAACTATAATGCCCCATTTTTACAATTATAATAACCAAAAACCAAAAATTCCAAAATAATATACCCAAAAAATAAATTCACAAATCATTTGTCAAAAAATAATATCTCAACATGTTTTTTCAGAATAAATTCCACCAAATTTTTTAAATACATACATAATAGAATAAAAAAGTATTTAAATCTAAACACACCCCAGATCCCATGTTATTGTAATAATTATTGGGAGTTTAAATATTTCTACTACAACTATGCTCATCTAATAGAATCCAAAACAAAAGATTCAGAATAAAATAATCACAAAAATTCCATGTTTAACATCCATGTTCAAGAGTCCTAATCTCTAGGAGAGACATTAGTAATTATTTACACTTTTTAAAATTGTAACTTATTAAAAAAATTAATATCCATTCTAAATTATTTTACATGGTTAACCCTTTTCCAACGTGAACACCCCTCACCCCAAATTTTGTGGTTTCTTCAGTTTTTGAAAATGATTTTGGATACCAACTTGGGAAAAAATATAAAGTAAATTGAATTCTACCATCCTTTATTAATAAAAATCTTAAGACTATAAGTTTGTGAGTATAGAATTATTATTTCCATCATGTTCAATGTGATCAACCACACCATGTCCAAGTGAACTTTTAGAGAAGGATATGGCCCTATATCATTCCCTATTTTTCATAGGCCAACAACCACTAATGAAATTGAAAACCAATATATTTCACTCACCCTAGAGAACTCGTCACTAAAAAACTGTGTCAAATCATATAAAATATATGGGGAAATGGAAAGGACCTCAACACAAATACCCTCATGAACAAAACATTATTTGAAGAACCTGGGGAACAATAGATGACCTCTATGGAAAACATGAGTTTCATTCGTGTGATCTAGAACTAAACCTTTTGCGAACATGGATATACCCTCATAGAAAACATGCATTACCCTTATTCCATGATCCACAACAAGAATTAAGTATTTAGTCATTGGTGTTGTGATTATCATGCTAACAAAAACCCATGTCATTCTCCCTACAACACAACTCCCAACACCATATTTGGAGAGGCACCGTAGCTTACACTATAGATACCACTATTATGTTGGGATATCAATGGACCATAAGATCGTTCTAAAAATATGGTCCTCTATTAATCATCCTAAATCTAAACCACGACACCTAAAATATTTGAAATATCAAAAGTATAGAGGGATACAAAAAATTGGGTTTGTCACATTCTCCCAAACTTTTGGAATTCTTTCCTTGAAATGTTGGATGTTAGTAGTGGCTGGATAACATATTGGGATACTAACCTAGAATAACAATGTCCCATTATGAAGACCTATATGAATCAAACTATTTTACTATGGTAGACATAACACACGTAGATGTTGAACTAGGAAGACCTTATCATAACCGTCCTTATATAAGATAAATTGTGAACACCAAATGAAAAAAATGACTCAAGAAAAAAAATATTCCATAAACCTATGAAAAAGTTCTAGAATTAAATATATAAATAAGATATATATTAACTAGTGACATGTAGTGAAATTTTAAGGGAAACATTTTTGGATATGTCTTTTAACAAATTTTATCTATAAATTCAAATTTTATAATATAAATAGGTTCCAACTAACCTTTCATTACAATATGATAAAATATAAGTTAGGGGAATATTAATGATAATATATGAACCCTTATGACTAGAGATGATGTGATACTATAATGATCAAAAAAATTACATTTACAATGTTCAAATCCCACATCTTCTATTATGATAAAATATTATTTCATAAACAACATTGTGTCTCGATTAAATTCTACACAATAGAAAACCCCACTAATATGGTCAATAAACTCAAATAGTCTAACACATCACAGATAATAATACCCTACCTTTTCTATAAATAGTTCCCTAATTCATGGAATACTATACGAATTTTTAATTTCTCACTGAAAAATGATATCTTTAATGTATATTTTATATTCATAGGTTTTTATATTTGTTTACATTGAGTTTTGATTGAGTTAATATATGATTCATGCATTTATTTTGTTTTATTTATATGTTTTATGTAAGTTATAGAATTCCTAATAATTTAGTATAATATAGATGAAATTTTTATATTTTGAGTAAGCATGGTGACACACTAAAATAATGATGAATTTGAAGGTTTAGAGATATAGTATGGTCATGGAGATAGTTGTAATGAGAAGTTTATTAAAAAACACTTGGTTATGAGTCTTGAAATCTGAAGTAGAAAATAAATTAAACACAGTATGCACTATGATTGAATTCATGGAGGAAGTAGTTGAATGATACAGAACATCACTCAATTTGTGAAAAAAAAATCCTTAACCCACAAAAAAACTGAAAGAAGATGTTGAATAAGAAGTTTTCTAGTTTCATGGTGTGGAACATATCTCACTCTATGGAAGATCATAAACTGTTTGTAGAATTAACTTTTTATGGAGTGACCAATTCACAATGTTAATTATGAATTCATTATTTGGATTTGGTTCATCTACAAATATGAAAAGTGAATTTATTAACTATATTTAAGGGAATGTATCTTGTTTTGTCTAGAGGGCCTTGGGTGTGAGATGGATGTTTATTTAAAGGGTATATTTCAACAGGAATGACTCCACTATGAGTTTTCTGCATGAACACCAAGTGGCTTATACTATGTTTCTGAGCATGTTATCTTTCATCATATATTGGATTTTGTATTAATTTTTTTCTTCAATTTATTTATAATTTGAATGGTATTTAGTTTAATTACATTTCATTTTATTTCTCATTATCTCCTTAATAATATATATTTTATGGTTTCTGGTTTATTTTTCATTAATGATCAGTCAATGATGATTTCCTGAACCCTATAAGGGGAGTATATAAGGCTGAAAGGGGTTTGTATCGAATTATATAATTCTGAATTCTCTTATTCAATAAACTGATTTTATAAGTGACTTGTTTATATTAACATCTAATTTTGTTTTTTATTAAACCATTCAAAAAAATAATGGTGAATGAACCCCATCATAATATAGATAATTGATTTGTAAAGAACTAACCATATTATTCTCCTATATACAAATTGACCAAATGTATTCAGGTTACATAATTATTTTAGATCAATAGGGTCAGGATTTTATGTTATATTGAATAATAATTTTCCAATTTAATTTTGAAAACAAATAATGAATTTTCTAATATTTAATCATTTTTTGATTTGATTAGAACAAGCATATGTTGGATTGATTCCACTATAAACTAGTTCCCAACACATCTATCTTTTCTTCTTGTATTTATTTATTGTACTTTATATCGTTAAATTTTTAATTTAATATAATATGATTTGGATGAGCAACCAATTTGTTATGATTTTTTAGTATTCTTTATTACTCTTCATGGGATCAACAATATGTATCCCATATTCTAATAATTCCTAGTTAGTGCTATCCGAGAACAATGTAAATTTTTATTTTGGACAATCCAGTGGGGGTGTAACAACATCAAAAGGGCATTACATTTTTTTGTTATGATTTTTTTAGCACTACGAAAAAGAAAAAAACTCAAGCCCAATTTGTTAATTAATGATATTTTCTTCTCCCATTCAAATTTTCTGGTTTTAGTTTAGGTCATTATTTTTTCTAACATTTTATATTTTTATATTCTATATGCCCATTTTTTGGTGTTATACATGATAGAATACACACCATATAATCTATCTGCCACACCATCATCAGAGTACAATAAAAATAATGGGAATTAAACAATGTCACAATAAAAAACTTATGAATAGTGGTCAAAGAAATGGATTGGCTAGGATAAATCATACTCTTATGTGTACAATAAATTGAACACATACATTGGGATGGAACCTATTTTATGACCTATAGTGAATCTCCCAACTATCAATATTGTAACATTATGCCCTATATCATTGAATTGAGAAGTGACCAGGTGCCACAATCATTTGGAATCATCCCCACGACACCAAAGGATGAAAATGAATACTAATGTATTACGAATACATTAGAGGATGATCCCCACTTAAGGAATAAAAACATTCTAACAACACTAATCAATATACATCCAATCCTATAATACGGTTCTTGAGAATAAATAATTAAAACCAAGGTAAAATGGAAGTAATACAATAACATCATAATGATAGGGGAAAACATACAATGAAATAACAAAAGATAAAGGAAAAACTACTATTTCAAAAAAATTTACCATCCTAGACACTATATGAGAATCTCCAAGCAATAACACAACATGAAATTCCCAAGGTATCAAGATGAAATATATGATAAATATGATACGTTTCCCATTTCATTTTCACAATATATGTAATCTATAAATTCAATGATGTTTCTAATTAAAGAGATAGTATAAACATAGTTGGTATTCATCCAAATACATCTCATCATCATCATAAATAATTTACATTGAAAATAGTAAAAAAATGCACAGAAACCATTTCTTATCATTTGGAAATCCCACTGCGGTGTTCCATAGAAACTTGTATGCACAAACCCATGCATGGAAAGTGATAGTTCCATACTCATAATAGGACTCTCATAGATTAAACATGTCTTCACATGGTGAAAAGGTCCCAGTGCCCCAATGTTACATGATCATTATCCAGGGTTGAATCCTAGAAATGATGGTTCTCCAATGTCACAGTCCCCGTATACTAGGTCACGTCCAAAAACTGAAATCACATTAATTATTTTTTCCAAACCCCATGCCAAATTACATTTCACATTGAAAAAATATTTCATGAAAAAAATCTTAAAAACAAAACCACAAATAAAGTCTACCATTTTAAAAATTAATCCTAAGAGGGATTTGCAGCATCTAACCATGTTCCATGAATTACCAATTCCACAACCAAAGGAGATATACTTCAATACACAACCATTGTTTAAAAAAATCATGAATAAAATCTAATCAAAACTAGTCCTTCATGTTCTTTAACAACAGAAATAAGAGAGAAGATACATACTTCTCAAGTATTGGAGAAGATATAGAATGGTACTAAAATCATCACGATCAAACCTTATACATTCTTTCCATCAATAGAATTAGTCATATAACATCAGGATTCCAAATAATTAAAATATATCAATGAATAATTATATATATATATGGTGTCTAGAGAGATTATAAGAGTATATATATGATGAATGGGTAAAAATGACTTAGCGATGAATATGGATCTTTAATGCCCTTTGATTCAACAAAATTTGTCTCTATATCGAATGGAATCACTATGTACTTATTAGAAATGAAAATTACTAACCCTAACATATTTGGTTATTAATGACTCTTCCTAACCATAATTTAGATTAAAAACATAACTTATGGGGTTCCAACTTCACATCACATGATTAGGTCCCATAGTTTTCCAATTTGAGGCTCTCACATGCACATTGTGTGGGAAAATATAGGTATCCACATGATTTTGGACATAATTATTTTCTAATCATGTTCCAACCATGTGTTGATATTTTCTAAATACAATACCCAATGATGTTTACTTGAATGGTTTGATAAATTATGCACAAAAGTAAATTGTCTTTCTATTTGGATTATCATTGTTTCTCTTGAGTAATTGCATGGTTTGGCCACACAATGCACCAATAGTGAACCTACCCAATAACTCCCAAAACATGTTGTATAGTTTTCTACTGATCATTCATGGTTTCTAATAAATTTTCATAATCCACTCACCATAATGAATTAGTAGTGAAACCTCTATGAACATCCTTACACTAAACCCAAACATTGTATAGTGTCAAAACAAATAAAATAAAGATTATCTGCCTAAAATTATGGGTGTCACATTATCACCTCTATTGGTATTTCCATCATAATAAAATATAATTCCAACATAGTTCTTGGGGATAATTGACCATTGGTATAACTTTTCCTTCTAACATTCACATGGATCTTGGTGGATCTAACCATTCATCAATAAAATCCATACCAAGTTAATGTTTTTCCCATTAAATATCTTCTATTTCCTATCCTAAACTTTCTAGGTTATATGAATCAATATAACATATGGTTTAAAATAAACATTGTCCTATAAAATGAAATGGTCTGGATCCAGTTGATACATATTCAATTGAAATTCAGGATACTAATTTTTTATAGAAATTATCATTTGTGGTATATATAGTTTTTAATATACATCACCCACTAGTTCATGTTTATCAAAAAATAATAATGTACCATTGAGAGAATTTTCATTCCATACCAAAACAAATGATTACCTCTACTTAGAGAGATTCCTATGAAAATATGATAATCAACCACTGACAATATCATTCAATAGATATGGTCCAAAAATGATTTATAACAACTCGGAGCTATCACCATTCACAATCAGATCATTTTTATCTTCCTCATTATCTCATGCACAATGTTGTGTCCAATAATTTATTTCTCTTCTATTTTATCCCAATATTGTAGAGAACAATTGGGATAATCATACCCTGGATTTACTATTTCCATATGTATCAAGGATTCAAATGTATTATTACATTAGAAATCATCTAATTATATATGCTCTAACAAAGATCCTATAAAATAAATCACTCCATACCAAAATAACGTTTTCCTATGTTTTGATTGTCCACTCATTTGAGGATGATAGGCTATTATCTAGGTCAACAGAGTTACAAGGGCTTGATGTAAGAGATTCCAAAATAGATATGTAGTATAGGAGTCCCTATTAGAAAAAAAACTGAAATATTAACACCATGAATCATTAAAAGTTCCTAAATATAGAGTATAAACAATTCCTCCATCGTATTGGATTCAGGAATAGGTGTGAAGTGATATGAATTTAGTTCATGATTAACCACAAGCATTATAGTTATTTTTTATGAACCGTTCATAGTATAATAATCATATAATCCAAATTTATTTATTCCCATTTATACATAGGAATTAGTAAAGAGTGAAACATAGCAGTTGGCTATTAGTTCTCCTCATAGACCCGTTGATGGAGGAGGCATATCGAGAAAAATGTTTCTCTTCATTTCATTCTAGACCGCCAATGTTATGCTACAATAACTTTAATCAACATTTAAATTCTATGATTAAATGTGTATCCTGAATTTTTGTAGGATAAAATAAGAACTTTATAGGTTATTGGAAGAAATATTTGATCATTAAAATGAATTTTATATCTCATGTATAGCTTCCATACTTTGATGATATCCCCTGCATTGATTTTGGAACATATGGTAACACATTCAAGATTAAATATCTAATCATATATCTCATGCTACATCAAATGTGGAATAAATTAAACTTTAATGAAATTTATAACTTAACCTTTCTCAAAAAAATACATATAGATATCTTTTATGATGGACACTAACTACCGCTAATATGAAGCTTCATTATCTAGTTAATTATAAGAGTTCAAAGTTAATGAATAATTAATTTGTTTCCCATTACCATATTTCTAAATCCATTATATTTCAAACATTAGAATATATTCCTTCTGTCTTCAATGACATCGATTAAAATCCTTTTATTATAAAATGTGATTTAAACTCTCATGATTACTAAACACTATAAATTTAACATAAAAAAATAGTGACTCCATGTATTCCATGAAATATCTATGAAATATAATTCCAATTCTTATGTTTCATAGTTCTTACGATGATCCTATAAATATCATGATCCATAAGCAAAAACATAATCTCCCTTAATAAGAAAAGAACCCATCCCAAATCTTGATGTAACATAATAGAACACATAACACTATCATGATCACAAAAATATTAGGATTTTTTCTGAAATAAGGCCAACCTTATTCTCCTATAATTATTTTTCACATTCTTCATTCCTTTAAAAGGGAGTCAAATCCTTGCCAAAGATGTCATTAGAGAGTCAAGATGTGAAAAATTAAAAAGAAAGCATTAGTATTTTCATGATATCATAGGTAGACTATGTATCTAAAATACATCCTTTGGTGGTTTATAAGATATATTGGATTTTATCAATTCAAGATCCCCTAAACCAACTTTTTATTTTAAAAAAAATGATTAAGGAAACATACCTCTTGTATCTATAAATCACGTTTTGAATTCTAGCATAATGGCGATGTTTTATTAAGATACTCAAGACTATAGATAAGTGTTCCTAATGGGAAACCATAGTTATTGAATAAAATATAATATCATAAAAAAATACCACTGTAAAAGAATAAATATACATTTAAAATATGGGATTATTCAGGTCCATAAATACCTATGGTGCATTCTTATGTCCATTGGGTATTACCAAATAATCATAGTGTCAATATCTACTCCAAAATGATATCTCTAGAATATCCCCTTTCATATCTCAAAATTTTTTATAACTCAAACGTAAGTCAATTTGATTGATCCACTCGGATCCCCCAAATTTATCAAACATGTCTCCATTTCATATAATAGGATATCAATTCTTTATCATATTGTGGTTAAGATAATGATAATCTGTTAAAACCCTATGAGATCCATATTCCTTCTTTAAAAAAGGAACTTGTGATTCCCATGGTGATGTGCATCATTGAAAGAAATTGTTTCATTACAATTATACAATATATGTATTAAATTACCTTAATTATATTTGTCACATATGATAAGATGGAATCAAAGGAGGAATCTACCCTTATATGAGATCATTCATAAGCTCCACTTCTCTTTTTGGGTGAAACCATGAGAAACAATCAGGAAAGAAACATCTCAAAATATGTGAAATATGTTTAGAAATTTCAAATTTCCATTATCATTAACATATTCTAATGTAACTACTTCCAAATGGTAATTTAATGTCCAACCATATGCGTAAAATTTCACACACTACATGCATCTATAACCTAGAACCTATTACAGAGGCTTTCAACACCCACGAAAGATATTAAATCCCCTTATTGAGTATAATAGTAAATATTGGCTTCAAATTTAATCAAAAATTACATTAACAAAATCATGTCATAGATGTCCATCTCATGAATAGATATGTTCCAACACCAATTCAAACACCTTATTAGTCATAGTACATGCATTAAACATAAAATATTAGTATTCATGTTGGATAAGAGGAGTTTTCATTTTCAAAACAGAAGGCATCATATCAATATGTAAAATATGACCAAAAACACGAGATGTAATAAATTAGTGGGACAAACCCAAATTATAAAAACATTTTATAGGTATCAATTCCCTGCAATCATAAATTGAAACATAGAAGGACAAGATTGGTTATTTGTGATCATTTTATCAACTCCATATAATTTATTAGTCTCTATCCCTTTCTATTTTTTTAATGGATGAATTTTCAGAGCCTAAGGAGTCATTATATTTCTAGAATCACCATTGATTTCTTGGATACCAGGATTAGAATTATTTAGATGAAGTAATTCTGTTGAAGTGTATGATACCTAAGAAACTATATACCCAACACAGGTATTTTTTCTATGATAATGAAGTTAGAGATGTATCATCTTGTTATTGTGGTGGCATACAATCACAGTTGATATTCTCAAAGGAATCACATTTAAAAAATCCCAGCATATCATTATGTTGAAGGGGAATTGTTTTTATTGTGTTGTCTAATTCTCAAATATTTCTTCACTTTGGATGTTGGTTTCCCTCTTCTGCTTATTCCCAACACTAGATTTCTCGCATGTTCTTATGGGGATAAACATGCACCAACCAAACATATATCGTGATATATACCTCTACTGCATATTCACTCTATTTACTGTGTCCATATAGTCCCTAATATAAATAATTTAAATAATTTACTATTTTTTAGAAAATATCCACGACTTAAAAAAATTCCATCAAGGATTCACTTGTATATCCATTTTTTGTAAAGAGAACTGAGTTGATAAACTTATCCACACACTCTTTCATCAATTGATTCTCAATCTTCATGATGGATATTTTGGTTTATAATGTTATCCTAAATTTTTTGTGTTTGAATTATTTGTTTAATAATTCCTCAAAATTCGTTCATTGATGTCCTTTTCTAGTTGTAACATGGATAGATAAATCCCATCGTTGTGATGAGAGATACTTGAACATATATCTTTCGAACCAAACTATTATATATTTTATTATTAGATGATAATTGAGAATATTATCATTTAGTTAAGCCAAAATTTCTCTTCTTTGGGATTTGAATACCCTAAAAAATAAGAGGATTTTTTCAAAAATACTACAGATGAATCCACTTTCAACAGATTAGTATTTAATTTTATTTTTTCAATTGCCTAGAAATATTATATATTACTATAAAAAAGTTTTGGGTTCAAATATGGATCATAAAAAACAAAATTCCCTATAGCCTAATTTGGTATATTTATATGATGTCAAATCGTTTCCATTCACTATAATCAGAAAAAAAAAGTATATTGAGAAGCACTCACTAGAAACTGATGGCATTGAAATTACAAATTTATATATTAATAGATTTCACAACCATTACTTCCAAATATAACCATTTTATAAAATTTGAAAATTTTTCAGAAATCATAAAATTGAATATGATCAATCTAGTCTTAATTATATGTTTTACTGACAGGGAATGATATGGAATCCTCATTAGAAAAAAAAACCCATGATAATTAGATATACACTCACCTAGATGTTTTTAAGGACACATTCACTCCTAAAAACCATCATAAGAAGAAGTTAAACATAAAAAGAATTTCTAGAACCTTATTATATACGTTTCAATTTCCAAAATTCTTATTTCCATGCTACTATCCCAAAAATAAAATGGACTGACCTATACTGATAACATTTTTATTATCCCACCCATTCTCATTGAATTTCGAACTGATGATTGACTTCAAGAATTAGATATTCCATCATTATAGAGGTATCAATATGATAAATGATCTTGTAGAATGGTCAGGGAATCCCCTAAGGGAGTTTAGTAACCATAGTCTCATATGGATCTCTATTAGGAGTAGATTCATGTAGAGGGAGATACAATGCGATATTTCCACCACCATCACCATGCGGTCCATTCCAGACTCATAGAGCTGCTGGATGTGGTTGTGCATAAATGTCTTGTTTATAGGAATATGACCAGGATACATATGATATGATATGAGGAATGAAATGTGTGTTTAAAACTATTTCCCCAAAACTAGTAGACAAATTTGTGATTCATCCTTTATCATTGTATCCCACGTGTTTGAGATATATCTCCTTGTTGAGAACAAATAACAAAAACATTTCTTAAATAATTATACTAGTTTTCATTCCTTGATACCACATCTCATCCATGTAACCACCTCAGTAATAAAATAACATATCCTCTTCATGAATTAGACAATTATAATCCTTATAAAGATAATAAGTACTTTTTTAATCAAAAGATATTCATTTTTTATTAAAAACTTTTATTGTATATTTTTAATTAATATATTAATAATAAAATTATTGAATTTTTATTTTATAAAATGATTTTAATTTTTGAAATCCGCATATGAAAATTATCATATGGTGAAATTTGGTACTTTTCAAAAAATATTAATTTTGTGAAATGTGAAAAATACCATTTTTTTAAAAATGACATTTCATTTCAATAAATTATGTAAATTAAAAGTACCATTATTTTATTAATTAGATTTAAATTAGTATAATTATTACTAATTTCTATGAAATTTAGTCATTTAAACAGGAATTATATTTATATTGTATTTTATTAGATGTTTTTTTGGGCTTAAAAAATTATTTTTGTGAATTTTCCTATAATGAATAATTTTTCTATATTATAACTAATTACAATCCCCCTTATAGGGAGTCATTTAAATAAAATATATATATTAAATATATATATAAATTTATTTAAATTCAGAAATTTATTTTTACTGGTTAGAGAGTTAAATTAAAATCATCTTATTCTTGAAAAATATACTTCTCAAAAACACTATTTCCCATCGTGTTTTTGAGTTTAATTTTAAATTCATTTATTCGAGTTTTGTGAATTTAATTTGATAAAAGGGAATTTATATTTACAATAACCATAATATATATTAGTGAATAACTTCAACTTAAATTTATTCATAATCCATTGTGAATTTTCTAATAATATTTTAGTGTGATTAAGGTGAAAACGGGTATACATAGGGGTAAAACTAAAAGTATTGTGGTCAAAATGACATAAAAACATGTCCAAATTATATTATCTGGACATTTTTCAACATTATCTCATAAAATTATGGATAATTGTACAATTTTTATCCCACATAAATGTGAAATACCTTGGTAAACCATTATCTATTCAAAAAATAAAATTATACCAAACACCACATTTAGAAAATGCCACTTCCTATCCTCTCCTCTTCACACATATAAATCCATTTGTTTTATCCATGACCTATCAAAAGACATTCATTTATTTTGTTCCCACAATCCAAATTGAGTGGTTTTATTACAATATAATCCTAATAAGGATATTGTTTCTATCATATAGAGGATGTCCGAAGAAGAGAATGATAATGAATACATGAGATGAGGCAGACACAAGTTAAGAATCATCATATAAATTTCTCTTAATTGTGGAATATATGATTTTATGCAAATAATTTATGATGTTTTTATAAATAAAATTTTCCATTTTTATCCTAAATTTCTTCAATATCATGATATTTAATTTCATGTTCATTGTTACTAATTAATGGGGCATATGATTGAAATGTTTCCAAAGTGGAAAGGGTCTTTTCCTTAAAAAATTCCTATTATAAAATTTTATTTATAAATGTATTTTTATTCCATTTCCATGTTTCTAAAAAAAATTTTTGTATGTAATTATATATACATGAGAGTTTTAGACAAGAAAATTTTGTCTCTCTTTCAATATTTTTCAAAAAATTAATCATTGTATAGAATGTTTACATCATTTACAAAAGGGAGAAGGAATGTGTTATTTTAACATCACTTACAAAAGAAAGGGAATTTTAATTTCTAAAAAGGATTCTTATATGGGGTCAAATGTATTTTTCAAAGGGTTATAAGTTAAAATAATGATGGAATAAATTTTTTTATACATGATATGGTACTGGATAATTATATATTTGAACCAATTTATCCTGATATGTTATATACAATGATTTTAACTCCATTGTATCTTGTGGGTGAGCCCAATATATCTTATATTAAGGGTTGATCACCATTATAATTTATTATAAACATGTTATCTTTATATAGATTATATGATGGGACAATCCTATTATATCTCTCCAATACATTGGGTATTGTTCCATGTCTTAATTGGAAATAATGAATGAGAAACCATAGTGATTCTCATATGGATTTATCTAAATTAATTTATCACTAAAAAGTTTTTAAAAACGGATAAATGTTGTCCTCTATGTTTCCAAAATTGGTTTTTATTTTCATACAATGGGGTTTCATGATTTTCAGGAAGTAAAATACTGTGTGTATTTTTCATTTAGTGATAGTTTATTTTATTTTTGTAAAAAATAATGACATAAAGGTAAAAAATTCATAGGTTATCTTGTTTTTAATTGGACAAAAAATTTTCATTATTTTCATGTCCTTAATGAGATTTTTGTGCTCATCCAACAATTTCAAAATGTTTTTCATGGGTTTTGATTATGGTTAATATGATGAAATAATTCAGATTGAATGTTAAGAATATTTTTCATTTAAATAAATCATGTTTTATTTTTAAAATATTGATATTTTGAAGAAAATAGACGATGATTTTAAGTGTCCACATTGTATTATATTACTATGTTTTATTTGATTTGTATCTTAATTTTATAAAATTATAAAAATGAAATGTTAAAAAAATGTAAAATAATGAATCTATAAGATAAAAATTAGGATTATGTAATTATTAATTCCTTTTCCTTATAGTTGGAATGAAGAAAAATATTTAGATAACATTAGAGTTTAGGATAATGTTAATTAAACCTATAGTTTAGGATAAAATTAATATCCACCCCTAAAATTATTATGCATTATCGTTGAGATGAAATAATTTATAATTTTAATATAACCATGTTGATTCATCTAAAACATTTTTTAAATAGTTTTTCTTTAGAGGAAATAGGGAAGCCATAGTATGAAGTCATTATGAGGAAAATATCCATTGAAATTAGCAAACCGAGACTATTTCAAATTTTAATGATAAATTTTTACTCTGATGATTTAGTTCAAACAATATATAAATGGTGGTTGTGTCTATTATAGAAATAATCCATATCATTTATATAGGACCATAATGATATTTTATAATTTTATGAGACATCGTCCTCCCGCTTTCAATGGATCCTCATATCAAGTGGAAGATGATTTATGGATCAACTCACTGGAGATTATATTTGAGGTAACGAGGTGTTCAAAATACCAAAAGTCAACTCTTTTAATTTAATATTTTGAAATGGATGTTGATTGATGGTGTTCATTGATTATGGATATATGTGAGAAATATATTCCTGATTCCAGGGAATGAGACACATTTATGAAAAAATTTCATGAAAAATATTTCCTTAATGTTGTTCAACTATGGGTGGAGGATAAAAAATTGGAATTAAGAAAATATATGAATATTCAATGGACTCATATATATTAAACATCATAATATTATCCAGGTATGTTCCCAAATGTTTTGGGACACTTTTTATAAAATTTATCTATCTTAATTGGTTTTGGAACCATGTTTATAGAGGGATTTTTGGTACAATAATTTTAATGTTATATAAATGTGGTTTGTTTTGTAGAAAAAATTTGAGATGGTGTATTCTAAAACATCAATTCCTTGATATTATAATAGTAATAAATGGTCAAAAATATAGGAAATGAGGAAAAAAATAGATAATAAGTCCAGTTATAATCCACCAAATAAGTTTAGGTTTAGTAAATTACAATCTGGGAATGTTTAATAGGATTTGGAAATTATATTTTCTCTTTTCATGTTCTTGACCATGCATGTGACATTAAGGAAATTATTTATGGACAATCAAATAGTGGGAAAACTAATATCCACCCAATGGTGATATTTGTTTTCAAATTATTTTGGTCATTATGATAACATTTTTCTGATTTTAGTTTCATAGGATATAAATAAAAAATATTGAATATATAAAGTAGTAGAAAAGTTCATTTATTATACTCCTATTGATGTTTTACCATAGAATGAATTTGTGATACATATTATTCTCTTTTATTTGAATTATTCCAATGCCCGGTTCGACTCTTGGTATTAACATTTTTTCATAACATATAAATTTTCATGTAAAATGGGATTATCACCACATGAAAGGAGGATAAAACATTTCATGGAAACTCCATGTAAAAATCATAAAGAAACCAAGACTTATAAGAATATTCCTAATTTTTTACATTGGGATGTTCATTCAATTAAATTTTTTTGAATTAATCTTAGTAGATATTGATATAATTTTGGGTATGTTTTAGACATTAATTTATCATGATAAGATATATTTTAGATCTTGGTTTTTTTATTAAATGATTTCATACCTTTGACAACGTACAAATAAGTTCATATTTTTATTACAGATGGATGTGAAAGTTAACAAATTAACATTACTAAAAATAATCTTGTAAATTAATAATGTTCTAGAAGTTAATTAATATATTGAAATTATCCATGATAACTCACAAGGTTTTATTCTAGATCGGGAGGTTAATTTTACCATCAAATTAGTTCCTCGTGAAAAACTTATTTCGAAACCCCCTTATTGAATACCTCAATATAAATATTTATAATTGAATAAAATATATATATGAGTTGTTAGATAAATTTTTCATTCGATCAAGAACATCACTATGAGGTTCTCTAATTATATTGACTAAAAATAAATATGTTTCAATTAGGCTTTTCATTGGTTATAGATCACTGAATAACATCACTATTAAGAATAAGTATCATTTTTCTTATATTGGTTATTTTCTTGATCTGTACTTGGGAGCTTGGTATTTTTCAGATATTGATCTCAATTCAAGCTTCCCTTGGAGGGATGAATATTTATAATTGAAATACTACATTCAAGACTAGATATGGGAATTTTATTTTTTAGTTATAATTATTGAGATATCTAATTCATATAATATATGTATGTGAAATTTGAATATAGTTATTCCACTATTTTTTAGATAATTTTGGGTTTTTTATATATTGATTTATTTTTTCATATATTATAAATGTTAATTGTATCATGAATGAGAACCTATGATTTTTTTTCAGCCATTAAATGAAAAGAAAAAATTGGGAAAATTATGTAAGTATGAATTTTTTATGATTGAAACTTATTTCCATTAGCACATTGTTTTTAAATATGGTGTTATGGTCATCTATGATAAAACAAAACATGATGAATATTGGATAAGGCCAAAAAAACCCCTTAAATTCATTGTTTTTTTTCGTTTATTAGCTAACTAAATATTTTTGGTTGAAAATTATTCTCAGTTGTATATCCCATTAAATAAGTTATCTAAAAATTTATTTAATTTCATTTTGATAAATTATTGTTATTATTGTTTTCAAAAATAAAAACTAAAATTACTGAATTCAATATATTTGGCACTTTCTTAAATAGATGGTGAATTTTTAATCTATAGTGATGCTTCATTGGAGGATTTCATTGTTTCCTAATGTTGAATGATCTTTTAATTTATTATTCTTCTTTGAAAATGAACCCACGTGAGTTATATTATCATCCACCTAATCTTGAATTATTTTTTGTTGTTTTTATAAAACATTGAGGCATCACTTGAATGGATAAATAAGGGAAATATATACTGATCATTGATTTTGATGTATATATTCACTCAAAAATAATTTCACATCAGATATAGATGATGACTAAAACTGATCATGGAATATGATTCCACAATTCATTACCATCATAGTAAAGAAAAAATAGTGGAAAATTATTTGACATGGAACAATAATGATACATTAAAAATTATTTTCATGGAACATGACACTTTGATTAATTATTTGTTGAATTATTACATTGTTTTTTTGGATGTAAGGATATCCTCTTTTTTCATTCATGTATTAGGGAAGTTGAATTTATTAGAATTAATTAAAAAATATTATAATGATGATAAAGTACAATACAAAAAGGTTGAATTATTTATGAAAGGTATTTGGGAAAAATTGTATTTTGAAAAAGAATGTTTTTTTGAGTTTTTTAAAGATATTTTTTTTGCCATGTGATTTTGACATGAATAGTTTCTTGTTGAGTGGATATTATAGATCAATGTTTTTTGTTCACCCTAGAATTACTAGGATATAATAGTACTTTTTTCAATACTTCTGTGGGTGGAATTAAAAGAGATATTTCTAAATTTACCATGAATTCATTTTAAATATTAATAGGTAAGGAAGAATGAATACTACTTAAGGGACTTCTAGAACATTTATCTATGCCAAAGTAGAAATATGTAAAAAAAATCCATTGATTTTAGGGTGGGATATCCAATTATATCATTGGGTAATAATAAGATTTTATTTATAGTTGATCAATCAACTAAATTTATGAATTTCCTTCACATTAATGAAATTATGTAATTAAATTGGCTTTCTCAGTTATATCTCAAGACGAAAGTCTAGTAAAAATGAGTTCTTCTATCTATTCACTCTGACTATGAGCACATATTTAGTTTTAATTCTATGAAAGAACATTAAAATTCATTGGGTATGGAATAAAATGTCAGTATAGATTTTCATCCTCAAAATAATGGTAAACTATGTAAAAAATTCATACCCTAGAAAATAATATTTATTATCTTTCAAAGGATTACTAGGGAATTTGGGATCAATATATTTCTTTGGATGTGTTTTCTTATAATAACAATTTCATTCCACTACACAGACAAAACAACTTGAGTCATTATATCAAAAGCAGTGTCGGAAGTGAGATTATTCGAGATAAATATGGTGAAATTAATTTTGTGTTACTATAAATGGTCATGTTAATTATTGATATGGTGAATCTGATTCAACAATATATGAAAATGTCCCATAGCAGGAAGAAAATTTATGTTGATTATGAGAGGAAAGACTATTCTTTTGAGGTAGGTTATTGTGTTTTTTAAAACTATCTCCACAGAATATCTTTTTGTATTATTTTAAATAGAAATTGATTTCAATGGTTTATTAGACCATATAAAATCCTGGAAAATGTTTCATAATTTTCAGAGAGAGTGGATTTCCCCCTGAGTTTATCCTATATAGAGAATATTTTTCATTCTCAATGTTATGGAAAAAGGGGTTGGATTCATTTCATGTTGTGATCCATATAGTATATTAGTTGGGGAAAAATATATTTTTTTATAAGGAATACAACATTCATATTTTTCACTATAGGGATCATTTTTTGGGGAATATTCCAATTCATCAAGTTAATTTTTATGTAAAAACCATATGGTTGAAGAAGAAACAATGGAATTTGAAAATCCAATGGGGTAATGATATCAGCCTTTTTTAAAAATTGGATGAAATAGAAATGATGTACTTTTTAAAAGGATATAATAATATAAAAACCCAGTTACTTAAGGAATTTAAAATATTCATAAATTAGATTATTATAGTCATTATAAATAATGTTATGTAATTTTTAAATCCAAAAAGCAAATAGTTTTAAAGAAACTTTTTTATCTAAAGGATTCATTTAAAATTTTATTTTCTAAATTTAAAATTTTATATTTTATAAAACTAATCTAGTTATTGAAATAAACATATCCAAATTAATTTAGGGTTAACTTTTTGTTTTTTTTTCTGAAAATAATGATTATTTGGTGAAAAGTAAAATATACAGATTTTATAAAAATGTCATTTCATTACAAAAAATTATGTTATTTGAGATACCCATTGTGATTATAATATGACTAAAAGTAACACAAATATTACTTATTTATATTTAATTCCATTAAATATACTTTAATCATCTTTACATTTTTATTTTGGTGATTTTTTATTTTTGGAATTAAGAAAACATTTTTTCTTAAAACTACTTCAATGTGCATAATATTTCTATATTTTCATTAATTAAAAACCCAATATTGGGGAATTATATATATGAAATTTATAAATTAAATATAAAAAAATATTAATTTAAATTAATAAAAAAAATATTTATATTCTTATATTTAATATAAATTCATCATATGCTTGAAAAATACATTTCTTGAAAACCCAATTTTTTGTCACATATACAGGTTTAATATTAAATTAAATTTTGTCACTTCTGTGAATTAAAATATTACAAATAGATTAAATAATTTCAATCCACATAATTTATATTATCTAATAAATTCATATAATATTTTTTTATAATCAATTGGGAAAAAATTAAAAACATTTACCATGGTTACACTGAAAATCGGTTTACCAGGGGTTGACCTAAATTCGTTAGGGTTAAAATGACCAAAAAAATTGTATATATTTTATTGGTTGTCAATATTTTGACCTTATATTATGAAATTCATGATAATGATCCATTTTTATCCATTTTTATTATTAAAAACATAGTTACACCATTTTCATTCCAAAAATTAAAACTATAGAAGTCGCATCAGTAATAAAAGGCTACATCTCTCCTATCCCCATTACACCCCCAAATCCAGTTGCATCTAATAAGGCCTAATCAACTAAATTTTCATAATTAATACCCATTACCATGAACCTCATATGGGATCATAAATCCATCCTTATAAAAAATTTTGTTAAAACAAAATTTTTTTTGAAGAAGAGGATAATAAAGAAGATATATTACAATTCAGACTCAAGTTAGGTGACCACATCAAAATTTTCTTTCATTGAGAAAAAAATTATTTTATCTAAAAAAATTATTTTATAACATGTATTTAAATCCCATTTCACCTGTTATATACATAATTTCTCTATTCTGATGATATTTACTATTTTATTTAATTATAGTCTTTCATAGGGATTAAAATGGTAATTTATCCAAAGTTGTAAGGGGACTATCTCTAAAAAAATAATATTTTAATTTTTCCATATAACCATATTTTTCTTCCATATGCATATTTTTAAAATTAATTTATAATGTAATTATATGGATGTAAGAGTTTTATAATGCACATTAATTCCTTTTATTCAATGAATTTTTAAAGGGTATTTTTTACAGAATGTTTGACATTATTTATAAATAACAAAAGTAATGTTCTATTTTGACATATACACCAACAACTAATTTTACTACAACCAAGACCATTTTTTATTTCAGTCCTACCTTTAAAGTATTAATTTATCCTTCAAATATAAACTGGATTTCAATTTTTTCTATATATTTTTGTATTGAAAATTATTTTTCAAAAGGAAAGATAAATTAAATTTTTAATGAGGATTTTTATATGGTATCAAAAGTTTTTTTTAATTTTTATTTTATAAATTTGTGTAATAATAAAAAAGAATTATTTGTGAAACAATACTTGATATTTATATATGTGAAATGGGTGATCCCAAAACAACATATATGATGTGTTGATCACCATTATAACACATGTGTGAGCCTGATATAGCATATATGAAGGGTTGATCCCCAAAATATCTTATGAAAAATGGGAGAAAATATTTTCAATTATATGAATTGTGGCCCCATTATAGCTCTCTAATCAATTGTTTAATTTTCCATGTTTCAAAAGTAAAAGAGGGAGTTACTGAAGGTTTTCTCCTATGGATTTATTTGGTCTCCAAATATTTTTTACATGGGTTTAAAATGGGTTATGAATGAGATTAACTATGTTTTAGAAAAGGGGTTTCTATTTTCATTCAGCAGTTTTTAATTCCTTAATTTGAGAAACATGTGTGTGTATTTTAATTTTGAAATGGTTTATCTAATTTTCTCTAATTACCTTTAGATAAAGGTAAACATTTTGTGGGTTTTCATTTTATTTCACTGGGCTATTTTTTCCTTAATTGATATTTTTTATGCATCCCACATTTTTAAAATGTTTTTCATGGAGTTTATTGATGGATAAGGGTATGGAACAATTCAAGTTGAAATCTATTATGATTGGTCATTAAATCCCCTCCAATTTCTCGAAGGCCTTACGTATTTTTATTATTTGAAAAAAGAACCTTTTAATGGATAAAGGGGAAAACTAGACAAAATTCATGACCTAAAACATTAACCGACCCGAATATCATAGAAAACAAATTCCAGACTGAAAACATAGGACTTCCCCTCCCCATCAATTGATACATGATAAAGAACTCACCCAATGTAGGGCTTTACAGTAAACATGTGTCCTATGACGAAACAGATGCCTGATCTGATGAGTGTTGCCATACCCTCTCAAATTTCCAAATCTGTAAACCCTTCACATGTGAGACGTCAGCTCTAAAACCTCCAAGGGCCTGAACCTTGTGGTCATGTTTGAATTTGTTTCTGATCCTGAGTCATGAAAGCATTCCAGAGAACAAAATATATTCATCCACAAAAATGAGAAACCAATGTCGGAATCAAAATCAGTGAAGCCCCGCTGATTCACAAGGCACCTCCACCACCACAATGGTAGATGACTGAGGAGATAAACGAGCCAAAGAGCATGAAGTCGAGTCTTCGCCATCTAGGACTGGAAGACGAAATAACACATCATTGGAGTGTCACTGTTGAGGGGATCTGAGTCAATTTGAACCAACACCTCTACCTTGGGCATGAATTTGGTCAGAACAAGGCTGCAGAAGAACCCTCCCCAGGTTTCCCAAAGACCGAACCATGAGAAGCGAAGGGCCAATGAAGAGTGATTCTATGGGGAAAAAAATTCTAAAAAACACTGAAACTGTTCAAAATTATCCAAATTATATTATATAGTTTTGTTTTGTATGAATTATGAAAATATTCTAAAAAACTCTAAAAATGAAATGATCCTTAAATTATGATAATGAATACATGGCATAAAATATATAATGTATTATTTTTGGTAAATCCCTTATATGAAAACAATGTTATTTGGAATTTATACAAAGCTTCTCATGGGGCCACATTCTCGTCATGATGATACCTTACGAAATCATATTAGGTATAAACTGGATATCAGTGGTCTACTCCTAGATTGACATTCATCAAATATGAGATAGATTCATTCGAATAAATGGGATTATATTTTCCTTTTTATGTGAGATAGATCTAAATGATAGATGATTTTTTCCTTACGAGTAGGAATCCACAACACATCACCAATCACATTTAATTTTTTTTATTTGTGCAGTGGAATATTTAGGCATATATATTAATTTAGTTGTGGACTAGGGCTATAACGACATGTGATTCTAAGGCCTAGAGAGCCCATAATGGAATTTTAAATTTTTTTATGGTACGTTCTGTAAACGGGTGGTCGGGTTTTCATAACTTTTGAACTAGTTCATGGATCGATAATATGAGGACACTATGGAACCAGGAACGTCGGGATTCTACTATAACAGACTTAAACTCTGCTGGAAATGGATGAATGGAAACGTTTATTTTTAGACTTTTTAGAAAATAATAAAATAACATTAAAATGTTATTTTCATTTCTTTTTTCATCCAATGAGTTGCGACACAGTGATGTGGTGGTGTGACAAGGTGGTGACGACAAGTAGCATTAATAAGGCTCATTAATGGAATGTATCACGTAGAATAATGATATAATAAAGGAAGAGTAACACTGACATTGTTTCATAAAAAATAGCATATCGAGGTGACATTGAAGCATAACTTAAACGATATGATGTGATTTCCTTTTTATTGTTTAACATGTTGGATGAAGAATTAAACATAGAAGATTCTCTGATGAAACTTGGGAGAATCTCCTCTCCAATGAAGAACGATGACCACCAGGGGATCTTCATCATCTTCGACGCACCTTGAAGAAATTATAAGGAAGGGATGACGTCGACATCTCGAACTCTCAAGGACAAATGCTTTGTCATGGAATGTAAATCTTGTAGGGGTTTGATTTTTATTTCATAGTTATTCCCCGCTCTACTTACTCTAGAAAAGATGAACACTGATCAACCCCTAAACAAGTGGATTTGTGATTCATGCCTTTATGAGGGACGGTGGCATTCCATTGGGATTTGTTATTTGAGATTCAAACCTTTCATGAAATGATTAAACATCAATCATAGAACCTCCCTTTGATTTAAACCTCTAATGTAGAGGTCCTAGGACAACACAAACAAGACCTGAGCACCTTCTCTCATGCGTTATTGATATATGCATTCTGGATTTTGAAGAAGTTAGATTCCAGGGCATGAGAAGGGATGGAGGCAAACCGAGAGGATCGTAGGCAGAAACAAATCAGAAAACAGACCACCGGAGAAACTCCGGTGGCCCCTGGAAGGTTTTGTCGGTGACTAATGGTGGTGGCTGGGCCACACCAACCGTGTGAATCACTTGGCACCAACTATTGCTGCGACAGCAATATAGGCGCCCCTAGCTGCGTCGGAGTATGGGGGTACACCGTAGGTACGTCACGACTGTAGGAGGCCACGTCCAATAGGATGCGGTCGAAGGATTTATAGCACTAGGCGGGAACCGCATAAAGGGGGTGGCCCGTATCTAAGCCATTGAGATCAGCTGGGTGAGCCACGGTCTATCAACTATGGTTGGAAGAGGAGACCCACCAGTGTCTCATGGGGTAAAGGAGACCGGACGCAGCAGGTTGTCGCATCCCATCCATGCGACACACCACCATTCCGCCCCCTAGAGGACCGAGATTGGGCTGGCAGGCCCTTCCCCATCCAAATGGGATAGAACCATGGCCTAATGGGCCTGACCCATGTCCATCGGGCCAGGCCTGACTAGACTAGGTTGTCGGGCGACCCGGAAGGCTGGACCCTTGGCGAAACTGGGTTGGGTCCTGCAAGTCTCAATTGGCCTAACCCTCTGGCTAAGTCGGACCAGACTGACCCCGACCATGAACCAGGTCAGTTCAAGTCCATTTAATTAATCTAGTTCATGTAGGACCCCCTGACTGGGTTGGTCGGGTCTGTCTAATCGGATCTTATTGTGCCCCTTCGCAACTACCGATCTGTTTTCCTAAACGCTCGTATCTTGAAAATTGTGCATCCGATTGATGATCCATTTACGACATTAGGACCCTATTTCTGATTTAGAACTTTGGGAATAATATTTTATAACTTTAAAGGATTCTAAGATGTGATGAATGGTTTGACGAGCGGTTCTCCAAAATGTACTATGTACAAAAACATGCGGTTGGGTGAGAACAAAAGACTAATCGGTAACGGTTTGGTGCGAAGCGGCTCAATATAACTCGGTAGGACCATGGTGGGGAGTTTATCTATGTTACCTAAAAAAACCTTGGTACAAGTCCAGATGAGTACCTCAATTCAACCATGGTGGGAAGTGGCTCTGTGCGACCCGGTAGGCCCATAGTGGGGAGCAACTCTGTGTGATCCATCATACCCACGGTATTCATCATTGATCAGAACCAAATGAGTCCTAGGTTAGTGTGAAGTGGTTCTCTGTGACCTAGTAGGCCCACTAAAATTGATAGAGTAGGATTTCATTATCATCCAAGAAGTTTGACGAGATTACTTATGATGCTACTGTCACTACCCTAGAATATACCTATTGTGTGCAGCCTCTTTTCTTTTGAGTTATGTGTTTGAGATCATTCTTGGTGGCATTACATATATGTTATTTTCCATTGTGGTTTTCCATCTTATATAACTGAGAGACCTTCGAGGGTCTCGGGGTCCCTATTGAGTATTGTTATACTCACCACTGTAAGGGATTCTCTCACACTTGTTGTGTTTGGTGAAGACATTCGGTGTTTTGACTGAGGTGCTCAAGGTGCATGAGACAGACAGATGGTACAAAGGTGGACTTGGTTTCCTAGGACTAGGTGGGGCCTAGATTGACTAGGTGGATTGGATATACTACTTAGACTTCCAGTATCTTCCCTCGTATTATTTTTTATGGTTTATCAAGGATGACCATCATAGCTCCTTTTGGAACATTTCATTCCTATTTATATTGTTGGGTTTGTATTCTGGCCTACTTTATTTCAGTTGTACCTTTTACTCAGTTTGTTTTAGTGTACGTTCTTCCCCTTTCATTTTGTTGGTACATGGTTGGGTGTGTGTGTGTGTGTGCGTATAGGTACTATGGAAAATGCCTCCCACTTCATGGTTGGCACATTTGGTGCTAGTCGCTAGCCCCTGGCCTACTGGAGATAAGCATGGGGTAGTTATTGCCCCAGCCTCAACCGATAGGTCCTGATGAAGTGGTATAAATGAGAGTTTGATCCTACCAAAAAGACTGAGAGTTTTTTTTTTTTGGGAAATATAGTTTAAGTGTTTCGAGTTTGACTTTCAGATTCAGGGAGTCCAGTGTTGTTGCGATGGATGACGTATCCATAAACTCAAACCATGAATTATTATTCTTGTCTAAATAACTGAAAATATTTGTTTCATAAGTGTCTCCTTATTTTATTTTGAAAAAATGTCATCTCACCATGTATAACCTTCTGACAATGGTAAATGATGATCTATTTTAGGATTCCTTCATGTGAAAGACCATTCTGGATCCCGATATAAGGTCATTGGGAGATCCCGCCCACTAACGGGGCATCTGTTCAGGTACCAGTGCTTTAGATGGCCCCACTAGGTGATGCACTAGTGCTACCACTAATCGATGGTTATCATCTACTGCTGGTGGTTACGGAGGACGAAGTTCGTAGGCTCAGTTCCCAACATGACTTTATAAGTCAAATACCTCCTAGGATCAGGGGAGAGATGGATCCTAAGGTCACTGAGGACTGGCTGGAGGTAGTGACGTAGTACATCCACTTAGTGAGGACACCACTTGACCAGATGGAGATCCTGGAAGCGAGCCTTCTCCCAGTATCAATAGGGAGAGTGTAGATCATGACCACCCAAACACATGATGTGGCGACCCTTACCTGGATAGAATTCAAGTCGATTTTCTAAGAGTAGTTTTTCCCCGAGACCTTGCACTCTGTGTTCATTAAAAAGTTTCTTTTCCAGTAGTGGGGTGGAATGATGGTGGATGAGTACACATTGAGGTTCCTCGAGCTTTCCTGCTACTCAACAGACATTGTGTGAGACCCTTTCCTCAGTGTTCGAGCCTTCGAGTAGGGACTCAGGCAGGAGACCAGGGAATTAGTGTTATCTCTCAGAATCCCTACATAGGTTGGGGTGCTGGAGTGATCCCTTCTAGTGGACTTATTTATGGTGTGTTAGACACTAACAATTAGAGCCTCCAGGAGACCCCGGGTGGAAGACTCTTTTGAATGAAGCAGACAGCTGACACGTGAGACTATTCATGCTATTACTTTTAGAGGATGACCCTAAGACACTGGGTCGGCAGTACAGGGCTCATAATCCAAGGGGAGTCAACATGGAGCTATGTAGTTCTCTGTGTGCATCAGGTATGGACACATGGAACATGACTTCCCGACCCGCCATACAGATGACCAGCTGACGTTCTAGGGTCCACCGAGGCAGCAACAACAGCTTATGCAAGGAGTTCTGTAGGGAGGAGGATGTGGAAGGGTATATGGTCCTGCGGTAGGTAGTGGGCAATTATTTGAGGTATTACCACCACCACCCTCAGGTTTTCCACCCCTACCTTAGGGAGCATTTAGACAGGGGCGACCTATACTCCTAGTAGGAGAGTGTTGTGACCCCAGTGCTCTAGAGATAATCCGAGGATTGATTTGTTCCTTCTCCACCCTAGTTTTGGTACATATAGACATAGGTTCTACTCACTCCTGCCTTTCCACGGGCTCTCATTCGGACCTCAAAGATTTCGGTGGAGTCGTTGGCTTGATCCTTGTAGATAGAGACTCCTACATGAGGTGATTTGACAATTATACACTAGTTCCGGTAGTGTGATCTCACTCGAGGAGGTGAGAGCATCAGCTGGGATCTCTTAGTAGTGGTGTTGAGGCCTAACAACATCATCTTGGGTATAGACTAGATAACTATAGTCCTTGCTGAGATCGAATGTTTTAGGAATATAGTGTTGTGTGTCTATGGAGATGGGACAATGTTTTCCTTCACTAGTGAGAAGGAAACCCTTGCCACACAGGATATATTCTGACGAAGGATGGTGAAGAAAATCACTCATCAGTTGGCTAGACTCACCCTCGGTGTCATGAACGAGAGAAGTTTGAGATATCTGATAGTGGTGGATGTGTATGATGATGTTTTTCCTGTGGATGTTCCGGGGATACCTCCTTGAAGTGATGGAGACTTTTTTGTCAACTTTGACCCCATGACAACACTAATATCCACATCGGTATATCGGATGACTCCCGTGGAGCTTTGTGAGCTGAGGGTATAGCTAGAGGACATGCATGAGAATGGTTTCATACGGACCAGTGTTTCACCATGGTCAGCCCTGATGCCTTTTTCTAATAATGCATATGGGAGTTTGAGGATTTGTATGGAATTTCAACATGTGAAATCAGTGATCGTGAGGAACAAGTATCCACTAAATAGAATTGATGACCTCTTCGGCCATCTAAATGGAGCTAAGTGGTTCTCAATGATAGACATCAGATAATGTTATCACCAACTTTGGTATGGGATGAGGATGTACCGAAGATCGCCTTCAGGTTCCGGTATAGCCACTATGAGTTCTTGGTGAAGCCTTTCAGCATAACCAATGACCTAATAGTGTTCATTTTTCTCATGTAAAGTATCTTCCAGCCTTAACTTGACCAGTTCATCGTGGTATTCGTTGAGGAAATCTCGGTATACTCAGCGTCAGGGGAGGCACATGCTACAAACCTATGGATAGTTCTGGATACACTCTAAGAGAACTAGCTCTATATTAAATTCTCAAAGACCTAGTTCAAGATTTAGGAGGTCAAATTTCTATGACATATAATCTTAGATGCTTGAGTTTTGGTAGATCTAGTAAAGATAGAGGTAGTGATTTCTCAGGAGGCACTTAGGAGCATGAATGGGGTGTAGAGATTCTAGGGGTTGTCTAGTTACTATCATATTTTTTTACCCGACTTTTCTAGATTAGCAGCACCCTTATCACCCTTCACACAAAAGGGACAACCCTTCATGCAGACAAAAAAATTTCATTAGAGTTTCCATCAGCTGAGGCAGAGACTGACTAGCGCCCCCATCTTGAGACTACTATAGAAGTGTGTTCGGTGTGTAGTTTACTGCAACACATTGGTGACCAGACTAGGTTGTGCCTTAATACAGGAGAGAGCAGTGATCACCTACGGATCACGATAGTTGAGGTAGCATGAGAAGAACTATGTGACCCATGACATGGAATTTTTCACCAGTGGTCTTTTCCCTAAATATGTGGTTTCACTACTTGATGGGTGAACAGTTTACCATGTAATCTGACAACAAGAGTCATAGGTATATCTTCTCATAGAAGGATCTGATCATCAGTCAGCGGTGATGGATGGAGTTCCTCCGGGTCTATGAATTTCAGAGAGTCTATACTCTTGGTAATGGGAATGTTCAGAAATGCACACAGCAAGAGTTGTAGTCTATAACTACTGAGTGAGAAGATAGAGCATCTATCCATGATGTAGATAACCACAGTGGATAGTGATGGAGAATCTTACCTCCATTCTATGATTGTCACTCCCACACTCTTAAAGCATGTTAGGGAGGCACATCATATGTATGTTGAATGTGAGGCACGACATGATAAAATATCCTCAAGACGTTCTCCTGTTGGATTTTAGATATGTGGGGAGTAGGTCATCCTTTTCTGAGGGTGCATCATAGTATCAGTGACTTTGTGAGAAGATGTTTTGAGGGAGTTCCATAAATCCCCTATTCTGGTACATTTTGGAGTTGAAAATATGTACCAGGAACTCTGACATCATTACTAGTGCCCAGGGATAAAGAAAGCATGTGCCGAGTTCATTTCAAGATGCCTCACATTTCAGTAGGTGAAGGCCGAACATCAGGTTCTGCTAGCTTGGCCTATCCAATATAGGTACTAGAGTGGAAATGAGATGGTATCTTGATGGAGTTATTGACAGGGTATCCACGTAAGTGAAAAGTCCATGATTCTATTTGGGTGATCATTGACTGACTCACCATTTCATCTCACTTCCTACCCATTCGGTAGAAGGGACCAATAGAGGGCTTGGGACGCCTCTATATCCAACAGATACTGTGGCTCTATGGGGTTCCTTGGATTATTGTCTTAGACCGTGATGAAAACTTCACATCCCGATTGTGGAAGGGATTACAAGAGGTGTCCGGGACTCAATTTCTCTTGAGCACAAGTTTTATTTCCCAGATGGATGGTCAGACTGAGCGGACCATACAAAACCTAGTGGACATGCTACGTGATTATTTCCATTACTTTGGTCATAGTTGGGGGGACAACCTACCACTAGTGGAGTTTTCATAGGTCAAAATATATCACTTCACCATTGGCATGGAACTATCTGAGGCCTTGTTTGTGCAGCCTTGCAGATCACCCAATTGCTAGACAGACCCCGGGGAGTCGGCAGTCATGGGTCCGGAGATGGTACGGGCTACCACCAAAAAGGTGCATATCATCCAGGAGAAGATGAGGATTTCATAGATTAGGAATATGTCTTATGCCAATGGAATATAGGGACCCTTGGATTTTGAGGAGAGAGACCATGTGTTCCTTTGGGTATCTCCACCACAGTGGTTTCAATGATTTGGCTAGGGTGGAAAGCTATCTCTGAGGTTCATCAGACCCATTCAAATCCAGATCAGAGTTGCTGAGGTGGCATACCGCATAGCCCTTTCCCCAAAAATTCACCGAGTGCATTATGTTTTCCATGTGTTGTAGTTGAGGAGGTAAATGTACAACCCATCCCATGTCATCCACTCAGAAGAGCTAGACATTGACTTTGGCGTGACATTTGTAGAGTTCCCCCATAGAGATAGTGGATCGATGGGATCAATTCCTATATGGGTGGTTGATTCCTTTGGTGAGATTCTGCTGGGGTCATGGGAGTCTATAGAAGATCACATAGGAGTGGGACGTGTAGACTCATGCTCAGTACCCCCATTTGTTGGTCTAGATATTTTTTTTTGCATTTCGGGGACATAATGCCCAGATGTGTAGAGATTGTAAATACATGGAATAACCATATTTTTTTATTTTATGGAATTATTCTGAGACTGTGTGCTCTGACAACAGGTGATTCTAAGGCCAAGTGAGTACATAACGGTTTTTTTAATTTTTTTGATGTACATTTAGTAAAAATGCGACCAGTTTTTCCTAACATTTGTACTGGTGTTGGGATAAAAAATCTAAGGACACTTTTGAACCCAGAATGTCGAGACTTTCTTATAACGGACCTACATCATCTGGAAAGGGCTGAACGGAAATTGTTTTTTTGGTTTTTTTCAAAAATAATAAAATAACTTTGAAAAGTTATTTTATTTTATTTTTTCATCCGACGAGCAGAAACACAACAATACCACGTTGTAACAATGGGGCAGGGACAAGGCATATTAATGAGGACCATTAATGGACTTTATCACACATCTTAATGAAAGGAATCATTATAGCGATGATTTTTCATAAATAACAATGTGTAATGATGTGATGTTAGAGCCTTATTGAAACACTATGACGTGATTTCCTTTTTATTTCCAAATGCATTAGTGGACAGAGAATTAATCATGGAGAATCCTTTAAAGAAACTCCAACGAATCCCCTCTCTAACAAAGAAAAATGAATGTCTATGGATATCCATCATCTTCGACGCACCTCAATGAACAAAGCCAGAAGTGATGACATTGAGATCTTTAATTTTCGAGGATGAACGCATCGGCATTGAACGTCAAAGAGTAAGGGGTTTTATTTTTAGTTCAATGTTCTTCCCTGCTCTTCTTTTTCAAGAAACAACAAACACAGATCGTCCAATAAAAACATTGATCCTTCATTCATGAATTTATGTGGGAGGGAGACTTTTCTTAGGGATTTATTATTCAGTATTCGAACCTTTCCTGAAATGATTTAACATCAATCCCTGAACCACCCCATTGATTTAAACCTCTAACGCGGTGGGAACGGGCTGACACAAACAATATCCGAGAACCTCTTCTTGTGCGTTTTTTGTAAAATCCACAACCATAGAAAGGTTTTTTCTCTTTTAATATTTGGTTTGAATCAATTATATTGGATAATTAAGTGCTTTCCAAAGTGCTTAAGGAGGTACGGTGGTGTTCTGAGGGTTCAAGACACAAACCAATGGAAAACGGGGATTTTCTGGGTAGGTTGCATGGTCTTCACATGGTTAGTGATAACCATATAGACAACCCAGGAAACTAAGTAGGAGGGAGGTTTTTGGATAGTGGTATCAACATTGTTTGGACATGGTTTGTAAAACCATGTGGGTAAACATTACAGCACAGAAACATTTAAAAAAATTACAATTTTTCCTCTCCATAATTTTAAACCCCAACTAAATATTTCATCCCCATTCACCCCTCTTCACCCTAGGAATGATCCAAATCTCCCAACGAATCCAAGAAATCAATCTCCTTTGTTTCTATGTCATTTTTGGTGTTTTTTGTCTTGGATTTATTCTTTGGGTAAGCCTAGTCCTGTCCTTGCTTCTCTTTTGAGTTTAGGGTTATTGTCTTCTCTTCTATCCATTCGAAGCTCCAAGAACCTAATCATTGGGGTAGATCTAGGATGATTCTTCTAGGGTTGGTTGAATCAGAATCTAAGGCCTCTATTAAGAGTGGTTCCACCAACAGAATTGAGGTAGGTGGTCTACATGTTATCTCCCATGGTTTACTTGTGGATTTGTGCATGTGTGGTTTTGTTCTTGGGTGTCTCTTGGTATGTTTTGATCACCCTTTTCATTATTAGGTAAAATGGTTATTAAAAATGTATATGGAGAACCTCGCAATCCCCATGGGATGTGGTGAGGGTGATGAAACTAATCTAGGTCCACCCATGGGGTGTCCTGACTTTTCCGGACCTAGGAATTTGTGAAGAACAAGTGAAATTGTTGTGTAAATATGTAGAGCCCTTGATAAACATGTTGATGTGATTAATCATGTTAAGATATAATCTAGATGATGCACGTAGGCTTGATACTAACCTAAGGGATATTGGGTTAATATATATAAATGATTAAAGACCATGATAGAATGGATTGTGAGTATGGTAATGAAGCCTAGTGAGTTAGGCATAATGAACAAAGCCTCATGAGATATTCATAATGAATGACTGATTAGTGATATAAGCATAATAAAAGGGAAATCGGGCTAAGTGTTTAAATTATGTGAAATGTGGTAAATGTGTTAATGAGTTAAGGTAGGTTTTTATCTCTTATGTTATTATTATGATTTTTTGTTTGCCTTGTGAAATGGTAGTGATGTTGTGTGAATGGTTGATGGATATACATATATATATATATTATGTGCACATAGCTTGGTAGTGTGGGGTATTGACTGAGGTTCTATGCCCATGGGGAGAGTTTTATTGAGTCTCTAAACTCCACCCCTAATGAATGGGTTACGGAAGTGGAATGATGCTCTATTTCCTTATCAGTCCCATCCACCCGGATTGTCGTTTCGAGGTGTGGATATGGTTGACATGCGGAAGTTGGTCCTAGTGAGATAAGACAACTATTTATTTCTCATGTATGTGATTGTGTACATTATGTTTTGTATCTTGTGGTGCATGATGACCCATGTTAAATGCATTTGAAATGGTATGTAATGGGAAATGGGATGAAATTGTAAGGTAAGGAAATGGTAATAAATGTTGGTGGTGGACCTAAAATGGAAAAGGGAACTTAATATTTTCATGTAATTTATTATTAATTTACCATTTTCATGATCAATTATTTATATTGGATATTTTGTAGACACTGTTGGAGGTGGCCTACTAAGTTTTACTCCCACCCTACTCGGGCCGCAGTTGCGTACCTCAGTAGAATTCATGTTTGTAGGTCAGGTGATGGGAAAACATCCTTTCTTGGTAGTTGGGTTGGCATGGGTGTGCGTGTAGGAGGACGTAGACATGGTGTTAAGACCATTTTGGGGATTCTGCAGTTTTTATTCATTTTTTTCTTTTGTTCACTTTTTCACTAGTAGCATGGCATAGCATGTTAACTGTTGGACCTGGTTGTACCCCATTTTGGGGAATGGTTGCTATTCATGCTCTTTTAATGTTGATTATTTTTCTACAGGTTGATTATATTTGTTACTTATACTCTGATAAAATGGGGTAATGTCTCCCAAATTGACTATTAAGAACCCCGCTGCTAGTCGGCAACCATTTGCATTTGGAGAGGCCTGCTTAAGGTCATTTAACCACCTGTCATAGAGCACCAGTTTAGTGGATTTTGGGTCTGGGACATTACATTATAGATGGAAACATTCTCAAAGTGGGGGAAATTCGATTTTGGGGCCTAAGCAGGGATGGAGGCAACCCGATAGGACTGTAGGAAAAGTTAGAACAAAAAACAGACCATCGGAGCAACTACGGTGGCCTGCAGAAGGTTCCACTAGTGTCAGTGACCAGCCCATGTCAACCATTTGAAGTGGGTGGTGCCAACTAGGGTTTTGGATATAGGGTAGGCGTCTGGACCACACCAACCATAATAGTGGAAGGTGGCATGCCTTCAGCACATTGTGCGGTAGGGGGAGTCATGGTGCCAAGCGGGTGATGCATTAAGGGGGTGGCCTGCATCTGTGCCATTCATTTTAGTTGTGTGATCCATGGTCCATCGACCGCAGTAGGAGGAGGAAACCATGAGGCGTCCCATGAGGTAGAAGAGACCGGACGTGGCAAATTACTGCATCCCGGCCAGGCAGCACACCACCAAGTTTCCCCATTGTGGACCGGACTGGGGCTGGCTGGCTGGACCAGCAGCCCAAATTGTTAGACACGCGGCCCAGTGGGTCGGAGATACGCTGAAGGACCGGTCCTAAATCCCAGTAGACTAGAAACACACCGGTGGGCCGTACATGCACCAAGCAGGCCAGACCCATTCAAGAAGGCAGGATCCGTGACCTTTGGGCTAGGCGAGACTAGACCGGGTCACCAGGTGACCCAGTGGGCTTGATGCTTGGGGACATGAGTCTGCAGGGCTGGGTCACCGGGGGACCCGGCGGGCTAGGTCACCATAGGACCCAGTGGGTTGGGTACCATAAGTCTTATTGGGCCTAGCCCACTGTCCAGGTCAGACTAGACCGACCTTGACCCAAGCCAAGTCAGGTTGAGTCCTTCTAATTAAACAGGGGTATGTGGGATGCCCGAGCTGGGTTAGTCATGTTAGTATGACAGGGTCAGACCGAACCTCATTGCAACTGGTCCCTTATTTACTAAAACACCATTATCATGCAATTCGTGCGTCCGATTGTCATTCTATTTGTTCCATTGGGACATTATTAGTGATTTAGATTGTTGGGAGTGTTTTTTGGTGATATTCATGGATTTCAGAATGTGTGAAATGTCTTGATGAGTGGTTCCTCCAAGTGCACTACGTACGGAACCTTGCGGTTGGCTGAGACACAGAGACTGCTCAACGACAGCCCAGTGGGAAGCAACTCTTTTTTCCCTATCGATCCCATGGTGGAGAGTGACTCTGTGTGACTTGGTAGTCCTATAGTACTCAATAGGAGTAGTACCTCAGTTCATCCAATGTGGGATGTGACTCGTTGTGATCTGATATGCCCACAGCGGGTAGAGGCTTTATGTGACCCAGCATACCCACAGTACTCATTGGTGATAAGTACCATAGCATTCCAAGGTTAGTGTTACGTTGTTCTATTTGACTCATATGGACCATTGTAATCGATAGAGGAAGAGTTCTACAGAAGATAAGGATTTTGATGACATGACTGATGATGACACTATAACTACCATATAATATACCTAGTTTGAGGTACATCTTTTACATTGTGATATATGTTTGAGATCATTCTTAGTGGAATTACCACTGTGGTATTTTCCTTTGTGGTTTTTTCTTTTATGGATTTATGAGGGATATTTAGTAGTCACATGGTCCCTAATGAGTATTGTTATATTCACCCCTTCACTGACTTCACCCACACATATTGTTTCTCGTGTCAATGATCGACGTTTTGATAGAGGTGCTCAGTGGGACAGGGATGACGGATGCTATGATGGTGGACTTGGTGGCCTAGGAAAATGTGTGGCCTAGTAGGACAAGGTGGACAAGACATACTACTTCAAATTCCATTAGATTCAATAATCTTATGAACAGGTTGTATTTTTTACAGATGGCCATTAGATCTCCCTTTTGTACTTTGGTTGTTCCATTTATTTTTGTTGCTTTTGTATTCTATCCCACATTCTTTCAGTTGTACTTTTTACTCAGTTTGATTTAGTGTACTTTTTTCCCATTTTAGTGTGTTGGGACCTAGTTGGGAATGTGTTTGCGTACAGGTAATCAAGAAAATTCCTCCAACATTCCATTTGAAGCCTTCGGTGCCAGTCTCCATCCCCTGGCATAAGGGAGGTGGGATGGGGGTAGTCTGGGTATGGGCCCTGGGAGATAGGTAATGACAGATATAGACTTTTCATCAACCTTCAACCTTATCCAGAACAATATCTTTTATGGAATATCAATTATCCCCTAATAAACCCAAGGAGGTGAGGGTGTAGTTGGAGGGACTATGAGAGAAGGGTTTTATCATACTCAATGTGTGTCCCAAAGAAGCTATATTTATTTCATGAAAAAAGTGGATAAGAATGTGAGACTTTGTTTTTATTATTATGACCTGGAACAGCTAGAGATAAATAAAAAGTATTGAATTTTCAGGATTGATGACCTATTTGAGTATTTGAGAGGACCATGTTGGGTCTCAAAGATTGATCTATGTTCTGGCTAACACCATTTGAGGGTTTATGATGATGTTATAATGAGAAAATTCAGAATTTGATACTCAAACTATATGCTCATGGGTGTTCCTTTCAGGGTGAGAAATTATTCCACAATGTTTATAGCTCTTATAAATAAAATATTATAGATATAAGTGGATGATTTATCATTTTATTCATTGATTAATTACTCATTTAATATCTTTCAAAGGAGGAGAAAATAGAGATTTGAGGATAGTCCAAGACATACTCCAAGAGCACCGAACTTATGGTATGTTTTTTAAGTGATTGTTTTTTATATGTGATGTTCAATTTTTAGGGAATGTCATCTATTAGCATGATTTATATATGGACAAAAAAATGATTGATGGGGTTCTTTCATTGGGGAACAAAATATCATTTCCAAGGCCAGGATTTTTCATCGAATGGTGTGGTACTACTGGGATTTTTTTTACTTCTCTTGTTTTTTATCCCCGTTGAACACCATGACATGGAAAGGGTAGACCCATATCTTGACTGAGTTGTTCAAGAGATACTTTATAGTGTTGAGATTGAGGATATATGGTTCTCCTATATTAATACTACTAGAGGTTGTCATTCAACACATAATATTTTTTGATTCCTCTAGGGATGGGATTTGTTACATGCTAATGCAAATGAAGGTAGTTATTTCATATGGGTTGACATAGTTGATTCTGAATGAGTATAACTTCATGATTCACAACCTGGGTTTTGAAGTTATAGTCATAAATCTAAATATGAAAAGACACTATCATCTCGGTGAGAATTTTATTATTTACATGGAAAAATAGAGTCTTAGGTACATACTAGGTCACATCCCGACTAGTCAAGGATTTTACAATCACTACCCCAAGACCGCCTCACCAGGCCAATTGTTGGCAACTTTCACTGAGTAGGAATATTCCAAAAATGGGATGAATTAGTATAAATTACTTGTAGATACACACATCTCCAAGCATAAAAGGTTCATGAATGTAAAAAAATAAAAACAATGAATGCATACATATAATATCCTAAAACATAGTATGATGGTAATGTTCTAAAATAAAAAAAGTGGGCCAAATACAAGCCCAACGAGTAAAATATAAAGAGCCCAATATATTATATGGTTGACGACCAAGTAAAATGAAAGATCCTCAAAAGACCTTGGTTTCAAATGATCCATATGTACTCCACCCACTCCATGTCTCTATAGGACACTATTAAAAGGTCTATCATCTGTACAAGACAAAACAGATGTTGGTAAATCCCCTACAGGGTTGAGTATAACAGTACTAAGTAGAACACACACAAAACAACTATACACAAATCACAAAGTTGTGTCAAATAAATTAATGATATCATAATCGATATGTAATAGAAACAACCAAATATACTTAGGAAAGACACCATGCCACCAGGAAATCAAAACCAACTAGCATCCATAAGATTCTTCTTGATGAAATGTTCTTTCTGAGATATTACACTACAAGGCCCATGCTATCATCAGCATACACATCAGAAATGGGTCATGATCATAGTTCCCCACATGAGAAATCGCAATGGTCTAAGAATACCTCGATACAAAGATATAGGGTCACTCCCAAAACAACTGGAGGACACGAGAAACCTAGTGTTTATCACCCCGCTATTTAGGGGGTTGTATGTTGATGATAACAAAAAGCCAACTGATAAGGCCTAGAAGATAGAGGATAAACACCCTACTATGAGAGGTCACAAAAATTTCACAAACTCCAGCTCAGTAACAAGGTATTCCAGGGTATCACACTCCAGTCTCATGGAGGGATAGTAAACCTCTTTTTGAGAGTCGGCCTTAAGAGGGGATCATAATTCTATGATGTCGACACAATTAACCACTATACCTTTGAGAGAATAGACTAGATGAACATGATCAATCTATACTGGTCCATAGTATAGATTCAAAGAGGTACAAACACTCTTGAATGGGGTATAGGGTGTGTACCAGAGGGCTCACAGTGTGTCCAACTATCCCAAGGTCTGTCCATGTGAAAAATCCTAACATGGTATGTATGTCTTCATATACACAGAGTGTAGAAGAAGTATATAGAATTTATAAATGAAATGTATCCTTCTATTGTCAACAATCCTTGTCTATATATAGTGTTTGTGTCTAGGTATCGATTTGTGTACACCATGTTGTGTTTATTTCAATTTAAAATCCTTGTCACATAGCCGTTTGGTTTTTCCCATATCTATATACCCACCAAAGTGCCTGTCGAGCCTCATGAAATTGATCACATGTCGTGTGATAGGGGTCACATGTCATGCGATCCTCATATTCATCTTGAGACCCAAACCACTATTTAATGGCCCCCACAGGGCATGTAAACCTAATTTACAGGTTCTGTTTCCTTATATTTTTTACATCCAGATGTTTCTCCTCTTTTCTTCCTCATGTTATTCTTTTACCTTGATTATCAAAAGAATCATCATCATAGCTATTGGAATGTGGTCAACCAAGACATGCCTCCACTTTCTCACCAGAATCCATCCTTCAAAATGCATCCAGAAAACACCTCCATCATTAGAAATGTATTGAATCACCTATGAAGAATATGAAACCTCATTTTGACATCATCCTCCTTTGATCCTTCCATTTTCATCATAACTTCTGAAACTGAAACTACAATAGTGTGTTACATGTATGCTTTCAAAACATTATAATGAATAATAGTCATCCAATGATCAAAAACTAGGTATTGGTTCAAATATTGGCGTATGGAATAAAAATAATGACCAAGAAAATAAATTAGGGAGAAATTCCTAAAAAAGAAATTGTGAGGAACAAACCTTGACCATTGTTAATTTGGCCTCGATTTTTTGTAGTTATAAATATTAACAAATGCACAATGCAATTTCAAAACATGAACATGATATTATCTATATTCAAACCACTTCCACTAGCTCAAATTTTTGGGGGACCCCCAGATTGAAATCAACACTTCCATGAAACATAATTATCTCCTTAATATTGAGGATAACATACGAAAACAAATTTTTAAAACTAAATGGCTTAAAGATAGTGATAGAAATAAAAAGCTCTATAATTTTATTCAATGTATTAGAAATGTCTACAGACCCCGTTCTCTTCTTAAGGATAATTATATCATCATTGACTCGAAAGAGGCAATTGAAAATCATGTGGTCTCTTACTTTTATATTATATTCAATGTTCTAATCATCGAAAAATACCTCATTCATGATGTTATTCCTGTTATGTGGAATGAGAATGACAATGTGTTTCTTCTCAACGTACCACTTTATCATCAAATAAAAGACAATATCTTCAAACATAATCCTGATAGTGCCCCGGGCCCTGATGGCTTCAATAATGGATCTTTCCAACAATGTTGGGAGTTTATTCACATAGACATTTGCGAACTTGTGAAATCCTATTTTTCTAATGGTAATCTTCCTCATGGCCTAAATTCAAATTTTCTTACTATAATTACAAATGTGGATAATGCCTCTGCAATTCATCTTTTCTGACCTATTTCTCTTATTAATTCTACTTACAAAATCATTTAAAAATTGCATTCTAATAGAGTTTCGGTTTTATTCAATAGAATTTATTCATGGAATAGATTTGGATTCATCAAAGGGAGTCCTATACAAGTCTACATCTACCTGGCCTCTAAATATACCAATTACCTCAATAAAGCTTCCAGAGGAGGCCTCATTTCCATTAAGCTTCATATTAGGAATTATTTTGATACCATTTATTGGGGCTTCATATTCAAAGTTCTTCAGTCCTTTGTTTTTAATTGTTCATTAATCAATAGGATAAATTCCTTATTTACTTTGTCCTAAATCTCTATCCTATTCAATAGTTCCCTTAAGGGTTACTTTAAATTCTCCAAGGGAGTCAGACAAGGTGAACCCCTATTTTCTATTCTTTTTCCTATTGAGGAGGATTATCTAAGTAGACTGCTCACTTGCCTTGTGGATCAAAACATGTTGAAACATATTCAGGCTGCTAGAAACATAAATGTGCCAACTCATCTCCCTCATGCCAATGACTACATTTTACTTGTTAAAGGAGAGAAAAATATTATTCAAATCATAAAAGATACCCTCTCTCATTATGAAGAAATTTTTGGTCAGTCAATAAGTTGGAACAAATACAATGTTTTCATGGGAAGTTTTTTTCTTCTTCTAGAAAAAATAACATCATTAATAGTCTAGGAATCAAACAAGCATATTTACCCTTCACCTAACTAGGATTTCATATCTTTTAGGATAGACCCAAATCCATGTACTTTTCCAACGTGGTTGATCAGATCATTAAGCAACTTTCCTCTTGGAAGGGTATGTCCCTTTCAATGGTTGGATTGATCTGTCTGGTGAAGTCTATTTTTCATTTTATGTTGGTCTATTCAATGATGGTCTAAAAATTCCCAGTTGGCCTTCTGAAGAAAATCAAAGTTTACATAAAAAAATTTGTTTGGACAGGCAGTATTCTTGAAAGTAAGTTAGTCACCATCCCCTGGGATAAATGTTGTAATCCTTTAGAGAAAGGTGGTCTTGGCATCAAAATTCTCAGAATTTTTAATGATTCACTTCAAGAAATACACACCTAGATGGTAATCTATAAAAATTAGGACTCTATTGCTCTTCTAAAAAAATTATTTCTTTCAAAGTCAATGAAGGGAAATTTGAACTACATTTTCTCTTCTATCTGGCCTACTATTAAGAAATATTTTCCTAATATTATGAATATTTTTAGATGGATGGTTAGCATGGAATTCTCCCTAAACTTTTTGCTGGATAATTGGTCTGACACCCCCCTCATTTCTTTGGTCTCTTCTAATTCTCTTCATCAATATACCAATACTTCTATAAAATATGTTATGCAAGCTAGCTTCTACAATTATCCTAATAACATAATCCATGTGATTGATAACTACGCCTTTGCGAATTCCGATGATTACCTTATCTGGGAACCTTCCCACAATGGTATTCTTGATTCTAAAAGTTTCTATAAACACAATTTTTCAAACTTCGATCTTGATTTTTGGTGGCTAAAATATTTTTGAAAACCATGGATTAAACCCTCAAGATTTACTCAACTTTGGAATCTCGTATGTAACTGTGTCCCCGTTGAGGTCTGTCTTCTGTCTTTTGGGATCAAACTTTTCTCCAGGTGTTCCTTCTGTCATCAGTATAGAAACATACTAACCATCTATTCTTATCTTATTCTACTGCTTCTTCTCATTGGAATTATATTTCTAACATTTTTGACTGCAGATGGATTATCATTGATAATATCATCTTGAAATTAAAATGATGTGTGGATCTACATATCTCTCAAAAAATAAGGAACCTAATTCCCACTACTATTTCATAACTTCTCATTATAATCTGGTATGATATAAATTCTATTCTTCACAAAAATTACTCTTTTGATCTTAATGAAAGTCAGATGAGAATTCCCATTACAATCAAAAAGTCTTCTTCAATACAGAATTCTCATTGTGAAAACACTATTAGTGACTTTTATATCCTTCTTCGCATTTGGATTGATGGGCTTTACAAACATCCGAGGAGCACTTTTGATGTTTTCTAGAAAACGCAGCTCCCAGGATGGATCAAAGTGAATGTGTATGGTGCATCGAAATGGAATCAAGGAACGGCGGGACGTGGTGCTATCTTCAATGAATACCTTAGTCAGTTTCTTGGGTTCTTCTTTAGAATATGTGGTATTGATTCATCTCTGGAGGTGGAAATTATGGGGGTGATACATGCCGTCAACATTGCTAAGGAAAAGTGCTGGAACAATATTTGGATTAAAAGTGATTCAATCACTATATATCATTCCATTTGGGAGGGTGTAGTGCATCATGCCTGGCCTATGACCACCCGTTGGATAAAATTCCTTGATTCACTTATGGGGATTAAATTCATTTCCACACATTCCTTTCATGAAGAGAACCTGGCTACTGATGGTTTTGTTAAGAATAGAATCAACTAGGAAATAACATGGAAGGAGGACTTTCTGGGAGAGTTTATTCCTATTTATGATAAAGATTGTAATAAAATTCTTTCTTTCAGACTCTGGTTGTTCTCCTTTCCTTTTTTAATAAAATGTGTCTCGGTCTTCGGCCAATGCAGAACCTTCTTCTATGAAAATTGAATTGATACATTTTCTCCATGTATCATGAAATTGGATTAAAATAAAAAATAAAATAACCTACCTTGTGTTAGGATTGATTGTTGACGAAGATTAGTTATGTTTACATCCTTGATGAGATCCAAGAACTTCTTTAGTGCAACGATCCATTATCTGATCCCAATATATCATCATCTAACAATAAATATCTTCAATAGTTATCTAAATCTAGAAGGATTGAGTATCAAACCCTAAGAAAATCAAATAATTGTATAATAAATTGAGAAATAGTGATTTCTTAAAAATAACTAAAAAATTGATAATTCATTTCATTTAATTTTTTATGCTCATAGTTACCTTTTCACAAAGAAAACACACTAAAAAATATCATATTTTACCTAGGGTAAATCCTAGATTCTAAACTCAACTATTTCCTCATATTTATGATCTGGTCCCCCATCCAAGAGGTAATCAACGTTTTCCAATACATTTCAAATGTTTACTCTGGACACACCGAGCCTCAGAGTCACATTTCATCTCAATGCCTTGTCTCTAAAATATTAAATATAATATTAAAAAATTATACATGTAAAATCATAATCATTACAGTTTCCCCACCTTTAGGTTTTGTGTCCCAAAATGTCAAATCATTGTCTACACAGTGAAATGTGGGTACTGATCATAAATCTAAGGCTCGCACTCCAATGTTCTCTCTATAGGAAATATATGCTTCTAATAGACACATACTAAAGGAAATGATAAACTATAATGGTTCCTCTTCTTCCGATCCTCACTCTATTCCTAGTAGTCCATAGAGGTTTCTCCATCCCCATTGTCTAACTTTGACAAGTCAATATAATGTGATGGGTCATGAATGTATCCCCTCATAGAGGAGTTGGGGGAATATGTCCTTTACTCAATCTAACTACAGAGATACGTCTAAGTGATATTCCACCATGATAAATCTACATTGTAATTGGAAAGGTCTAACTAATATGGTATATAGCTTTCCACCCCAACTGAATCTCTATAATACACATTGAGGTGAAACCCATAGGAACACATGGATTCCCCCCACAATATCCAGAGTCCATGATTGTTTGTATGTATATGGATTATGATGGATCTGTGAAGTCCGCATACTATACAAGATGATCCGCACTTCCGTTTGTAGTTTCTAACACCAACTCTTGTCCATTGAGCGCTGACTCTCCTAGATCAATGCAACATTGTGGTGACATTGAGTTTTGGCCATGAAGATCCTCTAATGGTGTTATACCAATAGTGGAGTGGTATATTTTTCAATGAAAACTCCTCCAAGGGTATGTCATCCTATGAACTTGTCCAAATTCCAACATGATATCATGTACCATGTCCTCCATGGACTAGATGGTCCGTTCTGTTTGGATATTAGTTTGGGGGTGAAATGCTAATTTCAGGTGCATATGAGTTTTGAAAGCCTCATATAATCCCTTCCATAATTGAGATCTGTCGAAATCATCATGGGTAGAGATGACCATTAACCGAACCCCATGGCATTGTACTATCTTTTACATGTAGAGGTTTCCTATAATCTCTATTGAACACTACTCTTGGATGGTTTGGAATTGGTTGACATAGTGTGTCATTATGTGATGAACCATATGGAATCATGTACCCTCAATGTATTTGGTAATAATATCATGAATTCCATGGATACACCATCATAATTCCAATCTAGAACCTCCTGCAGTTGAGCTAAACAAGCTAGTATGTGGTGTACATCCTCTACTTTCTAAAAACTATGTCTTTAAGAGATAAAGTCTTTATCTCCTCTCTTCATTCCTGGGCACCAAAAATGACATTGTAGGACTTGATACATCTTTTTAGCACTACTATGTACAATAAAAGTAGATTTATGAAAATCTATCATAAAATATTCCTACAAAAACACTAGTACCATCATGCATCCTCTAAAAATAATGACATACTCCCCACCTCTATAAAATACATCATGAAATTTTCTTGTAGATATCTAAGTATGTAGTATCTTACAATAGGTATAACAATTATCTACCTCCCTACCACACTGTGAGAGAGGAGTGGTGAGAACCATAGACTAAATATGTGAATCACTATCAATTTTCATGAAGAAAAACTCCAATGAGGATAAATTATTCCACCCCTCATCCTAAAACTAAGAACAAGATCTTCTTATGAGAGTGTCTTCCCCCACATTTCCCTTCCTTGGAGTATATACAATCTCAAATTCATAGTCCTAAAGGAAATATATCCATAGCCTCTATATTATGATAAGATCCTTCTTATAGAAGATATACATGATACTATTGTGGTAAAAGTTAATGATGAGCTATTCATCTATTAGGCGGTGTCTCCACATATTCAATGATATGACATCCACTTCTAACTCAAGGTCATAGTTCACATATTTCTTATCATGTGGTCTCGACTTGTGTGAAAAAAATGGAAATAACCACTATCATCTAAATTAAAAAACAATCATGACTGATCCCCAATGAATCACAGAACACTATGAACATGACACTTTCCTATGGAATTATCATGATTCGAGTGTCTTCACCTCTGTCTCACCTCCTGAAATCACTTCTATAACCTTTCCATAAACATTAAATGGTTCCTATTCTATGTTAAAACATTATATGGTGCTGGAACTATGAAGAAGTAAGGAAAAACCATTTTATAGTACCCTGCCAACCTAATGAAACCCTATACATTGGTAACACTCTTGGGTGACTCCCATGCAAGCACTACCATAACTGTATTTAGACCCACATGTAATCCAAACTCTGTGATTATGTTTCCCATAAATTGGGCCTTCATAATCCATACATGACACATAGAGAGCATCAATAGAATTCTAGTCTCAGAGGTTCCCCTAGACCAACCTCACGTGTCTCATGTGATCCTCCTCAAAATCAAAACACACTTGGATGTCATCTATAAATACTAAAAATAATCTATTTAAGAAGAGGTGAAATTTGAATTTCAATAATCCCAATAAAGATTTGGCAGTATTTGTCACACCAAATGGAATCACCATGTACTCATAGTGGTCATAGTGACATCTAAATGTCGTCTTCGATATATCCTTGTCTGGTACACACAACTGGTGATTTCCTGATCTGAGTTCATTCTTTGGGAACCATTGTGCCCATATCAATAGATTAAATAGGTCATTTATCCTCATTAGTGAATAATTATTCATCAAAGTCACTTGATTCAAGAACATGTAATCCACACATAACATCAATATCTCATTCGCATACTTGGAGAACAATAACTGGGATTCTTGGGGAAAAACATTGAGTCTTACAAATCCCTTCTACTGTAAGACTCTAATTATTCCTTAATCTATCAAATATCAATGGGCGGAATATAATATGATTTTTTAGATGTTTGTGTCATCCGATTATGCATATCGATGATTAAGTATAGCACTCGGTGGTGAGGTAAACCTCAAACATCCTCAGGAATGACATCCCAATACCCTTCCAATAGTATTGGAAACTAATTTCCCAAAGCATCCACATCTCCCATAGTTAGGCAAGAGAACTAGAAAGTAATCACCTTCAATCTCCTATTCCTATGCTCATCATTCTCTTCAATGGTATCCTTTTCAACCATAATGGAAAACATCATTCATTCATCACAGACACACCCCAACCTCCCACCTAAAATAGTCAATCAGAGAATGAACTTTGGATATCTAGTCCATACCTAAGATAGCATCGTAATGCCTCATCGCTGCAATGAATATATCCCAAATAAAATCAACAGCCTGAATTATATTTCATTTTCTTCACAATAGTTAAATAATTGATTCACTCCTTATCAATTCATTAACCACAATATTTGATATAATGGCTCAACCAGAGTCTCTTTGACTCAAACCAGATAAGTGTCGATGAAGGAATTCATCACACCTATATTTATCAACACAACATATTTGGTAGACAAGGAATATATTGTACCTCATATATTCCTGGGAGCCTTATGTTTATAGGCCTCCCTAGCCTATATCCGGACTCATACCCATCCAAAATCACTCTATTCCTAGAGTGTACCACTTGGTGGTGGTGGTAGTGGTAATAGATCGACCACTGCCCACCAACTACTACTCTTTAATCCCTTATTCCACATTTTCCACTCTACAAACACCCCTACTTCAACCAATCTCTCGCCCTCAGTGGTCCTTTGATAATTTCACGTTATAATATTTAACGGTCCAAATAATCCTAATTCAAATAGCCCTAATCATCACAGGTGAAACACTGCGTACCCCATGGATTATTCAAGCAACCCTGATATCCATTCAACAATATACCTGGGTGTTGGGATCACCTATTCAAGTTGTATACATTCATGGATTCCTATAACTATCGTTAACTTTCTATTATCAATGTATTAGCTTTCAGGAGCCCACTAAAATATCCCACCCCTTTTACTTGATTTATAAGAAATATTTCATCCTCCAAATCTCCCATATGTTCCCCATAATAGGTGAGAATGAATAGGGATACTACTAAATCAGTGATTTCTTATTGCAAGACATTTTCAATGGTCTGAGATCAATAGAACTGATCCCACAACATATCCAAGGAGTACTATGATAAGTTAGTAAATGTCGCTCAATACACTACCACAATCATATTGTCTTATTATGGATGAAGAAATTCATATATTCATACCGATTTCAATGTGGATGGATTGAAAACCTCCCTATAGAGATGATCAAATTATGTATTGAATTGAGTTGTATCATCTTGTGAATGAGTCACCATTCTCCATTATTAACTAGTAGATCTCTGAATAAGTCTTTCCAGGAGGTCTTCCATCTGATCTGTAGGTGTCCTCACAAGGTGGAATATGTGAGGAACTGCCTCTAGCTAGTTTTCAGCCACTTGAGGGTCTATCCCACCCCAAAACCTAGGAGGTATCTACATCTAAAACTCATGAAATGCACTTATCCTTTGTGCATCCTCACCTCATACTACCTGTGCTAGATACTTCTCAAGGAGTGGTTATATTATTGGTAAAAGACTCATGGGTTCTATCTTTCATACATGTTCATGTATTGACGCCTCATCACTACCTGGATCTCCAATTCATCACACAATAGAAATTTTTTTCTATCTCTCCAGAGGCATACTAAAATAAAACAAGATATATCATGGACAAAATATTACATCATTGATGTTGGCCCATTAAAGACATAGAAAACAAAAGCATTCTAATATGATTCATGTACCAAAAATTACCCATGAAATAAATGTTATATGTATAGAGTCGAAAGTCAATTGATCATAGTATTGGTGTATATATATGTTGGAAAATGAAAAAACACTAGAGTTGGTTGCATGAATGACAAAATCGAAGCACTAACCACTATTGCACAATACTAAACTCACTAAATTATATCCTATGATAGAACCTGGATCTAATACCACTCTTTTGTGACTGGACCCATCAATGTCTAACCTATCACTACCCTAATCCCACCTCCAATAAGATAGGTGGTGGTGACCAGTACCAAGTAGGCATTTCCCACAAATATGAGGCATTTACCTAATGTAAATACACACACAAACAAATCTCCAAACCCACACAATGCTAAAATGTAAAACAACTGAAACAATGCATGAATACATATATGATCCTAAAATTGAGTAGAAAAAAAGAGTAATGAATGAGAAAATGAGGGAAAAATAAAATACAAACCAAAAATAGTAAAGAGTTAAACCATCTATAATAGGGAAGAATACTCCATTTTAAGATCCCAGTAAACAACTCATCCTAACAAGATCCATATATGCTCCACCCATTCCCTATCATCCTAGGATATCATCAAAAAGGGAATTTCTCTACATAAGACAAGACACATGTGAGAAATTCACATGTATGAGTGAGTATAACAATACTCAATAGTACAATTTGAAAACAATGAAATCATTGTACAAAGTATAGTTAGATCAATACAACATATATAAATAAATGTATAATGAAAACACCCATATATACTCAGGAAAGACACTATGACACAAGGTGGTGTTATCCAAATACCATCCAAAAGACTCTTCTAGAAGTAAAGCTTGTTAAAGGAGAGTCCACTCTAATAGACATCATATCATTATTAGACACTACAAAAAAGAGATCTAGATCAATGGTCCCTACCCAATAAAGATTAATGGTCTATGAAGATCCTAATACTCAGATAGGTGGTCATTCCCAAAACCACTAGTGGATTCCACCAACCCAATATGGATCAACATGCTACATAGGGGATCATATGTCGGTGATTCCACAAACCCTACTAATATGACCCACTATTTGGATTATAAATTCCCTTCTTAGGGGGTCATTACAAATCCAAAAACCCCACCTAGGGATTCAAGGATGATAAGAGATCATGTTCTAGTCTAACGGAGGGAAAATACAACACTACCTTAGACAGAACCTCTGGAGGGGATCACAATCATAAAACATGGAAATAATTATATATTGTACCCTTAAGTGAATGTACCAATAGAACACTCTCAATCTATACTTGTCCAAATTAACGAAATTAAAATCTAAAAAAATCTTAAAGGCAGTACACGGCATGTTCAAGATGGTACACGGTGTGCCAAGCTAACCCCTGGTATGATTGTATAGAAAAGCCTCACATAGAGTGTATATCTCCATGTACATGGATGTATAGGATGTAAAGGACATTTATATACACACATTATCATTGAAAAATCACATTTTTTTCCTTTTACGGTGGTCGTGCCCAAGTTTTGGCTCTTTTACCCCATTCCATGTATGTGCCCATGTAGACAACGTGTGACCTAGACATGTACTTTTTTACCATGTTTTTCTCTTTCTAATGAACACATTGAGACTCATAGAATGGGTCACATTCTATGTGACTAGGGCCACATGTCATATGGAAGGGGTCACACTTATTTTTTCCTTACTTTCATACTAAAAACATAGGTATCACAAAATGGGCCCCACAAATCATATAATCTCGATGTACACATAGTATGGCTCAAGATTTTCCAGATATAGATATTTCTCCACCATTATTCCTTAATCGCTTCTTCTACACCGATTTCCACAAGAAATCATTCCATATATATTCGATTTAGGTCAACTAATCCCTACAATCTCTTACTCATTGGAATTTGGCCAGTGAAACACATCAAGAAAACACCTCTGTCATCTGAAAAGCCATGTGCCACCCAATAAGAATAACCCTCAATATAGTCTCATCCTCCCTTAATCCATATATCATCATTATTCATTATCAAATCAAAACCTCCATCATGTGTGTCACCTTCAATTGAAATTTTTTCTCAAATGAATGGTCAAAAAATAATTAGGAACCAGGTATTGGTCAAATACTTGGCCAAAGTAATATCAGTGATGATCGAGTGAAGAAAATTTGGAGAAGTCCATAAACCATAAAATGAGACCAATGAACCTTATATATTGTTTATTTTTCCACAATTTTTTGGCATATGAAAATTTGAATTATGTGGTCAATAATTAGAATGAAAAATATATTATGTTATCAAATTATGTCACGAACCAAGCCAAGTCGACCCTCAACCGGTCACCTAGGATAGAAACATGCACCAAGGGAATCAATAGAGTACACAAGGGAACTATTTTTCCCAAATATATACAATCATACAAAGAAAAGAATGAAATTCACAACCCAAATTACATTTAAAAAAATTGAACTGAACATTATTTGTACAAGAAATTGAATGTACAACTAAATCAACAACTCAACTGACCAAAACCGATAACCAACTAACTCCATGTCACCCCACTGGTCACTCTCCAACACAATGATGACATGTCACCCAAGGTGATTGAACTCATGTAGAAAACTGCACAAGGTCTAAAAATAGAAGAAAACTATATGCATGAGTATTAAAACTCATTAGGTTAGCCCGATATTCAATTCCCAATGAAAATCCATTAAAAATACAAGAAACATAAATTTCATGTTTTAAACATAATATATAAAGGTTTGTTTTAAAAATTTGGTCACATGCTATAAAAATTTACCAGACAAAAACATCCATGATTTATAAACAAGAATGCTATTAACAATTTTCAACCAGGTGCAACTTCAAAATGAAACTAGTTTTCCAGAGGGATTCATTAATGAATGTACACTTTTAAATAAATCACACACACTATTGATTTTACCAAAAAAACACAGAGTATGACTATGGTGAATACAAAATAGCCAATGATCACAAGTCACGGGAACACCTCTAGGCACTAGTTAGTTGTGAGACCCAGGTACCACGTATCTCGGTGAAAGTGACCGTAATAAATATATGTTCTCATGCACATGATCCAATAATTGGGAAAATACCCAAAACCTAGTGGTCCCCCAATATCATAATAATAATATTTTAGTTATTGTTTTCATTATTAAACTTTCTACATGAAACAAGGGCCAAACCCCATGGGATCACTACCATACTAGTACACGTCCACCCACATAGATACCCAGGATTCCCTTTACTTCTCAATTTAGTAACACATATTATCAAATACACATTTCACATCAAAATTACATTCCCAAACCATAAACACACCAACATAATACAAAATTTATTCACATTTCATTCATGAATCAATAAACCACTAAGAATTTACTTAGAATAATATGAAGCAGTGTATTGAGGCTTTGCAAATAAAACTAATTAAAAACACCCTTTTAAGTATAAACTCACATCAAAACCATACCTAACCATACATAGAAACCCTAAAAATGTTTAATAAAATAATTTCATTGTTCATAGAACAATAACAATTGATAGAAAATGGTATATACATGAAAAACATTCATTCTTTATTTTTAGGAAAGTCCAAATGAGCCTCTAAACATTTTCTCAAAAATAACATTTGAAAAAGTTGTGCATTTAAATTTTATTAATTTGGTTTATACACACCATTTACAGCATCAAAAAACATTCATGAATCCCTTAAACACTTAGGTTACAAATTCAAAACACAACCATTTTCATATGGATGTGAAACGGTCCATTTTCCGGCAACTCGAGCCAAAACATGTAGTAACCAAAAACAATTTGATTGTAAAACCAAATCCAAATTGGAAATCCATAAAAATAGCCCAAAATAATTTTTTTAATGATTCCAATATATTTATAAATCCATTAAAATAATTTTAAATTTCACTAGACACATAAAAGCCAACCAGCCAATTTACTGAACACATGGCATGCACTCTTTGAGAAAAAATCATATTTTAAGCACTTAAAAAGGGATACGATTCCATTTTGATGACATAAATTTATTCAAGATACTGAAACTTATTAAAAATAACTTAAAACAAGTGAGTAAGATCATGGAATAATTTATCAAACAAGAAGAGTGCACATTTATACCAAAACAACTATATTTTTTACAAAATATGGCATAAAACATCATTTTCAAAGAAAACAATTAAATCCAAGGTTTCAAAAACAGCACATATCATATAAATAAGGTCATAAAATAAAGATAATGATGAAAAAAAAATGATAAAGGCTTGTTCAAGGGATATCCTACCTTAAATCCTTGGTGTAATGGAAACGCACACCCAATATCACCATCCGAAGGTTTGTAAACCCTAAACCTATGACGACCAGCCCCAAACAAACAGAACCCTAATAAAACAACATGGTACAATTGGACCCTAGGTCTAACATGAATATGGGATAATATAAAACCATGAAATAATTAATGGATGAGGAAGAGGAAGGAGAAAGGAGAAGGAATCTCACCTTCCCACCTAGAAAACCTTTTGTCTTCCACTAGATATGCATTCTTAGAGAAAAGGTAATGACTTGTAACTTCTGGGAGAGGCTCATGTTGTCTGTAAGAACTAGGAAAAGAAGATTTGTGGGGAAAATTGTACGAATTGATTGATTTATGTATGAAACAATTTATCTTCTCAATACTGGACGTTTTGAGGAAACCTGAGAACTTTCGTCCTAATATACGACTCAAATGAGCTCCAAAGTGGAAACATATATAATGGGGGTGAGGATAGGAATTTTTCATAACAATGTGAAGTGTAATAACTGAACAATATTAAACAATTAATTTATATAAAATAAAATAATTATATTTTTAAAACTAGAAATGGGCCCAGGGGCTGACCCAATACCTAAATTAGTAACCCAAATTCACCATGCTTATGATCTTTTAAGAAGTCCAAAAGGATATTTTTGTTTTAATATGTCTGTGGAGGCCATGTTGGAAGTGGAATAAATTAATTTTTTTTTAAAAAATGAATAAGTTATAAAAGATCAAATTTGGTTTTTAAATCTAGAAATGGGCTCACGATTGTCCCAAATCATGAAATAAACACCCTTTCTCCAAAAACTCATAAAGAAGAAACGGGTAAACCAAATTATGATGATTAGACATAGAAAAAACATTTAAAATCCACATTAATCTCACCCAAGACCCATGAAAAGTATCGGTATTTCCAATGAACCAGATCAAAACAAATACATGAACAACTAGGTGTGAAAATTCTACCCACCATTAATGTTTTCCGCCTTCAGAAAGACACAACACATTCTAGATGACTCATCAACACCTATGAATTCTTTATCAATATGTTCCAGACTCTTAATCCAATTATACACCATTAACCATTAATGCAACTTAGTCCTCTTACCTCAACCAAAACACCAACTCTCAGCCACTTCTCGAGAATCAATGGAATGATCGAGTCTGTACCTCCACAACCAAACCAAGAACCTGCTTGTTGGGCCTTCTACAAATTAAACCAACAATCACCCAAACCAAAGAGAACTCATGAAAACAAAATATTCTAGTGGTTTATAGATTGGACTCCCAACCATTAAGAAACAACTAGCACTAGATATGTTCTTAGGAGGAAAAATCAACAAGACCCATGGTGGGTCTCCCCACCATTTGAACCCAACTAGCAACGAACAAACATGAATTCCACATTTACTAGAATTGGGATTCACTAGCACTGGTAAACCAATACTCTCCCAAAACTATATAACAACTCAATTTAAGAGGGTTATAACATCAACATTTACACCACCCACTCTTGAACGGACAGTATAAGAACTGGGCCAACACTTTCAGCACGGATCAAAACACCCAACACTCGGGGTAGGAAGGGAAGGGGTCCAGATCCTTGGGACAATAAAACCAAAAAATAAAAAGATGAACCACCAAAAACTCTCCATCCCTGAATATGTAGTACCAATATCCTAACTGATATACATAGGTGGTCAACACCGGGAATTTGACCAGAAACCCACATCCCTGAAGGAAAAACCATAGACACTGTTTGAGGGGTAAGTCCACCACACTCACTGAGATAAAAAGAAATTAACAATGATCAGGAACTAGAATAGTGTAGAAACTACCATACCAAAACGGTGGAGGCAGAAGCCTTGTTGAACACTCTACACCTTTAGTAGTTTCCTGACTAAGTGGAAAGATTCACCCTAATGCCTATGGCTGGAGCCCTGATTCTTGAAGCATCTGCTACACCACAGTCAAGGTGTTATGGATCACACCACTCAAAACAAAAATCACATGCTCAAAGAAACACCTTCATATAAATAGGAACTCATAAATACATATAAACATTTTGTCTCACTCATAACAAGGGGTAGAATGGACAAGGAATACAGTGAAACACATCAACATCACCGAACACAACTGTTATGTCCAAAAGAATTATCACAACCTAGAATCACATTAAATAGATCCCAAATAGAACTCTATTACAACAAACTATTTGTGTCATCATCCGATGAGCTTTATTTAACATTTGAAATGAATCCATAGGTTTATCAATAGGAAATATTTCCAACAGGGAACTATTCCTGGCCACATCACAACATCAGACACATATTTAGAAACCCAATGAACATTACTCCAAAACCGAGCCACCAACAAGATCTCATCTCAAAATACAAAATGAGTATGAACTATTTATCACAATGAATATTACTGTATAAATAATTCTTCTATGACATTGAAATAAAACTATCCACATAACCATTCGTTTATAAACAAAAGCCACAATTTTCAGCTCAAAACACTTTTGAAAAACAAACTAACTTTGTGGGTTTCAACATTCACAAATGGGGTTTCATCAAGTCTCACCCACATTAACATTTCCATGGTACCCAAGCACCAAACCACCATTTTATTGAGTCCATCCTTCAAGATATAAATAAAAACATGCATCTGAGCAGCCATGAAAGCACTAAATGCTAAAACAAAACAATATCATTCCAAAAATCATGTTCCTTCAAAAGGAACACCAACCACTAAGTTAAAAACAGTTTTCATATTTCAAAAAATACCACACTTAATAAAGAACCATTTTTTAAAAAACCTACACCTTTTAATTTTTAACATCTTTTAAAACAGCCAAGCTACTCCAAACAACCCCAATTTCTAAATTTCTGGAAGGTATCTTTTCATAATCTAATGGTCATCGAGACGAATACCCTTTTTAGGAAAACACCAACCGCTCAAAACCAATTTCCAAAACCAATTCATTAGATTCAAACACTTTTCAAAATCACAAAACACCCCATTTTAATAATGATTCATAATCACCATAAAATGATTCAAACATTCAAAACACATTATTTTGACTAACCCCAAGGTCATATTATGGATAATCTAGTCTAGTTAAATCATTTCCACTTCCTCTAATTTTTTTCACAAAAACACAACTTTCCAAAACCATTCTTATTTTAAATATTTGAAAACCCCTTTTCCACTTTTCAAAATATAATCCTTATTTTAAAAACCATTTTTAAAATTCCCATTATAGTATTTTCAAAATAAACTTATACATTATAGAACATTAAAAGAGACCCAAAAAATGGAACTAGTGTTGGTGGGAGATTTGACCATATGGTTGGCGGCCATATGGAAAACACACCACCAACACGGAGATTCTTTTTAGGACCTTAACTTGGGCTCCACATGGCTTTCCATGCCCTGTGAGCTCATGGAGGCCATTAGTCAGACTTCCCTTGTCAAATACCCAACACCAAGCAATCAAGAAGAACAAAAGACACTAATAAAACCAGACATCCCGTGGAAACCTGAGGACTAGAATGAGAAATAATTTGTGACGCTCATCCCACACTTACCCCCAAATTCCCAAAAATAGTACTACATCACCTTAACATCCCCAAAATAACAATAGAGATCTAAAAATAATGGTCCACTAAGAGATGACCAGCTCTGATACCATTTTTTCACAAACCAGCCTGAATCGACCCTCAACCGGTCACACAAGCCAGACCATGACATGTCCCGAGAGGCATTCCCAATCCTCCTGGGATGGAGAAAAGAAACATGGTAATCAATAGAGTACACTTGGGAAATATTTTCCCCAAATATAAACAATCAAACAAACAGTATGAATAAATGGACAGCCCAAAATACATTTATATAAAAATTGAACTGAACATTATTTGTACTATAAATTGAAAGTAAAAAAAATAAACCAAAAATGAAAATTTCCAAACCCGGTAACCAAATAACTCCATGTGACCCCACTGGTCACTCTCAAACACAATGATAACATGTCTCCGAAGGCAATCAAACTCAAGCTGAATCCCACACAAGGGCTAAAAATAGAATATGTCTATATGCATGAGTATTAAAACTCAGTAGGTCATCCTGATATTCTACACACAATATACTTCCTATATAATAAAGAAAACATCAATTTCATGTTTTAAATACAATATATAAAGGTATTTTTTCCAAATGAGGTCCCATGATATAAAAAATTTACCAGACAAAAACATGCATGTTTTATAAACAAGGATGCTATTAAAAATCTTCAAAGAGATGAAACTTCAAAATGAATCTAGTTTTCAAGAGGGATTCTTTATAGAATTTACACTTTTAAATAAATCACACACAATTTTTAATTTACCTACCAAACACAACATATTCCCATTGAGAGTAAAAAATATCCAATGAGCTTAAGTCACAAGAACACCCCTAGGCACTATTTATTTGTGATCCCCAGGTACCTAATATCTTAGTGAATGTAACCATAATAAATATCTATTCTCGTGCACACTATCCACTAGTAGGGAGAAAACCCATAACCTAGTGGCCCCCCAACATCATCATCATCATAGTTGAGTTAGTTTTGTCATCATCAAACTTTCTACGTGAAACAGGGGCCAAACCCCACAGGATCACTAGCATACTAGTACACATCTGCCCACCTAGATACCCGAGAATCCCATTATTTCTCAATATAGTTACACATATTATAAAATAAACATTTCATATAAAAATTCCATTCCCAAACCATAAACACACCAACATCCCACATACAATCTTCACATTTCTTTCATGAATCAATACACCGCTAAACATTTTCGTAGAACAATTTCAAGGAGTGTATTGAGGCTTTGCACATAAAACTCATTAGAAACACACTTTTAAGTATTAAAACTCAACAAAACCAAACCCTACCATACATATAAGACCTAAAAACATTTAATAAAATCATTTCATTGTCCATAAAAATATCCTAATTGACACAACATGATATATACATGTAAAACAATCATTCTTTATTTTTAGGAAAGGCCAAACGGTCCTTTAAACATTTTCTAAAAAATAACATTTGACGAAGTTATGAATTTCAATATGATTAAGAGGTGTATACACACCATTTATAGTATAAAACCAAAATCATAAGGCCATTGAAACACACAGGTTAAAAATTCAAAACACAACTATTTTCATTAGGATGTGAAACGAGCCATTTTTCGGCAGCTCGAGCCAAAACATGTTGTAAACCAAATCCAATTTGTTTGTAAAACCAAATCAAAATTTGAAATCCATAAAAGGATCACAAAATAATTTTTTTCATTCTTCCAATATATTTATAAATCTAATCAAATCATTTTAAATTTCACTAGACACATAAAAGCCAACCGGGAAATTTAACGAAAACCTGGAAGCACTCTTTAATAAAACAACATATTTTAACCACTAAAAATGATATAAAATACCATTTTAATGACATAAATTTATTCATTATACTGAAAAATATTCAAAATAATATAAAACAAGCATGTAATCTCACGGAATAATTTATTAAACAAGAGGACTGCACATTTTTTCCAAAACAACTATATTTTTAACAAAATAGGGCACAAAACATTATTTTCACTGAAAAAAATTAAATCCAACATTTAACAGTAGAAAATATCATATAAATAAGGTTAAAACATCATGATAATGTTGAAACTTAACTGATAAAGTCTTGTTCAAGGGACATCCTACCTTAAATCCTTGGCGTAATGGAAACGCACACCCAATATCAATATATGGGGGTTTAGAAACCCTAAACATATGACGACCAACCCCAAAAGAACAAAACCCCAATTAAAATCATGGAATAACATAACCCTAGGTCTAACAAGACTAGGGGAGAATATAAAACCATGAAATAATGAATGGAGGAGGACGAGGAAGGATAAAGGAGAAGAAATCTCACCTTGCCCCCTAGAGAACTCTTCGTCTTCCAATAGATATGCACCCCTAGAGAGAAGGGAATGGATTTTATCTTGTTTGAGAGGATAATAAAGTCATGAAGAACCAGGTAAATGTTATTTGTGGAAAATATAGTACTAATTGATGTATTTATGGATGAAATGATATACCTTCTAGATTCTGGACGTTTTGAGGAAACCTGAGAACTTTCTCTCTAATATGAGATCCAATGAGCTTCAAAGAGGTGAAATAGATAATGGGTGTGAGTATAGGAATTTAGGATTATAATGGGAGGTTGAATCACTAAAAAAAATTCAATTATATAAAAGAAAAAAATTATATTTTTAAAACTGGAAATGGGCCCATGTGTTAACCCAATACTTAAATTAGTAACCCAAATTCACCATGATTATGAATTTATAAGGGGTACAGAAGGATTTGGTAGTTTTAATATATCAGGGAAGGCTATGAGTGAAGTCAAATAAATGAAAAAGGTTGAAAACTATAAAATTTATAAAAGAAACAATTTTGGTTTTTAAAAGTTTGAATGGGCTCACGGTTGGACCAAATCATGAAATAACCACCCTTTCTCCAAAAACTCCTAAAAAGAACTGTAGAACCCAAATTTGGGTGATTAGACATAGATGAAACATCAAAACTCATCATTCATCTCACACAAGACCCAAGAAAAGTATTGGGATTTCCAATGAACTAGATCAAAACAAAGACATGAAAAATTGGTTGTGACAAATTAAATCTACCAAAGATTGATGTATCAATTATATTCATTGAATTTATCCGAATCTATCTAGGATTACGAAAAGAGATAGAAATAAAAAAAATATCCTTCTTGGTGTTTGTATCAATCATTTATGAATAACAGTTACATTTTTTTCATTGACAAGACCGAAAAACTTCATTGCTCTAATTATCCATGATCTGATCTCGATCCTTCGTCATCAATTAGAAATCACTCCAATGATTGTCTGAATCCCCAGGGTTTGATCTTCCAACCGCGAAGAAATATTGTACCCATATGTTTAAATAATAATTTTTCCTTACATCAAAATAAACCTAAAACTATAATAATTTTATTTATTTTATTAATCTATTTCCATAATAACATTTACAAAAAAATCCCATGCTGAAATAGATTATGTCTCACCAAAGGTAAAACCTATGTTTTAAAATAAATAGGGCACTATGATTTCTTATATGGGCCCCCATTCACGTGTTAAATAACTTTTTCAAAAAAAATTCCTCACATGCTATTTAATATTTTTAATATATTCTAAAATTTTATTTCCTACACAATAGGCTGTGTAATCGCATATTGTCTCTATAACTTGTCTTGAAAATAATCCATGTAATATGGAAAATAATATATGGAAAATCTAAGTAATTAAATATTATAAAAGAGGAATCATAACCAGGGATAGAAGTGATGATTACAATTCATGAAGACCTAAGAAATTGAGATATCCTATACCCCTTGGAATGGAAATGTTATGGGAGATTCCCTTAGTAGGAAGTCTCTTTCTCATGTGGAGGAAGAGGTGTCTGAGATGTTAGCTTTGTTGAAGATGTCCCTGATGGAAGATATGGGTGTTGTTTTTATTCATTACATGGTGGTGACTCATCCACTTATTATGTGTTTGAGATAAGGTCATTTGGTAGATATCAACTATGAGGTTCTTCATGACTAGATATCCTCATGATGTTCATCATATATATTTTAAGAATAATGTGACCAAGTAATCTTTTACCTGAGGAAGATGGTTCTTCCAATCACCTCATGTGAGGAGTTGATGGGTAATTTTCACACTTCCACATTATCTTTACATCCTGGTGATGAAAATAAATTCAAGTAACATTGATTTTAGCTTTGGTGGATTGTAATGAGGAGGATCATTGATGATTTCACCTCTCAGTGTCTCAGATTTTAGCATGTAATGGTTGAGAACATAGTTTTATAATGTTTGACATATCCTAAATAGATCCAAAAATTGAAATGGGATATCATATCCCATGACATTATGAAGTAGATCACATGGAAATATAGAGGAAATGATTTTATCTAGGTAATTATTTATGGACAAACAATGTTTTTGCGCTTCCATGTCATCCAAGAGTAGAGTTCAGTTGATATTTTGAGGAAGTTTTACATATATGTGATCATTCCTTTTTATGGAGTATCCTTAATGATTGTCTTTTATCATGATGCTCAGTTTGTCTCATAGTTTTAGACATACTAGTATGGGGATTTTTTACCCATTTTCGGATAAGTACAACAATTCACCCCTAGAAAGATGGCCAGATCAAGTAGACTGTCTAGGTGTTCATTGATATTCTAATGGTTTGTGTATTTGAATTTGGCCACCACTAGAAGGATAATAATCTATTTGTAGTGTTTTCTTATAATAATTTTTTTCAAAATATTATCGATATGAACCTTTTTAAGCCCTATTCAAGAGAGATTTTAGGTTAACCTTGTGCTAGATTGATATTGGAGAGACATCTATTATTGAGCTAGAGATGGAAAAGGTGGTGGTGGAGAAGGATTTGGTGATCCATGAGTATATGAATAAAACCTTGATTATATAGAAATATTACACATATTGAAATCATATTCCCTTTGAGATCAGGAAGGGATACTATGTTTTCCTGAAATATTTCCAAATTTTAGTATTATGGAGGCCTAATAGGAGAGGATAATTATCCCTACGGTTCATTAGGATATTCAATATCCTTTGGAGGGTTTTCAAGGTTTCTAAAAACAAATCCTTTCCCCCATAGTTGCATCTAGTGCAAGATTTATTCCATGTTCCACAAATGGGGAGATATGTTCATGATTCTATAGAATTTATAGACTGTGGAATGACATATGTTCATGATAGAGACACCATCTGATAATAATGGAGTGATGATCAAGGATCATAAAGATAGGATTCAATCTGGAAAAACCATCTCCTTGTTTCATTTTCTCTGGTTTCCTGAAATCATGAAGGTGGGATCTTTGGAGAATGAGAGTCGGAATTATTTGTTTTTGGGAGAAAATCCCTGAATGAGGGATAATTTAATGAATCTAGTATCATTTTTTGTCCATTTAATATTTAAATATTTTTATGTGGATTTATCCATGATGTTAGGATAGTGTTTGGGTGTCTCTAGGCCAATGAATTAATATATTATAAATATTAATATATTTTAATGAAAACACTTGCATTGTTTCACTATAAATAGTTTTCCCATGGATTAAAACAATGTATGAAAAATACAAGACCACAGTACAATCAATATCATGAGGTCAACACTTGGTCAGGAAAAAGGTGGGTCAATGCCAGAAATTTCATGATAGGTGACTATCGGCATATGAATTGAATAAAAATATTTATTTATTTTAATTAAATAATTGAACCAAACCTAATCCTATATAAATTAATTGTTTTAATGTTTCTTCGTGGTTAACTTCATAACCGTGGGAGTATTAGTGTAGAGTGATTATTTTTGGCATTGAAACACCCAGGAATTTGGTTCAACAATTATATTTTGGTTGATCGAGAGGCATGTAGAAAATGCAGGAGACGTTCTTCATTCCTAGAGAACAATATATTCACTATTGATTGACCCTTAATTGAGGTATGACTCATTATTTTCAAATTAATATCTATTTTTTGATGGGAATATATTTATAAATTTTCATTTATATTAATTTTTGATAACCCTCCCATCCTTGGATCATTTATTAATAAATGAAATTCTTGGTTACAATTAATATTATTATTCAATGATTTAATAGTATGTTTTCACACATATTAATCATTTGAAATATATAATATTATCCAATAAATTTAGTCAAATTTATTCAAGTAATTTTCCCTAAGTAATCATCACTGTCTTAATTTTTTTCCTACGGTGTTGTAGTTGGACATTGCCAAGGTATGTTTGAGTATTATTAAACCCCTAGAATCATGGTGTTTTCCAAAAATTATGGATGATTTGGAAGTTTTGTGATGTATCATGGGTTGTTATCAATAGATATGATTTCTATGACCTAGAATGGGGGAGGATGAACTAGGGACTCCCATGTGGGTAGAAGATTCTAACTTTTGGGAACCCAAGGCTAGTAATCGACTTACACAAGAATTTCCATTGTTATTAATATTGATAAATAATGAGACTTCAGGTGGAATTGGTGTATTTGAGAACCAAATAATGAAAAATCATTACTTCCTATGAAAATATAGAGTAAACATTGTGTAGAACCATAGAAATGGTGTCTAGGGTATTATGTGGTATAAATATCACACATTGTGTTATGTCAAAATACTCACCATGTGTCCTTGTTCTTGAGAATGTTGTGTACTTTGGAATTTTGTCGGCATGGACATGTCCAAGAACGTCATCACAGTCAAAGAACATGGCATCGACTGATTACTCATCCATGAACCAGATACCCAATCATGGAAACGTAAATAGGAATGGGCCAACATACATAGGAATGGGTTTGAATGAAAATATAAGGACATTGGTGGATAATAAACATTGAGTAGTACTTTTTCACTGATTATAATATTACATGTCATCTCATTACATATATAATGTAGAAAACACTAAGGTGATTAGGTAATAGTACATGATGATTGACCCCATGTACATGATGTGTTCTTCTCCTAACAACTTCTTCCTTATATATCTTCTTCTAGGGGTACATATGTTTTCCCTTGAGTAGACTATCCTGAGTGTTTTTACACATAGAATATGATGGTACCATATTTTTGAACATGATATAATATATGATGTTTTATAGATTAATGCTTCTTTAAGAAATTCTTGATAATGGTTTTGATCAGGTTTGGATCATCGAAGGGATTTCTGGGTTGGTAATCCACTGTCGCACTAGTGCACATGTCCCGATACTCTTTTTATAGGTAGAGTTGTCACTACCCTATATTTCGTTATTTCATGTTCCTCAATCTATGGAGCATTACTCCACCATAATCAACCTCTAGGGGAGTATATCCCCCATTAGAGTTGTGGATCCCTTCTTTTTTGTGAACAACAGCGAGGAACGAGCCACTCCACCCAGATTCTTGTGAGTTTATAAATGATGTTGTAAATAAGAGATGTAATTTTAGAGCATCAAGATTAAACATTTTATATAAATAGAATGTGAATATGGATACACAATTTCTATATCACTTGGATTTCCTTATGATAATATACTGTGGGGTTTCCCTCTTTATGTGGGTTAAGATGACTTTTTTGCATCAATTTCTTTCTCCATTTCTAGTTTTCATGGAATTCTACTTGGAATTTATATACTAACCCATGTTTTCCTTTATTCGATATGTTGTTTGGTTGGGACCACATTTATGGTTGGAATTTTATGTTTACCATTAATTATTTTGATATATATTATATTGCTTTGATTTATTCCCAATAGTTTATTTATTTCATTGTTATTCTCTATATGTTGCAGTCCTTTTTATTATACCCTTACACTTTTCATGGAGATGGTAGTGTGTGTTTTCGTGTGTGCTTGTTTGTTTTTTTGTTCATATTTAATTATTATAAGGCCATCCATTTCATTTTTTCATTGTTGTATATGATCTATTGCTCCTATAATATTATAATATGGCATGGGGTGGTCGCTTACATCATACCACTATCTAGGTGGTTTCTATGGGCCTGGTCATGACATAATTAGCCCTTATTTAATTCTAGAAAACTTGTTAAAGAAAGTCTTGAAATATTTTATGGATATTGAACATTCATGAAAACAATTATAAATCCGATTTTATAAAATAGTTTTTAAAATTTTGAATAAAACAATATTACCTTTATAAAAAAACATTTCTCAAAACTAAATAAAATTAGATTTCAAAATAATAAAAGGTTTCCTTTAATAAATTATTTCCCAAATAGATGATTTAAATAGTATTCTATAAATAATTTATTAAACTGATATTCATCAAAACATTCCTAAAATATCAAGAAGAATCATTTTAGTAAATATTACTTTAAATTAAATAATACATTTATGAAACAAATCATTCACAAAAATCATTATATTTATAACGACAATAAAAAACATTGAATTTTTATTCAAATAACATGAGTATTATTAACTAAATAATATGTTAATTAACTCTAAAATATCCTGAAAAAATTATTTGTATTTAGGAAATATGAAAACCTAGTTTTATTTTGATTTTTCTGTCGCAAATTCCAACATGGAATCAAATTACCAATTTAAATAAATCCAACTATAAATGTTTGTAAAATATTTGCACTGTGTTCGTATATTTCTAGAATGGAGGAAATGAAGGGTAATTTAATATACCATTATAATTATATTTTGAGTATTTATTCGCATTTTTAATGATCTTACAAGAAATATTTAGTTACCAAACCATTATTAACAATTAATACCCTAAATAAAAAGGAATGGTAAATATGTAATAAATTTCAATATGAATTAATTACCCATGAACTAGCCATTTTATTTGTCCCAAAAAACATTAACAATAAAAAAGTATATCACACTTTTTGTGTTACAAATACTATTAATTATATTACATAAGGAAACTGTTTTCTTGATGATCATGGAGTAACAAAAATGTGTTCTTGTCTTTTAAATTTATCTTCAACATAATATAAATAATCATATCAAAATGTTTTCACTGTCTATTAATCTGGTCATAATCAATATGATTTGTAATTTAAAACCATGATGCTTCTGTTAAAGAATGTAACATCATGGAAACGTCTAATGAGGTACTAATGTTTTATTGAATCTTATTAGAGATCCTTTAGAGTATTGACATAGATGTGATCACTCTGAAAAAAGGAATTAATCATGTAATTTTTAGTAAAATACATATCTAAAATCGTAATAATTATCTTAAAATGGAAGGTATTTAAATTACCATTTAGTCATTTATTTCTAATAAAGTAAATTACATGTTTAATTTCATGTGTCGCACCAATTTAACATTACTTTAAATAATAAAAAACAATAAATCCATAAACTGAACACAATACCCTAAAAAATTAGCAAATAACACGAATTCAAAAAAACATACCTTTTTTTGAATGAATTCATTAGAAACTCTCTTTTTCATCCATAACAAGATCTAACCATTTCCCAAAAACCAAATGATCATGTGAAAATTTTCCAATTTATATCCTCTAACACACCAAGTTAATGTTTCACTCATAGTCACAATTATATTTATTTATTCATGATAACACTCTCTAATCACATAAACCCATCAAGATGAGGTTACATCATATCTAGAAGTTATGACAAACACTTTTTCTAATCAATAAAGCTCGGTATCATGTTGTTTAGTGTAAGGAGGATAAGTTCAATTTTTGTGTTATGTACATTTAAATTCCCAACAAATCTTATATCTACGCCTAAAATACCAACTTACATAATATACCAAATTGAAACTATTTAGAATGTCCCAACCCTGACCAAGTGATGTTAGAAGGGTTGAAATGACATAATCCATTAGAAATATTCTCATAAAAAAGAATTTGAGAAATAAATTCTAAGGAAATTACCAAATCATTTGGTATTATTTTACCAATATAGGCAACAACCAACAAAATATACCTACATGTTAATAAATATATTTTATGTAAAAATCAGCATTAGAAAAATTCCAATAAAAAATTTTCAAAGACAATAATCAAATTGTAGTATCAAAAAATACTATAATTACTAAATTTATAATAACAGATGATTCATGATATGTTTCCATATGTAACTCTCTATTAATCTGCATGAAAACTTCCCTAAAGCTCCTAAATCCATCCTAGTCTGCTGTATTTACACTTCCCATTAGCACGTTTAGTGACCTCTCATTACGTGGGTCATCAAGAATAAAGAAATAATAACCACCAACATTCATATATAGGGGTGAGTATATTGAATCTGTAAGAAATCCATTAGATGATTCCCACACATCATACTCATACAAGAACATTTTAGCTTATTATTTTATAGGAAAAAATATACAAGCTAGTAAAATGTATAAAAAAGAACAAAACATATTAAACCCACACCAAAATCCACATCTCCATTTAACTCTATTATTTGAAATGAAAACACATTTCATGAATCAAAAATAAATTCCATAAGGTAAAACCCATACATACAAATCCATATAATGTGGAACTCTTAAAATAGATTCAAATTCAGAAGAAAAGCCTCGTTCCCCTAGCCCATGTTTTCACATGGTGGATTCACATTCAAATTATTCCCATATGGTATAATGGACAATTATGAACCAATAATAACCTATTAATACGATATGAAAGCACACCAAAAAATGTAATATAGATTTCCTTAATTCTAGAATGATATCCATGTATCATTTAACATGTACCCTTTCACAGTGTGAACAGACATAAAAAGCTATTTTCAAAAAACTTTTCCAAATATTCATTTCAATAAACCATACAAGAACACACATATGTCAAACTATTTTTCATAAGATGATATTCATCCAAGTTATGTTAAATCATTTTTCATAGTTTAAAATATGAATTTAAATCTAAAAACACCTTAGCTTCCATGTCATTTGAATTAGTAGAGTTACTATATTTCCACATAACATGACCATGATCATCAATTAGAATCTAAAAAAATAAATGTTTAACCAAAAGAATTACTAAAATACTCCAGAGGAGATCCATGTATGAAAACACTAATAAACAAGGGATAAATGTGAATAAAAATTATTATTCAACATCTCAAATGAGTCAAAAATAAGATAATATCAACAAAAAAAATCAAACTGGGTTTCCCTATTTAAAAAATGTATCTCCCCATCCACCAAAAAATAATTATTTTCATTAGTTGTTTAAAATTCCTTTTACTTCTACGATGGACCACAACATTGTCTATATAAAATCATCTCAACGTTTTGTCCTACCTCACCTTTTCCTACAACATTTTGACTCAAGATTCATCACTTATATCTCCTCTATAGTACTGAATCACACTATTACCAAGATCCAGCATGACCAATTCTATGAGAACAGAGTTATCCCATTTTTCATTGTTGAACCACCCATTCAAAAACAACCATTTATATAGCAAGACTATAAATTTTATTCACCATAGTCCACTCAAAACCACACAATCATCTAAATATGATAGCCTTTACTCAAGCTCTAGAAAGGACAATCACATAATGACCCTATGGAATGGATCATTACTCACATACCCTAATTCATGATCGATGAAAACAATGAGTGTCCTGAATAACCTTCCCACAAGCTATAATTTCCCTAACTTGAACCTATAGTTATCCTTATGTGAACTATGACGTACCCCCACTCTATGTTCCGTGCCCTTACAAACTTAGAGGTATGGGAGTGGTGTTTCTAATACTAATGTAAACCCACACTATCCATCCTGTGGAACAGTTTCCAGAACAATCCCCACATGAGCAACATAGAATCGATTATTTCCACCACTGCAACATTCTTACACATACAAAAAGAAAACAATAGTATTTAACAAATGCATACTCTCAAAATTCCTAGAACTAGACCATGAAACCTGAGATACTATAAATACATAAAAATAGATAGATGCCACAAACTGTTGGTGCGACAATATGGGATGCATGACATACATGCATATTTTATGGTGATCGAGAGACAATATTCTTTTAAGAGACATGTATTTTAAATTTATTTTATTTTATTTAATTAACATATTTAATTTATTCCCATCATTATGATTGATTGTTTTAAATTTTAGATTAATCGAGTTGGAACCAAAATAATATGGATGAATATATGGAGGAACTATAATGAATAAAATGATACTTATAATGGTTATTTTCCCTAATCTATCTTAATATAAGGTTGTAATGAAAACTAATTATAAAAAATTATGCTAAACTATAATAAATGATTTTATAAGGATGTTGGGACAAGAAGAAGTATTCATTCAGGCCTTATAGTGAACTAGAAAAATTGCGATATGGTATTGATTTGTGTATGTTTTCGGTCACGTGTATAGATATCTAATTAAAGAGAGTGTGGTAGTGATAAAAATTTAAGAAATCTAATATATATAAATGAGGTATGTTTTATACTAAATATATAATACATAAAAACATTTTAGTGTTGATGAACCATTTATATTCAAAAATAAAAGTGAAAGTGTATCAAGAATGAGTTATATCTAGATATTTTTTAACACACTCCAAGGAAATTGATAATAGAGATTTAGTAAATATCTGAATTCCCCAATTGAAAGGATAAGATACTTAAGGATCTCTCAGAGAAGAGCAGTCATTTGGAAGACCTCTAGTGAAACACCCAATAAAAATGTTGACATTTATGTCATGATCATTTTCGTATTTACATATTAAGAGGGAGTGATACATTCATTGTATGTGGGACCATCCCACATATATAATAATATACACACACATGTAGTGTCCCTTAGGAGCTATCCCTAAATCCTATTTCCACTTGTATATTATTTATTTATGCATGGAAACATTATAGCGAATATGTTCATTATATGTATCTCAAGTTGGGTGAACTAAGTTTTTTTTCTCATGTAATGTCAATTTGAAATTATTATTACTGAGTGTAAATGACATTAGTGATTATTGTTAGAGAAAATGAGTAAATTGATAAATGATATAAAAATGAGTAACCATAAAATTATAAAGATATTTCCTTTTTAATATACTTACATGAAATAAATATATATTTCATGGGAGAATAAAAAGGTTTAAATTTTTTAAAAAATGGTCACCCATATAGATACCCTCCTATCTCAAGGTATCATTCATAAGGTATGTTACCACCATCATATAAATATTACCCTGGAAAATTTCCATGTAATAACAGAGATATGGACAACCACCTATAATTTTATTCATTATGAGTAAATATAATTGAGAAATTAAAATTTTATAAGATCTATAATTATAAATCCAAATTAATGTATTAGAGTATATATTTTGATGTCTACTACATACATAGTTTTTCCAAACCATAAAAAAATACTAGAAAATAAATATATACTTGTGTGAAAAACATATAAATTTTATGAAATGTGATAAATCATCATGGTTGAACCATTAGTAAGGTATGTATGTTTTTTATTAATAAATCTAAAATTTAATGAATTTTATCATTTGTAGAATAATAATATTTAATCAAAAACTCATTCATATTGAAAGGAATCATTAAAGAAGATAGGCCAATTGAAGGGTATTAGTTGAATGGTTTCCTATAAATATATTAATTAAGAATTAAAGGATAATCCAACAAAAGGAACTAACTGTCATTTTATATATAACAACTCATATATAAATTCATCAATGAAACATTAATAGATCAATTATCAAGAAAAAAAGGTTTAATTCATGTTAATAAAAAGTGTAAACTTAGTAACCTTTATAAGGTGTAAAGATCTGGCCTGACTCACTATGAATAATAGTCAAATTGTTATATCACATAACATCAGGTACAATTCCCTATAAAACAGATTATAATGACTAGTAGTGAGATTCTAAGCATGTATCATGGGGGGACTACACACCCTATATCAGAGTGTACTATAATATAAAAAATAACCAAACATTATCCAAAAAAAGTAATTTTAAAAGAAATAAAATAAATACTACAAAAAACTACATAATCGAGCCATACCACACTCCATAATTTATTGCTATACGATCTATAAATTTTTTTCATGAAATATCAGGCCTCTACCTAACAAGTACATCGCACAAAGTGAATGTTTCTTGGGTACCCAAGTTCTATGTCTTCCAAAGGAAGGTGTGAGAACCTAACTTGGTAGGGAAACACTAATTCAATCCCATATTATAAAAACAATGCAGTGATATGTTAATGTGACTTGATTAGAATAAAAAATAAACTCCAAAAAATAAAACCATTCAAAATATATGGTTCATTTAGCAGTGAAATGTCCCTAAACACGACATGGTAGCTTTTCCCACCAATGAATCACAACTTCCCGAAGGGAATATAAATATAAATCAGGCATATCCCACTAAAAGTAGTCTATCCTATAGTCTATGACCTCGATCACCTATAGTTACTTTTTCCAATTTAATGATATATCTAAATGTGGGTTTCACCTCAGTGGAGCCTCTATATGTGCCCCATAGACTCCACAATCATGCCTCCATCATTTTTACTAGTGAAGCATGGGCCATCACCATGCATCTCTCATCCATAAGATATCATGTTGAAACACATAGTAGTACATGGTAATTCCTTACTATCAGGACATTTTTTAATTCCTAGGAGGGTATAGGACTGATGAAATATTATATTTCCAAGAAATCACAATAATGTCCAGCCTAAGTGTCATTTACTAAGAATACTATAAAATAAAATTCCATATGCATAAAAAATTAAATAAAACATAATATGGTTTGTAAAAACATCCAATACATAATTTATCGACATAGTACCGTAGGGATTACATATCAGTTTAGGTTCTATGGTGACACCCATGACAATCACTACCCATCCATATTGACAATAGCTCAAGGGAAACAAAACATTGAGACACTCATATGGTCACCTTGATCAGGTTAAGTATAGACACCCAAAATGGATTACATTTTCCAATTCCAATATCATAGATAAATTCATGATTCTCGATGGTCATCATATCACACAATGTCACTTGAATCATCTCATGGACTCATAGGATTCATGGATATTCCAAAGTATTGATAGACATAAGAGATGGATCACGGCACATATCCTTGTCTATGGTCACTCAAAGATGGTCAGATCACCCAACTAATATCTAACCTTTTATGGTGTTCACACCTAATCCAAACACATCTCAAGGGTCCTCACCCAATATACTAGGTTAATACATCTCAATTAATGTCACCACCACCCTATTGGAGGTGTCTAACTGTATGCATATCATCTTAGTCCATTCCTCATCTATCCACAACTTTTTATACAAGCCAATTATCAAATTCCTCTATGGAATTAGAAATTTATTATCTTCACCACAAGAATTCTATAAAATCTAAAAAATTAATTTTAATTAAAATATAATTTTAATTAACACATAAGATAATGTAAATAATTCATTTTAACTAAATAGTGTAGTTCCCCAAGTGGAACGGCTATATATCACATGCGACATAGAACAAAATAATATAATTCCATTGGGATTTCACCGAGAACCACCTACATTTTTTTAAACAATTTCAATTTTATTCCAAAATCCAAAAACATTCTCTATTCCATCCAAGAATTTTATAAGCTCCGTTAAATACAAATCTATCTCTTAAGCATATAATCCATGCCAAAAAATCAAAAAATAACTATTTAAAATAAAAAAAGAAAAATATAAAAACTTATACTGTAATTATAAAATATAAAAAACTGTAAAACATGTGAAATACTATCAAGTTGAATGTTTTCTCGCAATGCATGGCCAACCACGGACTGGGGTTCCATCCCATGTCATTGAAGTTAACCAAATCGCATGTCCTCGTTTACCCAAACATTCAAATCATTAATTTAATTTAAATTTAAGGATAAAAAATATATCAGTACCTGATGTAGTATTTCTTTTACAATGTTGTGGATGAAATAAGGTACACATTGTCTCATTATGTCCTTTTCAATGGGTGCATAAAATTACCATTTAAAATTGACAATTTCATCAATAATTAATGAACATGATAAAATATATATATACCGAATCCACCCAAAAAATAAGTATAAAAGGGGGATAATATGGAATGGTTAAAGGAGAGGATGATGTACTATCATATATAAATGAAAACACCCTAGATCACTTCCCCAAATCAACAGTAATAGTCATGGTGGAGGGGAGGAGACCCTTTGGCTGTGCATGTAATAATGTATGAGGTGGGGACAAACCCCCTATGTACTCATTGGGGAATAGTAATTTCTGCATTTTAAAATATAGCAATCCAGTTGATGACCACCTTCATATTGTAGGTTCCAATATTTGGGTTAATGGTAAGTGGTAGTAGTTTCTTCCACTTAAAATCATCAATGTATAGTCGGTGGTTTGCAATATTTTGGGCTACAACAACCCCTCAGGATTCTATTGAAGATTCTCTAAGATTATACAACACATCTCAATATTTCTTCCACAAAAAAAATATTTAATGTGTCTAAACCTTATGGTTTTCATTCTAAATAGAATTTCTATATATGAAAATTCCACCAAATTATATAAAATACAAATTAATATTGAATATACAAGACACTTTTTGAAATGGTGTATTAAAATATCCGTACTATAACATGTCTCATCGCTAATAAGTATCACTGGAATATAAACTTTATTGACCAATAGGCCTAGCTCATTAATTCTTTTACAATTAGTTATGTCCCACCACCAATTTCCATGAGTTTTTTTAATGTTCATGCTCATGTTAAAAACATCAATGCCATGAAATATGTGGAAATGGTCATAAACATCATTAAAGCATTAGTATGGAACATTCCTAATCTTGTCTATGGAATGACATCATGGTGTCATAGTCTAATTGATCACCTTGAATATATTGTGGCCAGCAATATGTATTAGCTCGTATCTTCCTATTCTATATATTTAGTACTTCTCCATTGTAATTGATTATTTTAATTACATAAATGCATACTAATGATGAACCCGACATGGTTTCCATGCTATCATTCCTAGTCACGTAAGATAATTTGAATAGATTACTTATATCATTTTCAAATCATATTATAAATAGAGATGGATGCATAACTGCCATTCACAAAAATCATTGATCACATCTCCTTTACCTAAAAATCACATTTTAATTCCTTAAACTCTCCTACCGTATCCCAAATTACATGATCAATGTGGTTCCTATCCCACCACATTTCATTAAAAATAAAATAATAGGTTGGACCTCCAATAGATGACCTTATAAAAAAACACATGGACTCCCTATCTGATGTGTCATTAACCACCAAATAAGGATTATTTTATGTCGTGTTACATCTCATTATCATCCATGTACCTACCCAGATTTTTCTATCTGAAACCTGGTGTTATCTCCTTAATTCGATCATCTTTCGATGGAATGCATTGTTTCTCTTTTTCACAAGTACCAATTCTTTCAGATCTGATCATTGTGTGATCATCTCAAAACCACACCAAGTGTGATTCCAATTACTAGACTCTATCCAACATCATATCCTAGAATACATTGTAAATTACCTATTTAATCAAGATTAATCATTCACCCTTATTCATCAGCATCTTGGAACTAAATAAACATCTAATGATTTGACCAACGAAACCATGATCACATTCCACATGAGGGTTAAATTAGAAAACTAACATGTCTCCCCCAAACATAGGTATATCCTTTTCATTTCGTCAATTAATCAAGAATCAAACACCACAACCCCATCACTATCCATCTCTAAACATGATGACTTTAATTCGAAAACCCACTCACTCTCAAGTACTATCCCAAAACACTAATTCATAAAATGTTCCCTTGCCATAGGAACTTCATTTGAGACTCTAACTAAAATTAATACCATAAAAGGGGATCCATCCTCTATCAATAATTTTTCCCCATATATATGTTCATTCCAAATAAAAAAGGCAGGCAGCTAATCAATTTTTCCCTTCGAAGATAATCTTGATATTATGGTGCTCTGAGTGCATCATATCTAATAGAATTATAACTAAAAGTGGTGCACATATAAAACCCCAAGGCATAACCACTCTTACATTACACCACATACAATATCTCATTCACCACACCTAGAAATACCTTTTTTGTTTTCCATATCTATGTCACTCACAAACATAATGTAACACCTTTCATAGGTTATCCTTACATATTACTAGGCATAAGCATGATAAGGTAAATTTTATGTCTCAAGGGTCACTTTGTACTCCCACCTAGCTAAAATATCATTCCTTGTAAAGGTAAAATCTCATATAAACCTATAACTCATAGGAAATATCATTCTTCCCATCTCAATGTCCCATGATAGCTAGCATACTGAATACCACTTTAATTTCTCATTTTATTTATTGATTAGGATGGTTTTTCCAAGTCACCCTCTTACCATGGAACTGAATCTCTCTAGTTAGTAACCTACGATACATCTACCTTGAGAATCCCAACTCATCCAAGATCATATATATAAATACAATGACATAATCCTTCATGATTCATCCCAATGATATATAATCATGAGGTTCAATTTGATTGAATTTTATTCTATGTTATATGGGAACAAATTATATGGGTCATTTCTAGAAATTTATATAGCCAGGACTATAGGATAAATAAACATATGGCCTATATTTATAATGTATCAAATGTTTATACTAATCCAATATTATGGAACTCAATCGCTCTTTGAATATTCACATTAGACTAATCCTATGAGGATCTAATCATATGACATAAGAATACATATTCTATCATTATCACATATTGATAGTCTATATCAATTGAAATATCATGACAAAGTTTGGCTAAATAGATGTTCATTCTTTGATATGTGGTAAAAAGAAAATTTAATTTGTAATGAATCTTTAAATAATTAATCATGTTCATTTACCACCCATAAGTGTATTATTGTAATCCAATCATGTTTATTACTGACATGTTAGGGTCACTGTATATCCTATGTTCAACGGAATACATCATTGTTACTGTCATTAATCTTCTATTCCTAGATACACATGAAAATCAATCCAATGAAAATACATATATAAATTAGTCCAATTGAGTTAGTTTCCAACAAGAATATATTTGAGAAAAAACTGTATGAGTTGTTGTAAACACTTATTACAGGTGATCCACAACCTCTGAAAGTCACATTCTAGTTCGACTATATGTAATGTGATCCTCTATGTGAATGATATTATTAGTGAGACTTCTCTTGCTATGTTGTCCAACTAAAAAAATATAATTATGAGATTCATTCAAATTTTCATAAGGAAAAAATCATAAAAATTCATAAATAAGAGACATCATTTCTATTACCCAATATGAAATCATATAAAATACCATACCATCACATACCAAGAACATCAATCTCACCCATATAAAGAAGAATTCATAACGAAATAATTTTTTATGATGCACCATCCTAATATCCATATAAAGATCTAACACATCCGTATATATCATGTCTACAATACCTTATATAGCATGTGGAATATAAACACCTATGATACCACTTTATAACACCTTGGCCCATCTCAATATGAGTAGTTTCTAGAATGGTCCCCACAAGGCTTCTTACGTACCTCCCCATATTCCAGTGGTTATTGACAAGTAGTGGTTGTACAAGGAGGTACTATGGGAGAATATATGCAGGTATTAGAGTGAACAAAATTATATAAAATAACAAAACATAAACCATGGAGGTAATTAATCAACTAACATAGGAATAAATAAATATTTAATTATAGTAATGTGAAATGAAGTGACATACACACATCTATACAATGATGATTTCCCACTGGTCAGATCATTTATCTAGTGAAAACAATGGAAATAAAAACAAGACCATACTATATCACTGATCGATACCACATTCATATATCAAATCTCATATGAACTACTATGATCGATCATAAAATATTAAGCATCTTTGAAACCTATGGTTGTGACTGTGTGAATGTCATACAGGTACCCATGTTTAATGGCCACCCCAGTAGGATGTGGTTAGATAACCCATTAGGTGACCACCAATGTAGTCATGTTTAATAAAATTAATTCAATCATATATACATGTGACAAACATAGAATAAAAAAATAATCTTCTTAGAAAAATTAATATAACCATCCACAATACATACTTCTCTCAGTTTCCGAGTTCCATCAAGAATGATATAGTGACTATGACAATGGATGTATCACATTATACCAAATGGAATTTACATCTAAACTGGTCCAATTCAACAAATCATTATTGATCCTTAGGCCTATGTCCCTGATTGAAAATACTTTCTTGACCCAGTTTTGGTATATCGTTGGGCATGAGAATCACCTTAGGGGAACCCCCTTCCATTCCCTTTGAATCCCACACTCATGCCTCTTCCATTATGAGTAGTGGACCCTATGGAATAACAAATAATATGTCTTTCTCATTCCCTCATGTTGAGCCCCATGGTGGTACCCTAGCATAGGTCAGTGTTAGTCAAATGCCTAATTTCTATAAGGATAAGGTCTAAGAAAATCCTATATATCCTGGATGGAAAAATTCTGTGGTGACCTAGGAAATTGAATGGAATACCCTCCTTCATACCATGGTCAATCACCTATTCATCCACATCTCATGGATTTTTTCCAATCAATTGATGGTGCATCCATCATTTCATATGGTGTATCATATTAATCAATCGAGAGGTTCCAAATGTCTCCATAAATATTAAAAATATTTGTAATAAGGGATATAAACCCCAAATGGACCTCATAATTCCATTGTAATCATGGGATTATGATGAATTTTAAAATTTCTAGTGGAATTGCAATTCAAATTATGAACCCTTAGGAAATTTTAATTGGTCTTAATGAATCAAATAAATCCCTGGATATCTTAGGAATTTCTATATACAAGATATAATATACTCGCGTGAAAGATATAATAAACCCGTACTAGCTATATGTTGTTTCATCACCAATATTGAATTCTATCTATACTAGGAATCAAATCCCAAGTAAAATTGAGACTACATCCTAGAAATTTTGGGCATACCATGGTCTCATCGCTTTTAATTAGGTTATTCTCAAGAATCTTATCCAATCAAAATAATTTCTGGCTCAACGGATAATTTCCATGAGTCCTAGAAAATCCCATTTCATATATAAAAATAAATAAATTATAAAATAAATTTTTTTTATGAAATATAATTCTCAAATTTATTATCAGATCCCCATCATCCGTACAAGATTTTTTGGGTTCTAGGGTTGCACCTAAAACCATTACTACCAAACCACACACACACCTAGTCATGGCCCGAAAAACTCTACTGAAATCACCATGTTCCCTGAGACATATTAAGAAAAGATACCCAATGTGGGTTCTATTGTCCCATTCCTGTATCATTAATCAAATCCCAACACATTGAGGGGATTTTATCTCTTGACACCCGTATAATAATCTCATGACTGCACAATGATTAGGGGGATTCTATCATGATGATAGTTTTGAGAGATTTCTCAAGGACCATAAATATGTCCAAGGACACACTAGGATTGTTAGATCACCAAAAACATCCCTATACTATATGTGGTATATAAACCTTGTTTGAACACATATTAGGGGTCCTCATCTATCCTGTCAGGGAAATCTATCTCAATTCATGTCAAACACCACTCTTAGAGGGGGATAAGTTTGCCGATATTTTACTTTCCTTGGCCTCATCTATCATAGGCGGAGGAGTCGATCTAGTTATTAGGTCCTATGTTCCCCTTTCACTTTATTAATTCACCCATAACACTCTACATAGGATAGATACTATAAATTAAATTAATATTTAATTTATATTAATTGATCAATTTAAAACAAAAATTAATTCTTATTAAATATGATTGTATCCTCTTTGGTGTCACCCCATATTAAACACAATAAGGACCCAAATATAATAATTACACAGGGATAGCACTGGGGAACACCTACCTTTTATGAATCTATTTCCATTTTATTCTCCTAAATAAACACTATTCCAAATCTCAACAACCCTCATCCATGCTCTGTCTAATACTAAGACATCATAGGTGAAAATATTCTAATCCAGAATATCCAAGAAAAATTAAAAACCAAAACATAAATAATTTAACAGTATATAATCATATATAAAACTATTCAACATATCATAATAAATGAAACACTTATTGAGTGGCCTCCTCAAACCCAATCCATGACCAACTATTTATTGAGGGTATATTCCATGGCCCCAGAAATAATTTTGAAAAAATACATAACCAACTATGACATTAATATGAGTAATTTAATTTAAATTTTTTGAGAAACCAAAAATAAATCCATTTTTCTTGTGACTTTATAGAAATGGTGTATTATGGAAGGCATACATTATCTCGAGACATCATCTCCCATGGCTACATGAAAGCTACATCTAAAATAAGATATTTAACTATTCTATGATAAAATAACCACAGAATCCCAAAACAATTAATGAAAAATATGCATTAAATCAGGATAATATAGAATGAACGAAGTAGTGGATAATATTCCACAATAATCCAAGATTTCCAATTAACACCACCCCATGTCAAGGGGATGAATAAATATAAAGGGTAAGAGACCCTCCATCCATGCATGAAACAATGGAGGATGAGATGGGTTGTCATCATTCTAAAACTGATGTGGGGGATTTAATTTAATCAAATTAAAAAGATATCACCTGGAATTTTCAGACCTACATATTATAGGTACTAAATTCTGAACTAATTTATAGACGGTGCTTCCTACCTATAGGTAGGTGGTTTACTATAGGTTTGGGCACAACAACCCATATCCTGCTACCAAGAATCATTTGAGTACTTAAGATACCTCCACTACTGTAATTCTCATTGATAATAATTATTTAAGATATCCAAACCATCCTAAATTGAGTATGAATTTCGATTCTCAAAAAAACCAATCCACCGATCTCAAAAAAGAAAATTTCTCTTTAATTACCATGACCTGAATGGACATAAGCTATTATATAAGGACTAAACGATATATGTTTAAAAATAAATCCTTAAAAAATAATCCTGATTTTATTTTCATAAATATCAAAACATATTAATTAAAAAAACATATAGTTTAAAAAATATTAAATGTTATGTGTTTAATGGTGTTTAATATTATACTATATGTAAATAAAAAATTTCAAAAAAGATAGAGATATGAGTAGGGAAAATAACTCTCATACTCATCACATCATAGATTTTGTGAAAAACCCATATAATATTAGGAAATTTTTAAGGATTCCATTTATATATAAGTAGATAATAATTTATCTCAAAATTAATGGAGTGAAGATAAATGGGTAGAGAGGTGGATAATTTATACTAAATATGGGATAATTGTTTAGAATTTTTCTGTATAACTCATTGAATCAACATTATAGATTCATTATATTATAAAACACAAAAGTGGTTTTACACCCTTGGCAGTAGATTAACATCACATGAAATTTTATTTCACTCCAATGGTCTTAGGCCACTCAAAAGTAAAATACTTTCTTTATAATAAATTTTACGTTAAAAGTAATCATAAGACAGTTTATTTATTTACTAAAATATGTTTTATTCATCAAACAATATTTTATATGTTGTGAGTTGAATTTAAGATTTCGAAATTCATTATTTTACTAATTCCTTTTATTTTAGACTATGGATAGGAAATTTTAAATTAATAAAAAAATCTTTAGGTCATAATTTAATAAAATATTTTAATATGTGTGTTTATCATATTTTAATATTCACCATAAAATTCAATTCTACCAATCAATTTATAAAATATAATACGTACTAAAAAATTACTAATATTTTAAATCAATTTTATAAAATTAAATATCTAGTTATAATAAATTAATTTACTAATTGAAAATATAATGTACGTCAAACAATAATGTGTAGAGTGGAAATATATTACATAACCATTTCAATTATTTCAAATTTATTCATAAAAACACATAATTATATTAAAATTATTGTAGTTAATTTTAGTATATTATTTTAAATATTACCATTTTAATTTTTGGATTCCCTGAATCTACCTTATCCATTTCTAATGGTAACATTATTTCTCCCATATTCTATGGATTCCAATAAATTTTACTCTAAACCAAACCTGTCATTTACTAAATTTTATCTTAATGTTTTCGAATTCTTTTACATAATTATTATCTTAATATAAATATTATTCATTATATATATAATAATTTTTTAGTCATGTTTACAATGGGATACTATATTCAAGATATTTCTCTATTCATCATATGACATGTTTTTAATTATTATACACATTTAATTGTAAAAATTATAATTTATGAATGTTTTTTAGTTGAAAATTGTTATTATCAAGAAAACTAACGATATTTATTTCATTATTCATTATATATTTTATAAAATATATTATATATTTATTAATTATAGAATTATCTCATTTGTAATAATTTTTATATGGGGGAGGTGTAGGAATTATATATTTTCTCAAAGAATCATTAACTAAACAAAAACAATAAAAGAATTCTAACTCCAAAATAGCATGTAAATTAAAATAAGAATAATAAGAACATACAGTGATAACATGAGGGTATTCTCTCATCAATTCTATTTCCAAAATTGATTTTCATATTTTTCATATATGAAATTTATTATTTTCTATTTCATTTGAAAGGATGGATATAATTCACCATATTTTTTTCTTATGATGAAGAATATCACAAACAATACATAATAAAAATGGTTTCTTAATGATGTAGAGAATCATGAAAAATTGATTCACATTCCAATGGTTATTGTACAATGACCCCCTTGGCCCTCCATTTATTGTCTCCCCAATCCAAGTATTTAGGAAATAACATTTATTAATTATGATATGGATAGTCACGACTAATAATAAAGTCTTTAAATTTGAATGAATCAAATCCACCCATTTCCTATCAACTCAGTTAAGAAACTATCAACAATTAATGAATAACTAAATTCCATTATATTTATTAAAATGTATCCCATATATATAAATAAATATAAAATTTTATTCATGTAATTTTCATTTAAATATATACATATATATGAAATACCAAAAGAATTAAATATATAAAAATATCCCATATATATTTTTTATGTTATATTTTAAAATAATAATAAATATATAAAAAATATATTTTTTATTTTGATAAACTATTCAAATGAAAATAAATCGAATAAAATTTCTAATCCAATTGGATTAAAAATTTCAGAATTAGGAAATTTATTTTTAACTCTATTTAAACTTTTATAATAAAAATATAATTTATGGAACCAGTGAATAATATAATACAAATAATCGCAGTCTTAGTCTGATCTCATCAATCATGTGGAAGCTATATCAAGTTCCTATTATCCATCACTACATGTGAGAGAAATTGACATAAATTCTGACAACCATACATAACACACCTTTTCTATATTTATAATACTTATTGATTATATGAAAATATTAAATATAACAATTTATTAGGCATGTACATATACACTTTTTATATAAATCAAAAGAGGTTCATGATTCCAAACCTGTTCCATAGGCTGAAAATTCACTATATGATCTCAGGAGATGTCTCACCCATGATCAGTAATATACATAATTACCATCTATTTATCTAAAATTCTAAAATGAATATGTTTGAAATCTTATGTTTGAAAATTACCAAGGAAATCAATCCTTGAACCCAATTATAAATGTATAAATGAATCAGATCCCACTAGAGATACGTTGATGAAAAAAATGAGGCAATCCATGGGGTGTTTCTAAAGTCAAGTCATGTCACATACGTTCGTGATGGTTCTCATCTAGGTAAAAAATAAAGACCTTAAGTAATTTGGGTTATTTTCATAATTATTGTTTTTGAAGAAAGAGACCAAAAATATTTTTAATTGATGAAAATATTTATTTATTGAATAAATTAGTACATGATACAAATGTTTACCAAATCCATTATCCCATGATTGGACTCTAGGTAACAATTTTAATAGTATACCACTTTCACTTAACATATGACCCTATTTATCTAATTCCTAGAGATCATAAATTCTCATCATGCTTCTATTATAAAATTGGTTCAATCAAATGATTTACTACATTTTTATCTTTATTAAAATTTAATATTCATAAAAAACCATGATATATTATCTCATGAATAATATTTCATAATTGATAGATATTCTTCAATTTAAATAAAGATCAAGGATACACAGCCTATGAAATTTCTCCATTGTTATTCCATATGAGTTCAATGGGATCTATAATTCATAGAACCACCTCTAGTTTAGTGATGAAATTATTAATCAAAACAATATCTTCTTTAAAATATCATATAGATATATACTAAACTTATTTCATATAATCATCCACTATTTATTTAATATAATTTTCTATTTGAATTCTAACCTTTTGGAAAAACACTAGTCCAAACTATCACATAAAACCATCACAATCTATTTTGAAACAATAATCTCTACAACTATGTATAAAAGGTTAATCTTAAATACATATATAAAAAATTATTCTTTCTTATCTATAGGTTATTAGGTATATTTTTAATAGATATGAATTTATCATATTCATTATTAGATTGTTATATGATCATCATGCTCAATGCGTACATGACATTTGGATGACTACATAACCCAACATACAAAGTGGTCCTAATGGATAACACATAAGATATTCCATCCATGAATTTACATTATTCATTATAGTAAGATAATAGATCCTTTGAAAGAATATTTCTATGAACAATTGGCATATATCCTTTTTTTAAAAGCAATCATTTTGAATTTAGTTAAGATCAAAACAATATATGTACCATAACATTGTTTCAGGATATTCTATGATATTACCTAATTGATATTTATAGAAAATATTTATGATAATTCTAATATGACTATAATTTAATATCTTCTCACATACAAACCCTTATATACTACATATTTGGAATATAATTTTAAATTATTAATTTTTCATTGATATGTCACCCTAAAAAATAAAATATTTCCCCCATTAATCCATTTATATACATAAGAATAATCATAATTCTAAATTATTCCAATATAATTGATTTAATCATTAAAATAATGATTCAAAATATGAGATTATATATTATGTCTATAAATATATATTTTTAGCATACACAGATTTGTGTTATTCACTAGTTTCAATCAACCATATAATATGTCATATACACATCCTCAAGTGAAATCACATTGTGGAATTTTATCTTTACATATATTTGATATAAGTCACAGTTCGATAATATTTTAATGGATAGGATGATCTTGGTCGATTAATGTATCGATTCCAAAGAATTGGTTTCTTCATTATAAATTGTATGAATTTTCATGAAACCTTTTACCATCAATCATTCATTTAAAGAAAATAATCTTAAATCCATGATAGTCTTCTTCATGAAAAATAATTTTTACCAAATTTCCCGTCACCCGTTAGTTAAATATACCAAATTCTAAAAAAAATCAATGTATAATGATTACAACTCATCCTTCAGGGCCCCGAGTCATTTCTTAGATTAAAAAATATATAATAGATTAATCCAACATTGATGGATCAATATAAATGATGATAAAATCATCATTATTTTAAATAAAAATATATCTTTTAGACATGTGTAAATCTAACAGGTCCTTCTTACTTTTTTATAGTGAATTTATTGTTATTACACTATAAATTAGAGAGCTGACTCATCTATATTGGGAAATAAATTCTCTTGTTATTCTAGAACACCCGGAATTTATAGTTCCCTCATAATAATTTTCATTTAAATGAATTCAAATTCCCTAAATAAACTGTGCTTAGTCACACAAAAAATATGGTTAAATGGATTATTTAAATAATAAACACTTTCTTATTCAAATAAATAACCACAATACACTTATCATATTTTGGTTCTAGCATGGTTGAATTTAAAATCTTAACATGTTTTTCACACCCCCAAATACATGGAAAATAAAAATTTAGACTAAACCCAATCCATATCTCATATGGTATCCTTCAAACCATATTATATGGAACTCATTTTACTATAAAGGGGCAATTTTTATAGAAAAAACTCAAAATGGAGGAGGTAGGTTACCCTGAATTCCCATTGAATGAACCACATCCAATATGGTTTAATTGATACATTTAGACACACTATTTTATTGTGGTGGTCATATTAGAGTAATGTGTGATATAATACCACACTCATAAATATGTTCAAGAAACCCATAGCAAATGTATTCACCTCCTCAATCTGATATAATAGAAATAATAATTCATTAAGTTGATTCAATACAAAAATATTAAATTCCTTATATTTAAAAAAGGATATATAATTATTTATTATAATAAAAATATTCCTAAATAAACATTAATTAAAATTAATGGTAAGTAAATATTTATAACCACTCTAATATTAGATAATTAAAGGCCCAAAATCATTGAAATTCACTTATTCTAATAAAACAGTTTCTCCATCTTCTTTTCATTTAATATAATTATTTTTCATATTTTTTTTCAAATCATATTTTTATACACCATATGGATCCCTATAAAATCACTCTAAGATACCACATGAATATATTTTTTTAAAATGACCCTACATAATATGTCCTGGGATATTATTAAAAATGAATAAATGGTAATAATAATTCAGTTAAACCCATTTTAAATCCACATTATAGATCACATTTTAAAAATCTAATAAACTCGTACCATTCATCATATATTAAAAATTATTATAAATTTAATTTAAATAAATTGAGAAATTTTTTTCCTTAAATAAAATAGGATAATCCCTTATCTTTAGTACATTATATGGAAATCATCTTTCTATTTATTACTACTACAAAAAAGAAATTCTCTATAATGAGAATTAATCTAGTGGGAATAGTTATTTTCTAAATCCACATGAACAACGTTGTAAAATTTTCCACCATCCCATAAAAAATATATATATCATCATTGACCAAACCCTACATAAATCAAATTTAGTTCAAATGTGTATAAATTTTAGATTCATAATAGATATCTAATACACATTAATTAATAAGAAAATGACTTCTATAATGATAATTCCAATTTTAGAAACCTCACTTTCATCAAGATTCAAATTATCCATAGTAAATTTCATAAAGTTCCTTTTTCAATTCCCACCAATTCCCTTCTAAAATTACTATTCTAAATTATATATTTTTTCATTATGATTTAGTGAATGCGAAGAATCCATAGGGTTGTTTCCACATTTCTTCTTCTTGACATTTCCAACCCATTTTCGCTTATCCAAAAAAAGGATATATTGAAGTTGTAATCTTCATAGGTTCACTTAATCACAACATTACAATTTATAAAGTATGGTGACTGACTCAAATATCACATTTATGTTTTATTTAATAATAAACTGATTAAAAAATATTAAAATATTGTTCGATCAATTCCACAATAAATTAATTTTGGAGTGTAAAACTCATCCTCTCTAAATTGTAGACATACACCTCTAATATAAAGAGCTTGAGATTACGTGGTACATAATTTCCGAATCTATATTAAAATAATGTCTTATATATTCATATCACCCTAATATAAATAGCTTTTGATAAATTTGTTTTATCTATTAAATCATATTGAACATGACCAGTAATCATGAAATGTTTCCAAATATGAATTCATGGTAACTATCATGAGAAATAAGATATATTTGGATCCCTATTTATTTGTATTGTTTGTTACAAAATCACCGAGGGTAGAACCAAAAGAAAGATACCTATTTCTTTATTACTCCATAACATATAACACTTTCTCCTTCTGCAGTACAATATTTAGGTTTTGAAATAAGTTTTATTAGATTGTCCTTAATATGTAAAGAACCAATAGTGAGGTATATGTTTTTGTTATTATTATCTATTTATATATACATTTTGGAGTACAATTTAGTAATATCATGTATTTAAAAATATTCTTTATGGACTTTTATTATTCATTTTTCAAAATCACATCCCTCCCTCTTTATGGTGAACAATGATTCCAAAATCACCATAGCATAGTTTAGTTATGGAGTTTATCCCAAATTATGAATATTTACTTATGAAAAACTATTCCTATAGAAATCCATGCTACCCTTGGTTAGTTGGTTGGTACATCTAATTCTTAATAAATTCTTCCCATTAATTTACCAAAATCCTTTCCATTAGGTTCTAAATTTCATCATGAACCCAGTTAAGTGAGACCTGGATTCCAAAAAGATAATATTTAGTATCTCCTCAAAATAAAAAAGATGGATCATAGCTTCTCATATTAGGCATAACCAACCATGTTTTTTTATCTATCTCTTGAAGAGTGAAAATGTTGGAATGATTACACTTGATATTTGATTGGACATTTTTTATAAATGTGGCCTCAAAATTTGGAATACATGCATCCAATGAATTCAATTAATTTATTTATTTGAAATAATCTACTCATCTAATGCACATCCCTCAAAAAATAAATATGAATCTCGTACATATTTTTATTAATATAATGCATATCTTAATTCCTACTCACATTAATATTGACATATTACTACTATACACCCAAAAATCCCCATGCAGGGTTGTTATATTAAATATAGGAAATTCGATAATATTGTTGTAGAGGTTGAGAAAACCCCTACAAATCTGGTGTCTCATTCAGAGTAAGAGTTTTAATGATGAAAAATATATATTTATTATAAATTTACAAACAAGATTATTTTCATGTTTAATAATTTTTACGAAGAATGAATTATATATAGTCGTTAAATTTATTAATTATAGTTAATTAATTTTGTTTTTTCATTAAATTTATTTTATATTTTTTCCTTTGAAATGATATTTTATTTTTCTATTCACAAACTCTGTAACCCTTTATAGTATGAAATTCTTGAACATTTTAATATTTAAAAATAAAAAATTGCCATAAAATCAATAAAGGCATCAAATAAACACAAAATGAGTAATTACATTATGAAATTACTCTATTTTGTAAATTAAAATCCTTTCTCTAATATTATATTAAATTTAAACCAATCCATATCAATAGATACATTAAATACTGTTAAATCTTCCATCAAGGATTATTAAAGTCAATATAATATTATTCAAAAACATGATAAATATAATTAAACAACATTAAATTCAATGAATTAAATTCCCAGAAAAATTATATGATAAATCGATTTTCCACAGATAACTATTTTTTTAAAACATTTATTTAATCTTTAACAAATAAAAATTAGAAATGTTAACCATTTTTGTTTAAAAAAAAAATAAAATTCACTGCCTCCTAATTAAATTCAATATAAATAAATAAAAATATATATTAAATGTTGTATTTGATTGTGTAGAACCTTAATAAATTAAAAAAATACATTTCGTTAATAAAAAAACATAATAAATAAGTTCCAAAAAATTCAAATAAATATCAAATTAAATAATTATAAACCAATCTAAACAAATTAATTAATGTTTTATACAATCCTTTGACCCTTAATAAAAGAAGTAATCGTATTTAAAAATGAAATTTCTGTGAAAATATATTTTTAAATTATAAAATTTAATATAAAAAATGAAAAAAAAAATTAAAAATAAAAAACATACATGGCTATGGAATGTCTAAAAATTCTCTTTGATCTCTAACAATAATTTTTAATTAAAAATGATAAAATAATTACATAAACAAGACTTTTAAAATATTAAAATAAAAAATATCATAACAATAATATCAATGATAATAATAAAAATAATAATATAATTAACATTGGAAAATAAGGATCTTATCTCATCATTAATCTTGTCAGGAATGATCCTTATCCATTTCTAATGACAAAAATAATTATTTTCCCTATCATCAAAAATGGTGACCTCCATCCTCTAGTCATTAAGAAGATGAATATCTCAATGAATAGTGGATAAGAATTTTTTCTCAATGATAGAAAAGATCGAAGGAATTGAATTTCATTTTATATGATTGTGGTATAATGATCCACTTGTCCCTCATTTTATAGGATCCTTTAGAAAAGGATTTAGGTTATGAAAATTATTAACTTTAATGTCAATTCTTAAGAATATTATTATAGTGTATTATTTTAAATGAATATCATCTGCCTATATATTGTTGAGTAGGTTAAAAATATCAATCATTCATTAATAATTGGAATCCATTATATTTATTTTAATATATAAAATATATATACATAAATATAAAATGGGATTCATTGTATTCGTTAATAAATAAATAAATAAATATATATATATATATATATTTCTAACAACAATTAATATATATATATATCCCATGTATATATAAATAAATGTTATATTTGAAAAAATATTTTTTATTATTTGAAACATTTCATTTTATTTTTATTAGTTATTTTAATCAAAATACTGCCCATTTAATAGACAACATAATTGAATTAAAAATTCCATCATGAAGAAACTTTTTTAATACTCATTTTAACCATTTATTTTATAGGTATAAATTATGATTCCAATTCATTATTATAATATAACTAATAAATTTTTCAGAATGATCCCATCACCCATGTGTATACTATATCATTTTTATATTATTTATAACTTCCTGAATAAGTATGAAACATGGAAATTTTCAACCTCATATCACTGATTTTTAATATATCTTTAATCTCTAATAATTATGTGAACATAGAAATACATATAATTTTTTATGCATGTATATGAACTATCTTTATATATTTCATATGAGGATCATGATTCCAAGCCTATCTCACATGTGGTAAATTCCAAATATTTTCTTAGGAGATGAAATTCCCATGATCAGTAAAATACCCAAAACCGTATATTTAGTTCTAATATTGAAACAACATTGGATGGAAGCTAATGTGAAAAAATTCTCATAAAAATCATTCCTTGAACCCATTTGTCAAAGGATGTGGGAATATGATCCCATTAGAGATACAAAAAGAACATAAATTAAAAAACACATTTGGTGTTTATCATGTTGAGTCACATCTTATTGAGTAGGTCCCACCTGTAACTAATTTAAGAACATTATATATCTAAATCGCTTAATCATAGTTCACACAAGTCTCACATCAGAATCGTTACTTCTTTGATGGTTCAATGCTATGGATAAAACCTAGACATATGTACCTATATGAATATTATCATAATTAGTGTCTTTAAACAAACAAAAAATGCTAGTGGATGAATACATTTATGAATATATTAATGTAATACATCACACACACACATTCCCAAACCAGAATCTAATTATTAGTCTCCTGGGAATGGTTTCCAACAATTGGGGTGAAGGAGTGGTGTTGAGTGTGATTGAAAGACCCATATTCCAATGTGAATAAGGGATGTGTAAATTATTGTAATGGATAGTCCATACACTACAAGAAAACCGCCGTCTAGCGGCGGTTTTTTCGCAGCGGCTTTTAAAACCGCTGTGAAACGCGTTTCGGGCCCCCATTTCGCGGCAGTTTTAAAAACCGCCGCTAAACGGTAAAATTTTTTTTTTTTTTTTTTAATTTTTCTTAATTTTTTTTAATTTTATTCAATGATTAGCGGTGGGTTTTTAAAAAACTGCCGCGAAATAGCTGCGGTTTCGGTAAAACCGTCGCGAAATGTAATGAAAAAAATAAAAAAACACGAGAAACCCCAAAATCACTAAAACAACCATAACTTTTGATCCATGCGTCTGTTGAAGCACCACGACCAGCCAAATCGAAGCTCATGAAGAGATATAGAGGCACATATAATCAAAACCATGAGACGGTATAAGGTGCAAAAGATATTAGAGTTATAAGAAAGTTGAAGAAAGTTCTCCAACTTCAAATGACCATAACTTTCGCTCCGGGTCTCCGTTTGGGCTCTACCACATATCAAATCGAAGCCAGCTAAGAGAGATACACACTAGATTATAACATGTAAGCTTCTATAGTGTTTTTAGACCCCAAAAACCCCTCTGAAGGCCTCCAAAACCCTATTTCCGTCACCGGTGTCCCGTCGAACTTGTCTTCAAACAGACCTAACTTTCGATCCGCGTGTCAGTTCGGCCTCCTCCACCTGCCAGATCATATCTCGTTCCATGAGCTTCAGTTTGACTGGTCGTGGAACCCACATGCACACCTAGATAATATGTTATGGCCTTTTTAGTGGGTATCGGGTTTGTTATGTTTTTCAATGCCTTGTTTCTGGCACCCGTTCCCCGTTAGCTTTTTTTTAAATAGTCATAACATCTGATCCGCCTGTCCATTCGGACTCTTTCACCTTTCAGGTCGAAGATCGTTTTAGGATCTTTTATTTGACAGGTCACAGATCTAAAACGGACTCTCGGATCATATGTTATCTCCTTTAATGTGAGTCTAATGTTTTTGTCTCTTTATGACTGTTTTGACGGGTTTTAACGGTACCTCCATTTATTACTGTTTATTTGGGTTTCCATGACTTGTTATCTTTATCAATTGTTTTTTATGGGTTATTATGGTGATTATGTTGAATTATTAAAGAGTTTTCCAGAGTTGTCACGTGTTTTCAAGCATTCTCATTCTTTCAAATGCCTCATTCTTCATATGCTTCTCCATCCTTTTTCATGTGTTTTCATGATTTTTCATCCCTTATCACGTCTTTTCTTACTTTTTCATGTGTTTCCTTTATTATTTATTATTTATTATTTATTATTTATTATTTATAATATACTTTAATTTATTTATTATCTATTATTTTTAACTGGTTATTTTTTATTTTTTATTATTTATTATTTATTTTTTATTTATTATTTTTTATTTATATTTATTAACTATTTATGTTTATTTATTATTTATTATTTATTATTTATATTTATTTATTAGTTATTAGTTACTAGTTATTAGTTATTATTTATTATTTATTAGTTATTATTTATTATTTATATTTATTTATTATTTATATTTATTTATTAGTTATTATTTATTAGTTATTATTTATTATTTATTAGTTATTATTTATTATTTATTATTTATTATTTATTATTTATTATTTATATTTATATTTATTATTTTATTATTTAGTATTTACTATTTATTATTTATCATTCTATTATTTATTTTTTATTTTTTATTTTTAATTTTTTAATTTATATTTATTATTTATTATTTATTATTTATTATTTATATTTATTTATTATTTATATTTATTTATTATCTATATTTATTTATTATTTATTATTTATATTTATTTATTATTTATTATTTATATATATTTATTATTTATTATTTAATATTTATTATTTATTATTCATTATTGATTATTGATTATTGATTATTGATTATTGATTATTGATTATTTCTTATTTCTTATTTATTATTTATTATATGTATCTATTATTTATTATTTATTATTTATTATTTATATCTATTATATATTTATTATTTGTTATTTATATTTATTTATTATTTATATTTATTTATTATTTATTATTTATTATTTATTATTTATTATTTATTATTTATTATTTATTATTTATTATTTATATTTATTATTTATTTTTTATTTTTTATTTTTTATTTTTTATTTTTTATTTTTTATTTATTTTTTATATATATTTATTATTTATTATTTATTATTTATTATTTATTATTTATTATTTATTTTTATTTATTATTTATTTTATTTATTATTTATTATTTATATTCATTTATTATTTATTATTTATATTTATTTATTATTTATTATTTATTACTTATTATTTATTATTTATTATTTATTATTTATTATTCATTATTGATTATTGATTATTGATTATTGATTATTGATTATTGATTATTGATTATTGATTATTTATTATTTATATCTATTATTTATTATTTATTATTTATTATTTATATCTATTATGTATTTATTATTTATTATTTATTATTTATTATTATTTATTTATTATTTATTATTTATTTTTATTTAATATTTAATATTTAATATTTAATATTTATTTATTATTTATATTTTATTATTATTTGTTATTTATATTTATTATTTATTTATTATTTATTATTTATTTTTATTGAGCTTATATCTATTATTTATGTATTATTTGTTTTTTCAATTAATATATATAAGTATATTAAATTCTGTTTATTAACCACATGGCGAGCTTACTGGAGTGGTAAAGACTTTAGAAAATATGCAAGAGGTTAGGGGTTCAAATCTCACCAAACGCAGAATTTCTTTATATTGCATTGGATGTGCACGTGCATGTGCATGAGATTTGCATGCATGGATAAATAAAGTTAATAAAATAATACGAAATAAATATATATATAAATAAATAAAATAAAATAAATAAAAATAAAATAAATAACAAATAAATAACAAATAAATACGAAATAAAAAATAAAGAATAAATACGAAATTAAATAAATAAAATAAACAAATAAAATTAACAAATAAAATAAACAAATAAAATAAACAAATAAATAAAATAAATAAATACGATATAATAAATAAATAAATAAAATAAATAAAATAAATAAATAAATAAATAAATAAATAATATAAATAAAATAAAATAAAATAAAATAAATAAATAAATAAATAAAATACTATAAATAAAATAAATAAATAAAATAAATAACTAAAATACATAAATAAAATAGATATATAAAATAAATAAATAAATACAAAAAATAAATAAAATAAAATAAATACAAAATAAATATATAAATAAATAAAATAAATACGAAATAAATATATAAATAAATACGAAAAATAAATATATAAATATATAAAATAAAAATAATAAAAAAAAAATAACAAAAAAAAAACCGCTGCGAAACGTTCTGCGACGGTTTTGAAAACCACCACGAATAGTTTCTCGATACACGATTTCGCGGCGGTTTTTCAAAACCGCCGCAAAATGCCTTTTTTGGCGTAGTGATATATCGTATTGAATGTGTTCTTTACTAGTGCATGATTTTATAGGGTTATGGTGGTATTTTTGGACAGTGAGTGTCGTGTGTGACTTTAACAGTCATACAAACCTGATATGATAAAGGAACATTGATAAATGTTTCAAAACATATAATTTATTTAATAGTATTAAAAATAATTCTTCTCATTTTAAAAATAAAAAAATTAATTGTTTGGATAATACTAAAAAACTATCTTGAAATTCTGAAAAATTATAATATATCAAAAAAAATTATATGAAAAATATCAGAGAAACAAAATATTCATGACGAATTATATATGAATTTATAATATTTATTGAAATATTTGTTTTCAAGAAATTCTATATAATTATTATCAACAAATTGACTATTTTTAAGTAAGTAATACTTTAAAAAAATATAAAAGACAACAAAAAATGTACTAAAGTCTAGTGAACTTATGCCACAAAAACACCCATTATTTTACCCTTCATGTTAGCATAAAATCTTATATATCCTCTATGAATTTTCTAATATATCGTAAACATACTTTGTTAATAAATAATATTTCATTTGCATCATATAATTAGTTATTAAGGGTTAATATTATTTGATATAATATTAAACTACCATTGGGTCCAATAACACTAGTATATAAATATTTGTAAATCCAAATAAAGACAGCTTTATTATTTTATTTTTTAAAGAAAAAATTTCTGGATTTCATATATTCTGAACTAGTAATCAATCAATTAATTTTGCGATAATAATTAGTGGTATAAAAATCAATCTATAAATTTTTCCAAGTTGATATTATATATTCTTGAAAATTGTTCTCTTATAACTACATTAGATTTTTCTAGAGTATAGAATCATATACTCGTCTTTATAAACTATTTAAATGATTATTATCTTATTAATTTAGTTATTTCTATTTTACAAATCGAATAAATATTGAGACAATAAATTATGTTATTTATTTAGACCATATAAAATTTTCAAAAAATATTTATTTAAGTAAATTTCATTGACATGAGTTGTTATCATTTTATTTTATATTCAAATATTAATGTTGAAAGATTTCATGCATGGAAAAATAATTATTTCAAAAAAAGTGATGTAATTTTAATTTTTAAATTTATTTTTCTTCAATTATCATTTTTCACACCCTTTAAATGAATCAAATTAATATTTCAACTCAATGTGTTTATTTTTTAGTTATGATATTGTGGAATATACATAATCATATATACTACAATCAAGTACAAATTTTCCACATTTTGATGCCCTCTTGGTCTTTTTTTTGAAATTTCAATATGATATAATACCATGGGATATAATTTATCAAATTTTTATTTACATTCCTTTAATACATATAATTAATATTATTATTATTCTATTTAGGATGATTGGTCCTGATGATCATTTTTTCAAGTAATTCATAAATAGTAACATCATTTTAAATTTATTTTACAAATATAATATTATTTCATCCCATTAAAATATCATTATTTTATAGATAATGACTCATTCTATATTTAATTTGGTTATCTCCTTATTTATATGACTATTAAAATCATCTTAATTAAAATTAGTTGATTTCAGAGAAATAATTTTCATTTCATATATTGAATCATTGGATTTTACCATAGTAATCTCATAGTTCACTAATGAATCAATAATCCCATCATATATATGCAGTTTCAAATCAATCATTTCATTAATGGAATTTTTATTTCTTATTAATTAATAAAAAGGATTCTAAAAAATCATATGATTTAAATCTAGGATTTAAATCACAAACAACTTCAGCATATTTATTTATCCAATTCTCTATATTTAATAATGATCCATAATACTGTTAATGATTTCTCCAAAGAGAATCTAAAATTACCCATACCAAAAATACATCATTTTCAACTTAGTGTGCATAAAATTTCCTTATTCGCATTCATTATCTTCAATACCTTTCATATTTCCATTTAGTACATACATGTATAAAATTTAGGCATTGTATTATTATATTAAAAAAATAAAATATAGTCATCAAATGAAATCGAATAAACTTATACTTTATATAGTCATTTTATTTTTTTAAAAAGGTTTATGTATAAATAAATCTTCAATAATATCCCAAAAAAATAATAAAATTTATTAACTAAAAATTAATCATAATATTCTACTAATTATAATCTATTTTTTGAATTATAATAATGTTTTTTTATCCATAGACAAAACATGTTACTTCCTTTTTTTCATTCATAACAAAACATATTATAAAAAACTAAGAGAAATATTGTGATAATTATATTAAATAGTATGAAATTAAATTGATTAAAATTGGTACATTCCATTATTTCAAAATTAATTTTGAAAGGATATTTCAATAATCACTGTTAAACAATTTAAAATATAAAACACCAATAATAAAAAATTTGTTGATTTATATTAGTTTATCAAAATGACTTATGTCTTCACTTCAGTGATCCAAAACATAATATTAATGTATTTATAATATGTGAATATTTTTCATATTTTAAATTTATGGATGTAAGGAAATGTATACCTTGGATTTGTTAAGATCACTACCTCAACAAACAAACCAATGATCTATATAACATAGAGTCATATGATCTCCCATGAAAATAAGGTTTTGAGAAATTAAACATGATCCTTCGAGTCTATGGTAATGAGTATAGTCATGGTCTATAAAATAAAAGATATAAACCACCCATCTAACTCAAAGTCAATATTTGTGATTACACTAACAGATGTTTTAAATATTAATAGTTTAGTATGTGAATCATAGATTGAAAATTTCACTAAGATTTCTATTTATATATTCATGATTTAGTGTTTATGGTTTAATAAAAAATGAGTGTGTTAATATTTAGTGATTTATCCAATGATTTACTTATTAGTATTATACTGACATATAAGAACACTGAAACAGTTTTTATATCAAATATTTAAATGTGTAATAAATAAAAAAATAATAATTACTTTTTTTGTGGCTGAGAGAAGTTATGGATAAAAAATTTCTTTTTTCATATATGTTTTTTAGATATTTTAGAATATTACATAGAGAAATATATTTCTATATAGAGCATTTTCTCATCCTTTATATATTTGTAATTTATCTTATCTATGATCATCTTAGTATTAAAGGCGTCAATCTTGGTCATCATGGTTGTCTTTTCTAATGTGACATATTATTGGATCCAAGATTTTATTTATATAAATAAATTTATAAATCATATGAACAATAAAGTAATTCACAAAAATGATTTTTCAAACTAGAATACCCTTTTGAAGTCTTTATCCTCTAACATTAATTTCTTATACCATATGAATAACCTCTGTCATCATGTATAATATTAACTGGATCCTAGTAATTATTTCATTGATCATGTAGATAATTTTCATCTCTTAAATTTTTATAGTCATTTTGAGTTATCATCCCCTCCAAAAAAATAATTTTTATATGACCACTTATATCATGTATGTCGTCCTCTATAACAATATATTCATGAAATTAATAAAATATTGGAATCACAAAAGATTATTCATAAATTAATTAATAATTTGTTTTATCCATATATATAATATTTTTTGTCTTCAACTGAAAACATAAAAAAATAATAATAATGACATTCCTCAATTTTTAATATTAAAAAATTATCTCTTTGTTGAGTATTTTAATTTGACATATATAAATATATATTTTATAAATTTATATCTATTTTTATCTATATATATATTTTTTGAAAAGTAATTTATAATCATGAAAAGACTTGTTGTCATGAATTGAATTATGGGAATCTGTATATCCAACACCGAGACATGAACATGATTGGAGGAACTATTAATCATAATTTTTCTTAGGAAAAATAGTGATATATTATACAATTTAAAATTAAAAAATATGTAGTGTATAAATTTAGATAGAGATATTTTTAATTTTTATGTTTTACCTTAATAATTAAATCTTGACTAAAGAGATGAAAAAAATGTGTTAGAATCCTTTTTTTACTACATGGTGTATAATATATCTTATAAATATTTTAATTTATTTCATTTAAAATGTTACTTCCTTCCACACATTTGTAATCTAAGAGTTCATTCTCCATATTTCATATCATCCCCTCTTTCAAAAAACCCATCTACCCTTTTATAATTTTTATATAATACTAAAATTAATGATTTTTGGAAAATATAGTCAAATAACCGTTATTAATGTTTTTTAATAAGAATCTATATTATAGAAAATCTTCTCAAAATACCTTATTATAAATTCTCTAGTTTATAAGAAATTTTTTTAATTTGGTTAAATTTTTCAATTCAAGTTAGTTCCTTTTAATTTATTGGTTTTCAATGACCTATTAGTTACTCATATTTCTATAACCATTGACGAATTTTTCTGGCCACATATGATTTTTTCTATGATTAATGAAAAATTATTCTAAAATTAATAGTCATATAAATAAATAATATTCCAGATTAATGATTCTTACATAAAAAATTAATATTTTTAATAAAAACATACATGTAGATGGAGATTTTTGACATTAACTTCCATAAAAGTAACACTTATAAAATTAAAAAATGAATAATAATAATAATAATAAATTTAATTTTAACAAATAAAATAAAAATAATATTATTTTATAATAATATCAAATATAATTTAACAAATGATTCAATATTATTAATTATAATGTATATATTAATGAATTTGCCATTTAATGGTAAATATTATTTACTCAATATGTGTATTCCAACTAATGGGATTTTTCATACGAGTCCTGGGATCATTTTTCAAAGATATTCGTGAAGTGAAATTAGATAATTATAGTAAATCATATCATTATATATTATTTAAATTCAATAATATGAATAATTGAGTCGTTTGAATTTCTAAAACATTACATTCCATGATGTGACACCCCTCTCAAGAAGTGACAATTTTTCCATAAATTTTCCAATAATTTCCTTTATCATTTTATTTAATATGGAAATATTCTAGGTATATTCAATATATATATTGTAAAATATTTAAATCTCTAAAAATAACCCACAGGATTTTTTATCAAAAAACATATGTTCACCGAAATATAAACAATGGTCATGTACAATTGTTCATTATCAATTTAACACGTGAATTCATCCACATATATCTATTGTATGATATCACAATTTCATATATGATAGATTCATAATTAATATAATTTTCATTAATTATAAAGTATCATAATCCGTAAAAATTTTAATCCTTGCCACAATATTCCAGCATTACCAATCATATCATAGTAACAAGAAATTAATTCGTTAATATGTAATATGAAACTATGGATAATGTCACAAATCATAATTTCAAGACAAACATAACTATATAAATATAATAACAAACTCATTTTTCCATAATAATGTTATAACAAATAAAAAATATATATTTATCACCATAACAATTCATTAACTTATAGCAAATAAAAATTAGTAATAATTATAAATCTTGTTACATGGGAAAAGGAGTTCCATTATAAATAAAAGGGTCACACACAATCGAGATATTTAAAATTAGTGAGATCACAGTCTATTTTTCACACACTATCAGTGTAAGGAAATTGATTAGAGATCTGAATAACCATAGGATCACACATCGAATCAATGGAGATCACACAATGTTTATCACAATATGTTAGGATATTTAAATTGATTAAAATATAATAATAAGTAATGTATTATACATCATTGAGTTGTAGTTCGTGGATGGAGTGTTGAATAATTTTCTTTATTTTCATTTTTTGATTGCACTGTATTGATAATAAAAATATAAATTTCATTCATACTAATAGCTTAAATGTGTTCTGTTGGAAAATTATAATACCCTTAAGAGAAAAATATTCCAATATATAGAACACACAAATAAAAAATCTACTATTTATAAAATTAAGTTAAGTAATTTAACCAATTCTAGTTCACTCAATAATATGTTTTAATTACCAAAAAATAAGAAACTAGAACTATTTGATCATTATATATAATTAATATAAATATTTATTTTGAATTCTAATTTATCCCAATGGAATATTGAATTAAAAAATGTGGATCATCGTTATGGTTATAAAATGTTATCTATGGTATCAGATTACTATTTCACTTATGGGAAAAGTTAATATTGTTGTTTATTACATTTTATTCAATCCTAACATAAAAATAATTGTAAACTATCTTTGAATTATTCAATTTCCAAATCTTGCAATGTTTATATCTAAATACAAATAAAGGAATTGATGTTAGATATTCTATTAATTATTTTACACAACTCTGTGAATTCATAGTCATCATTAATTCAAGGAGAATAATAATTAGATATATATCAATCATTATAAATTTTTGAAATACCAAAAAATATAACATTGATTTATAATTTAACCTTTTTATGTTTTTCTCCATTTTTGTAACTTTTCCAAAATATATACAAAACATTAAAAATGAAAAATAACACTATATCCATACCTTACAACCATATACTCTTAATTAATCACAATTTTTTTGTTAATAACATGGATATCTATTTCTATAGTAACATGACACTATTATAACGTATTGTTTTTATCTACTAGATCAAGGTATAAGGTCTTCTGATCACATTATATTAAAATTGAATTTTCTGTTAGGTTGGGGGATTTGATATCCTTTATAAATAAAATTATACGAGTGTAAGGATTTCTAATACCATATGGATTTAAATTTAAGCTTCAATATGTTTCTTATATTATTTATCATTTAGTTCTTAAAATACCTTTTTTTAAACTAATTTATATTAATAACCTATTTTTATAAATTATAAACTTCATGATATGTATATAAAATTATGTTTGAGGGGATTTTTCTATAAAAATATTAGTCATTAATTTCTCTTAGGTCGAAGCTACAGTAAATGGTATAATATATTGTATTACAGTCAGTTTCTAAATTTTCTATTACTAATATATATTAGATAAATGTTAAATATAAATTAAAAATATTTTTAGAATGCTCATTGGAAAAAACATAAATTTAAATCCAAAATTTCATGGACTGTAAAATGTTTATTTGATAGAGTAAATTTAAACATTTATGAAGCATTTTAGAATATTTTAATAAAAATGGTTCCCAAAATTTAAAAAAATTCAAAAAAAGGAAATTATATTCCTCTTCCCATACAAAACATCAATGTTTGGGATTAATAAAAAATTATAAAGAATCCACTTTTTATCATTATCCTGGAATATCATAATCCAATTATCTTCATACACAATACCCAACATAATATGAAATATGCATGAAACTTCTCATTTTGGAACATTGGATACACTAAATAAAAGAATTTTGATTCTCTATGATGAGTATCAATGATTTTATTTCTTCATAATATAATCCACTGTTAAAATGTATCCAAGATTTGCGATAATTTTCAATAACATATAATTTAATGATTGGAATCTATTCGATCTCCATTGTAGCCTAACTCTATCCACTGAAATTCTTAATTTTTTTCCATGAACACCATAGTTTGATGAAATAACAAAAGGTATCATGACATGCCAATTATAAATGATTTCACCCTCTGGAACCAGTAAAATATTTCAAAGGAATTCATTTAGGAATCCAACATATAACTTCTATTTTCTAAAATGAAATTAACTGTAAATAATTAATTTTCATTATTAATATTAAAAAAACCTGAAATATGAAGAAATAATCATATAATAATCCAAACAAGATTTTATAATATTGGTGTAAAGTGATAAATGGAATTTATTAAGGAAATGAGATATGAGAATAAGATTTGGATGAAGTGGTCGATATTTTAACATCTAAAAATAATCCACAAAGCCCCCAAAATACAAATATACCTTTTGATAACTCAATTTCACCCCCAATAATAAACATTTGAAAACTAAATACATAATAATTATATGGATTAATCATAGAAGACATGTCATTTATTCCTATATAAATACACAAAGACACCATACACACAAAAGTGTCTGTGTATGGTGTGATCTAAATCCTAATATGATAGCACCATGAATCTATACAATTTATAATATAAGAGGAACCAAAAATATTAGTTTAAAAGTAAATTATAGAATGTATCTTTCTTCATCATCATATTATATGAAAAAAATAATGTTACAAAATTATCTATTTTTAAAATATTATAAAAAAATTAGAGAAAATATTATTTATAAGAAACATTGGAAAATACAAATAGTATTATAACACAAAAATAAATTATTTAGGAACACTAGAGTTTGAAAATAAACATCCATAATCATTATTAAATTTTTTAATCCTTTATGTGTTATTCAAAATGATACCAAAATGAGAAAAATGGAATTGTACATTATATATGAAAAACCTAATGAATTGTCATGAATAAAATTTCTATATGTATTATATGTAATAATTATTAAATTCAAATATCAACTACATGTGTCAAATATACCATAAAAATAAATATTACAACAGAAAATTCAATGATGAATCAAAATTTATTATAAAAATGTGCCAAATAGTAGGAATCATGGGGAAATACCTTAGGAAATGGATTTACAATACTAGTCATGATTAGGTAGAAAAAACCTCTAGTATGAGTTTTGTCACTATAAAAATACCACCTCCCCCCCAACATAATGACACTATCCTCTTAATATGGATCTTACCATTTCCCAAACATAAACTAAACTATAGGGTTTTTTACAATGTGTAATATCAATGATTATAACACCCTTCTATCAATTTACCACTTAGTAAACAAATGATCCCCATATTTATTTCTAAATGGTGGTGAGGTAACAATCATGATACCAAAATATAACTTAATATATTTCAATAAGTAAACCTTCATCTCACCTATAAATATCCATTTATCATTATCCCAAAAAATAATAAAAATATAATTATAAAACATTAATATAGTATAGAATCCAAAACTTGAAAGTGAGAACCAAGGGGTGTCAACTTTAAGGGAAATATTGAAATATTGAAATACCATTATTTTTTAAAAAATAGACCTTTAATTTTTATAAATAATTCCAACTCATAAAAATATAAATGAAGGACCTTTTATTAAATATATATTCAATAAAATTTTTTCACGAATCAGTATCAAAACAAATAAATAGGTCAATATTGTCAACAAATAATGAAAAGGGGAAAATCACTAAATCCATTTTATAAAGTATACCCACATTTATTTTAAGGAAATAACCCTAATTTATCATAATAGCTAATAATGTAAACCCTTCATGTAGTAATTTACAATTTATAATTGACCTCTCCAATGAAAAACCCTCTTTAGAATTTTGTCACACATGTTATTTTAACCAAAATACACATAGATTGTAAAACCATTTTTGTTCATAAATTTACCATTTATGACAAAGGAATTTTTTAGAAAATCCAAAAATAAATTTAAAATAATTCCTGGAAAATGCATAATATTTTAATTTAGGTAGCAAAACAAGCCAAAATACCATGTTCCCAAGGAACTCTCATAAAAAAGAATAGGATTGAAACACAAACCTCAATCAATAGAAACTAATGTAATTCCTTTGTATAAGGTAATATGGTGCCTAGTAAATTGATCATCGTCCACTAAACACAACTTATACATGTATTTAAACATGAAATATAAATTAAGATCAGCTACCATGGATGTATAAGGAAATTAAGAGGGATGAAAAAACAAGGAGAAAGAGAATATAAGATAAAAATCGATGATGGATGAGATTTAAAAATACAATTTTTTATCTTATAAAAAGAAAAATTAAATTGTTTTTTGAAAAAAATTTAGAAAATCAATGATATTAAAAGTTAAAGGCCTAATATTATGTGGGAAAACATAAATCAACCCCCACCCATAGCACCATGATTATCTGTGTTCACTAAAAAACTATTGTGATTCCCTTAAGACCACATAAATCACACATACAATATTTAATCTATATCGAGAATAGATGCTCATGATATTTTATAACACCCCTATTAAAAAACCAACAGCTATAATATATTTTCACCACTTAATCCCACAAGATACCATCTATGATTAGTTTTGAGTTAGTAAATTCCATATGAATTTGATAATTACTGTAACCAAGAACTATCATGTCTATCTTCCAAACCCAAATGAAAACAAGACATTGAATCCCCATAACAGATGAAAAAAAACCTCTATATATAATTCCAAAATAGGGACCATTGTGAGCATAATGATTAGAAAAAAAACCTCTCAATATGACTGATCTTGTACATAAGCCTCCAAGTACCACATGAAAGAAACCATGAAAATTATTCACCACAATGATGTCGTTAGGGAAAAACAAAAAAATTATAGGTGCAAGATAAGACCATGGAGAGAATATATATGGGTAATTAAATTCATATTGTATGATAAACCTTGAAAGGGATCCCAATACACATAAATTTTCATAATTGAAAATTTTATCATTCAACTAGAAACTTAACATTTGTTTCTAAAATGGGATAAATGGAAACCTGTTGAGAAAAACTATGAAACACGGAAGGAGGAAGATGGCATTATCCCTAGGTCTATTTGGAAATTACATTATATTGATAGTAATATAGAGTTTTTTAAAAGGTTTAAAATAAAAAAGAAATTAAAAATATGGGTTATAGTCATTGTTTGTCTATATAGTTTACCTAACTCTATGTCAACCATTTATCAACCATAGGACATGGAAAAAACATGCATGGTTAGATTTCATGATTTTTACAACCATTATCCAATTTTTAATCATTTATTGGATTCAAAATCCAACACATGAATGTTCAAGATTTATGATTCGCCAAATCATGGACCAATATTTCTTGAGATTTTTTAATAAAAAATTACTCACTGTACTATCATGATAACATATTTTTCTAAAAATGTACCAACTTTACAACTGCATAAGTATTCAACATATTTATATATTAAGATAGGGTCTCCAAATAATTCAATGAAATAGGTAACTATGGTAAATGAATATAATAAAGTGACATTGGGGGTGTCATAATTCTACCCAACATGCCACTATATACCATAATGAAATCATGAGTGATTTTGACTGATAATGGATGGAATAATCATATGAGCTATTTTATTTACCTTATGATGAGTAATTAGATAATTAAAAAAATATTTCTCCCACCTCGAAAAGAGAATATTATATACAAAATAAAAAATCCAAATCTTTTCGTATGAAAAGAGAAATATAAGGTATATTCTGGGTTGAATACATAAGGGGGACAAACCAATGAACATCACATAGAGATGAGTAACAATAGAATATGTTAACCCTTTAAACCATTATAAACCCAATGTCCATAGTAAGTATAAAAGTATAATTGATTACATTCCCATAGTAAATACCAATGGTTGGATGCTTGATTAACTTATTCTTTTCAAGTTTTGATCAATATCATTGAATCAATTCATGGAATCTAGATTCCAAAAAAATAACAAATGTTGAAGGCTTATATGTGGATTCTAGGTTTGATAAAACAATATACTAATACCCCCAAACCACCAATTCATGAATACTAATAAATATTATAATAAATATTTATTTTGTATTTAATAATTATATAGGATTCATTGTCCGTTTCTTCAAAAAAGATAACTGATGTAAAAATTATGTAAGCCAATCATTTAGGTTCATCTCGGATTACCATTATTGGATTTTAATATTTTATCACATATTAGATACATCTAAATGTATAATCTTAAGAGGATATGATTTATACTTGATTAAATACCATTATATTATGGATATATACTATAATTCTACCTATGATTTATTATTATCATAGGAATCTGGGATAGGCATACCCTTAAAACCATTATTAGAAGAAACCCCTAATACATCTTAATTTCCAAAATGTAACATGACAGATAAGAAAAATTAGATAAAGATGTCATGTTAGAGGATAAATGACCTGGTATTGGTATATGGTAAGGGAAAAATTTATAATAAAATATATTGGTCAATAATAATGTAATAATTATTTACCTCATTATTGTGTATTGAGCTCCCAATCCATAGTGTATAATCCCTATCAAAAAAATTACATAGATTCAAGCCTTGTATAAGAAATATTTCATAAAAAATAATTTAATCAACTTTTCAATATGACCTGTAACTCCACATTAATGAAATATATTTAGATATTTACAACTAGAGTACATATAATATTCCAATTTATCATATTTAAAACAATATAGATAACAATTCATCTCTATGTAATAGAAAATATGATGAGAGTGTTTTCCATTCAGTGTCATTAATTCCACCCCCAATCCCCACTTTCTTCCCCTCCAAACAGGAAAATCCACCATTATCATCATTGGACAATAGTAAAGTAAAGCTAGTAATGGGATCCAATCCTAAATTTTCCTTTATGGATATGAAATTATTAAGAAGTTAAGTATATGATTTTGAGAAAAAATAAAAACACATCCAAATTGAAATCAGGGTGTGTACCTAATTCAAATAATCAAGACATAATCTTGTAATGGACAACAATATTAGGAGAAAATTGTGCCATCTTATCAATATAAGTGGAGAACTCATCATTTATAACCATTCTAGAGACTCATGAACACCATTTAACTTTCAACATTCAAATTATTTGGATAAAATAAGTAAATGTACCATTATTAAAATATTACCAATACATATATTTTTATGGATAAAATTAAATTATTTTTCAACCATTCATTAAAAAATGTGTAAAATTGGTTGTGAAAACATTTAATTTGATGGTTTTTTGATGATTATAAAGAATGGAGGATCTCTTTAATATTATTTATCCACTCCATTTATTCATGAACATCATGATTCCCATAATATATTAGTGGGATTTACTTAGAAACTTGTTTACATGATCTATCATTGAGATGGGTTTATCCATTACACTCTACAAGGAGCTTAGTAAAGATAAATATCGAAAGGGATTGGTTATAGGTCATTGAAATTCCATCACTATAATATATTTTATTGAATGTTATTTCCTTCACTCAGAAACATTTATCTAGATGGAATTATTTAAATGGAAAAAATAATAAATATTAATCAATATATAACCCAATACACAAAATAGAAGAAATCAACTTTACATCAATTATGTATATAAATATGCAATGAAATATTTATTTATATCACAATAGTATCGAGTAAAATACATCAAAAAAACCCCATTAAAAACACACATTTTAACAATCTTACAATCCTAATATTAGCAATATTTTTTTTAACAAAATACATAACACAAAACATATTATACCTTTTAATAAAAACAATGAAATTAGATTCGGTAAAATTATCTTGAATATTTTCAAAATAAAATATGATATTTATATAAATTTAAAATTGATCCTTTAATAATATAAACTATAAAAACCCATATTTTTATTCAATGTATGCCTTGTTAAATTTCAAATTCTTCAGAAAAATATAATATTACCTAAAATTGTAGTACATGTAAATTGTAATAAAAATATTAATCACAATGTAACAAACTCAATATAACCAAATAATATCAAAATAATATAAGTATCACATTAATTGAGTCAAAATAAAAAAATATATGATATTATAATCATATCAAAACCATAATAAATAAAAACCTAAAAAATTTTAAGGCTCCCATAGTTGCGTGGTTTTTCTAAAAAGTTCCCCAATCCATGAAACCACCATGAAAATACATATTTATCCATCTAGAATAATGTGTATGGCCAATACATTATTTTTGGAGTCATCCATATTAACTTTTCTCCATCTAATGTGCCACCACATTCACTCAAAAAACATGAACCGATAGTAGAAAATCCATAAAAATAAATGAAATATATAACAGAATAAAATAAATTCAAAATTTATTAATATCATTTTAATTAGCACCTCAAATATAGGATATGAATCCCAATAATCTAAGGTAACATAAGGATTGACATGAAAGAGAGTTTTCCAGAAATATTATCACCTACCTATATATTTTATATAATCTAATCCACTATATACCATTACTCAACAAATCACAGGGGGGTTTTCATAATACTTTTAAAGGAACAATTTTGGGAAAACCCATTATTTCGCATGAGTTGGTTCTCTAAAAGACTCAAAGATCATTCCAAATCACCATTTTCTATAGAAACAAAATGAGTATATAAATTATTACCAATTTGGAATTATTTTACCTTCATAAAAAAGAAAAAAATCCATCCAAGAATCTAAAATGATATGTACATACATTAAATGGTCATTCAAAATAAATAAACATTTTCAATAATCTATGTCTAACTGAACATGACATATAAATAATTAACTTAATAAACGTCTATGAATGATTCAATAAAAAATGGGCAAAGAGATAAATTGAACATATTATATACACTAAATTAGTAAGGAATGGTTGAAAAAAGTGGTTGCAATAAGAACATTCCAAAAAAATATAAAATACCGAAAACTACTGACTAATCTACCTTTGTATAAATTAATATAATCTCCATGTATTAACATCCACAATCTACCAACATAAATATATGTTTTAACAAACATATATTCCATGACCTATATACCATCAGAAAGGCATAAAGACTACATATAGAACAATGTGTATATGTTGGGTGTGAGTTAATATCTATTAGAGGAAAGTTTATACTATTCATGCCCACCATTATAATTACTAGGTTATAAGGTAACATAATAATACTTAGTTGTTCAATTACAATAAATATTCATTGAAAATAATTTTATCAAAATAAATTAAAATTTTTTGTTACACAATCCAAGCATAGTGTTGCATATACCGCAAGGTAAGCCGGTACTGTATATAGTGCAAGATTAGCTTGGTGTAGTATACAACACAAGACATCAAAAAAATTAAAATAAATATATGTCATGAAAATATTGTTGTGTTACATTATTCCCCCCTTAAAAATAATTTCTCCCTCAAATCTTTTCTAGGTTATAAATATATTAACACTTTAAAATTTCTTTTATGGAAACCCACATCGAGAAAAATGATACTAAAACATCATTTTAAAAAAGAAATTGAAAAATATAACGGTTACTCAAATTCACTATTAACATGGTTTCCACATTGAAGAATGTGGGTAGAATGTGAAAATGTGTTTATGGAAGGGAAATCTAACCATCATTTTCTGATGGAGAGTGACAAAGTGAAAGGTTAAAAGAAAGTTAACAAATAAAAAAGACATAATTCTGTGATGACTTAAGTGACCACTTAATTCATCATAAAAGAATGTACTAGTGTAACATTTTTGGTTTTAGGATAATTTCCCCATATATAAATAATGAGAATAAATAATTACTTAATTATGTATAACATCATTATTTCCTTGTGCCTTGATAAATTTCCACTTCTACTATTTTTACAAGAATTGAATTTGAGTTTTTCATTTCAAAATCATTATAAGATCGTGCAATCCATAAATAGGATGATAGGTCATTTCATCTATATAAATGGTTATCACATGTTATAAAATTTTCATAAGTGCACCTTTGGTGAGATGAAATATTATTCTAACAAACCTCAACTAAATTTTAGCTTAAAATTTTCATAAATTGATAACCATAAAATTCTTATGAAAGTTGAAAATCTAAAACATTAGAAATAAGACAACTAAATCGGATTAAAAATTATCCTCTATATAACATAATGTATCTCTTATTGGTTTAATTCCAAACATGTGAACACCTTCATCATGTATTCTCTTGATTCATGGTAATAACCCAAATTACCATTTATCCTTATTGAAAACATGTGTGGTTCCTTGTTACCAATCTTATTGGATTTATTCTATAAGCCCCAATAATTTGTATACATTATCCATAATAGCATACCCCTCTTGAAAAAAAAATCCATAATTAGTTCCCAAGTTATAGGTATCATCCGATTTACATATTCATATCCCCGTTCCTTTATCGAAACATCATTATTATGACAAAAGAGAAATATTAAGGGTTATCATTCTATTAATCATATGTTCATCAAATATATCATCTTACCCATTAATAAATTTTCTTGTCCATTATAACTATTCCAAATATTCATGAAAATCCTTAGCAAAAAACATAAATCGAATACTCCTTATCTAATTCAACATTATTAATTTGTGGATCCAAATACATAAATACTTAAATACTTCAAATTTAATGGTAGCCAAAGAAAATGTCATTCCATGGATTAGAATTATATTATTATGTCTAGGAATTGAGTTGATAAAATACCTTGATTTTCACAGATGCGACATTGAACTCTATAACAATTGGTCACTCTATGACCCATTTCCCCAGAGAGATAACACCTTCCCCTCCATTTGAGTTATTCCTGAAGGTTCATCTTCCCATCTTCTTAACATGTGGGTATCCGAATCTTATTTTCTCTATGTTTCTTAAAATTTGATCATTTATCAACATTAATCTTCTCCTTATGTGATGTGTTAGGTATTTCACCCAAATTAACTTTTTTAATCATATATCATGATAATTGATTAGAAATAATAATAATACCATTCGCTCATGTCATTATACAAATTTCATTGCTTGTAATCAATAGATTGTCCATAAAACTCAATGTTAACCCAATTTCATCTCATTACTCCACTAAATAAAACCATTTATAATGGTTTAGAAACACATCTCATAGAATAAAACAACATAATCAATGGAAATTACTTTCAATCTATAACATTTTAGGTTTATTCCAAGGTTATGCATGATCCTTACCAAAATTTGAGGATTGTAACCTATAATTAGACTTATACATATAATATCCATAGACATACCATTGAACTATCTCTATGGATATCAATAAGGTTTTATCAAAATAGTTTCCAAAGGATAACTAATGATTTAATCTGATACCAATTGTACACACCCATGCTTGATGTAGATGGACATTACATTTCCTTTTTGGAATGATTAATACATGACACAAACAGACCTCCAAAGACCATATTAGTTTATATTCATAATAATATAGGATTACATTCTCATAACATTTTTAATGATCTTCAACATCTCAAATAAAGATGTTTCACTTTATTTTTCTTACATAAATCCATTCATTATATCATCAAGAAAAGAAAATATTTGAAAAGGGTGAGCTTATATGCTCAGTAAGTGTAAACCTAGAGAATATAAAACAAAACAATAATATAATAATGTAAACACATAGACATAAATTTATAATATAATACCATATATAAAAAATATCAAAATATTTATTCATGAAATGAATCTTGGTAGTTCGTAAGGAATAAATCATAAAGGTACATAAACCCATTATAAAACAGCATTTCCATAAAACAAAGAATCTTTTAAAACACATAATCAAAGGAATATTTTTAAATATTAGCCATGTCTCATTGGGAAGGCTATCATAGTAAAAATATCCATTATTGGATTGGTATTACTTACTATTCCAACCCTTTTTTACAAAATTGCATTTACTTGTCGTTCCAGCCCTGTATTAATGTACTAGATTTACATGTTGTTCAAGTCATGTCTATCTCATGATATATAAATCATTACCCACGAATTGAATGGAGATATAGGTCCCAACCATCTCATAGTGAAATATGTAACATGTTTTCCACAAAATCATCAATCATTCATCATAGCATAACCCAATGAATAAAATGGTTTTCTTAAACATCCATCCATGAAAACGTAATACATATAAAAAAATTAGATTTCATAATTAGAATTCCATAATAAAAACAATATATATATAAGAACAAAATTGATACTATACATGAAACATAACACTAATAAATAATATCATATTATATAGAATTTTTTTTAAAAAAACTTGAAATTAATTCTTCTCGAAAATATCCTTTCTTTTTCAAAAATGTTTTCTTTTATCAAAATGACAAAATATTTAAAAAAAATATTTATTTAAAAATAAAATTGAAATATTATGATGAAATATAAATTTAATTAAGGATTTATGGAAATTTAAATTTTATTTAATTCTTTTTAAGTTAAAAGAAAACATTATTCACATACTTTTGTCAAAAATTCAAAAAGTACATCTTATCCAAAATGATAGAAGATTCCTTTCATAACATATATAAAAAACTCAGAAATGGGTAAACATGAATTTAAAAAATAGTATAATAATATAATAAATACTTTAGAACATATTTGTATAAAACATGATTGTGGATGATAAATATACCCCAAGTAAATACTAACGTATTAACAATCTCTGATAAAAAAGAGATTGCAAAAATATCCCTTAAAAATTTATAATATTTCGATTTGTATGCCTCATAAAATAATGAAAATTACATTCATTTCATATCCTTAATAACAAGAACACTAAAAAAATTCATGCCCAGTATAAACACGACTCAATATAAATTGGTGTTGTATAAGGCATATGTCCCACATAAAAAATGTTGGACACTATAACCCCTTACCAAATTATAATCAATAGAATCGTATGACTCGTAAAATAATGAATATTATATTCATATATAAATATCATAAATATCATAATTAGAATAATATAAACATTCATGGTTAGTATAATCACCACATAAAAGAAATAGGTGGTGTATAAGGCATGTGTCACACAAAAATTAAGGTGAGACAAAATAATCTTTTATGTTAGTTATGATATCCTTTGTATGTTTATGAACCTCATGTATAACAATTTAAATATTTTCATTGACTTATTTTAGAATAATTTTAATTTTTATGATATCATATATGATCATATTATCATCGGGTTTTTAATAACATTTCATTGTTACTTGTTATTCGGGTACAACAACTTCTTTTTCTTATGCATGTTTTGTTGAATAAGATCTAGTTATCCTTATTAGGTCATAGTTATATCATTTCAAAATGATATTAACATAATATATAACATATTTATTCTTTATATACATTTATATAAGGATTTTTTAATGGATATCAAGTAGAATGAATCAAATCGCATCATGGATATGGTAGGTCATACTTACACAAGAGTGACGATATCATTCTTATAATTGTGATATGGTATTGAATTTAATGGTATATAATGTGTTATATATTCCATATAGTGTTATAATTATCAAATTTAGTTATTATTTACATCATTATAGCCATCCATGTATGGTGGGGGTGAAAAAAATATTACACCACGGCATGGAGACGGTAGGTCGTACGTAAGCACGTGTGGTGATTTTATTTTTTGTAATATGGATAGAAGGCAGAATAAAGTAGTTAAATTAGAATAATATCATATAATTATATGTTTTATATTTCATTTATTAATTAATAATGGAAAAAAGGAATATGAATTATAATAATAAATAATATTGATAGAGTCGGTAAAGAAGATTACCTCTTCTACGGTGAGCTCCCTATAGATCTCTTTATAATGGCACTATGGCCGGTCTTCTAAGAGTAAAAGAATATATATAATGTGAATAAGGAAGTTTATAAGGGAAATAACTTAGGAATATATGAACTTGAATGAATAAATTGAAGTGAATAGGTGATAGAGGAGGTTCCCTTTTATCATTGAGGTGATTCGTAATTTTGGAATCTCCAATAATATTAAACTATAATAAAATCTATCACACTCGAAATACCACAAAAATTTCATTTATTCGAATATATAATTAGATATGGTTGTAATACCATCATATAATAAATTTTTGAAAAACAAAATCATCCAATTTAAACCTTATCATTTGAATTAACCCTTAGTTATTCTATTTTAATTTTAACTAAGGTATAAAATTTTTCAACAATAAAATAGTGTAATATTTATATATTTAATGTCAAATAGAACATAAATGAATACTTTAGAGTATTTAAAAACGTATAATAATAATTTTATATTTTTATTATTATTTTATTATTTCTAAATAATTTAATAATACATAATTTTGATAAATAGTCAATAGTGTTAAATTTGAAACTATTCAATTTATTGATTTATAAAAATGTCAAGATAAGAAGTTATCATATAAATAATTTTTTTATTACATCTATAAAGGTTCAATATTATCTATATAACTCATTGGATATATTAATTATCATAAATTATATTTATATCAATAATTTTAATAACATTAATTTGTTATTTCCTTTAATAAAATAATTACTACATCTGTATTGTATAATTATTTAATATACATTTTTTATGAATAAAAATTAAAAATAAAATACCATATTGAAGATAATTATTCTATATTTCAGATATATTTTTTTAGTCGAATATATCATCTTGAAAATCCTATATTAAAAATGTTATATTTATTAATGAATTGATGTTAAAACTTTAACATCAAATTATATGAAATATTATAAGTGTCATAATCCTTTCCATATGGCTCTGAATGGACAAAAAATATAACATTATATTATTATGGTCGTTACATACTCGAAAAATAAGATTTCGTCATGTTTTAATATCTTTTAATGAGTTTTATAATTTTAATAAAATATATTTTATTCAATTTTCATCAATTAAATAATTTCTCCATCATAAATGTAAAAGCTATTAAGGTAAAAAATAATTTCCTAAAAATTAAAAAAATTATCCATGAATAAGAATAACTTATTTTCATTAAAATGGATAGTTATAGACGAGTTTATCTTTTACATGACATTATATCAAATAATATATAGTTATACAATTTTGAGTAAGAAATATATATATTTTCATTAAATAAAATAGTTTATATGTTCTAATCTAATCCATGTGGCTTCCAAAGAGAATCATTTCAACCACTGGATGGTTTTCGTCAAAAATCACTAATCCAATCACATTATGACATGTTTTTACATAATTTTATAACATTATATTTACTCTAAATTACTTGATTTACCTTCTAAACATATTAAAAAAAATACTAATGTTATTATTCCTAATTCCTAAAAATAAATTATTTCTATTTACATAATTTGGAATAACTGATTCCAAATATGGAATCCATTTTTAATAAAAATAAACACACAAAATTTTGAAGTAATTAATTTAGAATTCATCCCATTGTCAAAATGAGAACGAGTTTTTAACGTTAAAACATTGCAAAAGATTGAAATTTTTTTAACTCAAAATTCAATTTAAAATCAATCCCATTGACATAAATAATATTTAATGATAAAAAATATTATATTTATACTTTAAAAGCATTAAATAATACAATTTGACTATATAAATTATATCCATGAGAATGTTCTTTATCAATTAAAATTTAATGAATTTTTACTATTCACTAAAACATGAAAGTTATCAAACAACTATCAAAAATATATTCAAATTAGATTTTTATATCATTCATCCAATGAAAATTTTTAGGTTATTAAATAAAATTTAAAAAATTATTAAAAACAAGATTTAAAATTAGTGACCCATCAAAAGGTGGGAAAACTGTATTTTTTGAAAATTAATTATTTTATCTAAAAACTTGAATTTGCTCTTATATCATGTCTAGAAAACATGTAAGATGAATTTTAAACAATATATTGAATATATTAAACCTATATTTCATTTATAAAATCAATCTAGAGTGATTTAATTATTTTCTAAACTCACTTATTTTCATTTTATTTGCTGTTTAGAGGATAGTTAATACTGTTCATACCCACCATTGTGACTTGGTTATAAGGTAACATAATAATATTTAGTTGTTCACTTAAAATCATCCTATCATGAAATAAATTCTATAAAAATAACTTGATATTGTCTGTAACACGTTCCATGAATAGACTTGTTTATACCATAAGCAAAGTCTATGTTGCGTATAGTGCAAGCTTACCACAGTGTAGCGTGCAACACAAGACATCAATGAAATTAAACAATATATATCATAAAAATCTTGGGGTGTTATAGTTAAACTGGTAATTAATGTCTATGTTATTCCTTAGTCCATCATGCAATTAGTATTCGGGGTATATTGCCACTTATGATTGCACATAATTGGTACATACATGTTGATGAAATATATATAACTACATATATATATATATATATATTATTATTAATGTGTATATATGGTAACTACTGTTACATTCCTCTAGGACATGTGCAGAAGAAGGTATATCCACCATGTGTCCAGTTGGATCATGATCAGCCTATTATTTATTTATTTGGATTATTTTATTATTTTAATATACCTACACACAGTTTACTTATAAGAACTATATTCATTACGTTTAGACACCATTGGTGGTGGTCTACTATGATTTTTGTCACACACCCTACTCGGGCTTCCATTGTAACATGAAAAGATTGTCTATTTTCATTATCATATAAGGGCATGGGTCCTAGTACAGGTTTTTGATATGCTTTCTTATTGATGGAGCATAGGAGGAGAGGATCAATAATTCATTTTAGATTCTAGTGGACAAGATTTTTTTTCTTTTTTTACATTTGGTATTGTATGATTTTATTTTTGTTCCCTTGTTCCCCTTTTTTGTACCATCCTGCAACAAATCCATGTATTTATACTTTCATAGAGGCTGTTGATATTATTATGAGGTTTTCATTTATTTACACTTTAGATATTTATTTATTAATTCAATTTATATTATTATTCTCGGATTTTTTTATATATATTATTCCTTCTGGAACTCTAGAAAGAGGGTATAGTCCCCCCACCATTCCACCTTGACACCTTTGCTACTAGTCAACAACCGTTGGCATACAGGGTGGCACTCTTGAAGCCAAATGACCCACCGACTTGGGGCATCATTTATGTGGACCTCAGTTTGGGATGTTACAATGAGGTATCAAAGGTTAAATTTTCCATTTTCTTACTCTTTGGGAAAGATAATGGAGACTAAGAGTTTTGTGATTTGGAATAGACCTTGTTCCTGGATATAGTTAACCCTTGTACAGGGGAAACAAAATTTACCTTTGATGGGGACTTGTTATTTTTTATTTCACCTATTATGGTTGGTACAAAATCATTATTGGGTGGAATACATATTTCATTATTTTATTGATATTGGTATAATTGAAATAATTAATTCTTTAACCAGGCTTGATGAAATGATGGCTTTAAATTTTTTACATGCATCATCATAGACATAATATGACTAATATTCCATGCATTTTTTTGATGTATCATTTACTTTCACCGTGAATTATCCTATTTCATATAATTTTCACCTTAATATGTATTAAATTTTCCAGAAACTTCTTTTGGGGATTGGAAAACATAATTGATACTTAATGTGCCTACCAAAAACTTAATACTTTTTCTTGGTTATGTTAAATCTGACACATTAAGTATTCAATTATGGCACATTGATCCATGTACCATTGGTCTCACGGTGTGTAACGTGTTATGGTGTTGGTCACATGGATTCTATATTTTGGTTAATATGGAGTATGGGAACTTATGGATCAAAAATTTTAATCCACCTACTTCTTCCATTTTATATGATTTAATTATAGGAAAATGGAAAATATCAAAATGAATGTGATTATTAATGTGAAATTAGTTATCCAATATGTGTTAAACTATAACTCATACCTAAACTCATCCTTGTACTAGGTAGGTAGTTGTATATTATGTTCAATGTCCAATTTTGGTCACTTATATCATATAGACCTAGACATTTGAGAAAATAAAGAGGAATTATTTTTCTCTAAGAAGGCTTTAATCATGTCATAATTTTCCATCTGGAACCTATACAATTGTTGAAGTATCTTCTATGGTGTTTGTTTGGAATTGTATAATATTTCCTCCATGAAGACCTCTGGTTTCACACCCCAGAGGTAGTTAATACCATATAGATCAGTTAGCGGGCCTTAAGAACTAAGTGATTCCACCTATAATGGAACCTGTGCCACCTCTTATAGTTTTTGATATGGGCACTGACATCCAGTTCCGATAGGTATTCATACTTATTTTTCAGTATATTTATGGATTTTTTTGGCCTTCCTGTATCATGGAAGATTTCACTCATCAATTCGACCAGTCGAATCCTCCCCCCTTTTCATGGGATGGCTGACCACATACTGGTGAGAGTTGGCTCAAATCTGTGCTATCCATATTTGGCCATCTAGAGACACCTCTAGATTGGGGGGTCAAAGATGAAATGTATATGCTATGTGATTCATCCAAGTGATGGTGATATGTAATCACGGATGTGAATCAACACCATGATATTGTATGGGAAGATTTATAGCTGATCATTAATGAATTTTTCTTTCTGAAGACTCTGAGGGCTGACATAACAAGAAAATTCATGAACCTATAGTAGGAGAGCATGTCTTTTAGGGTGTATTATACTCTTTTCATGGAGATTTTTTGTTTCAATTTTTCTCTATTGGGTTATAATATTATGACCTCTACGTGATTCAACGATTCAATATCATATGATAGCCATTGACATGTTAACTTGTTCATGTTGACCCTTGATTCTAAGATCATCGAACATTCCCTTGTTATAGAACCAATATTTAGGGAAGTTTATAGTGTGACTCATTGAGGTTGGGCACATAGAGCTACCAATGGTTCACATTCTCGGAGGAGACGTTTTGAGGCTACTCATAGAGGTTTTAGTAATCATGATACTTGTTTCGAAAGCTTCTAATATGTCACTAGTTCATAAATTTGAGACACACGAAGACTCAGTGATAGTGTAATCTAGTGGAGTGTAGAGGTTGCACCAGTGTGGTGTATATCTTGTGCTTCTGTAGAAAATTTCCCTTAGTTCCTTGAATTTGGGGATATTCTCCTACACTAGGATCAGGAGTAGGTCCAGTGGGATCATGATAGGTAGATAACTGGAATACCACCGGCCGATCAGGCTAAGGTGGCAGTCAAGGTAGAGGTAGTTAGGCTTATGATTCTTAGTTCAAGTGGAGATATCACAATTAAAGAATTCATTCTATGATTCAGGGCCACAATATATGTCTATTAAATTCATTCCACCATATTACTGAGAATCAAAACACAAAAGATTCTATAGTTCTAGGTACTATTCTTGTTGCCTCTATTTTTGTGTTTTCATTATTTAACAAAAGAGTACCTCACTCTTGTATGTCTAAGACTATAATGGGAAGTATGTGCCCCATTATTAAACAGTATCATGGAATTATGATTATGATACCCCGTTAGGTATCTAATCATAGAGAATTCATTATTATAATTACATTCCCATTGTGATAGGAAGATACATTTTCTTGTGGAATATTTTAATCCTCAGCACTACACGATTTGATGTAATCATTGGGGTGGACATGTTAGTTTCAAATGAAGACCACATTTAGTGCTATCAATGGAATGTGAATTTTACATCACTAGAGGGAGGTAAGGTTATACATATAAGAGAATATCACATTCAAGTGATGTGATCAGGACCCAAGCAGAAGAGGTTGGGTAGTTTAACAGTGTATATAACAAGTCTCAATATACATTATCAAGGGATATGAACCACCATTTTTCTCCCTCTAGTGGGTATTTTCATGTAATATTCTTATGAAAATTTCACTAGTCTACCTCTGTTTCAAGAGGTGGAATTTTCCATTGAGATTGTTCCAAGAGTAGCAATTGTGACTTTTCCTCATTATATAATATAACCTAAAGAGATTCTGGTTCTTAAGAGATAGTTGGGGAACCTGGAGGGTAAATGATTTATATTCCCCAACACTTATAATTGGGGATAAATGTTCTTATTCTCCTTAAAGGCAGACAATACCACTAGGCTATGTGTGGATTAAAATCAGTTAAACTGAATTATAGTAATGAATTATTATCCACTACCTTGAATGGATGACCACTTTGATTAGATTTGATGAGAAATAGTGTTTTCAAATATGTATTTGGGGTTTTTGTATCACTAGGTGACATTCAGGTCCTCATAGATACCTCACATGTCTTTTAGGAGAAGGTATAGACTATAATATTACTCAGTTATTTTATTTAGACTCACAAACGCACCTATAGTTTTTAGGGATAATATGAATTGTGGTTTCCACCCATATCAGTATTCATTTTTGGTAGTCTTTTTTTTAATATATGGATATATTATCACTCTATACATGACCATGCTAACCATTATGACATCGTGATGAATATACTAAGAGATAATAAACATTTTTAGCTCAGTAAATTCTACTTTTAGATAAAAAAACCACCTCCTAGGTTAAGTTATCATAGAGTCGGAAGTTTTAGTAGAACTTGAGATTCTTAGATTTATATTTTCTAATGATAATCCCAATAATTTCTTAGACATGTAGAGTTTCTTAGGGGTAGCTGAATATTAAAAATGATTCATCCAGTTTTCTCATGTATTGTAGACCCGCTTACTAGCATGAAAAAGAAAGGTGTGAAATTAATATGATCATAAGTCAGTGAAGAATCCTTTAAGAAGTTAAAGGGATGTTTGAATTCATCACTGATACTGATTATATAAGAGATAGGAAGGATTTATACCATATATTGTGATGCATCTTGTATCGGGATAAGAGTTGTTCTGATGGAGGAAGAGTGCATTTTTTTGTATGGGTTTAGCTAGTTGAGGCCTCATGAGTGGAATTACCCAAATCATGATCTAGATCTCACTGATTTAATACATGCCTAACTTTTTTTTGATATGCTATCTTCTTTGAGATCATTTTTTTTCCTAACCTCAAGTATATATTTACATAGTGAGATCTAAAACATAGACAACACAGGTGGGTGGATTACCTATAGTCATTTGATTATAGTATTCTTTACATGATAGTTAAATAACAATTCTATGGTCAATGCTCTAAGATGAAAAACACGGATATAGATTTTTCCATCTTATGGAAATATTCACAGAGATTCACATTAGGGTTTATGAGGTCCATCATCATACTTTCCTCTTGTACATATTTGTGACTTACACACTTCTAAAATTGGATAGAATGAGTCAAATTTCTTATCTTGAAGGCATTTTACTAAGGGAAATAATCTAATTTTTAAATAAAAATTTAGGTTAGACCTTGGATGGGGATGATTTCCTATTCTTCCATGGTTGTGTATGGGTCCCAGTAGACATCAGAGAGGATTTGATGTGGGAATTCCTTGCCTCTTCACGGGCGGTTAACCCTCGTGTCATCAAAATGTATATGGATCTAAAATTCCGATATTGGTGGCCTGTTATTAAATGTGAGATCACTAGAATCCCCACTCATTGTTCCACCTATATGTGGGTGAAGGGAAAAAATTAGCGACCTCTCAGTATTTTACAACATTTGTCCATTCTTGAGGGTAAATTAGATGATGTTTTGATGGATTTCGTGATAGGTTGACCTAGATCCCCTCATTTAAATGATACAATGTGGGTCATCATTGAATGTTTGATGAAGGTATCAAACCTATTTTCCAATGTAGGATACCATCTTAGTATATAATTGAGGAATGATTTATATCAAGGACATTTTACATCTTTAGGGAGCTCCAGGTTCTATCAGTTTTAATAGAGATGATCTCTTTACATTATAGTTCTACAAAACATTGTATAAGGCCTTGGGTGCACATGTGTTTCTGATCATGTGATATAACCAAAAAACCTATAGAAAGATAGAGAATATGATTCTGGTTCAACTGTAAATTCTATGTGCAAGTGTCCATGACATTGGGGGTTATATGGAGAAACACATTCCCCCCCCCATAGAGTTCACTTATAATCACATATTCAAGGCTACCAATGAGATAGATCCATATGAATACTTATATGGAAGGCCTTATCATTATCATATATGTTTTCTATATGAATTGGAGCCATCTATTCATATACCACATATCTTGCAGGACATTATATAGTTGGTCTAGCAATCAAAAAGTGCATGATTACAGCTTAGTCCAGACAAAATTTATCTCCCAATACTTGTTGCTGACCTCTCATGTCTGATGAAGGATATCAAGTTTTCTTATGATTCTCAATCGGGTTGGGGAATATATGTATTTGGAATATGGGTAATCTCTCGTTGAGGTTTGTTCTACCCTTCAAAGTTGTGAACAGATCAGGCTAGTGGCATACCAGTTGAAACTTCCACAGAGATATCAGTCCACGCACAATTTATTTCATGTATCTCAACATATTAGATACTACCCATACCCTTAAAATGTTTTACAACTAGATGTGGTTGATCAGGATATTGATACTTCCATCAAGGAGTATCCGGAAAGTATAGTGGATTAGAGCATGAAGACACTCTGAGATAGGTCAGTTTCTTTGGTATGAGTTCTATAGAAGCATGATAGTGTACATGTAAGAACCCAAATCTTCTTTTCCGGTATGGATTTTCTTTTTCTGTTTTTTCTACAAAAATATGAGTCTCTAGAAATTTCTATAGTACATTCTAGGTGCTTATATGTACACGTCATGTGCTCGGATGTCGCGGGTGACCATGTATTGGCTGTGTAACGGCCAAGTACATGTCTGTGTGGGGTGACCTCGAGGCCACCTAAAGTAGGGACCGGTAAAGGCACGTACATTCCAGGTACTTTTAAAATAAATGTCATGTACTTCATGTTTTTCATTAAATAGACTGGGGTTGCACCTAATGGACATAACTCTCTTCTTCTTCATTTGTCTCGTCCAGGAACATCTGTATGGCCGCAGATATTTTCTGAACCCCCAACACACCATCCGTTCTCCGAATCGTCTGTCATCGATTGTGTTGGAATCACATCAGTGAGTTATCCCTTATTCATGAAATTCATCTTCTGATTTATACTATTTTAAGAGTTATCCTCAGTTGAACATTTTTAGCGTTTTTTTAGATCTAATGTGTTCTAGGGAAATTCAATGCCTGAGTTTTATGTATATCGATCTCACGACAACGAGGTAGGTGCTTTGTGCCTTTTTGTAGATAGTCTTTGAGTTATATCTGAAAAAGTGCCAATACCCATGTTTGAGGTATTGTGTGTTTATGGTTTTAGCCCTTTTATTTTCCTCTTATGAATTTATTGATTGGATATAGGTTAATTGTTGAGAATTTGGTTTTCATTGTTAAGATAATGATGTTTTCCCATGTTTTTTTTGTTTTTTAACAATTTGTTCTAGCTTTTCATGTCATGCTGCTGCTTTTAATTCCATGCCTAGTATAGTTGTGATGGAGTGATTATTATCGGACATGCTATGTTATGTTGTAGATTGTTTTGAAAAAGTATTTCTAGAGGTTTACTTTGGCTACTGATTATCATTTGTGTATGATTTCATTACACGAGGTTGCAGGACATGGTGTAGTGAGACCATAGGGTAAATTAACGTTGAGGGCTTTCCCAGAGTGTCTGTTATAATTATCACGTTGCAAGACCATACTGGGGATTGATGTTAAGTGCTCCCTCAGAGTGTCTATAGTTACGTTATGAGACCACATGAGGAATTGATGGTGAGTGCTTCCTTAGAGTGTCTTTAATCACACATGACTATATTGGGTAATTGACGGTGAGTTCTTCCTCAGAGAGTCGTTGGTATATCTTACTTTGTATTATGATCCAGAGGGGTTAGGTTGTGTGAAATACATAGAGGGTTTCTTGAATTTTTTCTTGTTTGATGAAATACATAAAAGTTAATACTCGTAAATAAAACTGTAGGACTACTTACTTTTGAGTACTTCCTTGTTTTCTGGTTCTTTTTCTTATTGCCTGACATATACATTCACTAATTTTAAAGCACAGATCTTTTGGTGGTTTCCTACTAGGATTATTCTCACACCATTTCTAGTTCATTCTTTTGGGCACAAAAAAATTATATTGTTATAGGTACGGATAAGGGCAAGTGCCCTTCTACTTCAAGTTCTTGATTACTGTGCAGTTGGAGAGAATGGGACCAATCTAAGGCTTACGATACTGCTGGAGTTCATTTGTTTTCTTTTGTACATGGTTTTATTACTTTATTACAGCATTTTGACTTGTTTGGTTGATTTCCTAGACATGTTTATCATGAATTATTTATATACATACTCTATTTTTTTTTATTAATTCAGCCTTCTGTTTTTTAATATGGTATGATATTATTATATGTTTTACATCCGCTGTGTTATTCTGCCTATGAGGGAATAGTTTCCCCACAATCACACCCATGGACCTTGCTTCTAGTCAGCAGCCACTGGAATTTGAGTAAATGTGAATGAGGCCATGTGACTAATCGGGTATGGGGCGCCTCTGGGCGGCTCCCAAAACTGGGATGTTACAAAGTGGTATCAAAGGAATTATCTTCTTCTTGACATACTGTTTGGATCTTATAGCCATGGATTGGAAAGAATTCATACTTGTTAATATTTTGTGCCTATAAGTAGCTTACCAATGTATAGGGAAAATTCAATCTACCTCATTTATGAAATCATTTTGGAATTCAATGTTACGGTTGACTTGATATCACTATTGGACGATTCACATGTTTTGTGATATTATCGTTGATGTTATCAAGGATCTATTTCTGTTGCAATCCAATTAGATGAGAGTATGTCATCTCATGCATCATATAGGCACTTTCTAGAAATCACATGTCATGCGTTCTTTCCATGCCATTTAGGGTGAATTAGAGATTTCATGTTATTGTGATTGAGGTTGTGTTAGATATGATTGTTGTTGTGATCGATGCCTTGATAGAATAAATACTTTTTATACAGGTATTGGATTGTGTAATTATTTGTTTGAATGAACACTAAAATTTGTTTCTTGAGGTGTTATGGGCCCTCATGGAAAGTAATTTGGTGGATCATTACATTGTTATCCTGGTATTTGACATGTATAAGATGCCATGATTTGATTCATGGGGATTATAGGACCTCATGGATATGAATTTGGTACTTTAATGTTCGTTTTAGTGTTTTTATTGGTTCTGAAGTAGTTTTTAAGGCTTGTTGTCAGGTGAAATTCAAAATACATGATGTGTAATATTGAATACACGCCATTTGAACTTTTGTTTGGGAACTGTTTTTATTAAATACGCGTTGTGTACTATATGTACTTGTCATGTCATCTCTAACCATGTCATAGGCTATGTGGACAGAGACATAGGGTTGGGAAATCCTTGTAGAACATGTCGTGTGCCAGATGTACACGCCATGATGTGTTGACCATGTGTTTACCTATGTGACCAACGACACAGATGGATAAAACTTATATTATACACAACGTGTCAAGATGAAGCATTCTGTGTAGTGTAACCCATATATCCGGCCATGTGATGAACAACATGGGTTAGTGAAATCTTGTTAATGCATGCCGTGTCAGAAACAAACACGTCGTGTTGAGTCAGCCATGTAATTGGCCTTATAGCGAACAACAAGGGTCGGTTGAAATCCACCTTGTACATGTCGTGTCTGGAATTAACATGAAATGTAGTATTTTTCTTTGATAACCATGTGGCATATCCATGTACGGGAACCCGAGAAAGGGAAGAGGATTCAAGAACAAGCCATGTTTTCTTATATAACACGTCATGTCTTTGCGGTGTTACACAACCAGTTTTGGAAGAAGTGCACGACCTTGTGAATGCTTAAGGGAACATGCCGTGTAGGCATTATACATGACGTGTATCCATATTTTGAAAAACGTGAATTCTTTTCTTCTCCTGTTCCCTTTTTACACTTCTAGTTTTTAGTCCTTTATCTATGGTGTGTTCTTGACCTTGCACATTCATGACACCGTGAAGTCCTCCATTTGTACACGAGTTGCAATGAAGTGATCAGACAGTGAACATGGCTGATCAGGGACTAACAGCAGATCCTCATGTTGTTCTAGTCATGGAACCATCCGTCATTCCGAACATAGGTGTTGATGCACAGTTTAGAGAGGGATTTATGAGGATGATGCATACCATTCAGGGAGTAATGCCTCCATCCCTGTCGATGGAAGAATTGATGTGGGCATTTCAGCATCAGTATCCTCCCACCGTCTCAGGGGATGGAGGTCCCCTGGCTACAGAGACATGGATAGAATCCATGCTAATGATCTTCAAGCATCTTTAGATTCCTCCATAGAAGAGGGTCAAGCTCGCTACGTATATGCTTTGGGATTCTACAAAGAGATGGTGGGATGTGATATCATAGGCGGGATTCCAGCAGGATATGGTTTGGGAGGAGTTTCAACGTACCTTCTATGATTACATCTATCCAGGGACCTTGAGCGGTGAGCGATCTTGATATTTCATGGGTTTGGAGCAAGGTACTCTTTATGTTATGGAGTATTCATCTCGATTAGCACAACTGAAACACTTTACACCCTTTCTAGGGGGAGATGCATTTTTCCTAGTAATAAACTTGAGGATGGTTTCAGGAAGGATATTTGGGCTCAGGCGAACATCTTCAGGTTGAATTCCCTCACTTCTATAGTCAACCAGGCATTGATCACAAAATTCAATATGAGGGATTCTGGAGCTGGGAGCCATAGATGTTATGCATCCAGAGTTAGTGCATCTCCGGCTGATAGTAGGATGCGTTGTAGGGAGTCTACACACAGTGATCTACGTAGGCGGGATGCACCTTCAGGAATTCAGGTGGTATGCTACCAATGTGGGAAGGCCAGAATTTGAGGCCACATTGCCCGATAGACCTAGTTGAGTGCTAATATTGTAGCATGATGGGACATCATCAACGTGTCTATCAGATATTATCACTAGAAGCTAGTGACAGGGGTTCTTTTTTGACTTCTAGTTTGGGAGCTGCTCCACTAGTTTCTCACCAGTCTAGGAACTCGAGTTCTTCTATCCATTAAGGCTAAGTTGGAGTTTGTGGTCATAGTAGTCAGTTTCTAGGCTTTTAGCGACAGTATGGTTGATCAGCTCAAAGTGGCCAGGTAGGGTCATAGGGCTGCAGTGCAGGTCAGACTTTTGAAGTGGAGAAGACCCAAAAGAATCAGGATCCCAGACCCTCTATAGTTTGAGGTACAATCCTAGATTCCATAGTTTTATCTTCTTCTCTTTTCGATACAGGGGCTTTCCGTAGCTTTATATTTATTGTTGTTGTGGAGAGACTTGGTCTCTGTATCATTTTTTCTTTTGATTTCTGGACAATGGACACTCCGTTGGGGACAAGAATAGCTAGAGTACATCAGTGCAATGAGTGCCCTCTTGAGGTTGGTGGGTGTCACTTCTTATGGGACCTCTATGTCTTAGAGATGAAAAGCTATGACATCATTCTCAAAATAAACTCGTTAATTCCTTTCCAAGCTATTGTCAATTGCAATAATCGTAGAGTGAGTTTCACATCACAAGAGGGCGGATTGTTTCTTCATAAAGGTGAATGTGATATCCAGGCTATAAAATCGGGACACGAGAATCATGGGTTGGGAGGAGTTATAACCTAGATTTCTAGTCTATATCTGGATGACCAAGGGACTTCACAGATGGATTTACTCCAGTTGTGGAATGTTTCAGGGACATCTTTCTAGAGGATTTTTCAGGTATGCATCTAGATCGAGAGGTAAAACTCCCTATTGAGCTTGTTCTAGGAGTGGCACCAGTGTCCATTCCTCCTTATAGGATGGCTACAACAGAGCTTGATGATCTCAAGAAGTATTTATAGGAGTTGCACGATAAGGGTTTCCTCTGACCCAGTACTTCTCCATGGGGTTCACTTGTCTTGGTTACAAATAATGCAGACGATAACATCAGACATTGTGTGGATTATCATAAGTTGAACTAGTTGACGGTCATGAACCGATATCCCTTTCCAAAAATTGATGTTCTGTTTAATCAGCTTCTAGGATCTCAAATGTACAATAATATTGACTTGAGATCTGATTTCCATCAGTTTCATGTCAGACCATCTGATATACCTCTTACAACTATTCAAAGAACGTATGATCTATACGAGTATGTATTTATGGAATTAGGTCTCACAAATGCGCCTATAGTATCCATGGTACTGATGAACCGAGTGTTCCATCCATACTTGGATTCTTTCATGGTAGTCTCTGTCAATGATATCTTGGTGTACTCACACACTCGACCCGACCATGACACTAGTATTGAGATCATTTTGAGTACACCGAGAGAGCATCAGTTATATGATACACTCTCAAAATGCCTCTTTTGTATGGACCATATTAACTTCTTGGGTCATGTTATCTTAGAGACAAAAGTGTCAGTATACCCAAAGAAAGTAAAAGTAGTAGTTTCCTGGGAACAATTTAAGAACGTATTTGAGGTAAAATGTTTTCTAAGGCTTTCTAGTGACTACAGATATTTCTTATATGACTTTTCACGCTTTTCCATACCACTGATGGGCCTGACTAAGAAGGGTGAAAAGTACTTGTGGTCATATTCTTGTGTGTAATCCTTCTTGGAGATGAAAGGGAGGTTGAATTCAGTACTGTTAATAATATTTCTAGATTCAAGAAAGAGTTATACTGTTTACTGTGATGCTTTAGGTATCGGTATGGGAGCTGTACATATGCATGGCGAAGGATTCGTTGTTTACGGGTCTCGATAGTTGAGTCCGCATGAGAGGAAATACCTATCGCATGATCTCGAGTTAGATGTGGTTGTGCATGCTTTACGATTTTGGAGACACTATCTTTTGGGAGATAATTTTATGGTTTTCACCGACCCCAAGTGTCTCAAGTATATCTTCACTTAGTATGACCTGAATTTGAGTCTTCGAAGGTGGGTTGAGTACCTTCAGTCCTTCGACTTTGAACTTTCCTACACACCTGAGAAAGGAAATATTGTGGCTAATGCGTTGAGAAGGAGGACTCAGATATCGGCAGTTCAGTAGGCCATTAGTGAGTGGAAACTTATGGCTTTATTCTCTGAGTTTCATTTGGAGGTGCATGACAAATAGGGGTAGACTTTTCTTTCTTCTATAGTTTTTACCTCTACTATTCTTTATCGAGTGTGAATGAGGCATCTATAATATTCTGAAGGCCTAGTTCTATGGGAGAGTTTTTTAGGAGAGGACCCTATTCCTCGATGGACCATAGGTGTGGATAAGATCTTATGTTCTCATAGTCGTGTAAGGGTGTCAGCAGATATACATGAGGAGCTGATGTGAGGCTATCATTCCTTAGTATGGGTAGTTCAACCTGGTCTCACCAAGATGTATCATGATTTAAACCATCAGTATTGGTGGCCAAGTATGAAGGGATATGTTGCTGGTTTCGTCATGAGGTGTTCCACCTGTCAGTAGGTGAATGCGGAGCATTAGCGACTAGCATGGCCTCTGCAGTAGTTACGAATTTTTGAGTGGAAGTGGAATGATGTTTCGATGGATTTCATGATAGATTTGTCGAGGTCGCCTCAAGGGAATGATGCAGTATGGGTGGTCATTTATAGACTCACGAATGTTTCTCACTTATTTCCAATCAAGGAGACCATTAGTGTTGATGAGATGGGAATATTGTACATCCAAGATATTTTACGTTTACATGGAGTTCCAAACTCTATTGTTTCAGACCGGGATGCATGTTTTACTTCTTGAGTCCAACAGGGACTTCAGAGGGCTCTAGGTCCATAGGTACTTATGAGTACTGCTTACCATCCCTAGAGAGATGGAAGTCCAAGCGTACGATTCAGGTGATGGAGGACATGCTTTGAGCATGCGTCCTATTCTTGAGATGTTCTTGGAAGAATCACATACCTCGTGTGGATTTTGGCTACAATAATAGTTTTCGAGAAACTATTTAGATGGAACCTTATGAAGCTCTGTACAGTAGGCCATTCTGATAAAACTTATGCTAGCTAGAGGTAGGAGAGTTAGCTATGATGGGACCTTGTCTTGTCCAGGAGACCACAATGTAGATTTAATTGATTCAGAAGAGGATGGATATTGCACAGTCACGATAGAAGCCTTATGCTGGTTGACGGAGACAACCTCTGGAGTTCGAGTAAAGAGATCAGGTTTTCTTGAATGTTACACCAAGGTTGGGAAACAAGAGGATTAGGAGGGAGGGTAAGCTTTCGTCAAGGTACGTCATGCCGTTTGAGGTTTTAGAGAGAGTTGGGCTGGTTTCCTATCGATTGTAGTTACCTTAGAGGTACCTGGATATGCCTGATATCTTCCACATTTCTTAGTATCAACGTCACTTCTCAGACCCATCTCATGTTTTCTGACTATAGGATGTTGAGATCGAGGTGGAAGACTCATTCGAGGAGCATCCTATTTGGATTGTTGATCAAAGTGCTATGGTTCTTTGTGGCCGGTCTCTTACTCTGGTATGAGAGTTTTGGAAGCACGAGTGAGTAGAGGATGAGACCTGGGAGAGGAAGGCTGATATATGATTGTAGTGGCTGGATCTGTTTGAGGATTCTTCTTCCTTGTTGCCTTGCTTGGGTAATTAGAGGATGAATTTCATTAAGGGGGATGTTTGTAAGAACACAGATCTTCTTTTTTAGGTCTTGTTTTTTTTTGGTGTTTTTGAGAAAAATATGAGTCTCTGGAAATTTCGGGAGTACATGTCGTGTACTTATAAGTACATTCCGTTTAATCTGTTGGCATCAGTGGTCATGTGATGGCTGTGTAACAGCCAAGTACAAGGCCCTGTGGGGTGACCTGGAGGCCTCTTAATGTGGGGCCTAGTAGTGGACAGTACACGCAGTGTACATTTAAAAGAGGCACCATGTACATTCTTTTTTTAATAAACAGGTCGGGGTCACGTCTAATGAACAGAATGCTCTTCTTCATCTTTCTTCTCATCCAGGAGGATCCGTACGGCCGCAGATATTCTTTGAACCCCCAACTCACCTTACGTTCTCCTAATCTTCCACCATCGATTGCGTTGGAATCACATTGGTGAGTTCTCCCTTCTCCTTGAACTTCATCTCCGGATTTCTCCTCCATAAATATTTATCCTCGATTGAACTTTTTTAGCATTTTGGAAGATCTATGACGTTCTAGGTCGATTCAGGTCTTGAGGTTTACATATATTGATCTCACAACATAGGGGTGGTTGGTTTGTTACTTTTCATTGGTAGTCTTTGAGTTATATGTACAAAAGTGCCATTATCCTTTTTTGGGGTATTGTGTGATTATGGTTTTATCCCTTTTATTATCCTATTATACCTAATTTGATTGGATAGGGGTTAGTTGTTTAGAAAAGGGTTATCTTTTTTAAGCTATGGATTTTTTCCCATGTTTTCTTATTTTGACCATTTGGTATAGCCTTTCCTGTTAGGTTGCTACATTGCTTTCCATTCCTAGTATTGTTAGGATGGGGTGATTATTATCTGACATGCTATGTTATGTTGTAGATTTTTTATCCAAGTAGTTCTAGAGGTTTACTTTGGCTGTTGATTATCTTTTGTGTAGGATTTATTTACACAGGGTTGCAGGAACCTGGTGTTGTGAGACCATATGAGAAATTGACATTGAGTGCTTTCCTATAGTGTGTGTTATAATTATCATGTTGCGAGACCATAGGGGGGATTGATGTTTAGTGCTCCCTCAAAGTGTCTATAGTTATGTTAGGAGACCACATGATTAATTGACATTGAGTGCTTCCTCAGAGTGTCTCTAGTTTACCGTTGAAAGACTATAGGGGGAATTGACAGTGAGTTCCTCCTCATAGAGTCATTGGTATATCGTTCCTTGTATTGTGAACTAGGGGGATTAGGCTGTGAGAACTACCCAAAGGGTTTCTTGTATTTGTGATTGGTTGATTAAATACATAAAATTAAATTCTCGTAAATGAAATTGTTGGAATACATAATTTTGAGTACTTCCTTATTTACAGCTTATTTTTCTTATTGTCTGACATATATATTCACATACGGTTAGGCACATATCTTTGGGTGGTTGCCTACTGGGATTAGTCTCACACCCTGTTTGGGTCATTCTTTTGGGCCCAAAAAGATTATATTACAACAGGTATATATAATGGAAGCACCCTTCTACTTCAGGTACTTGATTGCTATGGCACTGGATAGTATGGGACCAAGATGAGGCTTGCGATGCTGCTAGAGTTCATCTGTTTTCTTTTGTACTTTGGTTTATTACTGTATTCTAGCATTGGGACTTGTGTGGATGTTTTCATAGAAATATGTATCAAGCATCATTTATATATGTTCTCTAGTTTTTTATTACTTCAGTCTTCTATTGTTTAATATTGTATGGTATTATTATTACTTCTGATATTTTTATCTTTATTACTTTTTTTGTTTTACATTTTCAATGAGGGCATATTTTTTCCACTATCACAACCAAGGCCCTCGATGCTAGTCGGCAACCTCTAGATTTTGGGGAAGTTCACTACAGGCCATGTGACCAACTAGGTATGGGGCGCCACTGGGCGGCACCCATAAACTGGATGTTACAGTACATGAATATACATGAGAATGGGAATATGATATATGAACTCATTGGAATGAACTCTTCACATATGGAACCTCATTACCCTCGGATGTCAAACATAGGGATATGTAGCTTTATTTAGGGGAGGTTGTAACAACCAGTCATTTGAAAAAGGTACAGATCATTTTTTTTGTTTAAATTATTTGAATTTTTTCAATACTGATTAATAATTTTTTCAATGAGGTCTCAAATGTTTCTGGGGATCGTTCGGAGCTCATATCACTAAAATGGGGAGAAAAGACCGAGACACAGGATTAAGGGTAACCATGCTTCCTAGCACACATGGTTTTCCCAAATAGTGAAGTTTTAGATAATGGAGGCCTAGGGGATGTATATCTTGTCTTAAACTCTATAACCTAGGGCACATAACCATACTGTGCTACAAAAAATCTTGGACAGTGGGTGTTTCATAGTTTTCTCACTGTTAAATAAACCTTGTGCCTAACCATGTGGTGTTCCCCCCTAAAGTAGTGAATAGATCATGGTTTGTACATGTTTTATCAAAACCATGTGTTCAAACCTTGAACCCCCTTTTTTTTGGGGAAATTGCATTTTTGAACCCCATTATACATTAAATCTAGTTTCCATTTTTCCTTCTCTGATTATAACATTCATCACTTCTTCTCCCTCCCTTAGATAAAATCCTCTATCGGTCTGGGATTGAGATAACTCTTTCATCCGATGACAAATTCATGATCCATCAGAAAGCTTTGGATATGTCTCAGTATGCTTTTAAGGTATATTAATTTTTCTCTATGTTAATTTATAAATTCATCATTCCATTTTGGGGCACACTCATTTCCCCTATTTATAGGTTGTTGGACTATTTCATTTATTTCTTCTAATCTACTTCAAATCATAGTTTGATATCAAGCGAGGAGTCATCTATGACCTTGAGGTAAGTGGTATCATTATTTCCCATTGAGTTTTTATATTCCATATCCATTACATTATGCCAAATGGAAGCTTTTTTTAAGTGTCTCCTTTTGGTTGAGTCCATCATATTAAATTAATCATTTCACCTGATACTCCCCTGTTAATCGTTGTATATTGGATTATAAGTTATAGATTTAATTTTTGGATACACCATGGGTTTCAAAGGTTTAATTACCACATATGTTTAAATGTGTGCATGCTTGGAAAACCTCTTAAGCATTCATATAAGATTTTAAATTTATTTCCCCTTGTAATGTGTATTATAGTTTGATCCAATCATACCTCTCATGTGTTTTTCTAATCTAGACATGGAATTTTTCATGTAGGAAATTATTTTGATGACCATGTTTCCTTTTAAAAGACCCTTAGATCCTTTCAAATGAAATTTACATGATTAGGTAAATTTAATGGGTTGGAATCATATAGAATGGATCTTACATGGTGAATTATTTTTTATTGAATTAATGAAATGAATAAAAGGCAATTAACTATAATGTTTAGAAAGTCTACGTCATCCATTTCATGTTAATATGAGTTTTAGTATTTCATAAATTAATATTTACCATTTGAGATATATGTGAGGTGATGTATCATGACAATATTATGTATATAGTTATACCGTGACAGAGTATATAGTATGATTATAAGGGATTTTTTGATACTGAAAGTATCTTGCACCCTTAAATTGGGTGTTAATCCTGACTTCTCACATCACTAACAACATTAGAACAGTAGGAATGAAATTTTATGTTCATTGATTGAGATATGACGTGATTATCATCATCCTAGGTGTCATGCATGATGTCTCGCACTCTTATTAGGATATAGATCATGTACCCAATTTCTTGATCTTATAGGATTTTTAGACTACTCATAGATATATGAGTTATGCCCAAGTCCTACTAGCAATTAGTATTCCATGTACATGGATTGTTACGTCCACACGTACATGGTACATATAGGGGATACAAAATATATAACTTTAATATATATATTATTTTCATATAATTATGGTAACAGGTCTTACATTCCTCCCAACCATGAATAGATAAAGGTAAGGCCTCTAGGTATCATGTTGGATAATGAGTGGCCTATTATTTATTTATGTTCCATTTTCCATTATTTATTATACATAAACATTGTTTAGATACAAGAAATTCATGTATTTCATGTAGAAACAGTTGGTGGTGTCCTATTATGATGTTTATCTCACACCCTACTCGGGCTGCCTTTGGTACCTGGGTAGATTATCTATTTATATAATCAGATAAATGAAGGGTCCCTATTAGATGTTGTAAACATTATTACTTATAGATAGATCCTAGAAGTAGAGGACTGAGAATTTTCTTGAGATTCTATTAGAGAAACCTTTGGTTCCTTTTATATGTTTTTATAGCATTATTGTATTCATATTCCCTATTCCCCCTTTTGTATACCAGTATTCCATGAATCCATTTATTGAAACTACCATTGAGGTTTTTCATGTTATTATTAAGTTGTTCTGTTATTTATACTTCCAATGATTATTTGTTATATTTGATAATATTTTGATTTTTCTATTTTTTGTATTATCTGTTGTATTCACTTTGACACTACGAAATGAGTCTATCGTCCACCACCATACAACTTTGACACCCTCACTGCTAGACACTATCCTATTGAATATTAGGAGGAATTTCTATGTCCGTGTGACCCACACTCTTGGGGAACAATTTATGTGGACCCCTTGTCAGGACATTACACTATGTTTTGAAATCCAATCTATTTTCAAAAAATATTAAATAATCATTAAATATTCCCTAATCCATCCCTATTCAATTAATTCATTTCATTAATTACCATTCCATAATATCTAGCACAAATAAACCACTATACATTACACAAGTAAGGATATACATCAAATAAAAGAATAATAAAGACAACATGTAATAAGAAAAAATCATCTAAGTAGGGATCTAAACATAAGCCAACCATCCCAACATCTTACCTAATACCTTTCCAGACCACCCATACCATCCCACTGGTAACTACATCAATATGCCACCACAACTATCTTATCAAAAATGTACCTTCACCTTCTAGCGAACCCAGAATTAGATTTCAATTCAAACACAAAATGGGTTATAATATACATATATATATGGAATAAAATCATATTTACAACATAAAATATATCATTGAGAGAGAAATAATGCTTCAAAAAATTAATGCACGCTTATATCAAAAAAATTTCTAACGTAGTGGGCCAATATAACTACTTCCACTAATTATCATGTTTATTTACCATAATAATTAATTTAATTCATATAAGTTGGTTTCAATATGAAAATGTTTTATTATATAATCACCTAATATATTTAATAATCAACCAAATAATACTCTAAAACCAATTTTCTATCATGTTATGAATTTCTATGAAATGATAACTTCTTCATTGAAGTCTTTTTCATTATCCTTTATAGATTTCCATATTTAATATGTTCAGTATTTTTTATAAATGTAAAATATACATGGAGGAACTTATTTCCTCAGAAATATTTCATAATTCTATCTAAAATAATCAATATTTGATAACATCATGAATAAAACAAATGCAAGAAATATTACACTACCAACCATTCCCATTCATTAACTTTGTATTATTAACATCTTTAGGTACATCTCATATATTGATCTACGGGAAACCAGAACATGATAAGAAAAAATTGACACATAAATTAAAAATTTAAATTTTAAAACCCTCTACCACAATATGAAAATTAAATATTAACTGAACTAGAATATATTGATTAGTATAGAAAAAAACATAAAACTTCATAATAAACTTCGGAACCCTATGTACATTATCCCATCATGAGAATAATACCAATTAACTATGAGGATTCCAAAAAAATCGATGAATACATACATACATGTCTTGGAAAAAAATAATTAAAGAAGAAAAAAGATAAGAAAATGGGGAAAAGGGATACCTTAAATTGATATTATTCATTTCACAAAAAAATAATTAATGGTTAATTACTAAGGCCTTTGATTATAACAAATGATCACACATCAACCTTTGGTTTGGGATAATTAAGAGGAAATATAATAAATTTCACATAAACAGTAAATTTATTGAAAAACATAGAAGAAACCATGTTATTGTGTGATAAAGATTCATCGCACTATAATTAAGATAGATCTAATGAACAAATTGTTATTTTCCCAGATAGATTCATCTATTTCTAATGTTAAATGATAGTTCCATTGATATAAAACAATAGGTTCATATCATTGATAATGGTGTCACATCCAAACATTCATGAAAAAGGAATCAATAAAATGAATCCATGTTTTCTTCCTTACTATAACATACCCTAGACCAAAATCATGGCATGCATTGTGCATCATAGAAGAACAACCCCCTGGGAGAAAGAGACATGGAACTTAATAATATATTCTTCATATTATAATACATATAAATTATTATTTGACCAAAAGAGAGGAAATATCCATATATAATATCAAGGATATATAAATAATATATTTAATCCATATGTAATATTTTCCATTATTATATAATATTTTTCCATTTTCCAAATTTTATTCATGTACATTCACATAATAAACGTACCAACCAAATTGTGAGGGTATCATAAATAGTAGTGAAAAAAATTAATAACATACCCTTACATAAAATAGTTTTCATGTCTCAACTAACAACCATCATTTTATGACAGAAATTATCAATGGTCCAATCTTGGTGTGACACAAACCATCACACCACAACACACCTCTTCCAGCAAAAATATCATCTTTTCAGACACCTCCTTTCATCCAACCTCCAAGGATTCCACAACAATCCTTATACTCACGTAAAACCAAAAACCCAACAACGTTTTTAGGATAATTATGTACATTACACAAGATACCTCTCTAATGATTCAAATAATTTTGATTAAAAACAAACCCCATTAAACAAAATGTTGAAATGGGTCATAAATAAACACCCCATGACATACCTCAATAGGTTTCTCACTATAATAGGGCACAACCTACTAATCATAAGGGAGGGAGAGGATAACACAACATCATCAACATCTCATCAAATAAAGATAAGAACACACATATCATCCAAATAAGACCATTCATCAAATAACACTAGATATTGAGTGCATTTCGAAAAACCACATTCCATAATAAACACTTCTAACTCATTGTGTCACCATAGGGAATGAATGAAGGGAATAATATTCCAATTAAACACATTCTTATGATGGTCTTGAATTAAAACGTGTAACTCTACAAACATTTTATCATCACCAACTCTCCACATCCAATGAAATAGGATTCATCCTAATGATATTGAAAAATCTAGGACATGTGGAAAACATCATGGATATTTTCCATCTTTGAAGGGAGCACCAATCAATATGTATCTTCCCTTACACACTCCAATACATCAAAGGGATTGAAAAATAAGTGAAAATTTTTAATCTCACGACAAAACCTTGACTATCAATAATAATGAGATATCATTAAAAATAAATGATCTATAATTTTAATCTCTAAAAAAATTCTATGATAATCATATGACTTTTGATGATCTTGAGCTACCATTATCCACTCTCATATCATAAACACATTCACTTTCATGATTTATATAAATTTCAATCCATAAATTATTGGCTCTGTATCCTACATCCAAATAAATAGAGATATTCAAATATGGCCATATAAATCATTTAATAAATAAATAGCTAGGGTGAAGTGATATTTATTATTATTATTATTAAAATCAACGAATGGTGCATGTTTCACCCATGTGCCTATGAAAACTAGAACACATTCACACAATATAACTTCCACGGTATGGATTCTCTACTCCATATAATTTCCCTTATATGGATGAAATAATCTATTGAGGAACCTCTAAAAGCAAAAATTATATTGGATAAAATTCTAGGATAGAGATTTTAAAGGAAGATCATTGTTAGAGATAATATTCAATATAACCACATTGACCCCACAATTCCTCTAAATAGATCCTCAGCTAGACATCAACTGCTCTTAAACCCTTAATTTTCTTAAAGTGTGCTAACTATTTTTGAATTCAACAATTACCAAGATGGTGTCATATCCACCCTATGTTTGAAGAAAACTATTCACAAAATCCATTGAAATTCCATCTTAAATCTACTAAGGAACATATTTTTTCTTCTGTAACCCTCCATGAACACATTATTATAACTTTTCAATCATGTAGACCAATAACTAGGATATATACTAATTGACTGACCTCTTCATCTATGGAAATAAGAACTCATTTCTCGAGACATTGTATATCATTTATACAACAGGACATGTAGTCATTTTTTATCTGTGAAACTCTTGAAGAACCACATCGAGCATCACTTATGGAATGAAGGTCCTTCCCTAAAACTATGTATCCCCAAATAATCGATTAAAAACATCCCCATTAACAACATGTTCCCATAAATCATTCACCTCATAATCCCAAAACTAATATTCCTATTATTTTTTAATAGAGGGTAAATTCATTTTTCATATGGTAGAGACGCACTCTTCTGTTGAATTATCCCATATCAAGATTCATTATAGGAAGTTCATCCATCACTCTAGAAGAATCCCAATACTAGGGAACCTGATCACCTTATGACTTGTTTTTAAATGAATCAGTGATGAAATTCAATTTACCTAGTGTATATGAAATCTTAATTTTATAATCATAGATTAATTTTATCAATCTCGATTTTCTAAAGTTCAAATCAAGAAGGGATAAGATATATATCCAACTCTTTTGACCCTTTAATACCAAAAGTAACTATTTGATGAGGTATTTTCACAAAAAAATTCAAATAAAACAAAACTTTTTTTATCCAAATATCATGGTTTTTGTAATTAAATTCTTTTAATTATAACTGTAAAGAACCATTGAATATGAATACTCACTCATGCATCAGAATACAACCCAATAACAAGTGTAAAGAATCATATAGAACCTCTAATATAAATCCATCCTCATGTTTATAGAGAACTTAAGAACATAAAATATTCTATTTTATATACTTAAATTAATCTTGAAATAAGTCATTCCTCATGAAATTAAATATTTTCTTTGTTAGGTATATTATAAGAGTCACAGTTTATGAAACATTGATAGCAAACATCTTATAATCAGCTATGACAACATGGAAACTCAGACCCTTAAAAAAATTCATAGGGATAAAAAGGAAACAACTACCACAATATTCAAAGGATCTAAAACTAATCCCCCATTATAAATAACATTACATGATTAATAGACATCATGGTAACATAATAAAAACTTAGATAACTTCCAAAATAGTTTATGAAATCCAAGAACCAGTAGAATAGATCGCATGTAATCTGTATTCTCTCCCTCATACTTATAATATGTCTAGATTTCATTAGTTAGAAAAACCATAGACCATTATATAAACTAATGGAACATTGAGTTCATTAGTCCCATGAACACTTCTATTTTACTGATGACATCATCGAGAATTTCCATGAACTCACAATTCTCAAAATAATCCATGAAGGTATAATTCATAATATATTCATCCATCACGCATATTTAATAATATCATGATCAAAAAATGATCTTCAGGAACTAATTTTCTCATTTCAATTGATCAAATAAATAATATACCCATTGAAGGTGATAGGGGTTCCTATAAATAACTTGATTCATGTGATGATAATTGATACACATTCGGAGACTTTAATAAACATTACACATGAATAAGGATACAAAACCACATAAAGACACAATGTCTTGAATAAAGCTTCCATATATGATATCATAAATCTGAATCTATAAATCATGAAACTCTGAATCCATTATCATAAAATAAGGAATCAGAATTTAAGAGACATCACGATGCAATTTTATCACAAAATCAATCTCATGTCGAGTGGCTAGAATTAAAACATATCATGGAAAAAAATTACTCTTCTATAACCCATATAAACACCACTGGATGAACTTATATTGTTTTATAGGTTAATTTAGACATCATAGATGTCAAGGCACTTTTACAATTACTTCTTATTCAATGGTATTCATCACCAATGAAAAAAACCTTCTATATACCGTCATTAATGAATATAACTATAATCCTAAAAAAATCAATGATGTCCTATACTGAATATATCAATTCCATGATGAGGATGATGACATGTGCCTCTATCCTCTAAAAAAATAACTATATCAAATACTTATACTTCCCCTATATAATCTTACAACCTCTGTATACAACATACAATCTAATTTTTTCTATTCCATGAGTGTTCAACAAATATGGTACTACAAAACTCTCTCCCTCAATTTCTAGAGGTTGGAATATGGGGTGTAAAATTAATAAAAATTTTATCTCCAAAATTTAAATAAAAATTCACCCATGTAGAAAATATACTGATGACACCTTTCAAGATGTCTCAATTTCCAGGAACTGGAATCACTACCACATGTATCTGGCCATATAATGATCCAAGGTATTTATTGAACTAATGTTGACCACATATATGGTAACATATTTATCAATTTTGAAGAGGATAATGAGAATAAAGATGTTATCTACTCCCCACTCCTTAATACTGACCAAATCCCATAGCCCCTTAATTCTACAACTACCTCCATACAGGATAATATTGAAATAGTTATACATTAATCAAGATTAAAACCCAAAACTAACTACTAAGGAAGGTTATTCGATCAATAATTCAATTTCCTAACCTCTAGAAGTTATGAAAACAATGTGTGATCTCCTTATAGATGTTCAAAGACTACCAACTCTTAGAAAATTCCATTATGGTATCAGAAGATGTATCATCGCTATCTAAAACATTGACTAACTGGGAAAATAAGAATCTATGCTCAAAACACTTATGATTATAAATTATTGAATAGAATCATCAAATGAAGATCCTGTATAATCTACAATATTTTTGGTAACATCTTCTATCAGAACCACCATAAGGAACATAAACAATGTGAATGGGGTGATTTGATTTAGCTTCTCTTGAATGAAAACATCCTTAAATTTTCACTCCATAGCCTACTCATATAGTAGAAATACTAAATCATGACATAGAAGTTTATTGAAAATAATCATAAAATATCACATGATATAATTACAAAGGTGAAATTCGGTCATATCCCACTAATAGGTTACCATCATAGTAGAAGAAATTAATAGATCCAATAAATTACCATGAATCTTAACTCATGAAACTTTTGAATCATTAACATCACCAATGAATAAATACCACCAGTGATGAGAATCCCATTTCAATTTACATACATCCAAAATAATCAAATTTTCCTTTTTACTACATGTCAAATTGAAATAAAACTTCATCTAGTCAAACCATGTCTCGTTCTACAAATCAATCTATAGTATGAAACATTGAACCTCATAAATAACATTCTTATAAGTATTATAATTTTTAGCCAAAACAATCAATTGGTATAGTGGTTTATCCTGATGTACATGAAAAGCATGGTTCAGATGGGGATGTATACCAGGATACATCCATACAAATATTGAAGAACATTAGGGAAATTGTAAACTCATAATATGGAATCCTTAAGATAAATAAATTATGATTCATCATAATTAAAATTATATATCCATTCTAAATGTAGTAAAATACAATCATGGGTCCTAATACATACTGAATTTTATAAACAAAAAATAGAACAACTTATCTTAGTTCCATTACATAACATAAGGACATAGCATCAGATCACAGTGGTCCCTCATGGGATGTGTCTCAGTTGGCCTTGCTTACTTACATCATCTAATGTGTGTATTTAATACTATTCCATTAGAAACCCATGAAACCCTCAACATTGTATATCTTTAAACTCCACCAAATATCTTAGCTAAAAGAATTGATATCATTGTGAGAATCCGGGACTTTTTTTAGTTATAGATCTTTATTTCAGGTTGTTTTGAGGAAAAAGGAAGAAATTGGATTTTTCTATGTACACACCGTGTACTTATGAGTTCACTCCATGTACTCGGGTACCACGTTCTGCCGTGTACTAGCCGTGTAACAGCCAGGTACATGGCCTTGTAATGGATGAGTACATGGAATTGTGGTGACCTGGAAGACTGCTTGAGGTGGGGGTCGGTTAAAGTCACTACACGACATGTACATTTAATGAACATGCCATATTGTTTTCTTTTTATTCAATAAATCAGTGCAAGGTCGCGTCTCATCCACAAAAACATATTCTTCTCCCATTAGTTCATATAGAAGTGAAATGTAATGGATAAAATACTCTAAAGCACTCATGATTATCTGTCAAACCTTTGATTGAGATATCATTGGTTGAGTTGGAATCCCACCAGCGAGGGATCAATTCCCATTTGGCCTTTCTTCTGGATTCCTCCACTCTAATGAGTAATTCGAGGTTGAATATTTTTTTTCTTTTTTGTAGATCTACATCTTTATAGGATGTCTCAAGGGATGACGTTCATGTGTAATGATCATATGACATCATGGTAGGTGTTTCATGCCTTTCGTTAACTTTCTATGGATTATACATGCTAAATGTTTCATATACCCACATTTGGGGTTTTGGGTTTTTGGAATTATAAGTTTTTTATTACCTATTATGGTTTGGTAGACAGATAAAAGGGTTGTTGCCTATGCATAAGGATAGATTCCTTGTTTTTGGGACACCCCATGGGTATGATCCCTTGTTTTTTTGGTTATGACATTCGGTCTCATGAACCCACCAATAGTTTTCAGGGAACTAATGAACAAACTATTCCATCCTTGCTTGGAATATTTTTTTGTAGTCTTTTTGGACGATATCTTGGTGTACTCTCACACTCGACATGGCCATACCATCCATATTGAGATTATATTGAGTACACTAAGAGAGCAGAAGTTATATGATAAGCTCTAAAATGACTCTTTTGGATGAACCATATTCACTTTTGGGGTCATGTGATCTCATAACAGGACTATCAATAGATCCAGTGAATATGGGACCAGTAGTTTTGTTGGAGAATCCAAAAAACATCTTGGAGGTAGAGATTTTTCTGGGGATGGCTAGTTACTATTGTCATTTTACTCCGTACTTTTCATGCTTAGAAGCACCAATGACGGGACTGACTAAGAATGGTGAAATGTACCTATGGAAAGATTCTTGCGATTTAGCCTTTCAGGAGATGAAAGGGAGATTGACCTCAGCACTGGTACCTATTTTTTCAGAGCGGGGAAAGATTTACACTAATTACTGTGATTCATCAGGCATCAGGTAGAGAGTAGTGCCTATGTAGGGGGAAGGAGTCATTTCTTAGAGGTCTCGAGAGTTGAGGTCACATGAGAAGAACTACCTGACACATTATCTCGACTTAGCAACAGTTGTGAATTCCTTGCACTGTTGAAGACATTATATTTTTGGAGAGAATTTTATTGTATATACTGACAAAAAAATACTCAAATATATCTTCACTCAAAATGATCGAAATCTTTGACAGAAAGGGTGGGTTGAGTACATTCAGTACTTTGACTTTGATCTTGCCTACACATCAGGGTAAGGCAATGCAGTAGATGATGCATAGAGTCTGAGGACTCAGATACAGGTAGTTCAGGAGGCTAATAGTGAGTGGAAGCTTATGGATCTATTTTCTATGATGTATTTGGGGGTTCACGACCGAAAGGGGTATAAATTTAATTCTTCTATAGCTATTACCTAAACATTATTGGATTGAGTGTGACTGAGGAATCTATACTATTCCAAACTCCTGGTCCTAAGGGGTTGTGGGTGTGTTAGGTGAGGGTCGTACTCCTAGATGGACTCTAGGTGAGGATTATTTTTTTTATTTTCATGGACGCGTATGGGAGTCAAAAAAAATACGCGAGGAGCAGTTGTGATATTTTTATACATTGGTAATAGTAGTTCATCCTGGTGTCACCAATATGTATCGAGATCTACATCATTAGTATTTTTGGTCAGGCATGAAGAAGGATGTAGTGGGTTTTGTTATGAGATGTTCCACCTGTCAGTAGGTGAAGGCGAATCATCTGTGACTGACATGTCTTTTATAGTAGTTATCAATTCCTGAGTGGATGTTGAATGCTGTTGTGGTGAATTTTGTGATGGTTTTACCAAGGTCACCTTGAGTAAATGATGTTTTATGGGTTGTTTTCGACAGGAACATGAAGGTTGATTTGTTCTTACTAATTAAGGAATGATTTAGTGTTGATGATTTGGATGTTATACATCCATGATATTGTACATTTTCATGGGGTTCCACACTATATCATTTCAGACAGGGATGCCCGATTTACATCTCTTTTCTGGTGGGGACTACATAGGGATTTGGGTACACAGGTACATCTTAGTACAACTTACAATCCCCAGACAGATGTGTAATCTGAGCACATGATTCAAGTTTTGGTTTATATACATCGAGCATGTGTCCTGGATTTCAGGGGCTCTTAGGGGAGATACATGACCCTATTGTAGTTTCCCTATAAAAATAGTTTTCAGGAAACAATTCAGATGGAACCTTATGAGGATTTGAACAGTAGGACATGTCGATCACCCTTATGTTGGATGGAGGAAAGAGAGGAAGATATAATGGGACATCGTGTTGTCCATGAGACCACTAAGCAGGTGGAGTTGATTCCAAAGATGATGGCAACCACATAGTCTCAACATAATTCATACACAGATCAACAGAGATGAACTCTGGACTTTGAGTTCGGGGATCATGTTTTCTTAACTATCACACTGAGGATGGGGCATAAGAGGATTAGGATATAGGGGAAGATTTCACCAATATATGTCAGGATGTTTTAGGTTTTGGAGAGAGTTTGGTTGGTTTCCTATAGGTTGCAGTTACCATTGAGGTGCCAAGATATGCACGATGACTTTCATGTTTCTCAGCTATGACATTACTTTTTAAACCCATCTCATGTTTTACAACCGGAGGATGATTAGTTAGAGAAGGATTCATCCTTCCAGGAGCACCCTATTCAGATTGTGGATTGTAACATGAACGATCTATATGGCTATTATGTTCTTATTGTATGGGTGATATGGCAGCATAAGCGAGTGCAGGATGAGACATGGGAGAGGGATGCCGACATATGATCATAGTGGAGAGACTTGTTTGAATAATATTCTTCATCACCCTCAGAAGGGAAATTCAGGGATGAATTTCTTTAAGGGGGGAAGTTTGGAAAAACCTAGATCTTCTTTTCAGGTATGGATCATCATTTCAGGTTTTTTGGAAAAAATAAGAAATTGGATTTTTCTAAGTAAACATTGTTTACTTATGAGTACACATCGTGTACTTGGGAACCACGTAAAGTTGTGTACTTTCCTTGTATGGTGCATGTACATGTTCGTGTGATGACATGGAAACCCGCTTAAGGTAGGGGACAGTTAAGGTCACTACATGATGTGTACATTTAATGAACATGCAGTTTAGTTTAATTTTAATTTGATAAATTGGTGTGGGTCATGTATCATCCATGGAAACGCTCTATTCTCCCCTTGGTTTATACAGGAGAGAAACGGAAGAGCCGATGAACTTTGAACCCCTCACGATTCTCCATCTGACCTCTGATTGAGATGTTGTCAGCTACATTGGAATCCCACTAGTGAGATCTCAATTCCTATTATCCCTTTATTCATGATTCCTCCTCTCTCATGAGTTGTTTAAAGATAAATTTTTTTCACCTTTTTGTAGATATACACCATTCTAGGGAAATTCAAGGGCCGATGTTCAAGTGTATTGATAGTAAGACATCATTGTTGTTGGTTTGTGCCTTTTTTTATTGTCATTTGATTACATATTCTAAATGCTATGTGTATGCACATTTGGGGTTTTGTGTTTTTTGAATTAGATCATGTTTACTACCTATCATGGTTGGGTGGATTGATAAAAGGGTTATTTTCTATGCATAAGAATATATTCCTTGTTTTGGGGATACCCCATGGGTGTGCACTCTTGATTGATTTTTTATTTCTGTTTGGTTTAGGACACCTGTTAGTCTCACCTTTTTCCATGCCTCTCTTTGTTAGGTTGGATTTGATGATTATATGTGATATCTGTTATATGCCTTGCAATGATTTGACAAATTGGAATTGAATTTTATAGCCTCATGAGGGAGGGTCATTTATGTATGTTTTAATGATGTGTGTCCATTGGGAGTTCACTGTCAGAGTAGCCAGGTGATCATCGACCCATGCGTTTTGACAGTGAGAGCGTTCATAGGTGGTTGTTTATAATTGTTTGATGGTTTTTTGGACCATAGGGAATTGACCATGAGATCATACAGTGGTTTTTATATTTTATGGATGATCTTTTGACCAAGGTGTATTAACCAGGAGATCTACCTAGGTGGTCGTTTGTAAATAATTGTGCTATGTTAGACCAAAGGGGTTAGATTAGGAAAGGTTCCTATAGTGTCTTTATTAAATGAATTGTTGTTATGGTAGAATAAGGGTATTCGACTGTGAGAACATTTCCTAAGGATCGTTATTAAATAATTGAAAGATTGTGATGAGTCTTCCAAGCCAAATCAAAAGCTTAGACTCAGTCTTACCTAATTTTTCAAATGATCTTCTAAGACATCTGTTTGTTACTATTACATAGGGGGATATTGATATTAGGCTAAATATAGTGATTACATGATTCAAAATATGAATAATAAATATAATTGAATGAAAATGAAAATTGTATGATGGTTTAATTTTGATTACATCCTATTTTATTACTTCATTTCTATATATTACCTACTATACATATTCACTAATAGTTAGGCACTCATATTTTGGTGATTTCCTACAAGGATTAATCTCACAACCAGTTTGGTTCATGTTTTGGAACCAAATAGATTATATGGTTGTAGGTATAGATAAGGCCATGTGACCATCTTCATCAGGTACATGACTGTTGTTGGAGCTGGAGAGCATGGGACCAAGATGAGGCATGCGATGCTACTAAAGTTTGTTGTTTCTTTTGTAATTTCGTTTCAGTATTGCTTTCCAGAATTTTGACTTGTTTGAATGTTTTCTTAGATTCATATTCCAGGCATCATATATATACATATTATGGCTTCCGTTGGATTCACTTTCAGTCATATGCTGTTTATTTCTATATAAAATTACTACTTCTTCTATTTATGCTATTTTTTTTACTATGTTTACTTTTCTAATGAGGAAATAGTTTCCCCATTACTATACCTCGACCATTACTTCTATTGGACAACCTCTAGCATTTGGGAAAATGGGGATGAGGTTATGTGACTAATCGGGTACGAGGAACCCACTGCAGCATCCAGATATGAGATGTTATAATGACATTTACATGACATTACCTCAAAGATACCCCTCCTAAGATATCAGTAAATATTGGTGTGACCCGAAATCCTTCCATCAACAGGTGAGGTTTGGTTTCTATTGTCAATGGTATAGAAAATGCACACATCGAAGGAATTACCCTCATTCTTCCAAGAAAATGATATATAATCCACAAATAAAATCCATAATAATCAATAAAATGGTCCTAAAATATGTAATGGCATACAAAGCATGTCAAAAATGGGGAAATTCCCTGAGAAACTATAATGGTAGTGACCACAATCACAAACTACAATTGAATAACATCCATAAACCTGTAAGACATGGCTTGATCCCCAACTCCCACTGAATGACATGATATATATATATATATATCAGGGTGATTATAAAATTATACTTATTATAATTCTATCCAAAACCACTAATTAAATATTGAAGAAGTATACTAAATCGCTAGTGAATAAATTGGGACAAAACTCATTACCTAAATATATTCAATAATATTTTCATCCTCTCCACTTATCACTCACTATATAATGAATTGATATAGATAATATAAAATTAAAATCATTTAATAAAACAAGTACTCCACATCAACGTTCCCACTGAACTAGTCACCCTAAACCTCATTGTCGCATATCCTAACATTCCCATTCACTCCATATGAAATACAACACATTTTTTCTAACACAACACATCTATATACATGTAATAACATACACAACTCCACCATATCCTCATAAAAAAATAGTATGATAGATATCGATTACAACCCCTATAAATACACACTATACCAAAACCTATTATAGTCTATGTATAAATGTACACATAATAATTTCAATTCATTACAACCGAGATTCAGGTATAAACACTGACATAGAACATCCAAATCTCTCATAAACATTTGTCACATAAACAAAATACACTAAACCCTATATTAGAACATATTCTATAGCCACCATCTTTCATATCTTAGATATTCCTACATATAATATTTTGTTTGGGAAAAAGAGTGGGTAGAGGGGAACTTAGCCATCTGTATCCTCAATATCATGATTTTTGAAAATTAACCAAAACCCAAATCCCTAAATTGGTAATTGATTGAATTATTTTATTCAATTCGTGGAGCCAAACATAATATAACATAATGAATATTGTAACAAATAAAAATATAAATGCAGAATATCCAATAAAAGAATAAAACAATAGTTAATGTTCTACAAGACTACTAAATTTCCAACACTGACCATATGAAAGATAATAATTTCCTATGAATAAAATAGTTAGTGTTTTTATGTATCACTGAACATTTATTATTAAACAATTATCAATAATATTTTAATATCTCATCATGGATTTGAGATTAATATTCATATTAACCATCTTGATAGAATATGATTTTAATTTTTCGTTATAGTCTCAGTTTTCATATCCACACTCTTTTAATAATTTAATTAATAATCATTAAACATTCCATTAATCTCCTTATTTAATTAATTAACATTATTAATTAACATTCAATAATAATGGGCACTAAGACACCATTATACAAAATTAATGGAATTATATACACCAAATATAATAAAGAAAACAGAAACATGTATTCAGAACACAATAATAATATCAGGATCCCAATATGAGACAACCATCCAAAAATCTTCCATAAAACCATTCCTCACCATCCATACCATCACACCATAAACAGTATCAATACACCATAATAATGATATCAAAATACTTCCACCACTTAATTTCAACAAACCCATATTTATTTTTATTTAAACATACAAAGGGATGTCATACACTATGATATATATATATATGGAAGTAAATTATATTTTATCAGAAAAAATATTATTCAGAAATCAACACATATTCAATCAATATATGATTTATTATAGAAAACAAGGTGAATATATATTTGGAAAGTGAATTAATTCCAATAACTATCATATTTATTTATCAAAATAATTAATTAATTAAATTATTGATCGGTTGAATAATAAAAAAACTATTATATTAGTAACAAATATTTGTGATTAAAATCCAAATAATATTATCAAAGATATTATTTATATGTTATGAATTTATAGGAAATGATGAAAAATTTTATGGGGGGTCTTGTTTATTATCCTCTATGTCTTCCAATATTTTTAATGTTTAATAAGATTTAGGTTTCTAAAATATTAAAGGAAGAACTGATTATCACCCTAACAAATCGTTACACAATATATAATTATTAGGAGACAATAACATGAAGAACATCATAATAACAATTAAAGCTACATTTTATATCCCTTCCAATTATGTAATTCATATCAATTGTCTTCCCTAAGTGAACCTCATTTATTTACCCACTTTAAAGAAAAAAACTATAATCCCACATCTATATATAATTAAATAACAAATTATTAAAATCCAATAACACAATATGAAGATTAAATGATCCTTGTACTAGTGTTGGATGATTGGAAAATAAAACTTATATGAGACCTCATAATATACCCACAAACCCTAATGAAAGTATCCCCTCTTGAAAGCTACATAATTTATCAAAAAAATATCCATATAAATTAGTCAAATTGATACTATCATTTATTTTAAATAAATAATAGAAGGAATATAAATATTAAGAATAGTGGAAAATAGTTCCCTTATAATAAAGGTAGTCATTTCAAACATAAAGAAAAGTGAAGAGGATCATTCACTATGTCCAAATTTAAACAAAAATCCTCACAGAGTCACCTAGGATTACATGTAAGAAGGATAAAATATAATTAATTCAATAGTTAGTGTAAATATATAGAAAACACTGAATGTAATGGTTCTATAATGTGAAATGGGTTCATTAGGCTTAAAAACGATAAGATCTAAAGATTGTGGCATGATCTCCCCATCGAGATTCCCCTTTTCGTCATAGTCAATGAGCATTTATTTATGAAAACAAATAGGTTATAAATATGGATAAATGTGTCATGATGTAGTATTGATACCCATAGAATTAATGAAGTGCATTTTTACCTTCTTCCTTATCCTAACAAAACCCATTCATGACTCGTGACTTGGACAATGCACAATGGTACATCAAATCCTAAAGAGTTGGAATTAGGGAACTCAACCACCTAGTTTTTATAGCATGATAGACATTATTCATTCGATGATTAGAATATTTTAAGTAGTGTTACAGAATATAATTAATCTTTACATATTGTATTGAAAAAATACATAATATTTTCCTTTTATATTTAAGGGTTTCCACACTCATAGAATTCTCATCCAGATCCTCCATGTTAGGATTGAACCAACCACACCACGAGTGTATCATACATAATGGTAACCTAAAAACAACTTATAACCACATATAAGAATTATGTTATCCTTGGAAAACATCCCCTATACCATGACATAGCTTTTTAATTGACCACTCTATGCATGACACAAACCTAAACACAATCAACACCTTGAAAATGACAAAGTTGATGTTCAGAGAGATAAGGTCCCTAACATTACTACTCTCCAACATCAATTGGTGATTAAAATAAGGGTGTTAAAATTAACTATCAATAATATATTATAACCCAAGAAGATATATATTCCAAATTCTGTAGTTAATTTATTTTCATGATGTAGGAAAAACTACTAGTGAAATGAACATTTGGTGCAAGGATGATAGTTTCACTAGACACATGATCAAACAGATCTCCAATTTCTGTAACATGAAAAAGGATTGAAGATTAAATTTTATCATTATATAAAATATTAATGCTTTGGTAATTTGAATTCTAAATTTATCTATCTATGTTAGACCTCAGTTAGTTGGAAAGGAACAATGTATGGTTGTTATATAAATATCCGAATGACTTTTTGGTTATATAAACAGAATATTTATTTTATAGAAAGAGTGACATGGATAAAAATATTATATGAAATAAATCATGGCCTCATTAAAATTATTATAATTAATAATTGATTTTATATTATGAGGAAAAATATACTAAGGTATTATGATTTTATAAAATCTTGATCCCACATTTTTTTAATTCATATCCCAATTTATCTATTTTCATGTAGATTATAAAATATCTTTTTAAAGTTTTTTACATATTGATTTTTATATTGAAAAACCTCTATGTTTTGACATCAAAAACATTCATAACTAGTTTTTTAAATTTAATGTGTCCTTATATAAATCAAAAGATGATCTCAAACATAGAAAAACTATATTAAATAAATTAGTTTTAATTATAGTTTCAACAAAAAAAGAATGATGAGTCGTACTCTTTTTTTAATGAAAATTTTTAACAATACTCCAATAATATAAGTCTATATTGATTTTATCTTCATCATATCTAGGAAAAATCACAAACTGATCTTTTTTTGATAACATATGAAACGTGAGATCGAGATGAGTATGATTTGTAAAAATAATTTTCTTCTTGATAATAAAATTTATCAAAAAATTGGTATCATTATAAAATAAAACAAATAGACCTAGGGTATTTGAAAATATTATAGTCTTCATAATGATTTAAGTATAAGTGCTCTAATAAGTAGTTCATGTAATATTATTATTGATAAAATCAAGAAAATAGTATATCTAAATATATATAGAGTTAGGAAAAGTATTTTTCTATATTTAAAAACTACATTACTAGAAATTATACTTTAAGTCAGTATGTGTTCTAATTTTTAATCCAACCTGAAAAAAATCATTAAAAATCCATAAAGTAAATTTTAAAAATATTTTATAGGATATTATAATCATCATATATTCATTATTCTATATATAATTTATATCTAAAATATTATTTTAATTCTAACTCTAGTGGTTATATACTTGAAATAAAATTAACATTCATAACATGTCAATTTATGAGAGAATATATAGTCATGTAGTCTTGTAAAATGAAAAACTGCATAGAAAATTCCACTAATGAAGATGAATCTGTTGAAGTATGATGATATTGTTATTATTTTTTATGGATCAATGCACTGTCATGGACATTTGGACCACATATACTCGTGTTTAGATCATTTATGAAAATGACTGATCGATTTCACATTACATAATTATAACACATTACTTATAAGAAAAGAAAATTGATATATGATGTAATTTTCTTCATGATCACACAAAAAGGTGGTATAAATATTGAATTTATCAAAATAATTTACTATGTAGATGATATTTTCTCTAAATCATTAGATTCGATGAAATTTTATTTTACTAAATAGATGTTGGGGATGATCGAATGCAAATGATCACTTTCTATAAAATGATATTATCCAAAATTGATGATAAATCCTTCACTAAGGGTTATCACATTATATCTATATGTAAAAATAATATTCGGTTCTAAAAATGACTTAATTATGGAATAAAAACCATTGTTCAATAAAAACAAGATATTTTTTTAAAAACAAAGTGTTTTTACCCAAGAATGGGTTAACTAATTAGATTTGGGTGGATCTGTGATTTTCATTCACGTAGAAATAGAAACATTTATTCAGGTTAAGACATGATATAATAAAATACTAAAATAACCATTACCAAAATGAAAAGAAAAAATATATTGCATAATTATTTTTATATAGTCTATCCCCAATGTGGGTGACTACATCATTGCTATGTTATTTATCATCTGATTAATAGATTTTCCTTTATATTATTTTTATCAAAAACAATGGAGTGGGTTAGGAATCATCTTGTAGATCAGTTTTCCCTAGAACTTACACATCATCCCACTAATAATACTGCCTATAGAAAATTACAAGTATCTATGAATATATTTGAGAAATATCAATAGAAAGATCTATGTTTCTTTATCAGTTGCTGGTATAAAATTTCAATTAGATAATTAAAAATGATATTATTAGATAATTATTACCTCTTCAAGAACTTCCACCTAATAAAATATAAATTCATGTAAGATTGGTAAATTGATTCATTCCCCTTTCATAAAGAATTTTATCAATGATTTACTTTTGATGAAAAAAATATTCTGTAAAATTTTAACTATTTTTATGAAATGAACCAAACCATCTAGAACCCACATGGTATGAGATTATGTAGATCATTCCACCTTAATTCTAACTCTAATAGTCTATGGTCTAGTGACTAGCACTAAGTAGGAATATCACACACATAAGAGGCCTTATCCTAATCAATATGAAACTAATAGATATCTACAATAAATAAATTTTCTAGAAACACTTACTGGGTACACATATGATCAACTGAAATGAATAAAATTCTTGATACATAAAGTATAAAAAACCACTATACTAAAAAATAGGGGATAACATACAAATAAAATGTGTTTCTACAAGATAAAAAAAATGTAGTAGAATTATTTTTCTCTCTATGAGATCTCTTGGATCAGTCTCCAACCAAAGTAGTTACCAACCCAACCAAAAATACCATCATCCTCCACCATGTTTTTTTATTAATCATCATGTGTAAGATCCAAAAAAGATAGTATGATCCATTTAAAAAACTCTATCGATCACCTATGAGGGGACTATATAGACACAACATGTTGGAACACAAATCCTATGTCAGGGTGATTATAAAAATACTAAGTGGGACACCATAAAAAACCCAAAGAAGGGAAACCCAACAAGACTTCTCTAGGATCCCAATGTGAGGAGAAAGAATAAAAAAACCAGGATCCATATATGTTCTATAATAAATATTCATGGGGACACAAAAAGTCTCAATCATCTCATCTACATCTTTTGTAAGTCACATAACATGAGAAATATAAGTTTAACGGTACACCAAATAGCTAACGAAGTCTGAAGATGATGGATATATATATGTCATCTAATAAGGGTAACCCATGGCCACTTGAAGAGTTACATGTCTTTAAATATCCCACAATAATAAACCTTTATAAAAATATACCACCAACTAAAACTAATATAATCATCCTTGTATGCATAGAAACATGATCATTATTTAAGGGATTACCCACCATCTAGTATATCAATTACCTAACACCACATAAGAAATCTGAACTACCAAATCCATGAAACTCACATAAACTAAAAAAATGTTGGGGCATCCCACACCTCACTAATGGGAATTAAATGCTTTAGATTAAACTGATACTGGGTGGATGGAACATTCCCTTCCATAGCTCTTAGACAAGGGATACCAAATTCAAATATAGAGAACCCACACCCCAAGTGATTTTGTGGGATACTAACCCTGTATGTTTATCGACATTTGGGGAATCACACCTTGATATAAAACACCAAAACTAGGGGATACCAACTATACATACATTCTAATAATCATTCCCAAAAACCATAATCATCTATCAGTATCTTCATAGAATAACCTTCTCAAACTACATCACACCGCATCCAAGAAATCATAATGAACTACACCATTATTATATATGAGATAATCCACATAGGTAGGAAAATACATGATACCAACGATACCATATAACAAATTAAATAAAATATCTCAATTGAATACTAGAAAATATTTCCCTATCACTCACTAACTAGTGGAAGAATGTCCCGATTATAGGAATTGGCTCATCACGATGATACATATAAATAAATATGTCTCACCCTTAAGTGATAGGATATACCATGGTGAATATTGAATGTCTTGATTAGATGACACAAGAAATAAATATTTAATTATAAAATACTATTATATTATACATGTACCAAATTAATTATACCCCACAATCAAGGTCATAGAGTTCTTGGTTTACTATCAGGTTATCATATTCATGGAGAAAATATGTATATCAGTTTTCTCACTTAATTGTCTCCCTTTTTTATTAAAAAAAACTCAAGACCCACTTAACATCATTTTTTTAAGTTCCCAAACGAGTCGGCATGAGACTAGTAACTCCAAACACCATCCTATGATTCCACTAAGACACGACCCAACCCACCAAGGACCTATCTAGGCCTGTATAAAGCATAGTTCAACCCCGCCCCAAGAATACCTCTACTAGGACAAGGGCTTCTATCTAGAACTGAGTAAGAATATCAAAATCATGGGGGATATATCCTAATAAACCTACAATAAATTCTAATAATTATTTCTTAATGTAACAAAAAACATTAGCATCATACATACAAGATCAATAAAAATTAATACAATGAGTGATATATCAAGTAAAAATAATCTACCACAATAAAAACTTAGGGTAACATAAAATTTAAAAGTCTATACGATAGATATATATGTGAAACTTTAAATCACAAACTCACTATGAATCTCTTGGATCATTATATGGCTACAACAGTCACGAACGTTATCAAGACACACATCAGGATAGAACATGTATCACCACGGATACTCAAGATCTATCACAAAACAGGTGAGTGATCCTCCTATTCCACTTACTCCATAACTAACATGTTCTCATATATAAAATTCAAAACATGTGTGGAAATAAATCCCATACCTGGGTGAGTATAAATGTACTCAGTAGGATTCCCTAAAACCTAAATAATATACAACTAATTATTCATTATAGGGCCCCTAATTTGAATACATGTGAATGGAAAAGAATAACAAGGATCAATATATTCTCAATAATCAATGTTCATGGAAATAAAATGACTCTCAAGCATCTATTGAAAGTAAAATTATCCATGAAAACCATAGTCCTCGATACATTGAATGGCCTATGAATTCTGATGTTGATAACCAGCTATATGTTTCATCATGAAGGAAACAATTGTGTTATTGAGGAGTAACAATATCAAAATAAACCACACTTAATAAAATTTCCAAAATAATTCCACCACCTAAAGCTGAGATTTGGATCATTCTCATCATAACACCATTCATATCATTTTAGAGAGCACACACCTTTTAGTTTATCACTACCATACAACTATAAACGAAATACGAATTTCAATATCTATATAACCAATAAAAAACTCAAAAGATATTTGTTGGGGGACCCATGACTCACTGATGAGAACAAAAATACTTTGGGAATAATAAAACCATTTGGAGGAACCACTCCCTACTTTATATTATAGATGGGGGTATAATGCTTTTGGAAATAGTGAACCTATGTCTCTGGTGTGTATACAGGGTTATCGACCCTATCTATATATAAGAAGTGTGGGACCCAATACTTATTGGAAAACATCTTAGATGTGGGTATAATTAACCCATAAACACAACGATAATCATTCCTAGACATCATCATAAACTAATAGGGCCATCATTGAATAACCCTCTCAAAATACATCACATTACATCCCTCAAATCATAAAGAGGGGAATCATCACACTCTATGTGTAAAATCACCAAGGATATGAAAATCATATTCCCAAATACAAGTCATGTTCAAGATTATATAATGATATAGTGAGTATGGAAATGTATACAACATGTACCATAGTTTATGAAAGAGAGGTATTGAACCATGAATTCTATGTTCTTCACACCCATACCAGGTTGAAGATCCCACAAAGAAAAAAAATTATACCTCTCTCATCTCAAAAATTATATTGGATGATTAAATAGCCTAACTCAATGTAATATATATTAAAAATACTATATATATGTTATTTAGTAGTCCAAAATAGATACTCAGTAAAAAATATTAATCCTATGAAAATTGAACATTCGAATAGTATTGCAGACAAGGCATGTAATTCAAAAAGACTTGGGTATCCTATCATGTAACTAACATACATCATTTAAATTAATAATAATAAATAAAAATATATATAATAATTAAGTATTAGTTCAAAATATCCCTTAATCATGCTAGTTAGGTGAATGTGCACCCCCTTCAAATATGTGAATAGGCCCTACCCCTCGATCATACTTCCAACAATAAATTTATAAAAAATATCTTCTGTAATTTTGATACACAATTTCACATCATATACAAATATTCAACACCTAGAAATCAGACCCCATGATAGATCGTGCTAACCACCTCTTTCAAATCTCAACTTGCTGATTTATTTTCCTCCCACTATAGCACCTCTGGATTAGAAGATATAATTATTTTCCTATAAATTAAATTTTTTCAATATATTACATCACACAAAAACCTGAGTCTAAATGAACCATAATATAGTATATTATTATAACCTAGCTGTTAAATTGGTGGGTACTAGTAGTAATAACTATATTTTGAAAAATATATAGTTTAGACATATATAAAAAAACTCATTTCTTATCAATTTATTATAAATAAAAATAAATAATTTCAAATAAAAACATATGTTTTTCCAAAAAAAGAAGCATGAAATGAATTTTTACCTTAATAAAAAACTTTTTAATATTTTTTATTGATTTTAGTAAAATTTATATAATATATATCCAATAAAATTATTTATCACTCATCTATTATTTTTTGATGTCATGGGATAAGAATAAATCAAGTGTAATAATAAAATCTTTATTCTTCTAAAAGGCAGTTTTCATCATGTTTTCAGTTCTTATTTCAAAATTATTTTATTCTACTTATAGAAATTAATTTTTAAAAAATGGATTCCATATATTAAATTAGGAGTTCTATAGTTTTTAAATAAGACCCTTTTATTTTTATGATTTATGAATAGGTACCGTGATAAAATGTATCTCCAAAGTAATGGGTAAATCATGTTACCCTTGGATAATACAAAATGATAAGGTCAAAGTTTATTCATAATACAATTATAATGAAGTGAATTTATCCATTATAAATTTATTACTGAGATTTAATTTTTAAGAGTGACATTATCCCATGAAAATGAGAAATATAATTTTTAAACAAATGAAAAATAAAAAATGACACTCTCTTACTTTTAAAAATATATTATGTGTTCGCATTGAGAAAATAGAAAGTTTTGAATAAATTTTAATTGTAGTTTTTAGAATAATGAAATTATTTTCATGATGATATTTTATTTTTAATTTTTAGTGAATAATATTTTCCATAAATGACTATGAAACACTAATATGGTATTTCATCAATTAAAAGAAAAATTAAATATATGGTTTTAAAAATATTAAAAATAATATAATTTGAGTGTGTGGTAGTGTTTTAAGAAATATATAGATTAAAATAAGATATTATTTATTTTTAATGTATTATATTCAATTTTACATTTTACATGGAGTCATTATTTTCAAATTAAATGAATAGTGTCAAAAAATACATTAATGATATATTATGATAATTATATATTATTAAATTATTTAAAAATAATAAAAAATAAAAAAATATGACAAGTTGGATAATATATGGCTAAAACATAACCACATTATCTATTTATTATCAAATTTTTACATTAAAATAAAAACTATGACCCTATTAGAATGAAAAATTTGTTATTGAGGTTAACGTTAAAATAGGTTTACCAAGGGGTTCACTAAAAAAATAAATAAAAACACCACATTGACCTAAAAAAAATTTACCCTTTGATGGTATTTCAACCAAATGATACATTATATTTTTATATATATCCTTTTGGGAACATTGGTTCGGGAAATTAATTTTTAAAACATCAATATTTTAAAAAAATATATCAGTGGCCCTCCCCTCACATAAAAAAGGGTCCTCTCCATCCTCTTCTTTACACTACATTGAGTATTTTAGGTTTAAAAACAACATAATTAACATTTAATGATCATTATCCAAGTTATATATGTTCTTATATTCCTAAAAGTCAAATCTTATGATCCTTAAGAGGATAAATAATGGAGTTCCTTAAATGAAAAGTTAATCTCTTTAACTGATCACTTTACCTTAATTTTTTTCCCTTCAATAAATCATTGGTATTTATTATAAAATATGAAATTAACAATAATAAATATTATAAAATGTTATTATTATGAAACCAAAACTATCCACCCACATTCACATCAAATAAATAGTGAAATTATCGCTTGTACGTACGTATGACTTAATGTCTCCACGTAGCGATACAATTCATTTTTCACCACCATCATTTATATATCGGTATTAAGATGGGTTTAAAATTTATATATGATATTTTATAACATTAGTAAACTTAAAAATTCATAATATCTTATATAAATTCTAACATTCTAGTTTTTTGGAAAATAATAATGATTTTTTTGAATATGTTTAGACTACCACCTCCAAGAAATGATTTCATTTATTTGTCATTACTACATTACAAGGATGATAATAAGGATTCATACAATCAAATTATTTTATTATTATTATATAATTATTATTATTTAAATGTGAATAATTAATTACCTTTCTTTCTTAACATCTGTTGAAAAGTGAAAACAACATTCATGCATACGTACAACCCACTATCTCCAATAACTGTGTAATTCATTTTTCTATATAAAATTTTTATTCACGAATATATATATATATAATTAATATATAATAAATTTATATAATTATTAACATATTTGTGATTATTGAACTATTATTAATGTTCAAGGATGAGAACTACAGAAATAAAATTCTTATAAAAACATTTTGACACCTGAAAATGATGACATTAATAAAGAAATTATTGATAAATGTCAATTTTAATAGTATATAGTGATACGACATGATTTTATATTTCTTTGAATGATTATGGTATTTAATTTTAATAAATTTAAATTTAATATAGATTATTATAAGAAACTTTCAATGCATGTGTAACTCAAGTTAATGGATTTATGATACAATCATATTTTAATATGAATTATATATACTTTAATTTACATTGGGTAAATTATATTATCATAATCTTTTAAATACCTTTAGTTTATTTATCCTCTAGTTATTATTTGAGAATACATTTTTTATTTCATTTTCCTCTTTTTAAATACAAAGGAAACATAGGGAATTGTTTTTTACGTATATCAAATACTATTTCTTCTTTGGAAGAAAGTCATTCTTATCACATATACATGTTTTCTATAAATATTATCGATAATGTTTTTAATATTATTATTATGTTGTTTAAATATGATTTCCCCCTTGATTTTACTTTAAAAAAATTATTTAAAAGGAATCTTATTATCATATTACAGCATATATAAATTTTTATTTTCTAAAAAATGTCATGAAATTATTGCATTATATTAACTTATACAACATGAAAGAATTTTCTCACCTTTATGGACACTAAATCGATTAAATATTATTTTATAATTTACCAAGGATCTTTTCAATGAAATTTATTTCCATAATATTTTGGAAATTATTATATTTTATTGATTTGAATTCAAATTGAACAACAAATTTTCATCATGAATTATTCCAAGTGATATATTATGGGGAATAATGTATATGATAACATACCTTTCTATTACATATGATTTGATGTGGATATTATTAAATGATTATATATATATATATTCTTTAACTGGATGGTTTATTATTATGATGAAATAATGGTTATAAAACACATTCCTATTCCCTGGATTATTCCATAATAAATTGATGAAATGTATTTGATGAATTTTTATTTTTTGTGGGTTATGACATGATAAAATACCTATAAAATGAATTTATCTTACATGGGTTATACGATTATTTTTCTTTATCTTTTTACACATATACATATATTTTTAATTATGTAATGGGAGGTCCCATTATTATATAACCATCCAATAAACTAGTTAAATATGAATATATATTGTGATAAATATGATTTAAGTGGCGAGTGAACCTAGTTTAATAAGGGAAAATGTCCACTATTGTTCTATTTGGAGTGAATCATGACTAATATAATGATTTGGGAGATAACAAAATTCACGATGATTTTATTAAATGTGATCCTTTACTACTTAATAAATTTTTTTCTGTACTTATGTGTATACCACAAATCTATATATTAAGACAATATTATTCTACAATTGAGTATGTTATTCGATTCCTTTATGATTCTTGTATTGTGAACTGAAAATATTTATGATGTGACTTTGGATTATGATATATGATATGAAGTGTATAATTTTTAAAATGTTAAAATCATTTTCTAAAACCCTTATACACATGTAAGGCTTATGTGATCATTGATATATCTCTTATTTACCCTTTTGTAGAATATTATCTCACCATTTTTTATTTTAACATTCCCAATGTTATGAATAAATTTATTATGTATTATATTTCTAATAAAGGTTCTAGTTGGGAATAATTAAGAGACTGATGATGCATATCATTTATCAACAATTTATTTATGTTTCCATGTTTACAATAATACAATACCTATATAATTATTTCAGGGATCAATATGTTTGTTAGTGTATATTCATATATTAATATTTAATATCTATATATGAAAATTATATTTCATTATAGTTGTTATTTGATAAAGGATTACTACCCTTTGGATGTTAGGAAGATAAAATTTTAGAGAGGACCCTGGTAATATGTATAATTATAAGATAACATCCTAATTTTTTGATAATGATCATGGATGGGAATGTTTAAGACTAAGGTGTCATATATTGAAAATAATGTGTCTTGATTAATACAACAAATAAATGATTTACCAATATTATGTGGTTTCCCACTATTATTTTTACTCATAGTGTAATATTGTTTTATATTAAATTGATATAACCAAATGGAATCATGTTAATGTTAAATATGAACATCAATTAAATGATGTTTTTATTAAAAACAAATATGATATTTGGAATTAAAAATATCATTTTTATACTTACAAAACATTCAAAATCAATGAATCATGTTGGGCTTCTGTATGACCACAGGAGTTAACACTGTTTCTTTCAATACTTCTGGAGTCATCATAAAAATTCTTTTAGAGTACCCTATGGTCCATTATTTACTGATAAATTGATCTATAAAATTGAGAATATGCCTACTATTCCCTATTGGTTGGATCCTAGAAAATGAATTCTGGTTATTTATCATTTTGTAGTTGATGCAGATCCATGGTTAAATCCAATGTAGAAAATGAGGTAATAAGAATAAATTGAATCTATAGAGTTGGATGAGTTTAAGATATTATTTTTCAATAATTACAATCCTACTGTTAGTTATATGAAAATGGAGAAATAATTCCTTGACCATTAACCATTTAGTACCAATGAAGAAAATTTTACATGATTTATGTGGTTTGATTATAATATTATTATCCTACATGAATATAATGTTGATTTGTTATTTAGTGTATTAGAACAAATTCTCTGAATGAAATTATCAATAAGAAACATTAGTTTCTATGAAGAAATCGTTCGATATGAAATCAGGGTTTAAATAGATATCGTTGTTACATATTTATCTCATAGTTTTGATATGAAAAGAAAGTGTAAATTGAATTTAAATTCTAAAAATCATTGAGAGAATATGATTATTAGTCCTTTATACTCCAATTCTATGAGGAAACATGGTGGAAATGTTTTTATGGTAATTGATAATTGTTTTAATTGTGAAAAGTATGGTCATTAGGAAATCAAATGTTATAGTAATGGGAAGAAGTCTCCCATTGATATAGGAAAGGGACCCGATAATACAACACCCACACTACAATGTTTCAAATGGAATAATTATGCGAATTATACTAAACATTGATCAAATTTTAATGTTAATGATGATGATCAATATCAACAACTAATTTATCCCATAGATGAAGGGAAATCTCATATGATCATTATTTATAATTTTTAGTATAACAATGATGTGGTAAAAGGTACATTTACCATCAACTCTAGAACTATAATTTCTTTTTTGATTTAGGATCTATCTGTGGTTTTATATAAGATTATTTTTTTATTGTTATCCCATTACAACATCAATGACCAGTCTTTGAATTCAATATAAATAACTCGAATGGTATTATGATCACAACATAAGTCTATGATTTTTTGGGTAATTTTGTGGTAATTTATTCCTAAAAATATTTTTATTCTTCTACTGTGTGAATTCAATGTCATTTGAGGCTTGTATTATATTTCATCACAAATATCACAGATCAATTTCTAAGTAAAAGAAATCTTGTTTGAAATTTCGATCCAAACTATTATTTCTATGAGTAAAATGATAAATATGAACATCAATTGGAAGCATCATCCATTTTATAGATCTTGATTCCTATTCCAAAGTGGTGTTTATCTAAGATAGTTATAGGAAAACTCAACATTGATGATATGAATATTTTGTGAGAGTTTATTTATGTCTTTCCAGGTCAGTTTTATATTCTTACACAAAGTCAAGAAGTTTAGTTCTCAATATAACTCATACCTTATGCTACACCCATTTAAAATAAACATTATATAATGGACCCAACTAAGATACATGACTTTAAAAAGAAACTCTATGAGAATCTTGAAACGGGATTTCTCTAACCATGTGTTCCACCTATCGTTGATCCTTTTATATTATTTAAGAAAAAAGATGGATTAATTTATCTATACAATGATTATCAAGAACTCAGCAAGATCACAATAATGAAAAAGTATCATCTTCCATGTTTTGATTTCTTTTTTGATCAATGACACATAGCTCGATAAATTTCCATGATCGATCTTCATTTTGGATATTTTCACTTTAGGGTCATGAAGGAGGATTTACTCATGATAGTATTCCATAAATTATAGAGAAACTATAAATATACAATGATTGAATTTAGTAATACTAATACCCCCAATAAAATTGTGGGCTTAATGAATAATTTATTTTTATATTACCATGATCTATTTATGGGATTATTAATAAATCATTTTAAAATATATTTATTGTGAAATTATGTTCCTGAATAACACTATATGAATGTACTAAATACCCTAAATATAGATAAACTATTTATAAAATTTACATATTTTGAATTTTAGATATAACAAGTTTAATTTTTTGGTAACATATACAAAATAGAGGGTATATAGGTGTATCCATAAATGATATAATTTATTCAGGTTCTCCTGGTCCAAAAAATGTGACTAAGATCCATAGTTTTCTTAGGTTGGCTTGATTTTATCAGAGGATTGTGGAGAATTATCATTTTTTCTAATCTACTCCTCATGATAACTTTGGAATAGGGGATATGATCCAATGGATAAATGAGTACTAAAAAATCAAATAATTGAAAATAAGGTTAGTCTATGAACCTTTACATACATTACCCAATAGTTGGGAAGTATTTTTTTATCTATAGTGATGTGACAATAAAGGTGTTGGGATGTGTCCAGATGAAGAATGATTTGGTGATAGTATATTCCTTGTGAAAATACAATGTACATTATCAAAATTCCCTAACTCATGACTTGGATTTGAATGCATAACATTATCATTTATGATGTGGATTCATTGCAATTATAGTGAAAAGTGTAATATATATACTTATAATGTAATTTTAATGTATACATTTTTTAGGAAAAAGTTCAATATATTCAAAATAAGTTGGTTTGATTTGATTAATGATTATGATTTCATAATAAATTACCACCATTGAAAGATTAAAAAGGTGGTAGATGTTATAAGTTGAATGAATAATACTAGATTATCAATTATGAAGATCACAACTGAATAAATATTTCTATATTTATAATGTATGAATCTTGAAATCCTGGAGGAATGTGAGGGGTTAAATTATTATCAAGTAGATATTCAAACATTTATCTATGTAACGATTAATGAGGTATAAAATAAAGATTTAAAATAAAAAAAATAATATTATAAATGTTCTTGATATTATTATTGAATATGATGTAATGATAAGGTTCGGGAATCAAGTATGTGTTCCATCTACACTGTATTTGATGAAGGATCCATTGGATGAAACTCATTGTTCAATGTTAAATATTTATCCTAGAAGTGTGAACATTTATTGGAATATGAATTGGTGATTATAGTGGGACGATATGAAAATAAATATTTCATATTATATATCTAGGTTCATGGAATGTCCAAAAGTTGTGTTTTATGGATATAAGTCTGAAGGGGGTTTACAACCATTACCTATACCAGAATGGAAATGGAAAAACATTACCATAGATTTTTTCATTGGGATCCCCAAAAATTATAAAGGAAATAGTGATATTTAGGATTTACTTGATCTCATTATTAATTTAGAAAACTTTACTTCTATCATATATATTTTTCTCTTGATTATATTTCCAAAATATACTTTAAATAAGTGGTATGGTTTCATGGAATTCAACATTCTATCGTATATGGTCAAAATATATGGTTAAGACCAATGTTTTAGATAATTATTTATAAGAATATGGATTTATATATGATTTTCCACTTCATTTGCTCAATATATAGATGGTTAGATTGAGAGGGCCATTAAAACCCATGAGGATATTTTGAACTCCTATTGAATTGATTTCAATAGTGGTTGGGATCAAAACCTTCCTCTTCCTAAATAAACTTATAACAATAGATTTAGATCAAGAATTTGAATGGATCCTTATTAATTAGTTTTTGGAAATAAGTGAATAACTCAAATGTTTAAAAGTAATATAGAGAAAGAAATATTTTGGGGCATGTTCTAGTTAATGAAATAGTAGAAAAAATCAGATCTATTAAGTATCATATCATGGAATTTTAGAATCATTATTAAATTCATACTAAAAAGAATCATAAATATCTAGATTCAATGTGAGATAAATATTTTTTGTATGAATTTATCTATGGATGAAGGTGATGATATTTTAAAATAAGGGAATGTTGAGCACTATTTATAATGTCCCTTTCTAGATTAGTGATGGAGTATGGATGGTGTCTTATTTCTTGGTTCTTCCACTGAACCTCTCTAATGTTCATGATGTGTCATATATATCCCTCTAAAAGAATTATATTTTATAGATCATGACCATTATGTTGAAGAATAATCACTATAAATCATGGATCGTATAGATAACATTTTACAGAAAAATACTATATATCTTTTTATGGTTCTATAGTTTAATTAGAAATTCAATGAAACTATTATGGAACATGAGGATGTGATGAAACAAAAATACCTTCATTTTTTTGGCTGGTTTTGGTAATTTAAATAGAAAAATTCCTTTTAAATGAATTATAATGTAACTTCTTAAGATTTTATGATGTATTTCATTCCACATAAATTATTTTGTATTTGATAGTTTTTGATACTTGAAACCTTGATTTTAAATGAACTATAATATAGTATACCATTATAGCAAAGACATTAAACTGAACATTATGAATAGTAATAACTAAATTATTACAAATATATGGTATACAAATGTTTAAAACCCATTTTTTATCAATTGATTATAAATAAAACTGAATCTATTTGAATGTAAAATATTTGTTTTTGTAAAACAAATTACATGTAATTTATTTTTATTTTAATAAATAAATTACAAATAGATTATTTTCATAAAGTATAAATAATGTTTGATTGAATACTGTCAGTTTTCAGTTAGTGAATCATATTTTTAACAATAATGTCATTTTATATTGGAAACATACATTTATTGTCATACTCATCACACCATTCATCTGATTGATATATCTATAATTCCCAAAAAATCCCAAATGACTTGTAGATCAATTTCCTAAAGTTTAAAAATAATATGAAATTTTTTTTAGTGTGGTGAATGTCATGTATTTTTTTAATTAAAATACTACTTCTGAAATGAAAATAGGCATTTCACATAATACCGAGCACACTCTGTATCGTATTGAGGGACAAATTATTTTTACATGTAATAATGACTTGTTGATCATTTTATTAACTTATTTCAAAAAATGCTTTTTAGTAAGTGGAAATTTTTTAACTAAATTGTCAATTTCAAAAAAGAACATTCACTTTGAGTCATAAAAGTATCATTGCGTTCTGTATTTACATGAATATGATTCCAAAATTTCACAAGTGACTTAAGTGAAATTTTCATAATTTATCAAGAAAATATGAGCATGGTTTCTAGATTTTCTCTATGTGATGGACAGTTTAATCTAAAATTAAATTTTAGAATATAAACATGCACTTTGAGTCATACCAGTCACACCTTGTGTTGCATTGATGCGAGGGTAACTTTGAGACATCAAAAATGACATATATATATATATATATATATTTATAATGTTTTCAGACAACACGAGTTTTTTCTATGATTTTAGTGAATGAAATTTTTTTTACTAAATTTTCATTTTTTAACTAAAACCACAAATTTCAAGTCATAACGATCACATGTTCTATAGGATTAAGTTGAGGATGATTCCTATATGTTAAAAATGTATTATGTATAATTTTACTAATGTATCAAAATAATATTAATTTTTTACTCATTTTTAAAGTTCTCATGTGCATTTTTAATTAAAATTTCCTTCAAAAATACACTCTTCTTGTAATAACTATCACACTGTGTTCCATATTAAAGTGCAGTGGATTGCTGAACATCATAAATGAATTATGGATTTCTTTCATAATGTATTAAAACAATACTAATGTGGTTTCTTGGTTTTTATAATTTCATGCATTTTTTTTTAACAAAACTTATATTTTAAACTGAAAAAACATATATTTAGTCATATCATAAATATCAAATAGGTAATTCACATGTGGATAAATTATAAAAGTCAAAAAAATACATATTGACAAATTTCTGAAAGTACCAAGATAATTTGATAATGTTTTCCCAATTTTTTGTGAATAATTTTTTTAATTAATTTGTCATTTTAAAAATGAAAATACTCCTCTACCGTCATACCACTCGCACTGTGAATCATATGAGGGTATAATTAATTCATACATGTCATAAGTGACAGATGGATAATTTCCTTAAAGAATCAAAATAATACAAAAGAGTTTGATTAGTTTTTAGTATGTCACACATAGTTTTATCTTATATATAATTTAAAATAGAAATAAAGCACATTGATTCATTTATAAAATAAACACACACACTATTTGACATATACATATAAAAAAGTGAAATTAACAATATGAATTGAACAAATAATACCTAATTTCACCATCCTTATCAATGAATTTATTTAGAATTAAATTTTCTGTAATAATTTTGGGCTAATTGTTGAGCACAAAATTTTAGTAGAATACTCAATTATAAGTGAATTAACCTACTCGTAATCTCTATGAAATCTAAAAAATTAAGTTGTGATTATAAAAATAACTAAAAAATAAATGGAAAAAGTAATTTTAAATTCACTAAATAATTATTATGAAGTCATGTCTTTATCATTCTTGCATTAATTATGAACCCATTTATTATACGCATTAATGTATAGAATACCTATTTTCACTTTTTAATATTTTGACGGCTAGTAGTCGTAGAAGTGATAAAAAAGTATAAATAATAATATGATTAAAATGTATATTAAATTAATTTTTAATTATCATTTAAAATGACTCATTCGGGATGTTCTTCTATTAATGACATTCGATATCTTTGATTAATTTGAAAATACAGTAACCATAATCTTTTCCATAGGATTTCTTTAGACACTATATAAATATCTTATAATATATGTAATTTTTTATATATTTTTTTAAAGTGAAATATTATTATATATAACCTAAAACATATACCCATATGGAATTAAATAGGATTCTTGTTCTCATGGTTTGTACTCATTCTATGATTTTGATGATATTAAAACATCACAATATCAGAAATATTTTTATTCAAATACAATGTAAAATGTATAGCCTGATATTTATTTTCAAAATGTTTAATGTAGAGTATTTGAAATTGATAAATTTCATCATCTAATTTCAATTTTTTTGATATCTATGCATTGATTCCAAAAAAATAAATATTTGGAGTATCCAAAATTATTAGAATGACCAAACAAATTCTCCCTAAAAAAAATAAAGAATAAGTAATGAAATTAATGAACATATATTTGATATATTTAAATTATATATTTTTACCGCTTCATCATAGGTATTAATAATAGTTTATCATTTTTAATTTCTCATTCAAGCATTAGGTATTTTCATTCTATACTACTAAATATTGAACTTATTCAACTGAGAATTGTTTTTTTATTAAATTGATTTGTGGAATAAGAAATATAATGTTTTTCTCATAGGGTTTTCTATAAAAATTGTACTTATACATACACCTAAAAAATATGAATAATATTTAACTATAATTAACATATTAAATCAAATATTGGAAAAAATTAGGGAAACATATCACATGTAAACAATTTAAAATGAGTCTCCTAACAGTCCAAATTTGGGGATTTTATATACATTTTCAATACAAATAAAATCTATAATGGCCACTTTTTACTTTTTTTCATTACACTAAATGCTTGTAATATCACCATTTTTTGAATAATTTATCTGCGAGGACTTGTAATACTAGTAAATGTGGAAGTTGATTTAGTGGTATAAAGGTACAATCTGAAGTTATTTTCAATAGATTAGATGATATATTAGATTTGTTTTAATTCAATTTACATTTATCCTTAACTTTCTCCATCTATAATAGCATTCATTAACTCAGTACTTTTTTCATTAATTGTTAATTTTTTTGCATTAAAATAATATTGGAAAGGAAAACCACTTTGTCAACATGTACATTTTCATGATAGATCGGGGATTATATTGAAGTTCCAATAGAATTTTTTATCATGTCAACATTCAAATAATAAAGGAAAAAATGTATTTTGTTACTTAACTTATTGGATAAAATAATTTTCACTCTCACATTAACTTTTGAAAAAATTTCATAATATCTCCTTATATATTGTACACTATATCCCTCACAAAAAGGTTATGGGTGGGGGCTGATAGATATAGATCTAAATCATTTTCACCTAGTGTAATATTATTATATGAAAGGTATTATTTCGTTCTAGATTCACATTTCACAAAAAATATAACGAAAAATTGATTACCTTTAGTAACGAAAGACCATTTAGGGGGATCCCTCACCTGATTGTTGGGGATATCTTTATGTAGTGTTATTGTTTTGTTATTTCTCCACATTATAGTCTTAAAATTAATTATCTATTATTTGTTACTATCCATTAAGTTCTTATTTAAGAGAATATATTATTAACTAAATCTCCCCCATTTTATTATCATTACCACTTATGAATTTATTTTGTCAAAATATGTATAAATATTTCACCCCTCGCAAAGCCATATTATGTTATTTTATTCAATGCCAATGAATATATTCATTCATAATGTATAGATGATGATTGTTTGTATCTCTAAAATGGATAATAAATATAGAAAATAAGTATTCATTTTTTTAAATATTTATTTTCAATAACAAATTATTAGTTCATATTTCCTCATTATTCCCATAATATTTTGTGTGTTTTCATCTATTTTTCCTCCTTCTTTATTCAGTAAGTCCATCGTTCATAAAACATGACTTTGGAAAGAAGTATCCTTGTATTTTGATTCATTAATAATAATATAAATAAAGAAACACATTTATATTTTCATTTCATTTCACATAAATGTATTACATTTGATTTAGAATACAAACTAATTTTTCAAGTTAAGTATCCCCATCCTTAATTTATGGTAGCAGTCTACTATTTTTAATGCACACTACTTATTCTCAACACACATTTTTTGTTTTATAAATTATTAATTCTTAATTATTGTGATTAATATTTCAATATTTGCGAAATATATAACTAATCACAATGTACCTAAAAATTTACTTCTTCATAATGACCAATAAATGTATTCCATGTTTCTTGGTTTATCATTTGTCTATAAATATCATGGGGTTGTCATTTTCCATTTCTTTCATCATCCATGAGATGATTCTTTATAATAATTGTCTCATATAATCCATAATAAATTATTATGACCATTAATACAAGATTCATTTGGTATTCACATCGTATAAATGCACTCCTCAATGGAAAATGGTGGGCACATCAATGCTTTATTTTTTAATTTTTTAGTAATATATAGAAATTATTTCATAATGATAACCAGATCTCTTCTAAAATTAGTTCATTTACCATCATCACAAAATTAATTCATGTATCTACATCAATAAACCCATGAATTAGAGTGGTCACCCCAATGTAACTAACGAATATTGAATTGTTGTAGTTAAGATGTAGGCTATGTTTCTTCCATACAACCTCGAATTTGATGCCTCTAATTCTCACATTATCATTTTCACACAATAATGTTCCTATTTTTTTGGGTATAGGTTTTTCACCTTCTATGATTTCCATACCTTCCACATTTTCAATTTGATATTTACTAGGGATTAGTAGCATCTACATGCAGAGAAACTTTTTGTTCATTTGTATTGGGATCATAATCGTATTGAGAAACCCATTGTTCCCCATAATTGGATGATTTGGCACTTTTAGAATAATCTTCTTATAGAGGTTTTGGAATTTTTAATTTTAATTTTTTAAATTGAATAGGTAATTGATAATATTAAGAGTTAACACAATGTATATTACAAAATAACCTAATTATTTAAATCTATTTTTTTTAAGGGTTTAATGGATTTGACCCCACTATCAACTATCCAAATCCCCTCATTATGGTTTTTAATGAAATATAGGACCCAGTCTACATTATAACACTATGAAATAATTGGGATTCCAAAGTAAAACAATCATTCTTAAATGAATTAGAACATAACCCTTTAATAGTGATGATCAATAATAGAATAAGTAACCACATTCGGTTGGGATGATCTGAGACAAAGAAAACCAACACTACCTTTGATATCATTATTAATGTTTCTTCCATGTACATATCCATACTAAATTACACTTTCATGAGTCTTAATTAATCAATTTTAACTATACTCTATTTATCAATCATTTTAAATTGTAATATAGGCACTAGGATTTTTGTATAATCTTACTCCTATATTTTTTCAATGATACCACTTTATGATATAATCAGATAAATTAGATTTATATACTTATTAATTAATTCACAAATCTCTTCATTGATAAGTATAAATCTACTATATTTCATGGTTTTTGTTTCATCGTGTTCTTTAGTATATAAATCATAACTATTAATTATATAACCATTATTAGATAATATATGCACAATGATTTCTCTTCCAATCCATCAAATCCATTCAAAATTGAATTCGAATTTCCAGTTTAATCCATAAAAATATGGCATCAAAACTATCTTATAAATTATCTATTAGGTTTATATGGTATCTATATTTCATGCCTTTTTTGATTCAAATGTATAAGAATTACATTATAGGATTCAATATATGGATCAATCATTAAAAAAATTATATAAAAGACAAAGGTGAGCCTGCTCCGACTCAATAATATTATATATGAAAAAATAAATTTTTGAAATCCCTTCATCCAAAAGTCAAAAAATGTGATAATGTTCTTGTAGTCAGTATATAATTCCATAGATTCCTCAAAAAAATATAACTCTAGGATGAAACCATCTACCTATCTTTTATTTTTGGTAAATCCTTTAAAATCATCATATACAATTTAATTTGATGCATACATGAATAACGTATAGGATAACATAGTCTGATCCTTTTAACCAAGTGAACCATCATGTGAATCATCATATAGATGAATGATGGTGGGAAACACTTCTCTAATTAACATAATATTCCATAAAATCCTACTTTCCATTGTTTCAAATTTTGGGGGGTCAATAACGTTTCATTATATATCATTAAAAAGGAACAAATCTTCATTAATGTATAATGAACCATGTTATTAAAAAATTCAATGTAAAAATGCAATAATTATATCTTTCACCAAAATAAGGAAATCATGATATTATATGAACATTAACATTAAATCAGTCATTGAAATGTTATTTGGGATATTTTATTAATGCCCATATAAAACCTATAAACCATTCAAGAATATGTAAATCTGATATATCACTATCCTAGAATGATTTTAAGTAATTAGAGGACAAAAAATTAATCTTTCACACATCATTGGTGCCAACTCTTTATGTCTCCCCATTTTAATCATGTACAAAAAAGCCTTAATGTCACTGTTTTTTCTATGTCCATTTAGTAATGTTTTAATGAAAATATCACATACATTTTCCCCCAAAACCATATCACCAAAAAAATTATGTAGAAACAATTATAGTATGGTAATTCAAAAAACTTATTCTCTATTTCCAAAATATTTTTGTAAGATTTTTTGAAGAAGGTATACCAAAATAGGTATCCATATTATTTCGTTTCTTATGCATTTGATTACATATTATTGGATATAGTGTTGTTCCTTCTTCAAATTTCCTATAAAATGATGTCGGTTGATGTTATTATTTACGTTATTGTGGTAGAAATTAGTGATTTAATAGAAACAAAATATTAGATAAATGATTGAATATACCTGAGTGTGTAACTTTTTCCCAAATGGGACACCCTTGAGTTCTTTTAATGATATATCCTAATAAATTTCCACAAGATTCGAAGTCATTTATGTTCCCATATAACATGCCACTAAACATAAAATCCTCCTTATAGTATGAATCATAAAATGTAACACATGAATCCCACATTAATATCAAATATTCAATCAATGAAGCTGAACATGAATCAATATCACTATCCAATATGTTTGGTCCTGATATAAGTAGAGAAATAAAATGTATTTTAACTTCAAGTATATCCATGGTGGTAATTTATAATATAAAACCATAATTTTCCATGTACTTTGAGTGCTTCTCTATAATCCAAAAAAATTACTCCTTCTATAGATAGCATAAGATGATGATTTCACAGATTGTATCCTAAATCTGGATACTTGTGTTCAATTTTCCTTCATTGTGGAGTGTCCTCTAGGTGATAAATTTTCCAATATTTATTTCATATATTTACATACCATATAGATTTCCTTGAAAACTCCTAACATCTATATAAGCAAAGAAACCTGAAAATGATAGGAAAATACCATAAAACTTATAAATGACATGATTCATCATTGTTATATCAATATTTACCCCAAATTTTTCATTTTTATGTGATTAATGGTCCTTATGAAATTATTTTACTATAATTTAGAAAGGAATATATTCTTTTAGAGATCATACCCAAAGAATGTAACATTCGTTTAGTGTTATATGATTGGAAATAAACCTCTTTATCTTATAATATCTTATCATTAAATGGATAAAGTATTTCAGTAAATCTAGTGTCATTATATTTATTGATAAAATTAATAGTATATAGATTTATAATGATACAAAATGTTTTATATTTAGTACAACATGTCATAAACAGACTTGGGAACCCAGGTAACCTAATAACTGAGTCGTTCCTAACATAGTCCGAAGGGCATTCCCAATCCCCACATGTTGGTGAATAGCACCTGTAATAATATGAAATGAATGTGTGAATGATTTTTCAACTAACAATGTGGAATGAAAAGAAATCATGGATGTATTCATATCAAAGGAAAGCTCCACAGAGAGTAATGTACCAGAAGTAAAATATGAAAAACCACCAAATTACTACAACTGATATCCTAAAATCAAAAAAAAACATACCAAAGTACCTAAATACAAAACTCACCAAAACCAATGTATAGTAGTAGGATCCACCTCCAAGAAATCATTTTCCACTACTTTAACCTAGAAGGATATAATCCATAAACACCTTAAGCCACATGTAGTGTGTGAGACAAAGCCCAGTGGGATATCACCCATGGATTCCATAACAGAGGCCAATATCAATTTAACCAAAATGTTCTTTCAATTTTAAAACAAATAGGATTGGAAGTAAAAAATAATATTTAATCATTTATTATTTATAGATTAAATGATGGAAATACATTTAGAAAATCATGTTATACATTTGAAATTATGGAAAATAATTTAAAAGATTAAATTAACCTTTAAATCAATGGATACATTTCATAATAGAAATTTTTCAAAAATTATGGATTAAATAAACATGTTATATAAAATATTTCAAAAAAATTCTCAAGGCATGTGAAACAGTATATAAAAATTTCATCTAAATTAATTCTAAAATAAAAAACAGAGAGCAACATGGTCATGTTCCTAATAGGTATGATAGTTCCCTGCTACAGGGTTCCAACACGGTGAATATGACAAAGTATGTACATACACCACTTTAGGCCAATGGTAAATGGATCTCATCACCATTGCCTAAAGTATGGGATGTGTTGATATGATGTTTTAGAATGTTTTAGAATTTTAAAGTTCCACCCAATATATCTCACTAAATAACTAATACTTTCATTTTCTCAAGTAAAAATCATTTATGGGAATTTATTTTATAACAGAACATGCAATTCATCCCATTTTCAATTTTAAATATTCCAACATTCTATTTAAAACCCATAACATTTTTTTATCAAAAAAATACCTTTTCAATAAGATGATACCCTAAGGTTTCCATAGAAACATTTCAAGACACTTTAAACAAGTCCATTTTTTAAAAACAAATCATGAAATTTCACTGTCAATTTCACATTCAAATACAATAATTCAATTTTAAAACAATTCCACCATTTTCATCCCAAACACCAACATCACATGAATCAGGGTTTTTCACAAATATTCTATCAAATAAATCATTATTCAATTAAAATCAACTTTTCAATTTATTCAATTCCCATCAAAACTAGAGAGTGAATTAAACAATTTATATCTCACTAAATTCCAATTCCAAGCCAAAAACTCATTTTTCCTCAATAAACACCAATTCATCGGAATAGGGGTTTTTCTAACCAAAGGATTGAAATAAACTTTATTCAAATATAAATAATTATATTTAAATCCAAAAAAATTTAATTTAAACAACTAAATTTGGTTCAATAAATATTAGGCATCTTAATGGAACCACTGACCCAAAATAACAGATCTCGCAACGCAAAATGCAAATAATTATTTTTCCATGAAGATTGATGATCATGAAAATGGGAATAAATACAGGGATAGAGATCCCAAAACATGGGGTATTAGATCCACAAATAAATACCATGACCTATGGAACCATATAGAGAAAGAGGGAGAACATGATAGGAAGAGAACGGGATGAGAAAACAAACTAGGTTGAGATCTAAGGTCGTTCCTCAATATTTAGATCTTATAATGGAGGGGTTAGAGGCACGAAAAATCACCCTTGGGAGCTCAGGGGGAGAAAAAATTGATTAGGGTAAAAGTCGGTATGTTTTGGGACCAAGAAGGGGTCTCAGTAAATTGAAATAAAATTCTTTAGATCTGGGAAACACTGTCTGCATGGTTATATGGGAAACTAAGAATGGTTAGGTAAAACCATGTGCTAGCCTTGTGGAGCCTACTGTCCAAACATATCCCTAGAGCACGGTTTTCCCAAAGGGTGCACAAGCCATGAAAAAATCATGCCCCTACCTGGAAAACTTCATAATTCATAAAATTTCACCTAGTTTGACCACAAAAGAAACCCAACTAAAGCTTAAACAAGAGGGGGTTTTGGAATACATGAAAATAGTAATGATACATTACTACAACCCCAACATGGAAACTTTATATCCCCATTAATCCTACGAAGAAGTCTCCCTCTCAAATACATTAGGAAACTACTGCCTCATTGGTGCCTCCCTCTCCCATATCTCATGAGAATCAGAATTGTGCTTCCATTATACATTAAACAATGGTATCGTTATACCATAAAGTACCATGGTTGAAGATTTGAAAATCTTGATTGGACATTCAGTCATTGATAAATGAGGTTCTACATCAATATCATGCCAACACAAAACATGAGATAGATCAGAAAAATAATTTTGAATAAGAGATACATGAAAAACATTATGTATCTATGTATGTTGTGGTGGTAGTGTTAACCGGTATGAAACTTTCCCCACCTTCTCAACAACCTCAAAAGGTCCAAATAAATGAATTGTAAGCTTCTCTAGCATCCTAAGCCGTCGATGACCCAACTGGTGTGCAACCCTCAAGAACACTTGGTCAGCAACTGAGAACAATAGAGGTCTACATAAATAATCAACATAAAACTTGTATCAGCTTTGAGCTATCTGGATTCTTTGAAGAACCAACTGAATAATTACTTTCGACTCATGGACCATGCTCAGTCCAACCAAGGATCTCTCACTGATATCTAACCAACATAATGAATATTTACAAGGCCTGAAATACAATCCCATAAAAGGATCCATTCTGATTGTGGAATAGTAAATATTGTTATAACAAATCTCAACCATCCCTAAATGATCATCCCAAGCTCCATCAAAGTCGAGAATGGAAGCTTTGAGAATATCCTCCAGAATCTGTACATCTCTTTCTATCTGGCTATCCAATTTTGGATGGTACCCATGATCAAATGGAAGTGAGATCCCAACACCTCTTGAAGGCCTCTCCAAAAATAGAAAGTAAACCAAGGATCTCTATCAGAGACTATAGCATATGGAACTCTATGCAAACTAATAATCTATTTCACATAGAGACTTCACACCTACATAATTATGGTTATATCATGAATGGGTATAAAGCGATATGAGTTTTTCACCCTATCGATCCCCACCAAAATGGAATTTTTTTCTTCTGGGTATGTGTCAACCCGACCAAAAAGTATATAGAGATCTCAAGCCACTTCTAAGAATATACTGGAAGTGTCTGAAGCAACATCGATGGATTATGGTGCTCAAATTTCACCTGTTGGCTCATATATCAATTAAAGAAAAACTCAAATTCATTTCCTCATACCTAGCCATCAGAATTACCGCCTCATGTCATAGAACATCTCCATTGTGGTTGCTTGCACAACCCATTGAGAGTTATGGAAGTATCCCATCACATATTTTCATAACTAATTCATCACCACAAAATGATTTTGACAGCATATAATCACCAATTTGGAGAATCTCCACTAGGAAACTATCTCTCCACCATTAAGAGATTCTCTAATGGTATAGAACTCATCATCATGCTATTGACCCGGAAGAATAATTTAATGAAGAGTGTATTTCAACTGAAAACTTTCCCAGGAATCATCAGAACCTATCTCATGAACTCCAATATGAAAATGTGCATAAAGATCCAAAATATTACAGTCTTCCAAATTTTCATTCACTGTCTGCATCAGAATACTCCTACTCAGAGAATTGTTAAAGACATTCCATTTTCCTGGGTATAGGCGATGTCAATGTCAAAGGATTGCAGGTATTCCACACAATTCCTCTAATAAGGATTCAAATATTTTTTTATAGAAGATATAACTCATGTATTTGTGGTATGAGAACATAGTAAAACATTTTCCCTAAAGGTAATGTCGCCAACTCTTCATAGCATGCAACACAGCTACCAGTTTATGTTCATGGGTCGGATAATTCTACTAATGCTGCTAAGAATTATGATATCTATAGTCAACAACATGATAACCCAATATAATAACACAACGCAATCCTAAACATGATGCATCGTAAAAGACCACAATTCCTTGCCTGACATCTGGAAGAGTCAACACCAGTACAGTTGTCAAAAAAAGTTTTATCTCATCATAGAACTCTCAAATTTCTCCCTCCAAAAAAACAGAACCCTCTTCTTAGTAAGGGAAATCATTGGAGAATCCAAATTAGAGAAGTCATTCACAAGCTAGCGATAGAATCTATCTAAACTAAAGAAGCTCTAAATCCTGAAGACATTCTATTGTTGTTAACATCTCATAACCACTTTTACCTTTTCTGGATCAAATGATATCCCATGTTCTGTCAACATGTTTCCTAATAACGTCACATCTCGAATCTTGAAATCACACATTGAATTCTTAGCATAGAGTTAATTATTTCTAAGAAAACGCATCACTTTTATTTGATGATGAACATTATCCTTATCTAATTTTGTGTACAAAAGGATATCATCAACAAAACCCACCACAAACGCTTCAAGATACACATGGAAAATCATGTTCACTAGATCCATGAAAATTTTCATATCATTGGTTAGACCAAAGGGAATGACAAGGTACTCATTATGTCCATTCATAATTCGAAATTCCATTTTATGAATGTTATATTATTTTATAATCAACAAACGGTAACCCAAGAGAAGATCAATCTTTGAGAACCACTTCTCTACCTTCAACTAATAAAATCGATCATCAATCTGTGGTAATTAAAACCTTTTCATTACATTTACTCTATTTAGCTTTCAGTAATCAATTAAAAGGCTGAGTGAACCACCATCCTTCTTGGAAAAGAGAACCGACGCCACCCAGGGTGATAGGCTTGGGAATATAATTCCTTTTAAATAATATCATCCAACTATGGGTTTATCTCTTTCAAATCGTATGGTTCCATGTTCTATGAGGGAATATGATTTGATTGAGTCCCAGGAATCTAGTCAATGGAAAACTCAACCACTCTTACCGGTGGAAAACTAGAGAAGTCAGAAGGAAAAACGTCATGAAACTCAATGATAGATGGAGGGATATCCCCACACAAATATTACAACTCCAAGTAAAAGTAAATGACTGATAAAACTTTCCCCATGTCCAAATAGTAAGGTCTGACCTTTCTCGACCCCAGGTCCCATTCTCCTTGAAACACGAGAGACACACCATTGGGTATAGTGAAACAGACCCGTCGAATAGAGAATTCAGTCCTGGATTTATTGGAAATGATCCAATCTATCCTGAAGATGATTTAAAACGATTTTATATTGATAAATATAAATAAATAAGTTAAATCAACATCTGATAGATTGGAAACACAAGAAATACTATGGAGACCCTGCCCTATCTTCGTACCATGGGTGTAATAATATCCATTGCACAAGACAAAATCTGTATAGTAATATTAAGAAGATTAAAAACATGGGTTGAAATAAATTAATGAAATCCACTAGTTTCAAATAAAGTAGACACTAATGATGAAGCTATAGTGATGGTACCTGTCACAGTCGGTGGACCTGTTTCATATTCCTCTAGAGACTCTTCCATGGTGTGGAAAAGCTTAGTTTCAAATGACTATGGGTTGAACCCTTTTGCATGTGAAGCATTTTATTTCCTCTTAGTTTTAGGGGGATCTAATGATCATGTCCCACTGTGATGAGTGGAGTAAATATGGTAGAACCTCAACAAGTTTCAGGAATGCTCATAGGAACCACAATTCTTGGGTTCCTCATTGAAAAACTTACTAGAATTACAAATATTTCCACACTGGTAACAAATAAAAGGATCTTTAACAGGTACTGAAGAATGTTTAGAAAAAATCATTCCATCATGAACTACCACGAGAATCATCACGCCTTATTTTCCCCTTAAAGGGACTCACGCTTCCACTATGAGAGAAGGAAACTCTTGAAAACCCTAACATACAAGCCATGTCCATCACAACCATCAGTGCTCTATCCAATGCATAGAAATTAGAAGGGAACATCATCAAGAAAACCTGGTAACAAATATGATGAAGATGTCAAAACTCTAACCTTCAAGCCTTAATCCTCACATTCAATACAATCTCAGGTTCAAAGTGCACAGGATCAGAAAAATTATTTTAATACCATACCACATACCTGCCAGCTTTCAAAATTATGAAAAACTATATAGAAATGTCCAATAACATCAATTCAGGATAGAACTAGTCAGTGAAAAAAAAATTGAAGTTATTCCACTCTAATCCCTCATGTTTCTTCATCGTAATCATAGTGTACCACCATATTCATCATGGTTATTCCAGCACAAAGGTGGATCACATTACCTTTATCTCCTCAGTTGTTTCAAAAACCCCAAAAAATAATTCCAAACTACCCAACCATTCCTCAGCCTCTTGAGGTTCATTTGAGAATATGAACGGTGAACTATTTTGAGAAAATATTGAGGAGGTCCCTCTAAGGTTCCATAACTAGTGCCTGAATGGGAACTGGTGGGGGTGCCTATCCCAGAGAATAGACAGTGTGCGAGATCAACTCAATAAGATTCAGATCCATAATAGGAATCTTCCAACGAGGTTCATCATAAATGTCTTCCTGGGTCTGATTCACAAGTCTTCTTAGGGACATGATTCTACAAAACATCAGTAGAAAAAAAAGACATTTGTCAATGCTCAAACTAATCAAAATGGAAAATTAATCCCAACAAATATGATATAAAAGATTTGTATAACAAGTTTTCCAAAGAAAAATAGGTAAAATACTATAACTAAACCACAATTCATCTTTCCTGTTCCACCCTAGGTGACTTAAGGTTCATTGTGGTGAGATATAGTCATGAAATTAGTCTCACCCACCTCCTAAGTCCCAACAAGATCTCAAAATGCATACTAACTACATGATAAAATCTCATCCTGGAGCTCTAATACCACATCATCACGAACCAACCTAGGTACCCTGGTAACCTGATAACCAAGTAGATAATAACATATCTCATAGGTAATTCCCAATCCCCATGGGTCGGCGACTAGAACCTTGATTATGAATTGAATGTGTGAACGATTTTTCCACTAACAACGTGGACAGAAAACAAAACAATTAAATATGCATATCAAAGGCTAACTCAACTAGGAGAAAAGTACCAGAAATTAAACTAGAACAACAGATAAAGTACTACATCTAAAGTACAAAAAGGGGAAAACCACCCAATGTCCATAAGGAACAACTCTCTAAGTCCAAATCTCAGTAGCAAGATCCAACTCCAAGAGATCATTTTCTATTCCTCAAACCTATAAAGAGATAATATATAAATATCTGAAGGAACAAGTAGTGTGTGAGAAAAATCCAAGTAGGATTTAACCAGAGGATTCCATAATAGATTCCACTACCAATTTAACCAAATTGTTCTTTCAATTTAAAAAAACAGGTTTGGCATTAACAATGAATATTTAAAAAAATAATTCTATATTGTTTAAAATATTGAAATACCTTTAAAAATTCATGTTATATGTTTAAAATGATGGAAAATTTTCAAAATATAGAATTAACCCTTTAATCAAAACATACATTTCATAACATTGTTTTTTCACAAAATATGGATTAAATAAAAACTTTTTATATAACAATTTATATAAATTTTCAAGGCATGAAAAATAGTTTATAACAATACCATAAAAATGAATTCTAAAATGAAAACAAGAAAGAAACATGGTGATGTTCCTAATAGGTATGATAGTTCCTGGCTACACGGATCAAAAATTGTGAATATGAAAAAGTATTTACATATTCCCCTTTATCCCTAAGGTAATGGGATCTCATCACCATCCCCTAATGAATGGGATATAATGATATGATGGTTTAGAACATTGTAGAATCATAAAGTGACACCCAAAATATGTCACTAACTACCTAAAGCTTTCATGTTCTCACGTAAAAATCATTTATGGGCAATTTATTTTATAAAATGAAAAGAAATTCATCGCATTTTTCAAATTCAAATATGCAAACAGTCCATTTAAAAACCATAATAGGTTTTTATTCAAAAACAAGCCTTTTGACCAATATGAGACCCTATGGTTTTCATCAAATAATATCTAGCAACTTTTCACAAAACTATTATTTGAATCTGAAAAATGAAATTTCACAATCCATTTCACATCGAATTCAACAATTAAATTTCTAAATAATTACATAAATTTTTTCCCAAGACACCAAATCACATGAATCAGGGTTTCATACAAATATTACATCAACTAATTCTTTCTTAAATTTAAATCAAAATTTCAATTGATTCAATTCCCATCAAAGGAAAAATTTAAATTAAACAATTGAAATCTCACCAAATTCAAATTCTAATCCAATAAATATTTTTTCCTTAAAATCCACAATCCATCATAATTGGGTTCTTTCAACATAAGGATTGAATGCCATTTGATTTGAATCTATACAATTTTATTTAAATATAGAAAACTGAAATTTAAACAATGAAATTAGTTTCAAAAAAAAATCATGATTCGTAATGAAACTTCCTAATGAAAACGATGGTTTGTGCAATTCCAAACCCAAATCTGGATTTTTCAATGAGGAGTGACGATCATGAAAATGGAAAAAACCTAGGTTTAAGATCCTAAGACAATGGGTATTATATCAAAAAATCATTACCAATATCTATGGAACCCTAAGGAGAATGATGGAGAATGTGGGAGGAAGAGAATGGGAGGATAAAACTAACCAATTTGAGATCAAAGGTTATTCCTCAACTTTCCCATAGAATACAAGAGGGGTTTGAGGCACCAAAAATCACCCTAGGGATCTATGAGGAAGGGAGAAATGGATTATGGCTGAAAGAGGTCCATATGAGTCTGAAAGGGGCGCTCAAGAAATTTTAATAAAAAAAATCGTATCTAAAAAACATAGTACACATGGTTAGTTGGGAAAATGTGCAAGGTTTGGTCAACCCATGAACAGGTCATGTGAAAACTATTCCCCTACATAGAAACCTTCATAATTCTATGTAATTAACCCGGAGAGACCCCAAAAGAAACCCAACCAAATATCAAACAATAGGGTGGGTTTAGGAATACCAGAATACAGTAACATGATGTTAGACAAAAAAATATACGATGGTGTCTTTTCACAACAATATATCATCAGAAATAGTTTCGAACAATCATGAATTTCAACCTCAACTATCATTATCATTTCCTCAATATTATCTTAATCATCATTCAAACATATAATCATATTCATGATGTTTTCTTCATAATTTTTCACAATTTTAGTCATATCAGGTGATCCATAAAAGAATGTGCTATCCCAGTCACAATCTACATTCAGTTCATCCCACTGTTTGGTACAATATTGTTAACATTGATCTATTTTTGGATAGATAAATTATTATTCCTTCTCCTCTAGACTAATTAGTCTTTAATAACATCAATGTAAATATGAACATAGGATTTGGAAATGGTTATATTTAGGATCTTTTGAAAACTTGAAAAACTCCTTCACATCATCCCTATACTTTTCATCTATAATATTTTCATCCATCCATTTTTGATTCATCTCTATCCCATTTTATTTATTTATATTTATATTTGACAAAATAAAAAAAATAGAAGGTACGTGCTTAAACCCCAAAAATCTTATGCTTTATATATGCACACATATAGTAATCATATATGATATAAATTATCATTGCATCAATATCTTCTTAGAACATATAAATGCCATGAATTATATATTTATTATAAAACTTATTTTGTTATTACAATATGTAACATATCATAAATCATTATAATTTTTAAATGTATTCATCAAGGAAAATAATTCAATCATTTTCACTATCAACACTCACTAGAAACCCATGGATTTATACAAGTCAATATGTATTATGGTATATATAACAAGATATCACTACCATAACAAATATTAAAGAATAATTATTTCATACAATGATTTCATAGTGTTTAATTCAAGTTAATCACATTGATTTTGGTTATTAATTTATAAAGTTTATAAAATATATCATATTTGGATTATTCGATGGGTACCACCCAAAATAAAAAATTTAATATTCCATGAGATTTTGAAAAAACTTAATACGCATTAAACCATGGGGTTTTTTTCTAAAAAAAATTGAGAACCATTTCATCGACCATTTTAACTAGTTAGATTGAATAATTTTATCTATAGAAATAAAATTAAAAAATTTGACCACATATATAAATAATAAAATCAAATAATATGGTTTTAATTTATATTATTAAACATTCAATGAAGACTTATTATTATATACTGCATAAAGAGGTCAATTAACCTATATACCTAAATCAATTACACATATATCTTTATTATAGTTTTTTGAATCAGTCCATTGTCACAATAAACGATTAAAGCCATTAAAAAATATTTTACTCAATATTTTGAAAAAATGATGAAAAATAATTTGGATGTTGGGCCTTATAATTAAAATGTTTTTTAGTTACTCTTGATATGGGTGGTGTGTGGTTTTAACTACTTTTCTCTTGGATTGTTTTCTTCTTCTTAAATAATAAATATGTTTTAATTTTTTTTGTTTAAGAATAAAATATTCCAAATATATATTTCCTTATAAATATAAAATGATCAAAAAAAATTAGGGTAATTTTTTTTATCCTTAAAATAGTTAATAATTGTGTATTATACACTTTTCTATCATAGTTATTTTTGGGAGTTCATAATATTATGTATTATATATTACTATCAGTACAAAGAATAAAACATTCATTCACTTCGTTATAAATTGACAGCCTAACAATCCTCATTATAATTTATACATCTTCAAGGAACCTTATCTTCTCCAATAAATTAATTAACTTAAAAAAAGAAAATATACTATTTTATATCAATAAATTATTAGGAAAATTAAATTAGATAAATAATATTCACAAAAAAAATATAATATTTTAAAAAAATTAACATAAAAACCAAAACACGAAATATTTTATACAACTATTATGATGTAAATCTATGATGAAATGTTGTCCAAGAAACATTTAGTTGCTTCATATATTTCAAAAAAATCATGAAGATGAAAAGGGAACGATAAATAAGTGTTGCTGCCACATGGAGATGAAAAATAGATAATAAAGGAGTAAGGGACAGTCTTGATTTTTTTATAACTTAATAATTTAAAAAAAATTGTTCGACTACTACATGTAGATGAATAATTGAAGATAAACTCAAGAAAATTATGCAAAACACATGAAAAATAGACTATGATTCCTTAAAAATAACTCGAATTTCATACTTTTTGTTTTAAGGTTTGATTTGTCCCTAACAATCGAATATGGATGTAGAAGATAATTGGTACCCTAAGAAATTGAATATAGCCCTAGGAAGAAGAAAAATTATATTGTTATTTTTTAAAGTGGTCAATATATTTTATTAGTGCTCACTGAAAAAGAAGTGATAAAGGTGTGTTTTCCCAGTGCTAAAAACATAAGGGCTAACAAGTAGCACTTTTTCAGTACTTTATTAGTCATGAAAAATCTTCACATTTTTTAGTAATAAAAAATAATTTCAAAAGCTGTATTTATGTGTGCATATGTTTTCTTACAAAGTAAAAAAATTTATTAGTGCATATATAATGCTGAAAAAAATGTTACAAAAATTAATTAAAATGACTTAATAAATGATATTAATTAATTAAATTATAAAATTATTAAAAATAAAATATACTATCTATTTAAATTTCAAAAATATTAGAACATGCAATTAAATAAATTTAATTTATAAATTGAAAACAAATTAAGAAAATAAAAATTAATATATATTAAAACACAACAAATATAAAAATATAATAAACTATATTGAATAAATGAATATTTAAAATAAATAATAAATTTTAATAAATTATTAAAATATTTTAAAAAGGTGATTTTATAACATTAATTACACAAATTATGAAAAAATAAATAATTATTAAAAAATAAAAAAATATTATAAATTCTACAAATAAAAAAATTAATAAAAATAATTATTATTAAATATATAAATAAAATAATATTAAAAAAATATATTTAATAAATTCATTATTTATATTTAAAAAATATAAAAATATAAAAAAATATTAATAATTAAAAAATAATAAATATTATTGAATGAATGAATATAAAAAGTGAATAAATATATTTGAATATATATCAAAAAATATATTAAATAGTGTGATTTCATAACATTAATTCAACAAATTATAAACACAAAAAATTTAATAAAAGGAATTAATAAATAATATTAACTATATATGTAATGAAATTATAAAAACTGAATAATATAAATTATTTAAATTACATGGAAAATAGAAAAATGCATTGAAATAAATTATTTAATATAATTACAAACATATAAAATATATAACATAATATACAAAAACAAATCATTATTAGTCATATAAATTGCATGTAAAATTTAAAATACTAAAACATTGTAAATATATATTTATATTTAAAATTAATTAAATTCATAAAAATATTAAAAAAATGCCAAATATAACAATTGAATAAATAATATTAAAGTAAATTATAAAAAAACCGAATAAATAAATTAAGATGATTTCAAAAATATTTAAAAATTTGAATATTTAAGCTTTATTACATGAATTTTAAACACATAAAAAATGAAATATAATGAAAGAATGATTTATATAATGTATATAAATAACCAATTTATCCAAAATAAAATATATGAACTGTTTAAATTAAAAATTTAGTAAACGTGAATTTAATAAATTAGTTATATAAATTTTATTCCTTTCAAAAACATCAAAACATATTATATAGAATTAAATAAATATTAGTCATATAAATGACCGATATATTAAATTATTTAAAACATAATAAATAAATATGTGTAAATAAATATTAACAACTGAATAAATTCAACAAAAAGTAAAATATTAATAAATATTAAAAATAGGTGTAGAATATTATAGAAAATAATATTAAAAATGAATAAATTAAATCGAATAAATTACAAAAAAATTAAAAACAATAATTTTTAATAGTATTACATTTATTAAATACATATAAAAATAAATAAATATGAAAAAATAAATAGTAAAAATTATATATATATATAAATAAATTATATTTTCTATACGAAAATATTAAAATTAAAATAAATTTACAAAAATAAATTATATAAATTTCTAACATTTTTTAAATACTAAAAAAATAAAAAAATAAAATGATTTAATATTAATCATATAAGTCAAAAACATATTGAAAAATATTAAATCATAGAAAATAAATACGTATAAATTTTTAGAAATGAATATATTTAAAAAAATATTAAAAATTAATATATATTAAAAATGGGAAAAATCTATGAATGAATAATAAAATCAAAAAAATAGAACTGGATAAATTACAATAAAATTATAAATTGGACTCCTAAAATTTATTACAAGAATTGAAAACATGTAAAATATTTAAAAATATTAAAAAATAAATAATATTAATATTTTTAACTATTTATGTATGTATTATATTGAGTGTATATAAAATATATAATTAATTATTGAATTGTGGTTTGAAAATAATTTCATGATGTGAACCATAATTAAGGGTATAAGGGGGTAGTTCATAGTTGAATGTTGTTTGCAGCTTTCATTAGTGAAGTTCATGGGGTGTGATTGATGAAGTGAATTATATATTCATAATGTGAATGGATAAAATTTAGATTTAATTATTCTTTCCTCGAATACTCATCACATGAACATGAAGTTCATGATGTTGATTTATCCCAGGTTTTTAGAATCTGGGTGATGCATTTTTTGCTAGGTCTTAATGTCGGGACATTCACATCATTAATGAACCATCCACTATATGAATGTATGTTTGGAATAATTACCATAATTCCTCTTTCAACAATTAATATTTCTCAAACCCATTGATCTCTCCCTACCACATTTGTCCAGAGGTGTTTTTTCATGGGGTTTTGAAGTCCTATTTTGGGATTGATCTCCAACTTCACTTTTTTGATCTGTGGTGATCTGAGCAGCATTTTTCCTCATTATCTTGTGGTTAATTTTTTGATCAATATTGTGTCCTCTAATTATTCCACTATATGGAGGATGATATCATTTGTTCTTATAGAGTTCCTTTGATTATTTTTTGTACGATTATGGAAAGAAGTTCATGGATGGTTTTAGTTTCCTTATCAGTGAAGATATGAGATATCTATATTGTAGTTTTGTTCTTGATAAAAGAATATGGAAATACTTAAGGTAGTCGATTCATTTATTATCCTGTTATTTATATATGAAATTGAATATTTATAATTTTTTATTACTTTAGATGATTTTGGAATTAACATTATTGAAAAATAAACCAAATTAATGAATTAAATGTTTTATAGTTGTACCAGATTCATGTGTTTCCACCATGAAAACAGTTTTCATCTTTTATTACTGGATAGAGATTTATCTACTTTTATAATTTGTTAGAATGCTTGTTATTCGTGGGTCTATAATGTTTTTATGGTGATATTTTTTAAATAACATAAATTTGATAAACTAGTTTTCAAAATAATTAAAGGGCATGTTAATAGTGTTTTTCTTCCAAAAATTCTATAAATAAGAAGATATATTTAAAATTTTGTTTAAATAATTTATATACTTTCTTAGCTAATTCCTTAGGATACATATTTTCTGAAATAGTTATAAATGAATATGTTAATTTAATAAGGTAACAAAAAATATATTGATAAAGATAAATGTTTTTGGATAAGCATGTCGATTTTATTGTAAAGTTGGGATTCCTTGGTTTTAAGGTCCTATATAAACTCTTGACTGTGTTGTTTATTTTCTTACTACTTTTTTTATTTCTTTTTTAATCCTTTATATGTGACATGATGTATTCCTACGATGGATGATGACATGGAGAGAAGTGGATGTGGGGTCCTAGGTTTATAGCAGCAGTTGATGTCGATTATAGTTGTACAAATGCATTGTTATTTATATTATGGTTAAGTGGATGGAACCAAGATTGGTGGAATGTATTCAATATATTCAGTCTCATTTTTTAAATAATATATTATTTCTAGTTAATAAATATGATTAAGGGTGTGATGGCTATGTAACTTGTTTCTACATCCCTTTAACACTACATGAAGAAGTTAGTTGTGCTTGGTTTATGTGTCTCTTTTACAGTAACATAGGATATTTCCTAGAGTAAAAGTAATTATGGAATTTCAATAATTAATAAATGTTTTAATCCATTGATTTGGTTCTTGAATTGAATGAAAATGTTGATAATATTGTGCAACTGTGGAATTAGTTGGATTATGACTAGAGGAAATTTACTTTACCTAGTGGTTAATGAAATGTGAATAAAATAATGTTAATTAACGACTAATGAATTAATTAATTTAAATTTAAAAAATTAAATAGAATATTTAAATAAAATAATCCTTCATTAATGCTTTTATTCTTACTGGATACCTAGTCAATATCAATGGTAACCGATTGTTTGAGAGACAATAACTAAAATTTATCCTAAGATAAGGATTATGATGACAGTGTGGTTGTGAGATATTTTATATCATATTTGTTTTATGATATCATATGTTACCCCACCCATATTGGTAGGTTTACTGAATCCTTATGGACTCTGGTATACTGTTTTTTCCAATGTCTAGGTTAGTGAATAATAAATGGTTAACTACGCCCTCTGGACACACTCTCTTCTCCTAATAGTATTATGTGTTGGTATTTATAATGGTTATCTTTAACAAAAATTTGTTTGTATAGGGATATAATAGGTTATGGTTATTTCAAAATAATTTATCCTTGTATATTGTATCCAATAGAATATTATATGTATAATTTGTATGAGTAGTGATGGATTGAGGTATAATACATGACTTTTGGGCTGTGAGGGTTCCCAAAAACTACTTAGTTTCTATATGAAGATGTGGAATGGGATGATTTGATGTTGTGATAGGAACGGTTATTTGTATGTAATGATATAATAATGTGATTTCATATGAATGTTATTATATAAATCCATGGTTTCTTCAGGTTAGATTACTTTTTGGGAGAGATAGCCTAAGATATATGATATTGGGGAAAAGAAAAAAACCAGTGGGGAAGTGGTAGCAGGGTAACTTATTTTGATAATATATTATATGAGCACTTGTGTTGGATACATGGTCGTATATATCCATGGAGAGGTAAGTAATAAATTATATATGATTAGATTACAATTTAGCTTCAGTTGTTGTTTACTATAAATTAGAATGATTTTTTTATATTTAGAACAACGTTATCTGGGGAGGATACTATTGAGTATACATTCTATACTCACCCTAGGTATGTATGAACTATTTTTCAGGTCAATGGGATATGGATATTTATTAAGAAGTACATACAAAGCCTTTAGTTATTCAATAGATATTTTTAATATGATGTTCAATGACTAGGTTATCTTTTTGTACTTGTATTTCTCATTTTGATATTTTTTCATTTGTATGACATTACATGAATTTATGTGGGATCTTATAATTTTATCTTAAGCTTCTGTTTATGATTTATTTAATCATATCTCTCTTTTATCGTGTCATTTTAGAGGTTAACACATCCCATTTGGATGTATTTTATACCCTTGGTGTTTTTCACGAACCTATGGCCCACTAGAGGCATGATTCAAGAATCACAATCTCCCTTATCTCATTTTTGACCCAAGAGGGTTACCTTTTAGGGGATGGTGTTATGAAAATGGTGTATTGAAGGATTAGGATTTGGGATAGGATATAGTAAGGAGATATGAACATGTGAGAGATGCATGGGTTTGTAGATAAATGATTTCAACTATGTTTATTTAAAAATGTAATAAGGGATACAGACTGAGACAAGGGTTTTTAGAGACCCATGTGATCTAATGCACAGACATTTAATTTTATTGATTTTACTAATAGAAGTGATAATATTTGTGGGATAGAGACCTAGGAAAGGATCACAAAACATCCTTATTTTGACTTATATCTCAAATGGGTCTACCATAAGCTTAAATTAATCCTTAAATAATTATATAGATAAAAATGTTCCATACCATTGATTTATGAATCCGTAAGAGTTTCTTATTTTTCGATATGTCTCTAGGTTGACATCCTCATTATGTTCACACTTGAGATGTTCAGAATTATGTTCATACATAACACCGAAGAGTATAGGTTAATGATTATAACACTTAGAGGAGAAAACACAGAGATGTTTAGTTCCAACTTCTTTATAAGTGTGATAGATCTATATTGGACTCATTAAAAGAGGAATTAACAGAGGATATGGAGATAACCATCAATTATATACCTGATCGAAGAGAGTACTATGTTTCCTTAGTGTTGGTGATGTTTTTTGGATCAGGGAAGCAGTGGAGGTTTTTATTCCACAGGGGTAATGAGGGGGAATCAATATCATGGGGGATTCTTAGGGATCATTTTAGAGAATAGTTTATTTCTGAAATCTCATAGGAGACCAATCTCCAAGAGTCACTTAGCCTTTGATAGGGTAGTTCAAGAATGTGTGAGTTCGGGATCCATTTCCTTAGTATTCTTTGATATGGTATAGACCAATTTCTAGAAGGGTGGTGTAATGTAATTTTCCTTATTGGGTTGTTAAATTTATATTTTGGGAGTTTGGGGGTCTGGTATGAGGCTCATTGAGGGTTCTATGGAGGTTGGATCTATAGTAGAGCCATTGTAGGTGATTCGCATCATGAAAGAGTTATTCACGGGTTGAGTTCTTGGTTTCACAATTTTTGAATGTGGTGGTTTATGAATTGTATATTGGTGAGGAATAAAATACAAAATTAATTGATGATGTGAATGTGGGATTCACAATATGAATTAATTCCGGACAATGTTTCATGAATTTATGATGAAACCAAAACACTAAATAATTCATGGAATAAACTCATTTTATGGATTTTATTTTTTGAAATCTCCTCCATTTTCACTAAAATGTAATTCAAGGCATGAATTTGGTGGGATTTAGGATATTTATAAATATGAGATCTTTTAGGAATTACTGTACAAATCTCTCCTTACACCAAGTTTATTGGAGAACCCTAGGTAACTTTAAGATATTTTCTCTCTCCATTCTCCCTATATTGATACATAGTTTCCAGAGGTTTTTTTGATCTAATGTGCGTTCTTCCTTTATTCCACTATATTACCTTTAGTATTTATCTCTCGGATTTTCATAGATGGTTTCATTTTTGTTTTGGGTGTATTGGGTTGTGTTTTTACAGATCACATAGTGCGGTTATAGTTGATCTATAATTTCTTGGTGTGGGTATGGTATTTTAGTTTTTTCATCTTCATTGTATTATGAATAGAAATTGAAAAAGCTTCTTTGAGGTCGAGTATCATCACTCTCTCCATTTTTATGTCCATGTCTAGAAATTCCAGGATTATACTTACATTGCATGGATATTAAGGGGTAGATTAAAAATTAATACTAGTTGGCTTAACTTGGAATTGATGAGAGTTCGAAGAAATCAAATTAATTTTTAAAATATTATGTTATTCCTAAGGATATTATGCAATTTTTTCAATATTGAAAATCACATATATTAGGACCCTTACATATGTTGATTTTTTTATGATCATGTGACCATGTGTTTTTTATTATTGACCCCACCATAATTTAAAATTCAAGGAATATATATTTCACTAATTAGTTTTTTTCAAATGAAAATTCTATTTGTCTTGTAATACAGATGATAAATAATGGTGTGTGGTTATTAATTATCTTGAAAAGAAATTATGGGAGTGGATATCTGGTTTATGTGTTGATTCTCTTGATTTGTTTCCTTTTGTGTTTTAGGTTGTTTTGGGTTGATGGGGGAGACTGGATGGGTTTTTAAATTCATAGCACAATTAGGTGATATGTCTGTGATGTGAGGTGGTGATGTATGAGGGTTGTGATGAGAATTTTTTTAGTAAGATAGATTACCAAAGGTGGTGTGGAGGGGATCGATGTCATGTGATGGGTGAACTATTTTGTTTTGTGGATGTGTTAGTGAAGAACCAATGTGGTTTTTTGTTTTGAAAAAGTTTTGTATTTATTGACAACTAATCTGTTTGTTGAATAATATTTTTGAGTTACAGAAAGTTGAAGTTGGTAGTTGGTAAAGTTTTTCTTAAAGTGGATGTTGTTGAAGAATAAGAAGTCAGAATTTAAGAAAGTGTTGTAAACTTTCTAAACAAAATCAGATGAAGATTTTCTGATCTTAAAGTTATCACATATCATGAAAAGTTTCATGATAAAAGCTATTGAAGAAATCGTGAAGAGGTTTGGGGTTTTTCACTAAGAAAAATTATTAGAACATTCAGAACATGTTTTCTGAACCTAAAAACGAGAACCTAAATTCTGAACCAGAAAACTAGACCCTGAAATTCGAAACCTATTTCCTGAACCTAAAATCATGAACCTATATTTTGAACCTGAAATTCAGAACCTTTTTCTTGAACCTGAAATCCTAAACTTGTTTTCTAAACCGGAAATTTGGAACCAATTTCCAGATCCTAAAATCTAGAACCTATTTTCTAAACCTGAAATTCAGAACCTATTTCCTGAATGTGAGATCTAGAACATGTTTTTTGAACCTGAAATTAGGATCTTGTTTCCTGAACCAGAAATCCAGAACCTCTTTTCTGAATCTGAAATTAAGAACCTGTTTTCTGAACCTAAAATCAAGAACCTGTTTCCTAAACCCGAATACCAGATCCTATTTTTGGAACCTGATTCTTGAAAAAACTAGAACGTCATTCCTAAACCTAAAAAGTAGAACCTAAAAACTAGAACCTGATTCCTGATCCTAAAAAACAGAACATGATTCCTGAACCTAAAAAGTAGAACCTAATTCCTGAAATTGAAAACAAGAACCTATTTTTGGAACCTGATTTTTAAGAAAACTAAAACCTGATTCATGAACCGAAAAACCAGAACCTAAAAACCAAAACCTGATTCCTAATCCTAAAAACCAGAACCTAATTTCAAAAAATGAAAACCAGAACTAGATTTTTTGAGAAACCTTATGAGGAAACCCAAATCTTACTTATGTGCATGTTTTTGGGAAAATTGGATCCTCTAATCTGATGATGTTTTATAGCTTAAAGAAATGTTTCTTACAACAATCATCCTTAGATAAGGAAAATTTCCTTTGAAAAAGAAAAGTGTCTTACATTAAAGGTTTATCAAGATGATTGTAGAGTTGAAGAAGTCAAAGTATGATCAAGAAAAGTTCAGAACATGAATTCTAAACCTTATGAAAATTCTGAGAAGCATGTTGAGAAACCCATAATGAGAATTCTAAGAAACATTTTCAGAAAACCAGAATGAAAATTCTGAGAAACATGTTTAGAAAACCAGAACCTGAATTCTACCCAATTCAGAACCTCATTTATGAGTAATTATAAACCTGATTTTTGAAAAATTCGGAACCTAATTTCTAAGCATGCTTATGAGATAATCAGAAAAATGATCTAGCTTTATCATTCTATGAAAAATATGAAGAGTTCATGAAAATCCAAATTTCAACATTGCATAAATCTTGGAGAAATTTAAGGAAATTTGAATAAGTAATAGATTTAAGATTAGATGCAAGATATTTCTTGTGTTTTATATATTTGAGTAAGTGGGAATGATTTTCCATATTCACACCGTTGTTTTTTAAATTTCCTATAAATATGTGCTTAGATCATTTGCTCATTTGTAACATTACACAGGAGAAAAAGTTATAGCACTGGAGAATTCAAAGTGAAAAGTTTCTACCATATTGAAGATTTTTTCTTCAGTGTTTTAGAAGAATATAATCAAAATAATCTTACCTTGCTGAGACGATCATAATTATCTTGAAAAGGTTTTCTTGAGTTTTTAGTTGAATGAAATTGGAACCATCATTTCTTTTCCAAGAAGACTGGTTTCAAAAAACCGGATTCAAGAATACTGGGCTGAAGATTCAGAGTGATAATTTGTTGAGCAACTTCAAAAAAGTTCTTATTCTTTTGTTTGGATCATTTTTTCTTTATGAATACATTGTAAAATGACGGGAGTGAGTATAATTTTTTCTATCAGGAGATGGAAGGTGTCTAACGAGAGTTGGAACAAATTTTATTCACATCCTTATTATAGTGGATTTCCATAGACCCATGGGAATGGCTATGAAAAGGACGTAGGTTCTCTTATGGAGGCCGAACCTTATAAATCTTGTGTGCCTTTATTGTTTTACATTTCTTTCACGCTTGAGTTTCTTGCTAAAGGTTGATATGAAAATAAATCCTAATAGGTTTCAATGGTTAAGTTTCATAATGTTTTGAAACTTATAGAAGGTTTAACAAATAATTCAACCCCCCCCCCCCCCACCTCAGTTGTTATTCGATCCTTGGAACTTCAACTGGTATCAGAGGGAGGTTCCCTTATTTTTTCCATATCATGAAGAATATCAATTCTGTCAAAATTATAGAAATTACTACATTTGAAGGAAATAATTATTATGGATGAAAATATAGGATAATTCCGCATCTCCTATCACTTGGCCTTGAAGTTTTTTATGTTGCTACTATTGGATTTCCACCTATTGAGAAAAATTCTCCCATGACGTTTACTGATAAGAGAATCATAGAATTTGATGGAAAGGATATAAATGATATTCTCATGTCTTTATCTAATTTTTTTTATCAAAATGTGATGGGTCTCATAACATCCAAAAGCATGTGGGACAAGATGAAAAGTATTTTTGAAGTAAATACAATGATAAAGGAGTCCAAGAAACAAATCTGGCATAGTAATTTTCAAGACATCAGGATGAGAGATGACAAAACAATTGATGAATGCTTCACCAGAGTTAATGAAATTGTACGCAACATCAAGGGATTCAGAGAAGTCTTGGAACATTCTAGAGTTGTGAAGAAACACATGAGAATCCTTCCAGACAAGTTTGATTCTAAAATTTTAAATTTAGATAATAAGGATAATTTATCTCTTGATGAACTGCAAAACATTCTTATTGCTAGTGAAATGTGGAAAGATCCAATATTAAGTAAAAGATGAAAGATGAAATGGATTTTAAAACTTTGAGAATGATGAAAATCCAAGATGATGATGAAGCAGATCCTTGTGAGTCCATTGATATGGAAGATGAAGAGTTGAAAGAAAAAATCATGTCTCTCTTATCAAAGAACTATCTAAGATGAAGAGGAAATTATGGAGGGAAACTTCCTCACAAATGTTTTGAGTGTGGTTGAATCAGACACTTTTCTATGAATTGACCTAAGAAGAATGTTGGAGAATATCATGATGTCTCTAATGATAATCCTCAATGGAATATGTATAAAAAGAATGAAAAAGAAGAGAAGAATTCTAATGAATTCAAGATAATGTTTTTTGGAAAGAAAATAAATATGTTGAGAAATAAGGTTAAATTAGAATCATCTGACATTGATTCCTCAGAAGATGAATGTAAATAATGATTCAGATCCTTCGTTGCAAAAGTTGAGAAAACAAATATTTCCTCAGAGAGTAAAGAATGTGGTGAAGAATATTACAGAGAATATCAACTTAGATGCGAACTTCTTGCATGTCTTTATTAAAACAAATCCGTCAAGAAAGAAATTCTTGTGATGAAGAAAACTTAGGAAGAAGTTCACGATGGAAGTAAAGATGTTACCATGGAGGAAGATTAATACATTCAAGAAATTTTATGTTACAAACTTTGAATTTATGAACAAGGAATAATGATTGAAGATCTTATCATGAAGATGGAAACTAAATAATAAGAGGTTAACAAGATGCAATAAAAATTTATTGAATATGAAAATACCCTACGAAGGAGGAATGAAAACTTCCATAATGCCATTTATTTAAAAGCTGATGCTTCCAAGATTATTACGAAGGCTTACCATGAGAATCATGTGAAATCTTCTTTTATCAAAAATAATGTTTTATCTGATTCCTATAACATTTATGGTTATAGAAAACTTATTACTAAAGCTTGGGTAGAGAAAGGATGTGAGAAACCTATAAATCCTATACAAGTATAAAACTTACTCAAAAGAAGAGATGACCTACATCCTGAGTTTTCTGAAGCTGAAAAAAGTTATCAGCCTCAACAATGTCTTCATAGAGAAAGACAATTCTTCAATAAAAAACCAAGATTTGAGGTCTAATACTGGTGTTGCGGAATATATGGGCATGGAGATTATAATTGTTGGAACAATTTATCTCTACCCAAATGATGGTTTGTGAAAATTGAAAGAAATAATTAAATAAGAATGATTAATATTCCTTACTAATAGAAAGTTGAAAAGGTTAATTCTCAAGATATCAGAAACATTTCAACAAAGAATCAATTTGAATGTTTGATATAATTTTTTGGAAGATGTGATCAGTCTGTACATCATGCCGAACGATGTATGACTCTTCTTCCGAAACAGGATTCTTATGATAAGAAAGAAAAGAAAGCTGAAAATAAGAAGGTTGATGAGAGATCATTTGTTATTGAGATAGCTTTGAAAGAAAGTAAGAGGAAAAAACCACGGATTCATGATAGTGGTTGTTCTTCACACATGACAGGTGATATAAAAATCTTGTAACATGTTGAAAGTCATGATGGAGGAGCAGTTACTTTTGAAAATGATAGTTCCTTAAAAATTAAGGGAATTGGAACAAAAAATATTGAAGTAGAGAAATTAAAATATAAGGAATTCTTTCTTTTTTATGGTCTAAAACATAACTTACATAGTGTAAGTCATATTTCTGATGATGGAAAACAAGTTATATTCAAAAAGGATTCTTGTATCATCAAAAGTGTGAAAATGCAGAAGTGATTACAAAAGGATAAATAACCAGTGGGAATCTTTTTCAAATTGAAGAATCTAATAACACTTGTTATTTGAGTTCTGACGAAGAAAACAAGTTGTGGAACTAATGACTTGGCTACCTTGGGCATAAGAACATGAGTAAGCTATATAAATTTGATGATGTTCTAAATTTTGCAGAACTGAAAAGAAGAGATAAAGATGTTTGTATTACTTGCCTGAAAGGAAATATGACTAGCAAATGTCATAAAAGAGTTGAAATTCAATCTAACAAAACACTTGATCTTATTCATTATGATCTAGGTGGTCCGATGAGACAACAAAAAAACGATATTTATACTTTATCACTTTTATTGATTATTTCACTAGGATGACAAAAATCATGTTCATGATGCATAAGTTAGAGGCTATTGATATGTTTAAATTCCTCAGAAGAGATGTTGAGAATGAATAGAGAGCTTCCATAAAGAAGATGAGTACAGAAAATGGAACCGAATTCACAAGAAATGAATTTAAAATGTATCTAACGAATAATGATATCAAACATTAGTATAATGCTCCCTATACTCCACAACAAAATGGAGTAGCAGAAATGAAAAATAGAAGCTTGGTGGAAATGGGAAGAATTATGTTATCAGAATACAAACATTCAAAATTCTTTTGGAGAGAACCTGTTAGCACTATTGTGCATGATCAAAATAGATTCTTATCGAGACCAGAAACCATCATGACTCCATATGAGATGTGGTAAAACAAAAATCCTTCTTTTAAATACATTAATTTAATTGGAAGTCCATGCTAGCTCAGAAACAAAAATCCAGACATAGGAATGTTTGATGAGAAACATAAAGAAAGATTATTTATGGGTTATTCACCGAATGGTAGAAGTAAGAAATGTTGGAAAAAACGTTTAAAGAAGTTAGTGGACTCATATGATGTGAAGGTAGTTGAAAATCATAGTTTCTTCACAAAATTTGTTCATAATACTGAGGAAGATAAATCAGAGAATTCCCACCAGAATGGTAGTGACTCAGATGAGTCACATGGGGAAGAAAGTGATGTTGGGAAAGGAAATATGAGTTTTCCTACCATAAAAAACATGTTGAATCTGAAAATATTATTAGGGATTAGAAGGCTCTAGTTTAGAAAATAAGGAAGTTAAGATTAGAAAATCAGAATTCCCTTAGCTCAAATGTTGAACCTGAATCAGTTTCAGAATCTATTAAACATAAAGAATGGGTGGATGCTATAAATGAAGAATTGTATTAGATTGAGAAGAATGAAACATGGGTACTTTTTCTAAGGCCAAAAAATAAGAATGTTATCGGAACCAAGTGGGTTTACAGAAATAAACTGAATGGCATGGAGAAGTTACAAGAAACAATGCAAGGATTGTGTGTAAAGGATATGAACAAGTTGAAGGTCTGGATTTTGATGAAACATTTTCCATAATTTCAAGGTTGGAAACTATTTGAATTTTTCTTGCAGTGGCTGCTCATCAAAATCACAAGGTTTATCAGATGGATGTAATTTCATCTTTCTTAAATGGAGATATTGAGTAAGCTGTTTACATTGAACAAACTTGTGGGGTTTTACATGAGGAGTATTAAATAAGAGTTTGAAAATTTATGAAATCCTTGTATGGGCTGGAACAAGCTCCATGAGCATGGTATTCGAAGCTTGACAATTCTTTGAGAAATATGAACTTTTCTAAAGGTAATGTTGATAGCAAATTGTATGTTAAAGATGTTGACTTTGGAACTTTAATTGTAGTATTTTATATGGATGACATAATTTTTTCTAGAGATGAAGAAGAGGTTGAAGAGTTCACTGAAGAGATGAAGAAAAATTTTGAAATGTCAATGATGGGAGAATTAACTTTCTTCCTTGTCTTACAAGTTCAACAACAAGAAAAATTCATTTTCTTATCCCATGAAAAGTATGCTAAGGAATTGTTAAAGAAGGTTGGGATATAAGAATAAAAGGAAGTTTCAAATCCTATCTTAGTGGGAAAAATGTTGAGTAAAGATAAATCCAGGAACAATGTGAATCAGAAATACTTTCGAAAGTTGATAGGAAGTATTCTTTATCTTACAGCTTCAAGGCCTTATATTTCTTATGATGTAACTCTATGTTCTTGGCATCAAAGTAATACAAAAGAATCAAACATGTTTTCATTAAGGATGATTATGATATATGTTAAAGTAACAACTTCACATGGGCTGTTATATAAGAGAAAAAATGAGATGAAGGTTCATGGTTATACTGATGCTGATTGGGATGGTGATTGTAATGATATAAAATCAACATTAGGATAAATATTTTTCTTAGGGGAATGTTGTTTGAGTTGGAATAGTAAGAAAAAAATTTCATTAACTTTAAGCACAGCTGAATCTGAATATGTTGGAGCTACTTAGGCTTGTACTCAAATGATGTGGATGAAGGTTCAGCCGGATGATTTGAAGGTGAATGTTTCTTAACCTTTTAAGATACTATGTTATAATCAAAGTTCCATAGATCTTTCTAAGAATCATGTTCAACATTCAAGATCAAAACACATTGATATGAAGTATCACTTTTTGAAAGAGAAAGCTGTTGCGGGAGAAGTCTTGATGGAAAATATTTCAACAAAGTATCATATTGATGATATTTTTACAAAAGCTATGTCAAAGGAAAGGTTTGTTGAACTGAGGCTATAACTCTATGTTCAGCCTCCTCCCATGACATCCTAAAAATTTATAAGGAATTCTCCCCCACACTGATTTGGATTATGTAGACAAAGGGTGAGAGTAATTAACAATGTTTACTTGAATTTATTTTGTGACTCAGAAGCTGTGGTAATCATATAATGTGGGAGAGAGAAAGAAAATTGAGAGGGGAAAAGGAAAGTGAGAAAGAGAAAGATAAAAGTTGAGGGTGAGTTTGAGTAAGGTGAAGTTTATGCTTAAATGGTCTCAAAATTTTCTTTTCACCGATGGATGGAAATCCTTCAAAAACATTACTTTATCCACTAGTGTGGTGTCAGGACACTCTCTTTATTGGAAAGTATATGTTTTGGTAAATTTCAAGAACCAGAGATGTGAAATTTTTTTTGAGGTGGAAATTTGTAAACAAGGGTTGCCAAAAAAATCCCAAGGGGGATATTGAAGAACATATGTGGTGTAGTGTTTTTAAAAAGTAATGTATTTGTTAATAACTAATATTTTTGTTAAATAATGTTTTTGAGTTACAAAAAGTTGATGTTTTTGGATGGTGATGTTTTTCTTAAAGAGGATGTTGTTTAAGAATAAGAAGTCAGAAGTTAAGGAAGTGCCTAAAACTTTATAAACAAAATTAGATGATGTTTTGATGGTCATAAAGTTCTCACATATCATGAAAAGTTTCATGATAAATGTTTTTGATGAAATGGTGAAGAGGATTGACGTTTTTCACTATGAAAATTTTTGATAAAATTATGAACTTGTATTCTGAACCCAAAAACCAGAACCTGAATTCTAATCCCGAAAACCAGAACCGGAAATTCGGAACCTGTTTCCAGAACCTGAAATCCTGAACCAATTTTATGAACCTGAAATTAGGTGCCTGCTTTCAGAACCTGATATCCGGAACCTAAAATTCAGAACTTATTTCCTGAACCTATAATCCAAAACTGTTTTTCTAAACCTGAAATTCAGAACCTGTTTCCTGAACCTAAAATCCTGAACATGTTTTCTGAACGTGAAATTTGTAACCTATTTTCTGAACCTAAAATCCAGAACCTATTTTTGGAACCTGAAATTTGGAACCTCTTTCCCGACCCTGAAATGTAGAACCTGTTTCCTAAACCTGAAAATCAAAACCTGTTTTCAGAACCTGATTCCTGAGAAAACCATAACCAAATTCATGAACCTTAAAAATCAGAACCTGATTTCTGAACCTAAATATCATATCATGATTCCTGAACCAAAACCCCGAACCTAATTCTTGAACTTGAAAACCAGAACCTGTTTTCGGAACCTGATTATTGAGAAAACCAGAAAATGATTTTTGTACCTAAAAATCAGAACCTAAAAACAAGAACCTGATTCCTGAACCTAAAAACCAGAACCTGATTTCTGAACCTGAAAACCAAAACCTGAATTTTTGAGAAACCTTATGGAGAAACCTGGATCCTACTTCTGAGCATGTTTCTGGGAAACTCAGATCCTGCAAACTAAGGATGTTTTTGAGATTAAGGAAACATTCCTTACAACAAAATCCCTTAGATAAAAAAATATATTTATAGAAAGAAAATTTTATTACAGAATGTTTTTTCAAGAAGATTTTAGAGTCGAAGAAGTCAAAGTATGATCAAGAAACTTTTAGAACCTTAATTCTGAACCTCATGAAAATTCTGAGCAGCATGTTGAGAAAATTGTAATGACAATTATGAGCAACATGTTTAGAAAACCAAAATTACAATTATGAGCAACATGTTGAGAAAACCAGAACTGAAATTTTTCCCAATTTAGAACCTCATTTCTAAGTAATTCAGAACCTGATTTCCGAACAATTCAGAACCTGATTTTTTAGCATTCTTCTGAGAAAATCAAAACCATGATCCATATTTATCATTCTAAGAATGATATGAAGAGTTCATGAAAACCTGAATTTCAACATTGTGTAAATCTCGGAAAAATTTAAGGAGATTTGAAGAAGTCAAATATTGAAGGTTAAACGTGATATATTTGTGGAGTTTTTGATATTTGAGGAAGCGGGAAATATTTTCAAGATTCCCACTTTTGTTTTCTAAATTTCTTATAAATATGTTCACAGATAATTTACACATATTTATATTTACACCCGCAGAAAAGGCGTAGCACTAAATAATTCAAATTGAAATGTTCCTACAATCTTGAAAAATTTTCTTGAGTGTTTAAGAAGAAGATAATTAGAACCATCTTACCTTGCTAAGGAGATCAAAATTATCTTTAAGATGTTTTCATGATTTTTTAGTATAAGGAAATTGGAACAATCATTACCTTGTTGAGAAGAACAGTTTCAGAAAACTATATTCAAGATAACCAGATAGAATATTTGGAGTGATCATTTGTAGAGCAGCTTCAACAATGTTCTTATTCTTGTGTTTGGCACATTCGTTCTTTAAGAAAACATTGTAAACAGACAGGAGTTAGTATAATCTTTCTTATCAGCAGATATAAGGTGTCTAATTGGAGTTGGCACAAGTTGTATTCATATATTTATTATATTGGATGTCCATAAACCCATGAGAGTGGATATGTCAAGGACGTAGGTTCTCTTATTGGGGCAGAACCTTATAAATCTTGTGTTCCCTTCTTTCATTACCTTTCGTACATTCTTGAGTTTCTTGCTAAAGGTTGACAATGAAATAAATATTAACAGGTTGCAAGGGTTAAGTTTCTTAATGTTTGGAAACTTATAAAAAGTTTATCAACTGATTCAACCCCCCCTTCCCCCTTCTGAGTTGTTATTTGATCCTTTTAACTTTAGATAGTTTCCCAATTATCCATGGAATAATTTTTAATATTGAAAATGAAATAACACGGGTTTTTAAATGATTAAGGTATATATTGGGAATTGACTTGGGTTAATTGAAAAAATTAACCTAAATAACAAATGAATAACTTGGGTAAATATGAATGAAATGGGATAATGAATTTGAGTTCCATTTAACTAGTTAAATATAGAAAATGGTGGAATTTTTAATCGTATGTTGGAATTTATGGATTTGTGTAGTGGTCATGTGGTGTGTTTTATATAATGATGAAAACATTTATGATGGATTATATGTGGTTAATTGGTGGTGTGGTGGTGTGTTCTATCATAGTTTTTTTCATTAAATAGATTGGTTTTTTTATTATAAACATTATGTGTTTTAGGTTATTTTTATACCTTCCACAACTGAGTTGGATATCCTAACCATACCCAAAGGATATGGGTTTTAACTGTTCTACCTAGCATCCACGATGGTGGTGATATGGATGGTGGCTACCCCCTATTCATCTATCTTCCTTAAGTGGAATTAATGATATAGTGTTGTGTTGGTTATTTCCTAGTATTGATGTGATCTGATGAGGATATGATAGGTGTTGGGGTTCATGTATTATTAGGGGAGGGAATGTGGTTTATTTCCTTCATGTTTATGATATCTACTTCTCTGGTTATTTGGAGAGATGTGATGTGATTTCCCACAAGTTTTTAGGTGAGATATAATGTAAAGGACCTAGTGTCTTTAGATGAGATTTGATTTAGAGATACCAAATACGATCACCAGATGCTCAAAATTGTAATGGTTGGGTAGGTCGGTATGCATCCTAGTCCACATCATTGTTTGATCTTTGTGTGATATGATATGTATAGAAGGTATTAGAGCTTGTAAATTTGAAATTTGGGAATGACAATCAAAACTCTATGGGTAAGTGATAATAGGAAACCTTTTTATGTTTCTTATATTGTATTTTAATATTGGTTTTTTTAATTTGGAGTGCAATCTATAGTGGGTCTGGGATTTGTTAATTTAGTTGTTTATGTTCTTGTGGATTTTGTTATTTATTCAACAGTTTCTTAGTTTTTTTCTCGCACATTCACTATATACCTTGTATATAATCCTACTCATTATACTTATATTCTCACCATTTGTATATAAATTATTTTTAGTGATTCTAGGAAGAAATTTTGGATTTAGATAGACATTTATAGATTTGGTTGGAGCTATAGTTGAGTCACTTTTTTAGGAATTTTCATTACGAATTCACATAGGGAATTTTATTATATTGGTTGTAATTGTTAATGAATTCTGGGATAGTTTTAGGATAACATTTATATTCTCTACTAAATTATCTTGTTGAGTTTTTATCCAATACCTTTATCCTATATTTTTATTGGGGTTCATTCCTCCATATGTAAGATTTTTATACCCAAGGTTGTTTTCTCCAACACGGATCTTATTAGATTCAAGACCATAGGGTCATTATCTCTCTTCCTTCATTATAGGATAGAGAGTGGTACCTAAAGATCGAGGGGATCATGGAATAGTGCTATCATATATTTTGGTTGAGATATATGATAGTATATGGATTTAGAAATTATGAGGATCGAATGGATTTTTTTTAAAAGAGTTCTAGTTGATATTACATCATTATATAGTCTATGGAGACTAGCTAGAGCATGGGATTTTAGGGAACCCATTATCTTGTGCCAGGAGTCTGATCTTATTTAAAGACCATTTTATGTGTAACTGCATAAAATGTGGTGATATAGTTCTAGTAAATAAAACATTATTGATTTTGTACATGTCTGAATTTTGTAATTATGGGAAATTAATATGAATTAGTTAAATTATAAAATTATAAAATTTCATGCTATCATGCATAATATTCCTCCATGATTTTCAGGAATTCATATTAGTCATCATCAATGAGTAACAAATGAATATGTTGTTTATTGGGATGATCTAGTTAATCATTGGAGGATTAGACCAACTGAGGAGGATAAGGTATAGTAATGTGCATTGCATTCCTTTTAATGGAATAGATTGAGAAATTATGAAGGGGGAATCATAAATCATGGGACAGAGTACGGGTAGGAGGATCTCAAGATTGTTTTAATATTCATTAAATCTTGAGTTCAGTTTTCAATGACATTAGGAGTTAGTCATTTTTGAGGAGATTCACATCATTGGGGGATGATTCACCTTTGTGAGAAAAAGAGGAATATGTTTTATATCCATAAATTCCAAATGAGATTCGTCTATTGTTCTAACATTTTACGAAAATGCTAGAAATGTTGTAGGATTTGATCCCCCTTAAGTAGGGAATCTGGACTGTGCTATATATTAGTATAAAGGTCAAACACCTCTTACACTTCACCTCCAATGACTTTTTTATCAGTATTACAAATAACAGTATAATGAGGAGACCTTTCCCCTAGTGATCAGGTATTCATTCACACATTTTTATGATTTCTATGTACCTAGAGGTAAAAATAAATGTATAGGTTATTGAGAATATACTATATCTATGAGTTGATCCTAAAGATAGTGTCAAATGGGGAATTTCAAGGAGAAAATCTTCAGAAATTGAGAAATAGGTTTCTATGATGTCAAGGTTTTGACCAATGATGATCTGATTATGAAATATATTTTCACATCCATATCGGAAAGGTGGGTTCCAAGCATCTATCAGGACCTTTTCATTTTTGTGCTATATTTTTATGGTACAAGGACACCATTATTCTCATTATCTGACAATATAGAGAGTCCAACATTAGAGATGTGTTTAGGAACCTTTTTGGTTATAGCTTCATTTTCCTTCATGGAAATTTCAATAGTTGGTACATTCAGTGCTTATTTAATAGCTGAGGGAATATGGTGGTGAGAGGGGGAATCCTCATTATGTTCCTTGAATATAAGGACCTAAGACAAATAAAGGTGGTGGAGGAATAAAAAATATATAAATATAATATTGGAATGGTCAACTATACGTGTTGGAGGTAGCAGTGGTAATAGGGAAAAAGGTTTCCATATGTGCGATCAGTTTGATCATCTACCATTGTTTATGACTTTTTTACTCTGGATTCTCATAATTATTTGTTTCTCATACTTTTTTGTTACTTGGGACTATATGTTGGGAGTATTCACTTTCTCTTGGATATTATACATTGGTTGGAGGTCAATATAATTTATTTTATGTGTACTAGATATGTAGGCTATTGATGGGGCAACACCAGCCAATGGGAGAGGTCTTCATCATATAGACAGATACATATGATGATATCATTGGCATGGATTTGATTGTTTATTTTCATATTGTCATTTAATACTTACATAGGATATTTTTTGTTTCTCATGTTGAGGGAGAGTTGGTAGACTTCATTGGAAAGAAAAGTAATCAGATGGGTGTCAAGAAATTAGATCCTCTTTTGTATCAATTGATAGAGTTGCCTATGTGAGAACAATTAGAGGATATCCCTACATTTTTTTATGTCTTACCATATTTAATCTGAAATGATTTTATGAAACTAAACTTTCCAAGAATTAAATTTAGTTTGGGATAGATTTTAACCCAGGTACTTTATTAATTTTTATGGATCACTATTTAATGGTTCGTGTGGAACTATGATATTTGATGTTTCATGTGGATGATTTGATGTAGAGGGGTTTCTTATGACCTAGTGTCTCTTCTTGGGGTTCTAAAGTGTTTTTCACTATTAAATAGGATGATATTTTATGGGTTTTCATGTACTACTGATTGTCGAATAAGGTAATGGCCAGAAATCGTTACCCTCTTATGGGGATAGATGTTCTATCATGCCAACTGAAGGGAGCCAGTTAGTCTTTTAAGGTCAACGTGTACTACGAATATCACTAGATGAGGGTGAAATATGATTATATAATGAGAATTCATTTTGATGTAGTCATGGTAACATTGATTTTATGGTCGTTTTTTAGTATGAAAAATTCCCCAGATGTGTTCATGTGGTTTATTAACTATACATTTTGTGAGTTCTTCGACTGTTTTATATTCATTTTTTACAATGATTTCTTATTATAATCAATGCTTGAGTAGTATAATTTCAATTATCATATAGATGTATCGGGGGTTATTTTTTCACAACCTTGTCTATAGTACTCTATCCATGTTTATGTTTTCAATAGAGGAGGTGTATTTACATTGAAAAATTATGTATTATCTAGGTTTAGTAGTAGACCCATCGAATGATGAATCATCTGTTTCTTGGGGAGCCCCTAAGAATGGGAAAGTGGTTCATAGTTTTCTTAGTGATTTCAATTATTATAAAGGGTTTCTATCTAGTCTATTTCATGATCCGTCACTATTTTTAGTTCTAATTGGATGGTTCAAGATGTTTTATATACTAACGAGTTCGAGACAGTGTCTAGTTACCATAAAGAAAAGTTAGTAATTTATTTGGTTCTTCAGTTTCATAAGGTGGGCATGATGGTGGACATATTCTATAACTCTTCCCATTTGGACTCTTGATGTGTCTTAATGAGAAATATGGTGGTTATCTCTTATGGGTGTAGTAATATACATCCAATTCACATAACTATTCCACCAATCCTCTTAATCTATTGGTTTTTTTTAAACTGATGTTATGGTTTCATTACCTTATCAGTTTCCTATTTTTGGATTTCATGGATCACAAGAGAATGTGTCTTATTTCAACAAAATTTGATTTTATTAAATGGATTCCGATGGATGTTTTTCAGGAATATGATTTTGAAATAGCTTACACCCTGGGAAATGGTATTTTTTACTCATGTAGTGACATTGATATCTCAATTAGATGTGTTTTGGGGGTCTACCAATGTTAAGAATGGGATGGAGGATATTTTAGTGATGTATCAAGATAATGGGGATATTAATGGTCAAAGTTGTATTTATCATATAATGGTGGATTCATCCTTGTTGAGGTATGTAGATGTTACTTAGTGGGGAGAATCAGATGTTGAGGTGATTCTTGGTCATTTTATCCACAGTGGTACTCCTGAGGGTAGGTTAGGGCATGGTCAGAACTGGGTTTTGTTTTAGTGAAGGATATATAATATATTCGAATTATGTAACTAATAACCCTATAAATTCCATATCTCACATTTATTGGTGAGTCGTGTTTTATACAATATTAATGAAGGATTACATATGTGGTTTTAGTTGATTGGGATGAAATGGTCATTTAAAGAGTTTGTGGAAATGTTTCTAGTTTGCAAGTAGTTGAAATTATAACATCGTGTTCATGGAGTTGTTTACATTCCTTTGTTGTTTATGAGTGAACATAGGAGGACATACTGATGTATATCATCTTTGGGTTGCCTTTGGAATAGGAAAAATTTCAATCGTTTTTGGTGATAACAGACAAACAAATCATGTTGGCTAATTTTTTTGGTGATATGTGATTTAATTGTCATGCATATCATAATACGGTTTTATATAGATGAAATGGTTAGGCTTAATAGATCACATAGTACCATCATCTCTAATTATGATCCTTTTATACCATTAATGTATTTAGGGTATTGCAACAAGATTTTTTCTCCCAGTTGTTCCTTAACACTACTATACACCATCATATTTTAAGGAAAATGGAGCTAACCATCTAGAAGATGGAGGATATGTTGCATTATTATGTATTATAATTTGGTTAATTATGGGTAAGGAACCATCCCCCAGTTTAATTTACATATAACAATTTTTTCACTCATCCATTATGATCGATCTGTTTGAGGAACTATTTGGAAATTTATGTCATTCTTTATTATGTTTAATGGAGGTTTGAGAGTCAATGGTTTTTTGTTCGAATATAGTGTAGAGAATGACTGATAAGATTCATTTGGCTTTTAACATCGTGAGATTTTAAAAAATATTTTCAATAGAGCATACAGAATGCAACCCAGAGCTTAAACAACCCCAAAATATTGTAAATTAAATATGACCATTATAACTTAGTCGTTAAATTGTAGGGTATAATTAGTATTAGTAAAAATAATGAAATATATATTGGACCAACTCATTATAAATTTATTAATTAAATATTTTTTAATAATCACTTGATTTTCTGTAAAATAATTTTCTTCATCAAAGATATTTTTTCTTCATAAATATGTTTTCTTACTTTTTATAAGAATATTAAAATTAATTTAAAGAAAATAGAGAAAAATTATTTATAAAAATTAAATTCATATTTGGATTCATCATTAAAAAATTATCTTAGGATTATTTTTTTATAATTTTATAAAATGATTTAATTTTTAATGAATTGTGAAAAAATACATCATTTTATTGAAAAGATTATTTTCATTTGAAGTATTTATATAGTAAAATTATATTTTTTATTAGTTTTAAGATACCATTAAATACTTATAATATAAATTTTTTATTTAAATTAGTTTTAAAGAAGAATTTATTATATATTCATTTTATACATGCAAAGGGAATTTTTCTGAAAAAATATTTATTCATTGCATTTTCTATGATCAATTTTAAATTTAATTTTGAATAATTTTTAGATATAATTTTAAAATATTGATTATATATTTTTTATCATAAGTTCAAACTTTATCCAATATAACCCTTTTATTTTTTTCAATAAGAATAGTACCCTTAATATTTTACGTCACAAAAGTAAATGGTAAATCATGTAATTTAGGTTAAAAATAAATTGATAAATACCATAAAATGTCCCAAAAACATATATATATATATATATATATTTATGTGTATATCTCTACCATTATCATTTTATGGTATAATTTATGACATTTTAGGGTACTTTTATAAGATTATGAACATTATATTATTTTGTGTAATGAAAAGTCTAACATGTCCCTCTATTGTTATTAATATGTGTAATGTTATTAATATGGTTTAATCAAGAGGATATGACTAGTTATAAATTTTTTTAGGAAATTTTAATGTATTATATATATAATGGTATTTTTTTAACTTTTAGTGAAGATGTAATTACCTAAAATTCATGCACAACACTGATGCATTTTTTACTCAATAAATTGAAAAATTAAACAAATAATATTCAAAATATTAAATGTAACATAACATAAATTAAATAATGAGATATAGGAATTTTATAGAATAATATTAAATTATAGGGATTTATGAAAATATTAGGTTCAATGTTATCTTATGTTATTTGTATTATTGATGTCAATGTAATGAATAGTGTCAAAATTGACAATAATGATATTTTTTGAATATAATATTATATTAATTTATTAAAAAATACTAAATATATCAAATATTGGAATAGAGGATAATATATAGTTAAACGTTCATCCCTTATGAATTTATAGTCCATTTGGAATCATTTTTTTCAGGAATAGTCATACTATATGTTAATATTTTGAGAAATTCCATGGGTACTCCTCACTTCAATTATAAAATGGAAACTCCTATCTCACTTATTGACACCAAATTGAGCCTCCTTGGTAATAATATTCAAAAAACTCACTCTTATAAACTTTTCTATTCAATTTCTAGAGGTTCAATTCTTGTCAAAAGACCAACTCCAGATCCCTTAAGAAGTTATCTAAAGGAAGCTTGCCGAAGAAGAGGTAATCGTCATTACAAACTCTTTAAAGTTTATTTATTCTTATAATTACAAATCTTCTGTTTTTTTATACTAAAATAATAAATCCATTATCATTAATATATAATTATTTTATTATGTTTATGATAAAACCATAGTCTACCTTTTATCCATCCTATGAAAAAAATCATTGTGTGTCCGTACAAACAACTTACGATCTGTATGTAGCAGTTGAGTTTATTTTTCATCACCAATTTACATGTCTATTTATAAAAATGGGACTGATTAATATATATGATATATATAAAATAATGCTTATTATATAAATATTAATTATTCTTCTCCATTATTTTATTCCATTGATCGAAATAATGAAAACTGTGTTCATGCATTAGTATGGCCTACTGTCTCCATGAATGGTGTAATTCCTTTTTTATATCTATACTTATGGATAAATATATGTATATATATATATATATGATTATTTATCCATAAATAATATTAATGAGATGATGGAACTACATCCAATTCATAATAACTAGAACATTCTTGAAAAAATATTCAAGGGAAAATGAATCATTTAACACCCAAAACAAGGGGTAGAAATGAAATATTACTAAAAAATGGGTGCTAATATGTTATATAAGGATTATATATGTTATAAAAAATATTAATATAGGTATATTATAAATTAATAAAATGATTTAAATAATTATATATGAGGTTAAATAATTTTTATCTAAAGGAAAGTGCAAGGTAAGGTTTTCTAGTCTCACAATTATTTCTGTGATACATATTTCATATTCAACACTTATTTATTTATTGTGGTTTATATAATACACATTGAATTTTTAATATCATTAATCTCTTTATATTAATATTATTTATTTTTTGGTTGAAGTAAATTCTTTCACGGGGCATATGAATCAAAAAAACCTAGCTGGTAAGGGCTTAATTCAAAATCACAACATTATTCAGGATTGTTTATGTTTATGTTTATATTGTGGAAAATTTCTATTCCATGTACATTTTTTGAATAAATTATTTTCAAAAATTATTCCAAAATTATCCAACCCTTATTTAATGAATTTTTTTAAAAAATAACTTTTTACGAAAAAATATAAAAGGAATCTTCCTATCATTTTCCAAAAAAGGTGCATTGACTTTTCTAACAAAATACATAATGAATTTTTTTAACTTATAATGTAACACCCGAGACTTTTACGTTATATAAATCATTAAAGGAATCTTTTTCTACACAACACTTTCTGGGCTTGCTCTACACGAAATCACGACCTTCCTCGATAGCTTGCGTCGTACGCAATGCCGAGTTTCACTAAACATCGATATGCTATTAAAATATTATTTAAACTAACCATTATGAATAGTAATAACCACTTTTTGAAATTTTATAAATTTTATTTTTCAAAATGGACTTCATTTTTGGATTCGGAATATCGAAATTAGCCTAGGGTGAAATTTTGGTATTTTTCTGAAAACTTTCAATTTTTGATGAATAGTGAAACCACTAAGTGGTAGTTAAAAAAACTGAATTTTTCATAAAACTTAATTTTACCGCTTCTGTGAGTGTAAATTCAAAAATCCAAGAGACACGGTTGATGTCAGTAAGTAAAATTTTGTTCAATGAGATGAAAATAATTTTTTGGTGAATAGTAACTTTTTACTTTTTTTACCACAGTTAAAAGTAAATAGGATAATTAAGGGTAAAAATGATATTATTATTACCCTAACACATGTCCTAATTCTATTGGATAAGTTTAATTCGACCAAAAACAACCTTAGGAATAAAATATGACCATTTAGTCCCACTTGGATTAGATTAGGACATTTATTATTAATTTATTTAAAGAAGGGTTAAAATAGTTAAAATCAATGTTTAATAAGTAAATAATTTTTAATATGGGGATATACATAAGATAAATTCAGATATAAATATTAATTAGAAAGATAAAAATATTTCCTACATAATGGTATTTTATTTGTAATTTTTAGACATTGAATAATTTAATTTATTTATGACACAATGATGATGCAGTAATTATCTTATTAATGAAATATTGACATAATTGATGTTATAAACACCAAAATAAATGTAATTCGAGACTTTTTATGAATTCTAATAATTTTCTAGGTTACTATGATATATTAGTGTTGATTTAATCAACTTTGTCGAACATATAATTCTGTTATGACTTTCACAAAAATCATATATCAAATAGCGTCAAAATTGACACAAAATAGTTTTTAAATAAAATATTATATTATTAATTGTTATTTTATTCCCAAAAATCTAAGGTTCTGCCAAATGACTTATATAAGGATATATATATTAATAATAAACAATTTGTGGTTCGTTTGGCATGTTATAGTAAGTGTATTAACCATATATTGTAAGAAAACAAAAAGACACGGTAAAAGATAAATTATTTAACTTAGAGTTAAATCTAATTGATAAGGTTAAAATAATAACCTAAACTTGTCAAAATCCTATTGGTTGATATTATTTAGACCCATCCCAACTTTAGCTTCGAAATAAGACCCTTTGGAACTATTATAAACCGATTTTGACTTTAATATAAAATAATATTTTGAGATATTCCTAAGGTGCCCCTCTCCTCCCTTATAAAAGGACACCTCCCCCCCCCCTCCTCACACCGATTTGAGCACTCAAGCTCGGCCAACCCCTAACCAAATCCCTTCTCCACTTCCGTAGAATAATCCTAGAGGTCCTGGTCTTCTTCAAAGACCAATCTTAGTTCCCTAAGTAAAGGATTCAAAGAGGCATTTCAAAGAAGAGGTAATATCCATTACCGATCTTTTCAATTTCTTTCTTCTTCAAATTCTTCTTCTTTAGTTGTTTCATTACAAAGTAATAACATCAGTATTACTTACATACCGATATGTTATTATAAATATGAAACAACCCCAATTCACCTTCTATCCATCCTATGGAAAAATGAAATCACCGCGCGTGCGTACGTACGGAATACCGTCTCTACGCCGTGGTGTAATCTATTTTCCACCATCACCTTACAAGGATGGGTATAATGGTGTAATGAGTAACTATATATGATAATTATAAAATGATATTGATACTGAAATATTATAAATACACTTAAATACAATTCCACGATCTTGGGAATGATATCCTCACTCGTGCGTACGTACGGAATACCGTCTCCACGATGTGATGCGACTCGTTCTACATGATCATCATTACATAGTAATTATATAAATGAATTGAATGAATAAATATGATATATGTTACACTAATAACATTCTGGATATAAGGTATCTATAACCATAAAATAATAATGAGAATTGTTTTGACAAAACATGCGTAAGAACAAAAGGAAATAAAGACCCGAATAACAAGTAACAATGAGATATTATTAATAAGAAGCTAAGAATATGACCATATATGATATCATATCAATATTTATGATTCTTTAATAAGTCAATAAAATTATTTAAACCATTATACAGGAGGTTCAGACACTTACAAAGCAAGTCGGACCTAAGGTAAGGGAAATATCACAATCTCATTTTTATCCGAGATTGTTTATACTTTGAAATTTACTGGGGTGTATTTTATCATCCACATCCATGTTTCCCCAATATGTAATATTATTTCCATCCACCTACAATTTTTTAAATCCAATGTTACCCTTCGGTGAGTTTTTATTAAAAGATATGAAAGGAATCTTTTGTCATTTTTCGTACGACGTACTTTTTGACTTTTCCGACAAAAGTACGAGAAGAATGTTTTTTTAACTTATACGGAATGAATGGATTTTTAAAACATTATTTCCAAGAAGCTTCCTTTACAAGTTTTCAAGTTTATTTTTAATCAACTTCGTTTAAATTAAAGTCGTATGACATGTTAAGAAAGGAAAAATATTTTTGAACAAAAAAGGATATTTCCCTCAAGAATGGAGTTCAAGTGTTTTATCAAAATTATTTTCCATCTAAGATAATAATGGGTTCTGTTTTTATCCCTATTATTACATTGATTTGATCATGTTGTGATGGAATCATTTTTATGAATTCCTTTATCTTATATGAATTGTTTTATGATGGCATGATGTTTAAGATTCCCATTTGTATTACATGGGTTATGCAATTATGTATGATTTATGATTTTGTGGCACACATAAGAATGGTATCATTATGAGATGGGTGGGACCTATATCTCCCTCCAATGAATTGGCTAAAGATTTTATATCTCATGAGATAGACATGGCTGGAACGGTAGGTTATACTGGTTCAGTGAAACAGGACTGGAACGAGGGTGACTCGGTTCAGAAAGGGACTTTGTCCACAAAGATAGTCTTGGCAATGAGTCTTGACTAACATGAAATGATTTTATATGATTATGTGTGTATGCCAAAAAGTTTCTTGTTTTATGTTATGATTATTGTGATTACATTTCACTGTCATGATTTATCCCATGTTATGAAATTATGATCTCTTTTGCAGGTTAAGATTTCCAAAAGTTATGTGCTTGTGTATACGATGTGATTGATATTTCTTTTGTTTACCCTTACTGAGCATTTGAGCTCACCCTTTTGTATGTTTTCTTACCCCAGGTCAGGAAGAAGTTTATTAAGTAGGATATTCCAAAAAGGGACTCTAGATATGATGAAATAAGTGGGAGGCAAAGTTGATGCATTATGAACCAGTTGTTTATGTTTTCCAGTTTCTAAAGACACTATACCTATACGGTCCTTTAGTGGTTTTGTTATATGTTGTAATAAGTATGCTTCAATTTTGAATTATTAACAATGTATGTAAAGTATGGGTCGTTATATATAATTATTGAGATTCATTACCCAGCATCATGAATTCATATTCATTTGAAACATCCTTTACATTTTTACATTTTTATCTTAAAATAAAATCCTTTCCTTCCTATTTTTGATGCTTATTTTTTAAATTGAATTTCAAAATGAATAAGATATTTTTAATCATGATTGATTTTATTGATATTTTTATTTTTATTTTACTCATCAATTAAAAAAATCCTTTATTTTAATTATTCAACACTACATATATATTTTAGTGATATAATCCTTTGAATCATTCACTTACTCATGATCATTGTATACTTTATTTCTCTTAAATATACATATTCCTTATAGAATGAATATTATTATTGCATAAAATGTATACCATTATTACATATAGTGATTACACTGAATTTTATTTGAATGACTAGGGAAATAATTTTAAATCCATATTAGTTACTATGTATTTATATTTTATGATTAATAATATTAATTCATTATTTAAATAAATCATTTTGAAAACTCATGAATTCTTTGGACCTACAGTGATGACTGGGAATCAGAATTATATATCCCCTTGATGCATCGCTAGCTCTAATCAGACAAATAAACTGGATCAATTATATTGGGTTTTTCTTAGAGAATTTTACCATCATGGAAATTTATTTGATGTTAGAGGTATCATGATCCTGAGAACATGTCTTCTAATAATTAATAATTTTTTTTAAGAATGTAGTTATTATTATCCATGTTATTATCACTATGATATTATTTCAAGATAATTTCCATTCATAGTTTATTGATTAAATATAACTTGTTTTTAGTTATTTAACTTTCCATATTTACTATACTTCATCTTATCATTAATGTTAATATATTTAAATGGGATGTGTTTTAATTTATTTACCATTAGATATTGATTATACTTATTGATTATAGATTCTTCCGTTGCACCTAACCCTTTTTGTGCATTTGAGCTCAAACCTCTCAGAGGTATTATATTACCCATGATATGAAGAATTGTTTTATAACTGATATGAAGTGTAATTCTAATGTGAATAATAGTTTTATCAATTAATAATTTTTTAATTTTATGTTTAAAATTTAATGTGAATTTATAGTAAGTATCTTGTTAACCATGTTTACTAAACTATTTGGTAATTCCGGATGTGATTCCATGTGTCTTAATATAATGGTCTAAAATAACTACTGATTCAGAACTACTAGAGTTTGAGTTGTCACATGGTTGAAGAGAGTATGAGGGTGACACAACACCATCAGATGCACTTTTATGATCATAAGTGTTGGCCCTTGGAAATTGAGGTTAGAGGCTATGTGTTCTTGAGGAATTCCCCTAAATGAGGAAGTGGATGTTTGGAATGGGGTAAGCTTTATGCAGAATTTATTGGGGATTTTGAGGTTTTGGGTGTGTAAGTAAGTTATAATATCAATTGTAATGACTATCATTGATGGATATGATCCATGATTTTTCCCATGTGTCCCATATTCATAGGAAACATCATGATTACTCCAAATTATTGACAAGGAAGAGTTATATACCATGGATGACATAATTTAGTGGAGATACCAGTAAAGATCTAGGATCATGAAGATAATGTGGTTTAAGGGAGAACCATCACCTTGGTTTTCATGTTTTTGAGGTATGGTTTCATAGAATATAGTACATGGGAGCATGAGACAGAAACATGTTCCATGTACCCAAATCTATATTGAGTTTTTTCTTGCATTTTTTATTTTTCAATGTAAATTTTGTATCCTATTGAATTATGAGATGATATTTTTTGTTAAATTTTGGTGATGTGTTTGAAACAATAAAGGATATGGAGAATGTAAAACCATGTAAATAATTGAAACATGTTTTATGATGACACATTTTAAAACAATGTGAGTGAGTTGGAACCTCCCAAATAGGATAATATCCTGATATAAAAGATGAAATTCCTTGATTTTTATTCTTAGAGAAGTGATGTGTGTTGGTTATGGTAATAAATGCATTGAGTATTAAAGAGTTTGAAATGTTTGTGTGGATAGTTTTGTGGATAAGAGTTGGTGTGTGTCTATAGTGAGGTGAAATTGGGTTGTTCCAAGTGGGGAATGGTGATGTGGTTGTGTGGGGTGTTCTGTGATCATTTTGGTTTTGTGTGTTTAGATGATGATGATGTTTGAGGTGTAAGAAGATCCCTGATAGGTATATCATAGGGTGGTAGTTTGGACCCTCTATTTTATTTTGTGTTTGGTTTTGATTATCATGAATAGGAATCATTTGAGAGGTCTCTAATATAATGTATTAATGCTTATGAGCATGTTAATATAATAGTTTTGGAGGTAGAGGATCTATTAGGAGTCTTTAAGAGGGGTTTCTCCACTGAAATACACATGCCATTGGAAATTCCATTTAAGGAACATATCATCTGGACTAAACACAGGCCAAAAATGAAAAAAAATCCGCCTAACGATATATGATCATGAAGTTAAAATCCTTTTCCATGGATTCCAGGACACCGTATAAGTTGAAGTGGTTACATTCATATAGCATATGTGTGTTGATAAAAATCCATTTCCTTGTTAAGTAATTGAAAATATCTATTTATAAGGTGATAAATTTCAAAACAATTGACATCCTCGCTTTCTCCACACCTATAAATACCACTCCCCCCCCAATAATTTTGTAATGTGGCTTTCATAATTCATAGAAAGGATCTAAATTCATGAATCTATAACCTACACAAGTGATAGAAGATATAGATTCCAAGAGGTGTCCATCAATCATGAAATATAATCCCATGGGTACTTGAGTAACTCAAACCATGTTCGAGAAGCCTTTCATGAAGGTCCATGGCCTCCACATTAAAGGAAAGGCTTTTAAAGATATTGGGGTCTTTTGAGACAATTATCCTTCACAATATAAATCCAATGGGAACCAAAACAACACTCATAGGTGGGTCCAGACTATTTTTTGAAAGATAATAATTTTTCAGACCCATGTCTTTCATGAATCCTTGAACCTTTATGAATACATCAACCTTTTTGAACCCCAAACATTCATGTAACACATCCAATAGGCCACTCTATGGTATCTCCATTCATAAAACATCATTTCATGAATTTTGAGTGCCTAGGAATTATGTACCTATCCAAAACCAATTCATCCACGTCCTATTCTCTTATGTGACTATTAACGTCAAACCTTATGTCCACCATATTTAATTCAATCATGTCTAGGACCATTACCATTCCTTTTTATCCTAATAAATGGAACTTTAATGCCTCTTTATCTTAATTATAGGAACCCTATAATTGTGAACCCTAATTTCCACTCCTCCACAGTAGTGTTTATTTCATTCCCCACCCAAAGGTGCATGAGTGGTAAATATATAGGCCCAAATGGTGGCATCATTAAGAAAAATATCCAACATTTCCTATTAGGAAGGTCTTAGGCAAGATCCATATCTCTTATATAAAACTAGTCTCCATGGGTGTGGGCCCAACAAAATTTGTGTTGCATGATGTAAAACTACATAGCCAAATGTCTTATTTATATGATGTTAAAATGAATGATAACAACATTAGAACATGATGTAAAACAATATTATTACCATATTTTATTAATGTAATATGATCCATATTCAATCATCATGGGATGAAACATCCTTTTTCATTATAGTTTGATCCTCCTCCTACAGGTAGTTAACATAAATAATACTAAAACTACCCTTACACATTTGGTATGATGCTCAAACTTCCGTTAACTTACATGTTTATTCCTCACCCCATCCCTCATTGATTCTCCATCCATGATGTGAGCATCATTATCATATGTTGTTAAATTACATGGACATTTGTCATTGTAGGATCTTAACATTTCGAATCAAAGTATATTTTATTTATCCCTATATCTTAAATAGGGAACATATGACACCTCTATAAGGTTAAATCCCAATTTCTCAACAAACACGCAATACCTCTTTGAGGTCCAATATCAACATCCGAACATTCCATTCAAATTTTTATGTCTTATTCTTGGAAAATTAAATCCCCATAACATGAACATCATCCCCAAGGAAACAAACTAAAATCCACCTACCTCCCCATAGTGTGATCATATTCCATGTGCGAACACAATAAAATCAACCTACCTCTCCCATACTGTGAACATCTTCCCCATGGGAACACACTAAAATCCACCATCTTCTCCATAGTGTGAACATCTTCTCCAAGGGAACAAACTAAAATCCACCTACCTATTCATAGTGTGAACATATTATGCATGATGACTGAATAAAATCTACATACTTCTCTATAGTGTGAACATATTCCCCATGATAACACACATGAATCAACCAAAATTCCCCCATAAGATGTTAAACTTGTGAATAACATGTCTCCATAATATGTTCAACTAGTTCCCACATACAATATATACCCCCATAACATAAAAATACGATTCCAAGGGTAAAAATCCACATATTACATACACCACTATTTTCAAGAACCCTACTTCCAAAATGGGATACCTTGGGTTCCACACATAGGATGTCTCATATGAGTGATTCCTTTGACCTAAATATGGGAATACATTACATATTCCCAACACACCCAATGATCATAAATTATATAATATTCCCAATGTTACCATATAATATGATTGTAGGTTGATATCCTATTAAGATAGAAGTAGCATAATTAAATGGTTTCCATCCCCAGATAGAGTCACGAATGAGTTTCATGAACATGACTTAAATCATTGAGGGAGACCCAGAATAATAGATGAGCTCCAAGGATGAATACAAGGAAGAAGAACCCAACATCCCATCATTATATTTCAATTAAGGATCCAACATCCTAAACCATGGTGGTAGAGGCTTCCCGCCTTCAGAAAGTGGGGATACAAAGCTAGAAAAATCACATCAACATCTTGACGTGTAGCTCGACAAAAAGAATTAAAAACCAAAATAGTTAATATGTCATGAAATATTTCAACTTAAATAGTTAGTAGATCATTAATACTTGGAACCATCATATTTCAATCATTATTAAATCTATATATCTTACATCTGAACCCCACCAAACAGATTGTGGGCCGAGTATGAAACTCTGCTCCTACAACTATAGGTAAATGAAGGTTGTTGGGAATCCCTTATTTTAGGAATAATGGATGTGGAAATTCCCTCCACCTTATATAAGAATTAATAACATTTGGATCATTGGGAATTTCATTCACAGTACATTTACTAACAGCTACCTCGATATATCTACTAGACTCATTGCACAGTAAAGGTATAACTACACTCCACCATCAGGCATGGGGGATGAAATAATAATAGTGTAGCATTCCCATAACACTATTCTAATTCCATGACGAACTCTTCTTCCATTACTATTAGGTTCCCTCAAACCATGAAACTTGTGGATATAATATAGACAAGGGTAATTAACACCATTGTTTTTCAATATGAGCTAGAAGGGTTCATCCAAACCAGAGATATTTCTAAAAAAGACATGGAATTTGAAACACCACTCCAGAACTGTCACCTGTGAAACATGTGTTTTGGGGTGTCACAAAGAATAATGAAAATTAATTATTTTAGAATCCCCTCTCTATATGTCACTTATACAAAATCCCTTACACTGAAAAAGTAGTGTACATACAGGTAATTCCTACAGTGATTGCCACCATAGATCCACCATGGAGGGATCCCACAAAGCAATGCCAATGATTTTATCCCGCATCACAGGTCCAAGGAATGTTATATCTTACTTTTTACCTATCATCCATGGTTTGGAACACCCATCACTAAAACTGGGGTACTCCATAATCCCTTACCAACATGAGTCTTGTTCTCTATATCCAATGGGCACATCCACAATCAACATGTCTTAACTATCCCCCATAACAAATTTGTGGGGCCCCAACCTCACCTACATTGGACAAAGACACCAACTGCATCTTATAAAGGAAAATTTGACTCTCTAAACTATTTATTATACTAAAAAATGTCATGATATGTCCCATGATGCTAAAATCTCAATATAGTGGCCCTCCCCGTACTACCACAAATCGGTGCGGAGGTCCTCCCAACACTATGACTAGCTAGTGTGGAGTGCCTCCCCCTGTTGAATGCATTCAAGAACCTGATGAAACATCCCATAATAGGAGGAAAAAATCACCATGGGTTCATTCCCATAACATAGGTTGTAATGTTCATGGAAGAAACCTTAGGGACTCTCTTTAACATTAACTTAGGTCATTCTCATTCCATTCGAGATAGAACTGATTAAAGCATCATGTCCCCATAGATCTATTAGAATTTGTGACAATGGATGACTCGATGAGGTATTCATTACATTTATATCTAGATTTAGAGGTAGAGGCCAATAAATTTTAGCTAACAATCCCTGATTTTGAAGTAAATAAATCTCTAAATTCCACCTTTGGTAATATTTAGTGGAGTATTATTTAGACTCTACTCAAGGAATTTTTGTAAAACCATCTATATTGTATTCATATTTCATACACTTAAGCTCTACAATAATATTTTTAGAGACATTATAGTATATATTAACGACTTTAGATGATATTTATTGCTCTGATGTGACTTAGAATGATGTTTCCACTCCTTTTCATGTGGAAGTCTTAAACACACTATTCAACATGGACATGATCTTGTACGTGGATCTAGCATCAAAGGACATCCCAATTTTCATAGGAAATTTTTTTCCATGGTACCCCATCCCAAATAAAGTTATAAGTAATTCTAGTTTTCATCAATGATTACATTAATATCTTAAGAAGAGACAATTGGTTTTTTTTGTTCAATCAAGAGTCGGATAATCCTCTACATAATTATTAAGAGGAATTATACATATTTATGGACCCTTTGAATTTACGTGTCATGTAATAGCTACTAAAAAACCTTAATTGTTCCACACTATAGTCTCTAACTGAGGATAAAGGGTTATCATTTTTGAAAAAAAAATATATTAACTGCTAAATATACTTTAGGAATAAGAGTTTATTCTCATAGTAATCCATAAACATCTCAATCTCATCCACCAGTAGTTCATGTTGGTTGGCATCATAGAAATCCTTATATTACATTGCCTTAAATTGTTTGGATATCACAACCATTCTATAAAACCTTCTTCAATGTCCTTTGTTTTCATAGATGGGTCACGTAAGTGGCATCTCAACATGTGAAGATCAAACACAATGGGTAGTTTGTTTCCCTCCATTTCATCCATATCCCATGAAAATAGTGGGATCATCGGTTTATATTTCCCATTGATGATGAAAGTCGTTCTATTACCACCTCCATGGTTAATGACATAACTATCGACCACCCTAAGAATATTGAAAATTGGGCTTCAATGATAGGTCATGATAGGGAGAACCAATCCAAAGGGGTGACACAATACCAAGTAGATCCCCTAATATACACTCACACTCATCAGTATGGACAAGATTGTTTTCATTGGGAGTCACCCAATTGAGACATTTCCACCTACCTAATGATATCTTATTAAATGTAATTGTAATATTGAGCATATCAATCCATTTTATATCACACTAAAAACTGATTCAAACTCCAAAATTGATTCTTTTCTTGAATACCCTGATGTCTACAAGAGTCTTACTATTGAATGTATCTCGGTGTAGAATTTAGTCTATGATAATGTCAAGAGATACCAAATATATTCTCTAGTTATGCATCTAGTGATTATTTTATAGTGATCTCAGTTTAAACTAGGTGGCCCCATACATTCTATCTAGTGAAAAAAAATTGATTTCTGTTGAAAATGACCAAGATATGAGTCTCCCACTCTATCTAAGAAGAGAACTTTACCACACTGAGACTATGGATTCACTGAATCCCATGATTATGAACCTATTAGAGTGATTGTTACAACATATACTCACTAGGATGATGTGATTGATGTAATTATCACCCTCTAAGAGGCTTTGGAAACGAGTCAGGTGTAAATTCACATAAATGGAATGTCTTATTTGGAATGGGTAGACTAGATGAACTGACCAAAATAATTTGTAAACCCTATCATTATACCTTTTAATGGGGCATGTGATCCACTATAATATATAGCCGACAGTTCCTCATAGTGTAACCTAATATCAGATAATCTTGCAAAAAATGAAGCAACTATGACAAATTGCTTACACTCTAGAAGAAAACACATTCATTTTGTATAGTTATATTTCCCCTGTATCTCTATCCATTTGGGAGGATCTCCATAAATGGTTTCACTACGATTTTTACTCCATCATGTGCAAGACCAGAATCAAAGACCTCTGTATGTGCTAATAGAGGGTGATTGAGTGAGTTTCTAACTTCATTTCATGAAATAAATGAATCAAACACTCAATATATATATATATATATAGATTCCCCATAAAACTACTCAAACTGTATGTGGATAATTTCAATGATGATCGGGTCCCTACCCATATCTCCCTAAATAATATGAGCAGATTTTGATAATTTCCCATAAAACATCACCATCTAGAAGAATCCTTGATACAAACTAATAAAATTCCAATCCCATTCCCCTTAAAGCTCCCATGGGAAGGACAATGAATGATAAAATGGAAATATTTGTGAATGTATAGGCTATCAAGCCAAATTTCTTACATGAAAATTTTCTAGAAGAACATTTCAAAGTGAATCCTTGTAAGGAACAACATTTCCATGTCCAACCTCATTAGACACTATCTAACTGAGTTAAAACTTCTCCAGCCCCCTGTTAGGGATAGGAACCCATAGTTTCATTTATAGAAATAAGAAATAATACATACTCCTTCAAGTATGAACTGGTCTTGATTTTTTTCATATGCACCTAGGAAAAATTGGTTATGTTGTTGCAAGAATGTAAGAGACACCAATAGGCTAAACTCATCAACAATGTGAACCACTTCCAATAACATAGGATCCTAAAAAACATAATCAAATAATTCATTGATAATAAAGATTGGCTCTAATATTGAGTGGACTATGGACTAGAAAAATCAGTTGATGTCCCATCTTAGGTAGCACATGTCTCCGCTAACCCCAATATCAATAAAAAAATAATCTAGTAAGTAGGAATAGGCTCCCAACTAAGGAACACATGATAAAAACGATTGGTTTGAAAAAATGATAATCACTTATTCCAATGGAATATTTCATGCTCAAATGATCAAATAAACCTACTGGGGTGACCATAAGTCCTATGGATCAATAATCTACCACATCATCACAGCCTTACAGTTCTTAAAAAGAAGGAATCTGAAACATAAGATAAATCTAATTCCCCATTTAGTTTTGAATTCAGCCAACACTATTGAGAACATTGTGCCTCAAAAATTGGAATATATGCCCATAGTTCATCTAATTTAGTAATATTCCATTTATGAATATATGGAATAAAATTTTTCAATACTATCACACTGATAGATCCCTTCATGTCGCCCAATAATGAAGTGGTCCATGTGACCCCCTCATCTTTCCCTAGTCATCGTCACTGAAGAAGTGGTAGGGACCATAGAGGCAGGAATAATATTTATTATATCAACTCAAAATAGGTTTCTAATGCTATTGAAACCAAACATCATGACTCACATATGTATTAGTAATCACATCTCTCTCAAAATACCCTATTTGGTGTGCTTCTGTGAATAGATATTTTAGTTGATTGCATGAATTTGTCATGACCATTCTGTGATCTGTCGTGTCTAGCCAAATACCATTATCATCCATCATGTATCTATCCATAAGGTGTTTTGAGAAAAATATCTTACCATAATCGATGTACAACCAACACTATACATAAACCAGCATCTCTACTAATGGAAACATATATTCTCCCAGATAAATAATTACTCTCTATAGGGAAAAACATCCCCCTCACCCAGAAATATGATGTGTTGATCATAATTTATGGAAGACTAGAGAGGATCATGATCATAAGGGTTCTCGACCAGTAAAATGAGTTGTGTGAGTCCCTTATCAAATCCTAGAATATCTCCCTTCATTTTGAGACAGTGGTTGTTACTGAAGAGGGTTATTAGGTATATGAAGCTGAAGTGGATGAATGTCGGGACATATTTTTATTTTGTAAATAATATGAGATTTTTATATTTTATGGAATATAATACCACTATATATCATAGGCCAATTCAATGTTATGTAAATCCACCACTTCATGTTGGAAACTGGCTTCATGATCAATCACATCCCAACCAAAACACTATATAATATAGGGCTCATGGAAGGGGATTTGATCCCCTCTAACCTAATGATTTAGGGATATTACAAGAGATAGTATAATCCATGTGGAAATATTTATTTGAAGACTCAATTAGATGGGCTGGTAATAATAATTGTGTTTATGGTGGTCTTGTAGGATACTTCCAACAATTCCTTATTTGTATGGACTTATATCCATCTATATATAGTGTTTCCATATTCTTGTTAGCAGTTCCTCAAATAATCCCTTTATTGTTTAGTAGGGGTATAATATGGTGATGCTTGCCCATTAAACATGTGTGATACCCATTACTTATATGTTAGTTACTATAATGGGTAAAGACAATATCCCTAGATTAATGTGTTCAATCATTTCAACACACCTAATGAAATGACAACCACTATAATAGATCCTTGGGTAGAATTATAAGACATCCTATTCCTCCTAATAAATCATCTAGAAATAACAACCTTATACCTAGGGATATTTTTAATTGTATCCAATAAGAAAGAGTGATCTTACTTTACCTCATACTCTAACATGGGGAAGGTCAGATGAGTACCATAAAACCATACCCCAGTAAAGTAACAAGAAAATCCCCCCATGGACACTAATATGTGACCTTCTAGAATGTTCCATAGATAACGGATGACTCTAGTGAAATTGACTCTTCATCATTGTATTGATTAGAAGAGTGGACCTCATGGTTAACACACATGTGGGATTGGCTCAACACCCATTTTCATTGTAGTCTCCAAAAAGGTAGATTTCTTTTTTGAGGAAACTCCCTCGATCATATAGGATTCTAGTACCACCAAAGAATATAAATCCCTTGCATAGTATCATATTTCTTATGAACCCCCTATATTAGATGATGAATAGGATGTGAATGACACCCCTCCTTTATTCGTGGAGGGTGTCTCCATCGTTGTTGATGAGTTCAATCAAGTAAATCTGGGCAATAGGAATGATATGAAGCCAACAATAATAAAAAAAATTTATTTCTAGGAATGAAGAACATTTGTATTTTTCTTCTCAAATGTATCACCATGATTTGTTTTACTAGATATATAGAGATATGTTGGGCCTCAATCAACATATTTTTTCCATCCCATTCACCTCATAGTGGGATATTGCGATTTTATACCACATCTAAAGAATATGAAACCCTCCTATGGTTCCTTATTCAAGGCCAAATTTGAAAAAATAATTGAGGAAAAATTCTTCATATTGGTCCAATACCCCAATTTACTAGGCAATATTTTCAATGTTAGGAAGATTAATAAGTATATCAAAGTCTACAACCACTTCGAGGAACACAATTTCTATTGACCAATGGATGAATTTACACTTTTTGTGACAGATCTATTAATCAGTTATATTGATAGTATTGAGCCTTCACCTTTAGGGATGGATATTCTAGGTATAATAAGATATGGATGTCCCATTGTATGAAGAGTCCATTTCAATCATGGTACCCCAATGAAATATCTACTATAGGGTGATTCCTTTTTCGTTTAAGGTTGTTAGAGACACCTACCAGGTGGAAATCTACTGTATCATCAAAATGATCCTCAGTATAATAGTGTAGTGTTACATGGTTGAATTTTTGGTCCAGTATCACAAATTATTGGACAATATCAATGATATTGAGAAATTTCTAAGTTTCCTTCATTTCAATCACTTGAAAATAAACTCCTTAAAGTGTGTATTAAGGGTTACCTCTAGAATGTTTCTCAGCTTCATGATTAGATGTAGAGGCATTGAGATCAGTGCCTATAAAATCAATACTATAAAAAAAATTATTCTGCCCAATAACCTTTAAGTGTTATGAGGCCTCCAATACACCTTATCCACTCTTATCCACTTTATTTTAAATCTAACTAGAATGTGTAATCCCATACCAATGCTCATGAATGAAGGATATATATACCAGTGGGATGAGGGATTCGAGAATACCTTTTCTGATATTAATATTTTTCTACTACAAACTCTAGTATTGATTCCACCTATACCAGGAGAACCTCTATTCTATTATGTGACCACACTAGAATGGTCCCTTTCATAGATTCTAGTCCAGAAGAAATATAAGGACAAGTTCAACGACCAATGATATTTTAGTTGAATTCTCCATGACATGGATACCAGATACTCTTCTATAGAGAAGAGTTAGCTCACAATTAATTTTATAGTGAAAATGTGTTACGACAAGAAATTTTGAATAAATCTTGTTTCCTAATTTTTTGTGTTATTTTATTTTTATACCCAACAAAACGGTTTCATTTGATAACATGAGTATATTTAAAATGAGACTGTTGGGTTTCGACTATTATATGACCATTGGTCAATATGACCGTTGGAAACCAAACGATACGATTATTGTCTCTAAATACAAGTGATCTTGGTTAATTAATATAGAAAGAAGATTTGATGGCCTCATCCAGTAGTCTAGGGCCAATCTAAGCCCATCTAACAGATATTGGGAAGGAGGTAGCACAACTGGGCTTTGCTCTGGACCAAACCCAAGTCGAACTTCATAATGTGAATCTAGAATAGAATCACCTTCATGAGAAGTTCAAACTGATAGAAATTTCTACTCCTGCGATGTTGGCCGAGCCGCCCTCAGATTCTCTCACCTTATCACACCATACACTTTTGTCCTTTGCTGGGGTTATAAGAGGATATGTAACGAGACCGTAACTGCTTTGTGTAATACTTTGAGATAAATAAAATTGTGTTTTCTTCTTATGGTGAATTTTGTAAATTTTCAAATGTCCGGATAAATGTAGGATGTATATTATTGATGAATTTGTAAAAAAGGATATTTTAAAATAATTTTGTAAACCTTAAATAATTAATGATGTGTAATGATTCTCAAAAAATGGTCATCTGCAAATTTATTCAGTAAGAAATTTAGAGTTTAAAAAGATCAAATTAATTTTTGAGTAATATTAATTTCTGAATATTGATTTTATGCTTAGAATTAGTAATGTGACCAAATGGATTAGTAATCTTACTTAGAGAAATTATTAATATAATATAGGCACCTTGATTAAGTTATGTGATTCAATAAAATGGGTAAATAACTGTTTCATAAATTATTATTCAAGTATTAGTTTTTTCAGGTGAATAGTGTTTTTAATTAAAAATAAATATATTTAAGAAATTATTTTTATAAAATAGACTTTATTTTTGAATTTAGAACATCGATATTATGATAAGATAATTTTTAGGGATTTTTCTGAAGAAAATGAATTTTCAGTGAATAGTTTTTTTAGTTAAAAATTAAATTAAAAATATTTAGAAAATTATTTTTATAAAATAGATATCATTTTTGAATTAAGAGCATTGATATTATGTTAAGGTGAATTTTGGTGATTTTTCTGAAGAAAAAATGAATTTTTAATGAATAGTAAAAATACACTTTTAGGGTTTCTGTATGTTTAATGACATCACCACTGCATCATAATGCTTTCATGAGATATTTTAATGGATGGTCGACTAAAGGGGATGAAGTATTGTATTAGGGGTCCCATTTGGCCAAACAGCTTGGGAAATACCAAGGGAAACCCCATGGTTTTTCCAATACCACCAATGAGGTGTCCATAGGCCATTAATGCCTTATCCCCTCCCTTCCCCTCTAAATACCAATCCATTATCTCATACTTTCCATTCGAAAATCATCCTCAACGATGTTATGATCTCCTTACCTCCCAAGGAGTCCTCAAAAGGTGCCCCCAATCCCTCTAAGTCCCATCCTTCAAGTTTTAAGAGTTACGTTTTAAGGCAAGGGATCCCACCACTCTCTTTCTTTTCAAGTACTCTCTTTTATGTCATTTCTTTTGTGATCCATGTTCTTATGTTGGGGATGTTCTTTTATATTCATCCTAATGTCCTTTTTATGTTCATATGATTAGATACCCCCTCTTTCCCCCATCAATTCATCTTGATAATTTTTAAGTGTCGTTGTTAGGCTGCTGAATTTTTAATGGATTCTTTCACCCTTCTCATTTTCAAGTTATATTTTTATGTCAAGTGTTTCAAGTTCCTTTTTATTATATTGGGGTATTAACTCTATATCTATAATACTGATATTTTATGTTCATATGATGATAGACCCTATTTTATCTCGTCAATTCATTTTTTTTATGTTTAAGTGATGTCGTTAGGCTGCCGAATTTTTTATATGAATATTATTATTTTTGTCTTCCTTCCATGTTTTTCATTTTAAATGGTATGTCTTATAAATTTCATTACCATGTTCTTATATCCTTTATATCATGTCCCTTTAGTGTTTTATGGATCATTTATGAGTGGGAGACCCATGTCCCCTCTCTTTTTAGTATTTTCTAAAACCCTATAACAAAGTCATTATGTTGCAGAATTTTCGTTTCAAAATGTCTCTCGCTTTTTTCTCAAATTCTATTATTTTATTAAGTGAATACTCAAAACTATTTATTCCATAGGGGTATTCACATATATATGAAAATTTTATATTTTAAATTCTGTAATTTACATTCATGAAACCTGCTTTCATTTTTCTGTGGGTTTAAAGTGACATAAAGATCATGTCTTTAAAGTAGTTTTTAAAACGTTATGATTTTGAAATGAATCCATTTTATTTTATGCTATATAGGTTATTTATGAAATGTTTGAAGATGATATATGTGGATCACATGATAATAATGTAAAATTTAAGTGTGCGCCCATATAGCTCTTGAATGCATTTGGTAAAGACTTAATCTCTAGAGAAGACCATTTTTTAACGATATCTTGGTGAATAACCATTGTAATTTTTAATGAAACCTTTGGGATGGACCTTGGTGAAACAGAAATGATTGTCTATGTTAAATTTTTTAGCCATATCTTCAAGTTATGAAACACATTAATTTTATTATGATATGCCTCATGATCTCTTCCTCATGCCTTAAATTTATTTTTCCTGACTTTGGATGTATCTCAAGTTCACATGTAAAATGTTTATCTTGTTTCCCTTACTGGGCCTTCTGCTCACCCTTTCCTTTGATGTATGCTCCCCGGTCATTAGATGTCATAATGAAATTAGGATTAAAAAATAGGAATCCCTTCAAGTTTTTAAGAAGAATTTTTTATTTCATCATGTATTAAGTTCCTGGTTTCCAAGACACTAAACCTTATAGATCCTCAGTTTTGTATGATGTAATGAAAAGTTATGTTATAAAAAGTTGGTATTCTATAGTTGGTATCAAAGTATGGTTTAATTATTTATGGAAATTAGGATATAAAAACATTAGGAAGAATCCTATAAAAAAATTTAAATGTAAGAAATATTCCTGGTATTTTGGTGAGTATTGAGTAAGTGGTTTATCAAGAAAATACGTCCCTGTCTGGATACGAGCAGGTAGAGGTTGCTCTGGAACAGATGTACATAGGGGTAAAAACTGAAAACACCGCTTTGAGCTAGACTCGAATGGGGACTGCTACATGACAACGGGCCTTGATGCACTCTTGGTTATGAAACTCCCGGGGGATATGATTTGGTAAATTCATAATCTTAGTATGAACCATTATTAAAGGAACAAAGATAAAATAAAATAAATAATCACATAAGAATGTATGATAATGGATAACCTAGATTGGAACCTAGGGGATCACAAGTTAGGGTAAACTTTTCTTCTACAAGTTTATCCTTCTATGATTTAAGATTACTTTTCATGGTTATTAGCTAAGTATTTAATCCCCATAATTATACTTTCTTTTCTTAGTTAATGGCGGGAAATGGAAGAACATGTCCCAACAACCAATGTGATAGGAAATGTGATGATTTCCTTATTAATATGATAGAGATGATTAGAGATCAAGTTGAACATATTGTGATTATGCCAAACCATCTATCATAAATCACAATTAATAATTGGTACCTAGTTGAATGCCTAAATTCATCAAGGAAGAAGAAGATAAAGTCTCAAGGATGTTCATCTAATAAAGTTGATAAGGGAAAGAAGACCCAATTTTTTGTGCAAAAAATTGTTGAAAGGGGAACTAAGGAGAATGTCACAAAGGAACTATGATATGTTTTAAGTGTGGGGTGATAGGGCATAAAGTAGCCAATTGATTTAAAAAATGGATAATGTGATGAATAGAAATAAGGTTCGATCTAATGTACCTCATAATTTTCAATGTCATAAATATGGAGAAGTTGGACATTATCCAAGGAAATTCTCTCTTGGAAGGGATGAGAAGCATGATGAGCATCAACAATCTTCAAGGACAAGGGAACGATGCAAGTCCTATGCTGAGATGGATCATGATGTCTAAAGTATATGTAACTTCTTTGCAATAATTGTCTATGTCATGTTGTTTTTTATTTCATGCCCTATGAGCATGTCTTTAATGTTTTATATTAACATCAAGTCACTAACTATGATGGTTTTATATCATTAAGGAAAACATATATTTTTATGTACCACATGTTGATGTTGTGAAGTAGTTCTTCTTGAAAAAAATGATTATTAGGGGATTAAAATATGATTATTATTTTGGAATACGTTCACTATTTTGGGAACCCTATATGATCGAGGTAAATAGATTACTATGGTATTTTCTTGGAGGATTAAAGGTTCACTTATATTTTGAAAAATCGACGAATTTAAGGTGAACATATAGTAATTTAGGTTACTTATATAAATGATTAACCTATCTTGGGGAAAATATGTTTAGGATAGTTACTTTTGTTATAAGATGTTAGGTGTGGTTGATGTTGTATGGAGTTGAACAATAATGTTTATCTTGGAAGACTATGTTATCAAATTATTCTTATAATTGGGTTTCAATATTAGTTTGGTTTATTTTGAGGAATATTAAGGGAAGTTATTTATGAAATGGTCTATTATGAACTTTGGGTAGTACCGTGGAACTTTGAAGATTTTATGTAGTTTCCCTTCCTATGGGGTTCTTTCTTTTTGAATTGTTGTTTTATCTTACCCTTTCTGTGTTTGGGATAAATATTTAAATATAGATTGTTATTATTTTGTGGATTACGTGATCCTCTAAAAATTATTCTCTTTCTTTTGATGAGACCATGTGTTTTTGAATGCTCATCCTTTGGAGAAAAGATTAGTTTTGGTAGAATCTTATTAAAGGATGAAACTCTACTTGAAAGTAAGTATATTTCCTTGTGTTCTTATTCTATATATTAAATGAATTCCTCAAAATTATTAAAAGGAACGTAAAAAAATTTTGTTGGTTTATGTTTCCTACTGGGTAATCAAATACCATTTATACACATCATAAGTTTGTTATTTTCTTGTGGTTAAATTTCTCATAATCATGTTTTCTACCACTCTCCATCAGAATATGCCCCTTTTTCCTCCTCCATATCCATGTTTTCCTACATGGAATCCTGGTATGGGTTAACTCGGGTGACCTTTATACTTACCTTTCTTTCTTTTAAAGTAATAGTGTTACTGAATATTTTTCCAATGTGGGACATTCAATGAAATTTCCAATCCCAATTTTAAAAATTGCGAGGACGCAATTTCTTAAGGGGGGAATATTGTAACGACCCGAAATTTTGAATAAATCTTATTTCCTAATTTTGTGTGTAATTTTATTTTTATAATCAACAAAATTGTTTCAGTTGATAACATCAGTGTAATTAAATGAGACTGTTGGGTTTCGACTATTATATGACCATTGGTCAATATGACTATTGGAAACCAAATTTTAACATTATTGTCTCTAAATACAAGTTATCTTGGTTAATTAATATGGAAAGAAGATTTGATGGCCTCATATAGTAATCTCGGGCCAATTGAAGCTCATCTAACAGAACTTGGGAAGGAGGTAGCACTACTGGGCTTTGATCTGGACCAAACCCAAGCAGAACATCATCGTGTGATGCTTGAATGGAATCACCTTCACGAGAAGTTCAAACTGATAGAAATTACTACTCCTGCGATGTTGTTAGAGCCACCCTCAAATTCTCTCACCTTAGCACACCTTACACATAGGTCCTATGTTGGGGTTATAAGGGGCTATTTAAGGAGACCGTAATTGCTTTGTGTAATCCTTTAAGATAAATAAAATTTTGTTTTATTCTTATGGTGAGTTTTTTAAATTTCCAAATTTTTGGATAAATGTAGGATTTATATTATTGATGAATTTGAAAAAAATAATATTTTAAAATATTTTTGTAAACCTTAAAAAATTAATGATGTGTAATGATTTTCAAAAAATGGTCTTTTGAAAATGTGTTCAGTGAGAAATATATAGTTTAATAGGATCAACTTAATTTTTGGTGAATAGTAATTTATGAATAGTGATATTTTGCTTAGTATTAGTAATGTGATCAAATGGATTAGTAATCTCACTTAAAGAATATATTAATATAATATAGGCACCCTGATTAAGTGATGTGATTCAATAAAATGGATAAATAACTGTTTCATAAATTATTAGTCAAGTATTATTTTTTTCAGGTGAATAGTGTTTTTTAATTAAAAATTAAATAAAAATTATTTAGAAATATATTTTTTTAAAATATACTTTATTTTTGAATTCGGAACATCATTATTATGTTAAAATAATTTTTAGGGATTTTTCTGAAAAAATGAATTTTCAGTAAATAGTGTTTCTATTTAAAAATTAAATTAAAAATATTTAAAAAATTATTTTTATAAAATGGAGTTCATTTTTGAATTCAGAGAATCGATATTATGTAAAGGTGATTTTTGGATATTTTTCTGAAAAAAATGAATTTTCAGTGAATAGTAAAAATACAGTTTCAGGGTTTCGGTATGTTTAATGACATCACGACTGCATCATGATGATTTCATGAGATATTTTAAGGTATGGTCTAATAAAGGGGATTAATTATTTTATGACGGGTCCCATGTGGCCTAAAACCTTTGGAAATACCATGGGAAATCCCATTGTTTTGCCAATACCACCAATGTGGTGTCTCTTGGCCATTAATGCCTTGTCCCCTCACTTCCCCTATAAATACCAATCCATTGTCTCATACCTTCCATTCCAAAATCATCCTCAACTATTTCCTGGTCTCCTCAACTCCCAAGGAGTCCTCCCAAGGATCCCCAAGCCCGCAAGGTCCCATCCTTCGTGTTTTAAGAGTTACTTATTAAGATAAGGGATCCTACCACTCTCTTTCTTTTCAAGTACTCTCTTTTATGCCATTTCTTTTATGCTACATGTTCTTATGTTGGGGATATTCTTTTATATTCATACTACTATTCTTTTTATGTTCATATTATGATATACCCCCTATTTCTCTCATCAATTCATTTTAAGAATGTTTAAGTGGCACCGTTAGGCTGCCGAATTTTTAAGGGATTCTTTCACCCTTCTCATTTTCAAGTTCTATTTTTTATGTCAAGTCTTTCAAGTTCATTTTTATTATGTTGGTGTATGTTTCATATATCTATGATACCGATCTTTTATGTTCATATGATTATAGAACCTATTTGATCTCGTTAATTCATTTTTTTTGAAGTTTAAGTGACGATGTTAGGCTGCCGAATTTTTTATGAGAAAATTCTTATTTTTGTCTTCCGTCAATGTTTTCCATTTTAAATGGTATGTATTTATAATTTCATTACCATGTTCTTATATCCTTTATATCCTGTCCCTATACTATTTTACGGATCATTTATGAGTGGTTGACCCATGTCCCCTCTATATTCATTATTTTCTAAAAACCCTATAACATAGCCATTATGCTGCAGAATATTCATCTCAAAATGTCTCTCGCTTTTTTCTCAAATTCATTTATTTTATTAAGTTAATTCTCAAAACTCTTTATTCCATAGGGGTATTCAAATATATATCAAAATGTTATATTTTAAATTATGGTATTTACATTCATGAAACCCGCTTTCCTTTTTCTGTGGGTTCAAAATGACATAAAGATCGTGTCTTTAAAGTTATTTTTAAAACGTTATGATTATGAAATGAAACCCTTTTCTTTTATGCTATATAGTTTATTTATGAAATTTTTGAAGATGATATATGTGGATCACATGATTATAATGTAAATTTTAAGGGTGCGCCCTAATAGCACTCCAATGCATTGGGTAAAGACTTAATCTCTTGAGATGACCATTTTTTTAATGATATCTTGGTGAATAACCTTAGTAATTTTTATTGAAACCTTGGGGATGGACCGTGGTGAAATGGAAATGATTGTCTATGTTAAATTTTGTATCCACATATTCAGGTTATGAAACACATTTTTTATTATGATATGCCTCATGATCTCTTTCTCATGCCTTAAAGTTATTTTTCATGACTTTTGATGTATCTCAAGTTCACATGTAAAATGATTCTCTCGTTTCCCTTACTGGGACTTCTGCTCACCCTTTCCTTTGATGTATGCTCCTAGGTTATGAGATGTCATAATGAACTTAGTATGACCAAAGAACAAGCCTTTCAAGTGTTTAAAAATAATGTTTTATATCATCATGTATTAAGTTTCTGGTTTCCAAGACACAAAACCGTAAAGATCCCCAGTTTTGTAAAATGTAATGAAAAGTTATGTTATAAAAAGGAGGGATGATATAAAATTATTCAACATTAATTACAAAACCATGATATATAACTAGTTTCTGGTGTTTATTTTTTGAAATATATCATCAATCTCCCCATGCTGATGTGGAAACTTGCATGTTGGGTAGTAATATTATAATGGCACAACATCATATTTTCCCAAAAAAATCTATCAAGCTCCAATAACATGATGAATTCCTAGACACACATATAACCCCTGAGGAAATTCACTTGGTTTTTGATTTCATAGATTAATTCATTCTCCAAGTATATCAAGCCGCACCATGTTGGAAAATAAATTTTGATGGTTTCTCATAGAGTACGACGGATAGAAGTCTCAATAAACCAAAACTCAAGAGGGTAGGAATGACGATCTTATTCATCACCCCTATATAGTTTTTTATTAAAAATCATTCCTACTATCATAAGGGTTCCTTAAAAATAACGAATTGTATCGGGATTCTATTTCTGGTCCTGAGTTAGACCTCCTGATTGATGTCCCTTCATTACATGTGAAAAGAGATTATGAGTCGTTCATCAAGAAGATAAAGGGTAAATATGTCATAAAAATAAATAAATTTATCTCCTTATATAATACCCTCCATATAATAGACCAATTACCTTCCTAGAAAAAGTTAAATCAGGTTACTTGATCACAGAATGGATGAGTTGATGCCCTGGAAGCTGGGATGTTTCTCATGTGGATCCCAGAAAGGATGGCATGGCCATTCATGTGGATCACCAGAGGGTTATTGGTCCCAAAAATTTTAATGGAAATGACCATTAGGTATTTTAGTTGGATTCCCATACTTCATCACATGGACCCTAAAATTCTTCTGTGGTTATAGAAACACTTGATTGGAAGATTCCATCCATTTATTTTCTCTGTCATGGAATTTTATGGCCTAGTCTAGAAAAGTGTGAGTGAATTTCCTAAAGTGCAGTAGAGTTCACCCTCAATATTAGACCGAGTAATTAGTAGAATAAATATATATGTAGGTTTTATGGAATTATTTATTGTTGAATCCAAAGGGAGAAGATATCTCAAGTCATAAAAGAGGTACATAGTGGATCTCGTACAGCCCATCTGGCAGAATTGAAGCACTCCCGTCAAATTTACATATTGTTTTACATCTATTGTTCAATGGATGACAACTATTTTGAGTTCACTAAAAGGATTCACGCATTCTAAAACCTTTTTGTTTTTTTCACCAACCCCTAGAGATTTACTACACCACCAAATATTATTGTCATTTTGGGGTTTCGGGACTTGACATTTTATGTCCCTACCTAGTAGTAACGGCTTGACAGTGTACATTCATCCTGACCATAATAGACTTCTTCTCAAAATGGGTATAAGAAGTTTCCCTTAATAATGTCAAAACCAAATCCATGATTTAGTTCAGTAACTCCCACATTGTTCTTTAGTTTAAGGTTTCTAACACTCTTCTCACATCCAATAACTCTAACATCCCAGTTTTTGGTTGAATAAATTGTCTTCCATGTACAACATTAGGTCCAACCACTCTTTCTCTATCATTCTCAAGAAAATTGATTGATCAAGGCATTCAACAAAACCCCCTTTAACATTATTAAGAAGATGGTGCGAAAAAAAAGTTAGCCCAATAATCTCCCTATTACCCTATGGGCCTTTTGTAAAATAACTTAAAGTTCCACAAAGGTTACCACATATTCCATATTGTATGAAACATAGGAAATTTTACCAATAGATGTTTGGATTTCATCACTCTGGATTATTTTTTATGTCTAGGAAATTATAGAAAAGGTACTAGAATTCCATCAAGCTATGTTGTAAGATGTCATGTTAAAACGTTTTAAGCATTACATAACCTATAGAACCACTAGAACAGATTATTGCGAGTATGAAACAGGAATCATTCCCTTCTATAATTCTTTTAGGGTGATATGGTTATGGATCTCATAATATTGATGATACCCAAAAAAATAGTTCTAGAGAAAGAACTAATGTTGTAAGGGAATTACGTTATTCATAAGGTCTATTCCAATGGTATATAATCATTTATCACCATCAGTGGAGAGCACATTATAACTCCCAATAAAGATATTTTCCACAAGATATTCTATTCATGAAACCTATGGGCTATTTTCTATGACCCTAAACATCCAATAGACAAGAGACAAGATCTATGACCTTAAACACGCAAACTACATTGTCTAATCACTATGACTATAAACTAGTGTTGTTCTTAGTATGAGATGTGTGCCAATACAATATAGAACCTGACATCCTTAGCACACAATTTTAAACTGTAGTGTTACCTAGGGTGAAAAACATAGGATTCCTCATATGAGAAATATTAAAAGATCAAAATAACATAGTCATAACATGATGTTAAAGAGTAGCCTTACCCTATGTGAACAATATGGGATGCCTTATATGATAAAATGCGATGACCATATCCAATGTCTTCATCACATGACATTAAACTATATCCCTTTATCATTGGGTCATAAAGGTGGTATGCCTCATATATTAAATATGAGATGATTCAATATCATCTCTATAGAAAACTCAATCCATCTAGCATTAGTTTTAACCATGTCGTGCCTCAAAACTACTTATAGATTCATTCCCTATATGTGGGATATGTAATGAAGCCTAGACCTTTTGTCTTCTGGACTGGCCACACGTTTCTCCTCCCAAAGTGAGGTTTTCTATGTAAATAATCACTTCATTACCACTTCATAAAATTACTAAATAATATTCATGGGATCCTACTTAGGTGCAACCCCAAATCATTTTTCTCAACCCATCAGCGAATCGAGAAACCATTATAAAATGAAATATAGGAGGGAGAAAAATAAATTCAATAGATAAGACCCATGAATGTTCTCATCAAATGACATTAAACTATAGCTTTACCGTATTTAGAAAACATTGACACCTCATCTGATAAATATGTTATGATGAAAAAATTCATGTCCTCAACACATGTAGTGAAATTATAGCCATACCCTGTGTAACATAAGATGACTCATATGGAAAATAAAATGTGAAAAAAAGCAATTTTCTCAACACAGGATGTTAAAATATATCCTTAACCTATATAAATGTTGGATTCCTCATAGGATAAATATGGTATGACCAAAAAATTATCATCCTCTCCACACATTGTAAAATTGTGTCCTTAACCCATATAAACCGAGGATTACTCATATGAAAAATATAAGATGAAAAAATCAAAAAACATCATCATAAAATAAAAATAAACTCTATAATTTCCCCATATAAACCATGGATAATTCACCTAGTTTGTGTGACATAAACATAAACCAATGTCTCCATCACATTATGTGAAACATTGAGATATTATAGACCCTCATCAGAGATGATGTCCCCCCAATGACATTTTTATCCTACCATTCCATGTTCCAAAACTAATTTTAGATTCATTATAATTGTTATAGGACGCATAATGAAGACCATATCCCAAATACAAATCCTATTCCCAGCTATAAAACATTTTGGGGTCTTTCCCCCTTATGTTCAAGAATACTCCTAGCCAGCCAACACATCCATTTGGTGCATTATATCATAGGGTTGATTGGTCCCCAAATCCATTCACCTCAGGAAATCCTCCACTTCCACTCTCACGCATAATGAATCCATTGATTGGGACTTCATCATCATCCCTAGTATTCAAATTCTAACCCATATTACATTAAATTGTGTGAATATTTCCCTAGGAACGTGTCATATGGATTCATTCCTTCTTGGCCCTCTCTTCATGTTAGATTTTCCCTCTTCCATGGCGCACACAATATTTTTGGATGTTCATTACACTTTATTTAGAGCTCTATGGAATTAAACTTTAAGTGATTATGGTACAAGGATCATGACCTTTAATTATATGGATGTTTTCCTTGAGATTTTCTGCGTGATACAATAAATTTTTGGTCCTCTCATTACATCGGGTTCCAACTCTTTTTCAACAAACGAGCATAACATGGAAATAATTCCCCTTATGTTCCAAGACATTGATCCTTCAATTTTTTGAAAATTCCTGGTCTATGATATATGGCCTTAAAAAAAGAATCATTTTTCTTACTAGCATGACCTTAAACTTCTTTAGGAAGGTTGTAACTTCAGTTTATCAGGTGGAAAACCAGTAGGGGAAACCTGAGAGAAATTTAGAATCCCACCCTCTAGTATGCTCTCATGGATTAGGGAAAAATTAGTGTGTAAATAAAAAGATACAAATATAGTGTGACCCACCATGAGACCTACTAAGACCTAAGATATGCTCACTGGACCCTATATATTCCAGAAAAGGATAAAGACCAAATTGTATGCCCCTTTGCCTCGTGTGTTCCTTTAGAAGGTACCACCCATTAAGTTCCACTCTCATGCATCCCACAAACATGACCAGGTTGTCTTTTTTTACATCGATTCACATGTACTAGTCCCAAAATACTGAAAAATTCTATGAACATCCTAATTACATATTGTTAATTTTAATGGTGTGTTGTAATCATTATAAGATGCGAAACTACTCATTCATAATTGTTTCCACAATATGTTAAATCAAATACCCCCTTCCTCATTGTATGACATAAAACTATGAACTGCCATAGACTGTCACTTGATAATCCCTTTTACCCCTTCAGGATATGTTTCCTAACACACCACTCGAGTTCCCTGATAGTCCCTTGTTATCTCAGATGTTGTTTCCCATAGAATATGTGTCTATCTATTTTAAATACCAACAAAGACATATAATGTGGTCAAAAACATAGTGGTATAATACTTTGGGTGATGGACTCCATTAAAACATTACCTCATTACAATCCTATTCTTTTCACCTTAATTTATTTAGATATTAATCATATACCACACTTGAATGACCCATGCTAATAGAAATGGATATTGGCCATAGTGGATCACCTATTATCCTAGGAACATGATCTGAAAGGATTCTGATAAAACATTTATGGGTCTCATGCTTCAATAACAGTCAAAATTAGACACTCATTTTCCCCATCATTTAGATAAAAATAATGGAATATGTGTTTCAAACATGGTCATAAATCATCCTTTATCTAACTATCACTCCACTTGTGATCTTAATCTCAAACATCTTAATTCAAATCCTTCATATTTTATTTTCTTAGGTAGAAAGGAATTCCCTTATAATTACCACTTTCTAGAAATTGAACACATTGAGATTAAAATGAAATTGTGTAGAGAGAAACATTGTATAACCAAATATATCCCTGCTAGGATACTCCTAGTGGATAATAAACATTTTAAACTTTGAGTATATGGACATTATGTGGCACTCTCATATAGGGGATAAATATTTTGTTTTTACCTTTTCATACAACAAGAAGAACTTGTGTATTCGTTGGTATTTATTGTCGGTTATGTCAGTATTATTTGTGGGATACATTTCAAAAAATGTGAAATTTAAAAAATATATTCAATAGTTTCAGGAGGGTTATCAACATGTTATGTTCTCTCCTTTATTTCAAATTAAATATCAATAAATATAAACCTTTTTGATTGAGATTTCTAACTCATATAGCCTTTGCTATATATCCTCCAATACATACCCTCCTCTAGTAAGATTTACCACTTCTTCATTTTCCACAAGACAAGCCTTGTTAGCATGAATTAATATCTGATCTAGAAGGGATTGAAAATATTCCACCATATTTTTCACATCTGCATCCCTATCCTTAATCGCCACCAAATGATAGCTCAACTGGTTGATGATATTTTCGTGATCATTAATGAAAAAATCATATTCTTTCTATGAAATCATATCCTCAGCTTCATGTGGATCCTAGGTGTCGTTATAGTTCTTCTAAAGCTAAGAAATATCGGACTACTACCACTCATCACACACCCATTCAATGATAAAATCCGGATCTAGAGTGTAGATTCTACTATATTCCACTCTTTTGGTCCCCTTGATGACAAGAAAATAGAAAATAGATCTTACCTGATTTTCTATACTAACTAGCATCTTTTGAGTGATGAAATTACACACACTCCTCCACACCCTATATCGGATGACATGGTTCTCATCAATATAATCAGATCTAGAATCTTTGAATTCCTTAGTTGAAATAGGCTCATAATCATGGAATACCACAAAAAAATTAATGTAAGGATAAAATATATTATTTTTCTTAGGTGTGACAATCCCTAAGTCTAGGGAAACTCATCCTCACAAGATCCTCTCCAGAAATGTGAGCCCCAAAATCCTCCAATGGAACATCCAAGGTACGCCTTACCACTACAACCTCCTCCATCATCTCTGTTGGTGGTGATATATCTAACACATAAATTGATTCCTTGGTTCTAGTATCCACCTCAGGTGGGCCTCTTTTGTTGCACCAAATACAATATCCTCTTAGGACACATCCTTTAAAGGAACACCTTCTTCCATAATTTTTGAGAGTGTAACATTATCCAACTCTTCCTTATATGTAGTCTTTATTGAATCAATCATCAGCACCGTTGGATTAGTCCCCAACATGGTTACAAAACCAATTTAATGTATAGTTTTAGATGAGTTTAACATTTGGGAAGAAAAACATAAAGAAAATTTTGAAAAATATATAAGATTTATAATAATTTTAAATATGGACCAGTAAATCATAAAGGATAAACAACAACCCCCAGATTACAACATCCCTAGGGTAGAAAATACCCCATCTTTTGGAAGATTCCCCATGGTTTGATGTGGTATATTTTTTCAGAATAAAACAAAAAAGTCATCATAAATTCACAACATAGATTATCTAACCCATATGAGTAAAGAGGGGTCACTGGGATACTCTTGGAGCCGCTGATCCATCAACTCAAACATATGTTCCACCTCAAAAACATATAGTTGACCACATATAACCAAAGAATTTGTGGAAGGACCCTTACAATACCCTTGAAGGGTGGGTCTCACTCATCCTCCACCTGAGGTTCATCAATAACCTCCCCTTCATCCATGATTGTTTATTCCTTCACAAGTGAAAAGGGAGTTAAGATGTAATCTTAACAGTTTGTTAATAGTCCAAATACACCTGATTAGAAAATTTAACTGATCAATCATATGATCTCCCTCTCTAGGGGATTCCATATAGACATAACTCTCATATTATTCCTTGATCAATCATCCCCCCTCATCTATGACAATAGCCAATTGATCCCTTGAAATATCTGTTTGGTAAAGAATTCCTAGAAACACCATCACTAAGCTAGTCAGTGGACACACAAGAATATTATAATGTTTCATGTTCTCAAACTCCACAATGTATTACACTATATTTACCCAAGGATCCTAGAATCCATACTTCCCATATCCCTATCTAGGAAGATTGATCCCCTAATCATTTAGCTGAAACCATATCTCATGTAGAGTGTTCAGTAGTTGTGGATCCCCTAGCTCTCCCATGGATTTGTTTAAACAACATCAATAGGAATGTATTGTATTTAAAAATACATCCTTGGACCTTCTACATGTTCCCTTGTAACTACTCTAGAGGTTCCATCTTCCTCCCAAGGATTTTTTCTCGAGAGTTTCAGGCCTAGTGTCACTCTCCCTTCTATATATAAAGGATCTACAACCATTGTACCCGTTTATACTGCTTTAAACCATTCTATTTGGCATAATCTACCCACTATAGAACACCACTGACCCCATGGCAGCAGGGTCCCTTCCACACCATCCATGTGAGTGGATGCACAGCACCACATCTCCCCTAGACATGTGATTTATTAGGTAAGATACAATACATGAAAAAAAAACCTGAAAATAGTGTTGGTTGTTGGCAAATCATTTATTTATATTTCATCAACATAGGAAAATATCTTCTAAATTTTTTTAAGGACCGTGTGATGATGCTCGACACATACCCTTAAGTACGCCTAGTAAGTGTGTGACTGATGAAACTAGAACTGCATGGTGAACTGGTATGGGGTTATATGGTTCAAAAATGGTTTTGAAATCCCCAATTTCTACTGGTATCCTTCCTTATAATTTTGTGAGGTAATAATGATTCTCCTCCATACATATTCCATAATCTTTAATATTCCTTATAATGAAGGGAAATGGGTGGAAGATGAAGTGAACTACTATCTGGATCCTTTCTACCACACCAACCAGATCCATCTTTATAGGATTACTCCTAAAAATGTTAAGAATTTATGGCCGATGTTTATTTTTGGGGGAGGGGGTTGGATTTGGGTACTCAAACCCCCCCCCCCCCCACATGTGTGTCGTGTCCTATCCAAACAAAAAATGGATGGGAATGTACACATGGACTAGGGTCTTCCTAGGACTAATGTAGTGTGTAATCATGTATAGTTTCCCTAGCACTGACACCGCTAGGATGATGAAAATCCCTACTACCATCACCGCTACCATTACTATCATACTTAGAAACACACCCATTTGTGCATCCTGAACTGGAAGAATCCACTAATATATGAGTGCCTCAACAAATATTACAAGTCTCCATATGGGTCCATATGCTTGGTGTTGTGCCCTTATAGGCTCCATTGTCTCACCAATAGAATTATATAATAAGAGTGATCCTTACCTCAGATAGAAACCATCATACACTAGAACATACACCTTGTAAAATTTTCCTTATTATCATTCATGAAATAACCAAATGAAAGCATGATGGTTATTTCCTTAATCCTTGTCTTTTGATCACTATCCCCATGTACTAATTGTCGAAGAACCTTTGCTATGGATGGAATCTTATCTTAGAATCTCAAAACACGTGGATCCTTTAATCAGGATACCTGTAATATAATAGAGATCCTAAAAATTGAATTCAATATCCCAATGGAGTAGTTTTAATGTGTTGGTCAAAGTTGAACACATTCTCAAAATCATAAAAATTATGTTTAGGTGACAGTAGACTTGGAACTCTGAAGTCCATGTCACTTAAAATAGACCAAACCTCTTCAACCCCACCTCACAATCCTGATTGTACTACACATCTTTTATTCCCAATTCCACTCATTCATGATTGTTTCTACCTAGAACATATCCCATTCCATAGTACATCCTTTGATATTGTCTAGAAATCCCTCATTGATAATAGTTTCACGTTGAGGATGGGATTATTGATATCTCATAACCTCCCTAGTTGATATTATTATGTGGGTTATATAGATAGTGGATGATTATAATTGAATGGTCTTTCAAAATATGTCCTTCAGCATCTCTACGTTGGGGATAATATCCTAGAGAGCTTCTATACAAATAAGAGGGATCATGTCAACTAGAATTTGGGATCAAAAAATCATTTCTCAACCCAATGTCCTATTGGGTAAGTCTATTGTACAATAGGTATTCCAATTTAACCTCCTTTAAAAATTCATTAGGTGTGTTAGAATTATTCCCACTCTGTAATGTCTCCCGGAACATAATGTTTTCGGTCATATCCCTTCATCGACACAAAGTAGCAAATGATCCTTGAAAAGATATTTTTTAGAAGACATAGAATCTTTTATAGAACTAGTTTGTGAATGATTTTTCTGGAATATATTGTTTTTGAATGTCCAAAAACATCATGGAATTATGTTTTAGTATGTTTTGTCGAAATATGAGTGAATTTTTAATGAGTGCTAAAAATTGAGATTGCATAACACTCATGAAGTTATAGAGATCCAAGAAAGGAGAACATATGAATATATTTCATTAAAATATGATGCCCCACAGAGGGAGACCAACACTATTTGTAGGCATATGTTCATTCCATGTTTCATTAATATGGATAGCTTATTGAAAATTCTCATTAGTTTCCCCTCATAATCAAACCCTCATCTACCCTTTCTGTTCATTGTCTAAGGGGTTTAATCGTTGATGCTGAAATACAATTGAAACATGAGATTTCAAGGAACAAAAAACCGTATGATGTGAATCTAGGACAAAATAGCTCAAAAACCCACCTAAGGTTCTTAAATTTTGAATGTTAGACCCATAATGAACAAGAAGCTCCTTGTGAAATTGACTGGGCCTCTATGGAAGTTGAGTTGGTAACTCTCACCTAGTGAATCTGTGTTAATGAAAATTCATGACCCATTTAAGCATAAAAATTTATATTTACAAGGAACTAACTTTAATGAAACTATTATCCCCACTTTAATGAAACATATAAACAACCACTCCATTCATCTTTTTAGGGACATGACTATTAAACATTTGAGGATGCTTCATAATTTTGTGAAACACTAGCATCCATGAGTGATAGTGTAGATGAATTCCCATAGGTATCCATATTTCTTTCAATAGACTCCCATGGGTATTTGATTAATTTGACCCATGTTTTAGATACATTTTGTAAAGGTTATTTTCCTTAATGTTTAAGGAAATACTTTTATGGCTCTTAGGGTTTAATGAGATAATTATCCTGTGAAAAATAAACCCTATTGGATCCTAGACTTCCCTATTTGAAAGGTACAACCTATTTCATCCAATATAAACCTTCAAAATATGCCTATTCTTTTCTAATACTTGAACCTTCATGAATACTTATTCCTTTTTTCACCCCAAACCATTGTGAATCTCATCAACCAGGCCTCTCCATGGTGTCTCATTTTAATAAATCCCTTTTACAAATTTTGGGTTCCCAATTCCCCTATACACATCCACAACTGGTTCATCCACACCCCAATAACCTATTTTACTAGTATCAACAACCTTTATTCCATCTTATTTTGTTCATGTATGGCGTGGACCATAACCTTTCCTTTTTCTCCTATGCATTGGAACCATAACGCCTCTTTCTCCTAAGGATAAGCACCCTTACATTAGGAATCTGATTTTGACTCTTCATAAGTGTGTATTCCATAAACCACATAGGGATGCATGATTAGTAAACATGTATGCCCCAATGTTGGAACCATCAAGTGAAACATACCACTTTTCTTGATATAGAGTTAGTGTGGAGATCATTCATTGTTACATGAAAATTTTATTCATGCTTGTATGACCCAGAACATCTAAGTTTCATGATATAATATTAGAATCCCACTTGACATGTTTCATGATGTTAAATTTCATGATGAAAAACAAATAACGTGGTGTTAAACTATAGTATTACCCTATGTGATGAACACAAGAATACCTATGTATGATCATCATGGGATAACACATCCTTCCATGCCATGTGATGATCCTTATCCTTTATCCATATCACATGAATAATAACCACATTATCCTTCCCCTTCATATTAGGATCATCTTTCTTTGTATATCATATACATTTATTCCCCACACTATCCCCCACTGACTCTTTTTCTATGACATGAGAATCCTTATCGCATGATGTTAAAATCCATGCACCAATCCCATCAAACGACCTTAAACTGTATCAAAGACCTACTTGTGGTTTGATCCCTATCTCTTACAAAATTTATGTAGGACACAGCCATTAGGATAAATCATGAAATTTCAAAAAAAACATGGGATACCTTTTGATGTTTCAATCTCTACATCCCAACATTCCCATAAAATATTAGTGTCTTATCCTTGGAAAATAGTCACTCCATAGTGTGAACATATTCCCCATAAGAATATACTAAAATAAATATACCAATCTATTGGGTGAAAATATTCCTAGTGGTAATACACTAAAAAACCTACATATAAATATTGTGAATATTTTACCCATGATATCACACTAAAATTGACCTACTTCTCCATAGTTTTAACATATTATCCATAGGAAAACCGTAAAAACCCCCTACCATTTGATAACATGAAAATCTTCCCCACTAGAAGACACTAAATTCTATCTAATTCTCCATAGTTAGAACATATTCCCATCATAAACACACATCAATCCACCAGTCTATCCAACAATATGTTAAACCTTTGGAAAACTTGTCTCCATAAGACATTAATCATATAACCACATGAAATATATACCCTATATAATTAACATGGGATGTCTGGGATAATAAGATGAAGATTCACTATATCCCTAGAATAAACTACCCCATGTCCAACATGGGATTCTTTGGGTTTCGTGCCTAAGATTACTCAAAGAATAAGTGCATCTGACCACAAAATTGTAAGACATTATAGTATCCCAACATGCCTAATTCCAATAAATCATCATAAATTCACAATGTTTCCATCTAATATGACTATAGGTTGCTTCCCTATTATAGGGGTAGTTTTATTATTAACTATTATTCAACTCAAGATTGTGTTGGTAGTGAGTATCACAAAAATTACCGAAATATTTGAGGGAGAACCATACTAGTTGAAAATAACTAAGGAGGAATCTATTGAATGAGAAACCAACATCCCATCATCATATTTCAAATAAGAGACCAACATCACTATCCATGGTGGTAAAGGATGTATGGATTTTTGAAGAAGAAATTAGGGAAATGAAAAAGAGTGTCACCACCTCAAGGCATGGACCAAATAGAATGTGTTGGAAATTAGGTTTTTGTGGTGGTTAGAGCTATAGTAGTTGGATTATGTCATGAAAAAAAGATTTCATGATATGATTTTTGTTTTATGGCTTATGAATCTAGTGATATATGGATTGTATGTAGGTAAGGAGTACTAATTGAGATTAACTTGTGTTGTGAATGTGAGATTAAAGTCCTAGATTAAATCTGAATGGAATGTCCTAAATTTTAATAGAAAGAAAGACATTAAATTATTCGCCGCATTAAATTGTTTTATATCTTGAATTTAATTGGCCTATTGGTATTCACATCCTGATTATGTAATTATCAACATGAATGGGGAAAGATTTATAGTATTTATAAATATGGTGTCATTTAATAATTACATCATATGGATCTCATCACCCTCAACATGTGGGATAATAGTAGTCACCGTTGGGATATTTTCTGTTCCATTTCTCCATGTATTTAACCTTGGGTTTCTATGGTTTATTTTTTGGAGATCCATGGTGTTTTTTCCATTATTCCCCTAATAACAATTTTATTTTTTCCATAAGGATTATCTTTTTTTGGACTGTGCTGGGATATCTTTTTTAAGATTCCTTGGTATAGTTCATGTTGATCTATGTTTCCCTTGTGAGAGGGTGGGTTTTCAGTCATTTCTCATTCACGGTATTGTCCAAAAAAATCAAAAAGATTCATCGAGTTAGGTGGTCCTCATTCACTCACTATTTAATTTTTTGTTTGGGTATTGTGTAACTTTTCCTTCTATTGGGTGGATAGTAAGTGTCAAATAAATAACAAAAATAAATTCACATTACCTGAAATTGATGGGAATTGGGTGGAATATTATTCTATTACCACTATTATGTTATTGTTTATGATGTTATGAATGTTGTCTCTAATACTTAAAATCATATTTGTAGAGATATTTTTAAATTTTATATATTTTTTATGATAATGAAAGCCTTGTTATTTTGATTGTCAATACCACCCTGAATGAAAATTTATATGATCATTTATATGACTAAGTAATTGGTTTCTCATTGGAACAAGATTTGTGTGATAATACTGATGATAATTAGTGATGTTAACTAATTAAATTTTTTCATGATAAATTGTGGAATTTGGGATTTCATGTCATATATGTTTGTACTTATTAAGTTTCCTTGTGTTTTGTGGGTTTTTCTGTAGTGATGGTGATGATCAGCTGGGTTGAGCAACATATACTAAAATTATGTGACGTGGAAAGTAATGTTATGTGCAGTGATGATGTGTGGTGGTTGCGATTTGATGTTTTTAAGGTTATATGATTTCTCCAAGGTGGTGTGGGTGTTATTGATGATGTGTGATTGGTGAAATTTTGTGTTGTGTGGATGTGTTAGTTTCCTAGTTATCCATAGAATAATTTGTAACATTGAAAACGAAATATCATGGTTAGTAAAAGAATAATTAATTAGATGGAAATTGATTTATTATAATTGGATAAATTAATATGAATGATAAATGATTGAGGTATATATATGTGAATTAAATGGATTAATGAATTTGAGTTTGTAGAAAATTCATAAATATATAAAAAAATGTGGAATTTGTAATTCTATGTGGGGATGTGTGTATTTGTGTGGTGGTCATGTGGTGTGTTGCATATAGAGGTGTAAATGAGCATGATCGTTGACATGAGGAGTAATGGTAGCATCATGGTGAAAACTATTGTAGTTGTTTTGAACCCGTTGGTTGGATATCTTGTGTCATCTATATATCAATTATTTTATGTTATTTTTATGTGTACCCCACCCAAGTTGGATAACCTAAAGTACACACAAAGGTGTTGAGTTTTTTGTGTTTTCTAAAACATATTGGATGGTGGTGATACAGAAGGATGGTTATCCCCTATTCCCAAATCATCCTTCAATAAAAATAATGCTATAGGTTATTGTTGTAGATTTCCCAACATTGATGTGATATTATGAGGATGTGAATGTGGTGGTGTCTAGTGTGATAGGAGGAGGAGATGAGGTTTATTTCCTTCATTTTTATGATATCATACTACTCTGTTTTTGTGACACGATGTGATGTCATGGACTAGGTGTTTTTGTGAGATATGTGACATGAGGGTCCAGGAGTCTTCTGGTGAGATGTGACCTGAAATGCATGATTCTTCCGCCATATATAAAACCTTTTTAGGGTGGGGTAGGTAGGGATGAATCCTAACCCGCATTATAAATGGATGGTTGTGTGATGGGATATGTATAGAAGGGATGGGAAAACATTGAAATAACAATTGGGGTGTGAGAGTAGTTAATAAGTGGGGAAGTTACAGTGTGTTACTTTATTATGTTTTTAATATTATATTACTTTATTGGATGCATGATTTGGTGAGAAAGTGATGGTTAGGCTTGGATTGGTTAGTTGACCTGTTACATTCTTGTTGGATCTACTGTTTACTCACTTGCATATTAGTATATTATTTTCACATGTTCACTAGAGAAGTTCTATATCATCTTAATTGGTATATTTTATGGATCACCCTACTTATATAAATGGATTTTCAGTTTTTTAAGAGGACTTTGGGGACCAAGATGTACATTTATAGACTGGTTTTGATCTTTTGTTATGTTGTTGTTGTTGTATGACTAGACATTCTGTGTTTACTTGGATACTTTACTATATTTTTTTATCATTTTTCACATATCTTGAGATGGTTTTCAATTTAATTTTATATTTTCAGTTGAATTTTCTTAGTGGGTTTTTATCATATCTCCTAATCCTACATTATAATAGAGCGGTATTTCTCCCATATGTGGCGTTTTAATACCCTCGATGTTTGTCTCCAACTCAAGTCCTAATGGAGGCAGGAATCATGGTTCATTATCTATCTTTTGTCAATTATGGACTAGAAGGTATACCTATATTGGTATGGGGTCATGATAAGAAGGCCAATGTGAGTAATTTTGAGGAGGATTTGTTTTTAGATATCCTTTTCCATGTCAAAACATTTATGCTATCAACATATCTCAATGTTATAGGAAGAGAAGAGGTCATTGATAGGAGACTATATAGGATAGGTTAATCAAGAGAGGGAGTCATCTTGATTGATCATGTATTATATTTATGTTATGGGGTTCCTAATTTCTAATCAAAAAGATTTTTCAGATAGTTGGGTGTTGGTATTAGCCCTCGTCATCTTGTTTCTTCAAGGTTGGAGGTCACCAAGTGACTTCCAATGAATCAATATCACGTTTTTCTTATAGAGGATAATGATATCAGTGATGAGAGTGATGAAAAATTCTATACAGGAAGCGTGTAGTAGGTGTTACTCTTCATATTCTATTGTTTTGGTAATATCAACAAGGTTAACATCAGCATGGTGCCTTAGATTTTGATCTATAAAGATGAGAAAGGGAAGTTCAATGATAGCCATGTGATACTTCTATTCAATAGATATTAGAGTGTGGCTATGTAGTTGGTCATCAATAGGGTCAATGCGGCCATGGATTAGGTTATCTTCATATGATTTCCCTAGAGTCTCTAGCAACGGAAACCCATATTTCATTTGAGATACCGTTTATATATTTTTCTACTTAGGGGAATGCTTTTTTATTCTTCATCTATAACTCCTTCATATCACCTACTGTATTCCATTAATTGAGCCATGATGTGGATATGATTTCAGTTTTGTTGGTGTTGGATACTCTAGTTGTAGTTTAGTCTTATCTTTATGATGTTTGTAGAGACTATGAGCTAGTGTTGGGGTAGAACCACCCGTGGGGAAACTTCCTATATTTATCGATACAAACATTTGATATCGTTATTAGTAAAGATCAGGTATATTATTTTGGGGTATTTTGGAGTTCATTATGAGGTAGATTTTGTGTTATGATGTTTATTGGTAACTTACAGCATTCATTGATGAGTGATACCCTCAGATGGGTCAGAGGTACATTACTTCATTGTCCTCCTTGACGGTCATGCTAATGCGGAGTTCATAAAATTTTTATCCAATAGTGCTTCCAAGGATTATGGAAAAATACTTTAATGTCCTTAATAAGGTGGTTATTTCAATTACCCCTCATAGAGATTTTGAGTTTGAAATGGTTTGACATTATGGTGCTTCTCCAATCTATATGTATCCATACAGGATGGTTCCTTCTGAGTAGTGATCGTTGTGGGTATATATCAATGATATTTCATTGTGTGGTTTTTTTAAATTACTTTGTGAAAATAGTGTGCTCCAATTATATTTATGGACACGTTATATTGAATTAAATTTATATATATTGACTATTATCACTTGATCCGTATGCTTGTTAATAACCTTTGTCCTCTTACACTAGTTAATGATTTACACGATATTCTAAAAGGATAAGGTTCATTCTTGATGATTAATATTCGGTTGCGATGTCATAATACATGGGTAAAAGTTTTGATATTCTGAATTTCACTTCTTAATGTTGTTATTGGAATTATTAATTTTTTGTGATTTAGTTTTGTTTTGATAAATTCAATGTTCAGGGAGAGTATAGATCATTTTCTTATTTTTTATCAAAAAAAATTCATGTATACTCCCTATCTATGGAAAAGCATGCACAAAATCTATGTTCTATTTCATGTCTTCTTCATTATGAAATTATATTAGGTAAGCTATCAATTTGTGACTTCTGAGCTAGTCACATTTTTTTATCTTGGAATTTCGTGACCTAATTTGGCCAAAATGTTGATCCTTTTAAAATTGAAGTGATCATTTCTTGGCAAACCCCTAATATAGATACATAGGTGGTGAGATTCCATGGTCTTATATGCTATTATAGGAGGATTTTAACTATTTTATTTTGGTATAAAATCCTATAGTATCCCTTAACATTAAATATCAGGTATTCTTATGGAGTTGTAATACCACATGTTTTTACAGCATGCCACTTTTTAAATATAATTATTAGATAAATTAGTATCTTAACAAATGGTTTAAATGTCATAATTTTATAGTTATAGTTCTCCCTTAGATGTTGGGAATGAAGGTAATGAATGAGATTATGAGAATTAAGAAATTATTAATTAAGCATGCTTATAAAATTAATTTAATGGTTACCAATTATTTATAAATGAAAATCAGTTGAAGAGAAAGGGTATATTTTTATAAAAACTATTTTTTGCCCGCAATTATATTTTATAATAATAAATTACATTTAACACTATTAGTGAATGATATTAATTGAACTTATATATTATATAATCAATCAGAAAAAGTTTCATTCATCCAAAATATTTTTAGAGGAATAAGATAAGAATAAATTCAATTTTACACATAATAAAGATATATTTTTCTATGTTTTTTTTCTACAACCTCTTAATAGATAATGTGTATTAAATATTAATTTTGAAACTTTTATAAATTATATTATTCAAAATAAACATAATTTTTGAATGCATGATATCAAAATATTCGTTGCTTAATTTTTTTTTATTTTTTTGAAAAGTTTCATTTTTCAAGAATAGTAATGTGACCGTCGGAATAATAATGATACCATTCATAATAGTAATGTGTCCATTAAAACAATAACTTCACCTATTAAAGTACAAATAAAATTTTGGCATCTTATAAATGGTAATATGATATTAATATATCATAGTATAAGTCAATGAATATTTACATAATTATTAATTTAGAGTTGGTATTTTTTATGTCATAAATATTTATGTAAAAATTTAAATTATAAAAATTATTTAAAAGAAAATTTATTTAAATAAAATTTATTTATAATTTTTTTATTATGATTTTAGGATAGTTTTATGAGGTATTAGATAATATTTATGAGTGTTATAAATTCAGTTATAGATTTAAATTTTTTTAGTTTTCATGTAAATGATGATTTTGATTAAAAATTAAAATTTTGACATTAGGAAAATTATTTTAATAAAATAGAGCGTAATATTTAATTCTAAATATTTAAAAATTTCTTTACTGGTTTTTTTGGATTTTTCAAAAATACATGAATTTTTTTAATAGTAAATTATGATAATTTATAATAAATGTTTGATACATGATTATTGAGCCATGGATGGTGTAAGGCTGATATAGGAATCATTACATAGAACTTCTATGATCCCATTAATGTATTCAGTGACAAAATTTAAAACTATTTATAGTATTGGACGAAAATATTAAACAATTGAATAAAATATTCAAAAAACAGCCCTCCCATCCACTATAAATAGAACCTCTTCACCCCAAACATTCCCAGATTTTATCCTTTTATAAATTATTCCCAATAAACATTCCAATCCTCTATCCCAAATCCACGAGTTCTTGGTCTCATAAAAATACCAAAACCAATCACCCAAAGGAGTTTATCGAGGATGTGAGAATCAAGAGGTAAAACCCTCTCTCTTTTCTTTTAATTTCTTTTTATGTCATTTACTTTTCTTATTTCCTCCTCCACTACATATCCTAAAGTACCATGATATCTATATTATATTCTATATAATTTAATGTTCTTATGTTGAGGGAATTATCCATCATAAATTATCTTCCCTATACCTTTTCTTAAAAAATGAAAAGGCAGTCTGTGAAGTGTTTTTTCATTGCCTTCAAGGATGAAAAGTATTCATTTTCATTAACCATATTCGAGGATTTTCATAAAACCATTTTTTTGGTTTCAAAATATTTCAAAATATACATTAAATTAAATATTATTTTCATTAATTATGTTCTTTTAATATAATACTAAATAATAAAACAGAATGAATTTGTTGTGATAAAAAACCGCCAAAAACATTTAATAGATTATAACTAATGTATTATCTAGTGATTCATCCTCACACTGTGTAACCAATGATATATATGAACCTTTAAACATTTAAATTTTCATTAAAAATATATAATTCCTATTATGTGGAATTACACTAATTTTTACATGAAATTCATTACTTATAAACAAGCTAGTCAATCATGAAAACGAAGAAAACGAACTCTACAGAATAATAAAATTAAATTCTATAACTCAATAATGACATAAATTAACATAATAAAAATATAATTAATTAAATAAATGTTTAAAATGAACTTAATTATTTAATTAATTTATTTAATTTTATTATATAAGACATTAAGATCAAGTGAAAATCACATTCATATAGATGGTAAGGGTTTTCTCAACTCACCCATCATTTCCAAGAAATATGACTTACTAACCACTATTTTATGTGTCTAGAGTATGTACACTTACCATTGATGTTCAATATCATTAATATATTTCTATTAAAAAAATTCTTTTTTTATAATCATTAAGTTAATGGGGAATAGTGTATGACTGTTTGCAAGGTTCCATAGGTTTCTTCCCAAAAATCCATTTTCATTCGAGTAATTCTTTCTCTCTACTTTTCCCCATAAAACCCTTAATATTTCTTATATAATCCTCTTAAATTATGTTTTTATGTTATATAGATATGTAACTAACTTAATTATTCATTATTTTATGGTTAATTTCATGTTTTTTATGATTCCATTCTCAATTCCACCTGATAAGAAAGCCTGTTAAAAGGGAACTTCTTGATTTCTTACCCGTTTTCAATAGAAATCCATATTCTGTTTTAATAATCTATTATTCCTCTACAAAAAAAACATTTTAACAGGAAAATATATATTTCTTAATTTCTGTTTTATAAAAAAAAATATTCCCTTGTTGTTTTTAAATACTCTTTAGTATTTTCCCTTAAACGGCACTAAAGCTACAAATTTATAATGTTTATTAAATCCCCTTTTTATATGGATTCATTTATGTTGGAAATCATTTTTTCCTAAAATATTGTTTTATTTTCTTAACATTTTTTTCTAGGATATTCTTGTAATTTTTTTTACAAATATAAATGATTTTCCAAAATAAATATTTTTCCAATGTATACATAGTTTTCTCATCTCACTTTTACTTCTATAAGATATATGAGTTTTTCAACACTATTTCCTTATATCAAGGGTATATAATTCCATTGATGTATTATATCATGAATTATATTATTCTCATGTTATAATAAGTTTCATTTTATGTTAAATAGGATTAGGATTTAATTTTTTCAAGGAGTTATGGGATAATTCTGAATATTAAACGACTATTTTCCTAATACATTTCTCAGTTATTTTATGAGGGTACTTTCATATATGATACTTCAGAGTGGTATGGATGGTATTGATTTAAATATATCATTTTAATAGATATATGAAGAATTCATTTTACTTAGTATATGATAAACGAGACCCATTATAGCCCCTCGATGCATCGGTAGGTCTCATTAGATAAACTAGCCACGGTTTTCCCCTATTATGTGTGATATCCTGGATGAAGGCATAGTGGTATGTTTATTATGTATGAAATTATGAATTCCCTCTTTATAATACTATTAATGGATATTCAATGTTATTATTCTACTAGTATAATGTCCACGGTTATGTTTTATTCTCATGTGATTATTTATATGGAATTATTTTAATCATATTTTATTCATTCCATATTAGGCACTAGATTGTAACAAGTGTTATTAGATATACACAGTACCTTATTGTTTATGTTTATAGCTTATGCTATATTTCTTACCCTTTTGGAGAATCTGATCTCACCCTTCATTCTGTTTTATTTTCCCCCATGATTCGATGATGTATAATTGGAATGGATATCATGGATAATATATATTTTTATGGGTTTTTCCATTGGATTTTTAATGTTGTTTTTCAAAACCAGTTGTAATTTAATGTTCATTTTTGTAATATGGCTTCAAAAAATAATAAACTAGTCAGTCCATTAGGTTTAAAGTCTTGTATCTATTCCATTGTATTAATATAAGGCACCATCTTCGGGTTACTGACGTCAGGGTCTCTACAATTCATATTATAGCATGTTTAGTTGAAACCTTGGAAACAATATTTAGTAAAAATAGATTAGGGAACATATATCTAAGATAGGATTTGATTATATTTATATAATAACACCGTAAAATATTGGTAATGTAGAGATTATGTGGTTCCTCCAAGAAATATATCTCTTTTTGGATACTATAAGTGGATGTAGTTATGAAACAGATGTACCTAGGGTTAACAACTATGATAAGGTATAACAGGTCTAACATGGGGTAACATGGTATAATAAAATGTCTCTTACTACACACCTAGTTTAACACTCTCGAGTTATACTCTTAGGATAATCCACATTTTCATTTAAAATAATTTTGATGTATTTTAATTCATGAGGAAAATAATTAATCGAGGTTAAACCAAATATCTTTTAGATTAATAATAATGTGACATGATATTCTATACATTATTGTACATTTTCATACCATGTCTATTATTACTCGGAAAGTGCTTTCTAGTTTAAGTCAATGGAGGGCACTCGAAGGATTCATATTAACATTGAACATAATGGACAAGGTGGTAGTGATGAGAAACAAAATTTGATATTGTTAGGAAGGAATGATTTTTGGTTCATGCCTCATCTATTTTATAAAATATTATTACCAAAAATTACCTTAACTAACTCCCAAACTCACCAAAGAAGATAATTATGGATTTTTCTATGATCTCTAAAGGTACAGACCTTGGATAATAGAATACTTTATTTCCATAATGCAATAAATGTGGAATGAGACTCCCAAGAAAGTGTCTAAATGGAATAGATAAATTCATTACATGTGGGAATGAATGAAATAAATAAAATAATTTCCCAATAAAAATTAATGGTATGATTTATGGAAATGAAACTCATCATAAGAATTAATTTTTTGATCATTTTCTTGAATTTGGTGAACCTGGACGTTACTCAAGTCAATTCTATATTCTGTAGGATAAACACTAGACAATGGAAGTACCTATGTTGAAATTAATGGATAAAGTATTTACATATTGGGGTTTTATTGAAAACCTATGTTAAAATATAGTTTAGTGATTGTCATTATTTCAAGGATGTCATATATTTTTTCTTATTATATTAATATGTTTTTTGAAAAAAGGGAAACCTGGTAGCCGAGTGACCACCCATCATGCCCAAAATGGCTGTAGGGTTTGAACCGCCAATTTAAGGGAGATATGGGAGAAACTCCTACTATTGGCCTATGTGAAATCTTGGTTATTACGAAATTTTTTTGAAAAAATTATCAAATGGGGAAAAGATATATTTATTTTTGGGATCATTGTTTTACCAAATAAATAACCTCTGGATTGTGAAATGATTTAGTGATTATGTTAATAATGTTATTTCAAAATGAGTTCTCTATTTAGGGAAACCTATAATATTATGTTAATCATAAAATTATGAGGAATAATGGATGAATTTTATTTTAGAGTCAAATATGATTTCTTTATAGAATTATGGTAATTCATGTTATTTATGGAAATGGTTAGAAAACCTTATAGATTATGATATTTGGGAAATTAAATTTTTATTATAATAAATTAGAAGTGTTTTATGTTATTTGTAAGACTATATGATCATATCCTTCAGATATTTGGGTTTTAAAAATATTTTAGATTATTTTTTAGGAAGTATATCTATTTTATGAATGATCTTTGTCGAACATTATGTTTTACTATTGAATTTTGGAGATTCTTTTAGCGAATTATCATATCGTATCCTAACCATTTTGGTTTTGTTATAAAGACAATAGTAATATAATATTATACATTTTTTATTTCAAGATATGTATACATTGATTTAAATTATTCAGGAGTAAAAAATCATCTTGAAAATCAATTTCTAGGGATAATGAATAAAGAGAAAATAGATCAAAGTGCATCCAAAAGATTATATTATTATTGTGATACAAAAAATAATAATGAATATTTATTTTCTAAAGATTTTTTCTAGATAGTAATGGAATCACTAAAATATCAAAAAATGATTTGGAAAAAAATATATTTGTTAATTTTCTTTACTAAGATATCCTGGGTCTTTTAACTAGTCACAAGATTTATGGTCCTCTGATGGTTAACATTATAATGACCATTTCATCTATCATTCTTCAATAGAACATTATGGTTATATGTATCTTCTATACCCATTTATTTACTTCCCACTAATGTTATCCTATTTAAAATCCTAATTTTATGATGACATTTTTATTTCCATTCCCTATTTTTAAGAGGATGTTTTTTTAACAGTATTTTGGATGAGGGTTTCCCTTGAATAAATTTTCAAATATCAGTCCCTATTTTTAAATTAAAATTTCATAAATGTGAGGATGAAATTTTGGTGAATTTGGGTATAATGTAACACCCTATGATTTTATAATATGTATCTTTTTAAATTTATGTTCTTCGATAGCTTACCAGCTTAGAAAATGATTTAAATATTATTATTTATCTATTACACATATATATTTGAGGTTCAGAATGGAGGGAATGAATGAGATTTAGTATGTTTTTAAAATATAAACTACACATGCTTATAAGATTGATTCACTGGTTACCAATTAATTAGAAATGAAAATCAATTTAACATAAAGGAAGTATTAAAAAAACTATTTTCATGGCCACAATGATATTTAATATTAATAAATTAAATTTAAAAAAATATTTTAATATGTTAATGAAATTAAAATATTATATATAAAATAAAATATTTTTCCATTTATCCAAAATATTTTCAGAGGCATATGATAAGAATAAATTCAATTTTAAACATAAGAAGGATGTATTTTTCTAACCGTGGTTTCTATAGCCTTTTAGTGGAGAAAATTATTTAAATATTAATTTTGAAACATTTATAAATTATATTTGATAAAATGAATGTTATTTTTTATGTTTAACATCATACTTTACTTCTGATAAATTTATGTATTTTTTTGATATGTTTCATTTTTTGATAATGAGTAATGTGACAGTTGGAATAATAATCTGACTATTAAGAATAGTAATGTTTCAATTAAAACAATAACTTCACCTATTAAAGTATAAAAAAAATTTAGGTTATAATTGTTAATTTGATATAATTATACCATAGTATAAGTAAATAAATATTTAGAAAAAATATTAATTAAGTGTTGTTATTTTTTTAATTAAAAAATATTTAATCACAATTCCATAATTAATAAAATGATTTTGAAGAAAATTTATTTTCCTAAAATTTATTCATAAATAATTATTATTTTACTTATGGTTATAGGATAATTTAATGAGACCTTAATTAATTTTTCAGAGTATTATAAAATCTTTCATAAATACTAAATTATTATTTTTTGAGTAGAAGAATATTTTAACTAAAAATTAAATATATAACATTTAGAAAATTGTTTTCATAAAATGGAATTAGCTTTTGAATTTAACATGTCCAAAAACATTTAGGGTGAATTTTTGGGATTTTTTTAAAACATTAATTATTTTTGAATAGAAAAATATCATAATTTATGATAAATGTTAAATACATAAATTAGTGAGTAACAGATGATGTATGGATGATATATGAATAATTATTTATAACTCTCATGAATCAATTTCTATATTTAGTGACATGAATCAAAACAATTCATAGTCTTGATCCAAAATAATAAAAAATTGACAAATATATACAAAAAACACCCCTCTCCTCCACTATTAATACCACCCCTCACCACCTCTTCTCCTCACACCTTTAAAACTTTGATCATTATATAAATTATTCCCAATTATCTTCCCAAAACATACCCCACATCTAGGATCAATATTTCTAATCTGAAAAACCAAAACCGGTCCCATTAATGAGGTTCTTGAGGAGGTGAAAATGAAGAGGTAAAAATCTCTCCCTTTTCTTTTAATTTATTTTCATGTTATTTCCTTTTATAAATTTCTAAACAACAACCTATCCTAATGGAACATGATATATCCAGTATAATCTATACACTATAATTTTATTTATTTATGAAATATCCATCATCAATTCTCTTCTATCTCCCTTTTATTCTAAAAATGGAATCATCGTCCGAGTATTTTTGTTTCATCTTCTTCAAGGATAACAAGTTTTCATTTCCATCACCATCATGTGGGATGTTTCTACTACGATTTAAATGGTTGAAAAATATTGTAAAATTTATATTTAAAACCACTTTATATTCTTAATGTAACATATTTATATAATAATAAATAATAGAATAAAACAAGTTTGTTAAGATCTGCTGTAATAACCTAAATGATTATTACTTAAGTCTTAACCGATGATTCAACCATATAATATACAAAAAATGATATATATATATATATATAACCATTTAAAGTTCTATAAGTAAATTAATAACTTATAATTCCAATTCTAGAGAATTAATCTCATTTTTACATGAACTTCATTACATATAAATAAGAAAACTGATCATTAAAACCAAGAAAATGAATGCTCCTGAATGATAAAAATAAATTCTGAAACTCATCAATAAGTCCATAAATGAACTAAATAAAACAATAATTAATAAGATATTTGTTTAAAAAGAACTCAATTAATTATTTAATGTATTTTCATTGATTTTGTAGGAAATTAAGATCAAGTTTAGAACACATTCAGACACGTTGTAAGGGTATTCTCAACTCACTTTCATTTCCATGTGATATGCCTTGCTCACCACTATGTATTATATATGGTTTATTTATATTACCAATTTATGTTACAAATCAGGAATAATTTTATCTTCATAGTATTTATTGTCATTTTTTATGACCACTAAATTTATGGGATGTACGGTTTGACAGTTTTGAAAGTGGTAAGGGCTTCTTCCCGAACCTCCATTTTTCAATTGGGTTATAATTTCTGTATATTTATCCAAAAAAACCTTTAGTATTTCTTGTTTACTCCTACTAAATTATCTGTTAATGTTAAATAGATAAATACCAAAATTAATTATTCTTTTTATGGGTAGTTTCATGTTTTATAAATCTTCTTTCTCAATTCCTCTTAATAAGCTATCTCGATTAAAGAAAACATCCTAATTTCATACCCATTTTCATGTGCACTCTAAAATATGTATCAAGATAAAATATTTATCTAATAACATTAATTATATCATGAAAAAATATTTTAACATTTCTGGTTTTATAAAAAAATGTGCCTTTTCTATTTTAAATAATGTTTAGTATTTTTCTCTTAAACCACACTAAAGAGGATCATTTATATAATTTCTAAAATAATCATTTTACATGTTTTCAATTCATTTGGAAATAATTTATTCCTAAACTATAATTTCATTATCCTCCCCATTATATTATTTTCTTTATACATGTTTACATGCTAATTTTATGAAAAATAAAAATTATTTTCCAAAAGAACTCTCATCTCTCTTTTACTTCTATAAGATATATGCTTTGTTCACCACTATTTCCATATGTGTATTGTATATACTACCCTTTTATATATTATATCATGAATTTTATTATTCTCATTATATTCTATGTTTCATTTAATGTTAAAATAAATTATTATTTTACTTTTTCAAGGAGATGTGGGACACTTTGGAATGATTAATGATTATTTTCCTCCAAAATGTCTCAATGATTTTATTATAGTAATTTAACATATGATACTAAAAAGTAGTCAGGGACACTTTCATTTAATGTAATTATTTTATTAAACATTTGTGTAATTTATTGGACTCATTAAGTAATGGGATGGGACTTCTATAGCCCTTCAATGCATCGGTATGTCCCATTATACCAAACCAGAATGATTTTTTACCCATTATGTATGTTTTATTGGCTGAATCCTTGAAGTTATGTTTATGATATATGGGATTATAAATTCCCTAATTATAATACTATTAAATTATATTCCACATGATTATTTTTCTAGTATAATAAATATTGTTATGTTTTATTCTCATTTGATTATTTATATGGAATTATTTTTATTATTGTTTATTCGTCCCATATTATATTAAATATTATGACATGTGTTATTGGATATTCAATAGACCATATTTTTTATGTTTATAGCATCCACTGTGTTTCTTGCACTTACTGAATATCTGATCTCACCCATTCATATTTTTTATTTTACCCTTTATGTGATGATGCATATGTTTAAGGACTTGATGGGATAATATAGTAGTTTATGGGTGTTTTCGATGGAATTTTTATGTTGTATTTTCTTTTATGTTTTAATCTATTATTAATTTAGATAATCTGGATTCCAGAACTACTAAACCAATCGATCAATTGGGATTCTATTCTGGCATATATTTCAATTTATTAAGTTAAATAATTTCCATTTTCCAACCTATATCCTTCTTGATTAGAGATATCAAGATAAATGGATTATATTATACAGTAGGAATTCGTATGATCTATTAGGGAATTAAAGAATTAAATTATTTCTATATGGGTTCCATGAAATATTTCTTGACACTAACCTTGGACATTAGGCTACTCTTTTTAATTCCACTGAGATATAGGTATAGAGGGTCACACACAAAGTGTATTTATAATATCATCTAAATAATATATTATTATTTATTTTTAAATTATTTCAATAAATATTAATCTTTTACATAGTTTAATAATAATTCATGTATGATTTATTGAATAGAACTTTTTATTTTCATCTTTCATAAAAATAATATATTTAATAATTTATTGGTGAAAAATAAAGTGATATTCATTTAAAAAATAAATATTCAATATTCAGGGTCCGATAATTATTATAGAGGAATGGAGAACTGAGATTTTTGTCCTAGTGAAAAATAATAAAAAATTATTTTTTTTTTACTAAAAAACTTATAATTATACTTCACAAGTTAAGCACATATCGTGAAATAATTAAATTATTATTATTATTTTAAATGGAGTTTTTCTTGGATAAAATAATTAATTCAGGGCACGTGTGAAAGTATTTTGTTTAAATTGTAGTGATATATAAACCCAATTATGTTATTTTCTCAAGAGGCAATTAATTTTGTTTGGGTTGTGAATTATGGGATTGGAGAATTATCTCAATCCATAGAGATATCCCTTCTCCAAGAATGCTCCCAATAACAGAGAGAAATCATGCTTCACCAGATCAAGGAGATCTCTTTGGAAGTGGTTCTTGAAGTGGTCAACGGAGGACAGACCAAATGTAAGGATATTCCATGCTAACACAAGATGATTTATTCTGTGAAGTCTGGAGATTTATGGAACACGATTGAATAACCGCTATAGGGAATATGAACTTGATTACTACAATGAAACGATACAGAAAAACAGATCTGTCACCTGATTCATCAATGGATTAATAATTCCAACAATTTTAATTCGTTAAACTAATAAATTAATAATAAATAATATTTGATAATCCTCCCCCTAGTTCTAAAATAATTTATATTGTCTGATTACTTTATTTAATTATGTTCACCATGACATTCAACATTATGTTGAATCTCATATTAATCAACAACCATAGAAAAAATTAGAGTTGGGAACTGCCCATTATATGATTCCATTTCACCCAGAACCTATATGGTTTTTTGGAGGTATACTAACCCCATCTATATATAATAATTTGAGTACCCATTACTCAGTAAATAACACCTTAATTAATGATATACAAACCCTATAAACCCTTTTATAATCATCAATGTAACCCCCCCAATTGAAAATCTATTGTTGAATTGAATAATATGATCACATCCCAACACACTACATCTCATATATCATAAGAAAGGGCGTCATTGTGCTCTATGTAGAACGACACCAGGGATCGACTATAAATGAACCCAAATCTAATTCTTGTTAATGAAGATTCAAATATCCACTGAGGCTTTTAAAGTATTTAGTGTGCACCATATTAGATGATAGAGTGGTATTGAACCCTTAAAAACATCATTTTTCATGGCCAAACCATTTTTATAGTCCCACAAATCTAAACTCAAATTTCATCTATCATATCTCACAAATGATATTGAATGGAAGAATTATCAACCTCATTGTGATCTATAGGGAAAAATACTAAAGATGTGATATTTTTTTCAAAAATGGTAAACCAATGGTAAATATGCTTCTTGTGAAAAATACAATCTTATCATATTATGGAAGATACTTATAATTGTACAGCACTCAAGACCCATGTCACGAGTTGAAATTAGGTATCGCATATGGTAGCTAAATTTCCTACCTCATTTTCAATGTCATGATTCCTCTGATGGACCATCAATCTGATGTATCGATATCAATATATAAATTTGATGTGGACAGTGGTTCATGTGACACCCCTCCCTATTTTTCATTTCCTATATTTTTTATATATATTTTAAAAAAATTGAAATAATGGTAGGTAAAAATTATTTACAATGTTAATACAAAACGGAGGCATCACAAATGTCGCCTTCCAAAAAAAGATAATTTAATTATATATGTATTTTTTAAAATAATACTTTTATATTTTGATATATATACTGTGTTCATTTTATTTTGTTTATAATTATGTCCATTAATATTTTAATGTTAATATATTATGTTTTTGAAAAATAACTTTTGTGACATGAAAATTAGATTTTACTTATTAAATTTATGATTTTTTATTTTAAATTATGTTTTATATGTTGAGTAACTTTTCTAGACAACATTAAATTGGTTTTATATTTTATAAGTTATATGTTTTCAAATCCACCTATATGAATCCTAAGAATTATTGACGTTGGTAACAATAATATTAATAAAAATTGAAATAGTGGCTAAACAAGTAAAATGGTTGATAGTAAAAAGAATTTCACCATTTCAATAGATATAGAATCATATAGAGAATTAAATACATATTTTTTTCAAATACCTTAATTCAAAAACACCGATATAAATAAATTTTTTCATTAATTTTCTATAATGAGGTAATGTACCATAATTTGGAGTGTGAATGTGAAGACTATATCATGAAAATTGACCTATGTTTTGGGGTGGAGTGTGATGACATGAATAAGGATGATCCATGACCAATAGAACCTCACATTTTGGGTGGTTCGGATATAACTCATCAGGGGGAGGTGTCAGTTGGATGTAATCATTTGAACCTGATCCTTATCCAACTATGTTAGTATATAGACTTTCCATTATCTCATAGGGAACCATACTACCTGTGAAGGCTTGGGAACGAAATCTAGAGGCATTGGGAATGACCATTCAAAGAAGTTCGAATATGAAAGACTATGAGGGAATTGTGGATTTCTTAAAGACACAAAAGGATCGCATGTCACCAAATTCAAATACCCTATCAGATGAGGTTAGACTTATATAGGTCCAATATCTTAATGTATAATAGGTGAGGCCTCACATGCAGCATGATGTGGTCTACATCATTGTCGTTATTGCTCCTCGACATCAACATCTTCTAGTGGAGGTTCTTAAGAAGGAACATCCACTCATTGGATAGGAATTCCATAACCCTAGGGTGGAAATGTAGAGACCCAAAGCTTGATGTAAATAGAAATTAAATTAATTTTGCATAAAACTTAATGCATGAAACAAAAAAACACCCAAAGACCATATTAGTTTAGTGTCTTTGGAAACTAAGAACATAATCTTTTAATCATGGTGAAAGATCTTCAACATCCCCTATAAAGATATTCCCCTTTTTTCTACCTAAATCCTTCCTTTATTACTTGGGGAAAAGAAAACATAAAAAGGGGAACTCAAATTCTCATTAAGGGTAATCATAGGGAACATAAAAAAACCAAATACATTAGAACAAAAAAACATGAAAATAAAGCTTAAACATCGAAATCTTGAGTCGTGAAATAAATCATGGAAGTATGTAACGTATAGATAACAAAGGAATATTAATAATGATAAAATTACATGGGAATAAAACATATAATTTTGGAGAACCATTAATCACATGATATGATTTCCATAGTATCCAAGGCATTTCGGCCAAGACCACCATAATGGACAAAGTCCATTACTAAACTGGGTTTACATGTCGTTCCAACCCTGTATTACTAAACCAGATTTACTTGTCATTCCATCCATGTCTATCTCATGAGATATAAATCTTCACCCAATTCATTGGAGGGAGATATAGGTCTCACCCATCTCATAATGAAACTATTATTATGTGTTCCATAAAATCATACATCATATCATAACCCATGTAATAAAATGGGATTCTTAAACATCATTCCATCATAACATAATCCATATAATATAAAAGGACTTCATAAAAATAATTTCATAATAACTCAATCAAATAAAAGTAATAATAGAGATATAAACATAACATTACATATTATTATATGGAAAATAATTTTGATAAAAACAATTGAACTCAGTTCTTGAGGGAAATATCTTTTTTCTTCAAAATAATTTTCTTTTCCCAAAATGACAGGCAATTTTAAAAGAAAAGAATTTTTTGGAAAATAATCATGAAATATTGAAGAGTAATATTCAAGGAAATAAGGCATTATGAAACTGTAAAAATACATTCATGCCTTATAAGTTAAAAACATTCCTCTCGTACTTTTTCTAAAAAACTCAAAAAGTGCCACATATGGTAAAAAAAAGAAAGATTCCTTCCATACCATGTGTTAAAATTAAACAAAGGGTAAAAATAAATTTAAACATACATGGAATAATATTAAAAAATTTAAAACATTTTTTTATAAAACTTGTACATTGATGATAAATATAACCCCAGTAAATACTTACGAAAAAACAATCTCGGATAAGAACGAGATTTGAATAATTGTCCCTTACCGTAGGTCTAATTTCTTGTGTATGTGTCTGAATCTATTGTATAGAGATTTTAAACATATTATTAACTTGATAAATAACCATAATAATATTTATTATATCATATATGATTCACTTACATCGTTATATTACCTATTCTTTTGTCAATTCCATGTTAATGCAACGTTTTGGGTAAAATTGTTTCATTTATCATACGTGTTTTGACAAGTAATTATTCATAGTATGACATATATCATGATTAAATACATCCATAATGTAAAAATTATTTATATAAAATATATACTTAGCATATAAATATATATAATATATTGATAAATGGAATGAAATACATTGTTCCTGGAGACAGTAGGTTGTACACACGCATGAACGCAATTTTTGTTTCCTTATTAAATTGAATGGAAGTAAGTAAATGACATATAAAAAAGTCTAGTATAATTATTATGTAATATATATCATGATTATTTATTATATATACATTATAATCATTATTTATTGTCTAACATGGAGAATGAATCTCCTCGCGTCGTGGGGACGGTAAGCCATACGTACGCACGAGCAACGATATCATTCCCATGATTAAATAATTGTATTGAAGTGTATGGAACATAATATTTCAGAATAAATATCACTTTAAAATAATTATAAATAGTTCTTTCTCCCATCATTATACCCATCCAATCATGTTAGTGATGAAAAACAGATTACACCACGGCGTGGAGACGGTAGGTCGTACGTACGCACGTGTGGTGATTTAATTTTTTTTATATGATGGAAAGAAGATGGAATATGGTGGTTTAATGTTCATAATAACATATAAATATAAAATTGATATTGGAGTTATTACTTAAAAGTGAAACAACTCATATAGAAGAAGTATAAGAAGAATGAATTTTGAATGAATCAGTAAAGGCTGTTACATATTCTTCGATGTGCCTCTTCTAAACCTCCTCTTAGGGCACTAATGTTGGTCTTTGAAAAATAAAATGACCTCTAGTATGTTGCTATGGAAGTTGATAAGTTAAATTTGTCGTGTTTATCTGATCATGAATTCTCAAAATGGTGTGAATAGGAGAAGGAGGAGGTTCCATTTTATAAGAGAGAAGAGGGGCACTTTAAGAAACTCTAAAAAATATTAATTTATAATAAAATCAACCCCACATTAAAACATCCAAAATGACTCAACATAGAAGATGAGATGAGATAGGGTGGTAATCTCATCAACCAATAAAATTTATACATGTTTGAGATTTTTTTTAAACCTTATCATTTTGAGGTATCCTTATTTTATCTTTTTTATTTTCTTTGTGGTAATAATATCCTAAATATTAAATTTTTCTAAATATATATTTATGTGTTGTGAATTATAAATAATTAGATATAGTATTACATTTTGGACCATATAAATTTCCAATTTCTAATTTTTAAATATTTTTATGATTTTTAAACAGTTTAATAATATGTCATTTTTATAAAATACCCATAATGTTAATTTTGTAATCATTCAATTATTTGAATTTAAATAAAATACACATCAAAGATATGTTCCCAGAAAAATATTTAATAGATTCTTAAAATGTCATATTTATCTATAAAATCCTTGGAGCACATTAATTAGTTCATATAATATTTATTTTAATATTTTTGAAACCATTTATTTAATATTTCTCTTAATAAAATAAATACTCCAACATTTTTGGATAATTATTTAATATATTTAATTGTTTCATAAAAATTAATAATAAAATAAAATGATTAAGATAAATATATTATATTTCCTAATAATACATTTATTATAATTTATCATCTAAAACAGCCAACTTTTAAAAAAGTTATCTTTATTAAACTATGGATGCTACAACTTTAACATCATTTAAAAAATTATAATATAAATTTCATAATATGTTTTATAAGGTGCCAAATTGTCCACAAGTCTACCCTTGTATTATTATGGTTTAGATATACTCTAATAATAAGGTTTAGTCATGTGTTTTGTTATTTTTATGGGCATTATTATTTTAATAAAACTATATTATAGACTTTTCACTAAATAAAAAATATCTGCATCATTAATGTATAAGATATTAAGGTAATTATATATTTTCTAAAAATTAAAAATAAATTACCATGATGAAGAAAAAAAATTTATCATTCAAATTAATATTTATAATCTAATTTATATTCTTTATAACCTTATATTAAAAATAATTTAATTAATAACGATTGAGTGAGACATATTTCACTTTCCTTTAAATAAAATAAATTAAACGTCTTAATCTCATCCACGTGGGTTCCAATAGATTCCATTTTGACCCAATTATGTTTTAGAGAGAAATAAAATCAACCAATGATATCAAGACAAGTGTTAGAGTAATTATATAATATTATTTGTACCTTTAATTACCTGATTTACCTTTCACTCTGGTAAATAAAATTCACCGTAGATACTATTCATAATGCCTAAAAATAAAATTTATCTATTTCCACAATTTTAACCCACTGATTCCAAATATGTAATCCATTTTTACAAATTAATAACATAGAAGATATAGTAATTAATTTAAAATTAATCCCATTGTCAAAAAATGGGTTTTTATTTAAAACATTGCAAAAGATTGAAATGTTCTTACCAATGAATTTAATGTAAAACTAATGATAATGACATAAACTTTATTAAATGGTGAAAATATATTCTATTTATACTTTAAAGCCATTCAATTTTATAATTTAACCATATGAATTATCTTGATGAAAAAATTTGTTTTTAATTAAAATTTAGCGTATTATTACTATTCATCAAAATATGAAAGTTAATAGAAAAATATTAAAAAAGTATCCAGAGTAAATATTTATATCCTGATTGTAATTAATTAGTTTATTTTGTCAAATTTAACTTATAAACATTTCAAAAACTATATTTAATGTGGGGGATCCATCAAAAGGTGGCAAAACTGCAGTTTTGGAAAAAATACTTATTTTACCCAAAACATTTATTTTGTACTAATACCATATTTTAGAATATGTGTAAGATGAATGATAATTTTATAAAATAAAAAATTTTGTTTTCAATATTTATAATATCTAGTTCATAATAATATTATAACTATATATCGTTGTTTAGTGAAACTCGGTATTGCGTACAACACAAGCTATTGAGGAAGGTCGCTCTTGCCTGTAATGCAAGGCAAGTCAGGGTTGCGTATAGTGAATGCTTCCTTTGGTGTTGTATATAACATAATCAAATCATAGTTCATTTATATATAGATCAAAATATGAACTTGGTGTTGTGAGGAAAACATTTTAATCAAAAGAACTTGAGATTTTGTGCAACACATTCCAATATTAGTGATGTGTATACTACAAGCTAATACAGTGTTGCGTATAGCGCAAGATAATCTCGGTGTAGCGTACGAAACAATACATCAAGAAAATTAAAAGGAATATTTCTCATAAAATCTCAGGGTGTTACATTCTACCACCCTTCAAATTAATTTCGCCCTATAAATTCACCAGGATTATAAATCAATTACTACTTGAAATTTTATTTCATAGAAACCCACATCATAAAAAGGAATATTAAAACATAATTTTAAAAAGTAATGTTACAAACATAATGGTCACCCAAAGTAACTCTACACTGGGTTTCCATATAGAAGAATATAGTTAAAAATATGGATATGGAAGATAAATCTAACCATCATGTTTTAATGAAGAGTGGTAGAGAACATGGCTATGAAAAAGCCAACAATCACAAATCCATAAATTTGTGATGATCTAATTCATTAGATATGAGGGTACTATGACAAAAGTTTTTGTTTACAAGATCATTTCCCTAATTTTGATGAATTGTTTCTTAAGGATAAATACATATATGACTTCAGTGTAATATCATCATTGGTTATTCCATGAACAATTTCCACTTCATCTCTAATTTATAGAAATGATGTCGAATTTGTCATTATTGAAGTATTATTAGATCATGCGATAGAATGATAGTACATTCCATATGCCTCTATCACAAAAAAGGTTAGCATAAGATATTATATATACATAAGTCTATCTATGGTGTGGTTAATCGTATATGGTTCCAAAAATGGACATATACATCATCTATCATACCTCTTAATAAAATAAAACGAATTTATACAAACCTGGGTCTTCCTGTAGGCCGGTGGAAGGTGATAAAGGCCGGTTGCACTTCGGTTGTGGGATCAATTCCCACATCCTTGTCTGATGTGATGGTTTGTCACACGTCCTATTGGTTGTCCTTCTTATAAAACTATACTATTATAAAATTCCAAAAATATTATCAAAAAGTTCTGGCAATAAACAATACTATCTGATGCCCAACTTAATCCATTCCAATCTTTAGGCTTATCCAAAATACTTCTGTCCAATTTCATTGTATAAAGAAAATGATTACTAGAGAGATCATCTACCAATCATGTGAATACCATCATTAATCCCCCATATATCATAACATATATCTTGTTGTTCAAATTCCAAACATGTGAATACCTTAATCATGTATTATCTTAAATCATGAATTACCATAGAACCTTAGTGAAAAGATGAATATTGTTTAAAGTTAACTCTTTCCAAATACCAAAATCCCAAAATTTCTATATACTCAAACCATGATATCACTTTTCCCTTATATCTATCATGAGATATTTAATACTATTAAACATATTATTTTCACCTTATACCTAATTATGTGCATATCATCTGATTTCCAAAACTATTTCAATCACTTTTCATGGTTACCAGTACCATACATTTATTGAAAACCAAAACATAGATATTCGAATATTCCATGATACTATAAATGAGATTCCACAACACTATTTTGGAATCCCGTTACATAAACACTTAATCATTCCCCCACTTCGTTGTCATATTCAACATCACCAATAGTGATCGCATGTGACATCACTTTTTCATTTTACTTAAGAGTTTGTTGATGTCAATCATCATTAACCCTTGGATTATGGAATTGGTTAGCATAATTACCCATTTCCATGCACTAGTAGCATTGATGTGTTGGTGGTGCATTCTCTATAGTCTTTTCTCTATTCACAACATTAGCTACTTTTTCTCCATTAATTCGACACTCAACTACTTGATGACCTTATTTTCCACATGTAGAACATTTTTTAGTCCCATTGTGACAGTCTCCACCATGTTTATTTCCACACATTGATAATAACGAAAAATTCTTCTTCTTTTCACCATTGTTTTGAGATTTTTCCTTGAACTCTATCATTCATTTCTTGTCAAAACCAAGAGAAGGATATGTAACACCAACTTCTAGTTCTACCTTGATAACCCAATGCACAATTTCTTTGTAGCTACTGAGGTCTCTTATATCTGATGCCCTTCGAAGACTTGGTTTTAAGCCACTGAAGAATCGATAAACTTTACATTCAGTTTGGATGATAAATCCAGATTAATACTATGCAAGCCTTGTAAAATTCCCCTCGTATATACCAAAATATTCATCATCCTTTCTCTTAAACTCAAGGAACTCATTTTACATATTTTTTCTAGGAATGAGAGGGATGTACGTATTGAAAAACATGTTCTTAAACTCATACCATTCCTTGGATTTAATTTCATCATGGGGCCTTGTATTCTTAATTAGAGTCCACCACTGGTCTTCTTCAACTTCTAAATAGTAAACAACCAAAAAGAATTTTTCATGTTCTGAGAAGTGAATTATAAGAAAATATCATTTCTATGGTACTAATCCATTGTTCCACAATAAGTGTATTAGAATGCCCAATGATGGAAGTTGGATGTTGCATCATGGAGGACTCAATAGAATATTGTTCCCTACTCTACTCATTTGGAAGTCCAAAATGATTCATAGCTTGTGTAAGTACAGTAATAATATTTTTCACTCTATCTCCCATAACATTGGTTAGTTCAGGAGTAAAATCATTTCATTGTCCATTACATTGATCAACACGGTTCCTTTATGTTCCATCCATCGTCTAAAACCAAAAAATAATAGTGTGGGAGTAAAAAATAATGCTAGGAAAACAAAATAATAAAGGGAGAGTAACTTCAATATCTATCATCTTAGGTTTAATTCTATGATCGTTATCATAATTCTAGGACCATACCCTATACATATACTTAACCTTAGGGACATCCCTAGACATACCTTATAAATATCTCCAGGGATCTCACTAATGTTTTCACACCCTTGTTTCCAAAGTTTAACAAAACCTTCACTCTAATACCAACTCTGGAGACCCCAAGCTTAAAGAACATAGAAATTACATTACTTTTTCATAAAACATAATACATGATACAAATAGACACCCAAATACCATATTAGTTTAGTGTCTTTGGAAACTCAGAATATAATATTCTAATCATGGTGAAATATCTTCAACATCTCCCATAAAGATCTTTCCCTCTTTTTCTACCTAAAACCTTCCTTTATATCATGGGGAAAAGAAAACAAAAAAATGGTGAGCCCAACTTCTTAGTAATGGTAATCATGGAAAACATAAAAAAACCATATACATTTGAACTTAAAAACATTAACATAATGTTTAAACATCAAAATCATGAGTCGTGAAATAAATCTTGGCAATATGTAAGGCATAGATCACAAAGGAACATTAATCATGACAAAAATTCATAGAAACAAAACATATAATTATGAAAAACCATAAATAATGTGATATTAATTCTATAGTATCCAAGGCATTGATGGAAAGACCATCATAGTGGACAAAGTCTGTTACTGAACTGGGTTTTAATGTCGTTCTAGCCCTGTATTACAGAAACAGATTGACTTGTCATTCCAGTCGTGTCTATCCCATGAGATATAAATCTTTAATAAATGAATTTTAGGGAGATATAAGTCCCTCCCATCTCATAATGAAATCATTATTATGTGTGCCACAAAATCATAAATCATACATCATAGTATAACCCATGTTATAAAATGGGACTATTAAACATCATGCCATCAAAACATAATCTATATAATATAAAATTACTTCATAAAAATAATTCCATCATAACTCAATCAAATAAATGTGATAATAGCGATAGAAACATAACCCTATAAGATCTAAGATGAAAAATAATTTTGATAAAACACTTGAACTGAGTTCTTGAGGAAAATATCCTTTCTTCTTCAAATTCATTTTCTTTTCTCAAAATGTCATGCAATTTTAAAAGAAACCAATTTTCTTGAAAAAAATCATGAAATCTTGTAGAGGAATATTTATTGAATTAAGGCATTATAAAACCGTAAAAATTAATTCATGTCATATAATTTAAAAAAATTCTCCTCATACTTTTGCTGGAAAATTCTAAAAGTACCTCGTATGGTAAACAAAAGAAAGATTCCTTCCAAACCATGTTGTAAAAGTCAAAAGGATAAAATTAACAATAAATATACATTGAATAATAGTAAAAGTTTTATGAAAACATTTTTAGAAAACAAGTCCATGGATGATAAATATAACCCCAGTAAATACATACGAATAAACAATCTCGGATAAGAACGAGATTGGAATAATTATCCATTATCATCGGTCCAATTTCTCCCATATGTGTCGAAACACTTGTATAGTTAGTTTAAACATATTATTAACTTTTAAAAAGACCATAATAATATTTATTTTATCATATATGAATCAGTTATTAATTTATATTACCCATTCTTTTTTCTATTCCATGTTAAAGCGGCATTTTGGGTAAAATCGTTTCATTTTTCGTACGTATTTTGGCTTTTAATTATTCATACGATTACTTAGATCATGAATAAATACTTACAGAATGTAAAAAATGATTTATATAATATATATATATATAGTATATAAATATATACAATAGATCGATAACCGGAATGAAATACACCGTTCATTGAGAAGGTAGGTCGTACGTACCCATGAATGATGTTTTCATCTCCTTGTTAAATTGAATAGAAGTAAGTAAATGTCATATAAATAAATAATTTATCATTATTTTTTAATATATTAAATTATTATTTATTATATATACTTTATAATCATTCTTGAATGGTTAACATGGATAATGAATCTTATCGCGTCGCGGGGACGGTAAGTCGTACGTACGCGTGAGCGACGATATCATTCCCATGATTGTGGAATTGTATTTAAGTTTATGGTGTATAATATTTCAGAATCAATATCACTTTAAAATAATTATATATAGTTATTTCTTCCATAATTATACCCATCCAAAGATTTTGGTGATGAAAAAAAGATTACACCACGGTGTGGAGACGGTAGGTCATACATACGCATGTGTGGCGATTTCATTTTTTTATTAGATGGATAAAAGATGTAATATGGTGGTTTAATTTTCATAATAACATATAATTATATATGTGATACTGGATTTATTACTTAAAAATGAAACAACTCATATAGAGGAAGTAGAATAAGAAATAAGTTTGAAATAATCGGTAAAGGATGTTACCTCTTCTTCGATGTGCCTCTTCTAAACCAACTCTTAAGGCACTAACATTGGACTTTGAAGAATACCAAGACATATAGTATGTTTCTAGGGAAGTTTATAATGGAAATGGGCATGTTTTTCCGATATTGAAGACTGAAAATGGTGTGAAGAGGAGAAGGATGAGGTGACCTTTTACAAGAGAAGAGAGGGGCACTTTTGGAGACTCTCAAAAATATTAATTTATAATAAAATAAAACCCCACATAAAAAAATAAAAAATGAATCAAAATAAGAGATAAGATGATATAGGTTGGTAATATCATCAAATAATAAAATTTATACATTTTTGGAATCTATTTTAAACCTTATCATTTTGATATATACTTATTTAATCAATTTGATTTTATTTGTGGTAATAATATTCAAAATTTTAAATTTTTATAAATAATTCCTTATGTGTTATTAATTTATATAATTATATAAATTATGACATTGTAGACCATATAATTTTCTATTTGAAATTTTAAATATTTTTGTGATTTTTAAACAATTTAATAATATGTTATTTTTATAAAAAACAAATTGTTTAAATTTTGACACTATTCAATTATTTGAATTTAAATAAAATTCATATAGAAGATATATTAGAAAAAAATATTAAATTGATTCCAAAATTTTCATATTTATCTATAAAATTCTTGAATAACATTAATTAGTTAATATAATATTTATTTAAATATTTTTAAAACCATTTATTTGATATTTATCTTAATCAAACAATTACTACTACATTATTGTTTAATTATTTAATATAATTATATGATGCATAATAACTAAAAATAAAATACTTTCAGAACTTTAAATCTAATATATTTCATAAGAATACTTTTACTCTAATTTATCTTCTAAAAACCCAACTTCAAAATTGTTATCTTTATTAAATTATAAAGGTGAAAACTTTGACATCATGTAAAATAATATAATATAAATGTTATAATCTATTTTACAAGGCTCAAAATGGTCCCCAAGTAGACCCTTGGATGATTATGGTTTATATATAATCGACTGATATGGTTTGGAAAAGTGTTCGGTCCTTTTTATGGGCATTATTATTTTAATAAAAACTTTATTATTGATTTTTCACTAAATATATAATTTCTGCATCATTAATGTACAAGCTATTAAGGTAATTATATATTTATTAAAAATTACAAATAAATTATCATGATGAATAAAAACATTTTATATTTAAAATGCGTATTAATAATCGAATTTATATTCTGTATAACCTTATACTAAAAATCATTTAACTGATAAAGTTTGAGTGAGACATATATAAAATAAATGAAATGTCTTAATCTCATCCAAGTGGGTTCCAATAGATTCCATTTAGACCAAAGTATATTTTATAGAAAAATATAATCAATAAATGATATCATGACAAGTGTTAGTGTAAATTTATAATATCATTTTTACCCTTAATTATCTGATTTACCCTAAACTCTTGTAAATAAAATTTGTCGTATTTACTATTCATAATGCCTAAAAATAATAGTTATCTATTTTCTCAATTTGAAACTCCTGATTACAAATAAGGAATCCATTTTTACGAATTCAAAAACATATAAGATGTAGTAATTAATTTAAAATTAAAAGCTCAGTTGAAAAAATGAGTTTTTATTTAAAACATTGCAAAAAATTAAATTGATTTTACCTATGAATTCAATTTAAAATTAATCATAATGACATAAATTATATTAAATGGTATTAATATATTATATTTATACTTTAAAACCATTAAATTTTCTAATTTAACCATATAAATTTACTTGATGAAAAAATTTGTTTTTAATTAATATTTAGTGTAAATCTACTATTCATCAAAATATGAAAGTTAAGAGAAAAATATTAAAAAAATTATCCAATGTAAATTCTTATATAATTATTTCAATGAATAAGTTTATTTTGTCAAATTAAACTTATAAACATGTCAAAATCTTTATTTGATGTGGGTGCACCATCAAAAAGTGGAAAACTGAATTTTTTTAAAAATACTTATTTTAATTGAGAAATTTATTTTGTTCTCATAACATGTTCTAGAATATGTTTAATATGAATTCAAATGTTATAAAATTAAAATTTTGGTTAATAATATTCATAAAGGCTAGTTCATAATAATATTATAATAATATATCGTTGTTTAGTGAAACTCGGTACTGCGTACAACAAACGCTTTTGAGGAAGGTCGCTCTTGAATGTAATGAAAGACAATTCAGGGTTTTGTGTAGTGAAATCTTAATTTGTTGTTTCATATAACATAATCAAAACATAGTTAATTTATACATAGATCAAAATATATACTCAGTGTTGTGTAAAATAAATTTTATTCGAAAGAACTTGAAATTTTTTGCAACACAGACCAAGAATAGTGTTGTGTTTACTAAAAGCTAATATGGTGTTGTGTATAGCACAAGATAATATTGGTGTAGAATAAAACAGAAGACATAAATGTAATAAAAAGGAATATTTCTCATAAAATCTTGTGGTGTTACAAGAAAATACATGATATATTCCTGAACAACCAAATGAGCTAGCATTATCACCTATGTTACAGCATAGATCATCACCACACTAAAAACCTCTTCCTCCAATGGATCTGATATAAAAATAATATGATGTATTCTGGTATTTTGTAATGATATTCAAAATTAATTATAAATTATTACAATAAACAATAAAATGGAAATTTATTTACTTACCCGGTCCTAAATCCCTCTGACGTGTGGAGTAAGATATTTTATATACTTTAGTCTATACCATTGATCATACTTGGGATGTTCTAATAGAGGAAACTACATTATACACACACCCTTGATATGAAATTAGACTCCTCTGTCCTTGATATTGAGATACTCGGCATGTTTTCAATGGTAGACATCATCCTTCCTTCCTATAAACATCACAGAAAAATAGTATTGGGGACTATCTTTGTGGAAATAGAAAAACTGAACACAACTAAACTGCATCGTGACTCTATTAGGAAAGTTCTACTCAATAAATGAACATTTATTCATTACATATTAATTTTTCAGTCATCATGTAATCAATCATTAATTAATTGGTAATCATTATTTATTCATTAGTAAATTATTAGATAAACATTAAAAAATCCTTACTAAATTATTCCGTAATCATTACTAAATGATATGGTATTCATAACATAATTATTATTGACTAATAATTATGTAATAATTTTTTAATACTAAGTTGCATACAAGTTAATTTACTCTTAATCCATACTAATAATAAATATTATTTAAAATATATATATAACTAACTAAACTAGTAATTAAATAGTAAATTTTAAATAAATAAAAAACACCTCTAATTAATGCTTCACAAAAATCGACAATCCTTTTCAGCCACTGAAATCACCAATCACAAAGGAAGAAAAAACTAGATTATTATAGAGAGTGATATTGGAAGTAATATATATTAGAGGAATTTAGAGTGAGGACGGGAGGTTTCCTTTTTATATACTATTTAGGGAAAGGCGGTAGCACCATTACCACCTTTTACATTTACATTAGGTAGTAAGAGGTAGCATGAAACCATTCCTTCAAATTATGTTTACTGAAATGTGGTATCTCCCTTTCAACTTTTTCCATGTCATTGATTCACGTCAATGATAGTAAAAGGCTGCATTGGTTATGATGACTTGTAATTTACATCTAAAGTGGAAGGGCCACTTCCACCATTCCATTGTAATTTTCCAAAAAAATCTAACATAGGCATGTCTAAGAAATAAAAAAACATATAAGTAACTACCATTTCATATCATCTCATCCCTATACATGTACAAATTTTGTTTATTTTATTTTAATATTAACAAATAAAAAAATATATGTAATTTGAGTAGGATGTTCTTGGATCTCTCAATCATGAAATCTAGCTGAGTGTGAACACCCTCTATAATGTGATCAAGTCTCACCTGTAGTCCTCAAACTAGTTTTTATTCTAACTAAATTAATTTCATAGATTTTTTACAATATATAATTCATTATATAGTATTCAACAACATGCATGCATCTAACCTAGATAGACAATACAGAGAACCATAACATATCCTACCACACCGTTAACATATGTACTCATGGATTTTGTTAATAAAAAGAGTGAAAATTACTCGTGACAAACACAACATATCGTACCACACCATAAACATAGGTCCTTATGGTTTTTGTTAATAAAAAGTGTGAAAATTATAATACTCATTAAAAATAATCATAATGTATAAAGATAAATTCACATGTACATAGATTGGAACATATTATTACTCATATAAATATGGATTTAAAATAAGATAGTCTCATTCAAATAATTACCTATACTGGATATTAACAAGGGTGTACACCAAGAGAAGGATACTCAAGGTCCATTGAGTCTCCACTCATGATAGCCTAAATAATTCATTTCCCTGAAATAATTTCATCCTTCTATAGTGCATATATTTAAGAATACTATAGTGGAACATCTCAGTTCTCATTATAGAGGGGAACTGCCATGACCTTTCCGTGTGATATCTACTTCTAGCACAATATCACATATTATGTTATATATTATAACAATCATGATGTGATAATTATTTTAGTAGTACTCAAAACAATGAGTAAATGATATCATAATCTACATATAATTTTGGTTATATGGTGCTTACTATAACAAACTCCCACTTTCACTTGATTGAATTTCTAACAACCTTCAGTATCCAAGCACTTAGATGATACTTATCCTTCTATTGAGAAATTTTTTTAGTCGTAGTTTCCTCCATGTTTTCTTCTCTAAGAATTCTTCTTAATTCTAATTTTCCCCTATATGAAAAATTCCTCAAGAGGTGATACATTAGAATTATTTATGTTGCCTGTTAGTTTGACAATGCATCTTTTATAAAATCCACCACAATAATATTATCACAATACAATATGATTTGGTATTTATTTCTAGGTACTCTATCATAATCTAGGAAAGTAATTTATATCCAACTGAATTCCATGGGCGCATCATATGGAAATATCTACATGGACTATTCTTAAGAATCAGTGAAAACTATCTACATTGAACTCTTCTATATCACCACTTCTCTGTTGAGATAAAAAAATATACTGACATCAACATCATATCATTATAATTTATATTAAAACTAATCATATGTATAAACCCATATTACTTGCTCCTCATATAATCCATACACTATAAACATATCCTTTGTTCTTCTCAGATAGTTAAGGATAACTTTAATAATAGACCAATGACGTTATCCTCGATCATCTTGATAGCTGCCTACCATGTTAAAGTTTTAGGAATCAAAATTTATAGTAAGGAACAGGGAATAAATGATTAATCCTATCACAAAATTATATAGGATATTACTCATTTTCTCTTACAATTTATTGTTTCTGAGGAAGGATTTCCTTAGAAATTTGTATACCATGTGACATCGGAACCAATCGCCTCATGGATTGTTACATTCTAAATCTATTTAATATCTAGTCATTTTTATGTACATTAACTTAGTCTCTGTAGCCTCTAAGATATATCAAGAATTACATTTATCCAAACAATATAACCTATTTTACCATTGTTTTTCAAAGAGAAAAAGTTATTTAACTAGTTCATAACATACTATAATTCTGTTATGTCATTTATAATAAATAATATTTCATCAAAATGTACTACATGGATAATGACTATATTATAACTAATCATTTTATAAACACTTGTCTTGAATTCATTCTTATTTATGAAAAACTATTTGAGAGCATTATCAAATAAAATATTCCATGAATTGGATGATTACATCAATCCATAAATGGATCTATGTAACTTGAAAATATTTTTGGCCCCACATGGATTCACTAGCAGTTGAATTTGTGTCATATTTTCATCTTCCTGAAGTTTATCATTAAGTAAAGTAGTTTTTAAATCCATATACGAAATTTCATCGTCATGTAATGTTGTTATAAAAAAATGAATCATGTTGGATTTAAACATTGAAACTGGTGAAAAGGATTCATCGTAGTAAATTAATTGAAAAATTTTAAGCCCCCTACCCACTACCCTTTCTTCAAATGAATTTACATTACCTTCCATGACCATTTTTCTCTTCAAACCCCATTCCCACCATACAGTATTTACATCAACTAGCATATTGACTAGATCCCACACCTAGTTCTAATACAATGAATCCATTTTTTTATTCATGATTTTTTTCTATTTTGTATCTTCTGATATCCCTACTAACTCTTTATATGGGATACAATCATCATTGTCAACCAATAGTGAGTCACCAACATTAGTGAGTATAAAACCATACCTCTCTGGTTATCTTACCTCTGTAGTTATCCTACATAGTACTTGGGTATTAGGAACTACTTCTTCTCTGGGGACTTGTGTAATCTTTTCCTATAAAAAATCTTGTGAATCTTGATCATCAACTTCTCTGAAGTCAATATTTCTACAACTATGATTTTTGAATAAGTTCTCCCTATCAAGAAATATTTATTTTATAGTGGCATTCACTTTATTTATGGATGGGTAGTGTAGGCAGTATCCCTTTGTATCCATATTATACCATATAAAGATAAAATTATTTTCTTTGGGTTCAAGTTCATTACCAAATAAGGCCTTAAAAAATGCCTCCCAACTCTTGACACATGCATGCATGAAAAAGGGTTTCTTTCCCATCCATAAAATGAAGGGAATTACATTTTCCACTTTAGATGGAACTCTATTTAGTATGTATGCTGCATTTTCTATTCATAACAACAAAAGGATAAGGAATGATCGATATGAATCATCATTGACCTTACTATGACTAACAATTTATGATTCCTCCTTTTACTAACACCATTCCAATGTGGTGTGTAAGGTGGAGTGATTTGAGATAGAATCCAAAACTCCCAGAAAAGGTTTATAAATTCTTGGTTATGAAATTGACCACCTTGATCTAATTGAATCATCTTTATATTTTTTCCAAGTTAATTCTCTACTTCATTCTTGAATTCTTTGAATTTTTCAATGGACAAAGATGTGTAACTTATAAAATAGACATATCCAAATCTAATTATGTCATAATAAAAATTTAAGATGTATAAATACCCACATCTATCTTGTACTATAATTGGTCTATGAAATTCTATGTGTGTCAATAAAAAAATAAAATTGTCCCTTTCACCCTTTTCATAGAATGGAGGTTTGGTCATTTTTCCTTGAAAATTTCTTGATGGATTTTAAGTGGATATAGATAAAAAACTCTATATAACCATCTTAAAAAAGGATTTTCAAATGTTTTTTATTTACATGACCAAGGTATTGATTCCAAATGTGGGTGTTATATGAGTCATGTGAATATTATTAGTTATCTATTTCCAATTCATCATTCTCATTATTTAATACATAAATAATTTTATTCAAATATATTCTACAGTAACATATTTTTTAATTATAAAATAAACATATTTTATCTATAAACATGAAATTAAAACCATCTACATCTAGGAATGATACTACAATTAAATTTTGGTAAAAATTAGTACCTAATGAAAATCCCTAAAAATAATATCACTTTGGTTGGAAATGAAAGGTGGTGGTCACCAATAGCTAAGAATTCCAGTCTTTTGCCATTGGGAGCTCTCAAATCTACCTATCATCTATAAATCCTTCACTATCTACAATTTTCATTCATTTTATCACATATTTGAGCACCAGAAATTATACTAAATACCCAATCTATTTTATTTAAATATTTTACTCGATAACGAATGGACCTTTAGGTTCTCCTTTATTATGGTTGTATTTTCACTTCTATTGGCCTTTATTACATCCTGAAAAACATACGTCCTCCTTTTAATTTCCCTACATTTGGATCTTCATCTTCTTGAAATGATGGTTCTCAGGGGATTTAGACTTCTTATGAGCCATGGGACCCTTAACCATGCTTTTAATTTTCAAATTCACCATATGGACTGTGGATTTTTCATGCCTCATGTCATTATCCGATTGAAAAATTATATTAAGAAGTTATGAAAGACCATTATCATAATTTTCCAACTAATAATGAACATCAAAACTAGAAAAGGAATTTTGAAGTGAGGGATGTATGAGATATGTGGGAAAATCATCTAGAAATTTAATACCTAAGATATCTAATCATTAAATGTTTCTAATAAGAATGACTACATGAGGACCACAAGACACAAACCCTTTAATCTACGTTTTAAATATGACATTGGTGATCTCATATCTATCTTGTCTTTCCTCCTCATGATAGAGATCTTGAAGGTGATACAACATGTTTGGTGAATCCATTCCCTCATGTTTCTTTAAAATATCATTAGTCATGGATGGTAGCCTAAAACACTACACATATAATGACTAATTAAATTTTTACACAAATAGAGATAAAATATTACTCAATATCCTCATTAAAAAGTGGAACAAAATGTTTTTCTTCTAGCATGTACAATTTCCTTTCAATGAGTATGATAAGGCATAACTGCCTTTTCTATTTGTGTAAATTTGTGCCAGTAAGATGGTTATACTTCTCAAGTATGGATTATAATGATTTGTTTTAAGAAATTTTAATTAATATTTATAAAGAAAATATGAAAAAAATTTGTACTTTATATGTTAAAATTTAGAATAATTAAGCAATATTACATTTAATAATATCCCACTATTTTATCAAAACCCAATAGCCCTTTCCATTGACTTTAGAATATTCTATTTCTTGGAACTCCTATTACCATTGATCCATATTCCCCTTTAAATGACCCATAATTTGAATGATCATGTAGTATGAATGGTTTTAGGTAGAAACTCTATATTACAATTGAATTAACTCATTGATCCTTGATCTGTTTAGTGCACTTCCAAATCCTGAAATCCTTAAATTGGATTTATTCAATTGTTTTGTCTCACTTACACCCAACCCAACATATGAATTAAATTATTTATGTGAACTAATTTAAGTCAACACAGAAATTCATTTTATAAGTCCCTCATAATTAAAGGGACCTCAAATTTCACTATAAAGGTTCTCTAATTAGTGGTTCAATTTTAACTGATGTATTGGAAGATATATACCAACATAATATATATAATTGAAATATTTTATCTTTATGCGCAAATTTTCAATTATTACCATTATTATAATATTGTAATTTTTAAGTAGATTTACAAAACTGATTAACCATATATTATAAAATATTTTTACATAACCAATTTATTTTAGATCTATTTATCATGCTTGATTATTCATTAATTCATGTGATCTTGAAAAAAAATCCAAACTAAAGTAACCATGAAACTTGATTGAAATAGAATAATATAATTGTATGATGATTATATTTTACTAATGGTTAGTTTACCAAGAGGATGATATACTAACAGACAACCTCAGGGGAAAACAAATTGAATAATTTATTGTTCATGTTAAAAATTTCCACCCCTCCTTTTATGTATCTATCATGGATTGGATTCACCTTGTCATGAATATTGAATCACCTCCACTAGTTTGGGAGCTCCATAAATTACATATTCTATTACTCACATTCAGGTGAGGGAACTGAATGATTAGTTAACTGGTTTACATAAACAAAACCATGGGCCTGAAATCCCTTACATAATGAGAGGAGATATGAAACACCAGCGAAAAATTAAATTTAATAGTAAATTAAATGAAACCAATCACATACAAAGGTATTTTCTAGGCTCACAATCATCCATATGCGTTCAAAAAATTACGAGTTTTCAAAAAAAAATCATTCAATTCAAATTTCTCTTATCTAAGATTAATTATGCTTGAATCAATTAATCACGTAATCAATTGTTTTATCTTAACTCTCAAAATAATTTTCTTGATATTCTCAAGAAAAATAATTTAAAAAATTAAATATACTTATTTAAAATGATGTAAAAAATGTACCTTAGATAAAACATAGTAAGTACTCATACAAAATAACTAATACATATTATATTTGTATGTTATTTACTCTTGTAACTTGTTAAATACAAGGCTTATCACTTAATTTCATGATTTGTACTATCAACTTAATGGCCACCAAGAAAACACGGTATTTACGTATTATGTATTTCTTCAATGTGTGTACAGTAATAACTAAAATAAATCTTATATATGATATATTAATACAAACATTATATAAAATTTAATTATGCATTTATATATATACCCTACCAAATAGAATGTACTTTCAAAATAATTACCACATGAAACAAATTTTGGTAAATATTTCATGATATAATAATTATATTTTTAATTTTTATTAATTTTCGAAATGTACATGGTTTTTAATTTAAATATATTTGGTATTTATTATTCTTATCATCTATCTATGACATATGCCTAGGGATGTGTCATGTAATCGTGCCATGAAAAATATTATAGAACACAATGTGTAGATGGGCTACAAGGTGTACAGTATCTATGTTACAAGATTTCCAGTCTTATATCCATGTAAGAGGATACCCTGCTTATCTTTGTACATGGGCTACATGGTGTGCAGTATATATTATCCAATAACTCTATGTCATATTGTCATTGATTTTTAGTAATAAAGAGTTGATTCCCTATAGTGTTTATCAACATGTGTTCCATGAACTTTGAGTGTCTCAATATGAATCTTCAGTTTCCAACACAATAGTTCCTAATCATTGCATGGTTTTCCTTTTTCACCTTAAAATATATTCAAGGGAGGATTTTCAAAAATATCTCTAGAATTGATAGTGGTGGTGGGGAGGTTGATTTCTACTTATTCTAGAGAGAAATATTAGAGAGGGATATGTCATGGGATCTGAGAGGATTCTCTCCAGATCTCATTGTGATGAACATAGAAAGTGAATTAGATCTCTAGAAAAGTAATTTGATTCGTATTATATACAGCTACAGTTAAAAAATAATAATTTCACATTCTCTCTAATAATTTCTGTAATCCCTATGGAACCCCATTTCTATAAAATTATTATTTATTATTATTATTTATTGAAAGGCTCTAAACTCAAGAATAAAATTAAATATTATTTATTCAAATATTATTCAATATATATTATTTCTCACTAGACCATTAAACTAGTAAATTCATTCCCAAACAACATTTATTGGTACATAAATAGTATTATATTATTTAAAAATAAATTCAAATACATTGTTTTAAAATAAATAAATATTTTATTCCCCAAATAGAAAATAAATACTTATTAAATATTCCAATCACATTATATTTTCTCAAATAACTGGTAATAGAATATATTTGATCATGAAAGATGAATAATTATTAAACCATGTACAGGAATAAAATTTATTCCACATTTAAATAACAGAAAATAATTTATTAGTAAACTAAGGTTGTTGATACATGTATTGTGAGACATTATAGTCATCCTTCATAGTGTAATTATGTGAAGTATCCTAAAGTCCATGATTAGTTTCTTGAAACATTCCATGGAACTCATAGAGGAAGAATTTAATTTCCTAACAACATAATAACCCATATGAATTCATACAATGTAATATAATCCCTTTATAATTATATATATATATATTCAAGTATTTTATATTATGGTGCCATCAAACAATGTGGATGATGTCACTTTCATTACAATTCTGAAAATTGAACTTTCCTATAGAACACCATGGCCATGGATATATATATGTCATGTCATTTCCATAAAAGGGACATAAAATTAAATTTTCATTATAGAAAAAATAGCCAAATACCTTCTCACATTACTCATTAATGAAATATTACTCATGATGCACCCAAGATATCCCACCTCACTGAAAACATATTTCAACATGGTATTCATTAATGCATAAAAATACTGGACTTATAATACTCATTAAAAAAAATCATAAAGTCTGAGGAACAAGACACACACCTGATATAGGGACATCCAATGAAACATATAAAAGCGTATTTATTACTAGAGGGGATCATTCTAAAAATACAATACAATGGATATTACCAAGTGAGTACACCATGAGAAGGTTCCTCGAAGTCCTATGATTATTTTCCCTTATATCCCATATCATTTGTGTCCCTCAAATAATTTAATCTGGAAATATAACTATTTATGAGGAAAATAATGGACTGACTTTTGATTTTAGGGGGTTGAGTTTTGTACATTAACTTAGGTTCGGTTCTCTACATCCAAACATTCTCAAACATGTCTTGTTTGTTGTGCCTTAAACACCCAACAGTTCACATATTATTGATGACTCGGTGAACTATGTTCCAAAGGTAGGTCCTCATTAGTTATTTAGAAAATGATACTTAATAAATCACAATTTTTGAGATGATGTGATGTCGATCATTTTATATCCTTTTGGGGGTAATTATTTCCACTCATGGACTCTTTTAAATATTTAAGGCATGTCCATGAATCCTTCATTAATTCCAAAGTATGGTGTGGATCACCCATAGAATAATAATCAATTATTAACATGCGTGGATCATAAAATGAGCTGTATGTATCTATGTTTCTTCATGTATAGAGATATCTGTATGTATACAAGGTTATCCATAAATTTTATCCTCTTACAGATTGTTTAAAAATTCTACAATCATTTATTATTTCGACACCGATTTTAATCAATTCATTGGGGAACTTTGGAGTGTATCTTCATCTAGGAAGACATGAGTTGTTTTGATGTCATCATTATACCCATGGATAGGATTCCTATGTATCTTTGTGGAATTAATTAAATCCCATATCATTTTGTGACACTTATCAAGACACATCATGCCTTTTAATTTCAGGTGTTGGGGACCAAACCAGGTAGTTTAACATACTAAAGAAATGATTTCTAGGTGTAAGATTCCGAATCAACATTTGGTGGGGTGATTATATCGAATCATCCCAAGGAACCTAGAATGTATGTGGGCTTCCAAGTTGGATAAGACCCTACTAGGATTGTGTCCCGGATATAATATGGTTGATTTGGGTTGTTTGTTTTGCACCATAGGTAGGCTTCCTATATATTCGATTTTGATAGGGATAAAAGGCCATGTAGTTTGGTTGTGGGGGACCATGCCTACGGAGGCCCTCTATGGTTTTTCTCACAAGGGAATATGTCCCATTAAAAAGATTGACTCGGGGAATACACCTAAGGATAATTTCTAGGTGTTTGGTTGGGGCTCATAATAGAAATGATTCCCAAAGTTATGGGATATTGTGGATTTCGTAACAACTTCCGACCTCAAAACGCATGTTATTCATGCATGGTCTGAGAAAAAAGAGGATGTAGGAGATTTAGGAAACCACACAATATTCTATTTCTACTAGAGGATGGATGCTAGAGACCAAAGTTGAAGAGAAATAGTTTTGAATGTCATCTTCTCCTCTTTTAATTTGGTAACTGGGATAGTCGAATCTTATAGTCTATCTATATACAACCTGAGAATTTGATAAGGATAAGAAGTCCCACCTCCCATAAAATATTTCATTCGACTACTCCATGAGGGATTCCCTAGGGATGATTTTATAGTTTGGAGGACCCACACCTATTGTGTCCCTCTAAAGGAAGTAAATAGGAAGATATAGAAGAAGATTTTATTTCAAAGCATTCATATTACTATTCATATACCATAAATATAGCTAACATTTAATCCCACATGAGTCATTATTTAATGTGAGAAATAGGAGGAAACAGAATATTCAGAAAACCTTTCCATCCTTCTCTAGATAGTGGAAGATGTTGGGGTTAATTCGAAAATAAATATGGGCTTTGATGTTCCCCTTTCCTTCCATCATTGTATCCAGGATAGTCAGATCTAACTACCAATATGGATACACCATAGTTCATTGAGATGGAGGAAAGAATAAATCAATATAGGTCCCAGAATAATGGAAGGGTCTTACTCTATGAGTTATTCCTATGTCCTATTTCATGGGGATGATATATGTATAAGGAATTAATCCTCAAATGGAATGAAATTTATGATCCCCTCCCTCTATTTTTGAACATTAGGAACCTGGTCTTATAGATTATGTGTTAAGGACATGGCCTTAACCCACATACCTAAGACATGGAAATCCCTTACATAACCCATGGGGTTAGGGTCCTCATGACCAAGGGAATTCATATCTAGATGAACCCCATAGACCTTGTCCATAAAATGGGATAGGTGTGATACACCTCCAACTGAAGGAATATATATCCAAATTCAAGACATGTTGGTGCACCTATTTCCATGGATTTTCAATTTTGGAACCTTCAGTAGAGGATTCAGTTTGATCCCTCTAAAATGAGGGAGCCAAATGAAGAGGGGCCTTTCCATTGGATCCATGAAATATGTTTCATAGGTAGATCTTGTAGCGTAGTGGTTGGTCAAGCCAAGGGGATATTGCAAAGTGTATCCATATGTGGAGTTGAAGGGCTTCATGTGGGTAGGCCTACATGAGTTGAAGGTGATTTCGGTGATGGACCACTTAGAAACTACACTTGGGAATGGAATTTATCAAGGCTTAAAGGGTTTCCATATGTTTTAACGGATGTATCTCATACAGCTCTGTGGCTAGCAAAGAGACATTCACACTTATCACATTCCAACTCGGTTGAAAGGGTTCCTCACAAAGGATTCCTTCATTTCAAAACCTGGAAGTATTTTAATTCCACTATCCACCCTTATTCCCTCTTGCCTATAATTTTAGAGAGATACCTAGAAGGTTCCTAATTACTTCGGTAAAGGACTAATGTGAGTATAACTTCAAGATTTCTTCATCATTTTACATAATTCGAACAATAAAGAGTATCTCGATTAATGGTGATATAGAGGTATTATGGGGCTTTCACCTAGGAGGATCCCCATATTTTAAGAGTAATTAGGAGTGTCTCAACTCAGGATGATTTTGAATGAGAGGTGGAATAGATGGATTCGTTAGGTGGGTTTCCCAGGTGGTTTTCCAAGGTATAGGTTGTAGAGTTGTGGGTTTCCCTAGTGGGTCTTACCAAGGTATGGGAAGCCCAGAATATTAATCACCCAAGTATTACTTTAGTTGTTTGGGAGTACCTATCCCAAGAATTAATTGGGAGGATTGGATCGCCTCACTCATGTCTAAGGGATGAAACTGTTGGGATAGAGGACCCACACTAGTGATGGTTGGCCATGGAAGGTTTCCTATGTAGTGATAGACTAATCATGAAGAGGAGTTATGTGACCAGAGCCCTCCCCCTCTTCATCATTTGGGAGATTGGATGTATCTCCAAAATTTTAGGTGGGGGATTTTATTTAAAATCCTATTGGAGGATCTATTACAGTGGGCCTACATGAGTGGGGATACACAAATGGATAGCTTGAATGGGATGACCAGCGATGAAAGTTCCAATATAAAATTATTTCATCTTCCAGGTGCAATAAATTTTTATCTGTATGTCAATTTGGGCTCTAAAGCCAAAAAAATGAATCCTATGAAGACATATAAAGTTATTGATATGTTGGGTAAATTAAATGTTCTTTAAAAAACTGATAAAATTAATTCTAATTCATTTTATGCTTTTTATAATCGATCTTATAGATCAATGGAATATTTTTTGAGGTTTTTTCTCTCTTATCCCTCATTATTGAGTCATCATGTGGCACCTGAAAATCCAACGTGCATCTTATTTCTCTCATGGAGACACATCTCTACTCAAACTGAACATTTGTTGACTACATGAGGGTCAAATCATGAATTCTATAACAAAGAGACAAGAAAAATCATTATTATTAATAATATATATTTAATAATACTATCATGGAACTTATGGGTTCACATGATAGCGGGGAACCATTCTGGCCACTCCATAATACAACTACTCCTAGGAGATTATCACATACTATGTTATGCAATAAAAAAATCATTACAGTTTAAAGTGTTTATAAATAAAGAATATAAAGAAAAAATGTTATCATAAATTGTACCACTGTGGTTCAGGGGAACCTACTCAAACACCATCAAGTGTTAGTGATTCCTTAGGTGCATGTTTGATAAAAACTTGAGAATAATTAAGATATCACCTGGGAGTGGGACAACTATATACAATTCCAGTACTGTCATCATTTTGAGTAGGATTTTTTATTTTTCAATTGAAATTCTCTATGTTGGGGAGAATTTAATACATTGATTTTTCCACTTAATGCTTTGGAATATTTTACATAATATTTTTGGTATGAGTCACTGAGTAAGGTAATTTTCTTGAGCCCAGGGAGGCCCAATTTTGATATAGTAAAAATAATAAATAGATTATATCACAAAAGGGTTGTTTTTCAGAAATAATGGTAGGAATTTTGAATATAGTCTCAGATTGTAAATCTATTTATATTGTAACTAGTTATGTGGTTTTTACCCTAGGTTTGATATAACCATTTCTGTTTTGTGTTTTTTGAAAAGGAGAATTAACAAGGGAAAATAATATTATATTTGAACTAATTTATATATATATTTATTCTCATATAGAAGCATAATTACATAATTATAAAATCTCTATTGTAGAAAATCCCTATGGATAGCAAGAAAAACCTAGAGGTTGATAGAGGATACATTGGATGTGCATTCTTGGAGGAACAATGAAGGATTATAGACTGGAAAGAGGTGTTCCAGAGATATTGTTGGTCTTTCCAATTACAATTACATCTGACTGTTCATCATCAATGACAGATCCAAACCAACGTTGAGATATTTTTTCAGTTAATCCATACTTTACTATCCATTTTTGAACTCAAATAATTACACTAATAGATTGATTCACGGGTTAATCATGATTTATTAGTGGAATTATATCTTATTGGGATTCGGTGATTAATATTTCCTCATTATTGTTAATATATTTCTTTCCATTCATTCATATTTATAATATTAATAGATTGAATCAAACCAAAACAATGTCGAAGGATCATTCCTATTGTTGAGTTTTGATCATTTCTTCTCCTGTTCTTTACATGTTCAACGTGGGTAATTTCTTGGGTTAGTGGTTCAACAAACACATAGTAATCGATCAGTGTACAATCATCCTTTAGAGCTACTGATCAATATTTTTGGATTGGGATTGAAAAACATGACACGGTTATGGTGCATCATGATATAAGATGTTTTCAACAAGATATGAAGATCCATAATTCATAGTTTTCAATTAAAATATGATGCAATGCTATAGAGGTGATTCGTGATCAGATTTGACGGTTAGAATTTGGTAAACTGAGACAAATCATCTTGGTAAACCCTATATCTACTTTTATTGATAGGTCAAGTGGGTGAGTCAATGGTAGCAGTGGTACAGAGGTAAACCATAAAAAAGAATTGATTTTCTGGAAAACTCTTGAATACATGGCATGTATAACGAATATCATAGGTCGTGTAGTATCCAGACTATATGTACTACAATTTCAGTGAAAAAATGATATCACCCACTGTGTGTGATCTACCACAAGGTGTATGATCTGTTCCAAGTGACATTGTGTGTACCACTAGTTCAAAAAATAACCAATAATTGATTATTTCAATATCATTATTTAGTGTAATTGATCAATATTGTAGGATCAGGTTTGAGATCAGTGACATGATTATAGTTCCTCATGATAGAGGATGTTTTCAATCAGATTTGGAGATCCATAATTCAAATTATTCAGTAATATGATGACGTAATGAAATATATTAGAATCCTAATTAGATTTGATGTTTGGAATATGGTCAATAGAGACAACTTATCTTGGTCGACCCTATATCTACTTGTATTGATAGGTCGAGTGGGTGAATCAATGGAACTGGCGGTATAGAGGAAAACCAAAGAACAATTTTTATTTTTTTGATAAAAACAATGAATACAAGTCACGTTGTATAAATAACATAGGTCATATATAACCATCAAAATGGATGCTATAGTTTCATTCAAAAAATAATATCACACACTTTGTATGATCTACCACAAGGTGGGTGATCCATGCATAGTGACTCTGTGTGTAGCATTGGGGTACATGGTCAAGGAAACTTCTAGGTACATAGGCATGGATATAATACAAGGGAATGACCCAATACATGGAAATGGCCATGTACCTAGACACAACATTTTACATTGGAACAACCAATATACACTAGTATAGCCTGAACTAAACGTGTGTGGGTTGGATCACACAAGAATACCCATAGTTAGAAAATAAAATTTGGGTACTATGAGTAGACATCATGTAAATTCTATGGGGTAGTTTAAGGCTATTGTTCTCCACAGTGTGGACCAATATATTCAGGTTATCTTACCTTAATCCATCCCCATGAGGGTATAGCGAGGCATTATGTCCTAATCTTGTGATTTGATCTCCTCTTTTAGATTAGTCTCGAATAGACTTACATGAATCCCTCTATGAGGATAATGGTGGGACCTTTATTATATCTTCTTCCCAAGGTAGTGTTCCAGGAATCATTTTGGCCAACATACCCATGATTGGATCCCTTACATACTTGGTTATTCCATATAAGATTAGTTATAATCCATAGGCCTTGGGAGAGATCCCATATATGTGTATTTATCTCCTCTAATTTCCATCACATACTTCTTCATGCAAGGCCCAATGAGAACGACCTTCCACAAACCAAGTTGAGATTCCATAAAACCTGACATAAGGCAAGGCCCAAAGGGTATTCTAGATCCCAATGGGATGTCAAATAGTACCTTGGTATCAAAAAAAAAATTGGGAATGATTTTACCCATTTATATAATGATAACAATCCCATAAAATTAAAGTAACGCATAACTAGTAACCATAAACAAACATGGTACAAATTTTTTGAAAATCAATGTTTTACAATTTTAATAAAAATCCAAAGATAAATTATTTAAAAGGAACCACCAAACATCACAAAATCCTCCATACAACATGAGGGACATAACCCTCGATCCACATCTCTAACACATCCCACACGTGTAACACTCTAGAAACCGGAACCACCATCACTGTGACACATCTTCCCTTTACCTGGGTCATTTATAAATAAGTATACACACACTAAAATGATTGTGTAGGGTGTGAGAGAAATCCTTATAGTATTCCTAACAGCCCATGGGAAATTATTAATTACTAAGGGGATAAATTTATTTAGTTTTATATTAATATTCTGAGAACCTACTAAAAATATAGTATTCTACAATTCTGAGTGTCAAACCAATAGGGACGATTCGTATATTCTATTTTAATTAAGGAAATTGAAATTTCAATTGTTCAATTGGATTTATGTAAATAGAAATAAAAGTACTAAATATAGCATTTGAAATCAAGAGATGAGGCAAGAAAGGTTCTGGGATTTTCATGTTTGTGTGCATGTTATTTAATTGAAAGTTGTTTTATTCAGTTTTGGTGTTATAATTGGGTCATTTGATAGCCTTGATCTTGGTATCCTACCATAATCATATGATTTCACCTTTGTAATTGTCATCTACTAAATGAAATCATAAAATAAAAAAATCAAAACCCATTTTAAAAAATTTTTACCCTATATTTCATACCATTCATGCACAAACATGCTAGAAAATTGATGCAATTAAATAAAAAAACCTAAGAACACAGGAATGTTAATGCAATACGAAAAGAGATTGATTTGGAATTGATAGTTAGTTTGATGAAATCCAAAAAAAATAGAAAAAAGAAAATAATACATAGTAACATATCTCCCTAAAATCAAATCACCTAGAATAAATAGTACTACTCGTTAATGCAACACATGATGAGAACGAGAAGCATGGGTACCCGAATAAGAAAGGTGGCGATGAATAGTGGATAAGTTGGGATTTGGATCATTACGTCATCATCTAGAATACTTCCATTGGTGTTGGTTGGCCTCCACTAGTCCTAGAGTGTCTTGGAAGGGTGAACAAGGGTATCTATTTATAGCCAATCCTATCAAGGTCCTCTGATGTAGTGTCTTTATATTTTTCATCAAGTAGACACTTACATGACATGCAATGTACTTTCACAATGTGTAATCCAAATCTGAATTTACTGATAAATATTTTAATCTATGTAAATCCCATGCGAACATTGACTCCATTCACGATGTGTACTCATGAATCACCACGTGTAACTGGTGTTCATGGTGTGTCACCACAACATGACATGTATTTTTTGGAACTTATTCTCTTGATGAAGTAATGAACTATAATCTAATTACATGGCATGTAATCATTTCGATCCTAGTTTACTAACTTTGATCTTCTATTAAATTATGTTGTCATGGAACATTGCTTTTCTCTTGACTCAAAGTGTCTTTAAGATTATAATTTTTTCCCAATTCATTCTGTTTCCAAATATTCCTTGGCTCCTGGTAGTAAACATAAAACAAGTCAATTTGCCTCAAAATTGGAAATATTTTTTAATTAAATACCAAATCAGTACATTAAAATACCATAAAATGAATGCATGAAATACACTTAACAATGCCATAAAAAGAAAATATTAAATGATACAAAATTATAAGATAAATCAAAATAAAAATTCATAGGATAGTACATGGAAAATGTTTCAAAGTAAATTTTGAGTAAACATTATCAGAATAACAGTCTTTTAGGATGAACTCTTTTTTATAAGAAACTAGTCTCATTACCCCAATTTATACCAGTTCTATGGTATACCGACAGTCATCACCACATCTAATTTATAATTTCATGAGAGATCACCATAGGTAAATCCCTATGGTTATTATAGGATATGTGATTCTCTATGAACCTTGTACCTTAGTGATCAATATCCTCCAACTCAACTACCAACAACTTTCCCATGCACGAGCCACTATGAGTTACAATCCCACATTACAAGAATTCACCTTGTCATATTCCAATGCTAATACCTTCTCATTCACAACACACTAGGAGGGATATACCAAGGGGTAGTGGTATTCGATGATATCACATGTTTAGTTATTGTTGCAAGGATAAATCCCACTTATTGAATCAATGTCTTTCCACTTCCCAGTCTAATAGTGTCAAGTCTACATGAAGAGTTCAGGCTTACCACTTCTGAATCACAAGCATACCAATTCTAATTTACCCACCTACATACTTGAGATTCCATTTCCACTGAGACTCCTTTACCACATAACCATAAAATTCACAACACATGTTATGCCACATCTACACACAAGAAAATCATATCATTCGCAACAACTATTTAGATAACACCATTTTCCATAAATAAAAAAATCATACATTATACACACATGAAACCCATTTAAAAACAAATTTCCCATAACTTCCACAATCCATAAAACCGATTTGACACCATTACATGAAAAGAACGTAATTAATTTAACCATTTCCTGGGACCAATCCCTTCCCAAATCCACACATAAACCAATTTAATTCTCATCATTCATAACATCATTTACAAAATTAAAAAAAATCACATTTCAAGGTGAAAAATAAAAAATAACATGTCAAAATAATCTATTTTCATTTAGAAGCCCCACTTTTAACACATTATCACCTCAAGTTACTTTGAAAACACATTTCACGCCTTTATCATAATCATAAAAACTCCTCCAATAATCACCATAATGAACCACATAAAAATAATAACCATTGTAATTTTAAAATTTCATTTTCATCACATATTCATGTAAAACTCTTTCAAAAACATATTCTACACAATAAAGTAAATTCATTGAACACATTTATAAAACCAATAAAACATATAAAAATAATCTAAAAATGTAAATCATGGAACTTACTACCTCACACTTGGAAACATTTCAAAAAATGTGAAAACCCACAATCACACCACAAAAAGATCATATAAAGTCAAGACTGAACAAAAAACATCAAAATATCCTTTAAAAAATAATATTGAACCCCCTTTGTGGTCATAACACTCGTTGTAATGTTGGAACTAATGAAATTGAGAAGAAATCCCTATAATGATTAAATAAATCAAGGCACAAATCACTTACTTGATGTTTTCTTGATAAATAAACATAAAATACACCAGAAGGAGACAGTCGAAGGGATCCAAGAGTAGGAGAGTATGGTTCTTAGGGCTATAAATCTCTAATGGGGTAACATAGGGGTGATTTATTATCAAAATTATAAAGAGAACAATGTTAAATTTAAACTTTTTAATGACCTGGATAGGATTCACGGTTTTCTAGCATTGTTTACAAAACAATGGGGGAACCATGTGTCCCTCACTATCCAATAGGAACCATGCTGCAAGGTTAGGCCACCAGACATCAAACTATGTGCCGACTATGTGATTCACCACTATCCAATAGTACCACATTCCACATGGCTTCATAGGTACGGAAATGAAGTTTGAAATACTATTCGCCAACTATGTGCCATGTTCTGTGTACAAAAAAACTCTACTTTTTTACAAAAAACTCCTAGGAAAACTAATGGATAAACATAAGACCTAAATAATCAAAAATACTATAACATAAATATATAGATGTGAAAATTATCCCCTCTATGATATCTTTCCTCCTCGGGAAAATCATCTTGAAGCCAGATCTGAAAACAAGAATTGGTACTCCTTTTCATCCCAAGACCTCTATTCCCAATTCTAATTTTCATGACAACCCTGATTTTTATGAAGTTAGACTAAGGGAATTGACTTCCCACAAATAACCTTATCTTGGGAATCTATAATCATCACTAGTCGTCCAAACCCAGATAATTCAAGCTAACTCCATACATTTTAACACATGGGATGGATGCAGATTATATATTTCCTATTGCGAATAAAGGAATTCGTAATGAATTGATGTTAATAAGAAATTAATGGCCAACTGATTTTCGACATTTCTGACTCTATCAGTAATCTCAAATGTCCCAACATAATTTAGCATAAATTCCACTACTTACTAAAATGACAATGACCCAAGAGGGGCCTCACTTTTAGTAACACTCAGTCACCCAGAGAGAATTCTAAATTATGATGACTATGATAGACATAAGACTTATAATTGTCTCTAAGAATTCAGCATCCAAAACTTGATCAACTTCATTTTCTCAAATTCATCCTGCACAAGGCTTGTGCCCGATGATGAGTTCTCACCCACCTCATCCCAATACAAAAGGGTCCAACATGGATGACTAGAAAGCTCCTCAAAATGAGCCATCTGAATCAATGATTGGAAACATTTTAAAAAAAACTAAATAAATCATGAATTTCTATCCCTAGAACTTACAAGATCTAAAACACATGCCTGGATAATGTCCAGCAAATTATAATTCCCCTACTTCCTTTGATCGTTTAATTTAGGATGGTATGTCATCCTCAATTTGACCTACGACCCCATTTCTTTATGAAGGGATTCTTGAAATCGAGTGGTGAAACATGGGTCCCTATCAGAAAAAATACTTAAAAGTGTACCATAGATCCTCACATCCCCTTGAACATACAACTATCCTAACTCATCCTCTTTGAATGAATCTAGAGTTTGAATGAAATGAGCTGACCTTGTCCGATGATCAATCACTACCCAAATGGAATTCCTTACTAGAGGTGTATGAGATAATCCAAAAATGAAATCCATGGAAATCTAATCCAACATCTATGTCAGAATAGGAAGAGGATGAGGAAAACTAAGAGGTATCTGATTATATTCTTTAACCTTCTAACATATATAACTATGCGAGATGAAGTCACCTATTTCTTGTCTCATTCTTTGCCACTAGAACCGTCGACACACATCATAAAACATCTTGGTTGGGACAGGATTAACAGTCCATAGAGACTGGCGGATATATTACATCACCATATTTTGTAAAAGGAAATTCATTGCTAAGAGGCCTCTAAAACACAAATATCCTTCAGGAGAAAGTGACCCCTCACAAGCCCCCCCCCCCCAACATGACGAACATATATAGAGTGATGGAACAAATAAACATTCATTCTTTCCAACCTAATCAGTTCTAGTAGTGAAGGAGTAAGCTACACACTATCTAAGAACACAGCTCCCCCATGATCCTTAGTCTCCATGTGCATCTAAGAAATTATATCCATAAAATTCCACCCATTTCTATACTTCTTCATCTCTATCACTAAAACATTTCTTCTCAATGAATCTTCCACCACATTACCTTTTTTGAGGGTATAAACTCTATCAATGTAAAACCCTTGAATGTACTCAACCCAATGGTGATGCCTCAAGTTCAAATCCTTTTGTGGGGAAAATTATTTCAAGCACTTTTGATTATAATAGACCACAAATTTCTCCACAAAAAGATAATAGATCTATATATTTAGAAATTTCATCACCACTGCTAACTCCATTTCATGGGTTGTTTAATTATTTTCATGCGATTAGAGTTATTGAGAAACATAATCCACCACATAATCAAATTGCATCAACGCACAACCTAGACCCATACAAGAGGAATCATAATAAAAAATATATCCCTTTCTAGATTCTGAAACAATAAAAATATGAGTGGTTGACAACAACATAATATGATCTTTAAAGGAATCTTGAAATTCTAGGTTCCATTCAATCATTATACCTTTCTGAGTAATAGATGTCATGGACCAAATAAGGGAAGATAAATTTTTAATGAACTGCTTGTAATATCCTACTAGGCCTAAAAAACATCTCATCTCAAAAAAAATGCTCAACTACTCCCCTAAAATAATTGCAATTATTTTCATAGGGTCTAATGAAACTCCTTACTCAGAGACTATGTGACATAGAAATTTCACCTTCCTAATTTATAATTTTCTTTCAGAATTTTTTTTATAGAGGTGATGATCTCTAAGAGTGGCCAAAACTATTCTAAAATTCCACTCACGCTCATCCTCAAGTCCTGAATAAACCATGATTTCATCCATAGACACTATAAGGAAAGAGTCAAGATACTTATGAGACACCCTATTTATAACTTCCACAAGGAACAATGGAGAATTCTTCGAACTGAAGGGCATGAACAAGTACTCAAAATTTTGGTACCATCTTTAGAAAGTAATTTTCATGAAATAGGTCTAAATAACTCTTACTTCGTTATAACCAAAATGAAAATCCATCATGTAAAACCACCTCACCCTTTTAAATTATCAAACATGACATCAACGATGGTTAAGGGATAATTTTTCTTAGTGTCACCTTATTCAAGATTTGGTGATCTATGCACAATCGGAGAGATCTATTAGCCTTCATTGAAAGAAGAACTGGGGTGGCCCAAGGAGAAACCCTAGGGGTGAATGAATCCATTTGATTCCAAATCTTCCAACTTTACCTTCAATTCACTCAACTATATGGGTTACATATGGTATGAGAGAAGAGATTTGGGTTTTTTTACAGACACCAAATCAATAAATAACTATATATATTTCTCCTTCTGACGCTTATACCAGGGCGTGCGTCCTTATGATGAGGAGGACTCATTGATTGTTTCCCAACATTACTGATTTCCAAAGGCGGGTAGAATCCATCTCTTATTTAGGGACATTTTCTGCTTGATAGAAACTAGATAATGGGATGTTGGTCTCCACTTCCCTGGTTTCCTCCTCAGAACTCATTACCTAGTCCGGTTCTACCTTAAAGATTAAGACTTTGTTTGTAAAACTCTTCTTGGGTGCCAGATCTTCATGGACGCTGGTTAATTACACTGCTTCTATCAAGACATTATAAGGTGTCATGTTAGGAAATAAACCTTTGATAAGGGGATTAGTCACTTTGGACATCACTGGCATGTCTAGATGCTGAAACACTGATGTGTACAGGTTTCTTCTCCATATGATAGGGATTATCAAGGGCGTGGAAGCCCGAGGCATCCCACATCAAGTGCAGGGAGTTATATTCCATAGGCATGTCTTTTAGGATTTCTATAGTTTACCATGTTTAACACAGGGTATGCCACGATTTTATAGTCTATCGAAGATGGATTGGACTAATCAGAACAATGATAGAAGTGGATCAGTTGGGTGAAACCCCAAGAGGGGGAATCTAAGGGTTTTACTGAATTAGTAGTTCAAGACGCCCAAGAAAGGCAGATCTGATAATGCTTGAGTCCTTATAAAGGGTAGTCAGTTTTTACAATTGGTTGGGATTGAACCTTAGTGTGGTTTCCAATGTACCTTCTCTTCATAGAAAGTGATCAAAAATCAATTAGTTCGAATGGGTGATGAATCGGGGTGTACATGAAGGACAAATACACAAAGACTAGTAGGGGATTATGCATTGATATAGGCTCATCACAAGAGAGACAATACTGGTTGGATGGTTATGGATTGTGTGGGGCATACGCGTGGTTATCTATCCTGGTGCCAAATGAAAAAGTGATGGGATCAACGAAATGATCTCACTAGAATATGGCGGCTCATGTAAGAATCACGATGGATGGTGGATGGCTGAGTGAATTGGAAGGGAGGTATGAGATGGAACCCACGTGAATAAGAAGGGGATGTTTGGATAGAACCACAAAGAGGATTCCTACGTATATTTTTTGTCGGAAATAATATTCCTCATCGATTGGTGTGGTGATGGGACTCTTATGGAGGCGGCCCATGAGAATGGTTGCATGGATGAGACTCGGAGGGAGTAGAACCCCTATGTTAGGGAATGACCATCCCAAAACATAGAGGCTCGAGGTAGAGACTAGGATGGGACATGGGTGATTAGCTTGAACCCCGAGGAGGCTTCTTACCTATCCCCATGGTAGGGAATCAAATTAAACTTAGTTCAGGATGGGTAAATGAATCAAGGTGTTCACAGAGGACAGTGACCCGACAAAATTCAGGGGTTATGCGTGTTTAGAATCTTAAGAGTTCATCAGTCACCATTAAGGGATGGACTAAGGATGTGCGTCACAACAAAGGGGACACTGATGTTTACCAATGTTTAGTATTGAACCTCTGGGATGATTTTTACATACCCTGCCTAAGTGAGAAGGACTAAAACCCACCTAGTTCTAGGTGAGGCATAGGATCAGGGTGTGCACAGAGGACAACAACCTGAAAATGGAATTACGGCTTATGTGTGGTTAGAAGCCCGAGAGTTGGTATGACACCCAGGGGGGTAGACTAGAATATAGGATCCCAACCAAAGGGAATACAATGACTTATCGTGGATTGAGATTGACCCTCAGGGAGGTTTCCTACGTACCCTGTTTAGGAGATAAGAATCAAAACCGACATAGTTCATATTCATAATGTTTAGTGTCACATGGGGTGAAATGGGGAATATAGTTTAATGTCATACATGATGAGGTTTAACCGACATAAAGTGGTCAAGACCGATGGGTGTTGGGATTGAACCTCAGGAAGGATTCTTGTGTACCATTCGTGGAAAGGGCAAAGATCAATTTCTACATAGTTTGGAGTTTTAGACTTGGGACATGTGATCTAAGGCAACCCAAGAAGGATTCCAGGTCGATTCTTATTCTAAGACCACATGAGTCTTGCTTAGTGTGAGAATCAAGAGACATAAAAGACCTGATGACCACGTCACGAAAGGTGCTTATGTGAGGAATGTTGCAGGGATTAAGCATGGTGGGTGGCCCAAAGAGGAAATAGGGGATTACGCTTGGCTAGAGGCCCAAGGAGATAGATATTGGGACTTACTATATGATTGTGGCCTGATGGAGATAAAGAAAAAAGGGAGATGGATGGGGTAACAATGGTCCCAGTGCCCCTATCTCCTTCTTCCTTTTTGCACCAAAAAACAAAGGAGGAGCACAAATGATACTTCCCATAAGAAACTCTATGGGGTTACACCAAGATGGTTGACCTTACCAGTGAAAAGATGTAATTCCAACAAATATAATCCTAGTCAATGTGAAGAATGATCTCACTCTCGTGGAGACTAGTGGGAATGGGAAATTTCCAAGGTGGGGCCCACCATTTATATTGTGTGTGCTGAAACTATAGTTTAATGTGTTGTGCGGAGGATGATGGTACTTGGATGTTTAACGTCTAGGAACTCGGATGATGAGGATTCACTTATCACCCCTAGAACATATATAATTGATACCCACCAACCCTTGGGGAACTAAAGGAATTAGAAATTCCATGTGGAGAGGATGTTGTGGAGTAATCCATTGAAGGGCTCATGTAGGTGTGGCTATGAAAAGATACAAAAACTGTTATAATTCCTATGCGAAGAAGCATAAGGGAAAAAAATAAAATATGATTAACCACCCAAGGGACCTTGACATCACTTTTTACCAACCTGGAAGGTCGTACGAGAGAAGGGTTTGTGAATAAAAATTATACACAGGAATATACCTTGTGATGCTCTGGTTATCCATAGATCGTAGAGACTCCACGAAGGGGTATGATTTACAAAGCATAGTGTCATATAATTGGGGTAAAGTATAAATGAATATCGATGGTTCTTCACGTAGAGAAAATGGTTTTCCAAAGTAGGACTTCACAGACCATGAATGACTTGAAAAGTGAAGCACTATAAAGTGATGTGCTTCGCCAAGAAAAGTGATCCTACCTTAGCATGGGGACCACATGTTCATAGAGGGTACTTCACGAAGCATGAGTTCTTGCTGAAGAACCTAGTTCTCTTAGGGATATACTTCCATTGCAATGGCTCATGGGCTTTGTTAAGGGAATCCCATCTTGAAGAGGGGTTGTATTTGAGCTAAGGGAATGGTACTTTGCAATGATCATGTACCATGAAGGCCCATTATTCTCAAAGATTCAGATATCCGAGGTTTCTTCATGATTTGAGAGATTGGAAGGTAAAATGTTGGGGTATCCATCCATTAGGTCCTAGGGATGCCTCGTATTTATAGGAGAGAGGTGGTTCGAATATCTAATAGCGCATTGTAATTCCATGTGGAACTTTTTAATTAGGAGTGAATTGTGTCATGTTTATCGTAACCATGGAGTCGACCATCATCCCCTCCATGGTGCAGAGGCCTCCTTAATCTCCTATGCGATGCTCGTGGAGGCTTCCTTCAATTTCCAAGGTATTGTAGAGGCGATTTGGTTCCCTCTATTGCATGAAGCTTCCCATCAATTGTATTGCAACTACAATGCCTCCCACCTCTTTTACTCTGCAATGATCGCAGGGGGAGACTTGACGTTGTGCCGGCCATGGTGCTAAGGGGCTCCTCGAGGGATGCGGTGGTGATGGGATTCGTGAATGGGCTTTGTGAATCATCCCCTTTTGCATTGATGTCCTCATTGCGTATTCTTTTCTATGCACACATTTTGGCGCTAATAAATTCCACCACTCTGACTTAGATCCTAGTAGAAAACAAGGGTCAAAGTCTAAGGGTAGATGACCAATATTTTGAGGCCAATTGAAAAGAAATATTGAGAATAAGGGTCATGATGTTGAGAGGTGATGTGTGGGTTGAGAATGCTATGAAGCTAACCATGGCCAGGCGCACCCTGATGCTCGGATGGTGTTTCCTATAAATATTGTTGGATGACCCTTCTTTTGTAATTATTTACCTCTAAATTTTTTATTATTCTCTCAATTCACAAATCTCCTCATGCTCTATTATTGTTTTTTGTGAATTGGGTCCCCTTTTCTCTGTGGTGCATAGAATGTCCCCTGACTCTAAGAGGGTACACTCCAAGGCTTGTACCTACGAGGTTGGTAGAAGGGATCGATGACCTATCTCTATGATCGGGCTTTGTGATCGAGCTCTGTGACCGACTTCCATGATCCAGGAAAAAAATTAAAATTTTGAGATGGAATGTCCCACCATGAAGTTGTAGGGAATCCTTGCGGATGTTTCATGATGAGCAGAGATGTATAATAACCTTGGAGTTGGGGAGTGTGTTCAGAGCCCCTCAGACCAAAAATCTCTGGTGGATATGTTGTCATAAATCCATAAGAACTACCCTTTGTGAAAAATAATTCCCCTATAGGGATTTGGCCTGAGGTATGGTTTTATAATTCATGGATAAAGTAGGGATGAGCCAGCCTACTGGTTTAGATGTATGCCATGCTTGTGTTAGTGGTTAAGGAAAGATGTTGGTCACACATTGGAGGATTATACACCCATCAACGATGACTTCTAGTATAACCATGATAACAACATTGATGGGAAGGCGTTGCAGGCATAGGTATCTCCCCCATAGTATCGAAACATTTTGAAGACAGCCTTGGGGAACCTAGAGTAGGGGTGGACCAATGAGTGTGATATGTGCGAGTTCAGAAATTTTATAGATGATTGGGCATTGTCCTATTAGTTTTGGTCCTCATCTGAGGAGTTTTGGGAAGAGATGAGGCGAGTGGGCTTGTATGAGGTGACATGGGCCTCCCAATTCCACATCTACCAGTTGATGAAACTCAATCCAATGTAGCTGAGAAGGTGGTTGTTGAGGACCATCACATTCCATTTTCACCATGGGGTGGTCGGTATCATCCTATCGGGCCTGCTCAAAATCTCAGGGATTCTAATATTGGGGGTGATTTATGACAATTTTCTCCCTTTTCTGAATATATGGGAGTACTCGTATAAGATGAAGCCGCTAGAAAATGCATTCATGGACCAGCTTCCAGGAATGGACTAGAAGTCGGTGAGGGATGTCCTCTTTAAGAGGTGTTTTAGTATGTTCCTTCATTCTCCTCTAGATGTGAAGTTTCCTATAAGGCCTCCCACATTCATGAAGGGGATCCAAAGAAGAAAATATCACTCATACTAGAGGCTCTTGGAGGGTATCCAATGGAAGAGATGGTGGTTTAGCGTTAGCACCAAGCCACAACTGGTGGTTAGGTTTTCTGCATTCATTTCGGTGCTCATTTGCTGCTTGATACTACCATTAAGGGACACAAACATGGGAATATGACTGTGCACATTTATCAAAGTGTCTTTGTTATTGATGGGGGAGCGGGTCAATCCGGGGATCCTGATGTTGAATAATTTGTACAATGTACTTTATAATATCAGTGAAGGCAAGAAGCAACATAGGGTGTGCAGGATGCTCTATCTTTGGTATGAGTGCATAGTGGTGCATATGAGAAATTACAAATTCATGAACACCATTTCCCCTCTAGGGTCAGACATCTGACCAGATATTTTGAATTCTATGGGGAGTTTCTCAACCAATATGGACCCACTAGCGGTGCTAAATCGATTATTCAAGGTGAAAGAGTTCAACTTACATTTGTTCCCCTTTTATACAGGTGTTTTCAACGATGACAGCAAGAGAATAGAGGCACATAGGTCTAACCTCCTGGATTTTGGGGATGAAGTCTTGGTAGCGTGGGTTGATCGTGAGCATCTCTATGAGTGGTACACCCTACACTGCTCCGCGATGAATTTAAAGTGCATGTAGAGGATGACCCCGCGGGTCTACATTGGAGTACTCTATGAGGATCATCCATGTGTGATGATGAATATGTGGATCATGTTCACACAAGAGGATGGGAAGATGTAGAATGAGTTGTCTCCACCCATAGTTGTATATGGTCTAGTGAAGTAGTACACTATGATATGGGAGGAATCCTACCCAAGGGATATGCTGAAGTGGAGGACCATCTATACTACTAATGGGGTGCCTCCTCAACCTCGAGGTCGGGGCTAGAAGGTAGTAAGAACATCCCATAGTGGCGGGGCTGCAGCAGTGGGGAGGCCTTCACCGGTAGAGAGACTAGAAGCAGTGTCAGAACCGGTGGTCCCAGAAGAGAAAATTTATCAAGATTGTATGCCACCCAAGGGGTTCCATTGGATGCCCACCCAGGCTCCTGGGAGGTAGTTACACCATATAGACATATCTATGGATGTTGTCTTCCCATAGGATTGGGACATCTAGGATATAAATAGACAATTCCTCAATCATTACCAGATGTGGTGCCATATGAACAATCTAAGGATGGATTTTTTGGGGATTTGTCATTAAAGAGTCTTCTATTCAGTATCTCAGGTGGAGGGGGAGTAGTACAATGCCACGATGGAGGAATTTTTCACTCTTGGGGTTCTCTACATCCAATAACGGATCAGATGAAAGTGATGCATGATTGAATATTCCCTCCACATCTATCTTCTTCTGAATTTTGGGGGTGCTTCCGCCTACCGGAAGAATTCGAAGATTCCTCCTGGGGAGAAGTGGGTGGTAGAGGGATCCCACCATAGGAAGGTGAGGTTGCAAACTCGAAGCTGGAAGAGTTTGCGGAAGCTCTTGAGGTCAAACCTAAAAAAATTTCCTATGTTCCTCATTCAGGTCACATAGGACTTCTCAAAAAAAAATCACCTATGATTGAGGATCTCATATGAAAAACTCACTTTAGTTCAATAGTAGATGTGGTTGAGGGAACATTGGGATCTGGACCCATGACAACAACGATTACTATGCCTAGTGGGGCCGCAACACCCAGGGTGGTTCTCTCGGAGTCTTTGGATTTCCCAAACATATCTGGGGGGCCATGCCTCATAATTATTCTTTCAAACAATTATGGTAATGATTGAATGTTTGATCTAAGTAAGTTCTCTTCATAGAACTTGTAATTGTCATCCATTCAATCAATGCAACTAGTGCCCATTTCTCTCACATGCGCAATTCTTCAAATGGTATATGTCACTCTATAGAGCATGGTCTAGGCTCTTAGAACTGCCTTTCCCAGGGGAACATTGGTGGTCATGGATGTGGAATCCAATACTAACCAAACCACAGTGCTACTGATTAAATGTGGGACTATCAGTAGGACCGAGCCTAAAATCATCGAGTTAGAATCTGATGATGGGGATCAATCAGATGAAATGGGACCTGACGTACCCAACTAGACACCAGATAAATATCCTAATGATGAGTTCATGGAGTCATTCCCCACGTATGAATCCTCAGACCCTGATGAACAGGACACGACAACTTCCGATGGAGAGGATATCAAGTTCATATGTCGTCGATCGTAGAAGATGATCAAGGGATTCATTGGAGAGACCCAACAAGAACAATGGATAGACAAGATGGAGAGGCTTCATTCCCAAAAATGCGAACTATAGCTGGAGGAGTGGATGCCCAGTGTCCTCGTATGCTCATCTGAGACATCATAGGAAGGAAAATAAGAGAACATGAATGTGGCCTCAGTGTGGGATGGTAGCGGAGGAAGTACGTGAACATAAAAATACTCCAAGAGGCCAAGAATGAGATCCAAAGGTTGATGGAATGGGAGAATGAGTAATCTTCCTTCCTCAATGCATAGTTTGGGATTCTGTCATGACTGAATGCCTAGGATGTAGAGGTAGAAGAACAGATGTGGTGAGCCTATGAGGAGAAGGCTACTATTCAATCCAACAAGTATCGGTCACGGATCGAGGCAAAAGAATTACTCCTCATTGCCATCGAGGAGGATAGGGATCTTAACAGGCAACAACAGATCCTAGATGCTACCTTACAGAGAGTGGTAGAGCTAGGATGCTCCATTTAAGAGGTCAACCCATCAATGGGAGGGGCCAATCCTTGGGTGCTCTAATTTTTGAGAACACATAAATATAGTTTTTTTTGGGTTCCTATATGAGTCCTGTTATTTTTTCTGGTTTACTGAATTTCCATCACATTCATTAAATATCCACTGATCAATCCCTAAGTTCACATGGGTGGTTGTCGATGTGAGAAACAATGGATGAATACATTATTATTCCATTCAAATATGAGTCTTCCAACCAGTCTCCATGAATCCGGGGTCTGAACATCCTATCTGAATTTCCTTTATGAAAGAGGGAGGCCAAACTAGAGTATGAGGTTCTTATAGTAGCTGAGCTTACACTTTCCCAATGTTCCCTAGTCCACAAGTGGAGTAACTCCAGGGGAATTAGAATTAATTTGGACATAGGGGAGTGGAAAGTGTGAATCACGATACCCAAAATTAGGAACACTGCAAAGATGGAATGACAATGAAGGATAATAGTTGAACCTGTTCAAAATACAGTATCCCTATTATGTTAGCCTGAAATGGGGATAAAATATGAGGTTTGACAACTGACCATGTTCAAAACATGGGGCATGACTCGAAAAATAATCCATTAGTCTTTTGAAACATTATCCCACGACTGTAGGTAATCCATAGGCTGAGCCTCTGTACTGTTAGGGGGTTTCTTCAGGCATGAAAGATGAAGAGGGTCCAAATAAAGGGCATGGAAGTCATTAAGGGTGGATTGATGGGTTTTTCAAATGGATTCCAACACTCTTTGAATTACGCCACCGTGATGAAAGAACATTAATTGAGTGCAACGGTCTGATTAGGTATTTTACTCATTTCCTCAAAAGGATCTCTCTAGAATGAAACTAGAGTGGCTCTTAGTTTTACCTTATACTAATGAGGATGATAGGCATGTATTTTAACATAGTATGATAAGGAAAGAGGCAATAAATAGTCCCTAAATAGGGGACGAGTCCCGGATGACCGTATAGAAGATTTAGAAGCACATTGCTGGATCTGGGAACTAGACATCCATATTTCATATGTATCCTTCTAGGGAAGGAATCAATCCATATGAAGTTCTTGAGTTCAACATGGTTATAGACCAATGTCGTCAGGGAAATCCTCTTTGGCGAGGAATATGAACCATCCCACAATTATCATGCGACATCTTAAATATGTTCAGGGTATAATTGTAGTTTAATGTCATGCATCAAAGACATGGTTACCCAGAAAAGAAATGTGTAGTGTGGTACGTATCCCAACATGAATGGTGGACCGTAAGAGTCCACACCACACCACATGTTCTCGATAGGGTTATTTATTCCATAGACCATAGGTGGTCGTACTTGGGTATGGGCATGATGGAATGTGCTCGGGCATTCCTACATATCCCATGAATATGGGATTCAATCAATACGTTGTTCTGGACGAATCGTGTAGTTTGAAATCATACGGTAGGATGGAGAGTGAAAGTGGAGATCCCAAAAGGGGAATACATGGTGCAGCCATTATAAACCCAAAATGAATGAGGACCAATGAATTCAATTACACACATCATAATTCAAGGGAAATCCTAGGTCGAGAGACCGAAGATGGTGAAATATTGTTTGGGCCCGAGACAAAGTGTTCAGGTGTTCCTACGTACCCCATTATGATGGGAATCAAGCCATATGTAGTTTGAAATTTTTATATTAACATCATGTAGGACAAAAGGCATGTGTAGTCAGCTACACTAGTACACATCCTACCAATACAACAAAGACCACATGAGTTGTTCTCAATGTGTTAAATAAAGAGTGGTGATGGGATTTTCCTGGTATATGGAAGCACACATTAGGGACAATGGAACTCTATGTGAATGACATACAAATATTGCTGACCCACCTAATTAATTCACATAGATGCATAGAGGGGACAAATATAGTGTGTTGGAATTCCCCTTGAATACAAGCGTGTGGAAAGATGTGAATCATGGAGCCCGAGATCTGGATCGTACTGATGGTGGCATAATGATAAAGGATAACTGTTGAAAATGTTCCAAACATATAATATGTATTTCATTTTCCTAGTTTGGGGATTGAAAAATGAGGGTCGACTGCTGACCATGTTCAAAACACGTGATCTATCACAAAATATCATCTGAGTTCTTCTGAGGAATTGGACCAAGATGGTAGGTGAGACAATTTCGCATGAGACTAGGACATAAAGGTGGTCCCTTCAGACATGGAAGAAGATGGGGATATAGATTAAGGGATCTCGAATTGAGGACACGATATGAGTTAATTTCCCTATGAAATTCCACATTTGGGTTCATTTCCATGATGAATTCAATCACACCAATGAGACTTATCAGATAGAGGTGGTTGAATCCCTTACCCAGGACAAGGGTCTTGGGGTTGCAAACTCATAGTTTATGGTCATATAGCAGACCATTGAGAGGGAACATGGTTTAATGGGATGAAAGAAAGGTGGATATGTAGCCAAAACCGATTCATAGTTCTCATAGGAAGGTCTTACTTTCTGAAGGTAGAACTCAGACCAGGTTGAGAAGAGATAAGGGAGACACATGGTGCGGTTGTCACAACCCGACGTGAATGAGGACCCAAGAGTTACTCACCACACCACATGTCCTCAAATGAGCTTGGGCCAAGGGGCCGAAAAGGGACGAATTTGAGATGCCATGATCTAGACCTAAAGATGAAATTCCGAGGAATTCCTTCGTATCCCATGAAAATGGGAATCAAGCTCTACATATTCTTGAAAGTTTCATGAAGTTTAAGGTCGTGAGAGATGGAAAATTAGATCTTAGTTTTAAGGTCTTAGATATTGGACCATAGTTAAAAGGGGAAAGGGAGACAAATGGTGAGGCTATTGAAAAAAACCATCGTTAAAGAGGGTAGTAGGAGTCTGTATCTCACCATGTGCTCCTAGGGGAGATTTTAGTTTGAGTTACCAAAGATGAAATTTGGGGCCGACATACTTCAAAGTGATTGGGCATTCCTACATACCCCATTATGATGGGAATAAATCCATATAAAGATATAGATGATGGAATGGTAGTGTACCAATTCCAAGGACAATACTATCGTGTAGGTATCTCCCATGCACCAAAAGAAGCAACATATGATGGATCTTGTTTATTCATTATAGTGGATTTTTTTAAGCAATGATCCAAAGATGAAGAATCTGATAATCGTTGCAGGGATCAAGCCCTATACAGGCCTTGAAAAATGGAATTTTGGATGAAGGATACAAAAAATTGTGTTCGGTTGATCAAGGAAATCCAAATGTGGTGTCATTTTTTGTTGTGAGGCTGGGACAATTGTTTCAAATTATAGTGTAATATGATAGGATCAACCCACATATTTTAATGTCACCCAGAAAAGACATAGTATTTTAAAGTCATGTGGTACTAAGAAGCATAGTTTAAGGTCATATGGCTTGGATTCATACAGAAGAACAGGGTTGTAGATGGAATGTTCCTGGTGAGATAAAGCATACCCAATGTGAATGAGGACCAGGTCCACATAAAATCGCGCATAAATCCAGAGGAGAAACCTTAGGCTGAGGGGCTAGAACAGATATGTGGATATGGTGTGAGCCCAAATAGGAAATGTCTGTGTGTTACTATATATCCCATGAGGATGGGAATCATGCCATACATAGTTTGGAGAGTGCATTTTAATGTCATGATGGATGCAAGGAAGGAGAGAATAGATCTTAAAAGAGGAGTACATGGTGCGGCTGTTGAAAACCTGATGTTAATGAAGATATAATCCCAAATACACTACACCACGCAATCCTATAAGGGTCGGGTACAAAAGGCCGAATAGAAGAGATAATTAGTGGAGCATGAGTTGGACTTGAAGATGATATGTTCGGGAATTCCTATGTATCCCATAAAGATGGGAATCAAGACACAAATAGTTTTGGAAGATGTCGTGCAGTTTAACATTAAATGACAAGGACATGGGAAGATCTATGTTTTAGGTCATAGAGCTCGGACCATGAAAAGTGAGAAACTTTCAAGAAGGCATTAACCTTTACCAAATCCCTAAGCCCATGGGATCCATGCTCGATGTGCGAAATAGGGTCCGATAAGGTTTTCACAATATTTGGAATATAGGGAAGGGGAAATAGTGTAGATCCTTGAATGGCATATCACCATGGATTTATCCTCTTAATGTGAAAACATGCATTGAGGGATAGCACCAAGAGTTTCAAAATTCTGCTGGGACATAACAGAGTGGAAAAGGATGTAAATAAAGCAACAAATACTTAAGGATTAATGGAGGTGGCATAACGATGGGGGGTGGCTATTGACCATGTTCAAAACACATCGTCCATATCATGTGACCTGAAATATGAACAAGAAATGAGCACTGATTTCATACAACATTCCCAATATGGGACATGTATGAAATTTTCATTCAAAATACTTGGGACGTTGGCCTGAGGCGGTAGTAGAGACATGGGCCCTAGAATCCATGCCATTCTAGTGTCCTTCCAAATTTGAAATATGACGAGATCCCAAATAATGGATAACACGAAGCATGAAAATGTGAGGAAACATGTCTATGTAGAATACAACACTATAGGTCTTAAACTAGAGTGTACCTAGGAACATTGGTGAGTTTCCATAGAAGGTCAAGGGGTCTAATTCGAGAGTAGATGACTTCAGAAGGAGAGTGGAGGAATGGGGAATGAAGATATCTCAAGAGGTAGGTATGTTCTTTGGAAATTTTAAACCCAATGTGAATGGGGACATAAGTCCATACTAGACCACATACCCCCTACTGGGTGACTTAGGCCTAGTGGCCAGAAGGGAGAGATGGTTTCTATGAAATAGGGCTGGACCTGATGACAAGATTTCTGGGTGTTCCTATATATCCCATGAGGATGAGAATCAAGACACACATAGTTTTGGAATATTTCAAGTAGTTTAAGGTCATGAAATAACAGATAAGATATTAGGGGGTACCTCTGTGTGCAATATGTATGTCGTGGTGAATAACCCATGATGAATGAGTGACTAAGTCCACATATACAATGCCATTCATAATTCCAAGAGAGAACATAGACCAAGTGGTCGAGAAAAAGGAGATATGAATATTGGATGGACCTGAAGACAAAAATGCCTAGGTTTTTCTACGTATCTCATGATGATTGGAATCAATACAAACATATTTCTCAAGATTTCGTGTAGTTTAACGTCATTTCACAAGGATGTGGTATATATTAGTTTACATTCATAGATCTCGGACATTATATGCCTAGTTTAATGTCATGTGTGTGGGACTGATGGGTGGAAAGGGTGAATCATTGTGCTTATCACTTGAGAGATCACATAACGAAAACAATGATTGAGGATAGCTATTGACCATGTTCACAACACAGTATCCATATTGTGTAACCTGTAATGGGAACAACAAATGAGCATTGACCACTGATCATATTCACAATGTGAGACTTATATAAAATTTCCATCCAAAATCCTTAGGGATGTTGGCTAGAGATGGTAAGAGAGCACTGGGGCCTAGCTTCCATGCCATTTGGGGGTCCTTTCATGTGTGAAAGATGATGGAAACCCAAATGATGGGATTCATAAAGCGTGGTGGTACTCGTGTAATTTAACGTCTTATGTAAAGGACGATAATGAAGGAGGGGTCTCTCAAGGGGATGTGTGCAGCATTGCACAAATAGACCGATGTGAACGAGGACATAAATTCCATGCCACACCGCACAATCCTAAGTGGTAATGTAGGCTAGGGGTCGAAAAGGTCGAGGGACCAATGGACTGGCCACAGATGGAATGTCCCAGCTAGCATGCGTTTTGTTGTCATGTGGGATGAGTGTTGAGTAGTTTTATGTGCTTCAACTCTGACGGATCACATAGTTTTACATCATGCGGTGAGAATGGTGTGGATATTAGTTTAAGGTCATAGAAGTCGGACTATGATTATTTTACCCTTTATGTGGGTATTTCCTTACCAAATATCCTTAGACCGCATGACCAATGATCAGTGTGGGAAACATGGAATAACATCAGCTTCTACCCAGCATATTAGGGTGTGACAATGTGGGAAGGAGATCAGGCGGGGTCGATCCCAACTAGACCAACATCCCTGCTCAAGGAACACTGGCGTTCAAATGGATATCATGATGAAATGAATCACTAAACCCAATATTTGGGGCATATAGAGGTGGTTATAACGATGGATCATGGTTGTTGACCATGTTCAAAACATAGCATCCATATCATGTGAAGTGAAATGGGAACAAAAAATGAACATCGACCACTTACCATATTCCCAATGTGGGACTTGTATCAATGTATCATTCATGACCCTCAATGATGTTTTCTTGAGATGATGGGTGAGCCTTAAGGTCAATCATCTATTCCATTCGGGGGTCCATCTGGACGTGAATTTTTATGGAGACCGAAATAAATGGGACTCATGAAGAATTAATATTCCCACATAGTTTAACATCCTTATGTAAAGAAGAAATAAGTAGAGATCTACAAGGAAGGGTATACATGGTGTGGTCATGAAAAACCTGAAATAAATGGAGGAAAGGAATGCTTACACCACACCATGTGTTTTTAGAAGCATCTGGACCAAGGGTCCAGACAAAAGGGGAGATCTTGATGTTTGGGTCTGGGTCTATGGATGAAATGTCCGGGTGTTACTAAAAATCCTGTGGAAGCAAAAATCATGACATATGTAGTTCTAAAAGGGACATGGTGTTTTACGTCGTGTGGTGAGGACGTGGGATTATAGAATAATAGGAGGGGAACATGGTGAGATCATAAAAAACCTAACATAAATGGGGGAGAAAGAAGTCCATACTACACTATGTGTGATTCTCCAAAGGAAATATACACAGGGGCTGTAAAAGAGAAGAATTCGGGGGACTAGACTCTAAGAAGAATCATTCCTCACATTCCTACGTATCCCATGAGGGTGGGAATCATGCCAAATGTAGTTTATCAGATTTAGTGTAGTTTTACATCATTTAGAGAGGATTTGGGGAGATATTAGTTTATGGTCGTAGAGCACAGACCATAATGGTATATCTGCCACTCATAGTTTAAAGTTATGAGTGATGGGTGCTATGTAGTTTTACGTCCTTCATCTTGGATAGATCTCACAGTTTAACGTAGTGTATGGAATACTAAACAATTTAAGTTCATTTATAACCAGCTTACTTAGGAAAAGTACTACTTAAGGAATTTGGAATTGGTGGGAGGAGTTATATACTTACTATCCATGGTAACTATGGACTACACACCATTGGATTAAACCTTGTGAATGATTTAATGTACTTCCCATTTGGGCTAAAACATTAGTGGATTTCTACCAGGTGTCATTGGAATTCTCAGGGCCAACACCTTTCCACATTTTAAGAAAGAGAGGAGGTGAAATTTATTATTGAAATCTCTACATATCCAATTATGATGCCTCTCCAAATTGTGTAGGGAAAAAACTTTTCTCTTCAAGTGATTCTAATTCAACCAGACAAATTTCGGAAACCTTATCGGGTGTTTGTTGATCATAGATAGCTACATGCCATGAATGAAACTGAATCTCAATGGGTCAGAAAACTTTATTCCATACACCAGGGAATACAAGGTCACCTGATTAGAATTACGATTCATAGAATCATAATCCCAGAGAGTGTTGGGGAGTTTATCCGGCAAATACTTGTTGTTATGACCAACCATATTATGAAAAATATTATCAAGGGTTTTTTTGAATGCTTTAATCATGAATGATAGTGGGATGTATTGTTATAATGGATGTTGTACTTGGCATACAACTTCATTAGTTCGGTTGTCCGGGAGTTGGTGTAGTTATAAATGAGGAAGGCGTGAGGGACTGAGCATCAGAAGATGATATTGGAGCTCCAAATTAAATGATAGAATGATCATTGACCTCCTTGAGTGGAATGACTTCTTCCACTACTGGAATTCTTAGTAATTGCGATGGCCTATTTGCAACGGGATCCCCTCGCAAATAGGCTTTAATGATGGGGCCCTATCCCAAATATCCCATTGTAGAAACCACCATCTCAAATACAAGTATTTGTGATGGGCTAGTCGCAAAAAAAATTATTTTTGACGGGAAACAACTCTGTCGCAAGTAAGCTTCCAATTATAGATATTATATATACGTAAACGTTCTCATGACAGGCCCTTCACAAAATCTATTTTCGATGGGCTCTCTTCTCATCACAAATATATATATAACACTTTCTGCGATGGGCTCGTCGCAAAATATTATGTGCGACGGTACTACTTGACCATCGCAAATATGTTTTTAAAAATATTTAGTTAGACTATTTGCGACGGGAACCCATCGCAAAAGGTCCCGTCGCAAATAATAAATTAATTTTTAAAAAATAAAATTTAATAAAATTAGGATTAATGAAAAAATAATATTACTATTATTAAATCAATAAAAAAATAAAAAATATTAAAATTCTCAATATTCAAAAAAAAAATTAAAATATTTAAAATTAAATTCCGTAATATTTTTACCGATATAAAAGATAGAAAATGTAAATAATTCATATTACAATGTTAAATTCAAATGTTTGTAGCATAAAAGAATCACTGGGGGTCGTCTTCTGGAGGAGGTGGAGGAGCTGAAGGAGCTGGTGGAGGAAACTCCATCCCTAAACCACGAGTCAGACGACGCATGTAATCCATCTGCTCGTGATGCTACTACTGCCATCGACGCATCTACTCCTCGTAATGCTACTCTTGCTAGTGCTGCCATCAACATATCTCTTCTTGCTGCTTCTACAAAGTCAATATATGCTCATCCTGAGCTCGCAACTGCTCCTGATAATGTGAGCCAGAAAATGAAGCCTCTCCATAAGCTCCTCTCGAGCTGGACACTGACATAACTGCAGTACAATAATAAGTACAAGGAGTCAAATGAGAGCTGATGCCAATTATTAATAATTATTCCTAATTATTCCTAATTATTCCTAATTATTCCTAATTGTTCCTAATTATTCCTAATTATTCCTAATTATTCCTAATTATTCCTAATTATTACTAATTATTCCTAATTATTCCTAATTATTACTAATTATTCCAAATTATTACTAATTATTACTAATTATTACTAATTATTACTAATTATTACTAATTATTACTAATTATTTCTAATTATTACTAACTATTATTAATTGTTACTAATTATTACTAATTATTACTAATTATTACTAATTATTACTAATTATTCCTAATTATTCCTAATTATTCCTAATTATTCCTAACTATTTCTAATTATTCCTAATTATTCCTAATTATTTTTAATTATTCCTAATTATTCCTAATTATTCCTACTAATTCCTAATTATTCATACTTATTCCTTCTTATTCCTACTTATTCCTACTTATTCCTACTTATTGCTACTAATTGCTAATTATTACTAATTATTTCTAATTATTACTAATTATTCCTAATTATTCCTAATTATTCCTAATTATTACAAATTATTCCTAATTATTTATAATTATTTCCAATTATTTATAATTATACCTAATTATTCATAATTTTCCTAATTATGTCTAATTATTGCTAATTATTCCAAATTATTCCTAATTATTCTTAAATATTCCAAATTATTCCTAATTATTCCTAATTATTCATAATTATTCCTAATTATTTCTAATTATTACTAATTATTCAAAATTATTCCTAATTATTCCTAATTATTACTAATTATTCCTAATTATTCCTAATTATTCCAAATTATTCCAAATTATTCCAAATTATTCCAAATTATTCCTAATTATTTCTAATTATTCCTAATTATTGTTAATTATTCCTAATTGTTGCTAATTATTATTAATTATTCCAAATTATTGCTAATTATTGCTAATTATTGCTAATTATTGCTTATTATTGCTAATTATTTCTAATTATTACTAATTATTACTCATTATTCCTAATTATTCCAAATTATTCATAATTATATCTAATTATTCCTAATTATATATAATTATTCCTAACTATTACTAATTATTTTTAATTATTACTAATTATACCTAATTATTACTAATTATTCCTAAGTATTACTAATTATTCCTAATTATTTCTAATTATACCTAATTATTACTAATTATACCTAATTATTACTAATTATTCCTAATTAATACTAATTATTCCTAATTATTACTATTTATTCCTAATTATTACTATTTATTCCAAAATTATTACTAATTATTCCTAATTAATGCTATTTATTCCTAATTATTACTAATTATACCTATTTATTACTAATTATTCCTAATTAATACTATTTATTCTGAATTATTACTAATTATAGCTAATTATTACTAATTATTCTTTATTACTACTAATTATACTTAATTATTACTAATTATTCCTAATTATTACTAATTATTCCTAATTAATACTAATTATTCCTAATTAATACTAATTATTCCTAATTAATACTATTTATTCCTAATTAATACTATTTATTACTAATTAATACTATTTATTCCTATTTATCTCTAATTATTCATAATTATATCTATTTATTCCTAATTATATCTAATTAATATTTATTATAACTAATTATTTATAATTATAACTAACATTTTCAAATTCTTAGTAAAACTAATTATAAATAAAAATCGATTGAAATCTAATTCAATTAGAACTAATAAAAAACAATTAAAATTAACATAAAAAATATAAAAAATAAAAATAAATAAAATATAAATACCTTAAACTTTGATATTCTAAAGATATTGACGCCCTCCAATTGCTCTTGTATAAAAAAATTCAACTAAAAGAAAATTTCTCTTTGAAACTGAAGAATAAAGAGAGATATATAGAGCAAGATCTGAATGATTTGTGAAAAAAAGGATGATATATATATATATATGTTAGATTAGTTGCGACGGGATTATTAGGGACGGGCTTCCTGTCACAGATGTTCGTATTTGCGACGGGCCCCGTCGCAATTACCCTCGCCCGCATTAATTATAGTCGGTGGTTAAAAGGTTATTTGCGACGGGACACGTCACAAATAGTACCTGCCGACAGACCTTTTGGCGACGGAACGACATCCCATCGCAAAAATGGTATTGACCGCCGCCGGGTATTTGCAATGGGTCAGGTCTCAAATACACCTGCGTGGTTTGGCGCCCAAGCTGCGCGGTTTGGTGCCCAGGCCGCACCCAACTATTTGCGACGGGAGATGAAGTCCCGTCATAAATAGTTTGGCACGGCGTGTGCGCCAAACCACCCGTGGCTTGCGCGCCAAACCGCGAGGCTAGCGCGCCAAATCGCGCCAAACTATTTGCGACAAGAGGCGAATTCCCATTAGAAATACTTTGTTATTTGCGACGGGCTACGTTCCCCATCGCAAATAGATTCTTGGACGGGTTATTTGCAACAGAATCTCCTCCCATCGCAAATAACCCATTGCAAATACTGATTTTCCCCGTAGTGTTCCTACTTAGAAAATAAATCCATAGAGAATAGGATGAATCTTCATTGGCGAGCTATCGTTGGATGATAAGGTACCATGATATCGAGTACCCAAACTGTAAAGGGTCAAAAATACTTGGTAGTTTGGTGAGGTTATAGCAGTCGGTAAATAAAGATAGCATGGATTTGGCATGCATGGCTCCTCTTGGCATACTCGATGCAGTCACGGAACATAGTGGGCCAATAATACCCTCATCTCCGTATCTAGTGATAATGTCTCAGCCCTATCTAATGAGCCTGATAGTAACTGG